>CM032134.1:13795000-16195000 GCA_018894105.1 Jacaranda mimosifolia | reverse complement strand
GTCATGCCTTAGAAGCAATCATAGCAATAGGGTCATTAATCATTTGTGCAACGAATTAGTAATCTTTAACTATTTTTTCAGAGTGTAATAAAATAAATCGTTTTAGTCATAAGTGTTAAAAAAAATGGTTTTAGTCATAATTCTTTTAATTAAATACAATTAAACAATATATATGACAAGAGTGTTAATTTAAAACTTTTACTAGTAACAAAATTGCTAAAAATCATAGTATGATAAGTTAGTTAAAGGATTAAACAATTTAATCTTAGTACAACATAAGATGCACAATAATTGTCACATAGTGAATATGTAATTAAGAGGCAAGAACCATTACTAGCTATCGAACATGAACTTCACTACATTAGACAACTCGACCATCACCTGAATAGAAAGGCTGCATTAATAGAAATTATGACGTAAAGGAAAGAATTAGTATCAATTATTGGCTAATTAACCAATTGGAAAGAACCAACTGGAGACCAAGAAAAAGAAAACAAAACATCACATCAAATATAAAGCTGATATATATATATATATATATATATATATATTTGTAATTAAACATAAAGCTAATATTGATAAAGTGGAAAAAGTAGGCAAATATCACAGGTCTGATCTGGGTGGGCTGCATCCATCAGATATCATGTACTCTCCTTTAAAGTGCCGAGGGATCGCTTCAACTGTCGGCCAAGTGTAACAGTTCCACGCAATCTCACGGGAAGGTGAAATTTGTAGTAATATTATTGGATCAAACAAAATTAGACCATAAAACTACTCATTTTTATAATTTAATGGTCGCCAATGAGTCGAATTGGTTGTTAATGGGTCGGGCCTTGGCAGGTGGGATTCCTATTTGGAAAAATTAGAGTTTTTTGGTGTCTAATTAAATAATTTACTGTTTTTTTCACTCTACTTTACTATTTATCGAATTGCTTAAATAATTTACTGTTTTTTGGTATCTAATCTGTAGTGAAATTCTTTGGTGAACTTTTTCAAATGATCTTTTCGTAGAATGGTAAATTGCAATTCGTAAATGTGAACATTTGACTATGAGAGTGGATGTTACGTGCATATGAAAAAAGGGAGCTATAATTCATTCCTACTAATAAATATATGAATTAGTATATGTGGTTTAATAGTAGTGTAAGTCTTAAATCTGAATGCCTTCCACACGTTTCTAGTTTGCAAACCCTACTTTTGAGACTTTATACATCGGAAAAGAATAACCTAAAACATTACTAGGGACTTTGGTATGCTTTTAAGTCTTAAGAAAAGCCATAATAATAGGAAGGAAATTAAGGATAATGAGTGATTAGTGTTCTTTTTTATATTCTAAACTCTTTGATATTTGACTGGATAGTTAATAATACGTAGACATGTAATTCCTCATAATTAAAAAGAAGTTACATCCTTTATATTAAAGAATGGACCCATTAAGAAATGGACCTTGAACTTCTTAATTCACTCTCAACGTTAGTTTAAGAGGTGATGATTATCCAAGAGCACATACAGAGACCAGTACTCATTTATTTAATCGATTAAAGAATCTATCACACTCCGCACATGCTCAAGAATGAACAATTGAAATGTGTAATAACATGAATGGGTTGCCCAACACCATGAATGAATAGTTTCGATGCCATATTAAAGAATGAATCTATTAAAAAATGAACTTTGAGCCTAATTCACTTCAAAAGTTAGCTAAAAAAGTGAGGATTGCCCAAAACTATAATAGAGACCACGTACTCATTTATTTAATCAATGCGGGAATCTAACATTTTACATTGCATGTATTATTGTTATTGATGAGTACTATGATTGTTATGGATGAGTGTTGGCTTGTGCAATAGCAATAGGGTCATAATTAAAATATGATGTTTGAAACTTTTACATGGTTTGAAGATTTGAACAAATTATTATTACTATCAATTATAATATAATCACAAATACTTGATTTTATAATTTTTATAAAAATTGGGGTTTGGGTTTAATTTTAATTCTTTCGTGGTAATTAAAGTACATGTTGAATGGTTACCATCAATAATAACGTTTAGCACATGAAAAAAAGCCCATGGTACAATAAATTGCTGTTAATTCACTACTTTTAATCATCTTTTCAAAATTCTCACTTTCCTTATTTTCTCTCTCCCAAGGAAAAGATTGTTGCAGCCACAAATAATATAATGGCAACGTGAACTTGCAATAAAATATCATCCCCAAAGAATCTCACAAAATATCATAAAAAACAACAAAAAGGGTCAATCACTCATCTAAACATATCTTCATCAACTAAAAATTCCCGTATGTAGAAATCCATATATATTAAATTAAAATTATTCTGCACATTATCGCATCAAAATTCTAGTTAAGCACATATATATATATATATCAATGTACATAACAAAATTATTGTATTTATCAAATTAATGTCCATGATGTTAATGAAAATCAAACATAATATTTTTAAATTTGAGAATTCAATGTGCCGTTTGAATCAGTCTATATATAAATAGAATTTTCCACAAAAAATCTCATCTAAAAATATCTAAAGAAAGCCAAACAAGGCAGCCGGCAGTCACGGACTCCACGCACCATGCCCCAGGCACGTGACTAATTCCGAACCCCCAAACGCCTTATATTTCTCGTGTCCCCCTCAAATATCGCCACGTGTCCCCAGACTATGATAATATAATCAGTAATGACATCTTAGCACCGTCCACTTACTGTTTACGTATCCCCACTTTCCGCTACCAATCACCGCTTCGCAATATCCAAGCTTTCTTTTTCTTTTTTTCCCTTGATTTCATCTATAATTGCATAGTTTCCTTCATCAGCATTTGACTGAGGTAAATTTTCGTTGCTGAAATTTCTTTCTGTTTGATGAAATGCTAACACATTTTCGCGGAATTGGTTGTTTTAGCTAGTTCCTGGGCTTACACTTTGATCTAATTTTCTGTGGAGTGCTATGAAGCTAGTGTGATCGCATGCTAACTGTTTGTTGAAATGATTGAATAGTCTGCTTAATTTGTGTTCTGAAATTCAGGAGCATTTTGCTGGATTTTGACTATGATCTACGTGGAATTAAAAAATGAAATAAAAAAGGAACTCTTGTATTTCACTGGTGAAGTTCGAATTCAATTCTACATTGTTAATTTTTTGGTATTGCAATGTTCGAATTTGTGTCTGCATCTATGTTTGTGTGTGTGCATGTGCGTGTGCATGTGTACTGTTATTGTTTTGAACATGGCGTCTTCAATGCATGATCCTTTAAATGGTGAGCTTTTTCAGTGTATATAGATAGATAAGGAATTAAAGATATGTGAATATGTATTTCAATGTGATGTTATATACGTGCCAAATATTTTTGTACCCCTACGTGTGAACTGCAGTGGTGTGCTTTTGTGATTGGTATTTTTTATCTTTTCTGCTGCAAAAATATTGACTTCGAAATTATGATTTATAGAGTTAATCTTACGATTGAGAATCATGAGCAACACGATAGGGAATAACTTGCTGCATCAGAGTTTGCTTTCTCCGACAGTATTGGAGCATCAGAGTCGAACCAATTCTTCGACTTGTATTGGGGGAAATACCTTTTTCCAGCCTCAAGCAAATTCACTATTACACAAGTCTTCTATATCAACTGAATTCCGTGGTAACAGACTGACAGTGAAGAAAAATAAATTACAGATGGGAAAGCAGCGTGTTGTTTCAGGATCCACTCAGGCTGTTTTGGCTGCCAATCTAGCTTCTGTGGTAATAGCCTTTTAGTTATATATTTGTTTATTCTATTTTCACGTGTGTGGCTGTATTATGTATATATGGACCAAGGTAATTACAAATGTTATAATTCTAGTCAATTCAATCAAGATGGTGAATAAGGCAAGTGAGTAGAATAATCTAACAGGTAGTGATGTAAGAGTGTGATATGATAAATTTTGAGATGTGGTTAATTGGAAACTGAAGCTGCTTCAATCATCTGAAGAAATGAAAGAAAAAATGCTTCAGAGAGCACCTAATAATATATTGAATTTGAGGAAAAGTTGCAGATTTTGAAAAGTTGATGGAAAAGCAAAAACATGCACAAGTTTCTCTGAATTGTATACCCATGAGAAAATGAATAGCAGGGAAGTAAAACTTCCGGTAATTTTTCATTCTAAAAAGCATGATGAAAATAATCTAACAGGCAGTGATGCGATAAATTTTGAGATGTGGTTAATTGAAAACTGAAGCTGCTTCAGGGGGTGTGATTTTTTCTTGTTCAATCATCTGAAGAAATGAAACAAAAAAATGCTTCAGAGAGAACCTAATAATATATTGAATTTGAGGAAAAGATGCAGATTTTGAAAAGTTAACGGAAAAGCAAAAACATGCACAATTTGCTCCATAATATCATTGTTGTTCTAAATTGTATACCCATGAGAAAATGAATAGCAGGGAAGTAAAACTTCAGTTAATTTTTCTTTCTAAAAAGCATGAGGAAAATTACAACTACAAATATAAAATTTTCTTACCAGCTGTGCTAATGGAGATCAGATATGAAATTTCTTTCCAATTATTAGGTTGTATAAGCTTTCCTCTGCTGGTAAGGTTACTTTGGTTTTGCACTTCACTTAAGTCATTCAAAGTTTCTCTTTAGAGGTCACAACAAAACATCATAGTTCTCTTATGTCACTTTTGGCTTAAGAAAGGGACAGGGTCAGCAGAATGACCTCTCTGAACACAGCCATGAGCCAGTATTTCATATGTTATCGTTGGGGAATAACTTTCAGTATAACTATTTTTATTTTTATTTTTCCAACATTCTTTGTTGATTTTGGTGAATATAGAGCAATCAATATCAAACCTTCTTGCTTATTCATCTTATTGCATGAAATTCTCCATGAGAAAGAAGGGGTCTTTTCCTATGATAATTTTTTTTTATTGCCATTTTCTTCAGTAGATAACAATTCATCTCTGGTTCTCAAAATTTGTGGTCCTAAGTTTTCTAACAATTGGAAGAAAGATCCCCTAATCTCTACTAAAAAGCTGGGAATGATTGTTAAAAAATTGGGTTTGACATGGCAATATCATGACTAGTTTGTTTTGGCTTCCATTGCAGTTCATTCTGCTGAATGAAATAGAGATAGTAATTTAGAAGTTGATTAATTTGATTGTTTTTGTTTTCTAGCAGCTTACAGAGAAGTTCAACCTTGATGGGAATATCGAATTACAGGTACTCATAATAAGTCTGATCTTTGGGAATGAAGGTTATATTCTATCGAACATATACTTAGAATAATCCTTGGATGATGGATGCAAACCAACTTTTACTAACATTAGAATATGGATGCAAATAAACAGGTTGATGTTGGGCTTCCCAATTCAGGCTCTGCTTCAGCAGTAAATATTCAAGTTACAAGTAGTAGTGACAGCCTACTTCTACATTGGGGAGCAATAAAAAGTCGAAAAGAGTAAGTTCAATATTGGAGTAAGATATCTAATTAATGTCAAACGGTATCCTTCACCAAACTCACAAGTTTTTATTATTTTTTCCTTTTTTGATCAGAAAATGGATACTTCCTCATCGTCGTCCAGTTGGAACTATGGTGTATAAGAATAAAGCACTTAGGAGTCCTTTTGTGAAAGTGAGTTTCAGATTGCCACTTAAGTTTAATTAATGTAATGAATTGTTATAACATTCGCAAGAATTTGCTTTATGACATATAAAATGTTTTTGTATGGTGATCTTTTCTTAGTCTGGTTCAAATGCTATACTGAGAATCGAGATTGATGATCCTGAAATACAAGCTCTAGAGTTCCTTATTTTTGACGAAGCCCAGAATAAATGGTAAAGCAATGATTTGTTCCAAAACTTATGTTCCTCTATGTTGAACGATGTTTTTAGAGGCAAATTTTCTCACGTCCTCAGGTACAAGTACAATGGGGGTAATTTTTATATTAAATTGCCTAAGGCAGATTCAAGGACCCCAAATGTTTCAGTTCCCGAGGATCTTGTACAAACTCAAGCATATTTAAGGTGGGAGAGGAAAGGGAAACAGATTTATACCCCAGAAAAAGAGAAGGTAAGTATTCGTGCCAATTAATTTTGGTTTAAGAACACGCATGGTGCCATGTACTGATGGCCCCTTGTATTTTCTAGGATTTGTTTAAGAAAGTTGTTGAATCTCCTGTTTTTCATTACTAACAGTTGTATCTATTCCTTTTCTGGTGGCGCACACAACAGTTGCACCACGTGAGATTGGGAAATATGTTTAACCAGTCTGTAGAATCTGTTAAATATTTGCTGATGCATATCAAGATGTTGAATCAATAGATGACCTTTTGCTTTGTTTTGAGGATTCTGATATTTGGTAATTGGACAAAAAAGTGAAAAAAGTTTTGTCAACTTGATTAATTTTGAGATCTTTCACTAAAACAATTATAGATTTTTATTATGGTTTAAGAATATCTTGCTTTCTTTTAGTTGTTACTTATATGCTTTTGGTAATTGATTATGCATTTTAAACAGGAGGAGTATGAGGCTGCTCGAATGGAGCTGTTGGAAGAAATTGCTAGGGGTACTTCCATACAGGACCTGCGAACAAAGTTAACAAGCAAAAATGATGCAATTGAGAGTAAGGAGCAACTTGGTTCTGGAACAAAAGGCAACAGCAACATACCTGATGATCTTGTTCAAATACAAGCATATATAAGATGGGAGAAAGCTGGAAAACCAAACTATTCTCCAGAACAGCAACTTGTAAATATTTAGCCTTCCATATGCTTTGTGAAGTTCTATAGTTGTGATAGGGAATCACATTGCAGTCGTCTCACATAATACATGTTACTTTTTACTAAGTGCAGAGAGTTGCTACGACTGTTCCCTATTGTTTGTTTATTAGTACCTTTCTGATCTGAATGGCATTAATTGAACAGAAAGAATTTGAAGAAGCAAGAAAGGAGTTGCAAGTTGAACTAGAGAAGGGTGCTTCCCTGGACGAAATACGGAAAAAGATAACCAAAGGAGAGATACAAACCAAAGTTTCTAAGCAACTGGCCAAGAAAAGCTATTTCACCATAGAAAGAATTCAGCGCAAGAAAAGGGATGTAATGTCACTTCTCACTAAGTTTGCTCCTGTGTCCATAGAGGAAAAAATCACCTCAGAGCCACAAGCACTCTCTGTAATTCAACAGTTCTCTAGGGCAAAGGAAGATCATATTGATGGCCCTATAATGAACAAAAAAATTTATAAGCTTGCAGATAAGGAACTCCTGGTAAGTTGCAAACCTTATCAATTTTCACATAGGAAATTTCACCATTGAGTGAATGTTTTGTGCTCTTTCTATTTTCATGAAGGTACTTGTAGCAAAGCCCTCTGGCAAGACAAAAGTTTATCTGGCTACAGATCTTCTGGAGCCTGTTGTTCTTCACTGGGCTCTATCCAAGAGACCTGGAGAATGGGCAGTATGTATCATGAGCTTCTTAATAGATTGTAACTCTAGCAAGTTAGCAAATTAATGAAGAAAACAATTATGTCCTCAGTTAGTGTTATGTTTTATTTTAATCTAAGAACATTAAAGATGACTGGATATCATGCAGGTACCTCCTCCATCTGTGTTGCCCCCTGATTCAGTTTCTTTACACCAGGCTGCTGAAACAAAACTTGCAATCACTTCTTTGGATGATCAACCCTACAAGGTTTGGCAAATGAAATTTTGTATATTCACTATATGCTTTTATGCTATAAGGCTAGCTATAAAATGAGCGAGCTCTGGGGGATAATTTCTTCCTTAAAATGAGTGAGCTCTGGGTGATAATTTCTTCCTTATACTACTCTCAGGTCCAATCTTTAGAAATAACAATTGAAGGGGAAGATTTCGTGGGGATGCCATTTGTTCTTTTGTCTGGTGGAAACTGGGTAAAGGACAGAGGGTCCGACTTTTATGTTGAGTTGAACACTGGCTCAATGAAGGTTCAAAAGGTTTCTAGCTGAATCCTTATGGTCCTTTCTTCTCTATTAGTATACATCTGTTTCCATATAAGGCATTGACTACTTTTTTCTATTATTTTGTGCACAGGATGCTGCAGATGGGAAAGGAACATCAAAGTCTTTGTTAGATAAAATAGCAGAGTTGGAAAGTGAAGCCCAGAAGTCCTTTATGCATCGGTAAGAAATCCCTTCAAATTTCTAAAATTTCTGACTTTAGCACTCTCTTTTTCATCTATAATTCTTTAGTTACCCAAATTATATTCCAAACCCATGAAAAACATTTAATTAAAAATATTTCATTCTTGCATTCTCATATATGGGGGCTTCCACATGATATTAGAGTTCCTTTTTAGGTTTGTGGATTGAATACCACACACACGCACGCGCACACACATACACACACATATATATTATTTATGTGTCCTAAATTTCCTGTTTCAGCACCCTAGCATTATGACTTTCTATGTTTTTGATTGATTTTAAAGCATGTAACTGAGAGTTAGAGATCCAACCATTGCTGTCTGGATTTGGGGGCTTGACTTGTTAACTTGAGCTGGGATGCAGATAAAGTGGGTTTCTGAAACCTTTAAGAACAAGTGCTTCGTAGTTTGTTTCTGTTGTTCAAATTGGCCTCAGCTCAAATAAATGCTAGAAAATCTTATTTTGAAACAATGCCATACGCTATTTAGCCTATTTTGACACCAACATGCATGGCTCCTAGCTATGGACATCTCAAAAGTTCCAGTACCTCATTCGTGATGAAAATAGGTTATTAGTATGCTGGGATTCAATCTCATATATTTTTGGGCTCATTGCATGTTTTAAATTTTAGGAATTAGATGATTAATGTGTTATATTAAGGGAACACATGATATTGTTTCGTACAGATTCAATATCGCAGCAGACTTGATAGAACAAGCAACTAATGCTGGTGAACTGGGTCTTGCTGGAATTCTTGTCTGGATGAGATACATGGCCACAAGACAACTGATTTGGAACAAAAATTACAACGTAAAACCACGGTGGGATTCCTATACCCTTGCTTTGTGTTATCTAATAGATGTATTTTTCGCCTCTGTAATTTTGCGTCGTCTCTTTTCCATTGGCCACAGAGTCATCTATGGATGACCTATTATTGGTCCAAAGAAATTTTGCACACAATTCCTGAAAATATTTGGTTTCTCATATGTTTTTGAAGAAGAAAGCTTGTCAATGTGTTTCATTAGTGTTCCTTATCTATTGACACTGATTTGTTCATTTTAATTGGTGCTTTTGATGCCTCTGTTGGTCAGAGAGATAAGCAAAGCTCAGGACAGGCTTACAGACCTGCTACAGAATATCTACAAAAGTTGTCCGCAGTATCGTGAAATTTTACGTATGATTATGTCAACTGTGGGTCGTGGAGGTGAAGGAGATGTGGGGCAACGGATAAGGGATGAAATATTGGTCATTCAGGTCATTTTCTTAAGTATTCCTTTCTTGTCCTTTCTTTTCTTTTAGTAGATCTTTGGATTTGATAATGTTGCATAATTTTTTTATTCAATTGCAGAGAAACAATGACTGCAAGGGCGGAATGATGGAGGAATGGCATCAAAAGCTGCATAATAACACTAGTCCTGATGATGTTGTAATCTGTCAGGTATTCAGAATATTAGTAAAAAATAGTTTTGGCAGATTATAAATCTGTGTATATATGTGTGTGTATGTTTTGCTACATATAGTTCTAACTACATTCCATCTGCTGCAGGCATTAATTGACTATATCAAGAGTGACTTTGACATTAGTGTTTATTGGAAGACGTTAAATGATAGTGGAATAACAAAAGAGCGTCTTCTTAGTTATGACCGTGCAATCCATTCTGAACCAAATCTTAGGCGGGATCAAAAGGATGGACTTTTGCGTGATCTTGGAAATTACATGCGAACATTGAAGGTTAGAGCAATGATCCAAACCTGCGTATCTTATTGGAATTTTGAAACTGACGTTGGATTCTAATATCTGCACAATTATATGAACCTGAATCCCCAAAAGTGAATTCCTGTAGAATAGGATTTGGATTATGCTTCATCATCTTTAACAGCTAGCATGGCAGTTTTTCTGCAATAACTTTATGAGAAGCTATGTTTAAGAAAAGTTTGAAATTTGGAGAATTCATGCTTTTCCCACTAACGTCTCAGCCTGCTGAGGATTGTTGCTGAGAAGCATTAGTACAACTTACTCATGTGATCATGTCAGACTTTTTTCTTTCAAAATTTTTACTCTATCCAGTTTATTGATGCAGGCAGTTCATTCTGGCGCAGATCTTGAGTCTGCCATTGCAAATTGCATGGGCTACAGAGCCGAGGTAATTCTTTCCAATATACTTCTTTATCAACTTGTTTATATCTCTTTGAATTTCATCTAAATGGTCATTAATTCCCATCAGGGGGAAGGTTTTATGGTTGGGGTGCAGATAAATCCAGTGCCTGGCTTGCCTTCAGGATTTCCGGTAATGCATGTTCTCCAGTATTTAATGATCCTCTAGATAAAGACATTCTGCAACATTCTGTTAATCTGTTATGGTCATGAGAACAGGAATTACTTCAATTTGTTCTGGAACACATTGAAGATAAAAATGTGGAACCCCTTCTTGAGGTACATCAATTTTTTGTGGTGGTTCCTCTATTTGCTCTCCTCATCCCCTACTTTGACAATTTATCAAAGTGTTTCTAATTTGTTTTGTTTTGTTTTTTTTTTTTTTTTTGTGGGAAAATGTTCTCGTGTTCAGGGAATTTTAGAGGCTCGTGAGGAGCTTAGACCATTGTTTTCCCAGTCAAATGGCCGTCTTAAGGATCTTATATTCCTGGATATTGCCCTCGACTCAGCAGTTAGAACAGCTATAGAGCGTGGATATGAAGAATTGAGTAATGCAAGTCCTGAGGTATGATAAACCTGATCTGTTTATCCGTATATATTATTTGATAATTGTAACTATCTTTGAATAGTTTTTTTGTGTACATTTCCTCTTATGTTTTATTCTATTTGACATAAACACGTCTCTCAACATTCTGTCCATGAATTCTGCAGAAAATCATGTACTTCATCTCTCTTGTTATTGAAAATCTTGCGCTTTCAGTGGACAATAACGAGGATCTCATTTATTGCTTAAAGGTGAGTTTCAATGAAATAACAATCTGATATTTTATTCATATGTCTGATATGCAGGTGCTTTAAAGGCCTTAACATTTTATGCATCCATATGATATGCATCTACAAGTCTGTGGACTTTTTTAACATGAAATGTCTTCCTCGTAGAGATTCATTTTAAATTTGGCAACTGGGAAATTGAGATTTATTTTTATTTATTTATTTATTTTTTAGGTTTTTTTGGGTAAGGCAACTGTATTCATGCCGAGGAAAATAAAGGGAAGGAGTACATCAAATTATTAAAACCCAACCACAATGAATCAGGGGCATCCTGAATAAATATCAAGAAAAACAAAATAAAAACTGAGCAATTGGAATTGCTAATCCCAAATAACATAGGTAAACCAAGGCACACAGAGAGAAAGCACTATGAAAAATTATTTTAGCCTGCAGGATTCCCCGAAATTACATTCTAATGAAAAATCTTTTCTTATTCTTAAGCAAAAAGAAAAGCAAGTGGTTTGTTTTTCTTTAATTGCTGTATTGGCTGGTTTTGAGCATGTATGAGGCTGTTTTGGTATTTATGGGTGTGGTCTGACCATGAACATATAATTTTCTTCACATCATTGGTGAGCAATATTATTTTGGTTTTTCTTCGAAATGGTGTCTTCTCTTGTTAATGGAAAATCCTTTAGTCTGCTAATAGTAAATTTCTTTTCAAAATTCTTTTTACAAGGGATGGAATCTAGCTCTAAGCATGTTGAAGAGCAGAGATGATCACTGGGCGTTGTTTGCTAAATCAGTCCTTGACAGAACTCGGCTTTCACTTGCAAGCAAGGCCGAGTCATATCATCAACTACTGCAACCATCAGCAGAGTATTTAGGTGCACGGCTAGGGGTGGATCAGTGGGCAGTATGTAACCATAAATCTTGTGTGCCTTTAGCACCTCTATTTCTTTAAAGATAACATATGCAATTACTCTATGCAGGTCAATATTTTTACTGAAGAAATTATTCGGGCTGGATCAGCTGCTTCGTTATCCTCCCTTCTTAATCGACTTGATCCAGTTCTTCGGCAAACTGCTCATCTAGGAAGGTTGATATAAATTTCACTACTTCTTGAGAAAATTGTGATGCTTCCAAATACTTGGTGATTAGTCTGATCCTTCAAGAATTTTTGCACCAGGAATCAACTTTTAATCAATTAGATCAGGCAATGATTTAGGATACTTATGAGATTGCATGAATACAGGAAGACTTAGTTGTTTAACTTAATTGAGAATAGCTTATTAATGCATGTTTAATGTTCTGAAACAGTTGGCAGGTCATCAGTCCAGTTGAAGCTATTGGATATGTTGTTGTAGTTGATCAGTTGCTTTCTGTTCAGAATAAATCTTACTCAAAACCAACAATATTGGTGGCAAAATCTGTTAAAGGAGAGGAAGAAATTCCTGATGGTGCTGTAGCGGTGCTGACCCCAGACATGCCTGATGTTCTGTCGCATGTTTCTGTTCGAGCGAGGAATAGTAAGGTTGTACTTCTGTTGCCTTTCTTCAGTGAGATTGCTGGAAACAGAAGTACCCCACAACGTTCCAATTGAGTTTTCTCCTTTTTGTAGGTTTGTTTTGCCACATGCTTTGATTCCAATATATTGGCCAACATCCAGGCAAATGAAGGAAAGTTATTGCGCTTAAAACCTACATCCGCAGATGTGTTATACAGGTACTTTCAGGATGGAACAAATTAATGGTTCATGTGCATTATATATGTACACATATATATATATATGTAAACAATAATATTTCAGCTTTTTGGTGTGTCCCTCCTTTTTGCACATTCTTCACAGGAAGCTAAACTCAAAAGAGACAATTTATGATTTTCTGAAGGTTAAAGTTGACATTTTCCTGTTGTGTTTAATTGTAGTGAGATGAAAGATGATGAGCTAGTAAATTCAACAAACTCGAAAGAAGTTTCATCAACACCATCTGTGACTTTGGTTAGAAAGCAATTTGCTGGAAGATATGCGATCTCATCTGAGGAATTTACAAGTGAAATGGTCACTCTCTTATATTCATCTTATATTTGATAAACTCATCTGTTTATTATTATTATTATTATTTTCTCTTTTTGCCTTATTTCAGTTCCCAATCCATTAGAGTCTTAGGAGGGAAATGAAAAATCCTTACTGAAGATTCAATTATATACATAAGCTTATATAAAGTGCATGATTTGATTTTGTCCAGGTTGGAGCCAAATCACGCAATATTGCACACCTTAAAGGGAAAGTTCCATCCTGGGTTAATATTCCAACTTCTGTTGCCTTGCCATTTGGTGTTTTTGAAACAGTCCTCTCAGATAAACTAAACCAGGTTAGACATGTGCTCTCATGTATCTCCATTTTATTCACATTGCCCATCATCTGATAGCTTCCCATTCCATATATCTAGCTTCAATTATTTTGAAGAGTACATTTCTTCCAATGAATACATTTTCCTTGGCACTAAATCTGAATATTGGGATAATACTTTCACTTTGCCTGGAGGAAGTTCTATCTGTAAAAGGATCTTTATGTGCTGAAAAGTGTTGAATGAATGTCTCATACTTGATCAAATTACCACTGCACTTGCTGTTCTAATGGCTTATTAGATTTTGTGAAGAACTGGAAGAAATTTGAATGTTTCATATTCATCGACATGCTTGGGCGAGTATTATTTTTTGGTCACCTCCTAGTTTAGCAAATATGGGGGTTTGCTGTCTGTGGGAGTGGAGATTCTTGTAAAATAAAATCTGTGTCATCTATAAGGAGATTTTACTTTACGCTACTGAAAACTGTGAACTTAGCTACTCAATGAATCTGTTGAGTGCCAATATAATTCAACATATTTTGCAGGTTGTGGCTAAAAAGTTGCAAGTTCTGAAGAGAAAATTAGGTGAAGGAAACTTCAGCGCCCTTGGTGAAATTCGTAACTCAGTTTTAGAACTTTCAGCCCCATCGTCGTTGGTACGTCCTTTTTGGCAGCATCATCTGTTTTGTGACTGAAGCACGTCCATTGTATAAGATGGAGAATCTTTGTGCTTTTCACTTTTTGGTTGGAAATTTACCTTTCAGTAAAATATGGAAAGTCGATTACCCAATGCTTTAACTATAGGTCCAGTGGCTAGAGTCTAACTGTAACTTCTATTAACCTAGAGTAAATTACTATTGGGGGCAAGTATGAATAAGATATTAGGAAATTGCCAATGTTGAGAAAGTAAATCATTAGGGACCTCCACGTGATAGCTTATTTTACTTGAGTATCCTCACTCCAGGTCAAAGAGCTTAAAGAGAAGATGCAAAGTTCTGGCATGCCTTGGCCTGGTGATGAAGGTGCACAGAGATGGGAACAAGCATGGATGGCCATAAAGAAGGTAAGTGTGTATATACCCAGAAAAGTAACATACCCGTCTTGTAGCATGATTTTAAATCTTTCGGACTTCCACAGTTTATCAACAACTGTTACGTTATTGCTAAATACTTTCTTAATTTCTGCACTCTTAGGTATGGGCTTCAAAATGGAATGAGAGGGCATACTTCAGCACAAGAAAAGTGAAACTTGATCACGGCTATCTTTGCATGGCTGTCCTTGTCCAAGAAATTATAAATGCTGATTATGCATTTGTTATCCACACCACTAATCCATCTTCTGGGGATTCATCAGAAATATATGCTGAGGTAACACATGTGACATCCTAGTTTCACTTCAATGTACCTCTTAAAAATATTGATGAATGCGAGGGACATACTATTCATCAACTGGATCCACAATAACCACACACATGAAATCTACACATTACATCAAAGACTCCATAGCTGGTTAATTAGATAAGATGGCAATCAGTTAATTAGAGATCTCCTACTGACAATCATCAAACTTGCCATGAGGCTTGTCTCTTTCTATGAGAAAAATTAAAGCATGCTTATATATGTTTCCTGAGTAGGTTGTCAAGGGGCTTGGAGAGACACTGGTGGGAGCTTATCCAGGTCGTGCATTGAGCTTTATTTGCAAGAAAAGTGACCTCAACTCTCCTAAGGTAATTATTGATCTCAGACTTGAAGCCACACCTGGATATATCCCTCCTTAGATGACAAGACAAAGTAATTTGCAGACAATCTAGTCGGAAAAATTGCGATTCAGCTCATTAGTACGACAAACCTATCCTAAAATTATAGTTGTTCATTTAGTCCATATTGCTCTAATTTTTCTGTACTTCTATTGGGGCTTCCTACATTCTTATTATGCATTTACCTCTGCGAAGCCATATAGAGTTTATCATATAGTGTTCAAAGAAAATACCAATTTGATGTCATGATTTAATGGTCTTATGCTTGTGCAAAACCTTTTGATTCATGACTGCTAAACTTGAACATATCCTTGAACCCTTGCAGATTTTGGGTTACCCCAGCAAACCTGTCGGCCTTTTTATACGGCCGTCTATAATTTTCCGATCAGATTCAAATGGTGAAGATCTAGAAGGTTATGCAGGCGCTGGCCTTTATGATAGGTACTGTTTTAGAGAAGGATATTCAAGTTAACAAGCTTTATTTCTTTCATTGATGTTCAACTTGGCAAATGTAAGTTACTTCTTTGATTAACTCTCATTTGTTTTCCCATGTTGGAAAGCTTGATTTATCCTTAACTGGGAGAATAGCAGATGTAGTGCCTTTTGAGTGAATTTGATGGCGTTGCACTTGTGGAGAGAAAAGCTAGCAAACGAATTCACTCAGACACTACACCAGATAGCGTAAAATGAACTCCAGAAATACCGTTCTTTCAGTTGCATGGGATCATCTGAATATATTTCTTCGTGCTGTTTTCTTGCAGTGTCCCAATGGATGAAGAAGAGAAAGTTGTGGTTGATTACTCTTCCGATGCGCTGATTGTTGATGGCAACTTCCGTCGTTCAATTCTCTCTAGCATAGCCCGTGCAGGAAGCGCCATTGAGGAACTATATGGATCTGCTCAAGATATTGAAGGTGTTGTGAAGGACGGAAAAATTTATGTTGTCCAAACAAGACCTCAGATGTGATGAGATCCATTGGCTTGCCACTTCAGAAGGAACAGCAAATGGAAAGATTTGCCGGAATGGAAATGTATACCCTATATAAACATGATTCAATATTGCGGAACCTAACCAAATTGGTTTATACAAGAAGTCACATAAAAACACAAATAGGGCATTAATATGTCTATTTATATTCAAGTTACAGGTGTTTATACAAGTTTTATACATTGTAATATACAGTGATACTTAACCATGCAACGTTTATAATCTTCATTACCTTGGGAATAAAGAAGGAAAAAGAAAAAATCTTTAGCCGTTTGGCAAGATTTATGATGTTAATAAATTATGCTTTGCTGCTCCATATATTCCATTTTGACGTCCTTCGAGTTAATTGGCATGATATTTTCCGGTGAAGTTTCTGACAACTCATTTTATAGGCAAGACAATATAGATATATTGCTTTGCAAAGACCATACGATTTCCTTTCCGCGTTATGCAGAAGGAGCCTACAATCCGTAAATTGGGTTAATTACCACATACCTTAAGCGAAGAAAATTAGGGGACAATTTCAACGCTTAAAGGTGCAACAAGATGGTTGAAGATTGTTGGTTATATGTCAACTTATCTTTTTCTTTCTTTTTTAAGAAAAAAATAAAAGAAGCAGAACCAGTAAATTTTACCGGGGGAAAAAAAGTTGTTTGTAAGAAATGTTTGAACAGAAAACATATTTCCTACAAGGGACTTTTTGATATGTAAGAAGGTTTCTTATAGACTTGAACTCTTTTTAAAAAGATTTAAAAAAATATTTTTACAAGAACATTTAAAAAGATATTTTAATTTCTTTGTACATGTTTTAACATTTCTTTTGGACGTGAACTCTTCCATGCTTGCAGCCACAAATTGTTTGTGTGCTTGTTCACAATAAAGTGCATTTTTCACTGTAAAACATCAGTGCATCCACTGTTGTTACAGGGTCACGAAAACGAGGACATGAAAATAAATTCAATCAGCCCAATGTATTTCCAGGTCTGAGAAATGAACTAACTGGCCCAATTGAGGAAATTAAGTGCTGTCAATGGGTCGGATTCGAATCGCATCATGTTGGATTCGAATCCGAATTCGAATCCTATCCAAGATCCTATAGAATCTTGACTGTTATAATAATATCCGGATCCATATAAAAATTGGATATCCGAAAAAAGATCCGAATCCAAATACTCCCAAAAGTCATATATTTATTATTTTTCTAAAAAATTAGTAGAATCTAAATCCAAAACATTCATTCTTAAAAAAACATACACACAACATATTAACGAATAAATTTTCAAGTCTATTTATCATATAAAAGCAATAATAGAATATAACTTAATTACATTCATTTATCATATCATTGTATTTTAGGTTCTGTTGTTGATAATAATATTTATTTAACATTATAAATATATATATACTTGATTTTTCAATCAATTAATTATAAACTTAAAGTTTTATAAAAAAAAGAAGCTCATTTCAATCAAATTGAGATTTGTATTGCATTCTTTTATATCACAATATTAAGCTCCTGCTCATTATTTTTCCTGCATCATTTTTGGTTATAAAAATAGAGAAACAAGTGATGCAATTATGATGTAGATAACCTCCAAATCTAACATTTTATATGAAAAATCAATTGATTTAATATATTGCATAGAAGCTCACTACTTTTTTCGTCCAAAAATTCATTTTGGCATTGCTATAGAATCCTACGTATATATATGTATAATACTATATATATATGTACATACATGTAATACTATATATATTCGGATTCGGATTATTAATGAATCAGATCAAGTCAAATCCATATTTGCTCCATTTATTTCGAATATATAACGGATTTTTTTAATCAAATCATATCCATCAAATCTTTTATCGGTTAAAGATCCTAAATTATATGATCGAATTCAGATCAGATTCGGATTAAAATCTGCTCCATTGATAGCCCTAAGTATATATATTGGCAGTCCATAAGGCTAACAACGGGCTTTTTCCTATTTAAATAAGTTAGGAATGTCAAAGGATCGAATTTTAATTAGTATCCGATCTAAATTTGATTCAAATTTTAAAATTTTTATCCAATTAAAATATCTGATGGATCGATTCGATTATAAATATCCGCAATCTAAAATAAGTAGATCGAATATGGGATTAAGCAACCCAATCCAATAAAGATTTGGATTCAAACTTTAATAATTTTTTATTAAATTAATACTCTTATATATAATGTTAATAAAGATTTTAAAATTAAAAATATATTGTATTGATCTAATATCTATATTAATGTCTATATTCTGCTATTAATATTGAGTCTTTAGCCTCAAAAATAAGATGAATATTGATAAAATATCAAATATAATAATGTATAATAGTGCATCTAGGTATTAATATAATGTGAATGGGTTTAGTATTCAAATATTTAACTTTTAAACTAATATATAATCAAAAGTTCTTAAAAATTCAAATGTAACGTAAATTTACTTTATAAATACAATATTTTTATACAATCTAAAGGGAAAAAAAAAGAAAAAGAAAAAGAAAAAAAATATTAAATCGGATCTAACTTTTTTTATCAGATTTTGGATATCCATCGAATTTGTATATGATACTAACTAACAAATATCCTATAGGATATCGGGTCGAATTCGAATATAGATTTTAATAATCGAATTCGGATTTGAATATGACTGATCCGATCTAAATCTAACTCATTGACAGCCCTAGAAGAAGTCACATGTAGGTCTTCTCCCCCCAAGCACCGGGGGCAAAACTTCCAAATTTCTGGATTAATTCACAACGACAGTTAATTTTCTGCAATTCTACTTGCTCCTAAATTTACTTTGATTTTGTGTTAGTTCAGAGTCACTGGTCCCATATATAGCATAATGGCATGTCAATGTTTAACGTTTATTCATGTCAATTCGTATAGGAAGAAGTCGTGATTTTATTTTGTGAAAAAAGGGTATTTATGTACCTTTATAGGTTTAGGTCGTATTTAGAACTTAAGGAGGATGTCAGTTTTCAAAAATTATTATTGTTACTGAGATATAACATATAAAATTTTTATTGAAGAGATCTTTTATCATACTTTTAACGTCACACTTAATGTCATATTTGTGCAAAAATTAACCTATATAGTTCTAAATAAAGTCATTTTATTAAGGCCAAAAAAAAAAAAAAACATAATGATGATGTATTATTAAATCAATCTTGCTTAAACAACCAAAGGTGTTGATCATTCTTGTCCTTGGGTTTATGTTTACATAATCAAGAACACATGTGATCAATTTAGATTAGATGGCATTGGCATGCTCATGGAAACAAAGAAAGGAAGTTTCCTGAATATGGGGAAGGATATATGCCATGGAATTAAGAAAGGAATTGTGAAAACACTTCATTTTATGTAGTTGGGGTTAGGAACATGATCATGCATGCATGCATGCATGCAATGGAGGGTTGGCCCAAATAGTATTGATGCACCCCTACCATGGCCATTATATCACCAGCCAAAAGGAACAATGGGCAGACAAAACATTCTCATTCTTTCTTTCCAAAGATGCCCACACCCTTCTTCAATCATGGTTAGGAAAATCTCCACTTTTGGACCTTTGAGAGATTATTTTTTATTTAAATATTTATTTCTTTTGGGGTGAGGTGGGGTGGGGGGCATCATACGTTGGCTAAGTGTTATCTTGAAACGTATTTTTTTTTTTTTTTCTTTCTAATCTATTTTGACGTTTTTGTGGCTAAGTTAAAGCTAACTTTGCAGCTCGGACATAATGATTGCTTAACATTCCCCTATAGGGGTCTAAAATTCCTTTAGTTCATGTTATTTTACTTCTTTAGGAGTCACTTTGTATTGATAATGCATTTTAAAATTGTGATTGATTGTAAATCTTTCGAAGATGATAATATTGACCAAACCAAACTTAATGGTGCATACCATTCCATGGCTTCCTCTAACTCTCATGTATAATTTTCCTCTATTTTGAGGAAAAAAATTAAAAAGATTTGATATTGCTTCTAACCTTAATTTCTATACTTTTAGGTTTTAACTGTAATTAATAAGCCTTTAGTATACATGTGTGTTTAAATAAAAAAGGAAAAATAGACTAAGTTATTATACTTCAAAATGAATTTGAATTCCAAAATCTCATATTCATACAATTAAATTCTCAAAAATTTCTGAAACTTCAAAAAGACTATTTTAATCACTTATTTTTTGTGTATTATGTGCTAATTTAAAATATATTTTGTATTTTTTGGATCGTTAATATCATTTGAATGAAAATCAAAAGCGAAACAGCATCCAATCCCAATTTGTTCTTCACATTAATCATGTTGAACAAATCTAAACTCTAAAGATTCGCTCTCAAAATCTTGTAATCCATTGGTTGCCAATTAGTCTATGGTCCAAACCCTAAAATCATCCATATTTTGATCATGATTCTGTTCTTTTTTTTCATGTGTGACTTGGTGAAAATGATCTTTACTACCATATTCAGCTTTCGAAATATTCCAATCTAATGGATGTAATATACATACATGTTATCCTCACCCACTGGGAATGCTGTCTGGAGGAATATGAATCCATTCACTTTGTCTTCCAGCACCATCCTTTTGTATGGTTGGCTGCCCCGATTTTCAAATGGCTCCATATTTACATTTTTATATTTGAATATTAAATTAAGAATTTAATCAATAAACTTGGTCAAAAGATCAATTTTCATCAACAATTCATGACACGAGAGACTTGCACCTGCTCTAGTTCTTGTTTAATTTTAGTACTATTAGATCAAAGAATTAATTTCAATTGAATTAAGTACCTCTATAATTCATCCTTTGATAATTAGCATGCGTGCTACTATAATTTGGTAACAAGATAAAAAAAAAAAAGTCCTGGAAAGTCAATAAGATCAATTTATTTTTTTAGTAAAATAGAAAATAATTTAGTTATTTTTTCAGAAAACTAATTGATGCTTTTAAATAATATAACAGTTATTAATATTTAAAAAGTTTTTTATAGCATCAAAATTATCGATCAAATAATCAAAAGATTAAAAAGTTTGATTGATCAAATTCATATTGCAGCAAACAGGTAACAATAATTTTAAAATAAAAGATGAAATGTGAAGCGACATGTAGATAATTTTCTTCTTTAAAAGAATTAAAAACTGAAGGAGTTTTACTTTTGTTACAATGTAAACTAGCTAGGTCTTATTGGCATCATTATAATTAGTCAGTGAGGGTCCTTAATAGACCAATAGAATCTTTGACCAAATTAAGAATTAATTAATTAAATTCATGTCATGTCTTCGGAATTAAAACTATGCCATTATCATTATGGGTTTATACGATTCCTAGGAAACGCAAAATAAAATCAAAGGCAAAAAAAAAAAAAAAAAAAAAAAAGAGAGGTGAAAAAGGAAACAATCAAGTTTATAAATTATTTAAGTTAATTAATGACAACAATATTGTCGTGAACATTGTCCTTACTTCTGCAAAAACTAAGCTTGCATCTTTGTATTTTACTTTGAAAAGTTTATAAATTTGAATATTTTATTTTTTTGGAGGTAAACAGTCAAGTGAGAATGGAATGAATGAAGATTAACTGATTGATCTACAACCATAATTGTTATAGGTAATCTAGACCTTAAGTTGGAAAAAATGGAGTTGCTAGTGAGATGTTGACTGTTTATCTCCCATAAAAAGATTTATTCAAACAAAACTATATAGACTTAGGAAAGAAAATCTTAGAGGGTATTTGACTAAATTTATTTGAAAAATCTTATAAGCTCTTACATTTTATATAATGTTTTTGGAACTTATAAGATGTTAGATCTCTCTTTTAAAAATAGATCTTATTTTATTCAAACACTTTAAAATTTTATTTATTTTTTTTAAAAAAAATTAGATCTTATAAGCTTAAAAAATATATTATAAGATATAGAAATTTATAAAACTTTTTAAATAAACTTAGCCGCATACCCTCTTATTCCTCTTATAATAGATAAGGAGAACTGGAGAAGGTTAGCCTAAATTATTATGACTAGAAGATAGGCACGAGAAAAGGGTTTCGGGTCAAACGGATAAACGGAAAAGGGAGCCCATTGTCAACTTCAGCTGCCCATATTTTTCTCCACATAAGGGCCCAAAATGTGGACCCTTCAAATTTCATTGGGCCGTTTTATACCCACTTTACTTGTTGTTTCTACCCTTTTATTTTCATATAACTTTACATGCTTATCAAATAATGATGATATATGTTGGTTTGTAAACAAATCAAATATAATATACATTTCATTTTTCTTTCAAACAAGTGATATGACTTAAGAATGACCTTAATCCACGGATTAATTACCCAAAACACTTTGTTCCAATTGGGACATCTCCATGTTGAGATTCTACCTTGTAATTTTTCATGTACTATGTGGTCTTTTTTCCCCCGAAAATCAATAAGCTTTCCCAACAAACAGACACAAACACACACATTTTTGTTCAGAGTTTGACAGAATGTTTTGCAATAGTATGCACAATGCATATATCTAAGCAATGTACAATAAATTATGGGAAAGCCCCCTAACCTCGGTAAACTTTATTTTTTTTTCTTTTTTATTTACAAAATAAAAAATGCCCAACATCTCTTCTCAATCATGAGGTCTCTTACCATACTTTAATAAGTAGTATGGTTTAATATCTTCGAATTATCAAAAGAATTACAGTCGGCTTGTAAGCTTTACGAGTCGATCTCGAACTATCTCAACTCGAATTCGAATTGTTTTAAATTCAAATCGAGTTGAATCGAACTCAATCTCCATTTCAAGTTAATCTTGGGATGTCAATACCTAAGCTCTAGTCTCGTAAGCTAGCTTGCTAGTTGGTATATAATTGAATATTATTTTTATTTTATTAATAAATAAATAAATAAATAAAATATATTATTATTATTATTATGAATTAGATCACGAATCCACAATTGTTTATAACTCACTCAATAATTTAAATTTAATCAAACTTAATCGATCTAAGTTTGAATTTTCATTTTGATCCCAAAATATTAAACTCATCCAACTCGAACTCGAATTCAAAAATTTCCTTCAAACTCAATTAGAATTTATTCTAATGCATCCCTAACGCCAATATCATCCCACTTACTAAAGATCGCCACATAATACGTTCCAAATAAAATATAGAGGTCGGCGCAAGAAGTTGAAATCATAATGAGACATTAAGTGCTATTAAAATGCTATCTAAGATTAGTTTGATATTCATGATTACCTTATTGCTTAAGTTAATGATAAAATATCGGGCTAAAAGATTGATTATATGTGCTTGCTCCATCGGACAAATTTGTTTTCTACTCGTTGCTTTTCTTCTACCTTAATTTTCAAAGTTGAATTACTTCAACAATTAAACATGTACCACTTTATTTTTTTTTTCTTTTTTCTTTTTTTTTTTTTAGTGAAATCAACTCAAAAATTGTTAAAACATGTTTATGGAACTCTCCTAAATATAAATAATGTACTCTTTCTGTAAAATTACCTTTAATTTTCCACTACATTAGCCAAAAAAACCATTCCAATTAAACACACAAGTAATTTCCTTTTATAATGAAATCCAACAATTTGAACATGGAAACACTGATTACTAGTGGGTCACACTCCAATTGAAAAACATTAAACTACAATAAGCTCAATATTATAACCAAGCACCTTTAATAATTAAGACTTAATATAGAATTACTAATTTAATTACATAGAGTATTTGGACCATGATAATTTTCCACTTTAACTACTCTGTGATTCGCGAAGCATTATATTTTAGTATTTCATAGATAGCCAATTGGAAATAACTTAATAAGTAGTGCTTATCTTTTATTTTTGGCATAGGGGGACCATTAAAGAGTAATATATGTAAGGATGCAAATATGTAAACAAGAAACGCTGTCTTTATTTGTTTCTTTGTTCCATATTTCTAGACATATACCTGCGATTTCAGCTTTTATTCTCACAACATATTGTTCAAAAGAGGAGAGGAATACAACATAGTTTGCTACAAAGTTACATGAATATATGTCAACCTCAAAGCGAGAGAGAGAGAGGGGGGGGGGGGGGGGGAGTAGTAGCAATTTTTTACCACAAACCTTTTCCTTCAAATTCAACATTGGAATAGCCATGGACCATGATATCACAATATAATTTAGGGAACTTAATAAATTGTTTTTATTTTCAATTTTTAAAATAGATTGTTCAAATAAAAAATTGCATTTTTTTTTTTTTCATTTTTTTTGTTTATAAAGTGAAATCTTGTTTCACATACATAGAAGAGTTAAAAATTTTAAGATAGTTAATAAACTACTCCCCCTTTTATCCATTGAGTCATCTTTTTATATGGACAAAATTTTTGCTGGACAAGGTAAATTTGCGCCCTTCAAGTTTGGTATGCAAATAAATTTCTTTTTTTTTTTCTCTTAAAAAAAAGGAGACAAAATAGTAGCAATTTCTTGGCATGCAATTAGAATTCCAAAGGCATGCACACGCATGGCATGATTCGGTTGATTACCTTAGGTTATTTTAAAACTTAATTTTAATCTAAATAATCATGTGGTCTCATTATTATAAACTGGCCCTTTTCATTTTTCACAAAAAATCGAAAAAAGAAAGAAAGAAAAAATTCCATATATTGTCCCCTCTTGATAAAGTAACCTAAGCCTTTTGCAGCTTTCCAATCAACAGCTTTCAAAGGAATTTCTGCCTACTTAATTTGATCTTTTCTATATGTATGATTTAATAAGGAAAGCCTGTATGTTTATGTGTATGTATATTTATAATTTTGTGAGTCATTTAGTTAGGAGATTCAAAGTATGTTATCAAATTAAGATTTCTAAATTCAACACAAAGAATTTTCTTAGTGAATATACTCCAATACTTCATGTTAATAGAATTATGGAAGTCATGATTTATATATATATATATATATTGTCTTCTTTACCCTTTTGTGGGGTTGGAGAGGGGGTGTGGGGATGGGGCTGGGGCTGGGGCGATATCATGCTTGCTAGATATACTAGGATATAGAATGCAGGGTATATAATAAAATAAGATACAGATCTATTGAAGAAAAAATTCAAGAAAATTTTAGTGTATCTGGGTATGGTATGGTATAAATGCAATTATTAATGCACATTAAAAATGATATATAAATATTCATTTGTAAAAAGAAAAATAACATGTCACTGGGTAAATGCAACAAAAACTTCAACACCTTAAATTCAATATATATAATATATGCCAATTGTTTGATGGTCCAATTGATCGAGTGGCATTAGTCTCACACTTATATATGTAAAATTTGTTGAGTGGTCAATTGACTCTAATGACATGACCTCTCACTTATATATATGAGGTTCAGACTTTAAACCTTAACGAATTCTTATTGTGTGCACATTTGTAAAAATAATATATATATATCTGCGTGTGTAAAGTTTAAAGTTAATCTTCAAAAAATTTTAATGCAGGTATTCATGTATAAAAAAATAGAAAAAATAAATTATGGACAACATAATATGAAAATTAATTAATCATATTTCAAGTATCAAAATACAAATACCGTTGAAAATAGTAATAACTTTGAAGCAAGTAGAAATATAAAATCAGAATTAGGAAACAATAAATTTTACGGCAAGTTGAAAAATTTTAAAAAGTTAAAAATGATGGACAGAGAAATGTACTTAAGTAATCAAATAATACGTAAGTCAATAAATTCAAAAATATGGATTAAGTCAATTTATTTTTTGAAAACTTTTATTCCTATATTATGAGAAATAGAAAATGAAGATGCATGCTCCAACTACGTAAGCTATCGAGTGAACTTTGGTCCAATGACATTAGGCTCAAAAATAGAGGATTGAAATTTAACGAATTTTTTTATGTACGTGTGTATAAATTTAAAAAAAATATAAGATACATGTTCATTTTTTTTCCTAATTTTTTATTTTTATTTTTAGTCTGCACTATATTACTTTTTGTAATATCCATGCATTCTGAATTAGTATATACTCTTTAATGTGTCATGATATATGCTATATATTCTTATATTATAATGATATGTGGAAAATTAATTATTCTTATATTATAATGATAGGTAAATTTATACGCCAAGTTAAATGATTGATTTATTGGTATCTTTTGCCTATGATAATTCATGAAAATCTTTCTGAATACAGTTCAATTAATCAACTTGGGAATATTTTAATTGTCATCTTACTTAACATTACCAATTTAATTTAATATCTTAATTAATGTTAAATCATATTATGCTTGTACGTTCAAATTATAGTGCATTCATGCACGAACAAAATTATTTCATGTCCCCAATTTCAATAGCATTGTTAGGAGAATTTTTTTAAATTGAATAATTAATGAATGTAGAGTACTCCTAAATTTCTATCAACCTATATTTTTATTTAGCGTGACATTTAAAATATAGAAATTTATAAACACTCCTAAACAATAATGGAAGTAGGGATAATTAATGGAGCGAAAGACATTATACAAAGCTATTGCTTATTGCCAAATTTAACTCTATGATTTTTAGGAATTCTATGATATGAGAGACAACAAACTAAAAAACATTTATAACTATAATTATATCGGAAATAGATGCAGCAAAGAGTACAATATGAGAAGTAGAAAAGTGCCTATGAGGCTATGCATTAGGAAATAAAACTAGCAAAATAATTAATTCAATTGAATTTTCATATGAATTTGAATGAAATTTACCTTTTGAGTTCTTATTAAAAATTGACAAAGTTATATGAATAGGATTCCAATTTTACGTCTTAATACCAACTGAATTTGATTTCGATCATTAATTTTATATCCATAATAAAGTCAAAAAAGACTTTGGCTCTAAGTTGTTCAAGAATAGTGGTGTTGAGTCTCTCGGCCCTTTTGACTTAAGATTAGTTAGTTCATTTCTCAATGGGGACAAAAAAGGGATATAACTCGACGGTAGAGTATCACCTTTGATGTGGTGAAGTCATCAGTTTGAGCTTAATTATCTCTAAATCGAATGTGAGTTTTTCTATTTAGATTTGCTCCCCTACATGATTCAATGAGAATGGATAAGAGGCTCGTGGGATTGACATGAGGGGTTAGGGGATGGTTATATTTTTGGAAGCGAACTTCGGGCGAATGTGAATCGAATGGATACAAGTTATGCCATCGAATGAAAGACAATTTTGAATCCACTGTCTATAAACAAGGAAGTTATAAATAAGGAATACTCGTCTTTATGCTAAATATGATATATATATATGAATGTCATCTAAGTATTGTAAGTAAAATGCGCCCGATTTAGAATTGTTGGTCAGATCCTAGCAAAATATATGAATAAATTAATCTATTCTAAAATAATTTTTATATTAAATATTATTGTTGATACGAAGAAATTTGCTCTCGATCTAGACCTGAATATCTCTGTGCAATCAATAACAAAGTTTTAGAGTCGTTGAGATCCACAGAGAAACCCCTCCCAACATTCTAAAAAATATCAGATAAAAAGGATATTGTGTAGAGGAAGTATTAAGAACCGTAAAAATTGCATACCTTATAATATTTTGATATCAAATATTTGTAGTGATAAAGTTTACCTGCTAGGCTTCCATTAGTTTTTTCCGGCAATGGATCGGATCTTAATAACTTGGACTATTTTATTTGGGCCCACATAAAATATAGTGTGATTTATTAGAAAAATAGTATTTAAGTACTGAATTAGCCTTACGAAATGTTGATGCCATGTATTTTCCCGCAATATATTTTGTTTTCCCCCAAATACTTTTGACAAAATCAAACATTGTCTGAAATGTTATCTTAATTAGCAATAATTAGCAACAATTTTTGGGTAGTTAAAAAAATGATTTTTGGTTGTTGGATGGGAACCCAGAGAAACGCGCATGCACATGCATGAATGCTTGCATAAGCACGCAATGCAAATAACCATGCGCATGCCACAAAGGCACTACGATTAAAAAATCTTTATAAAAATTTTGCTTCTCAATAGAAAATGACTGCTCCAAAAGCAGGTCCATGCAATAAAAATTTATTTTTCTTTATGTCCTTAATAATTATATATTAATCAACAAATCCTTATTTTTTGAGGGAGAAAAGAAAAAAAACTATAATCGTTATTCTCAAGTTCTGAAAGTTTTATTTTTGAAAAATGATTTGAAATTAAAACAAAATGGAAATATAGCAAGGACAGCTGACATAAAGAACATCTAGGGAAGTGAGAAAGAGAAACACCCAAAGCTAGGAACTTTGGAAACCCGGAAACAAGTGTAATTCCCATCTGTCTTCAGACCCAAAGTAAAGAATAACAGAAACCACTACTCATTACATGTTACTACACCCTATAATTTTTGACACAAAAAGTTAAAGTTTCAGTCTTTGTATTGGAGACTGGAAACACAACCAACACCCACCCCAACCCCCAACCCCCAACCCCCAAACCCCCCACCCCACTCTTTCCTTCTCTTTCCCTTCTGTTCACACACTTCTTTCAAAAAATTTAATTAAGTTTTTTTTGGTCATAACCCATATTTATATCCCCACCCCACATGGGCAAAACTCTAAAAATTCACATACATCATTCCTGTGTTTTCCAATTACCTCAGCCTAGAAGTTGCACATTTGTCAGAATATAAAAACAAGAGCATAGAAGCTTAGGAAGAACCAAAAAACAAGAAGGTTTCATTTTTTCCCACTTTTTTCAGTTCAAAAGCTTTGGAAATGCTGAGACAGTGAGGTGTTTGCTTAGGATGGGCATTCTGTGCTGGATGGATTTGGCATTTGCAAATTCTTTGGATCACTACAGAAGGAGACAACACCAATGTTCACAAAAACAAACAGTTGTGTTAGAAGGAAGAAGAAGATACACAAGTTCCTCAAAAATGGATGCTAGTTTCTGCAAGATCTCCCCAATCATTTCAGCTTTTGTTTTCTTCCTGTTTTTTATATCCTCCGTTTGTCCAGTTCGATCAGTAAATTTCAACGACACCAGTCAGAATTTCCGGCCCGGCAACGAGTCAAAGAAATTGAAGTTCATCAGAGCCCATCTGAAGAAAATCAATAAGCCCGCTGTTAAGACAATTCAGGCAAATTTCTCGACTTAGAATCGAAGGGCTTACACGTTTGGTTATTCGATAAAAAAAGAATCTGATGTTCCATTCGTGTTTTGTCTTGTTGTCCCCATTGTTTTCCTGTTTGTCCTCTGTTTTTGTCCTGTTCTAGTTTTTAACTCAATTTTTAATCAACTGTTTTTGTTGCAAACAGAGCCCTGATGGTGATATCATAGATTGCGTATTATCTCACAAACAGCCAGCTTTTGATCATCCCCAATTAAAAGGACGAAAGCCACTGGTAAAAAACAACATAATTATTCCTTAATACACTGGTCTAGAAGTCAAAAATGTTTCCTCAATATATTTTCTTGAATTTCCAGGATCCACCCGACAGGCCAAAAGGGCAGTCCTCAAGAACCAGCAATATGTTTGAAGAAAATTTTCAGGCGTGGAGTATGTCTAATGAATTCTGCCCAGAAGGCACTGTTCCAATCAGAAGAACAACAGAAAAAGATATTCTCAGAGCAAGCTCCATTCGACGATTTGGCAAAAAAATTAGAAGGCCACTTCGAAGAGATTCTTCCAGCAATGGTCATGAGGTTAGTACTCAGAAATGAACAAGAAATTTGTACTTCTAATTTATGTAAAATTGTTTTGTTTTGTTTTTTGTTTTTTAAATAAAATATTTCTGGCCATAATTTATTTCTCTTATACTTTTGGGATTACAGCATGCGGTTGGATATGTGAGTGGAGATGAATATTATGGAGCAAAAGCAAGTATAAATGTGTGGGCTCCTGTGGTTGCAAACCAATATGAATTCAGCTTATCACAACTGTGGGTTATAGCAGGTTCATTTGGGGATGATCTCAACACCATTGAAGCTGGTTGGCAGGCATGTTCATCATTCTCAGCTCTACTTAATTTTCATTTAAGCTAATCTTTTTAATATATATATATATATATATATATATATTGATATGCCACACGTCATATCAATCAAATTGTATAATAATTAAGGTCAACGAGAGCAATTAGACGTAATTAACAAATAAGATTGAAAACTCAGCAAAATTAACTTAACAGCATAGACATATTCTAAGAAATCACCTCTTTTTTCATATTTTATAAATATTGCATTCATTACCCATTTCAGAAAATATGAAATTTCCTTAGAGGAATCGAAGCATTTTCTCTAGAGGTCAAACTCATAATTAATGAAACTTATTCCTTGAATTGAGGAGTTAATTTATATCTATATACATGGAATGGATAATTTATAGTAAAGAAATGTTGGGTGGTCAATTGCCCAATAATATTACTTTCACATTTGTATATATAAGGTTTGAAATTTGAAATTCAGCGAATCTTTAGCAAGCGAAAAAACCAATTGTTGCCCTACAAATTATATGTATTGCTCCTGTTTAAGTCAAAGTCTTCTCTTATTGCTAAACGTAGGCTTTGAATTGCATATTTCACTCAAGAAAAGTTTTTTCTTTTTATTTTTTAAATTAATTTAGAATGCTTTTTAGGTTTCACCATCTAAACACATTCTATAAAATATTCAAGAACTAAATGTTATTCATCTTTATACGCGGTTTTTGCTGTTGAAACCTAACTAATCAAGATAAATGTTAAGGCATTTTTTCTAGCCTCATTAAAGCGGCTATTTCATCTCCAACTACCTCTAAGTGTACCCACTATACCCATGGATGCTAATTAATTCAATTATTATTGCAACAGGTTAGCCCAGAGCTTTATGGGGACAACTATCCTAGGTTCTTCACGTATTGGACTGTAAGTATGATTACTTCTCTCTGCTTCCTTGTTAAGGAAAATGATGTCTAATTAATTAATGTCGACCAGAGTTTAATCATTTCAATTCAACCAGGCATGCAGATAAATAAGTGTGATTATTAATTAATTAATTAATGTGCATGCAGAGTGATGCATATCAAGCAACAGGCTGTTACAATTTGCTGTGCTCAGGGTTTGTCCAGACCAACAATAGAATAGCAATTGGGGCAGCTATTTCACCAACTTCATCATATAATGGTGGTCAATTTGACATTAGCTTATTAGTATGGAAGGTAATTTCACTACATTAATATTATTTGTTAATTAATACTCAATTTTTTCTTTTTTATGCTATTTTTAAAATTTTTCTTTCTTATTTTGTCTTACTTTATTGAAAAGAATAAAAATAAAGAATAATTATTATCAATACAGATCAAAACCAAATTAAGAAAATACAAATTGAATATATATATATATATATATATATATCTCCGATTAAAAGAGAATTAAAGATTGCTGAATTGGGCTAGACTAAGAAAAAGGAAATAAAGAAAATAAAGGCTTTGAATTGTTTTTTGCATTATTTATTTATTTTTTGGAGTTGGGAACTGGGACTGATGGGTGGGGAGTGAAAAGGAGGTGTGGAGCTCAAATTTTAATCATGCATGTTCACCACCCAGCTAACATACGCATGTTGTGAGATACACCATACAAGATTGCATTTTACCGTAGAATTACTCTATGGACACAATTATTTTGCTATGTTCCTTTTTGTGCTTTCTAAGATTCTTTCCACTCTTTTTTCCCAAGCAAAGATATCTGTCATCTGACCCATCCACTTTGTCAATTTATCATTTTAATGCCTTTCATTATTCCTATTACTTATTAATCCCACTTACCAAATTCCTATTCAAAATTACTTTTCTTAGTACTATTTTTAGTACCACACATTCTAACATCCGGACATCCATTACATGTATTTGTTTATTTTTTTCATAATTTACACACACACACACACACACACACAAAATTCGATATAAGTGTGAGGGGGTGTTATTAAGCCAACTAGTCATTTTGTTATTTTATAAATATATATCAAGTATATTAAATTTATAATCAATTATTTTTATAAAAATAAAGGATTCTGATTGAGCGATCGGGCTACTAATATTCATGTTGGTTTGTTATTTTGCAGGACCCCAAGCATGGGAATTGGTGGCTAGAGTTTGGGAATGGGATTTTAGTTGGATATTGGCCATCTTTTTTATTTACACATCTTAGGGATCATGCAGGTATGGTCCAATTTGGGGGTGAAATTGTGAATAGCCAAAGTTCAGGGTCCCACACATCAACCCAAATGGGGAGTGGGCATTTTGCAGGAGAAGGGTTTGGAAAAGCATCTTATTTCCGAAATCTTCAAGTGGTTGATTGGGATAATAGCTTAATTCCTTTATCAAATCTTAGAGTTTTGGCCGATCATCCAAATTGTTATGATATACAAGGGGGGATTAATGGAGTTTGGGGGAATTATTTTTACTATGGAGGACCAGGGAAAAATCCCAAGTGTCCTTGAACACAAATAGTATATGGGGTGTTTATTTTCTTTCTTTTCTTTTCTTTTCTTTTATTTTTTATTTTTATTTTTTGGGGGTGGTTTTAGGTTATTTCCTCTCGAGATGGCCATGGTGCTTGGGTTATTCTTTCTATTTTTCCTTCTCTAACAAGTGATCCATTAATTATACCACCTTTAGGGGCATTGTAAATTGGTAAATGGAAATAGTATATATACAATGTTTTTGTCGTGCTCGTTTTCTCATCATTTTTCTCGAAGAAAAAGGCATGCATATTTCTCTCTCTTTCCTTTTTTTTTTCTTCCCAATTTTGTGTAATGAGTACTATACAATTTGTAATGCAAATGCCCTAGAAGCTATTATATATCACTCAAATTGGGGGTCATAATTAATCTCTACCAAGCCCACAATAAAAATAATTAATGAGAAACATCAATGATCTCAAGAAATGATCAATATTGCTTCTTTTGCAACTTGAATTAATGTCATACATGAATAAAAATAAATCATTTTGGCCTAAGAAAATCAACAAAGATAAAACATTACTAGAATGTAACCAAAACTTTAATGCGGTGCTGAGATTTACTTTTATAAAATATGAAGAGAACCTTTTCTTGGGTGCAAAATTTTAAAACTTTAATAAATAAATGTATACAATATAATTATATATATTTTAGGAGAGATGGCTACCTTATCAATCTCATTTTTATTTTTTTCCTAGATATTATTTTGGTGGAAAAGAATAAAAAAAGCAAAAAGAATATTTTTTTTATTCATACACACGCACATTAAAAATTTATTAGAATTCAAACTTCTAACCTCATGATACCAGATATGTATGCCATTGAGTACAAACCACCCAATAGCAAAAGGAACATCATTTGACTTGGTTTACAAGCAAATGCCATAATTAATATGGGATTGATGAGTGAGTGTGAACAGCTAGACAAACAAAAGCCTAGAGAAAATCATATTTATGGTATTGTACTGCATCTACCACATTTATTTATTTAATGCATGCCAGTAATATATATATGTACTAGTTATTGTTGACTTTGATTAAACTTTGGGAATTTTGAAATTGAAATGTTTGATGGAAGCTAGCTACTAACTGTCTTCTGCTTTTCTCCTAATGAATGAATGCACCCAATCCACCCTCACTCAGACAAACTTCGACGGTCTACAGACAATATTTATCGCCATTACTTAGGCGTGGCTGGTACTCCATCCATACTTAAGAAAAAGTTAGGTACTTTTTACGAATAAAGTTTTTTCCTTTTCCTTTTTCCTTTTTTTTTAGGGAAAAAAAACTAAATATTGTTATACAATATGAATAGATTCATTTCAATATGGAGCTAAAAAAGTCTTGTTAGACTTTCCAAATCATTATGCAAAATATTTAATATGGAACAATGATGTTATAAGAAGCATCTATTTTCTAAGGCATTATATGTACATTGCTTCTTTTTTTTTTTTTTTAATTGCGATTCTATGTGAAATATGATTCAATGTCATATTGGAAGGATAAATTAAATTTAGATATATGTGTTGAAGTGAGTAATTCAACTGTAGGGGTAAATTGGGAAATTAGCCCCTTTGGAATTGAAAAAAAATTAAAAAGCAGAATAGTAAAATGATTTTAATTTGGCATATTACGACTTTGCCCTTGCATCGTGGTTAGAGCATACATGTACAAGTTATATTGTACAAGGTTGTTTTGACATTCTACAACCGTGGAAAATGTAAGCAGAAACCACACAATTAATGTTAATTTGATGGGATATTTCTTAATTTAAAAATTAACTATAAAACATTTCTATCCTTACAAGATAATTTGCGTCATATTAAATTAACGTTTCTGCTAAGTAAATTAATTATATATACATCTATACACAAAAATCAATACACAAAATAAAAATAATCTGAAAATAATATAAAAAATAATGAAAATGAAAATACAACCAAAACATCTTAGACATTTTGAGATAAGACAATTCATAGGACATCCCTTCTTATATTAATATATATATATATATATATATATATTAATTTTACATAGATAAGTACATTAAAAGTCGTTAAAATTTAAATTCCAAACCTCACAAGTATAAGTATATGTGAGGGCGATGCTATTGAGACAATTAGCCTCCTGGCAAATTTTTTTTTGTATTCAAGGTTTCTTTCTTTTAATTTTATTTTATTTTATTTTTATATTTATATATGCATGCATGCTAATGATTCGTTAGAGTTTGAACATTAGAACCTCATATATATATATATATACGATTAGACCAATTATATATATATATATGAGAGTATACTATTAGACCAATTAATCACTTGACTATCCTCTTAGGGCTAGTTTGCTTCGGTGGATAAGGTTTGATTGATCTATTTTCCATATTTATCTTCTGTTTGTTTCATAGTTTGAGCGCCCATGATACCTTTGTGGCCCAACATGGTATCATGGGCCAAGCTGATTTATGGATCATGTTAAAATGGCTTGATCCATTTTCTATCATTTTAAATCTGATATGATAATGAATGAAAATATCATTCTTACCCCTCATATTAAAACCCTAACCATTATTTTGGAAATATACCTTCTTAGAAGTTAAGACATTTTGGATATTACAAAATGTAATCACGTTGAGTAATCTTGCTAACCAAACATTAGATAGTGTTAAGTATGGTATATTACTAATTTCTAAAATCCAAACAAACAATAGATTATATAGCTTTGGATACATTTTCTAATTTATGTATCACTAGCATATTAATCCCTTCTAATTCTATATGTCCAAGCAAACAAGCCCTTAAAGTATTTTATGTGGTGGTGTTTTCCAGTTGTCACAATAACAACTACTATATATTTGAGGATGGGCCTGGCCAGTAATTTCTAGGAGGTAGTCATTGGGTTTGGTTAACCCAATTAACTTGGGCCTAATTCTGTCGAGTTAATAGTTTTTCTTCTGAAAATAAAAGTTAATAGTTTAGTAAAGAAATATTAGAAAAAGAAAACAAAGTGAAGTTTACAATAAACGGGATTGCGAATTAGAGATGGCAATGGGTCGGGTTTGGGGCGGGTTTAACAAAATTCAAGATCCACCTCGTCAAGATTTTTATGAATCCAAAACCTGTCCTATCCTAAATCCTTATCTAGCGGGTTGAATCTATTATACATGCTAGACCCATTTAAAATATTTTAAAAAATTTAAAATATTTTTTAAAAAAAAGTAACATCATCATAACTTTATAATATGAAAAAATAATATTATTAACAAAAAATTTATTGTTTAAATATTTATATATGCATGTTTTAGTCCTTAAAAAATGATAAATTGCAAACATTATTATTACTTAGATATACATATTGAATGTATAAGTTATTTATTATGATATTATTATTATTTTTATATAAAACATATATGTAATATTCACATTATATATATATATACAAATACACACCACATAAAATATACACATAATGAATAAAATTAATATATATATGATATCTAGCGGGAGGGTCTAGATTTAAAAATTAAAATCTGAGACTCGTCTCTAAACCCATTTTATGCTTTCAAAATCCGCTTGAAATGAGGTGGTTCAGGTCTTATACGAACCCATTGTCATTTCCATTACGAATCATAATATATTTTTGTCAGTTGCGATAGGACGCCCGCAAAGCAACATAGTATTTATTATCAGATAAAGAGTTCATTATAAAAATATAAGCTCTTAATCTGAAACGCCTCATATAAGAAATATGAAAAATAAATTTAAAAGAGAAAAATACTCTTAAAATATTCAAATACAAATAAGAGCATTCTATTTTTAGTCACTCCATGTGAACCGGGCATCGAACTGGTTAGCTAAAGAAACCTAATGTACGAATCTAATAGGATTTTAGTGTCCATTTGGTTTTACTTTCAGTGTCCTTTTCATTTTTTCTCTACAAATCAAAATAAAAAACTATCAATTTCTCTCTTTTTTTATAGATATTTTTATTTAAAAAATATTTTTTCAAACATATTTTTCATTTTACTCTCTCTTCGCACCATATTTTTTCCTACTCTTATTTTCAGAATTTTTAATAAAAAAACATAACAACAATCAAATACATCTCATTTTTAACTCTATACGATCATTTTATTTTAAATAAAATATCCAAACAACATTTCATTTTAAACTCTAAACTAATAACTAACTTTTTACTATTTGAAAATGGCAGAAAAATAAAAAATTGCTTTGAAAACATATCTAAACAGGCTCTTAGCAAATTTGTCTTTTCTTAATTATTACCAAATATTGAATTTGATGTGTAATGAATAATGTAAAGAGACCAGGGATGCAAACAAATTGAGCCAACTCGCGAGTCTAACAAGCTGACTTGAAAAGTGTTCAAGCTCGATCAGAGCCTGAGCCTGAGCCAAGTTCATATAGATTTTGAGCCGAGCTCGAAGCAAATAATTATTGTTCGCAAGTTCACGAGCTTATATTTTTTTAAAAAAAATATGTATATATAAAAAATATAATAAAATATATTAATTTTAGAATTTTTTATAAAATAATTTAACTTTTCGAGCTTGAACCCGCTTGAGCCTAAGTCTGAACTCAAGTTTGTAATTTGTTAATGAGTTAGAGCCTAACAAATCAAGCCGAGCCCGAACAAAGTTCGAGCCTCAATTTCCTTATCTCATTGAGCTCGAACTTGAAAAAATGGCTAAACTTGACTCGACTCATTTACATTTCTAGAAGAGATGACATGACGATCAACAATATTACGTGATTTTTAGATCATTGGACCTTTGTGTAACTGTAGATTGTAAGGAATTCTTTTGTTTTATGTATTTTTTTATTAAGTAAAATAACAAAATATTACACTTTAAAATTTTTGTGCGATTACGCTCCAGGATTAAGAAAAACAACCAAGATCCTATTGAGCTGCCACCATTATACTACTAGAAAATAGGATATTTGCAATGGAATTTTAACAACAATAAAATTCCATTGCCAATTCCAACAGAATACTAGCGAAAAAGCAACAAAATACAAATCCCAGAAAAAAGTTATCGTAGCAACAGAATAACAACAGAATGGTGACAAACTGAAAGATTTTTTTGCTATTCCGTCTATTGCTTATATTGAATGGAAAGACATCTCATTGCTATTTCATTGCGAATAGAAATAATGAAACAACATGAGGATTTTGTTTTTAATTTTTAAAAAATAAAATCAAATAAAAATTACAAATAATGTTCAAGAAAAGAGGAGGGGGGTGGGGGGGGGGGGGGGGGGAGGATAAAGTTCCATATATCTAACTTTATAAACCCTATAATTCTCCAAAAAGTTGATGTAATTCCAATTCTTCAGATTGAAAGAGGCTGCTTGCTTGATTTGCCAAGAAATAAGCTACTTGATTGCCGTCCAAAAAAACATGACAAATGCGTACTGTCAAAAGATGAAATCAAATGTTTGATGTATCAGCACATGGTCCTGGGGATTTAGATTCAATAAGTTGAATAGCTGCATATATATGCATCCATTTCCTGGCAAAATATACCATCGTTTTTAATTTAGAAAAGAATAAATTCATTTTTATTCTATTCCTAATAAATATACCATCGCTATGATATAGCAGAACAACAACAATGATTTAATGTTAAATTCAAAAGTAATTTTATCGTTGCTCTTTCATTGCTAAATTGTCATGAAATAGATTACATTGTTATTATGTAGCTAAATAGTTACAAGATAGCAATGGCGTTATGCTTTAATATAAAACAATTAATTTAATATACAACAAATAAGATTTTGAGTGACAACATCTAATGTCACAAAGTATTAAACTCTTGTTGCTAATTAAATTTAATGACAATAAATTCTTGTCACCATGTTGTCACTATACCTATGTCACTAAATGTCTTTGGTGACAACAAAAGAATTTTGTCACATTAGCTCTTAAATTTAATGACAATACTCAAATTGTCACTAATTCACATTTAATTGGTGACAACATAATTCATCACTAAAAAATAAAGTTCTTGTCACTACATAGTTTAACTTGTCACTAAACATAACATGTTTAGTGACAAAATATAAGTTGTCACAAAAAGTATTATGGTTAGTGATAAGAGTTCATCTTGCCACTTTTTCTTCTTTGATGTACCTCCACAGCCCCCCTCCCCTTCAACAAAAGAAAAAAGTTTTATCCTACATTACTATCAATCCTTTTTCTCTTAATCCTGCAGTTTTATTAATCTTTCAAAAATCCTGCATTCTTATCAGTCCATATTCATCCTACATTCTTATCAATCCCATATATATCCTACAAATTTATTAATTAGTTAACTGTAAAAAGTGCATGACTAAAAAACTAAGACACCATAAAACCAATTTATGAAAGAAATTTAGTAGAATGTACACAATCTCTAAATCCATATGTTTATTTCTTTGTAAAATATATCAAAAATTATATAGTTTGATTTCAATCATGTTTGACATATGTACAAATCACCCCAAAAAGTTTTTAAAGCATCCTCGAACACTTTAATTGTAAATGCCCATGAGATCTTCCCTAACTTCTATCTGAAAATGAACAAAATAAATTTTAGAATAAATAAAATGTCAAAAGACAGTAAAATCTTCAATACTACAATTTCTGTTGTGCGTCTAGTGTGCGGACACACGCCTCACAAGCATTCCTATCATACTTAGTGACACTAGAACTTAGCTACTATTAGAAACATAATATGACAAGAGAAAGTGTTCATCAGTCAACCTATAAAATGTGCTAATATATTCTAATCAGCATACAATTTGTTCAACACTACCCCACAAAACAACTAATGCCAAGTTTGTATTTTCATATAAAAAAATTCTCCAGTTAATCTTAGGATTGATAATTAATGAATGAATATGGAACTTTATTACCAGCACTTTTAAGTTAAAACGATGAAATGAATAGAAGGTTACCCTGCACCAACACCAAGCAAGTTCACCTGCAAAAAGAAGGAAGCCTCTTTATGTAAAGAAGAGTCAACATGGATGAGAACTTTAAGAAGGAAAATATGCATATGACAATTCTTCTGCATTGCTCTAAATTAATTTTAACAATGAGCTAGATTGTTGCTATTGAACATACTATATAGTTGGATGTAATTTGTGGAATAAAGAACGGAATCACGAACCAAAGTAAATGAACGAAATTCATAGCCACCATCCAGAATGCCAAGCATCTAGGTAAGAATGTCCATATAGAAATTAAGACCACTCAAAAAAAAAAATCCAAAATCACTATGAGCTATCAGTTTTTAGATGAAAATAATGCATTAAACTTTCTTGTTTACTTGTTTATATGGCTTACTTTGAAAACATGAAATAGTGACTTTCATGGTCATGGAAAGAAATAGATGCAATTTAGCTCCTACAACATATTAAAGAGGGTTACTAAAGAAAATTAAACAATTTTTGTAAGAAATTTGATGCACAAAACTAAATTTAACACCTAATACCTCACAACCTCTTGGAATAATTCTCACAATCTATGTTCACTTGCAAACCTACAACAAAAACAAAAATAGTATATAAGTACAATTAAAGAAAGGAAGAAATTGTAAATAAAATAAAGAATGAGCTTTAAAAGTAAAAGTAAATATAAGAGGAACAAACATATCGAATTCATTATTAGAATTTTGAGTATTTTGCGGAGCAAATCCATGTGTAGATGAATGCTTGGTTGATTACGGATTGGCCTTATAGGAAACCTAACACATAATAAAAGTAGTGGCTAACAGCTAAATAATTCAAAAATTGAAAAATAAAGCCGGTGGCATATCTTCACATTCTCCTTGCAAATGCAAATTTGGCTTCAAGCCTTTTTCCATCAATTCTCTATGTGCACTCTTATTGTCTTTAGTTTTTTCCAAGAATATTCATTAATGTGTCGAGGATGCTATCATAAACATTTTTCTCTATATGCATGACATCCAGATTGTGTCGCACCTTTAAAATTTTCCAATATGGTAATTCAAAGAAAATGCTACTCTTCTTACAGGTAGACTTATTCTCCAATTTCTTTCTCCTACTTCCCCTCTTCCTTTTTTTTCATTTTCTCGTGATTTTGGTTGCATTCAACTCTTTACCAAATTGTACATGTTTAATGGTATTCAATTGCTCTAAAATTTCTGGCCCAAAAATTATTTTAGGTGCATTACTATGATCTTTCTTACCATCAAATACCTTTATCTTATCCTTCCACTTGTGATTACTTGGTAAAAAGCGACGATGTCCTATGTAGCATCGTTTTCAACTATTAGGCAAATGTTCACATGTAGTCTCACTCATGCAAATAGGACAAGCATAGTAGCGTAATGTGGTCCACCTAGACAAATAACTATATGTTGGCAAATCACTAATAGTCCACATTAATGTAGCATGCATGACAAACTTTTCATCTTTATAAGCATCATATGTTTCAATACCATTTCCCCACAACTCTTTTAATTCATCTATTAGCAGTTCTAAGTAAACATCAATGTCATTTACTGGACTCTTAGGTCTTGGAATGAGCATAGAAAGCATGAAAAAACGTTCTTTCACACACATCCAAGGTGGGAGATTATATGGCACAAGAATTACAAGCTAAATGCTATAGGAAGTGCTCATATGACCAAGGGGATTGAATCCATCAGATGTTAAATCTAACCTAATATTTCGAGGATCATCAGCAAATAGTGGATATTTTTTGTCAAAATCTCGCCAAACTTCAGAATTAGCATGATGTCTTAGAGCATTCTCTTAATGCACCAACTTTTCTTTATGCCATCTCATATTTTGAGCGAGATCCTTATTCAAAAATAACCTTTGTAGTCGAGGAATGGAAAGTAGCGTAACACTTTCTAAGGTACTTTTTTAGACCCTTCACATTTCCATCTATATGTTCAGCATTTTGGACAATCTTCAAAATTCTCATATTCTTTTGAAAACTATATACAACCATTTGGACAAGAATGATTTGTTTTCATACTTGAAACCTAAGTCTCGCATCAATTTTTTGGACTCATAATAGGATTTAGGAAGATCTACATTCAGACCGCAGAAGGCATCTTGTAAAAGCTCAAGAAGCATATCAAAAGACTTGTTGGTCTAGCCACTTATAGTTTTTATATGCAACAATTTTACAAAAAAGGACAACTTAGAATATGATTCACAACCTTCGTACATATTTTCTTTTGAGCCTTTTAATAGTTTGAGAAATGTATATGCTCTGCTAAGGGGAAAAGAGGCACCTGGACTCATCAAAGTTTCTTCTACACTCAAATTTTCTCCTAAGCAAGCATTTGAAATATCATTTAACATTTCCCACATATCATCATCGCATTCATCATCCATATCATCTGTGTTAATACTATTCTCCAAGTTTTCCTCATCATTTGAATCAACCTCATAAGTTTCTCCATGATAAACCCACTTAGTGTAACTTCATTTTGTCCTATTTATAGATAAGTGATATCTAACAACTTCTCGAGTTTGATCGCAATAGTTGTTGCATGCATAACAAGGACAGGGAATTTTCTCATTTAGTTCTTTATTAGAATATGCAAATCGAAGAATTCCTCTACTCCTTTACCGAAAGAAGGATTTGATCTATTCAATTGCATCCAACTCTTATACATGAGTAGACAAATCTAAATTCATAAAATATAATTGAAAATCTTATATTTTTATGCAAGAAAAGTAAAGGTAAGTAGCTCTCAACTTGATCAATGTATATATATGACAAAAAAGAAAGACATGAACCCAAAAGTGACATGTTTTCATGGAAAAGCAAGTTCCAACTAAATATATTTTCACTTTCATGAAATAATGAGAGTAATATAAAGGAGATAAAAAATGAATCATATAAACCTAAATGACTACTTTTAGACAACATAATAGAAAAGCACATAAGTAAAGATAAAACAAAGGGAAAAAAAGGAATAAAATTATATACCTTCAGTAAAATGAACCCGGTTACTCAATTGTAAAAGGTCCTCCTTAAAGAGTATGTAGAAAACTAGCCCTTCGTACAACTACAAATATAGAGAATTCACATTTTCACTATTAGAATTATTATAGCAAAAATTGATTAATTTTCAAGAATAAAATAAACAGGAGGGTAGAGAAAATGATAAGAAAGAAAGACTTTTATTTATGCTTGTATATATTCATCTTGTAACTCTCATTCTTGTGCAACTATAGCCACCACCCGATTTTTATACTAATAAATATATATATATATGCAGATATTTTCTTGCAGCTAATATTCCTCACTAAATTATTACCAGTTTAATGTTAAAAACTTGCTGCAGTAGATATATCATATATCTAAAGCAATTAAAGTGGTTGCTTTGATACATCTAAGCAAGCAAAATGATCTAGATATATAAATGTGTTTAATTTCAATTCTTGAAACATGAAACCAAAGATGTAAACATGAAAATCCGAACCAAATACAAAAGAATATTAATAAAAGTTTGTCGTTTAATCATGCAAAACCAACTATCTCAATATATATCTATATATGCAGAATTAGTAAGCCATATTCCGTTAAGCATAAAAACTTCTCTTTATCCCCTAAAATTAGACTATATTGAAGGCATTTTCTGAAGTAGGAAAAGATATATTGGCTCAAAATTCTCACTCAGTTGTTCTGTCTAGCTATTGTTGTTCACTACATTATTTTAGCAACACTTACAACTAATGCTTCAAAATCAATAAGACCTATAAAAGGGGCAGCACAGAAACTATGATAGTGCTTCTAAGGTACCTTTCCAATGGAACACTCGCCCAAAAAAGTTGACTCATCAAAGTTTTTGGTGGCTTCTTCCAGTTCTGCTATAAAAAAACACCTTATATGATGGAGAACTTTGATTCCCCATTCATTTTAATTCTGATTAAACAATACAATTCTAAGCTATGAAAAGGCTCAATCACTTAAATAATTTTCGGCATTCTAATACAATTCAATAGTAAATTAGAACAAATAAGTAAACCTTAAAAGCATACAAATATAAACGTCACACACAACAAAAACTATACTAATTAAAAGTAGTGAGGAAAAAGAAAACAAGTAATGATGAACAACCACCACCAAGTATATATCTGTCTAATTTCCAAAACTTTATCAAAAGTTCCAAATAATCACACTTAATCCTACATCAACATCAAACCCGAAAACCATTTTTAAAATTACACCCAAAAGCTACTAGCTGCTCTACATTGGAAATTTACCTAGAATATTCAACTTTGAATGAGAAAAGAACCTCAAAAGCCTGAAATCATAATTAAACACCAAAATTAAGTACTATAAACTCAAAATATTGAAGATCATAACCAAACAATTGACCAAATTACCAAACCTAAAATGGATGTAAGAGAATTAAAACCTTAGCTATGAATCCTTCAAATTACCTCTCCGCTTGTGCGCCCCAAATAGAATCAACATTTTGAGAATAAAAAAGGGAGAGAGGGAGAAGAGAAAGAAGAAATCAAAGAAAAACTTCGACTGTGCTTGCTTGTGAGAAAAATTCTCACAGGCAAGCCTCATAAACACATTTTTCACTTAAATGTGTGTTTGGTTGTGGAAAAAAAATTCACCATACAAAATTTCTCTAAAAAAAAAACTTGTTCGGCTTTCCCGCATCTCTTTTTGCCTCTTTCTCTTTCTCTCCTATCCTCTGTCTCTTTCTTGATTTTTCCTCTGAAAAGTTGGGAGTATTGTTGAGACAATCTTTGAAAAATCTCTGGAGAAAATCTTGTAAAATCAGGGCCTTTCTCTCCCATCCCCAAGACCATCAAAAAGGTGTCTCTGCCTCCCTCATCCGTTTCCTCCTATAATAGCGACGCATCGCCGCTAAAATCACCATTATATTCCTGCACGGCCACTGGCGTACCACCTAGGTGCCAACCTCAACCATTGGCCGATGTATTCGGCGTGAATCAAGGCTGCCGCTATACCCTACTTGTAACATCCCTAGAGACGCATTGATTTTCATATTTTATTGAAGTATTAATTTGTGAGAAATTTATTTAATTTTTCAAAAGCTTTTCGGGCCAAAATATGATTTTGGAGGATTCAATTTCACTTTCATTTAAAGTTTCATGGGTCAAAATCTAATTTCTATAACTTAAGTGGGTCTAGGTAGAAGACTAAGAAAACTAGATGGCTAAATTTAATCAAACTTAAAACCTATGGACTTAATTGATTTTTCTTGAAAAGTTTGGGGTTAAATTGTGATTTAGAAAAATGCAATTTTATAAATAAGAAAATTTCACTTAAACATCTCATTTTCTCCTTTTTCACCATTGAACACCTCTCTCTCTCTCTCTCACCGGCGACCCTCTAGCCACCTCCCCAAACCCCGAACCAATCACATCATCTTTCTCCCCACTTCACCCTGAACCCAAAAACACCTCTTGCAACCTTCATCTCCGGCAAAACCATCGGGAAACATGAAGACCAATCGGACTGCGGCGGAGCTTGGTGGGTCTTCACTTTTCGGCGACAAAATCATAAGTATAGCTAGTGGGTTTGGAAGGTCTCAGCTCGAGGATGAAGATGGTGGGTTTTGATTGAAGTTTTAGGCAATGAAGGTGGCGGAATTTAGGCTGAAGTGCGCCAATGGAGCTCGGCGGTGTTGGACTTTTAGGCAAAAATTGGAGGTCAATTCGGCAGGGAACAATGCAATTGACTTAGGCATCTGGGTTATTGAGCTGAAAGGCACAATTTTGTGGTGTTGTTGGTCATCTCCGGCAGCGGTGATGGCAGCGGGGCGGTGGCGGATGGACAGTTTCTTCGTCTCAATGCAAGGGATGCATACACGAAGTCTAATCATATAAATTGTGATTCGATAGTGAGATATTTGGTAATTAATCGAAAGAAACAAATTTTGTACTACATATGTATATATACGCATTCAAATCATATCAAGCCTTGTATAATCAAAAAGAATGAACGGATCAATTGGAAAATATAGCCATGCATAGGAAATCAAACATGCACGCACGTTCTTGAGCTTGAAAAAGCCCAAAATTGCATTATTTCATGTGATCCATGGTTAGATAAGCCTATTAAGTGAAGAAAATCCTAATTTTATGTAACCATGACCTAAGTGACAAAACTTGAATTTTTATCGATAATTGGGTTACTATAATCGATATCGCATAACATTATAAGGTTAAATATGTAAATTAGGGATCCAATTGTATTATTTTGCCAATATAGGATGAACTCCAAAATATTTTATATATCCGGCACGAATAGCATGTTTATAGTAATAATATCGAAGCAAAAACCCTAACCATCATATTAGGCGGATAACTACCGAAAATTGGACTGTTATTAGTATGATTATGAATGTTAAACATCGTTAGGGTTGAACAAGGGTTTTGATGGTAAATTACTCTTTTAAATAGGTGATGGAGGATTGGGCCCCCCAGAGATCAGTAGAATTTGACTTCATTGTCGAGGTTGATAAGGCAAGGGTCCGCCAATTTGGCACCTCTTGTACCTATCGATTTTCTTGATAAACCCTTGTGAGGGTTGGTATTGACTTGATTACCGTACTCTGTTAATTATTGTTATCCCTGTGAGGGATCTGCCAATTGGTTCTTGCTTTGTATGAGCTTATTCCATATCTATCATTGAACCCATAAGGTTCTGTTGATTTGATATCTGTCTTGATTACTGTTGTTGATTATTGAACCCTGTGAGGTTCTTTGGATTTGAAACTGATTGGTATTTTATCTGTTTTTCTTGAAAATGACTATTTTCAATCAAAATCTGTGAAGTTATCTGAATTTGTAAATTCTATCTGAAACTAAATTGTACGCCCGAGTAGCTTGTGGTTTTAAAACTGTTCTGATCACAAACTTGATTGACCGTTCTGGCGTATTGAACTTTCACAGTTTCATTGTATTGTTCTCGTTGAATTAGTATTGTTATTGTCAAAATATCATATTGGTTTCCTTGATTGTTTAGTGTATCGTAGATCGCCTTGTTGGCATATGTTTTTAGTTGTTCTGCCCTATTGGCAATTAATCGTTGAGAATCTTGACTGAAAATGATACATAAGAATTGTTGGGCCGAGAGCCTTACCAAGTTGTCGTGCTTGTGCCACCGTCATTGCCAAGTCGTCGTGCTTGTGCTAGTGTTATTGCCGAGCTGTCATGCTCATGCCACTGTTATTATTGAACTCTGAATGTTGAACTACTGTATTGTTATGGAGGCATAAGGGTATTATGATATGCATACTTTGCTCTTTTCTTGAAATGCATATTTTGTTAGGTTTGTACTCTTATTTGTACTCTGCTCGTGGAGCAATAAGGCTGGAGTGAATTCTCAGTCTGGATGGAGCTGATATCCTAGGCCAAGTGAGCCGTTTGTACTTTCTTCCGAATTGTGATCGGTTGACACGCTCTATACCTCTCGAACAACATTGGTTGAGATGATCCCGGGCCTTTTGAGCTGATGGTTACAACATCTCAACCTAACTTTTGCTAATTGTTTGAAAACTATCTTTTTTCTTCACTCTGGCATATTATTGTGCTTCCATAGTCCATGTTGTTGAGCTTCACCATGATTTGTTAACTCCTAACAACCATCTATTGCTTTGCCTTATCCCTCACTGAGTCCATATGACTCACCCTCATGCCATTTATTTCCTTTTAGACAGGTATGAGACAGGAGGCTTGGACTGAAGGCAGGTTTTGACTTAATGTTCTATAATAGTATTTAGGTGAATGTATGGCTATATATATGAATCACCAGTGATTATCTTTTGGTATTAGAGATGTTGTAATATATCAAGATGAATGTAAGACTTTTGGCATGTATGGATTTGTATTGCCTATGTCGATATCTTGGTTCTGAATGTTGTTGAGTTAGTAGTATGAATTAAAGCACTCTAATATTATTGTATTAGGCTCGAAGCATGCTGTGAGTTGTTGATCATTGTGGTTTATTGGAGATTTGTGGAAAATTTTTTTATGGGCCTTTCGGGTATGATGTCGCATGCTATAGGATTGAATTGAGTGACATTCTGGCTTTTGGGCTATTTCTCGAGTGGGGAACTACACTACTTTTACTAAGAAAGCTACCGAAAAAATTCTTCATTAGTACGGCTACCAGTATGTCAATGGCTGTGGAGATGGTGGCCATGTTTATCTCATCCACAATGGCAACCACTGGCAATAGCAGATAAAATTCTGGCAAAAGTAAAAGATGAATTTCTTTGGGTTGTAAGTAAAATATTGGGAAAAATGATGCTATTAGTATAGAGAAAAAAAAAGGAATATTTGATGAAAGATGCTTCTATCCATTGATTTTTGTTGATCCCCTATCTGCATGCCAAATTAATGGAAATTTTAAGTTCATTTTCGCTTTGGGATCCACCACAGTGGTCTTTGAAACTTATTATTATTTTTTTAAGTAAATAAATTTCACTTGTTAGCATGCCATTCCGAAATCAATTGTATTTTACATTGTTTATAGAAAATTATTTTAATATTTTATAATTATATGTCCACATTATTTTTTAATATTTAGGAAATTTTTCATATTATAATTAGTTACAATTATATTTTAATATTCAAAGATAAATTATTTTGCAATATAATTATATAAACATATAATTTAATATTTGAAATATAATTTCATTTCTCAGTATTTCATTATATAAAGGTGTAATGTTATTTACATTTTAAATTATTTAAAATGTTAATAAAATAAATTATTCAATTAATCTAATATTAAATTTTATTACATATTATCGGATATTTTAGTTAATATTAAATTAATGTTAATTTATTTTACAACAATGTATATATAAATAATATATAATATTCCTTAAATAGAAAAAACTTATAACCAACCATCATCTCTTAAAATTTTCTTATAAAAATTCTCACCATCAATCACTACTTCACAAATTTTCCTCATAAAAATCTCACAATCAAACACATTCTCACAACTTTTTCTCACAAAAAATCTCACAATCACTCACCATTTCATAATTTTCACCTGTCACATCAACTGTAATCATTATACTTTTACCTCACAAATAATCACTCATTCATAAAAATTTTCAATCTCATAAAAACAAAAATCTCACCATTTTCTCTTAGAAATGGAAAATGAGAAACAAAAACACAAGCAACCACAACCTTCATTTTTATTTTTCGATTGGGAGATTGGCAGAATGTCGGGGAGGGAGGGAGAAGAGAAAGAAGGGGCGAAAGAGCTTTTTACATCTGACTATTTTAGTTAATATTAAAATTATTTCACGTCTCTCAATTAATTGGCTACTTATTTTTTTAGTTTTAAGGGTAATATCCTATAATTGGCTATTTATTTAAAAAAAATATATTTAAGAAACATTTTGAAAATAAAATACACAGTTTTTTTTTCCTTTTCGATGAACACACAGAGAGAGAGAGAGAGAGAGAGAGAGAGAGAGAGAGAGAGTTGAGGACATGTATTCTATCACAAGAGTTGTTATTAGTGACAAGAAAAATTTTACTCTTGCAAGTTGTCACCAAATATAAGCTAATTAGTGACAAGAAAATTTTATATTCTTAAGTTGTCACTAAAAAGAAGCTAATTAGTGACAAGAAAAGCTTACATTTTCAGGTTGTCACCAAAAAGAAGCTAATTAGTGACAAGAAAAGTTTACTTTTCAAGTTGTCATTACAGAGAAGTTATTAGTGACAAGAAAAATTTTACTTTATTAAGTTGTCACTAAAATAGAAGTTAATTAGTGACAAGAAAATTTTACTTTTTTGTCGCTTCATCTTAGAGAAGTTGATTAATACAAGAAAATTTCAAATGAAAAAAATGATTATTATTATTATTATTATTATTATTATTATTATTATTATTATTATTAGTAGTAGTAGTAGTAGTAGTAGTAGTAGTAGTAGTAGTGACAATGAAAAAAATATTTTTGTCACTTTATTCACATTAAAATTACATATTAATATAGTGACAAAACAAAATTATTGTCACTTAATATATATGTTTGGTGACAATTTTTATGTTGTCACTTAATTTTTTGTCACTAATAATATTTTTTTTCTTGTAGTGCTATTGCAACTCTGTTGCTAGTGATAACGATAGCAATAGAATACAAAGGGAATATTAATGGGCATTTTTTTCATATCAAAATCCATTAATTTTAGTAACAAGAAATTGAAATTCAATTAATTATAAATTAAATGAGTTCCTTGCGAAATAAATTTGGTGACTATTAATTTTGTTTAATTCTTATTAGCAAATTAATTGTAACGATTGTTTGCTGAAGTTATAAATGGTAAAGTTAGAGAGAGAAATTCAATGTGCAGTAATCATAAGTTGGCTATAGTTAATTTGTAAAATACATGCGTTACATTTCATTTGCTTATGAGGAGTTGGATTTAGCTAATTGTTCTAATTCAGCTTATCCTAAATAATGTTCGAGCTAAAAAACTTCAAGTCAAGTTCATTTTTTTCTTTAACTGAATAAATGACTCACTATTTTCTTTATTTTTAAATTTTAACTAACTTGGTTAAATTTTATAGTATATAGTGTTATTTGTTGGATTATAATGATGTTGATGATTATTCTTCGTATCCGATCTTTCAATTTTGTGTGGTCTTCAGTGTTTATGCCAAATTTCATACCTTTCTTAAACATATATCAACTGTAATTATTTCGGCTTTCCTAGAGATACAATACTATTCTTGTGCAAGATGAAATAGCAATAAAGTTATATTTTAATAATAAATCGATTTATTTATGTATCCATTTGCTGTTACTTCATTGTCAGCTATAATATATATTAGCAATGGAATAACAACCATAATTTTTTCAACACCAGCATAGATTAATTTTAATAATAATAAATTAAAATTTAATTGGTTATATTTTTAATCGAGTTACTCAAGTATTAAAACTAGTGACATTTAGTTTCATTTAATTCTTTGTTAATAAATTAATTATGATTATTATTTTATTAAATAGCCATAAATGATAGTTTGAAAAGATACGTATTATTAAATTAACAAGTACTTATGATTCGACTATAATCAACTTGAAAAACCACATCACATTTATCTTACTATTTTATAAAGAGCAGGAATCTAATTGTGATCTAGTTTAATTTATCCTAGACAAATTTTTGAAGTAAAACTTCCAAAGAAGTTCCAAAAACATATAAATAAACTTATCATTTAACTGCTCTAATTTATTGTATCATTTAAATATGGGTGTATAATTAGGATATGCTTGAGTTGAAATTATTATTGTTAAGGATATGGTTGAATTTCTTATTGAGCACAAACTTGTATTTGAACTTAATCCGATCATGGAACAAGTCAAATTAACTTTAATGAATTTTAATCAAGTTGAGTTAGAATAGTTTTATATTTTATTATTTTTAAATTATTTAAGTCATATGTTAAATTTATTGATCAGAATATGATATTCAAATTTAATTATTATATCTGAAAAGCAGAATTAAAATGGAATTATAGTCACAATATTTAAAAACTGAGACCGAGCTCTCATGTAACATTAAAGATTTCAGTAAGGATATACTAATGATGATATATCTTTAAGAATTAAATTATGATTAAGTGAAAAACGTAGTTTGTTAATTGTTGATTATAGTTGCACGTAGTAGCTGCTAGTGCCACCATTTTGTAGGGGAAGCGAAGGAAGCTTTTGCAATTATAATTTAAACATTTCTTCCATCTTTTCGTTGCTTGGATTTTCTATTTTTTAATTTTCTAGAGGCAAATTCTATAGTTCTATATCCCGAAATGAAATGTTATTATATAGACATCGATTAGAGGATTATAATCTTAGAGCTGCTTTTGGCAAAAGAGAGTAACTTTTCTGAGTATTATAACTGGAGTTTCGAGCGTATGCTTTATTTTCTCAATCCCATCATTATCTTTTAATCAAATTTATTCTTTTTCCTCCCATATTCATTCTTGTTTCTCAATTTCCCCTATATTTCATAATTAATGTAGACCTCAATTAGAAAATCAGAAGCAGGTTTATCACTAATTAGTTTAGTCTAATTACATAAATTTCATGCATTATTATATTACCATGAGTATTTTTATTTTATGTGACTTAATTTATGTTGTCATAGAACTCTAAATATCATATTCTATAGGGTCTTCTTGTTCATTTAAGAAGAGCTATTTTTTAAACTAGCCCTTGTATTACAATTCTAACATAATTTAATTTATTTTGAACTTTTCTAGAAATTATGACAGACGACCATAGTTGGATGAGAAAACAATTAAATAAAGGTCTTTTATCATTGGATTCCATCCAATGAGTGGATAGATTCCTTGACTTTGCATTTTTTCATAAAAGTGCATAGATAGAATTAAAATATGACGCCCTTGTGCAAAAACTAAAAAATACAAGATCTTTGCTTGGAGTATAGTTAATCTACATCTTCTTGAAAAAGGTTTATGTTTGGATACGAGTATTGGACCAAACATGGTGAAAAATGAAATAATGTATCCCACTCATCAAGAGAACCATCTTATCCGGTGCTCGACTTAGAATCACATATAAGAACAATGGTTTTTGAGGCAGCCAAATCCAATTTTATTTGGGATCCTCCCTCATGAAAGGAGGAGTTGGGTCTTAGTGCACAAAGCTTTTATGACTTGTTGAAAGATTCAGATGAATCATTGTGAGACTATCAAGTGTAGCTCTTCTGTTGAATATCAAGTTAGATTATAATGTGTCTATGGCATGCTACTACTGATTCATTTATGCTTCTCCTTGAATGTTACCAAACACAAAGAAACTTCCTAATGACTTCTATAAATCAAAGAAGATGGTTCGTAAGTTAGGGGTGCCATGGCGTCACTTTGACTCTTATCACTTTTCTTTTACAACTGATCTTGTATATAGATATGTTTAGTTCATTCTCTATGATAGGTACCCTATACTCTTGTTGGCCACTAATAATCACCATTTACAATTTGCCATCTTGAATGTGTATGTGTGTGAGTTTATATTCTTAAACATGGTGATTTCAAGTTTGAAGAGAACAAATAAGAAGGACTTATTTTCATCCTTGATCAATGAGTTGAAGGTATTATGAAATAATGATATTTTTGCATACGATTGTAGAATTTTCAAATGAGGGCAACACATTTATGGATTATTAGTGACTTTCCAACTTATGGAATATTGTCTGGATGGAGTATTTATTTGCATTGAGAGAATGCCTTTCCTTTTTTTTTGAGAAATGGAGAGAAACCTTGTTGGTTCATTTGTCATAGACGTTTCCTCGATTAATCTTATCCTTACATATGAAAGGCAAATGATAAGTTTAGGGTGGATAAGGATGCTTTGAGAATCAAAAGATTGGCCTGACCTCCTATTATATTTGGTGAAAAAATTCTGGAGTGCTTGAATGAACTTTTTTGGGGCCTTGTCCATGAATGAACTTATGCCACGAAAAGGGAAAGGGAAAGCGCACAATTAGGTGAAGATGAGTATATTCAGAGAGTTACTTTATTAGTTCACTTTTGATAAGACACAATTTAGACATGATGCATTTAGAGAAAAATATTTTTAAAAACATCCTCAATTCAATTCTTAATGTAAAGGAAAAGGCAAAAGGACAATGCAAAAGCACGATCAAATGTCGAGTATTATTGTAAGTAGCCAGAGCTTCACATAATCCAACATCCCAGTGGTAGGTTTTTCAAACCAAAGTCTTCTTATGCACTAAGAAAGGATCAAGTTCAATAATCACATTGATGGACCTAAAAGTTGAAAATGCTAGAGGATATGCATTGAATATTGCTCAATATGCAAATGATAGTATATGAAATTTTATTGAAATGAAGAGCCATGATTATCATGTTTTCATGCAGTGACTTTTGTCCATTACAGTTCGTGATCTACTCTCCACTCTAATTTGGGAGGTCTTGTCCAAGGTGAGTATATTCTTCAGGGACAGATGTGTAAATACATTGGGGGTGGGATATATAGAGCAACTTGAGCAAAACATAGCCCAAATTATGTGTGACCTAGAAAAGATTTTTCCTCCTGCTTTTTTTTGGCTCCATGGAACATATGATGATCCATATTTCATATGAGGTAAAAATAGGTAGATCGGAACAATATCGATGGATCTACCCTTATGAGAGTATAATCTGCACATAATCTAATTAGTAAATTTATTGTTTAATGTTTCCTCAATTTGAATACTTGTTCTATTTCAGGTTCTTACATCATCTAAAAGAGAAGGTGAAAAATCGAGCACCTGTAGAAGATTCAATTATAGAGGCACATTTGATTGAAAAAGTGTTCATTTTCTATTTTATTTTACTTTGACATGAACCTAGGAATGATGGAAAATGATGGACGACTTTCATATTCTTATAGCTAGGTAGATGTCCTAATATTAAAAGAAATTATAGAAGATATATATATATATATATTTTAAAACACTTGAATCATAATTAGTCGCAAGGAAACACAAAACTCTTGAGCTACCCAGTTAAAACTGAAGCACCTCAACACACATGATACAAGAAAATAAAATTAAAACCTAACGCAAAATTCCATGCTGTAAACTTTGCCACCGCCTGTCAAGTACCCAATTCTGGAATGGGCCACCCAAAACACAAGGCAGAGAAAAGCACAATGAAAGCAACTAACCTAATAAAGCGGTAATTACGAAGATAAAGTTTTCATGATATATTTTATTAAGACAAATTATAGAAGATACTTAGATGGCAATGAGTTGGATGGTTGTGCACGAATGTATGCTATATAATTGTGAGGAAAGTCAACTTTTCATGGAGTATGTATTCCAACCTTAACTTATTTATTATTAAATATACACATATAAAAATCAAGTACATTGTGCTTATAAGTTTTTATTTGCTATTGATTATATGTGGATATGTATTTGCTTTAAGAGTCCTTTACACTCTTTTCTTATAATGCCCAAGTTTTTGATTGTCAAACTTTGTAGATGCATGAAAGCTTCTAAAGTATTAATGAGCAAAGAAGAAAAATTGTGAAATTCTCAACATGTTAGGTTTGTCTCTACAATGTATATTATGTAAATGGTTTTCACCTTAAAACACAAGAATATGGCTCGGGAAAGAGTATAATAAATAGTGGTGCTTACATGATAAGAACCCACATAGATGGTGTTGATTTAGACTATTATGGAATTATTGATGAAATCATGCAAATAGAATTTCATGGACAAGGCAACAACGTTGTTCTATTCAATTGTTAGTGATTTGATACCTTGAGACTAGGGAGTCAAATGTACCCAGAACTTAACATCACTAAAATCAACCACAAGAAATGCCTCAATAGCAGCACCTCATTGGTGTTTGCTTTGATGGTAGAATAGGTCTATTATACATCTTTCCCATCTTAATACAATTTAAGACAAAATTGATGTGCTGTTTGAAATTTAAGTACAAGGTCAAGCTTTCATTTAGCAACACCTGAACAAATTCAACCATCTTGTATTGGGATAAAGTTTGCCTTTCAAGATGATGGGATACAACCATCTCATGAAATAGATCTTATTGTAGAACTAGACAATCCAAATATTCTTCTTGATAGTTGTGGTATTCAATTAGAGGTTGATCTAGAAGAAATTCGTGTTGACTAGTGTGAGAAGAGAGAAGATGAAGAGGAGGAGAATGAGGAAAGAGATGAGGATATATAATGAAAATGAAGAAGATGGGGATGATAAGATGATGAAGATGCAGAAAGAAGAGGATGAAGACAATGATTGATTTCAACAAATAAACTTGTAATATTTCAATTACTAACATAACATTTTACTTATGACATTCCTTTGTACATTAACTTGATATATATGCTTTTCTTTGTTTGTGTATCTTTCTTTGTATATATTTCATCTATTTTCTATCATTTAATTAGTCTATGTTATTTTCGTATACAAGATGACCAGAGGTAGAATCGAATGGAGCATTGCTAGTAATTAGGTTCGTGTTGTGCATATAGGTGGCCCTTCACATCTATATTGTCACCATCTACATTTTAGATCCACCTTGTTGGAGCACCATGCTCTCAACCAAAAGTTCCTACATTAACTCTATCTTCCTCTCATATCCCATTCTCTATAGTAGATGTGTCACTATTGACTGTACCTATAGGTTCAGGATGTGATCACGTGATACTCGGAGATGTGCATATGTCATTGATTCCAATAATTCATACACTAGGCGATAAATCTTAAGATAATCATATGACATGAGATATGTCTATAAAAAGTAGGGCTAACATACCAAGCTTGATTAGCAGCTAGGACTTGATGCCCTGCTCCTAGGGTCTTGGGCCATGATTGTCCTATAAATCATCTGCTTTGTGGCACATAAAATGTCATAAGTTTAGATTTATTCATAGGTTACTTTTATCTTTTATATTTATGTTCACTGGTTTATTATCTATCAAGTACCATATGGATATGTACTTATATATTGAACATATTAAATATATATATATATATATATTTCATTAAATCTAGAATGTGTTAAAGAAATGAAAATATTCTTAAAGTATTCGCACATATACTAAAAATTAAGATAAAATAGATAAATATATATAGAAGATAGCAAAGTAATTAAAAACTAGAGAAAATTGCACTTTTGGTCCCTTAACATAGGGTGTTTGGCACTTTTGGTCCCAAACTAAGACAATTATATGATTTTTTTTTTTTTTATAACTCTTTTAACACTTATGGTCCACTTTTCCAATTTTTGTTAGTATAGGCCAGGTGTTTATCAACAAACTGAGGATGTCGGGGGCAATTAATTTGGAATAAAAAAGGCAAAGCATCGTATAAAATAGGACTAAAAGTTCAATTTTCCTTTGAAAGCCTTTTCTTCTTGAACCTTTTTTCTTTTAAAAGATTCTTGCAAAATGGCATGCTACAATAAATAATTAATTTAAAATATTTTATAAAATTTCAAATAAATATCTTCTAGATAACAAAGTGCTTGTTAAATTAATTAGAAATATTTTATAAATTCCTATATCTTATAATTTTTTTTGGATTTCATAGAACATTAAAATTATGAAATCTATAAGTTATTCAAGTTTGCAATTAATATAGTGCAAATGGAAAAACTTTGTTAACATTTGGGAATAAGTTAAGATTTCTTTGTTTTCTCTCAAATGAGTGTATAAAATTCCACAATTTTTTTATATTGAAAATTTATAAACTCATGTCTCATAAATTTTATTAAACATATTAGACTTCTTATAAAAGCTCGACATCTTATTAAGCCATATGAAATAAACTTAGAAATTTTCTATCATCAAACCCACTCCCTCCCCAAGAAAAAAAAACTTTTCTTTTGTATCACCAAAACCGATTAGGTATCAATTCAAGATCTTATTGTTATGCTCAAGAAGATCCCAAATACCCCAAGAAAAGTTACCATCTCATAAATTCACATAATCTTCTACTAGTTCAAGAGAGAAAAAAAATCAAAATAAAAAATGATAATGCAACTCTCCATTCTAAAATTGCCATGCATGCCTATAAAGATAATATAACAAGCTACAAATTAATATGACTTAACATTCATCGTTCACTCTATTATTATTGAACTTATTACCATCAAAACCACTAACATTGTTGAAGTTGCTGTGAGATGCTCTCTTCGGGGTATAGCTTACTAGAATGTTCCAATCATTCAACTGTTTGTTCATTCATGGTGGATAAAGCTAAGCTAACACCTTTGAGTTCTCTTGGCCTCTCCGAGTCTCTATCGGTAATAACTCATGCATTGAAAACATCAACAAAGCTAAAAAATGCATATCGTACGGACTTGTCATTAGTCCATAGGAAAGCGCTCCAACAAAAAGCTTTGTTGGCATTGCATTAAGCATAGAAGATTGTTCATTTAATACGCTCTATACAAGGTTTTAAAAACCAGGCCGGACTGGCCAGTTCGACTAGTGACCAATGGCTAGTCTGGTCCAAATCAAACCAGAAAATCGATCGTAAACTGACCAGTTGTGAACCGATCAAAAATCGATTAAACCGGTACCGGTTCAATCGGTTCACTATTTTTTTTAAAAATATATGCTAAGTCACTAACTGGTTCACCTTCAAGTTTAAAAAATTAGTTAGCAAAAGTTGACTTGACTTATTGACTAGTGTTTTATTTTCTTTCCCACTTTTCAAATCAATTTGTGATCTTAATTCTTATCGTTTCTTTCCTTTCTCTTTCTTCCTCCATTGCTCTACCCTCTAGCTGCTCATCTACTCTTGTTTGCTGCAACTCCCATTTCTTCACTTTGAAGAGAAAAGATTACAAGATCTCATCTCCACAGGTCATCATCTTCAACACTTGAACAATAAAATGGTAAGTTAGTTCCATCCAAGAATGTCCATTTTATTTATTTTTAATTTCTACACTATTTTTAATGTGCTTACTGCTTTGTACCAACACTCCAATAGTATGTTTAGGTACTAGGTAGTTTAGTTTCATGACTCTCCCTCTCTCTCTCGAAAAAGAAAATTTTCTTGTTGTGAGGGTTTTTTCTTTTTCGTTCTATTTTTCTTTAGATTTTTTCAGTTTGATTAATGCAATCTGCATTTTGATATACTATGTATGGAAGGAAATTGCTGCTAGGAGATGCTGCATCGGCCTACACCAATGGATATAGCCGTTCATCCATTCAATTTTATTATAATTACTAGGCAAGAAAATTATTAGAATAAGAAAAATTTATTACAATAAAATTGATTCTAACAATTGTTTCTAATAATTTTATTATAATAAAACTAAAAATGTTGAAAATGTTATTAGAATCACTTTTATTATAATTATTAGAATCAATTTTATTAGAATAGGAAAATTAAAAATGTTAGTATTTATATTGATTCAATCATGAAGTGAATTATTAAAATTATTAAATAGGCAAAGTTTGTGGTATTTGATTTTGGGTAATAGTATTAATTTCCTTTAACAATTGATGGGTTTTCAATTTTATTATAATTACTAAAATAATATTCAAGTGGAATCTAGAATATGAAAATTAAAAATTTTAGTATCTACATTTGATTTAATCATGAATTATTGAAATGAATCATTAAACTCTTGAAAAAAGTACTTTATGGGTTGATGAGCAATTATTATTTTATTTTAATTATCTCAATTGTACTTTGACATCTTCTACTTTTAGGTGATATATTTTATTTTTGTACTAAAAGTTTCTTTTCTTGAAATTGTAGGACATGGAAAATGCCACTTCCTCTGCACCACCTACGCCATTAGATCAATCACAATCAGTAGAACAATCTAAAAGTTATGGTCAAAATCCTTGTCAAAGGAATGACATAGCATGGAAGCATTGCTATGAGGCACCTTTAAGTGGCAAGACTCGAACTCTCAAATGTTTATATTGCAATCAAGCAATCAGTGGTGGATGAATCAATCGGATGAAGCAACATCTTGCTGGAATTACTGGTAATGTAAAGGTTTGTCTTAAACTTCATGCAGATGTTCATTTTCAAATTAAAGGAGCACTAATTGAAATTTCACAAAATAAAAAGGAGAAAGATGCATCTAAGTTGGATTTGTATGATGATATTGCATATCATTTTGAAGGAAATGATGTTGAAGGAATTCCAAATCAAACTAGTAAACAAAATGCAAGTGGTAGTAATATAAGGAAGAAAACAGCTCGCATTGAAAGTTACATGAAAGTTGGTGGTGGTGTTGATTTATCTCAACCTAGTATACAAGCAAAATTGTAAAGTAAAGAAAGATGGCATGACACTGATATGGCTATTGCTTTATGGATTTATGATTGTTGTATCCCGATCAATATTGTGAGTTCATTATATTTTTAACCAATGATAAGTAGGATAGGAATAATAGGGCATGGATACACTAGTCCTTCTTATCATGCTTTAAGAGTTCCTTTACTTGAAGAAGTAAAAACTCAATGTCAGTTGGTTATTGATGCTCTTCGATCTAAATGGGTTGAAACTAGTTCTACAATTATGGGTGATGGTTGGACTGATCAAAGTCATAGATCATTGATAAATTTCTTGGTTTATTGTCTATATGGAATCTCATTTATTAAATCCATGGATGTTTCAGATGTTGAAAGTGATGCAGAAACTTTGTGCAACTTTTTTTCTGAAATAATTGAGATGGTGGGTGTTAATAATATTGTTCATATGATCACTGACAATGCGAAGAACTACAAGAATGCTGAAAATTTCTCTATAACAAATATCCTTCAGTTTATTGGTCTCCATGTTATGCTCATTGTATAAATTTGATAATGAAGGATAATGGAGAATTGGATTTAGTGAAAATTTTGGTAGTTCTTGCTTCAAAGATTATAGTTTTTGTGTACAATCTTGAGTGGCCTCATGCATTGTTAAGGAAACAAGTTGGGTGGACTGAAATTATTCGTCCAGGGGATACTCATTTTGGCACAACATTTATAGCATTAAAGAGTTTTTATGATCATAAAGAACATTTGGAAGCTATGGTTGTAAGTGTAGGGTTCAAAGGGCGAACATGTTAAGCAAATTGTTTTAGATAGTACATTTTGGAACAACTACTTAATTATTGTGAAGATTATGGGTCCACTAATTAGGTTATTGCGCATATGTGATTCTGCTGAGAAGCCTTCATTAGGCTATGTTTATGAGGGGATGTGGAGGGCAATAAAGGGCATCAAGGAGTTATTCAAAATTAAGGAGTATTTGTACAACATTTATATCAATATTGTCAATGATAGATGGGATAATATATTGCGCAAACGTCTCCATGCAGCTGCATTTTTCTTGAATTTTGCATTTTAGTATGATCCAGATAGCCCTTCCTAAAGTGTCGAGGCTATGAATGGTTTACTTGATGTCATTGAGAAACTTTGTCCTGGAGTAGATAATATGTTGGATGAAATTAGTATGTTTCGAGAGCGTAGAAATAGTTTTGGAAGAAAATTAGCAATAAATAATGCAAAAACTACTCGACCTTGTATGTATTTTATATTTCTTATTTGATCATTGATATTTTTTTTAATACTTGATGTGATTTTAATCTTATTTGTGTGCATGGTGTATAATGGTTTTTAAAGATGAATGGTGGAGGATATTTGGTAGTGACGCACCAAATTTGCAGAAGATTTCTATTAAGATATTGAGTCAAACTTCATCTTCTTCTGGATGTGAGCATAATTGGAGTGTATTTGAACACATCCATACTAAAAAGAGGAACAGGTTGGAGCATCAAAGATTAAATGATCTTGTTTTTGTTCATTATAATTTGTACTTGCAACATCGTTAAGAATTAATAATTTACTTTTATTTTGTCTTATTTAATTTTTATATTTTTAGTAATTGTTCATATTATCAATTATTTAGCACTTCATATCCCTTACTAAAAATTATATTTCAAATGTTATGGTATTTGTAGTGGTAAACAAAGAAAAAGGTCATATGATCCTATTGATTATGAATGCATTGATAAAGTGGACTTTTGGATAATTGAGGAGGAGCTAAGTGGAGAGCATGATTGTGATTAGTTTGAAGGAATGCTTGAGGACAAGATGTGTAATAAAAACTTGCATCCACATAGAGGTTAATTATACGCTTGATTATCTAATATTTGTTCACAAATTATGTTAATCTATAACTTTCTTGTAATTTTACTTATATTATATAGTTATTTGTCTTGGTGAAGAAGATGACACAAATATGACCAATGATCAAGTTGATTTGTCAAAATTTGGTGGCATAAGCTCAAGCTCTAATGATGGTGAAGTAAATCGTATTTTAAGGCAACAAAGGAATTACCTCATTGATGAAGATGATGACTAAAGACTTTGGGAAACATTGTAGTTTTTGGAACTTGAGTTTATTTATTTGAAGTCCAATGATGTAGTTATCTTTTGAATAATTGATGATTGAAATTGTTGTTATTTTATTAATTTCTATTGGAATATTTTGGACATTTAGTGTGAAAAAAACTTGTTCTATTTTGTTAAATATTGAACTTGAAACTTGAAGGGATGAACATTTGTATTAATATTAAATAGTTGTGTGTTACTATTTGAATTAGATTATATATTTTTAATTGATAAATAGAGAAATGGTATTTTCTAAAGAACCATTTGAAGGAAAAAAAATGACTAAAATATGGAGAAAATGTTTTTTATTTATTTCTATATTCTTGGAATTTTTCTATTTTTTGCAATATATTAATTATATTATATATATATTTATAAAATTAAATATAATTATTACATCATATGATGTCATACTAGTTGAACCAATTGAACTAGTAACTAGTAACATCGTCGGTTCTTTGTTCAGTCCAATTTTGAAAACATTGGCTCTATATCAAGATAGATGGAAAGAAAATGTCTCGATTGTATGTTTGTACGTAGATGATCTCATCTTCATAGGTAGCAATGAGAAGATGCTTGATGATTTCAAGAAGGAGATGTCTAAGGAGTTCGAAACGACTGACATCGAATTGATGTCATACTATCTTGATATCGAGGTAAACATACACATGATGGAATTTTCATCTCGCAAGAAGGATATCCAAAAAAGGTATTGAAGAAATTTAAAATTGAGGATTGCAAGTCAACTAGCACCCTGATTGAAGTTGGAGAGAAGTTGTCAAATCACCCAGACATAGATCATGTTGATCCCACCTTATTTAAGAGTTTGTTGGGACGTTCAAGGTACTTGACTTGCCCAAGTCTAGACATCTTTTATGCAATTTGTCTTTTCACACGATATATGGAGAACCTAACAACAAATCACTTCAAATTGACAAAGAAGATGTTTCAATTATCACAAGAGAAAGGGATGTCGTTACACATTTTTTCCTCACATTTTCTGTAAAGTGTAAGTACAAGCATATTATTGTTACAATTTAAAAAAAGTGTGGGTATAGATATTATTATTCATTTTGATAATTATTTTCCCTTACAAAAATGTTGTCATTTGAATGTGGAGGTACGCATAGAACCAAAAATTTGGCTCGAAAAATGAAATAAAGAATAAAAAAAAAAAGCTGCCAACTTCTCCCTGCCAAGAAAAAAACCCTTACACCCCCCCAAAACTCCTAATTCCCCCTTTCTCCTCACATTCTCTCTGTCCAACTTCTATTGCTCATTACCCAAATATCAACCCTAATTTGATTTCACTTTTTGATTCGCTAATCCTTTAAAATTTTCACTTTTATAAACTTATCATATATCACACATAGTCAATCTCTCTCTTCCTCTCATTCTCTAGTATCCTTTCTAATACTGTTTGGGCAATGGTAGTTGAGAAGGACAATATGAGGCATTTCTTATCTGAGTGGGTAGGGTTCATATTGTTGTTTTCTTTTATTCTTTTCATCTATACGATACTGATTTTAACACTCTGATGATACCAATAAATTAGTTTTCTGGCGCAGGTTCAGGAGGTTGTCTAGCTATTGGCATGCCACCACTTGAACCCGCTCTGGGATTTGCGTAGACCACAAAAAATAACATGGTCGTTGAGTTGTTTTCCATTTATTTTTGTAATTGCTTTCTTTCGTCCTTGCATTAACAAAATATTAGTACTCTTTGTTTCCCTTTGCCTTTTTTTGAATAATTTTCGTTTAGTTTATTGAAAAAGAAATTATCTTTTTCTAGCAGTTTTTGACTTCTTTCTTTTTTGGTGCAAATGTGATAATTTTATCTATATTTGCAATGCACATCTTGTTTGTTTTGGTTAATGGGTTGTTATATATCTTGAATTCGTATATGATGGCTAGAATAAGTTTAGGGTTCTTTTTCTCTTTTTGGTTTGAAATTTTCCTTTGCTTTAATTGATGAATATAGGATAATGGATTTGGCAAATTTTGTTTCTTTATGCATTTTGTGAAATGAGTTGCTTCTTTTCTTTATTTTTGACAGAAGATTTCATGTCTTGGCTTTGGTTAAGACTAATTTGTTTGTAAACTATTATCTTCATGGTTTATATGATTATTTGCTATTAGGGTTTATGTCACCGTTTTATGGTTTTAGTGTTTTGAATTTTTGTTTGCTTGGGAAAAATCTGCATTTGTTTTCTATTTCTCTTGCTCATTATCCACAACTTTTGTATGATATATTGCCGAAATTAGCTCCTTTTTGGATGGAAACTCTGCTCATTCCCTTTTGATCTGCTCGTGTGCTGCTATATGAATGTATTTGCTAAATAGATACCTCTTCATCCTATATGAACTGGCTAGTTTTGTTGATGATAATTTTGATTATTCACTATCATTTCTTGCTCTTTTTGAGAAATTCATGGAAATATATGTTAACCCTTTTTTGAGAAATGGCTACATCATGGAATTTCATTACCAGGATACACATATCACCTCTGTACAAGCTTCAAGTTTTGTTTCTATAGGCTACACTTCATTCAACTAGAAGATGGATTTTTTTTATACCTCTTGTTAACGGAACTTTTTATATCTTATAGTAATAAAATAAGGACCTTATACTAACATATTGAGCTTGTTTGGTTTTAGGTTCTTCATCAAGGAAAATAAATATTAGCAGCTAAGATTGTCTGCTCAGTTACAACTTTTAAGTAGATTTCATGAAAAGCTCACAGAGTATAGGTTCATCCTCGGTAAAGGTGACCAATTCAACTGATTTATTTATGAAATTTGGTGTTTTATATTTAGATGGGAATTTGCTTGTAATAAAGTTGTGAATAAAGTCGGGGTGCTTTTATCTTATCAAAATTTACTAGCAAATTGGTTCTTATGTTGATTGGCCAATTTCTTATTTCTTTTCTTGCATTTTTCATTATGTTGGAATTGTTGTTATATAGACTAGTGGGCCTTGCATTTTTTTGTACTTTTGTCTAATTTTCTCCTTCTTTAAATTGTTTTAACGACTGACTTCGAACTTTTCTAATCAACCTACTAAAACTTCTTGAAATGATATATTTCATACTGTAATTTATGTTAAAGTACTCTTATGAGTGTAAAAAAAAGAGGGGAAAGCCATTCTAAGTCCAGTCATAACTATATGGAACTCGACAGACTGTTGAACTACATTAAAATGTGGTGCATACACAAAAAGCTATTTTGTGAATTCATTACAAATTGGGCCGTCCATAGCTACTATTGTTCCTTTCAAGTTAAGAAGGTAGTCTTGTACCAAACCAAAAAACCATCTGCTTACATTGAAACTTGAACTCAAGACCACCCACATGTTAAATGGGTGCTCTAACCAACTAAGATATGAAAGCCCTGTGCTATGATTACTACAGTTTCTTCAATTTATGTGTTTTTGAATAGATTCTTTTAGAGGAAACATATAAAAATAAAATTGAAAAACATAAAATTATTTTGTATAGTGGGTTGCAAATTAACAGAAAACCTTGTCTCCTTTATTTTTCACCAGTTACATGAACAAGTAACTTTCTCCCAATTTCTTTCAATGTCGATATATATTGTGGCATAGACAAACATAAACATAAATTATACCTTATTTGTTTTATGATTTTGTTTTACTAGATATGGTGAGAACTTGAAACCTCAAATGTACATTGCGAGAGGAATCATTGAGTTGTCAGTTGGAAAATTGTCAATCTATTGATAGCTTAACTTCGTGTAAGTTACAAAACTATTGATATTTAAATTTTATATACATTTATAGTTGTTCATGTCGTAGTTGACTCTTAAGATATTTTAGTTTGAAATTGTGTATTGTTCAGATTGAATTATAGGTTATTTCTAAATTTTTATTAAGATTTATATAATAAGTTTTGATAGAACTTAGATATTTATGTTGAATTTTCTTAAGTTGCCAATAATTATCAGTTAGTTTTCATTTGTTCCAATTTTTGTATATTTCTATGTTATAAATAAGGTTATATTACTTATTACTCTTTTTTTGTTTGCAATAGAGAGAACTAGAAATAAGCATCTTAGTAATGAAGACAGTTTACCCTGTGCTAGCCAGCAGGAGGAAGAACAAGAACAAGAACAAGTGCTTCACTCGCATAGTTCTCCATCTAATGAAATTGGAACAAGTAAGTTTCTAATCTCTACAAGTAAGAATTCCATTAGCTTAATTAAATAATACTGGTACTAAAATTTTAAAATGGTGCAGGATAAAAGTATATTTTTCTGCAAGATATATACATATAGCTAAATAAAGTATTTTAGTTAGTAAAAAAATATTAAATTTTCAAATAATCATAGCATTTCATTATTTGATCAGCTATGATAGGTTATGTAGTCTACGAGATGAGTGCAAGTATGTAGTCTACATACTACTTTTTATTGATGAACCTTCAGATATTTATTTGTTTGATGGTAATATTAAAGAAATAGATGACTATTAGCAATTCAACTTAAGGAAGTCTTTGACAAAAACTCAAGTGTTTGGTTGAGCTTGCTAAAAAAATTTGGTTTTCCTATCCTCATTACAAAATTGGTCAACCAATAAGAATGATATATTTTCTATTAGTATTAAATGAAATTTTAAACTACTTAATAGGCTATTGGAATCAACATGATATTGTCTCATCTGTAAGGGGCCATAAGCTAGGCTATGCTAAGCAAATGTTCCAAAAAGATGAAAGCAACTACTTATTTTGTTAGGAATCAGATGTTTCTAGTTATTGTTAAGTCAAATGTAAGTAATAGGAAAAATCAAATTTCACACTGTGTATGAGGTGTTCTTGGTGGTCCAAAGGCCACTGATGCATCTATAGACATTGTTTGAACATAATTTTGATATTTCCAAATGTGTTAGCAATGAGATTTTGTGTTTTAAATTTTTAGTAGAAGAGACTAAGCATAAAGGTATTACACATAGTGAACAAGAGATTACAATATGATCACATGAGAGTAAATCAAGGCCACTTTTACTATTTGAAATAGTCCTCGCATTTGGTAAGAGATATGATTTTTAGTTTATGTCTTTCTTGCCATATGCTATATGTGGTTATCATAGCTGATCAAATAATAAAATGGCATAAAGCAAAATTGAGTGTTATATATTACCCAAGTTTAGCTAAAAAATGGGACTTTATTTATTTGTAGATGCCAATTATTGCCACTATTGGGAACTTGTCCATTGAACTATATATTGAACTTTGAACTATTTTAACTCTGAACTGCTTTTAACTTTCTCAAATAGTTGAGGAAAGCCAACGCAAAAACATAAGAGGGCCTACTTTAATGCTTGAAATTTGGGGCTTACCTCTAGGAAAAAGGCTCCCAATTGAATGCAATGAATTTGGTCAAATAATTCATGATAACCATTCAAAGTATTCTAACTTTTTAGGTGTGTTGGCCAAGATGGGTACATATTGCCCTCTCGATGTTTTTGACTGGCAAAAAGTGCCACAATCTAACAAAAATGAGAAAGTAAACTACATAATTTCTGTTAGTCATTTTTCTAAATTCAATCATTAATATTTAAACATATATTTTTGAATGCCTAAATTTTCAATGCAATCAAAGTTTATTTGTCCTCCTGGAATTGATGCGAATATTTTAGAAACAATTGAGGCCAATTGGAGGAATTGGAAGAAAGACTTGAAAGAAAAATACTTTGACCCTAATTTATCATTGGATGATTTAATAAACATACCAGAAGATAGGGTCATCCCGGAGCAGTATGAAGGACTTGTCATGTTTTGGTTATCAGAAAAAGGAAAGATGAAATAAAGCATAATACTTTTTTATATATTAATAGTGATTTTGTCCAAATTTAATATGATTTTATATTTTTTCAGAAAAGCAAGCATGTGGGGAAAGGGAAGCAGAAAGAAAAAGACACTAAATCATAATATAGGAAGAAAGCCTTTTGCACAAGTTTGGAAGATTTTAAATTAAAGACCATGATAAGTTTTATTTTTCATCTTCTATGGTTTTCCTAGCCACATTTCATTCTAGCTTTTTAGATAAATATGCATTTGAAAACAAAAATAGCATTATGGTATATAGTATTCCAAATAATTTGAAATTTAAATTGTTGTTGGAATTTAGAATTCAAGTTTTATAATTTGATTATAATTTTTGCTCTAATATAATCTAATAAGCAATTTGGAATTTAAAAGAGCTAGCTAACTTAAATGGTGTACAAACTTAATATATTGTGAAACAGGAAAGAGAAAGGGAATATCAAATTTCTCGGGCCAATACATTCAACTTGTGTTATTCAGTGGAAAAAGGTGGAGATGCTAGGCAAATAAGGATAAGAATTGTGGACTATAAACTTGATCTCTTATAATAAAGTTGAGTTAAACATAAATCTACTTGCTTTTGACTTTACAGGATCAAATGCAAGAACTCGCTAATGAACTTGAAGGATTAGAAGAAGTTGTTTCTTGGGATGATTTTTGTAGTAGAGTTAATGGCCCAGAAAAGCCTGGATGAGTAGCATGATCGATCGAGGAGTGACACAACAAGATGTATTTGAGGAGATACCATCTCGTAAATCTTATTTTTAGTTAATTCAAACACTTCAACAAAGGTTGGAAAAACTTGAGCAAAATAGGAATAAAGTTATCACACCTAGTGGTCCATCATCCTCTTTTTATGAAGACAAGATCTCAACCCCAAACTCAATTGATAACCTTCTACCGCTTCGGGTAAGTAATGTATTTAAAGTTTGAGTATTTTCAAATATAAAATTTATTGTAACTACTAAAAATATAATTTCTTCTAATACCTCATCCAATTTTTTTCAATTTATTTGTACGACATATTAGGAACAAATTTTATTTTTAGGTTCATTGTTCAATTTCTCTATTGAGTATCATGGATTGAAATGAATCTTGACTAAGGGATAATGAAATCATGACGAAGGAATATTTAAAAAGCATGGACCCTAGCACAGAGATTGGTGGACAAAGCTTGGGAAAAAACTATTATAAAGTTCACATAAATGTGGCAGTAAAGGGAGATAAGGATTTAGTGAGACCTTACATGAACTTTAACACAATTTTTGATGCTGAAAGGTTATCTGTTGCTTGGCCAATACCTTTGGTTGGCCTTTCTAAATTTGAAAATTGGATATAAGTATTTGTATTTTAAAGTTGATGAGGATTTTCTCTTATATCTTCAGTTTGTTTCACTTTTGGCTCTACATAGAATAATTTGCAAGATATATGTTCCTCATAAAACACTTGAGATTGTTGGAGACTTAAGAATAACAACTTGAAATTTTTATATTGTTATTTATAGTATCATTAGCCTATTCCATTGTACAATTATAATGTTAATCTTCTGTTATATTCTTAAGCTACTATATTAACGTGATTGCTTGAGAAATATTATCTATTGAATTTTGTTATCATCGAGAAATGGTGCGGATTTAAATGGTCTTAAAATTTATTTTTCATTTAAATAGTTGTTTAAGTTGTTTTTGCAATATGTTAAACTGTTGGTGTTTTTTTCCTCTTTTTTTTTATTTGTATAAAGGTGGTTCGAGATGACAACAATTAATATGATAAAGTCGGATCATGAAGTGTACATGAGGCTTTACTTCAATTGTTCATCTTCAACTATGATGTTATTTTATCTAGCATGTAGGATTATTATGCCAACTGTTGGATCATGTACTTTTGGTAATATTTTAGACTAAACTAGCATCTTTTGATTATTAGTTCGTATTTGGATGAAATTGATGTTTTAGCATTGACTGGATTCTTTAGATTGTGTTTTGCATTGAATATGCAAAGAATATGGTTTTGTTGTTTAAAATGAATTGTATTTTGTGGTTGAGAATTTGGTTTTTCGTATATATGGAATGGTGATGAATTGAAGCAATTCGTTTATGTGCCAATATTTGCATTATAGTAAAAAAATACAGCCAAATTTGTGTCGTAGCTAAGAACTATAACAATATATGCCTATTGTTACACTTTATTATGTAAGTAATATTTTGTGTAAGAAAAAATACCTATTATTACATTTAAATATTTGGTAAATGTTTGTATTTCAAAGAAGTGTAGTTATATGTATTTTCTCTTATGGTTTGACCTGTGGTAAAAGGTTTTCATTGTAAAAGTATATGCCTAGCATTACACTTCAATGCATAAGTAACTTTGGTTCTAGTGACAAATTAGGATGTTGTGATTTTTATTTTATGTTATAGTTAGGAAGTGTATTATTATGTACCTAGTGTAACACTTTAAAATGTAAGCAATTTTAGTGCTGCTTACAAATTAAAGTATGGTGATTTTTCTTCTATGTTACAGTTAGGAAATGTAATTATATACGCCTAGCACGACGATTTGATTCCATAGTATAAAGTTTTTAACTAAGTTCTTAAAATATTAGATCACATAACGAATTGTGGTGTAAGATCCATATGCTTACACTTGTATGTGAAACCATAGCTTTTACAATCACCATGCTTGTAAACATGGTGTTAAGCTTGGACCATGGGAGATAGTGCAATGCTTATGAGAACCGTGGTATGTGGTTAAGTGTGGCTATAGGTTATTTGTTGCCGTACATTGAAATGTGGTTGTATCCATTTTTTCTTGCACTGAATACATCAAAGGGACAACCACTTATGATTAATTCTATCCTACAATTGGGAAGATGAAGTTAGTAGGATATACTAATAGTGATTGAGTAGGCAATACTGATGGTTTCAAAAGCACAACTGGGTTTATGTTTTTCTTTAGAAAAACGGCTTTCACATTGATATAAAAAAACAAGCCAATAGTAACTCTATTGAGATGTGAAGTTGAGTAGGTAGTTGCAACATCAAGTTTTGGCCTTGCAATATGGTTGAGGAGTTTGCTCAATTAGTTGAAATTTCAACAAGATGATTCAACATAGATTTTATGTTGATAATAAGTCAGCGATTGCCTTAGCAAAGATTCCATTATTTCATGATCGACATAAACATATTGATACTCATTTTTATTTCATCAAGGTGAGTATCAATAAGAAAAAAGTGCAATTAAAGTTCATGGAATCCAACCGCTCAAGATAGAAGTCTTTGAGAAGATGAGAAGTCTACTAGGTATGCAAGAATCAATTTTAATAGGGCGTGTTGTAAGTTTAATCTTGATTCTTGAAAAGCCATTCAAAGTTAATTAGTGTGTGTGTGTGACATCTAGGCGAATGAACATGTATTTCCTAGATAGTCAAATTATATTATCTAAAAAATGTATGTTGCTATTTGGAGCTTAGTTAAAAGAATGTGTTGGTATTTGGAGTCTTAGTCAAAAGAGTATGTTGAAAATTGTAAAAGTTTTTACTGTTCAATCCTTCAAAGTATTTCCTATACTAGTATAAATAGGTAGTATGCTAGAGTCATTTTACAAGCAAGAAAAAAGAGTGAGAAAAGAAAGAAAAATGGGTTCTAATTAGGGTTGTTAACGAATCAAATTCTTATCAAATAATTTGAAATTCAAACTCGAATAGCAGACTGAAATTCAAATTTTAATAAATTCAAAATTGAAGCCGAGTCTAGTATAATATTCGATATATTAAATAAATTCGAATCAAATACCAAAATATTCAAGTATGATATTCAATAATATATTCGGATACATTATTATATGTTAATTTTTTTATTTTCCAAAACTTAAACTTTTCTTTATCCCATTTTTAAAATCCCTAGTTCCATTTCCCACTTCTCTAAAAGCCTTACCTTACCTCACCAAAAAAGAGAAGCAACTAGGAGACCAAGACTCCCTCACCCACTCTTTCTCCTTATAACTTGCAATGTTGACGGCTGTGCATTGTCTCCATCGCTGTGAGCTCTCTTCATCGCCTATGCGCTTTCTTCGTCGTTGTGAGCTCTCTCGATATGCAGTGCTCTTTCCAAATTTCTATTTTTATTGTTTAGGTTTTGCTTTATATATATAAATGTTCCCTAATCTTTGAGTGTGTTATTTGTCCTTTTAATTAACTCCTCTATCTCTCTTTCTTTTGATTAACTTTTTTATTGATTGAAAATTTTGAAAATAATAGTTACATTTAGCAACTAAAAAAGCAAAAAATTATGATGAAATTAATAAATCTGGGGAGACAATAGTGAAGGTTTCCTCTCGGTCAGCTTGGTAGGCGCTAGTGCCCATTAGCAAATTGTAATTGCTTTGTTGGGAACTAGCACAACAAGCATATTGCAAAAAGGGTAGCTCCTCTACCTCTACTTTTTATACATATTTTTTTTCCTTTTCTCTTTAATTTATTTAATAATTACACATATTATTTATATGGGTTTAAAGTGTTCATTATTAATAAATTGTAAATCTTTAGTTGAAATTACCTGATTGTATAAAAACAATGCTCCATATTTTTTGCTAAATTCTATTTATATATATAGAAATTTTACTTGTGCTATTTGATTATTTTTGCATATTATAATATAACAGATTATCATCCTTTATCTGTTGATGATGTTAATATGGATGACAAATGAGTTTCATGAACAACTTGAGATTGGTGATAGACATGTAGAAGAAAGTACAACTGGGAATAAAGTTGAAACTAGTAAAGATGGTGGTGAAACTCTAGAAGGTGAGAATCAAGGGCCAAAAGAAAATGTGGAAAATGAGAATGAATCAACTTAATTTCAGAAAAAGAAGAGAGAAAAGACATCAAGTGCATGGGAGGATTTTGAGATAATCACATTACTTAATGGCAGAAAAAAAAAAAAAGAAGCCAAATGCAAGCATTGCAAGACTAAATGTGCATATTTGGTAAGTGGACCTACCAGCCACTTACTAAAACATGCATATTTTTGTCAACAAAAGTAGTTGATTTTAAAAAAACATAAAAGATTGCAATTTTAGCTTGCAAAATATAAGATAGAAATAACCCCCTTATTGGATGGAAAGTATGAACATATGAGGCAAAGGGAAGCGGTTGCCCATTGGATTCTCATGCACGAAAAACATTTAATACAGTAGAGGAGGATGGATTTACCTTTATGATGAAGGTTAATCTTTATCAATTTGAGAAGATTACTCATTCTCAAGCAAATACTAATTGTGTTAGTTTATGATACTTGTTCTCAAGCAAATACTAGTACTTTGATAAGTTGTTTTTTTTCCCTTCTTTTTTTACACGCACGCACATCAGGAGTTTGTTGGGGCTCGAACTCCTGACCTTCCACATTATGTGGGAGACTTATGCTGCTGGACCACAAGCCACTCCACCTAGTACCTTGGTAAGTTATATATATATATATTGATTATGCTAATAGTTTTATGATTATTATTAAAGATTGATATATTTCATGTCTTGTTTGTTAGGTGTTGATCTATCTGATGCTTTGTTCAAGTGCATAATAGAGTCGGGAATTGAGAATAAGATTTTTCAAGTATCTGCTGATAATGCTTCAAATAATGATATGGCTCTTACAATTTTGAAGGAAATTTTTTCAAGGAGCATGAAGTTTCTTTTGGGTGGCAAATTGTTTTATGTAAAGTGTCTTGCACATATTCTCAACCTTATTGTTCAAGTTGGTTTGTCTGAATCAAATATATAATCGAGAATATTGAAGAGACTGATTGATTTATTAATCACTTTGAGGCAAGATTAATTTTTTTTTTTGAAATTGTTCATTCTTTGGATAGCCCTGTGAAAAAATTGATTATTGATTGCCTTACTCGATGGAATTCCACATATGAAATGTTAGTTCCTTCGAATGTAAAAGATGACTCCTAACTTTTTCACAAAAAGAGCCTTTATGTGTTTGTTGTCCAACTAATGATAATTGAGATAAGGTAGAACAAGTGGTTAAGACTGCAATTGCTTGTGAGATTGGCTTCATGTTATAGTATTTTAGAGATTTTGAAAATGTTTTGGTTTTCAAGAGATTTGAGAATGGGAAATGAGATTGTGATCGATTGTAAGATAAAGTATAATGATTATAGTGATGTGATGAGTTAATGTGATTTATGGCTGTGATATTATTTTTTATATATGTTTGAGAGATTTATATAAGATGTCGTTATTGTCTTGTGAGTTTTAGTTATTGGGTTTGTTTGAAAATTGAATAGTTAAAAAATATAATTAATTAATAAATATAATTTCAAAAATAAATGGAAAAATTATGCGTAGTCCAAAATAAGTGCTATTAAATCTGTTATTTTTCTTTTTCTATTAATTTAATTTTGCTAAAAAAAATTTAAAATTCATTTTGGCCGAATTAAATTTAAATTTACTATATAGATTTTTTTAAAATTTAAAATATATTATACATATATTCATTCGCTAATTTGATAGTATGTCTTGCACAAATGAATATTATATTTTCAATCAATCAATTTTAACATTGTTTTCAATTAATCTGATTAATTGAAAATTTATTAATATTTTGTAATTACGAAAGATAATCACAAAATTGCGTTTCGTCCAAATTAATTTATGAAATTCATTAGTAATTTTATATGTTATGAAATTATATATATATATATATTGGAAAAATTGGTAATTTGCAATTTGAGTTTGATTTGAAATCCTAAACCCATGTGGCTTTGATGATCCAAATCAAGAAATTAGGTCTACAATGCGCCATCCCCCAAATTTTCCTGCCCCCCTTTCAAGGAAATCCACAGAGACACCCTTTCAAACTTACCCTGCAAACATGTTTTAAAACCCCACATCCAAACAAGTCTTGGCCCTTAACTTGTATTTTTAAAACCAAAAAGGGGAACAACTCCACAGGCAATCGCAACCTAAAGTTCTTGATTTTTTTTTTTTATGAGCCCATTCATGTTGTTTCAGGGAGTGATTGTCCAATATCTAACCTTTTTCTTGGTGTTATTTGAAAAGTAAAAGAAGAGTTGGATGACAAAGAATTATATGGAAAGGAGTTTGTCCTTACCAAGGTTAGGAAGATGAAAGATAAATTTGATAAGTATTGGGGTGAGTGTAATCTTTTGATGGCTATAACAGCTATACTTGATCTTAGGTACAAAATGATTCTTGTTGATTTTGCTTTTAAGGAAATATATCTTGAGTATGATGCCCGTGCAAATATTAGTAAAGTTCGTGATTCACTTTGTGAACTTTACAATGAGTATGTTGTTGCATCTCAATTTTGCCACATGTCAAGAGTGGTCTAGAAAGCTCTTCGATGCTAGAATCAGATTCTTCTTTTCATGTTAGTGTGGGGGCCACAAGTAATTAAAAAAAAAACCCTTTTGGTATGTCTAGATTTGATCAATATTTGAACTTTGTTGAGACAATTGCTCTTGCAAAGTTAGAGTTAGATATTTATTTAAAGGAGAGAATTTATAGATGCCAAAAGCACTATTTAAAAAATCGGACCAAGTCGAGCAGTTAGACTATCGACCGTCCTATGAACTGGTTTAGTTTTGAGTAAAAATTGGTAGGCAAAAAAAAAATCATCATATTATGTGAAAACTGTCTGAACCAGCAATTGGACCGTTTGAATCATTGACTCTTTTATTTCTTTTAATTTTTGGCATAATTAACATTTTTTTTGCCCAATGTGCTAACCTCCAAGGTTAAGATATATCTTAAAAAGATAAAATCCTAAAACATTCAAATAGATCTACAAAACAAAATCCCCAAATTAAATCTAACTTTCTAATCTTTAAATTCGGCTAGAAGGTAGGAATCCTTAGTTCCTTACCCAAGAAATTCTAACTTGGTTGTCTCTTCCAAGAAATTCTAACTTATGAAGTTCAACAATGTAATTTAGGCTCTTTATGTTTTATGTTCGGTATTTTATTAACTTTTAAATAATATATAAAAAATATACAATATATATGCATTACATAATTATGATGTCACAGTTCAATTATTGTCCAACCAACAGTTTAACCAATGAATTGTGAATCGGTAAGTTTTTCATTTTAATGAACGGTCTAATTTTTCGAACACTGGTCAAAAGAAGGAAAAGGCTTCTCAATTTGATGCCTTGGCATGGTGAAAAACAAATAAATTGAACTTCAAGATGCTATCAAAGATAACCTGTGATGTCTTAGCTATTCCTATCAGTTTTGTTGCATTGGAAGCTACCTTTAGTACTGGGACTAGAGTTCTTGACCCATATCCCTCTATATCTAGTGAGATGGTGCAAGTGCTAATTTGTGGAAGAGATTGGGTTCATCATCTTCATGGAGTAAAGAGACAACCAAAGGCTCATGTAAGATTTACATCTTTTATCTTTAGTACGCATCAATTTATTTTTCTTTAATCATTGCTCTTTATTTGTTTTTAGGAAGATGAAGAACCAATATAGGGTCTTATTATGGTACATGTTGGCAAGTACATGAGGTTAATGTACTTTTGTTGTTTTCTTATATTTATATAATGTATAGTAGTTCTATTGCTAATAAAGTTAATTTTTATCTCATTTATGTGTATTGCAAGACTACTCCATGATGAAGAGATTTGGGAAAAGATTGATGCAAAGTTGAAATGGTTGTGGGATATATTAAAAATCACAAAAGAATTACAATGTTCAAGTAATTGAAGTTGAAATAGCTGGGATTAAACTCCATCCCTTACAACTTAAGAGAAAGCAAATTACTTGAAATCTAAAGCTATGACAATAGTAGCACATTTACAAAAAGCGTTTGTTGGCGTGAAGCCAACATTATACAAAATTATGTGTATTTATAAAAAGAAGTGGAATAGCACAACCCATGAAAGTCCAGTTCACAAGTGGAAGACCAATGTGGCAACTTGTTCGCAGGTCCATTGTAGCCAAATTCGTAGCAAGATGGTGGAGTTGCCATGTGGCCCAAAAATTCTTTAATTTCCCAAATACAATCCCATGCATGCAGCATGTATAGCCCACCTGAAAATGAGACCATAAACCATCCAAGCAATAAACTGTAATAGAGAAGCAAAAATGTATCTAACCATAAACCCCCTTGGTCATCCAAAAATTCTACAATGAAGTCAGTAGGATGGACTAACATTGAGACTGTAACAATCTAGAGTATCCCAACGGAAGATTGAACATGCATGGAGGATGATAAAAACACAGCCCCATCAACAATTCCAGAACTCATAAACTCTCAAAATCTGGCTCCAAGGCCGAAATAGACAAAAGAAAATGAATGAATTATTTGAATATGAAATTAGATAATTGCAATTCATCCATCCTAAGCAAAATTTGAACCTTTTTGGGTAGTTGGTGCTCTTCAAAAACAACATTGTTAAGGGCTTGAGAAGCCTGTGTAGCAAGAAAATCAGCAGCCGAGTTACCTTCTCTGTATATGTGAGTGAATGAAACATCAATGATTTGTATGTAATTTCTTATCCTTCCGATAGTGTGTGCAAGGCTCTACAATGGTGATAGTTGATCATGTTCATTTCATCAATTGTGACATTTTTGCATTATATTCTTTGGAATTTATTGACTTAAGCTTGTAGCTATTTAGTTCAATGTTTTCATCGATAGAGTTGCTCTACTTTAATCCCTCTTTTGTTGCTAGGAGTTTGTCTTGTTTTGACCATTTTTTATTGTTGTGGATAATGTTGAGCTTTTTAGATGATGCAAGTGTGCAACTATCATTTTATTGAAGTTTTTCCTTTTTCTTAGAAATAGTTATTTTTGATGATTTATAGTTATGAAGCCATTATATTATGTCTACTATTACATGTATTTAATTTGAGTTTGCTTTATGGGTACGTCTAGTATTTTTATTTTATGACCACAATAAAAGGTGAAAATCAGTAAATAATTTGAAACTCAAGTAAAAAATTCAGTTAATTGAACATTTGAATCAAATATGAATATATCGAATAGTTACTCGAATCGAATTTGAACCCAATTTAGAATTCGAGTCAAATTTGACCCCAATTTAGGATTCGAGTTGAATTTGAATATGAATATGAATACGAATATAAATAAAATAAATCGAATCAAATTCGAATTCTCAAATATTCGGTTTGATTCAATTTCATTAACAGCTGTAGTTGTACTAAAAAGTTTATAAAATAAAAGTGTTGATTGAATATAGTATTTTTTTTTATCTCAACTTCATCTTCTTCTAAAGTTTAAATATTCCGCTGCATATATATAGAGCCAACTACCTTGTCATTTCTGGATATCACAGGTTAACCGTAGAAAATTCACTCCAAGTTAATGATTTTCTCAATCTGGAGTCCTTCTCAAATGCATGGGAGAAAGATAATAAGAAAATTGCTGAATCGTAATGTCCATATTCTGATTTGAATTCTTCTATTCACATTGGGGATTCAAACATGGAATTTAGATAGACCCCACTCAAATATAGATTTTTAATTTTAATTTGTATTTTCTTTGATGGGGGAGATAAGGCCCCTACATAGCTCGACTACATTGTGCCTCCCCGATGTCACACGCAATCAAAATTGATAAATACTCATGGTCCAACTAAAGTTAATTTCAAAGATATATGAACCATAATTAACTTCCTATGAAAAGTTGTGAATTAATTGCTCCAATTGATGTATTTTAAATATTAATCTTTTAACTAATTTTTTTTAAGTCATTCTAAAAATCTTTTTCCTTTAATTAGAAAAATGATTCATTATTTTATTTAATTTAAATTTTAACTAATTTTATTTCATTTTTATAGGATGTAGTGTTACTTGTTTGGATCATAGTGATATTTGTAGGATCAAAAGCTAATGAGGTACTGGTTTGTACCAATTCTATCAATTTTATGTGATTTTTAATATATATGCTAAAATTTCAGACTTCTTTCTTTATTATTTTTACTCTACAATTATTTTTGAATTTTTTAGATTGATAAAATATTATTCTTGTACAAAATAGAATAACAATGGAGTTAAGTTGTTTACTAAAGAAAGATTTAAGTACCATTTTGTCATTACGCCATTTCTTGCTTTAACGATGGAATAGTGAGGGAATAGCAACGAAATTGTTTTTGGCATTAGAATTGATTACTTATGACGACAATGAATTAAAGTTCAATTAATTGTGTATCTGAATGAGTTAAGTAATATAGTACAGGATATTTCAGTTTTATTTATTTACGTACTTTGCTGACAAATTTTTTTGTAATTATTATTTTAGTAAATAGCTATAAATGAAAAATATTGAAAAAAAAAAAAACATTTATCAAACTAAACTAGCTAGCACTTATGGTTTAACTTTAGATATTTTGAAAATATTATATGTGTAGCATCCCCACTCGGGATATAACCCAAATGCCAGAATGCCACTCAAATCAATCATATAGCATGCAATAACATATCCGATAGGCTCGTAATTTTTTTTCAAAACTCTCCAATAAACCATAGTGATCACAACTTACAATATGCTTTAAACTTAATACAATAATATCATAGTGCGGAAGTCATACTAATAACCCATCTTAATTCAAAACATATATCAACATATGTAATATCATACATACATACCAAAAGTCTCTTGTTCTTGCTAACATATCACAACATTTCTAATATTTATACATATTAAATGGTGAATTCATATATGAACATACATTCACCAAACTTAATACAAAATGTCAGGCTATAACTCTCAGTCCAAGCTTCCAGTCTCATACCTGTCTGTAAAGAAATAAATGGTACGTGGGTGAGTCATAAGGACTCAGTGAGGAATAAGGTAAGACAATATATGGCTGTCTAGATTCAATAATGACAATAAAACTCGATAACACGAAACTATGGAAGCTCAAACAAGCTAGAATGAAGATAATGAACAATTTTTTTTCAAACAACAATAATTGCTAGGTCGGGATGCTGTAACCGTCAGCTCAAAAGGCCTAGGATCATCTTGACCGATGCTGTTCGGGAGGTATAGAGCATCTCAACCGATCACAGTCATTAGGGAATACAGAGGGCTTAGTTGGCTTGGCTTCAGCCCGATCCAGACTAGAAACTCACTCCAGCCTTATTGCTCCACGAGCTAAATCACTTTAAGAATGCAAGCCCAATAGACTATGCATATCAAATAAAAATAATTATGCATATCAAATTATCCTTATGCCTCCATAACATTACGGTCGATCAATCAATAACAATTCAGTGGCACGAGCACGACAGCTTGGCAAAACAATAGCACAAGCATAACAGCTTGGCAGAAACAGTGGCATAAGCACAACGGCTTGGCAAAACAATAGCACAAGCATAACAGCTTGGCAACAACAGTGGCACAAGCACGACGGCTTGGCAAAACAGTAGCACAAGCATAATAGCTTGGCAAGGCTCTCAGCCTAACAATTCCCCTGTATCATTTTCAATCAATATTTTGAACGATCAATTGTCAACATGACAGAATAACTGAAAAATGATGCCAACAAGGTAAATCCACGATATATTGATCAATCAAGGAAATCAATATGATATTTGACACTTAAAACACCAATTCAATAGGAATGATACAATAACACCTGAACAGTAAATTAGTTCGTTTAGAACGGTTTTAAAGAAAACACAAGCCACTCGGTCGTACAGTTCAGTTTTCAGAAAAAGAAATCAATTTTCACAAAGCTTCACAGAAGCCGATCTGGTAGTCATTTTCAATAAAACGGAACAAGTATCAATCAATTTCAAATCAAGAGAACCTCACAGGGTTCGTGAATCAATAACAAATCACGACAGATATCAAATCAGCATAACCTAACGGGTTCAACGAAGACTATAAATTAAGTTCAACAAATCAAGAACTAATCAGTAGAACCCTCACAGGGGTAACAACAATCAACAAAGTACGATAATCAAAGCAATAATAACCCTCATGGGGTTTATCACAGAATCGAAAGGTACAAAGATTGCCAAATTATCGGATCCTCACATCGTCAACCTCAGCAATAAGTCAGAATCCTACTGGTCTCCAAGCCCCAAGTCCTCACCACCTAATAAGATAATACGATTGAGTTCTTAACTTACCCATTTAACCCTTATAACACATGCTAATCAATAATAACAATCCAACTTTTTATAACATCCCAAATTTGTTACCTAAGTCGTAATAATACAAATTTAGGGTTTTCTATACTTAATAAGCCATCTAACCTATAGTTCACATGAAATAATACCATATTTGATTCAATAAACTTAATTATCATGCATGAACGTTCAAATCTTATGCATGGCTGTTCTGATTGATCATTTCCTTCATTATCCTTGTAAATACAAGGTTTGAATAAGGAATACATGTATACAAATACATACAAAAAGCTAAATTTCATTTTCGAACAATTAACCAAATATTGAGTTATCTAAAAAGAGAAACGACGATCAGCCTTCATGCATGTCTCCTCATCGACGAAACGAACATTTTGTCTGGTCACCGTCGTCGCTGCCGTCAATCGCCATCGAAAACTTATGAAACCACTATCAAAAGATGCTCCTCAACCCCAGGAATCCAATGCTACAATTGGTTTTTCAATCCGACACCGGGAAGACCCTCAAATCGCCAGGAAACAGTAGCTTTGCCACCAACACTGCTGTGTGGTTTTTGTGGAATTTCTTCCTCTACGGTGGTCCGTTCAACGATCCGAGAGTACCGATGTGATCCTTGAGCTGAGCCCGACCGAACGGTACTGATTTTGGCTGTCAAAAGTCACTGGAACAATAACCCATTTTCTCTTCCATTTCTATCGGCCCTCATTAAGTTTGCTGGTTTTCTCGCCGGAAATGGCCCAAATTTGATGGTTTTCGAGTTCACGATGGTGGGTGGTGGTGAATGTTGGTTGATATAGATGGTTCACGGTGGAGTTCAGTTGCTGGTGGTGAAGAGATGGTGTATACGGTGGTGAAGATGATGAATGGAGGGGGAGAAATGAAGAAAGAAAAACTTATTTTTATTATTAAAATTTTTCAGAATCTCAATTTAACCCCTAGAATTTCTGCTGGCCACACTTAAGTCCTTCAATTCAAAAACTTACCTCAAATGAGTCCTAGAATTAAATGGTGGTTTCACATTGAATCCAAATCTAATAAAATTTCAAACATTAACCCCTATTAAAAATAAAATGATAAAATTTAATCCTCTAAATCTATATTTAAGCCCACGAGTTAACAAAATACACACACACACACACACACACACACATATATATATTTATTTATGAGTTTAGATATTATCTTAATTATCAATTTTGGAAAAATTCAAAAATTATTATTAAAATAAAATTATAGGGATGTTATAATCCCCCTTCTTAAAGGAATCTAGTCCCCTAGATTCTCACCAGAATATTGTTGGCGCATAACTTCGTCAAGCTCCCAAGTGGCTTCTTTGACATTATAGTTTCGCCAAAGGACTTTTACTTGAGGAATCTTTCTATTCCTCAGTTCCCAAAATTTTCGATCCACAATTATGACCCGTTGTTCTTCATATGTAAGATCACTCTATAGAGACACACTAGTGTAGGGAATGATATGAGAAGGGTCAGGATGATACTTTCGAAGTTGTGATACTTGGAAAACATCATGAATGCCCGTCACATCAGGAGGCAACTCTAATCGATATGCTACTGATCCAATTCTTTCGCATATTTGATAGGGGCCAATATATCTAGGGGTAAGTTTTCCACCTTTTCCGATTCTTCGAATACACTTCCTTGGAATTTTTTAAGAAATACCTAATCACCGACTTCAAATTCAAAATCCCTTTTTCTCTTATCTACATAACTTTTTTATCTGTTTTATGCAGTTCTCATTCTCTGCTTAATGATCTGTGTTTTTTCAATAGTCTCCTGGATCAGTTCAGGTCTTATAGTTTGCAAAGACTTATGTTTATTGCTCTTATATTCCTCAATATCCCAATGTAGTGGAGATCGACACTTTCTGCCATATAGAGCTTCATACGGAGCCATCTGAATTGTTGTCTGATAACTGTTATTGTATGTAAATTCAACCAGAGGTAGATGTCAATCCCAACTTTTACTAAAATCCAAAACACATGCACGTAACATATCCTCCAGAATTCGTATAGTTCTTTCCGATTGTCCATCCATTTAAGGGTGAACAGCAGAATTGAAATACAACCTCGTGCCTAGATGTTCCTGCAGGGCCTTCCAAAGTCTCGATGTGAACTTTGGATCCTGATCAAACACGATACTAACTGGAATTCCATGCAACCTGACTATCTCCTTGATATATACTTTAGCCAATTTCTCGACTTTGTACTGTGTCTTGACAGGTAAAAAGAGTGCAAATTTAGTTAATCTGTCCACTATTACCCATATACTATTATATCCCTGAAGAGGCATCTGTATAAGGTTAGTCGAATATATCTCATCTCCTATCAACACTGGATAATCCCAGTATATTATATATGTGGTCAAACTTTCCCTTAGTGGAGTCAAAACCTCTATTTGATAGGTCATAGTTTCTGGTTGTTTGCTCAATTTTTTGAGAAAAAGTAGAATACACAAAGGAATGAGATGCACCAAAATCATACAAGGCATTACCAAAAATACCAGTTATAGAGACCATACCTTCAACTACCTCATTTGGGTTAAGTGCGTCTTCTCCAGTTAAAGCATATGCGCGAGCCTGAATCTTTTGTTTGCCTTTAGCACCCACAACCTGTTTCCCTTTAGTTGTTGTGGTCGGGGCTTCCCTTCTAGGACAGTTTTTTAAGAAATGTTGGTCATTGCTACATCGCAGACACTTCACTTATTTCATCTAGCAAGTAGCCTCTTCATGTCCCGATCTACCACAATATCCACAATGTCATTGTGTTTCTTCTTGAGTTTGGTTGGGATTTTTGCCAGACTAGGGTACACAAGACAATGAATTCCCGATCTGTAAACGAGGCTATTTTCTTCCCAAACTGCTTTGTCTTCCATGATATGGCCTGTTCTTTCGAGTTTTGTCCTCGATCATTCGAATGTCTTGGAGTTCTGACTCCAGTTGTAGAGCTTTACTGACCGCCAGATTATAGTTTCGTATATTATAGAGAGCTAATCCACATCTAAATTTTGGTCGTAATCCTTGAATAAATTGTTGTGTCTGTCGGCTTTCATCTTCTAATATGTAAGGAGCGTACTGAATCAGTCGACTGTAAGCAGCCTCATACTGACTAACGGCTTGCCCTACTTATACTAAGTTCAACTCTCTCTCTCTAGACTGCTTGACTACCAGCGGAACATATTTATCCATAAATTCCCTGGTAAAATTTGCCCAAGTCCATTGAGTTCCTGCTGTAGTCCATCTCCGGTCAACCATCTTCCACCAACTGCGTCCAGGACCAACTAATAGGAAAGCAGCAAAACGAACCTTTTGCTCGTCCGAATAGTGAAGAGTTTCAAATATGTTCTCCAGATTATCTAACCACTATTATGCTTTTCTATCATCAGGTTTTCCTAAAAACTTAGGAGGTTGGAATCGTAAAAATCTCTCCAAAGCTCGATCATCAACAACCTCATGAACTACTCTCGCCCTTCCTCCTCTTGCATGCCCACGTGGCTGTTGCCTTTGCCCCTCCGAATTTATAGGTTCAGTAGGTTGACCTATAGGCGGCTGACCATCTAAATTCGTCTGTGAAACTTCCTCTTCATTCCAAGGTTGCTAATATACAGGGGCTTCTCGTCTAGGGTTTCGAGCCATATTAGGTCTCATTCCAATTGGCCTTCCCCTACGACCCCCTCGTATTAATGCTGGAACATTATTGCTTTCATGAGACGCCATCGCCCTTATTAAATACTCAAGCCCGAATCATCAATTCATGAGTAATTCCTAATCACTAATAAATTCTAAAAATTTTAAAAAAAAATTTCAAAGAAAAACCTGTATAATACCACACACCATATAGTTCATAATAACATGTGGAAATTTCATTTATAAAATAACTTAGCATTAGCTGTTACGATAGTATGTGCAAGTCAAAATTCAAAATTTCAAAAAGTTGCTAAGCTAACTATATGCCAGGTCTTAGAAAATGACCAGACTAATGCGAGAGATCACTCATTGCCTGCGAGCTACAAGCTCATACTAACCTGCCTAGGTCTTACCGATAGTCTATATACATAAAAGTGCCATATCTAGGCCTACTGCCATATATATACACAAAAGCACACATCTTAGTTAGACATACTCAATCCACATCCTCAACATCAGTAATAACTGACTCAGTGTCCTCCTCATCAATCTCCTCATCATCTATAGGTATCTCTATCTCATCATCATCCGCGGGTATCATCAACTCCATATCCACCTCATCTGGCATCAATATCTCCACATCCCCATCTGGTATCGGTATCTCTACATCAACATCCTCATCGGGTATCAGTATCTTTACATCAACATCCTCATTAGGTATCGGTATCTCTACATCAACATCCTTAGGTGGCTCGTCTACCAAAAACTCTAGTACCAGATCTATCTCAGGCTCATTCTCTGGATCTTAATCATCTATGTCCTCTACTAGCTCTATTGCAGGTGCCGCAGCTGAGACTCTCTCAACTATCTCCTCGATATGTATGCCGGATCCTTGTCCCTGCTTTGAGGTAGGACGTATACCCGAAGGTCCTGCGTTAATATTGATACCTAAACCCACACCAATAACCTGATCAATAGCTCTCCCGAAATGAGCTATCATTCCTCGAATCTCATTTATGTTGAGGTGATTCATATTATGAATTCTTATTGAGTCAACTTGCAACAACTTAAAAGTTTCTTCCATATGCTCACGAATAGACCGAAGCTCTTCAATTTGAGCTTGAGCAATGCTAACCCTTTGTTCTTCCCTTTCCACATCTTCCACCAACTTAGCCACCAAATAATTTTTATTCACCATAACAGACCTTAGATAATTATTCTCAGCCTGGCTGTCTCTCAGATTTTCTCTCATATCATAAAGTCTATCCTGAAGATTTTGATGTATTTGATTCATCTTTTTCTTTTCAGCTTCTAATGCCTCAATTCTTTTCCTAAGAGACTCCAAACTATCATCTTCTTCCACGGGTTCCTTGCCCTCTCTTCGCCCATTCGCCATCCTGAAATACATAACTTCTATTGATTAACAACAATTCACTTAAAGCTAAAACTGTAAAACACATTACAATCTTGTCCCAGGCAAAACAGTCCAAAAGTTAATTCCTAAAATCCTGTATCAGTATAGCTCAGGTTTCCTAAACTTAAGTTCTGATACCACACCTGTAGCACCCCCACTCGGGATATAATCCAAATGCCAGAATGCCACTCAAATCAATCATATAGCATGCAATAACATATCCATTAGGCCAATAATTATTTTTCAAAACTCTCCAATAAACTATAGTGATCACAACTTACAACATGCTTTAAACTTAATACAATAATATCAGAGTGCGGAAGTCATACTAATAACCCATCTTAATTCAAAACATATATCAACATATGTAATATCATACATACATACCAAAAGTCTCATGTTCTTCCTAACATATCACAACATTTCTAATATTTATACATATTAAATGGTGAATTCATATATGAACATACATTCACCAAACTTAATACAAAATGTCAGGCTATAACTCTCAATCCAAGCTTCCAGTCTCATACCTGTCTGTAAAGAAATAAATGGTACGTGGGTGATTCATAAGGACTCAGTGAGGAATAAGGCAAGACAATAGATGGCTGTCTAAATTCAATAATAACAATAAAGCTCGATAACACGAAACTATGGAGCTCAAACAAGCTAGAATGAAGATAATGAACATGTTTTTTTCAAACAACAATAATTGCTAGGTCGGAATGCTGTAACCGTTAGCTCAAAAGGCCTGGGATCATCTCGACAGATGCTGTTCGGGAGGTATAGAGCATCTCAACCGATCACAGTCGGGAGGAAATACAGACGACTCAATTGGCTTGGCTTTAGCCCGATCCAGACTGGAAACTCACTCCAGTCTTATTGCTCCATGAGCTAAAACAATTTAAGAGTGCGAGCCCAACAGACTACGCATATCAAATAAAAATAATTATGCATATCAGATTATCCTTATGCCTCCATAACAGTACAGTTGATCAATCAATAACAATTCAGTGGCACGAGCATGACAGCTCGGCAATAACAGTAGCACGAGCATGACAGCTCGGCAATAACAATAGCACAAGCATAACAGCTTGGCAGCAAAAGTGGCACAAGCATAACAGCTTGGCAACAACAGTGGCACAAGCACGACGGCTTGGCAGAACTGTAGCACAAGCATAATAGCTTGGCAAGGCTCTCGGCCCAACAATTCCCCTGTATTATTTTCAATCAATATTTTGAACGATCAATTGCCAACATGGCAGAATAATTTAAAAATGATGCTAACAAGGCAAATCCACGATATACTGATCAATCAAGGAAATCAATACGATATTTGACACTCAAAATACCAATTCAACAGGAATGACACAGTAACACTGTGAAAGTTCATGGCGCCTGAACAATAAATTAGTGCGTTCAGAACGGTTTTAAAGAAAACACAAGCCACTCGGTCGTACAGTTCAGTTTTTAGAAAAACAAATCAATTTTTACAAAGCTTCACAGAAGCTTATCTGGTAGTCATTTTCAATAAAACAGAACAAATATCAATCAATTTCACATCAAGAGAACCTTACAGGGTTCGAGAATCAATAACAAATCACGACAGATATCAAATCAGCATAACCTAACGGGTTCAACGAAGACTATAGATTAAGCTCAACAAATCAAGAACCAATCGGTAGAACCCTCACAAGGGTAACAACAATCAACAAAGTACGATAATCAAAGCAGTAATAACCCTCATAAGGGTTTATCACGAATCGAAAGGTATAAAGGTTGCCAAATTGGAGGATCCTCACCTCGTCAACCTTAGCAATAAGTCAGAATCCTACTGATCTCCAGGCCCCAAGTCCTCATCACCTAATAAGATAATACGATTGAGTTCTTAACTTACCCATTTAACCCTTATAACACATGCTAATCAATAATAACAATCCAACTTTTTATAACATCCCAAATTTGTTACCTAAGTCGCAATAATACAAATTTGGGGTTTTCTATACTTAATAAGCCATCTAACCTATAGTTCACGTGAAATAATACCATATCGGATTCAATAAACTTAATTATCATGCATGAATGTTCAAATCTTATGCATGACTGTTCTGATTGATCATTTCCTTCATTATCCTTCTAAATACAAGGTTTGAATAAGGAATACATGTATACAAATACATGCAAAAAGCTAAATTTCATTTTTGAACAATTAACCAAATATTGAGTTATCAAAAAAGACAAACGACAATAAGCCTGCATGCATGTCTTCTCCTCGACGAGATGAACATTATGTCTGGTCACCGCCTGCCACTGCCGGAAACTTCTGAAATCACCACCAAAAGCTGCTCCTCAACCCCAGGAATCTAATGCTCCAATTGGTTTTTCAATCCGACACCGGGAAGACCCTCAAATCACCAGAAAACAGTGGCTCCGCCACCAACACCGCCGTGCGGTTTTTGTGGAGTTTCTCCCTCTATGGTAGTTCGTTCAACAATCCGAGAGTACCGGTGTGATCCTTGAGCTGAGCCCAACAGAACGGTACTAATTTTGGCCATCAAAAATCTCCAGAACAATAACCCATTTTCGCTTCCATTTCCATTGGTCCTCCTAAGTTCTTCGATTTTCTCGCCGGAAATGGCCCACGTTTGGTGGTTTTCGAGTTCAGGGTGGTTGGGTGGTGGTGAATGTTGGTTGATATAGATGGTTCACGGTGGAGTTCAGTTTCCAGTGGTGAAGAGATGGTATATACGGTGGTGAAGATGATGAATGGAGGGGAAGAAATGAAGAAAGAAAAACTTATTTTTATTATTAAAATTTTTCAGAATCTCAATTTAACCCCCAGAATTTCTACTAGCCACACTTAAGTCCTTCAATTCAAAACTTACCTCAAATGAGTCCTAGAATTAAATGATGGTTTCACATTGAATCCAAGTCTAATAAAATTTCAAACATTAACTCCTATTAAAAATAAAATGATGAAATTTAATCCTCTAAATCTATATTTAAGCCCACGAGTTAACAAAATACACACACACACACACATATATATATATATTTATTATGAGTTTAGATATTATCTTAATTATCAATTTTGGCAAAATTTAAAAATTATTATTAAAATAAAATTCTAGGGATGTTACAATATGCATCACATTTGAATTTAAATGTAAATAAATAAATTTTTGCTGAGCCATTGAAATTGCACCGAGTTGTTGATCTACATGTATTTTTATATTGTCCACATGACTTACAATCACTAAAACAAACTGTAAGTACATGCTATGAAAAAATAATTATGAAATTAATTTCACAGCTACAACTAGAAATTCTAGCGACGAATCTTTTAACAAATGAATTTTTTTTAATTATAATAAATAAAAAGTATTAATTATCAGTTCGTAATATTGTATGTTCGAAACCTAACAGATTAATTATGCATTTTTCATATGAAAATTAATATATATAAAAAAGAATGATCATCAGTTACAGATTAATCGTAATGAGAGTTAGGTATGAAAACATCAACTTCTAACTTAGTTAGCATAATTTTATAGTCAAAGTTACGAATTTTTGGCATCAACAATGGCTTGACCGAGTTAATGCCCAAATCTTTTGTAATGAATTAACCTTCGTAATTCTTGTATGTTATTAATCTTTAATAGGTATAACTTTTACAGTATTCATGTTATTATTAATTTAATAAAATTATTATATTAAATTAATATTTTATGAGGATAAATTTTTTTTATCACTTAATATATATAATTAATGATAATTTTCATTTTGTTACTTGAAGTCTTGTTACTACTATTCTACTTTCCTATAACGCCAAAAATGTTAATGGAGAAATTAGAAAATTTGATGCGATAAAGACAAATTTAAATTAATTTAAAATTAAATGTAACTCATCAAATTTCAAATCATTGCTCCCAATAAATAAATTTTGCTCTTTTGCCAAATTACTTTCAAAGTTCTCACAAAAATTTTGGGTGTGTTTGGTTGTGAATTGGAACATTTTGTTAAAATAATTTTTGACAAGTGGGGTTAGGAAATATAATAGTTATTTATTTGTATTTTGGATGGTAGGTGAAGAATATTTTGGGAGGAAACAAGATGTTATATCAATAACTTTTTTATTGAATTGGTAAGGTGAAATTGATATTTTAAAATTATTTATGTATATGTATGTATAGATGGGGTAGGGAGAACAAAAAATGAGAGGGTTAGATATTAAAAAATGGGTAGGAAATGAATTAAAAGGGTATTTTGAACCTTTTTGGATGTATTTTGAGAGTAAGATTGAAAATTATATATAATTTATTTGTTTATATTTTGAGAGTCAGAAAATGAATTAACAATTTACAACCAAACATAGCCTTTGTCGTTTGAAAGTGAGTTTGGTCAAGCATTAACACATGCATGGCATAACATAGCACATGGGCATGTTTAGTCATCAGTTGCACATGCCATTCTTTCTATTCGACGACGTTGTCAGTTCATCAATATTCTTCAATTTTATACGTTGTGTCTACAAATTCAAATTATGTTTGTGTGATTAGCATATGCACTATCATTTACAATGAAATAAAAATCAAATATAGTGAGGCGAAAGAAACACCTGCACTAACCATAGATACGAACCAAACAAGATTAGGCAACAGCAACTGATCCCTCTGTAACGATTACTAAAATTTTGAGAAATTATATAATTTCTGTTTGAATTATTTAATTGGTTTCATTGTCAACCCCATAATTTTTTAATTTATTTACAGTCTTATAAGTGTAGTAAAATGTAAATTTGTCAAGTGTCTTGCATTCAAATTTAGATTGAAGATATCCAAGCGAGTCTGGACCCAACTATATAATATTACACGTATGAAGTTGGAGGTTTGAATCTTACAACAGTTAAAATGTGAATTTACTCTAAGCAAGAAAATATTATTGGGTACAATTAAAATTTGTATTGAGTGAAAAGACACAAATTGTGCTTTGAAATTGGATGTGAATCTATGATTGTACAAGTACCTATGCATTTTTCAGGAATTAGTGGAATTATTCTCTTCGTCCGTGAATTTAGGTTATTTCAATGATCAATTAGTGGAATCATTCTCTTCGTCCATAAATACAAGTTATTTTATTGAGCAGAACCGCGTAAATCATGTGGCTTTAATTTTGTTCTAGTTGAATTTATAATTAATTTCTCGTTATTTCACAAAAAAAAAAATTGTATAATAACAGTAGGCTCTAGAGATCAGAGGATGTCAACAATGAAATATGAGATTGAGAAAGTTGTTAGCAAAAACTAATGAATTTAGGCTGTGGAAACTGAAGGTACGAACCATTCTAAGTAAATAAGGTATGCGGAAAGCTCTAAAAGAAAGAGAAATATTGCCAAGTATATGCTTATATATACAAAGAACAAGTTGTCTCTTGCGTAGACAAATCAATTTTTTAATTGAGTTTTTATATTTTAGAATACGAGTATATTATATTTGACTTGTTGTAGATTTTTAAAAATTTTCTATGAGAAGAAAACTTTGGTAATTAAGAATAATTAGATTTTATTTATTAATTCTCGCCTTAATTTTTATTAACAATTATGGGATTGAAATCAAATACCAATTTAGTGGTTTTAATTCTTTATTATTATATTTCTTTATGAATAAATTATTTTAAATTTTTCTATGAAAGAAATTTTTGGTAATTAAAAACAATTAAATTTTATTAATTCCTGCATTCATTTTTTATTATCAATTATGAGATTGAAATCAAGAACCGAATATACTATATACTATATTTGTAACATCCCCAGAAATTATTTTTAGAATATTTTTGAATTTTACACATTTGAAAAAAAATAAATATATAATTTAATAAATATACATATACATACTTAATTTGTGGGCTTAAATGTAAATTTAGAGGATTTAATTTCATTATTATTTTATATAATAGGGGTTAATGTTTGAAATTTTATTAGATTGGGAGTCAATGTGAAGCCACAATTTATTCAAGGACTCAATCGAAGTGGGCATAGTTTGGAGGATTTGATTTTAGGCCAGCAGAAATTTTGGGGGTTCAACTGTAATTATGGAAAAACTATTTTAATATATACATAATTTTCAATTTCCTCCCCTTCATTTCATCATCTTCACCACCGTACCATCCTCTTCACTCTTCCACAGGCGAAGACTCACCAACCACCGTGAAACCCCCTGAAACAACCTACATCTACCATCATCCATGCTACCCTGAACTCGAATCCAACCTTCCATCCTTCATTTTCGGCAAAATCACCATGGAACACTCAAGCAAACCGACGGATATGGGAGGTGAAATGGGTTGTCACTCCGGCGACTTTTGACGGACAAGGTACCATTTGTTGGGCTTAGCTCAAAGGTTACTCTGTTACTTTCAGATTGTTGAACGGACCACCATTGGAGGAGAAATTTCACAAAAATCGCACGGTGGTGTTGGTGGCAGGGTTGCAGTTTTCCGGCGAATAGAGGGCTCTCCTGGTGTCGGAATGAAAAACTAATTGGAGCATTGGATTTCTAGGGTTGAGGAGTAGCTTATGGTGGTGGTTTCAAATTTTCCGACAGCGGCGGTGACCAAGCAATTTGTTCATCTCGTTGAGAGGGTGGCATGCATGCGGGCCGATCGTTGTTTCTCCTTACCGATAACTCAATATTTGGGTAAATGTTCAAAATTGGGATTAAGTTTGTTGTATGTATTTGTATACATGTATTCTCTATTCAAACCTTGTATTTCAGGAAATGATGAAGGGAATGATCGATCAGAACAGCCATGCATAAGAATGGAACAATCATGCACGATAATTAAGTTTATTGAATACGAAATCGTATTATTTCATGTGAACTATAGGTTAGATGGCTTATTAAGTATAGAAAACCCTAATTTCATGTTATTGCGACTGAAGTGACAAAATTTAGGATTTTACAAAAAAATAAAATTGGGTTGTTATTATCGACCTAGTATTTGTTATGAGGTAAATTGGTAAGTTAAGGACTCAATTGTATTATGTTGACGATATAGGTTGAAATCCATACATATTTCATACAGCTAGTACGTCTAATATATCCTGCGGTATTGATGCTAAAGCAAAACCCTAACTATTATGTTATTCAGGTATTATTGCATTTGATTATAATTAAGTATGATTGATATGGATATTTAGGATTGAACGAGGGTTTAATTTATAAATTATCCTTTTAAATGGGTGACAAGGATTTGGGTCCTAGAGACCAGTAGAATTCTAACTTCTTGCTGAGGCTACTAAGGTGAGGATCGACCAATCTGGCAACTCTTGTACCTATCGATTTCTTGATAAACCTCTGTGAGAGTTGGTATTGCTTTGATTATCGTACTCTGTTGATTATTGTTATCCCTGTGAGGGTTCTACCGATTGGTTCTTGATTTGGTTAACTAATCTATAGTCATCGTTGAACCCATTAGGTTCTGCTGATTTGATATCTGTCATGATTCGTTATTGATTTTTGAATCCTGTGAGGTTCTCTTGATTTGAAATTGATTGTTATTGATCCGTTTTATTGAAAATGACTGTCTAGATTAACTTCTGTGAAGCTTTGTGAAAATTGATTTCTTTTTCTGAAAATTGAACTGTAAGGTCGAGTGGCCTGTGTTTTCTTTAAAACCGTTCTGAACGCACTGATTTACAGTTCTAGCGCCATGAACTTTCACAGTGTTATTGTATCATTCCTGTTGAATTGGTGTTTTGAGTGTCAAATATCGTATTGATTTCCTTGATTGATTAGTATATCGTGGATTTGCCATTTCGGCATCATTGTTTAGTTATTCTACCCTGTTGGCAATTGATCATTCAAAATATTGATTGAAAATGATACAGGAGAATTGTTGGGCCGAGAGCCTTGCCAAGCTGTTATGCGTGTGCTATTGTTTGCCAAGCCGTCGTGCTTGTGCCATTATTGTTGCCAAGTCGTCATGCTTGTGCTATTGTTATTGCCGAGCTGATGCTAGTGTCATTGTGATTATTGAACTTTTCTTGTGGTATGATTTTATTGTTATGGAGGCATAAGGATATTCTTATATGCATACTTGCTTTTATTTGATATGCATAGTCTGTTGGGATTGCACTTTTAAATTGCTTTAGCTCGTGGAGCAATAAGGCTGGAGTGAGTTCCTAGTCTGGATCGGGTTGAAGCCAAGCCAACTGAGCCGTCTGTATTTCCTCCCAACTGTGATCAGGTTGAGATGCTCTATACCTCCCGAACAGCATCGGTCAAGATAATCCCGAGCCTTTTGAGCTGAAGGTTATAGCATCTCGACTTAGTGTTTGCAAAATGTTCATTTTCTTCATTCTGGCTTGTTTTAAGCTTCCGTAGTTTCGTGTTATCGAGCTTCATTGTTACTATTGACTCTAGATAGCTATCTATTGTTTTTCCCTATTCCTCACTGAGTCCTTATGACTCACCCTTGTACCGTTTATTTCCTTTTAGACAAGTATGAGACTGGAGGCTTGGACTGAGGGTTGTGGCTTGATATTTTGTATTAAGTTGGTGAATGTTTGTTCATATGTGAATTCACCATTGAATATGTATGGGTATTAGAAATGTTGTGATATATCAAGAAGAATATGAGACTTTTGGCATGTATGTATGATATTGCTTATGTTGATATTTGTTTTGAATGACGATGGGTTATTAGTATGACTTCCGCACTCTAATATTATTGTATTAAGTTTAAAGCATGTTGTGAGTTGTGAACACTGTGGTTTATTGGAGAATTTTGGAAAAAAAATTTATGGGCTTATCGGATATGTTATTGCATGCTATATGATTAATTTAAGTGGCATTCTAGCATTTAGGTTATATCCCGAGTGGGGGTGCTACAATATTAATATAGTATATTCAATACTTGATTTCTAACTTTGTATTTCTTTGCATATCAAAAATAAAATATACTATATTAATATAGTTACATTCTCATCCTCATTCCACTTCTAAATTTACTTTATTTCTAACTTTGTTTCCTTACTGTGTTTAATTTCTTAGGCCAAAATATGTAACTATTTAAATTCGTACTCTTTTTTATTGCGTGTGTGTTGATGTGTTCAAAGAAATATGGGACTCAGAAGCAATTTTGTTTTTACTTTTAAAGTTGTTAAGTAGACTTTTACATTCTGATTATATGTAGCTTATATGTATTCCGGCCACTAATATAATATTATTTTTATTTTATTATTTCTATCTTATGGTAAATCAATTATTTCTTTAAATTCATAAATTTTAAGATGATGCAAAATGTTCACATTCAATGAAAAAATTATCTATTGTTACGCCAAAACATCATAATATCGATATGATTATGGCACTTAAACTACTGAACTCCATCTAATTGTATCAATTGAAAAAGTCATGATAATAATTCTTATCACACACTTAAATATGTCATAGCATCGTTATAAGTTTCACAATAAATATGTAATAATAACTTAAATAAAATTTTGCATTGCTATATGTAAATGAAGTGACAAATTTTTATCAGCGTCATAATTAGATGTTTAACGGTGACTCATTTTTGCAGTAGTGATTTAAAATTTAATCCCCCAATTACTCCACTCCAGTCCGACTCCTCCCAGTATTTGTCTAATTATTATCATATTACTATTTTTTATATTTTGTGTTAGGCTTAATAACAGGATTTTATTTATATATTAGGACTCATCTATACTATCATAAAAGAAAATTTCCTCTTATCTGTAAAATACAAGTTATGATACCAAAATTTGAATATACCAAAATTTACTCTTTTATTTATTTTAAATATTCAATAAAATTTACATATCTAAATCACCATCATTTATTTAAAACCATCTCAATCACAAGTAGGCTCAATACTTTAATTTCGACTATGAAAATTTTAATTTATGTGATTGATATTTTTATAATTATACTAATTATAAATTTATATTTTAAACGAAAGCTAATTTTTAATATAATAAATATGAGATTATATATAAATAATATGATTACTCAAATATATTTTATACATATAAATAATATGTGCAAACGATTGCTACTATATCAATATATAAGCCACTTATATAAAGTACGTTAGACACGCCGACCAATAGCAGGGGAAATAATAAGATTCCAAAAATAGTCGGTTGCCATGCACGTTTGAACTTCTTTGCTTTAGAGAACACTATGTTTCAGATCATTAAATATGCATTAATGTATATGTGCGTGTATAAATAATCCACAATGTTTAAAGTTTTCTTTTTCCCCTTTTTCCCCCTTTTTTTTTTTTTTTCATATATGTTTGACTTAGAGTCAAAGACACATAACATGCATTGAACCAATTGTTGTTAGTGGTCTGGAGATGAAACAATAATAGTTCAACTAGTTAACGTTCTTCTTCAATAATTCATAGATTAGATGATAATGCTTCTCTAATGTTTGATGCTTACAAGAAACAAAAGGTTCTTCCTATTATTATAACAAAACAAGAATATTATGACAACAACATGTTAGTGATAATTCGAAAAGTAGTAGTAATTACGTATATTAAGTTATCAAAAATTTTATTGGGTACATTACAATATTAATTTTAGCTAGGAGGCAACTTCTTTGTAATGTTGAGTTAGGACTTCTAACTTTAGGGATAGTAATATCGAGTAATTTACTCCTATGAATAGTAGAGACTTTTTAGTATTAGGGAGACACCTTTGAGAAATTTATGAATATATTTACTTGGAAACTTGGAAAGTGATACCAAGAATTTTGAATATTCTTTAGAAACTTGGAAAGTGATAGCACAATATTTTTGTTTCTCTATTTTTGGTATCAAATTCGATAGTGGATCTTGCAATCCTGGTAAATTTCTTGGGTTGGGTAGAAGAAAAACTTCTATAGATGTCAGCAAAAATTTTCAAATCATTTGAATTTGTGTATATATTTTTTTTAATTTTATATCCATCTATTATTTTTTTGTTGTTAAATTTGTTGGTGCAATATGTATATATGTCTTGTAAATTAATTTTTGGTTCTTAATGACTGCTAATGCGTGTCCATCCTTGAAAATTTCTTACTTATTTACAGTTAAATTTTTTTTATATGTATTTGATGTACAAGTACTAAAAATAAAACCACATCAATCGGGAGTGTGGGTTAATATGAACCATTTGATATTGTCAAACCAGGCACATACATAAATTTTCCTTAAAAAAATCCTTTTGACTGTAGATGTTATGGAAATTTGCAAATCTTTTTGTGGTTTAATAAACCTCACTTTGTTGAACTAAAAAATATTACCATATTCACAAATTTACTTGGTATATTCCTCAATTCCTTGCCATTAATTAATTTTTAAGGTAATTAAGTTTAGAAAAACCTTATAACTAACCAATATTTTATGCAAGGGATGCCCTATAAATACTGAAGCAAACAGTGACAGACGACAGTGAGTTAGATTCTTCGTGAACAATAAGAGAGCAAAAATAGTTCATTTAGATTTCTCCAAAAAAGAGAAGAATGGGTGTCCGTGACGAGGTAGTCCTCAACAAAACCACAAAGAATTCATCTGTTGATTCCATTCCCGTTCCTGAAGCCAAAGGCAGTACTGACTCCAAGCCTAAACATCAGCCCGAAGAAGGCGCCATTATAAATCTTGATCAGTATGTCTTTCTATAAGCGTTGTATATATTCTCTGAATTGATTCTTGTTTCAATGGGAGATTCACAATTTTAGTTTTATCCCAATATTAATTCTTTCTTGTTTTATCTTTCTTATGAGACAGTGGTGATCCCACAATGTATGAGTCTTACTGGACAAAGGTTGGCCAAAAATACGGTGTCACTATGCCTGTATTTCAATCTCTCAGTTATTTCTCCAACATCAAAAATTTGTGCTGGTTTTTGGAGCCAAAGCTCGAGGAAGCAATAAAGAGTCTGCACAATAATGTTGGCAATGCAATAGCCGAAGATCGACACATTGTTGTGGGAACTGGATCGAGTCAACTCATTCTGGCTGCAATCTATGCCCTTTCTGATCCTCTAAACGAGCGGGATCCCGTCAGCGTTGTCTCAGCTGCTCCCTACTATTCGGTCAGCCTCAAATCATAGGCTTCATTCATGATTTTCGTGCTTTTTTGTTATTGTTTTTGACTTGTGAAGTATTTTTAGTTATTATACGAGCAGATCTTGAAATATAAAATTGAAGTCAACTTTTTGCCGTGAAATAGAATATAGTTCCCCTGTTCTGCGGCAAACCTTGTGTTGATGTCAAAGTCTCTTGACAGGACAAAAACATAGCAACATGGACACGTAGAAATATGTGTTGCGAGACAATAAAGATGCTGTCCTTATATATAACTTGTTGGTGATCATATTAATTAATTCTTAATTTGTAATTTTTCTTGCAGTCATATGCTGAGATGGCCGACTTTTTGCGGTCGGGACTTTTCAAATGGGCAGGTGATGCGCGTTGCTTTGACAAAGATGGACCATATATAGAGATGGTGACTTCCCCAAACAACCCGGATGGTGTAATAAGAGAAGCTGTTGTGAATCGGCCCAAAGGGATGCTTATTCATGACCTAGCTTACTACTGGCCGCAATACACAGCCATTACCTCTCCTGCGGATCATGACATTATGCTATTCACAGTTTCAAAATGCACCGGACATGCTGGATCAAGAATTGGGTATTTTTATTTTTTTGTCATTACATAAGATTATGGAATTTAAGTGACAAATTTGATCGAACTTGGCATTTAATATGTTTCCTTATTATTATTATTTTATTTTTTTAAATCATGTGAAAGATGGGCACTTGTTAGAGATGAGAAAGTTGCTAGAAAGATGGTGAAATTCATCGAGGTCAACACAATTGGAGTGTCAAAAGAAGCACAACTCAGAGCTGCCAATATACTGGAAATCATTTCTCTCAGCTGCCGAAGGCATAAGCCCCATGGTTTGGAAAATTTCTTTGAGTATAGCCATAATCACATGGCTGAAAGGTGGAAGAAACTGAGAGATGCTGTCAAGAACAACAAGCTCTTTTCAGTCACTAAATTTCCCCTTCATTACTGCAATTTCAAAGGAGACTTTAGTGAAACATATCCAGGTAACTGTATATTTATATTAATATGTAAGAATTAATGCTGCTAATATTTGGGCCAAATTCATATATCGGTGTTTTCTTATTTTGGACAGCTTTTGCGTGGATGAAATGCAAAGAGGGTATGGACTGTGAGAAGCTTTTGAGGGGGCAAAAGATTCTGGTGAGAAGTGGAAGGCGATTTGGGTGTGATCCAGAGTATGCAAGAATAAGTATGCTGAGCAGGGATGGGGAGTTTGATCTCTTTGTGCAGAGGCTGTCGACTATTCATGGGATCGAAAATGGAGATTAAGCGCTTCAAGCTCTAATATATATAACTTGTTCAGGTTTATAAGCAGTTTTGCACCCATGGGCTATCTAGTATTGTGTCATTTTCAGGCTATATTAAATTTGGGATCCCTGCAATGTATAACTTATGTTATACTATACTCCATATATTAAGTTATACTACTTATTCTAAAAGTGAATTAAATAAAATAATATTTTAAAAGTTTTTCCTTATATATGTCTTTATATGTACATTTTAAGTGTCACATTGCTCATAATGTTTGAGTCAATTGTATAATGGTGATCAATTAATATTCCTAAATTATACATAAAGAGTTTTAGATGTCAATGGCTCACAACAAAGAAATGTGGTTCTTGTATCTAAATTCTACTTAAAAGTTTTAGATGTCAATACCTCACAAGAAAAAGATTGGATTTCAATTGGATTATTGCCTTGCTCAAACTCATATCTTAAAGTACCCATTAATAAGATCCCAACATTTGCCTTGTTCGATCCAATTCATGGAAACCATTTAGACCTGTACATTGAAATGCCTCGATAATAGACCAAATACTGTAAACCTACTTTACATAATCCCAAACCCACTAAGCCTAGCTTATTCGATCAATTTTTTTAGGTTGGATCTGATCTCTTATACAAAGAGGCATCCTTCATTTCAAATATCATATATGTTCAGTTCTCAAATTTTCATTGTTTGTTGAAGTGCTAAAACTTCACTAGGCTAATATTGCATATGTCGTAGGTATGCTCAACCAATTTATATGTAAACCTAGTTCTAAATAAAGATTTCAAAATTACTCGTCTTCACGGGTAGTGAGGAATTTTCCACAATGAGGCAGATATGAGGAGAAATTTCTCTCCGTGAGAATGGGGAAAATGTCAAAATTTACCCCCGACTACTAAATGGGGCAGGTATGAGGATCATAGTTTCTGTCCTCGTGAGTATCCGCTACCCGTTAAAAATTAATTAATTTAACATTATATATTTTTAAAGTAATATCAAAATATACGTGATTGTTATTAAAATAATTTTTTCTTCTAATAAACTACATATAATTTTTAGGAACCACATTAAATGGAGAATTCTTTGGAAGAATTGTGAAGCTAGCCATATTGTGTATTTTATATCTTTTAATATTTTTATTGTAATACATAATTAAATTTAGTGTGTTATATATGATAAATTTTTAATTTTGAAAGTTATTTAAATAATAAAATTTTTTTATGAATTTTAGTATTAATTTTATTTATTTATGAGTTTTTTTTTTTAATAAATTTTATCAAAACCTATGGATACCCGTAAATACCATCTCTCTATAAAAAAGCGAGGACGGGTATCCATCACAAAGATGGAGATGGGGACGGAAACCATTTGGCCTTACAGGAGTGGGGTCCGAGGAGGCAGACACCACCCCACCCCGCCTCACCCGGTTGATACAATAATTCTAACCATCAGAGTGTACTAAATCATATTATGTATTGCCTTAGAAAGACTATACATTATAATATGCTATAAAACCATCCAGCTATTTCTTAGCCCATATGGGCGGAATATTTGAGTTACGAGTATATTTTTAATAGACTCACCTATATAAGTGGTGGAATAATAGACCACTTCTGATGACAATTGAGCAAGTTCTTTAGAACACTTGTATAAAATGATAAATTATATGGCCTTTAATGTGCTGGCTTGAGGAATTAATTTAAGACATTTGAATATCGTGTGTACAAAATAATTTTATATGGCCCCAAGAGTCACTATTGAAAGGCTAAGTCCACCTGAGTCGTAGTATGATAATTATATTATACGAAGTGAAGTTTAAAGGTATTGATACCTTCATGGTGCATAATATTCTAACTGAACTTAATTATATATATATATATATATATATACTAATTTGGTAATTATTTCTTATTAAAATAAGTAGGGATATTGTTAAATATCTCAATAAAACAAGACATCGATCCCATATAGATTTTGAAAGAAAAACTGAGCACTATATATTACGTTACTTTTAAAATAAGCTTTGAAATAAAAAGAGGTTCCAGCTAGGGATTGAATTAGGTCAGGTCATCCGTTAATGACCTATGGCCTAGCCTACTTATGGCTTTGCTTGACTTAGTCTATTTAATAAAAAGATCAAATTAAAGCTTAAAAAAATGGAATTTCTAATTAAATAGGCTAGGTTTAGATTCTTTTAAAAGTCCACAAACCTAACAAGTTGGCTCGTTTATCATTATTTATATAATATAAAATAATTATATTTATATTATATATTAATAAGTTGATATAAAATAGCTTTTGTTATTTAATCAATACATGGTGAAAATTGGGTTGGTTTATTTTTAGGCTCTACATCCATGTAACTTTTATTTATATACAATTATTTTATACTTAAATTTTAACTTTCATAACTATATATCTATTACTTTATTTTTGGTTATTATCTATATACATTTTTCCAATTTGCATATTAGGCCTATTAAGTAAGTAGGCATATTAAGGTCTATTACAAATTTGAGTTAAAAGCCCACATTTATATAATGTCTAAAATTAATTGAAATCTTCATATACAGTAGGCTTTTAGATAGGTTTTCAAGTCAAATCAAGGCTTCTGAATTTATTATAACTGGTATGCCTGACTTTGTGAAAAAGCCTATCATAGTTTAACATGACGGGCTCAGGTTTAGACTAGTTATGTGCATTATAATAGGCATTTCGTACTTAAGTCAAAACCTAACGTTAATGTCCTTATCTATTTCCATGCCTAGTCCTAGCTCACTACACTAGCGCAAGAGGGAGCAAAGTGGGGGAGTGCTTGATGACAGGAAACATCCTACTCGCTTCTCCTATCTTCCTACGGTTACACAATTTAAATACTTGATAAGCTGCTAAGCCTATTATTTTCAATTGAATTAACTTTTTTCAAAATCTGATGGTTACTATTACACAATATGATTACATGATCATTAGTTGTCACTTTGCATTGAAAATTTTGAAATCTGATAATTATTATCATGTAATATAATTTTGTGAGTAGCCGTTACTTTTGAGTAAAATTTTTTAAAATCTAATAGTTTTTGTTTTTTATTACCTACTGTTACAAATATTCAAAATTGAAACTTAATTTTTTTTTACGGGAAAAGCAATTACCTCCAACTATATATAAGGTCATGTGCACTTTGCCACTTAATCATTCAAAATGTGCGGCATGATTACCAGAGCGTTGAAATACTTTAGTATGGACTTTAAGCAAATGTGCATTTAATTACTTGTATATTCTAAAATGCTAAGGTTTTATCATAAATTTTTATTTTTGTGGAATAAAGTGAAATATTTTATAAAAAAAATATTATTGTACACTAGTCACTTATCAACGTATGGATGGGTGAATTACGGTTGCTACCCCTAAGATTTGACGTAATTACAAAAAAGTTCTCATTTTTTCAAAAATTATAAAAAAAATCCCCTAAATGGATAGATCTATTTGTAATGCATATGGATAATATAAAAAGTAGAAAACGCCCAAACAAAAAAATATTAAAAAAATATAAAAAAAAGCTAAAAATTGGTGAAATGGTAAAAGACTAGAATGCCCCTCTATGTATTATGGCATTTTAAAATTTTGAGTTATGTTGAGTAGTGTGTATATATATATATAGAGTAATTTATTTATATAATTAAATTTTTACATTTAATTAAATATTTATCAAAATAATAATCATATCTAAAATAGTTAATAAAATCTATTTAAAAATTTAATTAATTAAAAACAAAATAAAATAAGAAAATTATATTAATTAATAACAAATAAGTAAAAAATTTAAATGTATGTATTTTAACTAAACTATTTAGTAATTAAAAAAGATAATTTTTTAAATTTAATTAAAAATATTTATCAAAATAATAATCATATAAAAAATGAAGATATTATAAATAATTAAATTATTTATCTAAATAATAAATATATCTAAAATAATTAATGAAATTTAGTTAAATTTACTCACTAATTAAAAACACAATAAATAAAAATTTCAAAAAATATATTAATTAAAAATAAATAAGTAAAACATTTAATATATATTTTAACTAAATTATTTATTAATTAAAAATAATATTTTTTTTAAAATAAAAATACAAATCCTCTTTCGCCCCTTCCTGCCCCCTTCCCCCTTTTCTTCCATCGGCCATGGCCATTTCATGGTTGACGGTGGCTTCCATTAGCCGCCTAGCCATGGGCCATGGCAACCATACCATTGCAATGCTGTTGCTACTTGCTGCTGCTTCCAGCCCTGCCATGGCTAGATCTGGGCGGGGGGAGGGGGTGTGTGTGTGTGTGTATGCATATATATATATATAAATTCATATAGTTTTCTTATAATTAGCCCTTATAATATAATTGTATTACTATTTAATCCTTATATAAACTAAAAATATGACGATACAACCCTCAAGGATATTTTCGTCTACAAATTAGGGTCAGACCTAGTCAAAATTGAGGCTTTAAGCTGAAGGATAATTTTAAAATTGCACATGTCATTTTTAACAGTATTTTCAGAAAAACGTCAACAGCAATTAACTATTCAATTAATTTGTTGGACAGTGACAAACCTCAGGGGAATTTTTGTAATTTTTAAAAAAGTAAAGACTTTTTCATGATTATGCTAAATTTTAGGGGTGGTAGTCGCAATATACCATGTATGAACATTTAAATCAGTTAGAGCTATCTTATACTTTTAAATTAATTTTATAATTATGTTTTACTTAGTTTATATGCATGTGATGATTAAAACTAAACTTAACGTTATACCTCAAATTATTTGTTTATATCAATGTAACATTATATAATTGTTAGCCAATGATATTTAGAATTTTTAATTTAAATAGAATAATAAATGATAGAAAAATGACGATTGAGATCTACATTATTTATATGTATACCATAATAATCATATACACTTGATTATTATGGTACACCATAATAATAATCATATACGTACCATAATAATAATTATAATAACATAATAATTCAAATTAAAGCCCAAATCATATACACTTGATTAAATAAATAAGCATAAATTTATAGGTATACCATAATAATCATTTGATAATATAATCCTAATTTTTTTTTAATTATCTTACACACACTTATTAATTTAGGAAATTTTAATCATTATGTTAGTTTGTCCTTTTAAGATCACTCAAATTGGGTGAGTTGGTGATTTATTGATAATTGAGTAATATACGATGATAAATTTTGATAAAATATTTCACTTTATTCCATAAGTATAAGGATTTAATGCTAAGGGCAACGTTTTAAATTATTTTAGAGGGCTAGCTAAACGTAAATTTTAATTTTTAAAACATCAAGAAGTAAAATGGAACATCTTTGAAATATATTACTGAAAAGTTGGAGCGTGGGATATTCAAACACATATTAAAAAATGTTAATTAATCATTCTGCACATGACTTACAATATTTGAGGGGCGAAATACAAATAACCCCATAGGTTGAGCCAAAGTATTTGCTTTTTACCCTTTTTCTTTTACAAACTTTTTAACTTTATAACCTATATTTTTCTGTTACGAATACTGTAACGTAACTCCATAACTTATAGTTGGATTGCACTAACAAACATTTGAATTACTGTTATAATAGCCACATTTCTGATCAGTATATAAAGAGGATGTGGTTTGACCCAAAAACACACAATACTACACTTTTTCTTCTCTCTATATTCTCCACATTCTCTATATCCTCTATCACTGCAGGTCCATAACTTATTTCTAAATTGAAGCAACAAACAAATTTATTTGAATTAGTTTATGTAACAGCTACATATCTGATTACTCTATAAAAGGGATGTGGTTTATTTGGTCAGAACAAAAAACCTTACTACACTTTCTCTTCTCTCTATATTCTCTATACCCTTTGAGCTTAGTTATAAAGTCCTGGTGTAACTTCTATTTCATCTAATAGTGCAGATTAATGGTAGAGCTACGTCCAATTAATAATTGAGTTGTTGTATTTCATAATTCAAAGGCGTCACGGAGATAATTAAGACTTATTTCATTTCGAATGGAGAATATTACACAAATCATCTCCCTGTCTGCTGGAACGAATGAGTTGAACAATGAGTCCAAGCCAAATCATCAGCACGAAGACATTATCAATCTTGATCAGTATGTACTATATTCATAATGTTTCTTTTTATCAAGTTGCATGTATTCTTTGAATTTATTCTTGATTGGATCAAATCCTCATTTTTGTTTCAATGAAGGATTAACAATTGCAATTTATGAAGATATAATCTTTTGTTTCATCTTTTCTATGTGACAGTGGTGATCCCACAATGTATGAGTCTTATTGGAAAAAGGTTGGCCAAGACTGCTGCTTCACTATCCCTGAATTTCAATCTCTCAGTTATTTTACCAACATGAAAAATTTGTGCTGGTTTTTGGAGCCAAAACTCGAGGAAGCCATAAAGAGTCTGCACAATAATGTTGGCCATGCAATAGTTGAAAATCGACACATTGTTGCGGGAACAGGATCAAGTCAGCTCATTCTGGCTGCAATTTATGCTCTTTCTGATCCTCTAAACGAGCTGGATCCTCTCAGTGTTGTCTCAGCCACTCCCTACTACTCTGTGAGCCTGATCAGTCTTCAAATTATAGGCTTAATTCATGATTTTCACACTAAAGTAATTTGTTTCATGACTTGTGAATTTTTCACTTTTGCAGTACTATCCTCGGATGGTCGACTTTCTGCATTCTGGACTTTGTAAATGGTCAGGTGATGCACGTTGTTTTGATAAAGATGGACCATATATAGAGATGGTGACCTCTCCAAACAACCCGGATGGTATTATAAGAGAACCTGTTGTTAATCGGCCCAAAGGGATGCTTATTCATGACCTTGCTTACTACTGGCCCCAATATACTGACATTACTGCTCCTGCAGATCATGATATTATGCTATTTACGGTTTCCAAATGCACAGGACATGCAGGATCAAGCATCAGATATTTTTCATTGCTTAATTAATATTATGGCTTTACTTCGAGAAAATTAATACCTTTTCACCAAACAGAAAAATTCAGCACAAATTTAATGAAATCTGTCACAAAACATGATTTTGTGATGGATTTATTTCACAAATCGTTAGCGTATGATTCATCATTGATTAGTTCTATGGCAAAAATAAAGTGCATCATAGAATTAATTTTGTAATGAAATTTCAGCCATGGATTGAAAAATCATGTTTAGAGAGTTACGAAATTTATGACGTATTTTTCATATCAATATAGACTCTATCCCTCACAAATGTCATTACTAATATGTTTTTTTTTTCTTTTCTTTTCTTTTTTTTTAATTCATTAGTAATCATCAAAATTCCCTCACATGTCTTCGAATTGTTATAGAAGCCTATTTGTCACAAATTGTCCACTGGTAAAGGGATATTTTCTTGTAGTAATTGATAGCTCAACTGATTTATTGGTTTTTCTAATCCACATGAAAGATGGGCGCTTGTTAGAGAAGAAAAAGTTACTGGAAAGATGGTGAAATTCATCGAGATCAACACAATTGGAGTGTCAAAAGAAGCACAACTCAGAGCTGCCAATATACTGGAAATCATTTCTCTCAGCTGCCAAAGACATAAGCCCATTGACTTGGAGAATTTCTTTGAATATAGCCACCATCTCATGGCTGAAAGGTGGAAGAAACTGAGAGATGCTGTTGAAGATAACAAACTCTTTCATGCCCCTAATTTTCCCCTTCAATACTGCAATTTAAAAGAGATTTCACCAGGACATATCCAGGTAATTAAGTTTGATTATATATTTAAGTAATGCTGCTATTTGAGGTCATATTAGAAACATATTTCATATATTTAGTGGCATAATTTTTTTTTGTTTTTGGACAGCTTTTGCATGGATCAAATGCAAAGAGGATATGGACTGTGAGAAGATATGGACTGTGAGAAGCTCTTCAGAGAGCATAAGATTCTGACAAGAAGTGGAAGAAGGTTCGGGAGTAATCCAGAGTATGCCAGAATAAACATGCTGAGTAGGGAGGAAGAGTTTGATCTCTCTGTGCAGAGGCTCCCGACTATTCATGTGAATAAAAGTGAAAATCAAGAGCTTTGAGCCTATATATATATATATATATATATTGTTAATTGAGTTACACCATGACCTATTTATGCATTGTGGTATTTTTAGACTATAAAAAGGTACAACCGATAGCAATGTGTAACTATATGTAGTGAAAACTTAATATTAAAATATTAAGTGATGATATGAAAATTGTTACTGTAACAGGGTAACAGGTATTATAAATACAACAATTGTTCTGTTCTCTAGCTAGTTATATGTATTAATGACATCATTTTTCTTCTAATGGACATTATTTAATATTACAATTTAACTATTGAAAAATATTTTTAGAAACGGAGAGCATTTCATTGATTAAATATAAAGAAAAATATAATATTTTATTTTTATAAAATAAAACATTAGTTGTGCGTAATTTTAGTTTCATATTACAGAAAAATATAATATTTTTGTAAATTTATCAAATTCTTAATAGTTTCTTACCTATCTACAATTCAAAAACAATTCTTATATGTAATTAATTAGCGTTAAAATATCAAAATAATGAGGATTAAATCACATCAAACATTAGGCCAGCATTGTTCTTCTAAAATCAGGCAAATTATCCATCTAAAATCTTTTGGCCCTTGATTTTGTGGAAACTTTAAGAATTAATAATTCATTTTTTTCAGCAACCTTTTTTTTTTTTTTTTTTTCACTTTGATACTAACATAGATCTCTTGCCATATATGTTATGTGTATTGCATAATAAAATAATGAATAAATTAATTCTTAAATCTATTTATGAAATTTTAAAATAATTGAAATTAGATATAAAAATTTTAGAAAAATACAACCATAAAACAAAGGGCTGTATTAATACAAAAGATATGAATATAAATAAAAACTCGTTAAATCCATTTGCGGTAAAGCAAAAATCCCACTGGAATCATGTCCATAATGTTCGTATAAAGGAAATGAAAATATAATTAATTACATTCCACAAAAAACAAAATGATTTAAGAAAAATTCAGAATATGATTGTCACACCTAGGGTCCTTGAGCCCATTGGATGCGAGAATTGCTTCCAAACCCACTGAGTGCATATTGAAATTGGGTTATTATCAACTTTCACCAAAGGTATATTCAATGATGCGCATGAATTCTTTTGCCAAAACTTACATAGTACTCATTTGTTTAAGTATTTAATCCACATGTGAGATGGAGCATTACAATCACCTCTCCTTCAAAATGCGATGTTCTCCTTGCAGTGTGACATAAATCCAAGATTAGTCACCAAACGTTGTGATTCAAGAGGTGGTTCTCGTGTGTGTAGCACTTTGTCCCGCGGGTTCAAGAGATGGCTCTCACACACATAGAACTTTGCCCCATATAGCACTCAGCTTTCAATAATTCGACTAGTGATGGCTTTGATACCATTTGTTACTCCCCAGACTCGTGAGCTCGTTGAACGCAAGAATTGCCTCTAACTCGACAAGTCCCGATTCTATCTTCAAAGCTTTCTCAACTGCAGTCGTGTAGTTAGATATATCCATGGGGATAAGTGCCCTTTGTATACTAGGGTGAAGTCCTTTCAGAAACTTTCTAACTCATCTTGGTTCATCATCCAACATGTAGAGCATGTACTTGATTTGTTAGGTAAGCTCAACCTCGTATTAGGCAATTGTGAGGCTTCCCTACTGTAGTTGGTTGAACTCACTTCCCTTTGTTCATGAACCAAATTCAGGATGTACTTGTTGTAAAACTCCTTGATGAAGTTGTCCAAGTTCAAGTAGTTTGTCGTTGTCTCCATCTCACCTCTACTGAGTTCTACCAGTGGCATGCCGGACCCTCAAAAAGGAATACAACAAGATTGACCTTCTATTCATCACTGTAGTCCAGTATACTATAGATGTTTTCAATGCTCTCTATCCAAAGTTTAACTTTTCGATCATCAGGCTACCTACTAAAATGTTGTGGTCGAAAGTGTAAGAACTAATCAAGTACCATATCAAGAGGTGGTGGTTTTCCAAGTTGTCGGTGGTTTCAAAGAGCCTGCGTGAATTGTTGCATCGCTGCCACTATTTGGCTTAAGGAATCATCTCCTATTGGTGGTGGTTGGGGCATTGGTTGTGGTGGGGGTGGAGCTTGCCTACCTTATACCTTTGGGTGGTTGGTAGGGAACATGTCTAGGGGTTTCTTATTCGTTCCCTAATCGACTTCGTGAAGTGTTAAATCCTCGACGAGCTCCACGTTTGAGATCTATTCTAAAACAAAATGATTACTATTAGTAATCTATACCTAGTGAAATATGCCGCGAAGTATCAAAATAAAATAAAACAAAAATATTTGTCAAATTTCAAGAATACCTAACATGGACAATATATATCTTTTATTTATCAATTAATAAATTGATTGATTAAACTTTCAATGTAGTTGTAGTTGTTGTTGTTGTTCTTAGTAGCAGTAGTAGTAGCTTGCACACTTTTTCTTCAAATAACTATTGAGGTTTCATATGTAAACATTCTTCATATGTACCAAATATAACTATACCAACTAGAAATTTATTTTATTCATAGCAACTACTAAATAGAAAATATAATCTATTGAAATAGCGCAAATAGAAATTTAAAACTAAAAGTCTATACAATTCTAGATAATAATTCTCCTATTCTAATCTTTATTATTTCCTTCATTTGGATCTATCTCTTCAATATCCTTATACGAGCCCACTTCTTTAAGGTCTTGCTCAGGATCTTCTTCATTTTCCTTATTGGGCTTTTCCTCAATTGGTTCTTCTTTTGGATCCTCTTCCTCTGACTCCTTAATAAAACGAGCTAACCAATATTGGGTTTCCTAAGGCGTCTCAAGGTTGTTTTAATCACATTTTGTCCTTGGTAATGTTTCTCCTGCAACTCATTGTTTGGGCGATCCAACTCTTGTCAATAGACTTCTAGCTGTTGTTCTAACTCTTTACATCTATTCTTATAATGAAGGTGTTCTCTTCTATGGTGGTCCATATCATTCTTAAACCAATGCGCGATTAAGTTTAGGTAATCCTTTAGAAGCATATTGAGTTTCTTATAAATGGGTTGCTTGCAGTTACGGTTATATCATTCACTTTCTCTAACCTTAATCATATGGGGTAAAGTATCTAAATGATAAATCGACTACATGGATTTTGACTCACCATCTTTTCTTACAAAACCAAATAAGCCTAGATTAATAACAAAATAAAAGAAATAAAAATATGAAATACTCTATGTGGTCTTGAAGGAAGATAGCCAAGGATTCACAAGTCTTTAAAGAGAGAAAACTATTAAATACTAGGATTTTTTCAATCTAAGTCTCATAGTATGTCATGAATCCTATCGTCAAGTACCAAAATGTTTAATCACACCAGCTAGCTCACCTAATAACACTCCACCACAACCTCGACATCATGTGAAATCTGATAAATCTTTTTAGCGGTTGAACCTAAATACTCAAATCAATTCCTAAGAGTTCTTAGCCCAAATTTCATAGTCCAAGGATCTTATCCTAGCATAGCTTTAGTTTAAAACCTAGGCTCTAACCACTCTATCATGCCCCAAAAATCAAACCATAAGGTTTAGTATCAAGGAGCAAAAATTCAATCCTAATAAATGAGTCGTCAATCAAAATCTTAACCATAAATAAAATCCAAACATTCCTAATAGTCCAAATAAATCTCAAACATGGAAAAACTTGAAATGTCCAATCCTCTATCTTCAACTAGTAAGTTCATCAAACAAAAAAGAAAAGAACTAATTTGTCAACATGGCAATGATACTAAAATACTGCGAATTCCTCATCAAAAGACTTTCAACTCTGATTCTCGTCAAAAATAAGTTCAACATCCTCATCAAAGCTAGGGTCTAAATCTTATAGAAGGGAATTTAAAATATAGGAGTGTCAGTAAAAGACTCCCAGGTGTGTGAAAGGTAAGTTCATAATTATAACATAACCAAAATGATGTTCAGTTATAAAATTTGAGAAAAACGGTGAAAAACAGTTATGCGTTATACAGTAGTAAGAAAGGAATATAATAGTAAATATTTTTAATAGGCCAACATTTAAATGTGATGATCAAACTAGTGTTTGCTATAGCCAATCAACCTTATGACTCCTACCATGATAGTCCCTTATTGCTCCGGGTAAGATGTTACTTAACCAAATAATGCTCGAGCTTAGGTCATTGGGAAATTTTACGATCCACATTAGCTACAAACGACTTCTGTTTTGTGCTGGGGGATTGGGCCACAGGGGCTTGGGGTTAAACAGGCAAGCTTGCTACTGCTCGGCAAAGTCCCTCAAACTCCCAGACCAAATTGGATCCAACGAACAGTATAAAAAATAATAAATAACTCAGTCAGCAGTGTTAATTATTGTGTTTAAATGCTAGTCTAAAAACATGATTAAATAATAACAATGAGTTAGAAGGACATGCTTTCTTGCATTGCAAAACAAAAGAAGAGAATTTATATGCATTGTGGAATATAATTATAGTACAATATAAACTAAAAACAAGTTACTAGTGGATTATACTATAACATATATCATTCTAGGTTTTGAAATATAATATCATATAATATTTATAGGTTTAGGCACTCATAATACTCCGCATTCATCCGATCAATAATCTCCTAAGGGCTAGCTTGAATAACCTGATAAGTAATAATAATAATAAAATCGATTTCATCTAATGAACACTTCAACAAGGGCTTAAACTTCACACTCATTCTAGAATACCCATACAACACTTTCATGACGAATGCCTAGAATGACCTAAATACACGAGTAATTCTTCCTAAATTTAATGTAACAAACCCTAGTGGGAACTTTATTTGTTATCCTCGTCATAAGTACTCATTACACAATCATGAACTCGTAAGTACCACTTAAAGATTTTAAAGGCTCAATACAGTACTCAACTTTCCAATTAGCAATTGGCCTTCAAAAGGCTTCAAAAAATAAATAATCATTATTTAAGAGTAATTTTTTATATTAGACTAAAACTAGACACAAGTTATAAAACTTGTGTAGCATTGAAGACTAGAGAAACATCATTAACTTATCCACAATTTTTTGAAATCAAAGTTGTTCTAGGAGTAGTCCATAATTTCGCAGTAGTAAATTTTCGTAACATTCAATAACTAAAATAAATAGTATGAGGTTCTAATATTTTATTTGCTCTTTTTATAAATAATTTCAAGTTTATCCATAAACCTGGACAAATCAAAACACTTCCATTATCGTGGTAATAAATCCTTCAAGTTAAAAGCAATATAAGCCCGAATATAGTCAGGCAGTTAAACATGATAGATTTAAAAAAAATAACTACATAACTTGAGTTCATAAAACTTTTTAGAAATGCTATGAACACATCAAAGTTTTTTATTAAAATTTATCACTTTAAAATACTATGATTTAGATGGGAAAAAATTTCTAAACCGAACCAACCTAGACTCGTCACTTAGTATGGTAGGGTATATTTTCAGATTTTTATAAAATTCAAGAAAAATTGTTTAAATGTGAAAATTTGCAGATATGTTCTAAAGACATTTAATTTAATATAGAAAAATTTTGAGACAAAATTACCATAATTTGGCCCCCGAACTGATGTAAAACTTCTAAACCTAAAATCTAAAAATTAAAACCCAGCAACATCAACTATTAAACTTCATAAATATCAGATGCATACAAAATACAAATACTATGACAAATAGCTTAATCAACTTATGTTTGTATCATAATTTAAATAGGGGATCATACCTATGAAAAAGGAAGAGCAAGAGTCGAGGGCGTTGAATTTTTTCAGCAATCCTTTTGCTTGCCCTAGCATTTGGGATTTCTTCAATGGAGAGGAATGAGTTGAAGACTTTCTAAGGAAAATATTTTGCTAGAATTTGATGGATGTGTAATGTAGAAAAGGAATAGTAATTTGAATATAATATGGAGAAAGAGACTTAATAAATTAGGAGTTCTACAAGGACTAGAATTGTTGAAAGTTCTATCCTTATTTACATGCTTGTGTATTATGATTTATATCATCCTCTGTTTTTCATTTTTTTCAGCTTGAATAAGAACCCAAATTAATTCTAATAAATAAGATTTAATTATTTTAAAATAATTAGTTAGTCTCAATTACGATTTATATTAACAATAAAAATATAGGATTCTATACCCCTCCCCCTAACAAGAATTTGGTCCCCAAATTCTAACATGAATTTGTAAAGAGATCCGAATGATATTTCCACATTTCCTCCTTGCTTTCTGAAGCCATTTCCTCCTTGCTTTCCCAAGTCACATTCGCTATTTTATGGTTCTTCCATAGAATTTCTTTTCTTTTCTTTTTTTCACCAATAGAATCTCTTTTGTGCATAATTTTTGTATTTTTCAATCTTGGACTTGGACTAGCCACTCTTCATACGTCAAGTCTTCGGGAGGTGACAAATCCTCATATTGATGTGATGTGCTAAGGTTCCTGATGATACCTTTATAGTTGTGGCACATGTAGAAGATATTATGTATCCCCTTAGAGTTTGATAGTAAAAGATGTTGATAAGTTACTACTCGAATTCTCCCCACTATTTCAGAAAGTCCTACATACTAAAGGCTCAACTTTCCTCCTTTGCTAATCCTTGCAAATCCTTTCCTGAGTGACACCTTCAAAAAATACCATATACCTAACATTGAGTTCCAAAAATATCTTTCTACAACCTACATAGCTCTAAGTCATGAGTTTGATAGTTATGCTCCTATAGTTCCAATTTTCTTGAGCATACACTATTACCTTACCATTTTGCATTAGCATACATCCTAGGTCTTTTTTAGATGCATCAATGTATACAAAAAAATTCTCAGTACCCTTGGGTACTTCAAATATTGGTGTTAATGTAAGCCTTTTCTTAAGCTTTTGAATCTAACCTCACATTTTTTAGTCCACTTAAACGGCACTTTCTTTTATGTTAGTTTGAACAACGGAGCTACTATATTTGAGAAATCTTGCAAAAACCTACTATGATAACCTGCCAACCCCAAGAAACTTCTCACCTCAATTACCAATTCTAGCCTCTTTTATTCTAGTATAACTTCAATCCTGGTAGATCGACTGAGATCCCATCTCTAGAAATGATATGACCCCAAAAGGCTCCCCTATCAAGCTCGAATGTGTTCTTGAAGAGTCTAGAGTACTATCCTCAACTGTTCCTCATAAGCTTTTTTTATTCTTTGAATAGACCGAAACATCATCAATGAAAACAACTACGGGTTGATCTAAATATGACCTAAACACATGGTGCATTAAATCCATAAATGAGGTAGTACATAGTCAGCCCAAATGGTATTACTATGAACTCAAAATGACCATATCGAGAGTTTAGTCCCATTTTAGGTATATACTCTTCTCTAGCCTTTAGTTGATAGTACCTTTATCTAAGATCCATTTTAGAATAGACTCGAGATCTTTTAATTGGTCAAAGATTTCCTCAATTTTAGGCAAAGGATACTTATTCTGAATCATGACATTGTTCAAGCCTCGATAGTCTATGCACATCCTCAATGTCCCATCTTTTTTATTTGCAAAAAGCATTGGCACTCTCCAAAGGGAGGAACTTGGCTGAATAAACCCACTTTCAAGTAGTTCTTGCAATTGTACTTAAAGTTCCTTAAGTTCTACTGGTGTCATCCTATATAGTGCCTTAGATATTGGATTTGTTCCTAAAAAAACCTTAATAGAAAATTACACTTCACGATCTGGGGGTAGCGAACTTAGCTCCTCAGGAAACACATTAGGAAAATTCGTGAGTATAGGGACATTCTTAATCTTAATCTTGTCCTTGGGTTTATTGATCAAGTAGGCTAAGTATCCTATATCGCCCCTTCTTAGTGCTTTTTAAGCTTGAGTCGTGAAATCTATGTCATCCTAGTTGGCTTTAATTCCCCAATCAGCTTTATTATTAGTTTCCCAAGCTTACACAATATAACCACTTTAGAACAACAATCAAGATGGGAGTGGTATTTAGACAACCATTCCATCCTTAATATAACATCATAACCTTCTACAGGCAGTAAGACTAAGCTTGCAGGGAAATCTCTACCATCTATACGTATATCACAAGCCTTACAGAAAGTTAGAAACTACTTGCCAGCATACTAGAACCCATAGAACAAATTGCCTCCGAACCACCGAGTGTATCCTGAAATTGGGCTAATCCACCAATAACACCCCGACCAGGAGGTACCTACTTCCGACCGGGGTGCTACTCACTCTATATCACAAATTTTATGAATTACAAAAAATACATTTCTCAAAAGCCAAATTATTTAATCTTCACAAGCAATGTCTAAGAAGAGATTCAACTATGAACCGAGATACCATAAATCACACTTAACACTTCTATCACCCTCATTACCTTATGTCTCGCCCGGGTTAATCGATCTTCGTCACTTGATCTCATCTGGGGTAAAGAACGAAAAAATAACAATAAAGCAACGTAAGTCCGAAGGACTTAGAGAGGTAGTTTAGTAATAGCATCAGAGTGACAATTTCACAAATATTTCTTATGTGAGACAAGTATAAGCATAAATATTCCCAGAAATTGTGAGAGAAGGTTTTAGTCAAAATTTGAGGTGATCCATTTCACCACCATCCCATACTAGTGATGAGACTTCACAAAATTCACTATCTCTCACAGAGGTTTTAAACCTCAACTATGATCAGAAAGGGGTCGATATGCCATTTGCACGTCCACTGGATTCTAGTCAAATATTTGAATTTTGAAGCATAAATGTCGGCATATCGTATAAACTAAATACAGTTTAGCAAAATATTTCCATTGTTAAGCTGCTGGTGATTCACCTACCTTGTCACTCCACTTTCGAAAATATGAAAACCCTTATCCCTCTGTCCCGAGTGATCAGCTCGGATAAATACTATTAGCAGTAGACATGGCTAGCTACACGCCTCATCCCCCCTATAGCCAGCTACCTCCAGCCGACTACAGAGCCAGATGTATTTAATGGGGTACCGATTGAAGGTCGGTCGCTATCGGTCCGTTTTGCCCAGTCCACCTTACAACCAATCCCAGGGCCCACCCCCAAGTGTATCCAGTAATTAGTATAATATATGCATCCAACATCATTTCATATAACACATCATTCCGCCATGACAAATAGTAATTAAATAATTAATCTCGGACTCATTTCCAGATAACAGTCATGGCTATGATGGAAAATATATCTCAAAATCAGAATTTTACATAACACGTCATTCCGCCATGAGAGACCATACCAGATGATCAACATTTGTAACCTCTAGTCACAATCATGGTTATGACGGTAAATATATATCTCAAAACCATTTTCAACTTCCTCAACACAATTGCCAAATTTCAAGTGAAACAATATTAATCAATATCAATAAAAGCACTCAGTATCAAAGGGCGATGTGGAGTACTATTTTCAACACCCAGATTGAAGGAAATTAAGCAATCAGGATATATGACAAGTATATATGTTCTTTCCCTAGCAAAGAAATCTCATACTATTGAGTATAAACTCACTTGGCAACTGTAAAGGAATTCCTACTCATTTAATTGCTCAGGTTCTCGCTTCCTTGTCAGTCCGAGAACTGTTATACGATAACTTGAGTTACCGTCTTATTAATCCTTCAAGTCTTAAGCATAAATATGGTTAACATCTTTATCAGACTTAAGGTTATTTTGACATGATCCGTTAATCGCTATTTCATACTTAAATACTTGAGACAATTAAATATGGTAGTTTTTAACCAACCAATGGATAAAGAGGTTATCAATTTGATCTATATCATTGCGGTCGCGTTTAGGGTTTCAATATCCTATAGGTACTTGTTGCCATAACACTAAAGTTCAATTATACCTTATCTCAATTAACCTTGGTTGTCGTATTCTAAGAATTCAGGCTAATCTAATTATAGATTACCAAACTTAATTCTAAATAGCTAATCCCTATAACTCTGTTCATCACTTCACTTACTTTATATTTATGTATTAAGGATTCAGATTCTTAAATTAGTCAAGTTTTCCAAGTCTATCGAGTCCAGGTCCGATAACTTATTATTTTGTTCTAACATTCATACAACTAAATCTTTAGGCGACGCTCAGTTACATTTTATCCATAGCATGCCATGTTATCAACTAAGGGCATAAGTTAAATCAACATTTCTCAAGTTACTAAGCTTAGGTTTCGTAATCAGTTTGTTCAATACTTATAATAGGTTAAATTACATTTTAATATTCTTAGTTCATAAAGTAATTGGACTTCAATCTGAAAATTCAATTACACATAACAAATTAATCGAATTAAAATTCGATTATTGAAAATTATCCAAATTGAATCAGATTGAAATCTAATCTCAAACCGAGAACAGCCTAGGCGGACTCAAAATCACATTTTGAGCCCATTGTTAGACCGCCGCCGCCGGCAACCTGCTGCCACTGTGCTCCACCCCTAGAGATGGAGGCCACCACCACCCACAGGTGCGCCTCGACAAGCCCAACAGAACGCCCAAATCAATTTCTGATTTCGTCACCCCATTACCCGCCACCATCACGTCACCACCTCAATTCCTCCGCCACCATCCACTGAGACCCCAAATTGACACCACCATGAGCTTACCCATGAGCTCACGACCAAAACCCACCCAAGCCCGACTAGTTTCCGCCGCCGAAAGTGGTGAAACCACCACCACCGTCGTGAGTCCGTTGTCGCCTCTTTGTTATCGGCTATTCCTACGGTGGTTCTAGATATTTTTGGTATGGTTAAGCTCCTGATGATGAGAGGAAGGCGTTTATGGCTTAAGCTCTGAGTTTTACGGTCATTCTTCGATCAAACATGCGTGGGATGAGTTTGGGGTTTCATTTTGCAAATTAAACAAACCTTTGTCCTTCATTCTATATGTAGGATATTACTTTCCAGACCTTCATTTTTCCCCCAGAACTTTTCCACCGTTTTCAGTTGGATCCCTAAGCTTCTTAACCGCTTTATTTTTAGCCCCTGCATTTCAATCGAGTCCTATAACTTATACTTTATACACATTGACCCCCAATATTTCTATTTCTGGGCAATCAAGTCCAAATCTAATTATTTTAAAGACCTTAAACTTTTATTTTGCTCACATTGACCCTCTTAACTTTAAAATTTTAAGCAATCAAGTCCCTTTTTTTTTTTTTTTTACAATTAAATCCCTCAATTCCCAGAATTTCTACCTAAGCTTTAATTAAATTACTTTTAATCAACTTAAATTAATACTCCAAAAATTGGGGTGTTACAATCAACTTGATTAAAAGGAATATCCAATAGCTGCACATGGGTTCTTTGGCCAAAACTTATATAGTACTCATTCTTTCAGTACTTAGTCCATGTGGGATGGGACACTACAATGATCCACCCATCTCATAAAAGGAAATGTAGAAAATATTAAACAATAATAACAAAATAAAAAGTAAAAATAAATAATTTGTAATAAAATAACCATGAAAATTATATAACAATAAAATGACATTAATTATTAGTGAAGTGGGAAAATAATTTAATACAATACTCAGTTTCAGCCAAACTTTTTTTTATTTTATTTTATGTAACACCATCACATCTAGATATTAATATTTACATATACAGAATCATTCTTTTACAAATTCTTATTAAGAAAAAACATGCAAATAAATCTAAAAAATATGAAAATCGTTAAATATTAAAATATGCAAATGAATATATATCTATATATATATATATATATATAGTATATCAAAAGAAAAGTTTGTTTACCCTTAAATGGCAATTTTGGTATTGCCAAACAAAATTTTGATTCACCAAAAGTCTTATAAATAGTCCGTACTTCTATTCTCCAACTAATGCACCTAAAATCTACTATTTGAAAGTTTTTTCTCCCTATTCATACTTCCAACTCCTCATGCTCCAAAAGTAACTAGTTATGCGCATAGGGATAAATGGCGTGTTGCGATAACTAGTAATAAAGAATGCAAAGATTGATTTCATTAGCTGTTAGAACGGACATTCATCAAAATTTTGAAAAATTTCAATTGCCAACCATATACTTTATGTTCTCTATGAAAAAATTTACTTTACATAATTGAGATTATAAGTTCTCCATTGTTGTATTGTTGAAAAAAATAAAATGGTTTAGTTAAAAATTTAGTAATAGAAAATAAAAATTAGAGTTTATAGATATTGTGGGAAGTAATTACATATATTTAAAATAAATTCAAATTAAATTGGTATACTATTTATATAATTTTATCTAAAAATATTTTGCATATCTAAAAGAGTTTATTTAAAAATAATTAGATTTTGAACACTTAGATAAGTTGAGGACTTGTATATCAACCAATTTGAAATTATTCTTTTTTTTCAAATGTCAAACTTTTTATTGAGAAAAATGAGGATACATACAAAAATATGTGCGTATAAATCCTTCTCTTAAGAAGTGGATGAGTTGTAAAGTTCTTAAACAAATCATCGGGGGCGGATCCATAAATGATATCGTGTAGGGGGGGGGGGGGGTTACAAAAATTTATAATATAAAAGTCCAAACATAAATTTCATAATTCACGATTTGAAGGTATATTTTTATAAAAATTGAAAATAACTGAATTAATGTCAAAACTTTAGCAGTATCCTCTCTATGTAAGTAACTAAGCAAACGCCTAAAATTTCACTTTCTATTTTGTTTCCAAGACTGTTCTTGACAATATTGATCGCAAAAAAAGTTCTTTCAGGTTGTAGCCATCAAAAAACAAAGAAAAATTCAATTTTTTTATATACTCACTTACCTTTATCTTTTTATCTTAATCTTGAAAGTAAAAAAGGAGATATTTTGGTTGTTTTGCAAGTCTTATAGACCCTAAGGCTTTCTAAGACTATTCTTCACAATATTTATAGGGGAAAAGTTTTTTAAATTTTAGCTCTTGAAAGATAAAGAAAAATCCATTTTTCTTTTAAATATTTACTTATCTTTGTCTTTTTATTTTAATCTCATTGAAGTTAAAAAAAGATAAGTTGGTTATTTTGCAAGTTACTTAAGGTTTTCTTTGACTAAACACCAATAATAATTTTCCAAATAAATAAAATAAAATGACCTAGTGAGCCTAATTTTTTTTTTTTTTTTTAATACACATTCATATTAAGAATTTGTTAGGCTTTGAATTCCTGATCTTACAGTTATATGTGTGAAGATGATGCCACCGGGCGAACAACTTGATTGCTTAATTACAAATGTGTAACTAATTCTTTTGAGTTTTACAAAATTAAAAAAGCTCAAAATTTAGTCAATAAATTCTAGTTTTGTCTTTAGCTAAAAATAAATTAAATGCAACCCTTTAAATCTAAATAATTAATTTTTTATTTAAGACCCAACAAAAAAAGTTAGATCTTTTTTTTTTTTTTTTTTTTTTTTTTTTTTTGCAGAAAGAAGGATTTTATTACGCATAGCTTAATGCAGATACAATGAACTGAGGAGGATTATCCTCCCAGATTCCATAACCAAACATAGAACCCGATGCCTGAGCAATTGCATGAGCAACCGTGTTCGCTGATCTTTTAATAAATAAAATTTGAAGATGAGCAATATCATCTCTTAACCATCTACAATCATCAATGATAAGACCAAGAGTTGAAGGGAGTGAATCATTCCTGTTTATGGCATGGACAATCTCCTGAGAATCAGATTCAACAATTACTTTACTAAGTCTGATCTGTTTGACCCAACTGAGAGCCTCCCTTATGCCCAAGCATTTGACCAAAGGGACATCCAAGACTCCCCTGAAATGTTTGAAGCCTGCACAAAAAAGTTAGATCTTTTAGAAATTAAAGAATGAAATTAAAAATAATTATTTTAATTAATATTAAATAATTTATTTTTTAGAAATTCAGAATATTTAATGAATAGTTAATGAAAAATTAATATATATTTATTTATAATATGTTGGTGCGGCGGGGAGGGGAACGGCCTCAGATTGCCCCCCTGGGATCCGTCCATGCAAATCACAAAAGCAATAGTCCATGCCTAGCCTATCTCATCATAAGCGACTTCTAAAAAATTCACAATATAGAAAGATAATCGTGATTGTTGAACTTCTTCTTATTTGTGAAACATATTTAATATAAATTATTTAAATATCATAATTACTTAAAATTTTAAGTTATTGAGAAAATAATTATTTATTTAAGTTATAAAAATAGGTTAAGAATATACTGCTTCAATTGAAAATAAAGTCATATTACTAATAAGTACAAAAAAAAATTATTAGATATTGAAAATTAGTTGCATGTTTTGAAATAACTTGGTTATCAACTACTTTACTTGCATAAATTTAATTTTTTTTTAATAAAAATGTATAATTGAACATAAAAATTAGAATATTTAACTCTAGGTGAAAAATGAAGTTTACTTTTTTTAAAACTCATAATTATTAGGATCAACATGTTTATTTTGTATATTCATTTTCATCATGTTAAGCTACGAAATTTTTTTAATAGTTAAAACTATCAAAGTAACTCTATATGTGGTATATATACATTAAAATATGGAATATATCAATTATGTAAATGAGCTGATTATGGTAAGAACTGTTTGGTAGTATTTTGGGCTTTGATCCAATACAATCGAACAGGAAGGGGATCGGTAAAGAGTGTTATGTGAAGTTGGGTTGAGTCTTGCAACCAACAACACACATCTGGTTAGCTGAGGTGCCCTCAACTAAGGTACTCTGACGCTTAAGTCAGTACTTAATTGACCAGATAATAGAGCTGCAGAGTGAGAGCTTAAATGATAATGACCATACATTGTTGAAGGGTGGCAATGGGGTATTTATAGCCTTTCTGGACGAGTGATATGTCAATATGCCCTTGCTTATACAGAGAAGGCCTTTGTCATCACCCAAGGACCTTTAGGTCTTCTCCCTTTTGTGTACTATTCTAGGTGACGCCTCCTCCAGCTCTATAGGACATGATGGTACGAAGGAGGCGCGCACTACTTTGGTTCTACAAAAGGGTGGTACGAGAGATGGCACGCACAATTAATGCAGATGCACGCTACTTGTCAAAGCATTTAATGTGGCAGAGAGGCGGCAGCGGCGCATTCACTGCGATTGTGACCGGTGGCATGGAGCTGCTCTAAACTGCGTCGATCGACCTCTTATGATTGAGATGTATCTCTGTCTGTGAGTCATTTGTGCATACTCTGATCGAGGTGATGAAACTCTGTTGGATTCAAAGGTCTTCCTGGTTAAGGGCTGAATGATCATTCTCCAACTGATCGACCATACTATGGTCAACCATGCAAGGTGTAAATACTCGTGTTGGCTGAACAACCCAACGAGGGCTTAGGCTTGGTCGGTCACCTGGTCGATTATTAATGGGTTGGGCCTGATAACCAATTGGGTTGTCACGTCATATCTCTTACCTAGTCAAGTGTTAGCGGGTTGCGCTTGTTGGGCTATCCCATATCATGAGTCCCCCCCACTCCTAAGTCTTGATTGAGTTGTTTAATAAAAAGGAATGGGGATTAGCTATCTTGAGAAATCGGAATGCGTTCGATGAGGGATTCAACGCATTGGTAATATTTAAATTTAAAAAATCGACCAGGGTTTCAGTGCATTTAATGCATCAGTTACATTGGGCAGAGTAGTTTTCAAACCAAGGGATGCGTAATAAATGCCCGGTAGCTGGTCAATTTAGCTAGTTAAGTTACCTACTGGCTAGTGCTTATAAATAGCGCGGTGAAAATCCCTCATTTACACTTTTACAACAATTCGTGTGGTCAAGTCTGCATTTTACTGCTCTTTCCAATAGTCGAGTTTGCTCTAATCTTGCTACCTGCATAAGTCTCTTTTAATTTTGAGCAAATTTATTCTTCTTTATTTTGACCATATATTCCATAGTAAACATGTTGAGGGTTTTTGGTGATGTTAGCGATACGGGAAGTGATAGTGAGGAAACTCGATTGGGTGTGCATTCGACCAAAGGGATGGGTGACTCGACTAGCAGGGCTAACGAGTCTTCAAGTGATAGTTCTAGCACTTCTGAGAGTTCGAGTGAAACTCGCATTGATGTTGGGGGTAGGGCTGGGCCAAGTCAACCTCCCATGTCTCGTGGTCGGTTATTTACGCCCGACCATTATAATGAAATTATATCTAAGATCAAAGATGGGGATCTCGAGTTGATCAAACAGTTATACTACATTCCCCAGGGGTTCGAGTTGATCGTCCTCGACCCCGATGATAGGATGTATTGACCTCCGGTTGGTTGCATCATAGTTTTTAAGGATGCCTTGAAGTGTGGGCTTAGGTTTCCCCTAGCACAGCCCATGGTCTACCTCCTAACTGGTCTCCAGGTCTGCATAACCTAACTTCTGCAAAATTATTTTTCAACTTTATATAGTTTTGTTGTTTTAATGTTAATATATGACCAACCCCCAACTTTTGCCAAATTTTCTAATCTCTTCCATCTCTCGAGGTCCCAAAAGTCGGGTAATAGTGACGAATCAGGGCTTTTATTACCTTGTAGCCCTTCTTCGTCGAAAGTTTTTGGTAACTCCCTCCTCTTTGCACAGCCAGGCTTGAAAAAGATGTTATTTTTATGTTCAAGCTTCGGGTAGGGTCGGGTTTAATATACCCAAGGGGTGGTTGAGGGGTCATGTGGAGATGCCGACGAATGAGAACCCCACCTGGTCGGGTTTAATATACCCAAGAGGTAAGGGTGTTTAGGACAAGCTTTATTCAAATCAATAAAGTCATTACACATTCTACATTTCCCCTCATTCTTAGGCACAAGAACTACATTACAAAGCCAACTAGGATATTGAATTTCTGCAATGTAGCCTGCCTCTAAGAGCTTGTTGACCTCTTCCTCAATGATCTGGCATCTTTCAGCATTGAAGATCCTAGTCTTTTGAATGATTGACTTGAATGAGGGGTCCACATTCAGGTGGTGGACGATAATGCTGGGGTCGATTCCCAGGAGGTCAACAGCTTTCCAGGCAAAAACATCAATGTTTTTTATGAGGAAATAAGCCATTAAACATTCCATACTGCTTCCTAGATCCGTTCTAATCATTGTGGTCTTGTCGAGATTCTTAGGCTCGAGCTCTATAGTCTTGAACCTTCTTACCGGTTCAACCTTAGTCTCCTCTAACTTTCTCTTCTTGCTTTGCTATCCCTTTTTGGGTTTCGTTACTGGGACGTCTCCCTAAGGTTTCAGTTTGGTCAAGTCTTCTACTCACTTGCCTCGACCGAGATGATGTAGCATCGCCAAGCTTCCTTCATATTACAAAGCAGTTCACCAGTCCCTACAGCTGTTGGAAATTTGACCTTCATGAGGTAAGTCGAGACAATGGCCTTGAAGTCGTTCAGTGCTGGTCGTCCAATGATGGCATTATAAGTAAAAGGTGTATCAACCACCAGATAGTTGACCATGAGCATCCTTCGTCGGGATGCTTCATCAAATGAGGTAGACAGGTTTATGAATCCTTCAGGAATGATTTCGGATCCTCCAAACCCGACCAGAGTGGTGCGCGCTAGCTTAAACTTTAGTTTTTCCATATTCATCCTCTTCAATGTCGATAAGAAAATTATGTTCGCAGAGCTACTATTGTCGACCAGAACCTTTCTAGCCTCAAAGTTAGCAATCTCAATAGAGACAACAAGGGGGAAATCTAGCTTACTATCAGTTCTTTGGTTCTCAATATGTGAGAGGCCAGAGTTAGAAAAAGAGATGAGTTATGTGGTGGTGGAGAGTTGGAAAGCTATTTAGACTGAGAGAGACTTAATCGATTCCAACCTCCTCTGGTTCTGTCTTCCAACTAACTTGGAGTCTTCTGCTATCATGCCTCCGAAAATAGTGCTGATCACACCCCTGAGGGGTGGGTGTGGATCATTAACTGGCTTCTTTTCCTTATCTTATTTCCTTAGGTTGACCGACCTTTCTCTCTGGGGAGTTTGGTCGGTTTAGCCCGTCTCTTGTCTGGCTTTGTCATCAATAAATTTTTTCAAGTGTCCTTGTCGAATAAGCCTATCGATCTCGTCATGTAAGTTGAAGTAATCCTTAGTGTCTGGCCTTTTTGTTTGTGGAAGTGAAAGTGTTTTTTCGATCTCTTCATTGCCTTAGTTTTAGTCAACTTCCTTGGCTTTTTTAGCAGGTTATCATGCTGAATAGTAAACAACACCTCCTTCCTTGCAGTGTTCAGCGGTATGTAGTTGTGAAATCTTTTGATGGGACATCGATGACCATCCTCATGCTGTCTGTTATTTTTCTCCTTGGCCTTCTTCTTGTCATTGTCTAGGTTGTCATATTTTAGTTTGTTCATGTCTTCCTGGGTCATGTACCTTTCAGCGAGGTCAAGTAGCTCTTCCATTGTCTTTGTTCTCTCTCTAACCAGGGCATTTGCTCATTCCTTATGTCAAAGACCCAGGAACAACATATTAATTAGAAACTCTATTCGGGGGCTGTCAATCTTCATCACCTCCATGTTGAACCTGGTGAAAAAATCTCAAAAGACTCTCCCTTGTTCTGCTTAACTGAATGCAAATGAGTATGAGAGAGTTTTTCTTTCCTTCGGTTGGCAAACTGATGGATAAACTTGTCGCAAAGCTGGTCATATGAGTAAATCGACGCTGGCTCCAACTTAACAAACCAATCGAGTGCAATACCTTGAAATGTAGTGACCAACATTTTCATGTGAATGTACTCATTATGTCCGTGGAGCTGTATCATGTGCTCAAACTGGAGCAAGTGCTTGTTAGGGTCTGATGTACCATCATATCTGGGCAAACCAGTCGAAACCTTGGCGTTAACAGCTATGCCCTCGTCAATTATCTCTTAGACAAATGGTGACTCTCGCTTAGGGAAAAGTTGGGGTGCACTATCATAGTAAGGTATCCTTTCTGTGTTTCTTCTGGAAATCTCCTCGAGACATTTGTTCAGCTATTGCACTTGATGTGAGACTTCTTCCCATTCTTCTTGGTCAGCTTGGGACAGATTTCTATTCATTTGAGGTCTTTGTTACTCGACCCTGTCGCGCTGCTAGGCTCGAACAGGTCGAGCGAGGTGATCAATGGAATCAACCACTTCTTCCCAGCGGTTTGGTCAGGTTCCGTCCCATAGGAAATGTCTTGGGCTATCCTCTCATTGAATAGAGGGACACCTTGTCTCTTGTCTATCCCTATCTTCTCTCGGGGGCCTCCCCTTGTGTTGTGAAGGTTGAGGAGTGGCACTGACAGCTGGCTCAAGCCGGTTATTGTGCTTGTTGACGGCAGCTGAAGTTGAGCTGAATTTTGGGTTGATATCTACTCGCTGATCAACTGCATAAGTTAAGGCATAGTCAAAGTTAATACTTGTTCTGGTTGGAAACTGGATCCAACCACGTAGGTTCTTGCTAGGGGTTGAGGAGGAGGGGTTGGAGACCTCTTATTCTCCTCTCTCTCAGAAGCGGCTAGCCTCAAGTTTACCATATTTTCTCAGTTGCAAACTCTAGAGACCCACAGATGGCGGAAAATGATGATGGTAAGAACTGTTTGGTAATATTCTGAGCTTTGATGCAATGCAATCTACCAGGAGGGAGATCAAGAAAGAATGATATGTGAAATTGGATCAAGTCCTACAACCAACAGCACATGTCAGACCTTTGTCCTCACCTGAGGACCTTTAGGTCTTTTCCCTTTTTTGTTCTATTTTAGGTGGCGCTTCCTCCAGCTCTATAGGACATGGCGATACGAAGGAAGCGTGCACTACTCTGGTACTGCAGAACAGTAGTACGAGAGATGGCATGCACCATTAATGGGGAGGCACGCCACCTATCAGAGCATTTAATGTGGCAGAGAGGTGATTGCAACGTATTCAATACGACTGTGACCGGTGACATGGAACTGCTATAAACTGCTCCGATCGACCTCTTATGGTTTGGATATATCTCTGTATGTGAGTCATTTGTGCATACTCTGTTCGAGGTGATAGAACTCTATTGGATTCAAAGGTCTTCCTACTTGAGGGCTGAATGGTCATTCTCTAGCTGATCGACCACACTCTGGTCGACTGCGCAAGGTGTCAATACTCGTGTTAGCTAAACGGCCCAATGATAGCTTGGGATTGGTCGATTATTAATGAGTTGGGCCTGATAGCCAATTAAGTTGTCACATGTCATATCTCTTACCTAGTCGAGTGTTAGCGGGTTGTGCCTGTTGGGTTATCTCATATCAGGAGCATTTTATTCAATAATGAATTTAAGTTTCTAATTATATATACATATATTTTTCTATGAAAAGTTATATATATTTTATTTATTTGTTTGAAGAGAAATAAATTAAGTTATTCTCTATAAAAAGTGTTATACATATAAGTATTTAGCTAATCGAAATAAACATGTAAAGGCACTTGATCTTATATATAAATTCACATAAAAACTCCTTTCTATAAGTACACAATTAGAATTGAAAAAATCACATAGGATAATAAATTTAATGAGTTCTTTATAAAAAATACATCGAACTTCTTTATTCATTTGATAAGAAAATTTGAATAACTTTAACTACTCAATAAAATATTGTAATGATTTTTAATATGTCAAAAAGTATCATTATTTGAGGTACAATATTCAAAATGAATTATATACAATATATATATATATATATCTAGATATTGCATAACAGTAAGAGTAAAATTTATTATCAAAAATATATTCTTAAATGAACATATAAAAAATTTAAAAATAATATTGATAATAAATAAATACTTAATCAAAATAATTAAAACTACTACATGCTAATATTTGAAGTAATATAACCGTCCAAGTTGACCATAAAATACTTGAATTTTAAATTAATATTAAGGAAATAAGTAATAATTTTAATAATTTGAAAAGATTAGAAGGATATCTAATTAATTCACATTAATGGCAAAGGAAACAGACAGAATATAAAGATGTGTTATGAAAAAAAGTATTAAAAAACTTATACACAAAATAATCTATTGAATGGCATTGTTAACAAAAATTCTACTAAACTATAAATTAGAAAGAATAAAGAAACATTATATATTATATTATGCTAATTAAGAAAGTTGTTTTACAATTAAATAATGAAAATATAATTAAAAGTATAGAATGGCAGCATAACTGATATATATATATATATATATATATGGAAATAAATGAGGAGAAACTAATTTTAAAATAATAAAATTTACGTATAAAATAAATAAAAGATTGGTTTGCTTATGATATTTAGGATGAAATTTGTGATAGGAGTATCTAATTTGCTTATAAAGTACTTTTTAAATTTGAACTTATCAAACATAAAAATTTTAAATGCAATTTTGAATAAATATAGCATGCATGACGCTTTTATTATAAGATATAAGTTGGTTATATTAAAATAAAATTAAAATATCAATTAATAACCAATTAGATTTTTTAAATTATTTAAAAATTAATTTTAAAAATTTTGAATTTGGTCAAAGTTATATAATTGCAGTCAAAATTCTGCCTTCATAAATAGAATAATTATATTAAAATAAACTGAAAAAGATGAAATTGACAATTAATTAAAAAAAATTATCTTTAAGAATATATATAATTTGGTCAAAATCATTCAATTATAATCAAAGACCAACTTTCTATATATAATAGTAGATAATACTATAGGGGCTAGTTTGCATGGAGTGATGTGATTATGAATAATATACAAATAAATGGATATGTTTTGAATCTATCAAGATAAAATAATATAATTTCACGATTGGTTGGTAAGATTAACTGAAAAGTAAATTAAAAAAATATATATGATTTTACTATTGTAACCTTTTATTATTTATTTTAATATATATTTTTATATACTAATCAAGGGTAATTTGATCTTTTTGAATCTTATCCAACCCAAGAAAAATGTATCAAACCTCTCACATCTTAATCCATATTCCAACTTAATACATGATCAATGACTTATCATGGGCCCTATATCAAGCCAAACGAATAATAAATTATGAGTGATTATGAATCTATCAAACATAATCAATTGAAGCAAACAAGCCCTAGATATACACAATTCTTATTATTATTATTTTCAATTTGAATAAAAAATAGTTAAATAGAAATATAATGATTTCAATTTAACTATTAAAAAAATAATTTTATCAATTGTTAATAATTCATCAAATATTTCATAAGTATTTAATTTTAATTAAAAAATAGATTATATTTAAATCTAAAACATTAAATTATTACTTACTAAACAAATCCTGGGTGTTTTAAAACAATATGCATATATAATTAACAGCATTAAAATTCATTAATTAAAATAACTAAAAATTTTAAGAATTAAAATTGAGTCAAAGTTAGTTTACTTGTAGTCAAACACCCGCGCCCACCCACGCCACCCCCCGGGGCGGCTTTTTCTATGTGTAATATAGTACATTTATTACCATATCTTTTACAAACTTACTTTATATTCAGATTACTACTTTTTTGTAATTACATAAAAAATATGATGTATTAATTATAATTATATCAGATTCTTAATAATTCTAGTACAATTTGAAAAATTATTATGTATAATTGGTGTAAAATATCAAATAATGAGAATTAAATCACATTAATTGTGAGAACTATATTATCTTCTTCTTTTCTTTTTTTTTTTTTTTTTCTTTTGTTGACAAACTTACCATATATCCAGGTCACTAGTTCTTGATAAATATTACAGGAAAATATAATGTTGCTGTAATTATATCAAATTTTTGATAATTTGTCACTAATCAACAATTCAAAATATTTTCATATGTAATTTATGTAAAAATATCCAAAAATTATGATAAAATCTTGACTTCAATCATGAAATCTATATTATGTTGATGTAATCTATTATCTAAGTTAACTAAGATTTATCCAAAGTAAAAAAAAAACAGTATAACATAATATTTTATGCAGTGTTGCCCTATAAATATTGAATGAAGCAAGCAGTACTGGAAGACAGTACCTTTGTGAACCACAAGAGGGAAGAAATATCTTCAGGGTAAAGGTTTGGAAAAAAGAAAAAAAGGAAGAATGGTTGGCACTGACCAGGTACTTATGATCAACAGCTCAAAGACTTTGTCTGTTGCTTCTGTTCCTCATGTTGCTGAAGCCAGAGATAATTCCTCCAAGCCAAACCATCAGCCTGAAGCTTTTATCATTAATTTGGATCAGTATGTCTTTCTATCAAGTTGTACATATTCTATGAATTTATTCTAGTTTCAATAGAGGAGTTAAAAATGGCAGTTTAATTATGCTAATATAATTCTTTCTTGTTTCATCTTTCGTATGTAGCAGTGGTGATCCCACAATGTATGAGTCATACTGGAAAAATGTTGGCCTAGAGTGTGGTGTCACTATCCCTGGATTTCAATCTCTCAGTTATTTTGCCAACATAAAAAATTTGTGCTGGTTTTTGGAGCCAAAGCTCGACCAAGCAATAAAGAGTCTGCACAGTAATGTTGGCAATGCAATAGTCGAAAATCGTCACATTGTTGTGGGAAATGGATCAAGTCAGCTCATTCTGGCTGCAATCTATGCCCTTTCTGATCCTCTAAACGAGCCGGATCCCATCAGCGTTGTCTCAGCCGCTCCCTACTATTCGGTCGGCCTCAAATCATAGGCTTCATTCATGATTTTTGTAGCATGAGTTAATTAGTTTATAAGTAGATCTTAATGAACATAAAATTAAAGTCCAACATTGCCAAGAAATAGAATATAGTTTCACTGTCCTCGGATGAGGTTTCAGTTGGTTGAATGTCCAAGACCTCCTGACAGGACAAACATAGTAACATGGACATTTAGAAATATGCGTTGCAAGACAACAAAGATGGTCTTCTTACTAAACATGTGATCATTAGACTTGCTGCTGATGTTAGTTATTTTTGTAACTTTCTTGCAGTCATATACTGAGATGGCCGGCTTTCTGCGTTCTGGACTTTTCAAATGGTCAGGCGATGCACGTTGCTTTGATAAAGATGGACCATATATAGAGATGGTGACTTCCCCAAACAACCCGGATGGTGTTATTAGAGAACCGGTCGTTAATCAGCCCAAAGGGATGCTTATTCATGACCTTGCTTACTACTGGCCTCAATACACTCCCATTACCTCTCCTGCTGATCATGACATTATGCTATTCACAGTTTCCAAATGCACGGGGCATGCTGGATCAAGAATTGGGTATATATATATTGAGTTTTGTAATTGAGTTTTATGGAAGTTGGCATTTGATGTATCTTTACTGATTGTTTGTTTTGGTCATTCATGTGAAAGATGGGCACTTGTTAGAGATGAGAAAGTTGCTAGAAAGATGGTGAAATTCATCGAGATCAACACAATTGGAGTGTCAAAAGAAGCTCAGCTCAGAACTGCCAATATACTGGAAATCATTTCTAAGAGTTGTCAAAAGCATGAGCCCCATGAATTGGAGAATTTCTTTGAGTATAGCTATAATCTCATGGCTGAAAGGTGGAAGAAACTGAGATATGCTGTCAAGAACAATGAACTATTTTCCATCCCTGAGTTTCCCCTCCAATACTGCAATTTCAATAGAGACTTCACTGGGACATATCCAGGTAATTAATTTTATTGTATTTATAATTAATTAAGTGATCATATCATAAACATGTTTCATAAATTAATAGGGGTCTTTCTGATTTTCAACAGCTTTTGCGTGGATAAAATGCAAAGAGGGCATGGACTGTGAGAAGCTCCTGAGAGGGCATAAGATTCTGGTGAGAAGTGGAAGGAGGTTTGGGAGTGAACCAGAACATGCAAGAATAAGTATGCTGAGTAGGGAGGAGGAGTTTGATCTCTTTGTGCAGCGGATGTCTGCCATCAATGGAATTGGAAATTAGAAATGCGAAAATTATGCATACCTAAAAATAAAATTATCAATAAAAAATTTTGCTATTTGGTATGATTGAATTATTTTAGACATTTAATGATCAAATCTAAACATCTAAAATCGATATTACTAAATAGAAAAGATCAAGTAAAATTGGAAATTAAATGGACATGATACTTTCTGAAAAGACCAAAAATTTATAAAGAAGAGGTCTCAAATTTTAGTCCTACATACATGAATAAGTTTATTTATATAATAATGTTTTTTGTTAGTATATGATATTTTGATATTATTATTATTAATTTAATTTCTTATATCTTGATGTTGGAAAAATTATCAATAATATTTTGTTACGAGATGGTGGATAGTGCATGGCCTTCCATAATTCTAGATAGCTACTGTGTTTCAAAATGTTCAGAAAATTTGAGGAGAACAACTCACAGTCACACATCAAAATTAGGGTTACTTATCCGAACCTCCTTCAGGTTTAATCTAATTTATAAAAGAATTTACAATTATCACAAAATTACTAATATCTTCATAAAATTTACAAGTGGTAGTTGAAATTAATGAAACAGGTTGAATGTCCATTTTAATTCTACCTCTTAAAATTAGAAGAACTAGCAAAACAATTAGGCTTGGCATTGGGGTAGGATTTTTTAAAATGCAAACCCGCCCTGCATTTGAAAAATATCTTAAAATTCACTCCGTCCCCCTCCAGGAGTTTTGGGTTAGAAAATCTTAATATGTCCCGTATTAAAATTTTAAAATTCACACTCGCATTCCACCTACGAATTTTTTTAAATAATTATTTAATTAATCATAATTTGATAATTCAATTTTAATCTCATAAAATTATACAAAAAAGTTCAATCAACATGATATTTTTTTGAATATATCAATTAAAAACTAAAATATAAAAAGTTATATAAATATAAAATATATTATATATTATAGTTATATAAGTATTTGGGATGGGGCAAGGCGGGTTAGTCACCTGAACCTGCCCTGTCCCACACAAATTTCATATTAAAACCCCCAATGCCATCCAAAATTGGTTGGATATTTGTTTTTTCCTTTCAATTTTTATTTATTTTATTTGTAATAATAAATGAAGTCAAATAAATTAATTAAATGGTTTTAGATGTATTTATTATTTTAATTTTGTTAAATTGTAACTCAATTAATAAATAATTTACTATTTAATATTATTAAATAAATTCAATTATTCAATAAACTATTTTAAATATATTTGCTATTTTAACATTATTAAATTATTTTAAATTCAAAGACATTTTCTTCTCAATAAATTAGCTAAACATTACCTTAATGGTATTTTTGGATTTTCAAAAAAAAAATTCTGTTAACATCATCATTTTTCTTAGTGACAACTGTTCTCATACAATACAAGGTGGAAGTGTTAAAAAGGAGCAGCTTGTAATATTGTAATATGTTTTGATAAGTAGGTCAAACCTCAAGAAGAATTTAGGTAATTAACCGAGAAATAATTAAAATTTAACAGAAAAAAGGAAATATTGTCCACGTATTTAAGAAAATATTCACACAAATCATAATCTGGAGTTCAAAAACAAATAATAATAATTTTCCAAATCTTAGTCAAAGTTACCAAGGCAACACCAAACTAGTCATGAGGAGTCAAGTTAATGCATTCCAACTAGGGCTGAAAATGAATATTCGAAAATTCGTTTACTATCCGTATTCATATCTATTTGTATAAATATTATCCGCATCTATTTAAAGTGGATATTATCCGTATTCGATTAATAGATATTCAATTGTAAATGAATACGGACATGTTAAATGTGTATTCGATCCATTTATAATCTACTCCAAATATATATTCATTAAATAATATATTATTTACATTTTTCAATAAAAATCTCATAATCCGCATGTGTGTATATATATATATATATTATAATTGTAGAATTCGAAATAAAAAATAATAAGTTTAAGAAATTATTGTAACATAGAGAAAAAATTGAAAAATGAAGTTGATTACAACATAAATTATTGTTAGTTGATTTTATAACTAATATACTTAAACATCATTATTAATATTGATTAGTGCTAGGGATGGAAATAAGTTAGGGTAGACTAAGCTTTGGCTTAAATAGGCCAAGCCTGTTATGTAAATGATAAGTCTGAACTTAGCCTATTATCTATTATAGACCTTTTTTTTTTAAGGTTAGAGCTATCCTTTTTAATAAATTCTAAAGCTTTAACCCGACCTGTAAGTCTATCTAAAAGTCTATTTTTTACTAAGGTTTTAATTAAGTTAAAATATCATGTAAATCTAAATTTTTAATATGCTCCAACTTATAATAGACCTTGATAGGCGATAATTAAAATGATAAATAACAAATACATAATTATAAAAGTTCAAATTTAAGTATAAAATAGTATTATTTTAACAAAAAAAACACTAAACAACATAAAGGATTCCATGAAATAGAAATTAGAAAAATCAAATACAATTAGCTATCTAATATTATATCATTATTATTGTATTTTTTTTATGTGAAGAAGATAAATGGACTGGCATGTTACATGGTTTAAAAAATCAGGTCCGGCCGGCGAACCGGTCCAGTTTTCTCATAAAATAGAAATTTTTTTAAAAAAATGGCCTGTTTTGTTAAAACCATTCAGACCCATGGTTGGGCCGTTCGAATCGATGACTGTTCACATTTCAATTGAATCGGACCAATTTTTTTAATTTAATTTTTAACGAAATCAATATTTTTTTTATAATTTTTTTTTTTGTCTAAGTACAAAGTTTTAAGGATAAGGTACACGTCCATAAGATATCTAAAAGTTAAAAAAAAAAAAATTGTATACAAGAAAAAAAAAGCTTGCTTTAGACTTTAAGACTTGAGATATTTAAATTGTAGTGATCATTTATAATATGAATTGTGAAATTTGGATTGTGAAGTTAGACAATATCATTTGAATTCTTTATGTTTTATATTTTGATATTTTATTAATTTTTAAATAATATATATAATATAAATATATATTGCGTAATTATGACGCTACGGTTCAATTGTCATTCAATTGCAGTCCGTCCAATGGTTGAACCAGTGAATCGTGAACCGATAACTTTTTTGATTCAATGAACTATCCAATTTTTCGAACATTAGCCCGTTAGGCTTTGCGAGTTTTTAAAAGACCCTAAATCTAATCTATTTAGTTAAAAAGCCTAGCCTATTTAGTCAAAAAATAATCAATTATAAAGTCAATTATTAATTAAAAATTGTGCTATTTGTTTGATTGCTTCCTTTTTGATGAAATTGTATAGTTCATTCTATTAATTAAAAAATATGTATTTGTTATATGTCAAGGGACTCACATATTTGGAATTCATAAGTGGATATTCAAATAATTATCATCGAATATGAATATCCAAAAAACTATTTTGAATATGGGTAATTTTAATCAAATATGGATGTATTTGAAAATTATAATTGAATACGAATATATTCAAATTCGATCAATATTCGATGGATACAAATTCGAATATCATACATAAATATTCATCTTATCCATATTCGTATATGGATATTCAAAAATTTAATTGAATACAAATATAAAAACAATGTATCCAATTTATTTAAAATATGTTTACACTCCTAATTCCGACCTCCACACCCACAAAGAGAAAAGGAAAAGGTAAAAATCGTGTCATCTTAGAAATTGAAAGGAAGGAAGTAAACCCGTTTGGATATGATTTATTTCCTGTTTTCAGCAATTCAAAAAATCAAAAAATTAATTATAATTTTGAAAATGAAAATAAAATTATATTTAAATTTTTTATTTGAAAATAATAATTAGAGTAGATATAAAATAAAAAATTTAGATGATTTATATTTGTTATACTTAAAAATATTTATTTTTTAAAATATATATCTCATTAATTTTAAAATGATAATAAATACTTTAAGACAAATCGAATTTGAATTAGACTGATGTAATAATGAGACGACATGGTAAGTTTAAGAAAAAAACATAAATATAAATAAAAAATATTTTATATGAAAATAAGTAGAAGTTGAAGATTTTTTATTTTCAAATCGTGTTGAAAACGAAAAGACCCTGAAAATAAAAACAAACAGCCTAAATGATCCAAGAGTAAATTTTTCACCAACTGAAAAGAAGTCAACGGCCACAGACAAAAGAAGCCAATTAGCAACAACTAGAGTATGCATAGTGCTACGCAGCAATGGATGGGAAATCTCCAAACAAGCTAATTTCTTAATAAATAAATTTCTTTCTAACAAGATATATAAGCTTTTGTACAAGACATGCACAAATTTACTCAATCCAAAACTTCCATTTTCATAAGAAAGTAAGCAAATGGATTTTTTGCCATCAACTATCACATATTCTCATGATAGAAGGAACAAGCAGGTAGATCAAAACTTCCCGGATAATAATGATTTTCCTGACAGTCTATCTCTTCAGGTTGGGAGATAAATTCCATGAGTCTTGATCTTCCTCCATCCATTGAGCTGATAGGCTAAGGAATTACATTGTATGCAGAAGAAGCGATCAAATAAGCCTCAGCTCATATTCACCAGCCATCGTAATATATCTCACCCAAGGAAGAGCCTGATAGCCACTTTTTTCAATGATTTTCAAGTAACGAACCTACAAATCCAGGTTTCAATCAATACAATAAAAAAATTAACCAAGACAAAGTAGCTGCAGACAATATGAACGACCAATTTTATCAGAGCATAGTCTTGCAGAACTGATCTTCCAACAAAATCGATGACTGTTAGAAAACTAAAAATGTGAAAACCCATGGTAGAAGACCCAGAAGAGTTAAGAGAATTCATTGACCTATTGGGAAAACCTATGGTAGAAGACCCTTCTTCCCCCTTAATGTAGCAATACAAATCAACCTCTTGGGGACTATACCACTTTCAGGATATTATTAACCAATAAACCATTGGAAGAAAGAGTTCTAGTTCTGAGTTTTTGCAAACTGTCATGTGGACTCACGAAATTAAGCACATACAAATGGGAGGTGTAGAAGAAAGTGCATTCGTGTAACTGTTTGCAATCGGATTTCGCCATCTCAACAATTTACTGCTCCCTCCCTCCCTCTCTCCCTCCTTTAAGTAAAAAGTAAAAATAAATAAAAATAAGAATACAATGTTAAAAATGTGCATTTACGTAAACATGCATTATTAAAAAAGTGCATTTACATAAACGTGCATTATTGTTTGCCTTCATATTTTTTCTTCATCCCTCCCTCCCTCTCTCTGTATGGGTTTTCTGGGTTTCACAAACCATTTATGACAAATCACAGAAGTTTGATATTTTTGTCATGAAATATCAAATATAGATTGTGGTGGTTGTCACTGTATCTTCGGCAAAATATTTACCAGGTATCAAGAGGATTACATAAAAGGCGGGGAATCAGGAGACACAATATATAACAAGGGCATACCTGTATTCCTGAAACAGTAAAATATGGAATTTCAAACTTCACTCGTATAGGAGCCTTCCTCTCAGGAGCTGATTCCTCAGATGTTATACTGGGAAGTCTAAACTCTGCCCTCAACATATATTCCTGAAAAGAAACAAAGGAAAATAAATATGCCACACATAGAATTGTGCATGTTTGTAAATCTAACATGACAGGCCGTCAATAGAAAGGCAGGCCAACCAACTCATACCTTACCACCTGGAAAAGATTTTATTTTCCATATTAATGCATCATTTTCTGGTGCATAAGAAGCAGAACCCAGTGAAGTACGAACATTTGGGTTTGTAGCATCAGGTGGCACAGGCAACTCAATCTCGACATTAGTTGCAGTACTGAAATTCAAGTGAACCAGGAATGAAATTCGAGATCCATAATATATTGCCTGACCAAATAGAATAGAAAGTAATAGGCTAATAGCCCAAGCATCAGTACTAACTGCAGATGTAAGTAAACGCATTTACTTAACGTACCTACGCTCCTTGAACTGGCTCCGAGCTTTTACCATAATTTCTATGCGGCTCCTGGAATGTCTTTCTACCTGAGCTTCTACCCATATTAAAGGCTTTACCTGAAAGAAAAATAAATTATGCTCTCAGTGACATTCATATTGCAAGAAAGCATTTCACAAATTAAAGAAGAAATTAGTCCCCTGCTTCTAATTTTTCTTATCCTCTTCACAAAATTGGTCCAGTTTTCAAGATTGCAAATATTGATATTTCAGGGCTTCTCAATTTTCCACAAGATTTTTCTGGTTTAAAAAGAAATTTACTTTAACAAAGAAAACAACCTATGTAAATTCACACCATTAAAGGGTAAATTCAACTCTAAATTGGAGAAATTGTCAAAAGCAACTAAGTGGAAGGGGTATGCATGAAAGCCAACTTTACAAAAGAAACCTGAGTGCTGAGCCTGTAAGTCATGAGATCAAAGGATCCATCAGGAGGTATGAAGGATATTGTTCGGTCATTTTCAAATCGAGCCAAGCGCACGCACCTGAACCATAACCATGTGTCAAAACAAATATGATTTGAGAAGGCATAACAATGAAAACACATAGGCACACATTTATATATACTAGTAAAGAATATACGCATTGCATATTAAAATGTTATATAAATGGAGAAAATTGTTGTTTCTAAGTTCAAGCATTTTGTAACAAATTCTAATCATAAACTGAAGAAACTATAATTTATTTGCACATGCTTAGTAAAATGTATGATCTTGTTAAGATCATTCCATGACTTGTAATATGACACTTCAAATACATAAATTCCTATTATGCCCTATTTTTTCACATTTTATAGACATTAATTAGGTTTAATAGGCACCACAAAAAAGTTAAGGAACATAAAATATCATGAGCTATTCGCACAAGTATAATAGCATAGAACGTATAAACACGCGCGCACACAAACACAGAGAGAAGGTACATGCATGTAGACAATCTTACACATGGATAGGCACTTTTAATGCAGTAAACTAGCTTCACATCAAATACCTTATTATGATTCAACAATCAACGAAAACCATAATACATGGAATCAGGAAGATCAATTACATACTGATGAAACTTGATGTCATCTAGATCAATGGCTTTTCCCTTCGTAGCGCGTCCTTGTGCCTCCAGCAAAACTCTATCATTCAGCCCAAGCTTACACTCAGGCATGCCACTGCAATAAATAGAACATTTTGCTCATTGCAAAGGCAACCAAATACCATAATTTACAATTTCATTAGACTCCAGTATAATCTTGCAAATTCAAAATACTATTTCAATTAGCTAGCATTTGACTTTTTCGGTATTATGAAAGCATGTTGAGAATATCAAATTTCAAATAAACTATAAGCATAATCTTACATTCACGTGAAAGACATGAAAAAAGGAATGTGGTCTGCATTCTGGTTTAGATCAGACCCACTTAAGCGCATGCATATGCAGATAGGACAAAATCATCTCCTGTGATTTTATAAAGTGCAATCTTACTACACAGAATACAGCTGGACACAATCTGCAACCAATTTTTAACAGCTAAATTTTATCATGAATTCTCAACAATCACCATAAGGTTCTTTAATTGTTATCTGAAGTTAACAAGGCACCAGCTGCAGAAAAATATCTATCATAATCAATTGAAGTAATGTTTAATAGGCAAAGTAGAGAAGCTCAGAATAAATTCCTTAGTTTTGGACACTCTCTACCCTTCTAATCTAATCTACAGTTTCAAGTTTTGACAAACATGGTTTCCTTGATTAGAAGGCATATCTTCTAATCCTAGACTCAGACATAAAAGGCGATTACATCACTCAACCTAACCACGAGCAGGACACTTATGCATAAGCATCTTTGACATTAATCACGAGACACATGATTCCATGTGATGGATAATTTGGAAGTACCAATTGAGCCTGTAGCTACGATCTGAACAGACAAATTTTGGTAGTTATTAGGTAAATACTTCAAACCTCATTTCATAACTATGTGATGATGTTATCTTGATGAGAATCAGGGTTTAACAACAAAATATTGACGTAGTTTTCAGCAGCACAACAATAACATAATGACCAAAAATAAAGAGAAGTATTCCAATTTTTTCCCTTGTTTTCCAGAAAATAATACACGAAATATTAAAAGAAGTGAGAACAGACCTCAAGTATGTCCGCATCTTTAGTGCACCAACAACATCCGACCTGATTATTTGGCCATTACTATTTACTAGTATATTGACACTTTCCACAACATCAAGAAAGACCTGGAGAACAACAAAGCTCATGTAATCTGGTGCTTACTGCTTACAAAACCCATCAAGAAATCAGCTAAGAAAAACTTACTTCATTCTTCTTGTACCGTATCCCTTCGCTGCGCCACGACACTGCATTCGTGACAGCCATTGGAGGCCTTTGTGCAACTTCCATTCTATAAGCATCAGTCTTTATGAACTCACTAAGAATCTTTGCTTCAGTATATTGTGGATAGCCAAAGTCCATAATTTCGTCAAGTAACTCATACTGGAGACATATAGACATCAGTTGTTAAATACACTATTAAGAATTATGTTCGCTATAATACAAAAGAAAGAAAGCGCACAAAACTCCCATACCACTACAACAAAATTATCTCTAAGCGATTCCTCTTCCAACTCTTCAAAGTAGTGTTTGAAGACCTGCCAGAAAATATCCAATAACAAAATTATTAAGAAAAGTCACATTAATGGTCCACTGGATCGTTAATCGATATCATGAAGCACAACTCTTTAATTACCAATAATGCTTACATCAACTACACGGTGTAGGAATAGAAGAAGGCTCGCAGCATTGCAGTTCTGCCGTGATGCAGTCATAAGATACACATTGCTGTGTTGTATAAACATATATGTGACACCATCCTCATTTACAACAGGATCCTGAGACTCTGGATCACCCTATGTCATTATAACATGGAAAGCCGATTAGTCGTCAGCTTCAGCTCAGAGCAAAGTTGCCAAGGAAAGAAAAAAAAACAAAAAGCTCAGAAAATTATTTAGATGAGACTAAGAGTTATCAGTCAGTGTCATTTTCTGTGTTATTACCATTTCTCAGCAGAACACACTTCCTAAAACAGAAGTTTCTGCAGAGAGATGCTATATTTGAAGAAGGGAATATGATAAGAATAAAATAGAAAAAGAAGTCCAATTATAACTAGCAGAAAGTAGTTTGAGGATTCAATCATAATTAAGTTATTTCTCACTAAAAGTTAACCCACTGAACCATTTCATTATCACAGATCAGGAAGAATATTTCAATCCCTTTAACTCTTGCTCACACTATTTTCATCCCACTGAACATTATTCCTCTTCTCAAGACACATTATTAGAGAACACAAAGAGAACTATTCAATTTGGATTTAACCAAAGTCTGCAGATAATACACTTAGAACCATGGCTAATAGTAATAGTCAATGCAAAATTTATGCTTCATCAAGCTCAACTAAAGATGAAATCTCCAGCTAAGTACTAGAAAATTCCAATTTTACACCACAAACAAAAAGCACTAATTGTAATTTCGAGATTAAGAAGCAGCTTCTATTGAGCAATGCAACTCACAAACATAACCAGGTATTTTAAAAAATTAAAAAAGGAACAACATTCAATTATATCTCAGAGTAGTACGTATAAAACTAAAAAGAAATTTAACCTCTTTCTCAATGAGTTTGGTGAAGAAGCGCTCGGCTTGTACGGCGGAGACATCTCCACGGTAGTCGCGCCACACCAGAACCTTTCCCTTTATATCTAGTAGGAACAGCGCCGACGCTGCTCCCGCCATAATGTTTCTTCTGAATCAATTGATTTTCAATCTCTGGACTCAGTTGGATGTGGAGATCATAGATCGATGGTGGGTGCAATTGATGGTGGATTAGATCTCTGGTAATTCGATCATTGAGTAGAAATTTAGGTGCAAACGGGTTTCAATATCGTCATTCTGCCACTGTGAATTTCATGTTTTTCTCTAAACTTGTCCCAATGAAAGATGAGAAATTGAGCACTGAGAATATTATGTGTGCTTTGTTTTTGTTTGTTTGTTTGTTTGTTTGTTTGTTTTTGGACGAAAGAAATTGAGAAAGGAAGGAAGAAAAGAAGAGATGCTGAATTCAAAGGTTGAAATTTCTTATTGGACCAGACCTACAGCGTTGTCCCTAATTAAGCCCAAGTTTTCAATTCCTCAGTCCCAATTGAAATTTGACAAATTTCTTATTTTTAGTTTGAGAAAATGCCCTAATGTTCTTTTTAGATCGTAATTACAAATGGAAGGAACTATACATAAGGAAATATAATAGTACTTAACTTTTTTTTTTTTTTAAAAGAACAAAAATGTATATGATCTTGATAACAGCAAGAATTGGAGTCTGATGAAATCTGTTTGGGCAATAACATATGAACCAATTATAGTTGCTATTTAGGAATTTCAGTGACATATTTATAATTGGGTTATCATTAAAAGTCGATCTTTTGATTTGCCACATTGCGAGCATAAAATTCTTATTATGCTAGTAATTAATTAACTTAGTGGCATCATCCTCATATTTATATGTGTAAGATTTAGAATTTATACCCTAAAAATTTTTTAATGTGCTTGTACATATAAATAGAAAAAATATTAAATTAAATAATCAAATCCAAAAGAAATTTATATGTAACCATATTTCAATAATCAAATACTTTTCTGCGTGGAATTTACGTCTTCGAATCCACTTCAATGAAAACAGTTAGTGTATGCTGGCTTACTTGCTAGATTCATGACTTGATTTCTCTTATACATTCTTTCTAATATTTTTTGCTTGCTTAATGAAAGAACACAAGAAACCTGTCAGGTTTCTTGATTTTCATCAATTTTTGTCATTGACCTATATTGAAATAATTACTGTAAAATTTTAACAAAAGATGGCAAGTCTTGACATAATGGTTGAAGGCAACTGAAATTGAAAACCTTCTTACATGTGCATATATTCAGAGCATTTCTTACAACTGAAAACAGAATGAACAAATTAGTATTGCTTCTCAACTTGTCAAAACATTAAACTCATAGTAAGAAAGAATAGAAGGTTGTAATATCTTACATCGCTTATAAAAAAAAAAAAAAAAAAAAGGAACATCTTTTGTTTGAAGTAGAGTCTCTTTTATCTGTTTTTTCTATGTCTGCTGGAGTCTAAAATTTTCACCTGCCATTGAAAACTCCACTGAAAATCTGGCTGCTCCCCCCTAGTGAGGCTTCCCATTCAATTGATGACATTCTTATTCGAGATAATGCAACAACTACCTCATGCATCTCTGGCCTGTCTATCGCCTCTTCACTTAGACACCATTGTGCAAGTTCGGCCATCTGCAAGATCCAAAGGCAACATTAACAAGCTTGTCTGATGATCTGGTGTTGTTCAAAAATTTACGGCCCTTGTAATATCAGTATTAGGATAAGAGGAAAGCAATCAAATGAACCTTGTATGCATCGTCTGGAGGATAATTGCCTTTGAGATACCCATCTACAATGAATTCCAAGGCGGACTCTGGATCGTCTTCATTGAAGATATTGTTGACCTAATTTGTGATGTCACAGGGAAACCACTTAGTCAAGTCTGAATAATCATGATTTATTTGTTATTACTTCTTGTCATTGTGGATAAAATTGTCTGTTTCGTGCTAATTCTGTTCCACTTACTGTTGTGATGAGTGATTTCATCCTATTTGGCTCCTGGTGGTCGCGGATAAGTGCACGTTGGCCAGTTATTAGCTCTGCAAGAACAACTCCAAAGGCAAAGACATCGGTCTTGGTAGTCACCTGCAGCTCTTTCACAGACCTGCAAAAAGAACCATTTGCTTTGATTTGTTAATATATATGTAAATCTCATCATTTATGCACCACACTAATACGATGAAGATTAATGATTACTCAGGGGGAAGATATCCTGGGGTTCCAACCAGCCGAGTTGCTATTAGCTCATCTTCATTGGCTCTACCAACAAGCTTCGCCAGACCAAAATCTGCGACCTGTGGAAATGGGATTCTTTGAATTGTGCTGTTTTTGACTGAAAGTGTTGTGTTTCTTATCAGACACAATAAGTACATATGTAAGGTTTCACAATTTTAGTATGAGACAGATGTTATCAGCTTATGTAGTTTGTCTGCATAGCGGTCGAGTTTATGGTGGATACCTTTGCTCTAAGCCCTTCATCAAGCAGGATGTTGGTTGTCTTTATATCACGGTGCACATATCGAGCTTTTGTGTGGTCATGGATGTACTCAATACCCCTTGCAGCATCAAGTGCAACTTGTGTTCTTGCATTCCAAGATAGAGGCTGGTGACCTAATCCATAAGTAGTACTTCTGATGTAAAAATTTTCTCTGCGCTTCTATAGTTTCCAAATATAGACAAGGAAAAGAATAATGTTTTCTGGTTTTACAAGATTGGACATCCACAGGTAATGTACTTGCTTCTATGTATCTTATTGTACCTTTCAATAATGGATCATGAAGATGATCACTAAGAGAACCATTCGGGACATACTCATAAACCAAGTAGAGGTGGTCATCACCACTGGCGTAACCCAACAGTTCCACCTATATTGCAGGGTCAACATGATTAATTATTACAAAAGCTCAGGTGACCTTGCAGTAAATAATGGAAATTATCTCTTACCACATTAATATGATGTACTTTACATAACACCTTGAGCTCTGCAAGAAACTCCTTGGACTTGTTAGATCTCATCTTCTTGATTGCAACTTCCTGATGTTGTGACAGCAACATGTAGTAAATTATTCAGAAATATTGTCAATTCTACTCAGGAATAGATAGTTTATAATAATAAAGGGCCAACTGACTTAATTACCTGCTCTCCTATTACCCCATACATATCCACCCTGCCCAATTATCCTAGTTTCATCAAAGTTGCTTGTAGCCTCTGCAATCTCTTCAATACTGTATAATGTTGGTTTCTCAGATTCAAAAGCTGTGATATCTGTTCCAGTTCCAAATGAATCAGTTTTTTTCCGACAAAAGTTATTATTTTTGCAACTTACAAATGAATGTGTCAGTAACAAAACATGATTCTTATGACTTTTCAGAGTAACATAATACAGATCTTGGGAGAATGGTTTTAATTATTCTGACCTTCCATGTGTTCTTTATAAGGGTACTGTTTCTGCAAGGAACTAGACTTGGTGGTTAAGTTCTTGGAGAATGCTTTCTGTCCTTTGCTTCTTTTATTCCTGAGAATAATTATGGCCAAGGTGCACACAGAAAGTAACGCCACTGATGATAATATAGCAATTATCATCAGCCATTTATGCACCTTCTTCTTCCCCCCTGCGAGCGAAGAAACAAGAGAGTCAATTTCTAGGTCAAGATCACACGTCAACCTCACCCAGAATCCTATGTTGTAATTTATGATATTTATCAGAATGTTCTCATTCTTGTTTCCAGTTCTTTTTCTTATACAACTATGCAAATAGTCATCTGCAAGCAATTCTTCGACAATAATGTCAAATAAATTATCAGGGTACAACCAAAGAACTGTAAAATAAGAAATGCATATATTAGCTAGTCATACAGCAAAAATAGCAAAAAATTCAATTCTGGTTAACATGAAGAGAGAAATATGAAAAGAGAATTTCTACCAAGATTGTCCCAGATGAGTTTCAACTTGAAAAACAATCCTCCTCACCTTTCTCTGGACTAGGAGAAATTCCATACTTGTCCATGGGCACATACAAGAGCCACCCCGCCTCTATATAAGATGGATTTGGGGCCAAATATGGGTTCAAATTCTCAATTCCATCAGCTTCAGCAGAAAGTAGAGTTGCAATATTTGAGATGGTATCGTGTTCTTGAACTGTGTAAGTCACCACAACTTGAGAGTCATCATCCACGCAGCCACACAAAAGATGCAGAGTTTTATCCACTCCAGCAGTCAAATTTTTATCAACTACTCCATCCCAGGCTTGCCCGCTAAAATTCTGATTGGATACATCATAAAACGTATCATTTGACTTCGGCCTGTAAACGACATCATAGAAGTATCCAACTGCTCCATCAACATTCTTGCACGAACAGTTAACTGGTACTAGGTAATCCTGTTTGTTTGCATAAGATGTCGCCCTAATTTCTGATGCGTTGACATGGTACAAGGAGGCAATTTCATCTTTCTGGAGACCATTGTGCTGGTAAAGAAAAGCATTACAGGACCGGATCTTGTCTGAACAAATAAAAGGGTACATATGTTGGTCAGAAGCAGAAGTGTTGATCAACAAGATTGGTAGAAGGAGAAAGAAAAGAAGAGTATATTTCTGACAAGCCATGAAAATTCTTGGCATGTAATGAGTCTTGTGAAAGGAAGAAAGAATAATAAAGGAATGAAGAAAATGTTGGTGATAGCCTCTTCCATTTGGCATTACATGTTTGTTCTATACTTCTTTGTTTCTATGACAACGATCCAAAGAAATAGAGGGAATAGTTTATCCAAAAGGTTTATGTTCTATTGCTGTTGACCAAGAGCCTGTTTGGTTTTATTCTCAAAGCCCCTTTCACGTTTTTCTACAATTTGAGAATTAAAACACATAACTTTATATATATATTGTTTTCATCCGACATATTTTCATTTCTGTTTTCAAAACACATTCCCCAATCCCCAATATCCTATATATTTTCTCCTAATATCAATATATATATATATCTTTTCTTTCTATTTTCATTATTACTATCTCTCTCCACCTTCAACCTACTAAACTCTATATAATCATTATTTTTCCAACAATGTATCCAAATATAAACTCGTTTTCAACTCATTTTTTCTAACTACCTTTTCAAATTTGAAATTGCTGAAAATGATATATGAAAAATGAAAACATAACCAAATGGGTCCTTAGGGCTTAGGCCCTCTGACGAATAAGTTCAGAAGTTGGAAGTTATTTTAGTAATAAAAAGTCTGTCGATATTCACAACATTGGTGTTTGAGGTAATTAAGCTGCTCCTCTGTAAATGAGCAAGGACCTTAGAGAATCTAAGAGATTACCTGCTGTAGTCCGCGTCAATCATAGTATAGGAGATGAGTACGAAGTTGATAGAGCAGAATTTTTGTCTTGCACAATAAAACTGTAACTTGCAGTTCTATATAGTACCATGAGAGTGGAAAAATGTTGACTTTGGCAAGGCAATACTAAGTCCTAGTTTGAAACTTTGTAAAAACAGTCCAGTACGAAAAACTTGCACAAGAATTTTGAGACAAACTACATTGTCATGTCGGCTCAAAAGTGTTCATTCTGGTGATCATTAGATTTCTGTTGGAAAGTCCATATATATGCCAACATGGACGATTTCATATATGATGTTTATTAATGAATTTGTTGCCATTATGCTTCAGAGTCGCGCACCACATTAGTCTTCGCTAAAAAATGCATGTAGTTTGTGTTGGATAAAATACAGGTCTAATCATCACACTTGCACCCGGCCCCCAAACAAAAAATTACTTTTCAGTAGGGGTGTAAATGGATATTAAACGAATCGGATACATTATTTTCATATTCGTATCCATTTAACTTTTCGAATATTTGGATACGGATACGGATTTGACGGATATTTAAAAATGATATTCAAATTCGTATCCATCGGATATCAATCGGATTCGGATATATCCATATTCGACAATAAGTATTCAGATGCATTCATATTTTATTAAATTTATCTGTATTCGAATTACTGTTTTATGTTCATATTCGATAATAATTATTTAAATATGTATTTATGAATATCCAAATTCATAAATCTATAAACCTATAACAAATATATATTTTAATTAATAGAAAAAATCATATAATTTCATTAAAACGAAAGCAATCAAACAAATTGCATAATTTCTAATTAATAATTAACTTTATAAATGATTATTAGTACTTATTGATAATAATAATGACATTTAAGTATATTAATTATAGAGTCAACTAACAATAATTATGTTGATTAACTTTATTCTTCAATTTTTTTCTCTATATTACAATAATTTTTTAAATTTATTCTTCTTTCTTCCCAATTCTTCAATTATAATTTATATATATACATATATGGATTATGATATTTTTATTGAAAAATATAAATAATATATTATTTAATAAATATGTATTCGGATCGGATATTAAACAAATCAAATACGCATTTACCATATCCATATTCATTTATAATTGGAGATCTACTAATCGAATATGGATAATATCTTCTTTAAACGGATGTGGATAAAGTTTGTATAAACGGATACGAATGCGAACGGTAAACGAATTTTTGAATATCCATTTACAGCCCTACTTTTTAGGATAAATTCCATCTGCACTTCCTCTGAAATAGGTAGAGTACTACCAATTTCCCTCTAACTTCTATGGCTAGTCGCCGTTGCACATCCTTTTTACATGCATAAATTTGAATATTGTATTATTAATATCTATTTTATTGATAAATAATAAAATACATAGTTGTTTTTATAGTATAAATAAATAATAATTTATTTCATACTGAATGAGACATTTTTCAAAATTAAATTAAAAATCAAGAGTATAATTGGTAGTTCAAATTATAATGTAGCATGATGTGACCATTATATTGAATATATGAAAGACTTTTCTTTTTTATAGAGTATAGATTACCAAAATCTCTCCCTTAAAACTTACTCCATTAAAAACCCAAATGGGGTTGTAAATTGATCAATAAAGAAAAAAGAACTAAGTGGAATAAAATAGAAAACAAATGAGAGGAAAAGAAATGAAAACAAAGAGATTTTAATTTTTTTTAAATTTTAAAAATACAATTAGTTTTTGAAAATATCTCTTTTTAATATTCCAACCTATAACATTAGGAAAAGGTATTCAAAGAGAATTGTGAAACATATCATATAACATAAAACTTAAAATTTATTAATCAAACAAGAGAAAAGGGAATCAGGAGGATAATGTCGCTATCAATAATATCCAAATTATATCATCAGCAAAAGGCAACATATTTAATTATTTACTTATTAAAAAATTAAGATTGATAGCAATAATTTGCCCCACGAACTCAATTCTATTAACATTATCACTTCCTCTCTCTTGGAAGTAGTTTGTCCTTGTACGTTGTAGTATGCATATGTACTTATTTATTTTAATCTTTATAAAATATATATTAATCGAGTAATTATATCTTGAGTCGCAGTAGAATAATCTTTCAAGATTTATTATCTTCTTAAAAATCATTCAGTTTTTACATAATTTCTCGAAGATATTTTTCTTTTTAATATTGCAATTCTATATGAGAAATGAAATAATGATTGATAGTGTACCCGGCCCTACGTATAAAGCTGACAAAAAAAACTCATATAAATTAATGGCTATTTTCAATCTCTAATTATTTTTTTCCCTTCCAACAGCTACAATATTTAATATTTTATTACATTTTTTCCCTTTAATTATAAATACATTACAAACACTTTCTCTAAATTTCAAAATCTTATCAACGATATTTTAATTAGAAAGCTATAACGGTTATATGATCAGGGTAAAGTAGAAAGTTTACATATATATTTCGGTAATGTACGTTATCATTTTACGTCGAAAATCTTAATCGTAAAAATAATTTGGTAACATTATATTATCAGATGGGAGTTGCAGTAATTTTACAATTTTAAAAAAAGGAATTGTTAATTTCATTATTTTAGAAGGAATATAGGCATAACTAATCTTATTTTTCAATTGAAAAGGGTTTGGTGGGTGTGCTAATAAAATACTGGACTTTCACCTCAGCCGGCTGAGAAAACAATGGACCAGCTCGGACGGCTCATGGCTGCATCCCCTGTCTCTTGCTTGCATCACAATCACTGCTTTTATTATTAATTTATTTAGGGTTAGCCTTCACTTGGCACCTGATCAAGTATACTCGGAGTATTAATTTGATAAAGAAATAGTGGTACTAATTTTTGCAGTGAGACCAACTTGCACGTACATGATTCGAGATATTAATATGCAAATATTAATTGAGTATAACTTCCAATGAAATATATTTGAACTTCAAAGTCATTGCTAGAGTAATCGGCACATGCTTTTTGGCTGGTTCATATGGAATTAGAATGAGTCGACCACCAAATTTTTGGTGGAAATTTCATAATATTTTAATAACAATTCTCGCCTTTTTAATGATGTTTTTAGTGGTTCGGCCGATGATAATTAATTTATATCGACTTTGATAAGGATGCCTAATGTGGCATCTTTATGATGTATAATATTTCATTTTTATTTGTTGCAATCAAATTTTTTGTTTTGATTAAACTTAGTCTTAGTAGAAATGAGTTGCAGATGTGGGTGGATGGTATATCTATATATCATGGTTTATGGGAACAGTCTTGGAGGATTGGCATGGAGGCCCCCATCTACTTCTATTGCAATATATATTGCTGAACTTTCATGGTTGTTTTGCACCTTATGCATCCAAAAGGCCGATTGATGGAAAATTCCATTAAAATTTTTATTCCCAAAATGCTATGAAATTCACTCAATGCATTTGTAGTTTAGCAATTAATTTTCATAAAATTATAATCTATTAGTACTTATATTGTATAATCAGCATAATTTTGAGTACTATATAGGACCACTAATGATAACACTTCATAATTTTTTTTCATTTAACTAATAATATACATATATACTAGAAGAACTATTCTATAATGAAGGTAAAGGGTGTTTAGCCATTAAATGATTAGTGGTGAATTAGGCATAAAATGTTCTATAACTTCATATTAAGATGTATTTTATAGATTTATAGTACGTATTAATTCCTCTAAAGTGTTATTGTAGCCAGTTAATTTGAGTATTTGTTGTACATTATCTAATAAATTGGTTAATATTTTCTAAAGAAACGTATGCAATAATTACTGAACACATAACAAATATTATTTTGCTTTGGAAATTCTCTACTAATTTCTGAATACTAAGTAGACAAAATATTAAATAAATTACGTTTACATTTATTTAATTTACTAAACTATCAAACCCACTTTCAAATTTCAACTCTTATAAAATTTGTCCTTTTTTTCCGTTCTCATATTTTTAAAGTTTTTTACTTTTGTATAAATTTTTCATTAATTATTATCGTTATGCGTGCATTTGGATGTCAAAATTCTACCCCTAATTAGATGTCAAAGATAACAAGAAAAAATACCATGAACTAGCTATAAGAAGCCTTAATATGTCCTAATGCAATAATGTACAATTACTAATTTGTCCAAATTCATATATTATTATGTCCAAGACTCCAAGAAGAACCACATGATTATTTTTTCTCCAATCTGTTCAAATTCAAAAACGAAATAACTAGAGAAAGCAAAGTCCACTTCCGCTGCATAAGCATGGTTCTTCATCATCTTATACCTTCCTTCTTATGATCAAGGAAATTTTCTTAAAATGTTCCGTTCAGCAACATTATTTGGATTGTCGCGTTGTCCACCCTATTTTCGAATTGTCACATCTGATGATCCAGGCTCATGACCGTTCCATACTGTGGCGGTCGCATCCGAGGTTCATTTTAGGCCGATTTCGTGGGATTCCACGAACCATGCCATTTGTTCTTAAGTGGTAGAAATATGAAGTACTAATTACTGTATTATGAGATGGACAATAAACATTGTATGTTATTCTTAATGAAAATGCCTTAAGTTTGCCATTCTCTAGTTGAGTAATATGCATGATCAGTTCAGTATAATTGACATGGCACTTGAGCACAAGAGTTCTCAAACTGAATCAAAAGAAAGAAGCATAGAAGGGTCTTATGTAAATATTCATGCGCGTATAATTGCAAACTGAAACTTAGGATTAAGAAAAGTCTGAACAAATGGATGCTCTTTAATTTTTCATGACTTAATGTCAAAGTCTTATTAAGCTATATATATATATATATATATATATAGTGTGTGTGTGTGTGTACATATATATATAACTAAACATAAGTTGGTGGAGGTGATGCTGTTGATACTTGTCCAGAGTTATGAGTTGGGAGCCTGGTTGTAGGTGATGGTGGTGATGGTGGCTTTACTCTTTTATTCTCGACCCGTTCATTTACTCCGAAGAACTTTCTGTTCATCATCAGGCACTCCCTGTTGGATTTGTTTCTCTCTTCACCTTAATTAATTCAAAACATTAATTAAACTTCAAACATTAGCTCTAACCATAATAATTTTCTGTTTAGCAAGACATTTAGTGAATTTAGGATGAGCCAAACATATGTACCTGTTGATATACTGCAGCCTGAAGTACCATTAACAATCAGAGACAGAAGTAGCATTAGTACAAGAATGCCCTTGAGAGAGTTGCCTTCCATCTGGAGATATTTTGGACAAGGCTGCTGATCCAATTTGAGAATTGTGTTTGATTCTTTGCAAGGAAGATGAATCAACTATATGAGTAAAAGGGTCTTGAACTTGTAGCTGAATGGCGCATTAAAATTTGTTAGGCACACTTCACTTAAGTATGTAAAAATTGCCTATCTTTGCACTGAAAATCCTAGCTAGGTCAACTAATGGAGCCCAACATTGAAAACATTGACTATGGGCAGTGTGAACAATGGCAAATGTACCGTTTTTTCAAGCCATATCGGACTTTGGTAGATTAAGACAATAACAGGTTGATAAATCCTGATTTAGTCCGACGAAGGAAAGGATTACGTATAAACTAAGATAAAAAAATTCATGGTTTTCGCCAACCTCTTGCGAACTAATTCAGACATCCTAGCATTAATTGTTTTATCATAAACTATAAAATACTATGAGGAATAAAGACATGAAAGAGAGGTAATAATTAATTTCCTCCATATAAAATATTTACCGCCAATTTTTCTGTTTGGCAGTTTTTCCTTTTTCCTTTTTGCTTTTTTTAATACTTCTGACCATTTCTTGAAGTAGAATTCCGCGTCTGGAAAACCCATAATATACTGTTATTTAAAACTTACATGTTGGATGGACTTAATTGTATGAGCATGTATGGCTATATCTAGAGAGGGTTGTTAATATATGGGATTTAATATAAATTTAGTACTGATTCAATCCAATGATTTAGAATTTGTAATTGACTAAAAGATTGATTAGTTTTATTCAATTAAAAGATCCATAATTATTAATAGGGTAACTAGAGGTCGTTTGACTAATTACAAATAACCTCTTATTATTTGGACAATAACGTATATACGCGCTTCCATTTTGTTGTGTTAAGAAACCCAATCAAAATTAATGCAAAAGAACAAATTTATTCTAATTAAAATTGCAATTAAGAACACAAAAAATAATTCATAAATAAATGGACTTTTTCCCGCAGCTAAATGATGTCTATGTTATGTTTTACTATTAAAGGGAATATATCAAAAATATATTTTCTTGACTTTTTGACTTTTGTGTTACTACTAAAGGGCCATTTTTTTAATAAAATAAAATAAAATTAACCCTGACTATATATATAGAGGTGAACATATAATATTTTTATATTACTAGCAATCGTTATTATGTACTTTTCGTACGCATAAAATATTTTTTAGTAATAATATTATTTGTATATTTTCTCATATTTATTATATTAAAAAATGCCATGCATCTAAAATATATATTTATAATTTGCATAATTTTAAAGACAACTAACGGTCATGTAAAGTAAACATTTTATAGTTTATTACTAGGTTAAAAGAAAAAAATAAATAAAAGTCACTAAAACATAGAGCTTACCTTGTGATAAGAGATGTTTTTGAATAAATAGTGGCTATTTGAACATGTAAATTTTGCAAATATGTAGAATAAATAAAATGACATATTTGAAGTTTGATATCATAACTTCTATTTTAAAATCTAGACCAAAAGATACTTTCTTTTTATAATAACTATCAGTTCTTGCACGCAGTTCTCTTGCGTATTAGTAATTCTTAAGTGTAATTTAATTTTATGAGAAAAGTTTTTCACGGACAAGTTTAATTGCACCAAAAAAAAAAAAAAAAGTCTTATAAGCATGCTTTATGAAAAAGTATTTATACTATTAATATAGCACCTATCACCTTTTTGGTGTGTTTTTTGAGCATTGTGTAATATCCTCAAGAATATAAGAATGTGTAATAAGATATCCTTGAGAAACCTAATAATCATGAAAATAAGTTTGGAGTTTCAATTTACCAAAGCATCTACTTATACTATATATACACTTCAATACTCAGAAAATGCAAGCGTGAAAAGGCTCGCTGAAGAAAATTAATAACATAAGCAAATGTTATTAGGAAAAGGAAATTTTAACAATTTCATTATTATTTTCCTAAGAAATTACATAAATCATATATTGTGAAATTACTTAAATCATATACTGTGCCACAAAAATGCAGCAGCATTAGTGCAGGAAGAGAGCATCAAGTTCAATCCTAGAAAACTCCACGTCACTGCAGGACTACATAATTCAAAATACTTTTACAAAATTCAAAAATAAAAAATTTGTTCCAAATTCCAAACTACTTCTTGTACTATAATATAGAAGATGCGCCATGTTGACACTCAAACTAATAAATTGTCGTATTTAAACCAAATAAAATATTTTCAGTATAACTGGAAATACTATTAATATAATTTCAAACAAAAGAAAAATTGGCTCAAAGAAGTTAGAAAGGCAAAAATAAACGAAGGAAAAAAAAAATCATTGAGCTAGATCGCAAGTTGACATGAGATTTTGAAGATGCTGGGTTCAAAAATTTTATCTACGAAGGAACATGGAAAGCCTATTGATATGAGAACTAAGGTCAGACCTGATGCGAGCTCATAGAACTGACATCATCTAATGATATGAGTGTTAGGATTCCCTCCTAGAAGATTTTGACTATGACCAATCTTTCATATGTTATCTTTTTCATAATAGCTTGTCAATAGATTTGGAAAGATTCATACAAGGCAACTAGCTTTCTTTGTGTAGAAGGAAACGTGCAAAATATGTGGCCACAATTTGTCATTGTATACATGGTAGTAGCAAAGGTTATTTATCAAGTAGAAACTAGCAAAAGAAAGGGAGCTCATGAAATACTTGAATAAGCAATATTGCTAGCAAGAAGTTGAGTGAGTGCTCTAGAGTATTTGCAGTGACTTGTCGGAGTGTTTGCTTCTTTTGATCAGCCTCTGCAGTAGATCCAGTAACTTAGTTCCAGTCGTTTGGTATTCTGTAATTTGTAACTGTTATTACTAATCTAAAGTGTAGGTTCAAAATCCTAAGTCTTCTGGCTTAGGTAGTGAATTAGGCTCGCCGAACTACTATAACTATCTTGTCTCTTTCTCTTATCATTCTGTTTGTTTCTGTTATATCTGGAATTTCAGTCTTGTCTGGAAGTTTCAATTCATTATCTCAATACATTGTTCAACTCCTTTGAGTCCATTACCCTTTTGGGACCCTATTATTATTTTCAATTGGCATCCGAGTTTCTCTCTAATGGCAGCCTCTAGTTTTGATATCTATGCAGAAGGTCAATCTCATACTCGTCCACTCTTATTTGATGGAACAAATTATTCTACATGGAAAAACAGAATCCAAGAATTTTTCATAGCACTAGACTATGATATTTGGAGCGTTGTCATTGATGGGCCTCTTATTCCAACTAGTTCAGAAATGTCTCCAAAGGGCATATTGGAACTTACTACGGAAGATAAGAAAATCCTCTCAACAAATGCTAAGGAAAAACATATTCTGTCGTGTGCCCTTGTTAAAGAAGAATACAATTGCATAAGTACTTGCTCCTCAGCAAAAGAAATATGGGACATGTTGCAGATTATCTATGAAGGAACCTCTCAGGTAAAATTGGAAAGAATTGCTTTTTTTACTCACCAATATGAAATATTTTCAATGAAAATAGGTGAATCGATAAGTCAAATGTATGCTTGCTTTATGGAAATTGTGAACCCAATGTTTGCTCTGGGAAAAATCATATCGAAAGTGAGCAAGTCAGAAAAATCTTGCGTCTTTGCCCAAAGAATGGAAACCAAAAGTGACAGCTATCCATGAAGCAAAGAATCTGGAAAAGATGATGATGGGTGAACTCATTGGCTCCCTCACCTCGCATGAAATGATTCCCTTGAGTAAGGGAGAAAGTTTTGAGAGTAAAAACAAGAAAAACATAGCCTTCAACATTGAAAATGGAGACTAGAACGATGACTTGGGAGACTTTGATGAAGAAACCATTAATGTGGAAATTGCAATGATTACTACGTGATTGAGACAACTTACTCAAGCGAAAGGGATACTCAAAAAGGACCCAAGATCCAACTACAAGAGAAATGAATACCAGAAGCTAGAACAAATCATATGCCATGAATGTCATGAAGTGGAACACAAGAGACTAGATTGTCCAAAGTTAAGAAGAAGTCCCAAACCTAAAAAAAGTTCCAAACCAAGAGCCATGACAATTACATGGGACGACTCTAACTCAGATCAATTTGATGTTGAAGATAATTTTCTAATGGCTGACAAGCAGGTAACCTTTAATTCTGTATGTGATTCCAAAAGCTTTGAGTTTGATCATGAAAGTACCAGTTCATTGAACATACATGCTGAGTGTCATAATCAATTAACTGAATAGGAAATAAAATTAAACTCTCTTAAGGAACAACCACAAAAGACTATTAGTGAAAAATTAGAGATAGTACATGTCTATAATAATATTATAAGAAAAGGATTGGAAAAAAGAAATAGAATAATTCAAAAGAATAAAGAATTGGAAAAGGAAGTAGAGGTTCTTCTGGAAGAAAATTATTCACTAGAGAGAAAACCGAAGGGAAAAATGCCTCTCATAGATAGAACTCCTAAAAATCCCAGAACATGGCACACTTATAATCATGTTGGTCACTTATCCTATAAATGTCCAATAAAAAGACATATCTGAACTAAATATGTATAGGTTAAAAAGTCTAACAAACCAGGACCCAGTAATAAGTGGGTACCTAAGAATTTAAACATCTATGATACAAGAGCAAAGAAGAAAACAAGTAAAAAATGGTATTTGGACAGTGGATGTTCCAAACACATGACAGGAGATAAGTCATTTTTTTCCAAATTTACAACAATTTGATGGAGGTAACGTCCTATTCGCAGACAACACCAAAGGTAAGATCGTCATAAAAAGAACAGTTGGCAGAAACATTAGAACTTTCATTGAAAATGTCTAGCTGGTAAAAGGGCTAAAACATAATCTGGTAAGTATTAGCCAACTATGTAATAGTAGCTATCAGGTACACTTTCATCCTTCACTTTTCATTATCTCAAAAAATGATGAAACTGTGTTCACTACCACTAGAGATATGAACATCTATTGCATCAATCTAAATGATCTCATAAACCAAAATATAGAATGTCTTATTTCATATGAAGATCCTACTTGGACATAGCATAAACGTCAGGTCATGCAACATGAATTTGTTGAATCACATTGTTAAAAAGAATATTGTAAAAGGTATTCCCAATTTGAACTTTAGTAAAGACAAGGTTACCAACCTGCTAAAAGCATGATAACTAGGATGAGCATGGTAGCTGCTATTAGAACTATTTTGAATGTATCTTTTGGGCCTGATATCTAGCAGGAATCTAGATACCTTAATATGCCATTGTTATCACAACCACAATAGCTAACTGTGATGTAGGTTGGATATTAATAGACTGTGGTAGTTCTGTTGACATATTATTTGCTCACGTCTTTAGATAGATAAATCTTAGTTCGACCAAAATAGAACCAATAGAAACAACATTGTTTGGATTTACAGAGGCCTCGATCAAACCTCTTGGGTAAGTGGTTTTGCTGGTATCCTTAGGTAGTAGTTCTCTTCGAAAAATAGGTATGTTACGATTCTTAGTGGTTGACTCTCTATCAGCGTACAATGTTATTTTGGGGCGCCCAATGCTTAGTATGTCCCAAGCTGTAGCCTTGCTTTTCCACCTGAAGATCAAGTTCCCTGTGGATGGTCAACTGGGAGAGGTACGAGGTGATCAATTCATGGCACGCAGGTGTTACGTGGATTCCATCAGGAAAAAGGATAGTTCTAAAGTAATAGCCTCGAATGTGAATATTGATCTTGATGCATCTCAAATATAGGTCAAGCCAGCTGAAGAGCTCCAAACCATAAAGCTCATTCCAGGAGGTCTTCAAAAGGTAACGTGGATTGGAGCGCAATTAGACCTTGACATCAAGCAAAAACTTATTGAATTCTTGAGAGGTAATGTGGATGTCTTAGCATTCACAGTAAGTGACCTGAAGTTAATTGATCCGAGTATCATTAAACATCATTTGAATATCGATCCAAACATTCAGCTTGTTAAGCATAGGAAGAGGAATTTCGGATTGGACAAAGACAAGATCATATAAGATGAAGTGGAAAAGTTGTTGGCAGCAAGACACATAGAGGAAATTCAATTTCTTAAATGGCTATAAATATAGTCTTGGTCCCGAAGAATATAGGGATGTGATGTGTATGTATAGATTTTCATGACTCGAACAAAGCCTGCCCGAAAGACTATTATCCACTTCTTCATATAGATCAGTTAGTGGATGCCACTGCAGGATGTGAGCTCTTAATTATGATAGACGTCTCTCAAGGATATCATCAAATAAGGCTGGCTGAAGAGGACATAAATCAAGTAAGTTTCATTACATCCACAAGAACATACTACTATGTAGTGATGCCGTTTGATCTGGAAATATAGGTGCGACGTATCAAACGTTGATGGATCATATGTTTCGGCATCAATTAGGTCAGAATATGGCAGTGTACGTGGAAGATATGCTTACTAAAAGCAAGAAAGCATAAGATCATTTAGTAGACCTGGCTGAAACTTTTGGCATGTTGCGTAAGTATGGAATAATGTTGAATCTAGCCAAATGTGTTTTCGGAGTCAAGGGCGAAAAGTGTTTAGGATACTTTGTGACCCAAAGAGGTATTGAAGTTAATCATGAGAAAATAAAGGCTATTCAAGATATGACCGCACCTCGTTTGGTCCAGGAAATTCAGAAGCTTACATGGAGAATAGTTGAACTAAGTCGATTCATTTCTAAGTTAGCAGAAAGAAGCCTACCATTTTTCAAGTTCCTTTTGGAATCTAAGGCATTTGAATGGATTGATCAATGTTAGGTTGCATTTGAAGAACTGAAGAAATATTTGGCTGAATTACCTCTCCTTATGAAGCCACTCCAAGGCGAGAAGTTATTCTTATACTTAGCAATGGGTGAGCAAGCATTTAGTTCAGTGCTTTTGCGAGAAGAGTTGGGCAAGCAACAACCAATATATTATGCTAGCAAGGTGTTACATGATGCTGAATTTCGATATCCAATTATGGAAAAACTGGTATTAAGCTTGGTAGTCACAGCTAGACGTTTGCACCCTTATTTTCTCTCTCATACGTTGCAGTAAGAACTAACCACCCTCCATGGTAGATCATAAGTAAACATAAGCATCAGTAAGGATGGTCAAGTAAGCGATCGAGTTAGGTCAGTATGATATTACTTATACACCAAGGACATCCATAAAAGCTTAGGCACTTGTTGATTTTGTTGTTGAACTTACTATGGAATCAAAAAGGAGAAGAATGGTCTCTATATATTAATAGTTCCTCAACCAATTGTGGATCAAGGGTTGGGATAGTTCTATTGACCCCTGAAGCAGATGGGCTCGAGTTTGCTTACAGGTTGGGTTTCAAGGCATCAACTAACAAAGCTGAGTATGAAGCCTTAATTTTAGGAATGCAGATCGCCATGAATCTTGGAGCTAGAAAAGTAAATGTGTTTTTAGACTCTTAGTTGGTGACAAAATAGGTAATGGAGAGTTTGAGGTGTAATGGGAAAGGATGGCTACATACATCAGCAAAATTGGCGAGATCAAAGAGCAATTCGAACGATTCTCGTTATCTCACAAAGACTGGGGCCAGATTAGTAATCTATCAATCCACCGTGGCTTTCTTTCTCCAACTTCTTAGCCCCGATCTTGGGGATTTCCGTCTGACTTTTTCTTTCCGTGATAGCTCGTGATTCCTGAAAGACGGGCAGACTGACTTGCTGATGGTAAAAGGACTTGAAGAGTGAGGGCTTTCTCGATTCTCTATTAAAGATAGAATGAGAAGTTGATCCCCAATTCCATTTCCTTAGGCAGGCGGAGGTCGATACTCTTTCGCAGGCATCTTTCTGTCATATCGTGAGGGCTTCGGGTTCATAATGTTCTCAATCAGAAATGAAAGATGAGATGCAGTCACCCATGCTCATGAAGGTCAATAAGTAAAGTCACTATCTCATATTCCCCCGCGAAAGCGGGTCTCTTTTCTAGTCTTCCCTCTTTGCTTGCCAGTCATAGCAATAGTCGAAAATCCCCTCGGTCACTCCATTCCTGTCCCGATGATAGATAGAATATCATAAGATAACTAATGGAATCTTCCAACTTCAAATAACGTATAAAAGAGTGATTTTCCCAGGCTCGAAACTGATCATAGTAGAAGTAGAGGTGGCAGGGCCAGGCCAGACTTTGAGAAGTCATAAATGCGGCTAATCAAAAGGCTCGGCACTCACCTGATAGGGATCTTTTTCACTTGAACTATGCTTCAAACATCAACTGAGATAACATCAAACTAGGTAAGAACCTTATCGCCAAGAAATTTATTGGGCGGTGCTTTCCGCTAATGCACTTGAAGCGAAGCATGCAATTAGGCCTCCCTTCATAGGATCCTGAAGCATCTCTTTTCCATGCAGGAGGAGTGGCGGTATCTTTGGTATCAAATCAGCATGACTATTTGTATTCCACGTCACTAACGGTATGGCACGCCACCTGCAGGAAGCGTGCGATATTCCTCAAAATGGGACTAGCGGTAGTAGCGGATATAATGGGATGAAAGGGGACTGGTCCACGGCATTGTTCTCTGTTAGTCTACTTGATATGACACAAACTGTGAAGTCTGACCTTGCCTTAGGCGCACCCTCCCTTTGGATCCTTGGCAAATGCCAATCAGTTGACTCTTTTTCAAGTTTAAGGAAATGACTTACTTTTCCTTACCCCAAGCAAGTAAGGATTTTTCTTTCTTTGGCATTCAAGATTAGGGCATGTTTCAAGTTCTCGTTGTAAGTACATATTCTCTTATGGTGTTATTGGTGATGTTCCGTATGATGAATAAAAAAATGAAGATATCTATTCAGCAGATTCAACCTCTTTCCTAGAAAAGCAGAGGAATTAGGTAAAAAAAGCTTATGTCCCAACGAATCGCACGTAGAGATATTGATAAGACAATGTTCACTAATGGTATTTCATAACTAATCGATTGAGCAGCAGCTCGTAGACCACCTGAAAGGAAGATTTTTTATTTGATCCATATCCTGACATAAGGAGTCCAATAGGAGCAATACTTGAAATAGGCGATCCATAAAAAAAGACCTCTACTGAGATCGGCTAGAACAAGGCGATAGCCAAAAGGAATTACTGAATAACTTAGTAGAACTGATATGACCGTTATAGATGATACTGAATAAAGGAGTTTCTCGGAGAAGATCCTCCTTGAAAAGCAGTTTGGTCCCATCTGCTGGAGCTTGAAGAATTCCCAAAGGACCGGCGTATTTAGGTCCAATACGTTATTGTATTCCTAGGGCTGGCCTTGTCTCGCTTCTTGTGGTCTTTCCCAGCCTTACCTTCTGCTGGGTACTTCACCATCAGACCTCCCTTCGGTCGCCTTCTCTGCTTCAGTCTGTATTTTCCTCTTCACTGAAGCCTTCTTCCTCAGCATCCTCCTTTTCTGGGTCCTTGTCAGCTTAGATGATTTCAGTTATGCGGGACTCTCTCCTACAGCCTCCTTCTCCGGTCTCGCTTTCTATGCGGCATACACCCACTGATCAGTTGGTGGGACAGTAGACGTGAAATAACCATTGTTTGCTATTCAATCGAAATTGAATAAGAGAAGTTTCCTTTTTAGTGGACCGCCGTGCTCATCTCTGAGCATGCATCCAAGGGCCAAAATCAGCACCTTCTACCTCCGCCGGAGTGGCCCCGAGCAGCCACCGGTCTCTTATGGTAGTGTATGCTCCGAAGCAGGGGTAGATTCTCGGTTCTCCTCTGAAGGTGCAAAACAAACTATTATGTCCAAGTCTACCACACTTGAAGCAAATTTGTGGGAGACCTTCATATTCCACACCTTGCCATTCACCATCAAGCCTTAACAATGGTTTTATATATTCCAGAACCAAACTAGGTAAGAACCTTATCGGGGCTCAAAACCTTGGGTCTTTCAGTCTTAATTGACTGACACTAGAAGCAGTCACCTTTCAGATGTTCCCGGCCTTAGCCGCCGTTTATTAGGATCCAACGAAGGTAAGAACGTTAAAGGCAAAGAATCGCTAGATTCTATTAGTTTTAGCCAGAGTCCAAAGAAGATGTGGGGATTAATGAATGAATGAAGCTATGATTGTACCCGGATAGAGATTATCAGCCCAGGTATTAATTACACGCTTTTTAGCGAAGAAACTGCTTTGATTAGGACTTTGCCCCGGGAAGAGCTCATCGGAGAAGAACTCAAAAAAGAAATTTCCCGGGAAGATAGAAGCAAGACAAGAACACCTTTACCAGTTCTAGGGCCAGGCTAGAGTTTAAGAATATTGCATTTAGAAAGACTAGCAGCATGAAATGCCAAATTGGCTAATAGTGCTTTAGAAGCGGAAAGAAAGACAAAAGAAAGAAGAAAAGAGAAAGACAGCTCTTAGTCTAGATACCGATCTCAGCTAATAGAATTGTGAGATTAAAAGCATTGTTGGTGATTCTCTTTCGGCCTGCTATGTCCTTTCTTGATGCCCCTACCGGGGAGGGGATGAAGTGGCTACTATTTCTCTCTTTATTAGTCACTAAGGAGGCTAAATGAGTAAATAAATTCCTTCCTAGTCGTCCTCGTATCAATTGTTGAATATTAAGCAGTATCAACAAATAGAGAAGTGATACTAAACGAATTACTTCGCGCCTTCTTTCCCTTCTTTTCTTGTTCCCCCCCTAGAATATACAATAAAGCCGCGCTGAACCTCTTCTTTCTCCCCTTCTTGACTTACGTCTTGGTCGACTAAACCCCCTTTTGAGGGCTTTTTGGGTGGTACATCCAAATCCGATTCACATTCAGAACTTATAGCAATCGACGCTCAATTCTGATAGCGAAAATCGCATTTCCTGCCCCCTGACGTACTTTGACCCAACAGAATGGCAAAACGGGTAAATTATGCGTCTTTCTTTCTTTACAGAGATGCTTAGGGGTTCTAACATATAACTTAAAGGAGATCAACCCTCATTTTCCTCACCAAAAAGGTGGGCCTTCTCGCATCTCGCCTAATAGAGTAAGGAACCGTTCTTTCTCTTCCATGCACCAGGCCTCTCTTCTCTTGGGCAATCCTCTACTTTGGCTACCTCTTTTAGGCTAACTCTACTCTATGAGATTTGCATGGGAAAGCCGCTAAGTCTCTCTTCTTAGCCAGGTTTCTTTTGATTCTTGGCTTCTCTCTTCTTCCACTTATTCATCTTCTTTAGCGGATACATAAATAGAGTTGGCATGGTAGGAAAGCCAGTAAGAGCTGCAAGCAAATTCCCATTCATCTCTTCTCCAACCAGTCGAGCTTCTTACGAACCCTGAACCTCTACAACTCGGAATAAAAAAAGATTATTCCTCGCTTTTGTTCAATTATAAATAAATAAGCACTTTGATGGAGATTCGTAGCATCATTCAAGTAAATACAGATTGAGATCGTAGAAACATGAGCTTGTGATATAGCTACACCTAATTCCAGACCGGTTAATGCAAGAACTATAAATAAAGGCCCAAGATCCCCTATGAAATAGAAAAGATCATTCATACATAGCATAGTCCAAGCGGACCCACTTAAAATCTTTACTGAACTATGACCGGCCATCATATTAGCAAATAAACATATTCCTAAGCTTAATGCGCGAAAACAATGAGGGATTAGCTCAAGGAGTACTAAAAAGGGTGCTAACGGCAGTAGGACTCCTGCGGGTAATGAGAAGCTTAAAAAATGAAGCCCATTTTTTTGAAATCCCACTATAGTAATGCCAATAAAAAGAGAAAATGAGAGACCCAAAGTAATGAGAAAATGACTTGTAACTGTGAAGCTATAAGGTATCATACCCTGGAGATTACGAAATAACGAAAAAGTAAAAATAACCGAGATGCAAGGGAAAAACTTTTGTTTCACATTTCCGGAAAGACCACCTATTTGTTCGTTTACCAGGTTCAGCACGAAATCATAAATAAGCTCAACCAAGGATTGCCAAGCATTTGGTACTGACTTTCCTCCTCCGTTTTTAGTAACAAAATAAACAAAAAGTAGGACCAAACTGAGAATGAGTAGCATAAACAAAGATGGATTTGTGAATGAGAAATACAAGTTTCCTAGTTTCATAGGAATCAATGGCAGAATGGAAAATTGCTCAAGTAGGCTGGGAACATTGAACGACTCTACAGCGCTCTGGAATGACTCCGGCGAACTTGGAATGTTGGAGAGAGCTTCCGCCGAGTTACTGGCCTGGTGCGTTGTCTCATGAAAGGAAAGAGCACAATTAGAATTACAACAATTAAAAGAAATATTATTGTATGTTATATTAACTGCACCACTACCATCCTGTGCACTACTATAGCTGTTCTTCCAAACTTTTTTGGCACACCTAAAAATGAACGCAGGCATGACTCCTACTACAACCATTGCAATATTCCATTTCTGTCTCGTTCCGCTTCTTCCTCTAAAAAAGAGGGAAGACTTGTTCTTGCTCACGGAAATCGCCGGTGGAGTTGGTCCAACCAAGAAAGAAATGGGAGTTTTTGGGCATAAAAGTGACTTTTTTCTTTATACGATATTTTGAGTTAGATGAAAATAGGGCTCCTAAGGGACTTCTTTCTGTCGATACCTTTACTAATAGTTGACTTATGGAAAGAAAAGACTTTCTAAGGGGATGAAGCTGTTAATAGGGCAAAAGCCCAATGAAAGAAGTCCGCTCAATGTATGTAGGGCACCACCTTAGCTTTAGCTCTCGTTCTGGAAACACTCAATATTGGCCTTTAGGGTACCCTTTAAGTAAAGTCCTCGTGGGATTCAATCGAGTAGGACTCTATGACCTTAGGCCAGCGACTCTCATTATTAGGATTAGGGGGTACCCGCATCTAATGAAGCAGTAGCCCACTATAGCGATACAATAGCAAACTCTTTTTCTCCTCCTTCCACTAGGGCTCTTTCTCATCTCCCTAAGGTACACGCAACATCGCTCTTTTGGTCTCGCATCTTCAACCCTTTGGCAGAGGTCAATTTATTTACTTTAATAGAACCAGGTACTGAGTTCCAGAGAGTACCAGAGATGGTTGTGTTTGTACAAGATTCGTGAAGCTAAGCACGGAAAATCCGGATCCTTGATAATCGGAGGCACTTGTCGGGAAATCGAAAACGATCAAGCCCGCTCAGTCAGAAACAAAGAGGAGTCCCGCCGGTCACTGATTGCAACTACATCAAAAAAACCTCTATTCCTTTAAGAGTCATCGTGTGAGGCACAGGCTTTGATTGAGGTTGGAAACCCTGGTCTGGGTCTAATTTAGGAGAAGAGAGAACTCATCGGCCTAGAATAGAATCGAGAAGAGCACTGGTCTTTGTTCGAGAAACCCGTCTTAACGAGAAGGGCCGCAAGATGGTTACTGCTTCTGTCTGAATTCGACATCACGTATGTAACCAAAAATCCATTAAGGGAAGGTCGATTCCAGAAACCTTCCTTCTTTGATTTGCCAAAGTTTGGTTTTGGTCGTGATTCTATTGAGTTTGAATTAGTTGACGTTGTTGAAAGGATTCACGTTGAGTAGAGTCAGAATGTAGTTCCATCTTTCAATCCCGAGGGATATGAGTAAGTAGTAGTCAGTTAGACTGATTCCTTACTGTTGCTGCCCCGGTTTGTTTCAAGGAAGAGGATTATATAAGAATCGGCGCCATCCTCAATAACTGGGAGAAAAGAATCCAATTTTTTCATCCCGAAAGCCCAGATCGTTTAGGTTATAGGTATAGGAGAACAAAATTAACGAAGAACGGAGCTAAACGCCCTTAGGTTTTGAGGCATAAGGTGAATATAACAATATAGTCAAAAAAAGTCCATATTTACTTCTTCAAAGCAATACATAGATGAATGTCAGCATTCTCACTTCTGATATCTTCAGTTCCGGCTGATCCTAGAAAACGTACGAAAAAACCTGCTGATAGAAAACTAATCAAGGGAAAAAGTCGAATTAAATAACGAAGCATAGTCATGATATTATGTTGTTTCTAGGATAGCTATTTCCTGCGCGTGCCAGTAGGGATCTCCTAATTCGGCGATTAAGGTCGGCCTGGGTCGTTGCCGCTAGGATTGAGCGAGACTAGACCTAAGGGGTTCGGTTCAGCCCGGGCTTAGGCCCCATCCCTCTAGAGCGAATTCTTTCCTAGAGTGCCAGCTAATGATACATGCCATCCATCCATACTGCTACTGGGCTTAGAGGAGAGATTGGCTTCATGCCTATTCTATTTCCAAGAAGGCCATCAAAGAGCCTCTTTTGTCCTGCTTTCTGATTCAATTCCATCTGCACCTGACACCAGCAAGGGAAAGACCACGACGCGCAGTGGAATAGGAAAGAGAGCATCGAGCACTGCTTTCGTGTCACCAGCAATCCTTTTTCATTTATTGGGCTTTTGCCATATCTATAAAGTTCAAGAGCATCGATCTCTCCCTCTGATTCACCTCCTTTTCATCTGGATATCCATCTCAACATGGAGATGTTCCAGCGCCGCTACAACCTTCTTTCGTGCTATGTGCTTGCTCATTCCCCGATTGCCCTTTGGTTGAGGGCAAGAAAGCATGAAGCATGTGTGTGAAAGTGAACGAGAAAGGATGGAAAAAGGGGAAGCAAGTACGGACGCGAACTAAGCAGTTGAATCATCTGTGGTCACCTCAAGAAGAAAATGGTAAAGCTGATTTTTTGGCTAAGTTGGCTAGCTCCACGATAAATTGTGGCACTTGGAAAATTACTTTACAAGAGCTACGAGGATCAGTAGTTGATGAACAAGTGATGGTTGTCACTAATGAAGATGATTGGAGAACACTAATCATAAGATGTCTCAAAGGGGAAGTTTCTCATCCAAAAGAAAAGATATGGCTTGCTCGTTTTGTCTTGATCAAAGAAGAATTATACAAGAGATCATTCACTCATCCTCTATTACACTGTATATCTAAGAGAGAAGGGTCTTATATTCTTAGAGAAATACATGAATGCACTTGTGGGAGCTATGTTGGAAGTAGGATGCTAGCAAAGCTATTAGGGCAGGATATTTTGGGCCCACAATAAAGAACGATACTATTGCATTAGTCATGAAGTGCCAAGCATGCCAGAGGTATGGGAACATTATCCACCAACATGTTGAAGCTCTGAATACTATGGAAACACATTCACCTTTTGTGAGGTGCGGGATAGATATTGTTGGTCCATTGCCTCCTTCTAGGCAAAAAAAAGTTCTTGATAATAGCTATTGATTATTTCAGTAAATGGGTAGAGGCAGAGCCATTAGCCAGAATAATTGAGTGTGAGGTAATGAAGTTCTTATGGAAAAATGTGATTTGTTACTTCGAGTTTCCTGGGGAATTGATCTCAGATAATGGGTGTCAATTCCAAAGGAAAGAAATCAGCAAGTCGTGTAAAGATTTGAGAATAGCATAGTAGTTTAGCTCTATTGCCCATGCCCAGACTAATGGTCATGTAGAGGTAACAAATAGAATAATTCTACAAGGGTTGAAAACCAAGTTGGAAGGGATGGGGAAAAGTTGGGTGGATGAGCTATATGATGTCCTTTGGTCATATAGACTACTCCTCGGACAGCTATAGGAGAAACACCATTTTGTCTAATATATGGCTCAGAACCTCTGATCCTTGTGAAAGTTGGAATTGGTTCCCATCGAGTTGAGACGTATGAATCGGAGTAAAATAAAGTACTACTTCTAAACTTACTAGACCTGGTTACAGTCAAGCAAGAAAAAGTTGCACTCTGAATGATAAAGTATAAGCAATATGTTCAAGCTTCCTGCAATAAAAAAAATTAATCCTAGGAATTTTCAAGTAGGAGACCTGGTATTGAGGAGGGTTTATGTGAGTCGAGATGTTCGCAAATTGGAACCAAATTGGGAAGGGCCATATAAAGTGAGCAAAATCCTAAGATGAGGTGTGTATGAACTCGAAGATCTTAGTGGGAAAATTTTGCCTCACCCATGGAACATTCAAAACCTAAAAAGTTCTATGCTTTAACTTATTTCTCAAGAAAGGACATCTAAAGTTTATCACTGTTTAAATTAATTTTTAGTCGAGAAGCTGATTGCGTAGCTTTTACCTAGGTTTTACTTAATTGCAACAGTTCTTATTTGCTTATGTTTCCTTCTATTATTAGTTGTTTATGCAAAAATTATCATTAATGCCAAAGTTATCATTGTTTGGCTATTAGCCTTGGTTAGAGGTCTTTTCATAATTCTTTAGTTTTTATTGAATTAATAACTTACTAGAAGATATATTTAAGTTTTCGAAGGTTTTATCTGAATTCTATGATATGGTGAAATTTTCTACATATAAGAAAGGTACGATATAAAGTGTTTACTCTAGAGAGCGTCATTAGCTCTAACAAAAGAGCAAGAAATGCCTACCCTAAAGGGTTTCATATAGCTCTAAGAAAAAGGAAAAAAAATACTTACTCTAAAGAGCTTCATATAGCTCTAACAAAAGGGTAAGAAATGTCTGCCCTAAAGAGCTTCATATAGCTCTAACAAAAAGGTAAGAAATGCCTGCCATAAAGAACTTCATATAGCACTAACAAAAGGCAAGAAATGCTTATTAAAGAGCATCCTATAGCTCTAGCAATCATAATTTCAAACAAAGAACCGAAAATGATATAGCCCTAACAATTTATCTTCCTCAAACTAGACTTTCAATGATTTATTCTCAGCGACAGCTTTCAGATATTTCTCTTCCCAAGTTTTATTAGCAGCTTCCCAACGAGTTATCATAGAGATGGAGAGAATACTTGCCTGATCAAGTTATTCAAAAATAGAGGTCATAAGACAAGGGGAAAGGTATTTTTTTTTTAAAAAAAATAAAATTGAGTTACCTTAGCCAGATGATCACTGAATTGAGAAAGAAGTATTTTACCTGACAATTTCCTCATGTATTCATTATCTGTATTTGAAGGGAGACCTATGAGGTAATCTCGATTCAAAGAGAAGCTGGACCCTTGTAACACAGAGGTGCTGGAAAAAAAAAGGTCAGGTTGGCATTACTTAGACAAGCTCTCTTATGCATCAAAGGCGCATAAACCTCCAGGGCATCATCTTCATTCCCCAAATTGTGAATGACAGGTTGGATGGGAGAAGTTGGATCTTTGGGTATCTCAGATGTGGATTGAGAAGCTAGGGTAGTAAAATCTAAAGGATTGGGTGCTATGTCAATAGAGGTCCATTTAGCAGTGATAGATGTGGAAATGGATCCCTGTTTTAGCTCAGGTCTTTGTTTCTTCTTCACGGCAGCAAGTTTCTTCGCCTGAGCTTGGATGTGAGCCTTCATCATGATGTTCTCTAAAGAACAATTAATGACAAAAATTAAATAAAAAAAAGAAGAAGAGTAAGATATATATTTATATATTTACTTGGCATAGTGATTGTTAAAAGTTAATTAAGATGAAATGTGTACCCAATGTATCCATGAGCTTTCTTGAAGAGGGCTTAGACCAAAATGGTATAGTAGACTTGGGTTGGTTGCAAATTCTAAATCAAAGGAATAGTTATTCAACTTCGTCAAAATCTCTTGAAAAGAAGCATGGCGAGTAGAAGTTTTGTGAGGCTCTTTATTAGGAATGCTTTCTATCTAGGTCGTGCGGAAATCCTACGGAACGGGATAAGAGAGGAAAAAGTAGTTCTCTTTCCAACCTCTTAAGGAACTAGGTTAACCTATCAGGAAAGTCACATCACCTCTAGAAGTGTTGTAAAAATTAACTTTATCATAAATTTTTAGACCAAAAAAAGAGTAAAATAGTGCAACAATAGGAGTTAATTTCATCAAAATATTGAAGTATCAAGGAGAACCCAGCCATAAGACGAAAAGAATTAGGTGAAAGCTGATTTAGTGGAACTCCAAAAGAATGAGCTATTCAATTGTATAGGGAAGGGATTGGAAAACGAAGACCACCATATAATTGTTCTAAAAAGAAGTGAAGGAATCTATAAGGTGGTGAGTTGGGATGATCGGTAGGCTTGGGCAACACAATCTGATACTCAGGAGAAATGCCTAGTGTTTTCCTATCTAGGTGAATTTTGACTCACAAATAAGGTAGAAATGGGGAGTTTGGGGGTCCTTTATCTCTAATTTCTCCTAAAAATTATTTGCTACTAATGGAAAAATCCCTCGGTTGCAACTGTTTCGAGGCTTTAGTGAATTAAGAAAATTTTGGCATCAATTCAGAAATTAACAACAAAAGAAAAGGATAAATATGAGAAAAAGAAACTAAATGTAATGGGAAAAAACTGATGAAGCAAAAAGAAAGGGTACTTACCTAGTGAGAGAGTTGCTTGAGGGATTTAAGGATAGATAGTAGACGAAAAGGGAGGGAAAGAAATATTAATGAAGTTTTAATTTAAAAAATGAAGTGTGAGTAAACCAAGAGGGAGGATATAGAAAATCGAGTAATAAATACCTTGGAAACTTGATAGTTGCAGATGGTTGGTAAGTTATCAAAAATAATAATAATAATAATAATAATAATAATAATAATAATAATAATAATAATAATAATAAAAGGTTTTATCAAGAACGAAAAAAGAATAAGAAAAAAGGAAGAAAGCTTAAACGATGTACTCCAATAAGTTGGATAAATCCAACTTTTTAGAGTGGGGGGTCTAATGATATGAGAAGTAAGGTCAGACCTAATGAGAGCTCATAGAACTAACATCGTCTAATGATATGAGAACTAAGGTCAGACCTGATCCGAGCTCATGGAATTGACATCAGACCTTCAGTCGAGCTCATGAAGACAACCTGTGGAAGTTTAAATTACATAAACCCATCTAATTTGATGAGCTCATGATGATGCTAAGAATATGGGCATGCAATATGCTCATATCAGAAGCATTAGAACTGTTAATGACAAAGAAGAACATTGAGGCCTGTTTTTGTATTTAAAACAAAAGATATGTTTGAAGTTAATAGAGGAATATTTGAAATTTAACGTAATTCTAAAAGTAGGGTATAAAATATAGAGCTGATGTAAATGTAAGGCAAATCATTTAGAGATAATATAGTGCATCAATTATTTTCTTGTTTTTCTCTAAAGTTTTCTGAGTTATATCACCTATAAAATAATTTCACCAAGAAAATAAGTTTGTCATTGCCAGACCTTGAAAAAATAGAAAATCAAAGAACATCCACCACTAAAAAAAAATAAATTATTATGTGCTTTAGAAATGGAAAAAGTAGGGGGGGAGAGAGAGTGTGTGTGAGTGATTGTAGCACCCCACTCAGGATAGCCCATAAGTCGGGATGCCACCTAGTTCAATCCTATAGCATGCAAACATCATATCCGATAGGCCCATAAATTTTTCACAATTCCCCAATAAACCACAACGATCATAAACTCAAACATGCTTCAAACTTAATACAACAATATCAGAGTGCCATAACTCATGCTAATAACCCAACAATATTCAGAACCAAAACGTCGTCACAAGTAACACAATTCATACATGCCGTAAATCTTACGTTCATCCTGACATATTACAACATCTCTAAAGCCAAAATGTAACCAACAATGAGTTCATATATAACCATACATTCACCTAAACACTATTGCAGATTATTTAGTCAAAACCTGCCAGCAGTCCTCGTCCTCTGTCTCATACATCTGTGAAAAGGAAATAAATGACACGATGGTAAGTCATATGGACTCAGTGAGGGATAAGGTAAAGCAATAGACGGTCAGTCAAGAATCAACAAATCAATAGTGTAATTTATTAACATGGAAATATGGAAGAACACAAATATGCTAGAATGAAGGAAAGAATGGTTTTCAAACGACCAGCAAATGCTAGGTCGGGAGCTATAACCATCAGCTCAAAATGCCCGAGATCATCTCAACTGATGATGTTTGGGAGGTATAGAGCATCTCAATCGATCACAGTTCGAAAGGAAATACAAACGGCTCATTTGGCCCGAGACATCAACTCGATCTAGATTGTAAACTCACTCCAGCCTTATTGCTCCATGAGCAAAGTACAATTAAGAATGCAAGCCCAACAATATATGCATTTCAAGAAAAGAACATAGCATGCATATCAGAATACCCTTATGCCTCCATAACAGTACAGTAGTTCAATTATAATGTTTCGATAGTAACAATGGCTCGAGCATGACAGCTTGGCAATAACAATGGCTCAAGCATGATAGCTTGGAAAAGCCCTCGGCCCAACAATTCTCCTGTATCATTTTCCTTCAAGAAAATCAACGATTAATTGCCAACAAGGCAGAACAATTGAAAGAATATGCCAACAAGCCGATCAACGATATACTGAATGAACTAAGAAAGCCAAAACAGCCAACTCACATTATACAATACCGATTCAACATGAATATGACAAATGAAACTATGAAAGTTCATAGCGCTAGAACGGGACAATCAGTTTGTGATCAAAATGGTTTAGGAGCAACAAGCCCACTCGGGGCGTACAATTCAATATCAGATAGGGTTTACAAGTTCAGATAATTCATAGAGTTCGATTGAGAAATAGTCAGTTTCAAGGAAAGACAGATAAAATACCAAGCAGTTTCAAATTATGGGAACCTCACAGGGTTCGATAATCAACAACAACGATAACGGTAATCAAAACAGGTATCAGATCAACAGAACCTCATCGGATTCAACGATAGATATAGAGTAAGCTCATACAAAGCAAGTACCGATTGGTAGACCTCCATAGGGGTACAACAATTAATAGAGTATGATAATCAATTCAAGTACCAGGTCGATGGACCCTCACTTTAATAAATCAAATCGTACTGATCTGCGGGGCCTAATCCTCCGTCACTTATCCAAAAGAATAAACTTACTGTCAAAATCCCTGCTCAACCCTAACGATTCCTAACATTTACAATCATACTAATAACAATCCAATTTTGATAGTTACCCTAATTATACAGTGGCTAGGGTTTGTTTCGGTATTGTTATTACAAAAATATGCTAATCTTGCCTTTATTACGAAAATATTTTTGGGGTTCATATAATACCGGTAAAAGATAATACAGTTGGATCCCTAAATTACATAATTAACCTTATAACATTACACAATATTAATTATAATGGCCCAATTATCGATAACAATCCAAGTTTATTACTAAGGTCGCAATTACCTAAAATTAGGGTTTTCATCACTTAATTATCTTAATTAATCAAGTGTATCACATGATATAATAAATCCAAGTCCACTTGGCCTATCGTATACATGTATGTCTCAATTTTTCCGATCGTCTCGTGTATTCCTTCCGGTTATACAAAGTGTTATAAAGATTGGTACATGTATACATATACATGCAATGCAATAACCCAATTCCGATCAATTACCCAAATCCTTCATATCGATAAGGAATTTTCACGATCAGCTTCCGTGCATACGATCCTCGCGACGAGACGAGAAAATTGTATATTCACTGCTATTGGAGAAACTCGCCACCACCAACGTTAGGTGCATTTTAGCTCAACGAACACAACCCCCACATCAATTTTTGTATTCTCCATCAAATTGAGGGACAATTTTCCGCCTAAACCTCTCGACACCACCACCTTCGCCGCACGGTTTTCTTCCAATTCTGCCGTTGCCAGTAGACGTCTCCGGGAATAGATGGTACCAATCTGCTCCTTGAGCTGAGGGCTACAAAACCCAGTATCCACACCTAAGTTTAGTTTCCGGAGCTAAGGAACCCACCACCACCGTCGCAGCTTCAACTTCGGCCAAGATTTCCCATCGCTTCACTGGTTGGTTTCTGCTGCATTATACTCCGATGTGTTTTCGGTCATGAGAGAAAGAGTTTGATCAATCATTTTCTGAAGTTCGAGGGCTGTCGGAGAGAATCACCAGAGAAAATGAGAGAGGGTGGTGCGGTGAAGAAGAAGAATAAGGTGTTGGGGAAGAAAATGAAAATTGAATATTTATAAAGGTTATTTTTGAAATTTTAGATTGACCTCAACAACTTCCTCTCAACCTTCAATTCGGTCCCTTAACCATTTCAGAGCTTCGGATTAGCCTCCAAAACTTCAATTCAGTTGCAATTAAGTCCTAGGATAATTTAGAGCCTTAGATTGACCCATTTGACCCAAAATGTTTTATAAATTTACCCTCAAAACTTATAAATATGTTGCAATTAGGTCTATTCTATTTATGTTTAACCCTCAAAATTTCAAAATAAATAATTTAATTAAAAAATTATAGAAAAATTATTATTAAATAAATTTTACCAATAATACGATTTCTAAGGGTGTTACAGTGATACATTCTTGGTTTGAAGGATTAAAATGATTATACATAAAAGTTTGTATAATTAAAGATTCAACAACAAATACATTAGAAATCACCGTAGAACGGAATATAGGGAACAATTTTAAAAGCCATCTATTTTGATGAAAAAGAAATTTTAATCGGGAAAGAAGTTATGGATATGGAATGGAGTGACAAAATGAGTGGGCAAAGAGGTTATAGGAGATGGATAGAAGTAATAGATGGTGGGAGAGATAGAATGGGTGGGAGAACACACAATAGTTATGAATAGTTAGCTTTAAATTGTATAGATTTAATTATAGGGCCATTTTGGGCTAAATATATTCTAGTGTAGCACATAAAAAATTCTCATTATGTGAGAGTAAGAGCCCCCCCTTTTTTTTTTTTTTTAAATAGTATAGATATAGATAAGGAGGTACCAATATGAAGTAATGATAATAAATAGGGAGGTCTATATAAATTTTTATATCATTAAAAGGGCATTTATGCAATATATGAATGACATAATTCTTTTACGTATTTAAATATAGTATTATTATTTTTATTAATTAAACTTTTTTATTCTCCATATTGATGGTTTTCATTTTATTCTCTCTTTTTTCTTTTCCCTATTTCATGATAAAATTCTTACTTAATATAACATCTTTTTATAAAACTCCACAATGTACTACCATGTTTCCACCTCTACCTTTACCATGACCAATTTGTTTTAATGTAAATCATTTCAAGTGCACGTTTTATTTAGGGGTGGCAATTTGGGTGGATCGGGTGGGTTCAGGTTGGATTGAAGTAGGGATATAACATTAATTTTATCAATCTTAACACAATCCAATCTGATGACAACCTCAAAATGCTTAAGCCTAACTCAACTTGAATCGTATTAGGTCAAATGCAGATCAACCTGATCTTTATTAGGTCAACTCGCAAACTCAAATCCACCCAATCTCACCTGCCAATCTGATTTAAAATAGCTATTTAAAACATTTGTTTTAATTTTTAGAAATTTTTTGGATTTTTTATTTTTTAATTTTATCTATTTTTAATTATTAATAAATTAAAATAGGAGTAAGGAATTCTCATCATAAATTCACGCAACTCTCTAAAAAGATTTTAACTGAACCACATAATATATTGATTTTAGGACTTTTTGTTCCTTTCATTTTGTAGTATCTATTAGCATTAGAAAAATATTGAAATCACAAAGTAACTTATTTTTAAAAATAGCATACTTTTTCAAGTTTTATTCACCCACTCTCTTTAATTTTTGTATCTTTTGTATAAATCAAATTGTCTCTTTTAACTTCTTAAAATGACATTATTTCTTTACGTTATATTGATTCAATTAAGCAACACACAAATCAGTAAAAATATATCATCAAGCAAATAAGTAAACAAGTATTTTAATTAGACACATAATTTATCATAAAAACTTGCTTGAGCATTTTGAATTTTTTATAACCTCTTAATAGAAAGAATTCCTGTGATCTATTTATATATACAAAATCTTGCATTGCATAAGGCGTAAGAAAAAATTGTATGACAATTCAGTAGTCAAATTAGTATTTTGTCAACTCTTTACAGAATAACTTTCATGTATGCTTGGGTATCAAAAAATAACTATTAGAAACAGTTATAATCATCCATCTCATATATTTGCAAAAATAAATAAGATTGAAAAATACCAAAGTAGTAATTTTGATATTGCTAAAGTTCAAATTTTCAAGTTTTATTTTGTTATTTTATATTTTTACTCCTAAAAAATTTAAATTTTATTTGTTTAATTCAAGTTGTGCTGAGTTGGTTCAGGTGGTTCGGGTTGTCGTGTGACCCAAAATCAAATTTTGGTTTGCTCGTGTAACCTGAAATTCTACTCAACCCAATTCATTTTCTTTGGGTACTTATTCGTGCCGACCTTATTAGACTCAAACCCAAAATAGGTCGACCCAAACCCAATTTTTTCGTGTCAAACTCATGTTGAGTTATCGTGTTATGTTGGAAATTGTCACTCCTATTTTAGCCAATACTGACTATGTATTACTATATATATATCGCGAGAACATATATATAATTGTTGAACAACAGAGAAAGATTTATAAATAAGTTTTTTTTATTATTTATTTAAATCTCAAGATATGTAAATATAACAAAGTAAACAAGGATTTAAATCAGTCAATCTATTTAAGGTGATCTGGTAATTTCAATATGATCATATTTGATATATATAAATATATATATATACACATATATAAAATATTCTACTTGAAAATATAAATATCAAGCTTTTCATTATAACCTATATATTTTATTAGCTACTTTTTTACAAGGACTTTTGGGTTGCAAAAAATGCTTGAGCACAACTTTGAATTTGACAGTTTTAATGAAATTTATTGAAATTAAGACAAGATATTCTGAAAAATAATTTGATAATCTAAAACTGAAAGCTCGATTCAGTATAAAAATATATTATATTGTGATAAAATAATAAATGCCAATGTAAAAAGGGTCACTAATGATATTATTAAATGACAATATCTTTTATTGTCACTAGCTAGACGTTAGTGATGTTTCTTAGGTGAGAATAATTTTTTACTTTGTTACAATATGACTCGTTAGTAATAAAAATTATATTTTAATTGTCACAATTAACAATTAATGATACTTGACAACTTAGTGACAATAAAAATTATCACTATAATTTGTGATAATTTTTTTTTTTATCACTAAGTTGTCACTATAGGGGTGTTACTAATTGTTAATGGTAACACCTTAAACATTATTATTATTATTATTATTATTATTATTATTATAACAAAATAAAATCTTTTATTGCCTAATGTATATAATTAGTAACAATTTTTATATTATCACTTATTATTTTTTCACTAACTTATCTTTTTTCTTATAGTGATTATTTTAAGGCCCTATTAGTTTGCAATCGCTAAAATGAAGCCTTTTGCACGTAAATCGTATTGCATTCGTTGAATTTGTGGACTTTGCATACCACTTTCGTGCATATAAACAATCTTATAGTAAATTCATATAGGGGTAATGATAAAAGAAATAAATGTAATATCAGCAATTTTTTTATTATTTTTTTAAAGGATCAAATTATGAGTGACAAATGGTCAAATCAATTTGAGTTGAAGTAAATATGATTCAGAATAAGTTGGGTCCAATATAAATTTATATATAGATTGAAATTAGTTATGTAAATGTATTAGATTGGTCCATTCCAATCCAATGCTAAAAATGTATTACTTCTTTTATACTAAAAAAAGTATTCTAGAATTATTCTAATAAAGTATTACTTTTTAAATTGAAATAATTGTTAATTTTTTAGAATTAAAAAGAGAAAAAGTAAAAAGAATAAGATGAAACTATATTTCTAAACGAATTTAATTTCGGTTCTCCTCCTTTGAATCCTAAAAATTTGCAAAAATCAAAGTTTGTATTTAAAGCTCTAGAATCATGATGCTAACAAAGTATTTGAAAAGTTTATTTATAGAATGTGACGAAGTATTTAATGAAAAAGAGAAGGAAAAAAAAAATCAAGTTGACTTACACGAACTGACAGGAAACCAGCCAAAATTCCCGCAACATGCATCGGAGCGCAATAAGCTTGCTCTTGGTTTAGGATCTCTATTTTAATATATATATTATTTTTTATTTTATTACATAAATGTATCACACGTATATTAAAATATTTTTAATAAAAATAAGAGATTGAAAACCAAATATGTATATCCTAGATACATAATTCTTGAACTAATTAATTATGCATATTACTCGACAATGGCAAATTTAAGGCCTTCTCATTAAGAATAATATACAATATCTATGGTCCGGCTATCTCATAGTAAATTATTAGTACAATTTATATATAGATCCGTTCGGTTTTCATAAACACCAAGACAGTAAATAGATGAAGTGTACAAATTAAAGGCCAGTAAATTACTAGAAAAATATTTTTTATTATGGTTGAATATGTATGATAAATAGGAATTAAATGTAATAAAAAATTATTAACTATGTTTGTGCAAGCAAAGTGAAAGTTTAACTATACTTTTTCAACCGTTGTAAATGACTTTTGCTATGAATTATTATCAATTACTATAAATTTAATGTGTGGTAAAAAGTTATCAGATGCACCGCTATTTTCACCACAATTAAAGAATTGTAGTATATAGTAATTAATTTTCACACTTTGAAAAATGTAGTAAATATTTAAGTTGTTTCTCACCACAATTAAATGTAGAGAAAGCAAATTAATTTGTGAGTTTTTGACGAATTTTATTAATTAATTATTTTTTTTATTTATATACGTGCACACAAAGGTTCATGAAGACGCGAATTCTTGCCTTAGTCCTTACAAATATGTGCATGAAGCCAATGGCCAATCTGTTGCTGATTAGCTAATTTAAATACATTTGATTAACTAATCAATTTTTCATAAACAAAATTATTATAGGCAAAATTTTGTTTTACCTTCAAATTTAGGATTTTCCTACTATTTTGATTAATCAATCAAATATTTTTTAACAATAAAAATTGGAGGGAATTTTTATTTTACCTCTCATTTTATCAATTAAAATCATGAGTAGTTAGGAATTTTTTTTGGGGGGGGGGGGGGGTGGGGGGGGGGTTATTTGTTTATTTAGATGTCAATTAATTAATTAAACAATTTTTTAATAAAAAAATTGGAAGTAATTTTTTATTTTACCTTAAATATTATTGATTAAACCTTACTTCCAATATATTTTACTTTTTTTTTTAGTGAAAAGTTTTGATTTAAGATCTTAATCTTTGTCACCAAATTTTTACAAGTTTTGTTGTTTTTACTTCATTAATGAAAAAGTGTGGTCAATTTATCAACTTTTTGTCACGATTTATATAAAACAGTAGTAAATACAATATATTATTCATCATACATAAAAATTAGAGTAAATAAATATATTTTTTATTATGATACTTAAATGAAGTACTATAGTATTTAATATGATCATTTTACCATACATTTGAAATTTTATACTCCAAAAAAAATAAATTATAATAAATATTTTTTTATTAAATTAATTTTAATGAAATAAAAAATAACGTAGCAAAAAGAAAATATTCTTGTAAATATCTCAACAAATTTCAGCAGCTAATAGTCACCTAGTACCCTCACCTTCTGACTAGTCTATTTCCCCGTACGCTATAGAAGGCAACTAGGTGAGGAGGCTCAAACTTATAGTAGGACTGTAAATGGATATTTGTATATTTGTTTATCATTTGTATTTATATTTATTTATATAAAATTTATTTGTATCTGTTTAAAATGAATATTACTTGTATTTGATTAGTACATATTCGATTATAAATGAATATGAATATGAATATGATATATGCGTATTCGATTCGTTTAATATCCACTTCAAATATATATTTATTAAATAATAAATTTAATCAACATAGTTATTGTTGGTTGACTTTATAATTAATATATTTAAATGCCATTATTAATATTAATTAGTACTAATAATTAATTATAAAGTCAATTATTAATTAGAAATTATGCTATTTGTTTTATTACTTTCTTTTTGATGAAATTGTATAGTTCCTTCTATCAATTAAAAATATATATTTGTTATAGGTTTATAGATTTACGTATTTAAATATTCATAAATAGATATCTAAATAATTATCATCGAATATGAATATCAAAAAAATAATTCAAACATGGATAAGTTTAATCAAATATAGATGCATCTGAATAATTATAATCGAATACAAATATATTCAAATTCAACTGATATCCGATATATAAGAATTCGGATATTATTTTTAAATATCCCTCAAATCTGTATTCGTATTTGAATATTTAAAAAGTTAAATGAATACGAATATAAAAAGAGTGTATCCGATTCGTTTAATATGCATTTACACCCCTACATATTATTAGTATCTCAAATCATGTAGTTGATGTCTCACTGCAAAAAAAATAAAAAAAAAATTACTTCTATTTGTTTAAACAAATATTCTGGGGGCTAGTTTAGTTTGCTTGAAGTGATGTGATTATGAATGATATATAAACAAATAGATATGCTTTAAATCTATCAAGATAAAGCAATATAATTTCATGTTTGGTTGGTGAGATTAGCTGAAAAGTAAATTAAAACAAAACATATGATTTTACGATTATAACCTTTTCTTATTTATTTTAATATATCTTTTTATATACTAATCAAGGGTAATTTGGTCTTTTGAATCTTATCCAACTCAAGAAAAATGTATCAAGCCTTTCACCACTTGATCCATATTCCAATTTAATATATGGCCAATGACTTATCATAAGCCCTATATCAAAGCAAACAAACAACAAATTATGAATGATTATGCATGGAATTTTTACAAATAACCCCCCTGTGCTAAGAAAAATGGGCAAATAACCCCTTGTGAAAAAAAAATATATACAAAGAAAACCCTCATATTTTAAAAAATCATGCAACGAACCCCCCTGAGGGCTTGGGTGTAGGACACGCGCCTATGCTGCACCTGGGCTTAAATTTTTGTATATGAAAAGACAATTATGCCCTTATTCATCAATCGTTGGATCTTCTTTTAAAGAATTGACGGTGTAAATCAAATCATATTTTTTTTTAAAAAAAGATATATAAAATATATTATATACAATATAATATATTATCATATATATAATGTGTATATATTATATATGTGTGTGTGTATATATATAATATACAAGTGCATAGATAAAATTATATATATAAATCACTACCCCAACCCACCGGCAGCCGGCAGCCGCCTGTACTTGCAATGATTAAAAAAAAAATTCAAAAATTGAACACAGCCGTCATGGCCAATGTGGCCAGATCTGGCCACAATGCTGCCGTGGCAGCCCGTAAGGTTTGGGGTGGGGGTGGGTGGGGGATGGGTGGGTAGAATTTTGTGTCATATGTATGTTATTAAATAATTATATATATTATCATATATGTATTATATATTATTATGCATTATATCATATATGTATTATATTGTATATATTATTATATATATTATCATATATATGTATATAAATATATTATATATTTTCATAAATATACACATATATATAATATTTTATTTGAGATAAATATTTAGAAAGAAAAAAGATATAAATAAAAGTTATTTAAATTTTATAGATAAATTTATATAAAGATGATGTTATTAAATAATTATATATATTTCATATATATATATGATAATAACATCGTATATATATAAATATCTTATCAACAAAAAGATATACAATATTTAATTTGAAATGAATAATTAGAAAGAAAAAATATATAACTAAAATTTATTTAAATTTTATAGATAAATTTATATATATGCTATATATGTATTTTAAATATATTTTTATGAAATTTAAATTTTATTTACTTTGGAATGAATTAATATAAAGAAAGATGAATATAATTGATAAGATAAAAATAAAAGTGATTTGAATTTTATAAATAAATTTATATATGTATAAAATGAGAATATATGAAATAATGAGAAATGAGAAATAATGATAAATTTATATATATGTATAAAATGAGAAATATATGAAATAATGAGAAATGAGAGATAATGATAAATTTATATATATGTATAAAATGAGAAATATATGAAATAATGGAAGAAGAGAGAAATGAGAAATAAAAAGAAAAGAAAAAAAATAATAATAAAGGTTATTTAAATTGAATTGAAAATATATTAAATGATTAGGGGTAAATTAGTCTTTTCATATTAAAATTATGTTAAATGGACAGCAAATGAGAAGGAGGCGGCGGTGTGCATGATTTTTTAAAATACAGAGAGGTATTTTGTACATTTATTTTTCACAGGAGGGTAAAATGCCTATTTCTTAAAATACAAGGGGGTAAAATTGCAATTATCCCCATTGTACATCTATCAAGCATAATCAATTGAAGCAAACAAGCCCGAATATGCTTGGTTAGGTAGCAAGTCGTGAATTAAGGCTTTGGCTTTCTCTAATGCCTGGTGGAACGAGGCAGAACGGCTCACGCTGGGGAGCAAGACAGTAGCTCTTGCACAGGGAGCAAGCCGTTTTGCTCTATTTTATTTTGTATTTCATCTCCTATTTTAATACGATGTATATATATCAAGTGTATTTGGTTTTCAATCCATTATTTTTATAAGAAAATATTTAATATACATATCATATATTCATGCATTAATAAAATAAAAGATGAAATATATAGTGGATTAGAGAATCTAAGCCGATATAATAAACAGGCCAGGCACTTGAACACAAGAGTTGTCAGGCTGAATAAAAAAAAAAAAAGCATAGAAGGGTCTTATGTACAATATTCATGCCCGTATAATTGCAAATTTCAACTTAGAATTAAGACAAATCCCAATAAATAGACTATCCTTAACTTTTCATGACTTTCTATCACAGTTAAGGTATATACGGTACAAACACTACACATAACTTGGTGGAGCTGATGCTGTTGGTACTCACCCAAATTTATGAGTTTGGAGCCTTGTCTGTTATAGGTGGACATGGTGGTGGTGGATACCGTCGCCTGTAATAATTAACTGGTTTCCTGGTTGTAGGTGCTGGTGGTGATGGTGGCTTTACTCTTTTGTTCTCGACCCATCCATTTACTCCAAAGAGCTTTCTGTTCATCATCTGGCACTCCATATTGAATTTGTTTCTCTCTTCACCTTAATTCAAAACATTAAAAGTTCAAACATTAGTATATATATTCTTCTGTTCAGCATGACATCTAATGAATTTAGGATGAGCCAAACATATGTACCTGTTGCTATACTGCGGCCTGAAGTACCATTAACTATCAGATACAGAAGTAGCATTAGGACAAGAACGCTCTTGAAAAAGTTGCCTTCCATGTTGAGATTTTGGACAAGGCTGATCCAATTTGAGAATTGTATTTGATTAATATTTGCAAGGAAGATGAATCAAATGTATGAATAAAAGGGTCTTGAACTCAGTGTTCGAAAAACCGGACCACTCATTAAATCGGAAAACTTAACGGTTCACGATTCACTGATTCAACCGTTGGTTGGACCGTATTTGAACTGCAATTGAACCGTGATGTCATAATTACGCAATATATATATATATTTATATTATATATATTATTTAAAAATTAATAAAATGCCAAAATATAAAGCATAAAGAGATTAAATGATATCCTCTAACATCACAATCCAAATATCTTGAATCATCTTTTGAATCAAGAACCCATATTAACCATTTAACAGTTACCCATCTCAAAATTTATAGGAATAAATATTTATTCAAGAAGGAATTGCAAAAAGCTTAAAAATTGAAGAATAATTTTCTTGTAGATTTGAATGGAAGAAGTGAAGAAATAGTATCATTCACCGGTTGGGAGAGACGGCGGACTCGCTTTCACCGAACTGTGGTGTTGGATCTTTGAAGCCGTGGACGTGGTGAAGGCGTGAAGCTGCTGCTGCTGCTGCTCTCGGTTTCTCTGGCAGTAGAGTAGGGAAGAGAAAATGGAAATGAAAGACAAAGACTTGGACTTGAGTGAATAATGAATTGAGTTAATTGACTAATACTAGGCTATTTTGACTTTTAGCTTGTACCATAACCTTTAACTTTAGTACTTAGGCAAAAAAATAAAAAAATAAAATAAAAACCATTCCAGTTCAGGTGAATCGCTACCGGTTCAACGGTCGAACCGTTCAAACCGGACGGTTTTCATAAGAAATGCTCATTTTAAAAAAAATTATGAAACACTTTAACATCTTTTAAGTTCCCAACATTGATAAGTTGCTTTGAAGAGCTTATATGCTCAGTCCGACAACTTCTAAACAATAATATGATGATAAAAACCTAATTACTGTCTAATGGAAAAAAAGAATAGCTATAAAATAAGATCGTAATTAAAAAGTTCAAGGTTTTCGCCAGTCTCTTTCTAACTAATTCAAACATCCTAGCATTTATTGCTTTATCATGAAATACAATTGTTGTTTTTTGAGGAACAGAGACAAGAAAGAGACGCAATACTCTTCATCCATAAAAAATATTATTGATGATTTTTTTTTTTTTTTTCATTTCATTGTTGTTCTTTTACATTTTTTCAATACTTTTTCATTTCTTGAAGTAGAATTCCATATGTAGAAGCCCATAATAACGTTATTTAAAAATTACATGTTTCATGGACTTGTATGAGCATGTATGACAATTTTAGCCACGTGATGTGATGTACCCAGAGACGGTTGTTAATAAATGAGGTTTAATATGAATTTAGTTACAGTTCTATCCAATGCTTCAGAATTTATAACTGACTACTCTCTCAAAAAAAAAAAAATAACTGACTACAAGTACCGAATAGTTTTTAAAAGATTCATATTTATTATTAGGGTAATTAAAGCTATAGTCTTGAGATTTGACTAATTACAAATAACCACTTATTATCTGGAAATTAAAATTACTTATATATATATACACCCTCGGCATTTTGTTGTGTTAAGAAACTCATTCAAAATTGATAAAAATACACTAAAAAAATAGAGTATCAATTATAAATGAATTAATTAAGACATTAAAATTTGTAGCTGATGTTAAAACTTTGTAACTTTAGTTGTGAAATTGACTTGACCAAATCCATAATAGTTATTCTCTCATAGCTATTAATGATGATTTTTTTATATATATAATATTTCCTCTACAAATAATCCATAATTTACTTGTTGCGCTTCAGACATATAATGCTATAAATTAATAGCTAATATTTTTCTTTACTTGTAATTTTAAAAAAAAAAATCACATTTGCTACAAAAATTTGTAGTGATAATTTGTAACTATAGTTATGAAATTAATTTCACAGAATTTTTTCCACAGCTGTTAACTAGTTTTTTTGGTAGTGAGACAAATTTACTCTAATAAAAATTGCAATAAAAGAATTAAAAAATAATTGATAAAATAAATGAACTATTTTCACCCCTAACCGCATAGGGATCTATGTAATATTTTAATATTAAAAGGAACATAATTATCTATAAGAAAAATATATCTTATGACTGTTTTGACTTTTGTTTATAAGGGACATATTGGTGGTTTATCATTTTTAGCCCTGACTATACGGAGGAATATGTATTTATCATAAGGTGGTACTAAAATGATGTATTGATAACAAATATATAGGGAGGTCTATATAGATTTTTATACCATTAAAAGGGGCATTATTGCAATATATGAATGACATAACTTTTAAGTATTTTTGTTCTATTTCATGACAGTAAATATCATGACCTATATTTATTAACTACTTTATTACAAGGACTTTTGGGTTACAAAGGAAGCTTGACCACAACTTTAAATATGACTAGGCTTGTGGTAAAATTACAAAATTCGTCCTGTAACTTTATCTCATTTGATTTTTTGTCCTATAAATTACATAATATCAATTTTAGTCCTATAAGTATTAAAAAATTGTCATTTTTTGTCCTTTTTTTGCCGGAGTTGGCGAAACTTGCCGGAAAATGTGACGTGGCACACTGTGCATGTGGACATTACTTGTTTCTACCACATTGACAGCTTACATGGCAGGCAAAATTACAAAATTCGTCCTACAACTTTACCTCATTTGGTTTTTCGTCCTATAAATTGCATAATATCAATTCTAGTCCTATAAGTATTAAAAAACTGTCATTTTTCTTACTTTTTTCTCCAGAGCTGGCGAAACTCGCCGGAAAATGTGACGTGGCACACCAGGCATGTGGACATTTCTTGTTTCTACCTCATTGGACTGCCTAGTCTTTTTCTTGCTTAGTTGGCAGCATACATGTCTTTTCTTTTCTTTTTTTTAAATTTCAAATACATTATATAATTTGTATATACACACGCATATAAATACACATCCATTTATATATATATATTTATATATTACATATCATCATTTTCCCTGCAAAACACAATTTTTTCCCTTGAATATCCTTCATTATCCCCAAAATTTTTTCATTTTTTAATATATACATACATACATATATTATATATACATCATATATATATTTTTATTATTATTATTATTATTATTATTATAACAATAAAAAAATCAGTCAATTTCATTTTCACCCCAAAAATCTAACAAAAAAGCATTAATTTGACTGCTACAGTAAAAAAAAAAAAAAAAAAATTCTCCCCCGAAACATAAGCAAACATACCAAAATTCTCCAGAATCAATTTTTAACTATTTTTGAAAACCTAACCAAAAATTAATCACATTCCCCAACATAATTTTCATATTCTCTAATAATTTATTCTCCCAAAACACATAATAAAATCATACAAAAAATATAACCAAACATTATCCTAATTTGCCATTAACCATATTATTTTAACTCACATACTTAAAATAATTTAATAAATTAAACAAAAATTAAAATTCCTAACCCCCACCCCACTCCAACCCAACCCTCGCCTCGCCCCAAGATGGGCCGGCCATGGATATATTCCCCCACCTCCCCCCAACCACCCGGTGGGGGGCTAGTCGAGCTCACCATGGCAAGCCAATGGCCATGGTGGCCAACACATCGCCTGGCCAGAGGCGGCAACCATGGTGAGCTAGCCCGTGGCCATGGTGGGTGGGTGGGTGGGTGGGTGGGGGGGGGGTGGCGAGGCGGGGGTTGGGGTGGGGGTTAGGAATTTTAATATATGTTTAAATTTAATTAAATTATTTTAAATATATGTGAGTTAAAATAATATGGTTAATGGCAAATTAGGGGAATGTTTGGTTATATTTTTTGTGTGATTTTATTATGTGTTTTGGGAGAATAAATTATTGGACAATATAAAAATTGTGTTGGAGAATGTGATTAATTTTTGGTTATATTTTGAAAAATAGTTAAAAATTGATTTAAGAGAATTTTGGTATGTTTGTTTATATTTCGAAGGAGGATTTTTTTTTTTTTTACTGTAATAGTCAAATCAATGTTTTTTTGTTAGATTTTTGGGGTGAAAATGAAATTGAGTGATTTTTTTATTGTTATAATAATAATAATAATATATATATAATGTATATATGAAAATTTGGGAAAATTTTGGGGATAATGAAGGATATTCAAGGAAAACAAATTGTGTTTTGGAGGAAAAATGATGATATGTAATATATAAATATATATATATATATAAATAGATGTGTATATATATGTGTGTGTATTTATAAATTATATAATATATTTGAAATTTTAAAAAAAAGAGTAAAGAAAAGGCATGCATGCTGCCAACTAAGCAAGAAAAAGACAAAAAATGCCTACTAGGCAGTCCAACGAGCCAGAAACAAGAAATGTCCACACGCCCGGTGTGTCACGTCACATTTTCTGGTGAGTTTCGCAACTCCGGCGAGAAAAGGATGAAAAATGACAATTTTTTAATACTTATAGGACTAAAATTGATATTATGCAATTTATAGGACGAAAAATCAAATGAGGTAAAGTTACAGGACGACTTTTGTAATTTTGACTGCCATGTCAACTGCCAATGTGGCAGAAACAAGTAATGTCCACATGCCCGATGTGCCACGTCACATTTTCCGGCGAGTTTCGCTGGCTCCGGCAAAAAAAGGATGAAAAATGATAATTTTTTAATACTTATAGGACTAGAATTGATATTATGCAATTTATAGGACGAAAAACCAAATGAGGTAAAGTTACAAGGCGACTTTTGTAATTTTGCCCTAGGCTTGTCAATGGGTCAGATTCGGATTGGATTATGCTGGATCCGAATTCGACAATGATATGCCATATACGAATCCGACCCAAGATCCTATAGGATCTTGACTATTATAACCATATTCGGATCCATATAAAAATCGGATATCCGAAAAAAGATCCGAATTCGAATACTCCCAAAAATCATATATTTGTTATTTTTCTAAAAAATTAGTAGAATCTAAATCCAAAACATTCATCCTTAAAAAAAAAGATACACAACATATTAACGACTAAATTTTCAAGTCTATTTATCATATAAAAGCAATAATATAAGTTAATCACATTCATTTATCATATCATTGTATTTTAGGTTCTACTGTTGATAATAATACTTATTTGACATTATAAATGCATATATACTTAATTAATTATAAACTTAAAGTTTTATAAAAAAAAGAAACTCATTTCAATCAAATTGAGATTTGTATTGCATTCTTTTATATCACAACATTCAGCTTATGCTCATTATTTTTCCTGCATCATTTTTTATTATAAAAATAGAGAAACAGGTGATGCAATTATGATGTAGATAACCTCTAAATCTAACATTTTATATGAAAAATCAACGGATTTGATATATTGCATAGAAGCTCATTATTTTTTTCGTCCAAAAATTCATTTTGGCGTTGCTATAGAACCCTACGTATATATATGTATAATACTATATGTATACATGTAATATTATATATTCAGATTCGAATTATTAATGGATCGGATCGAGTTAAATCCATATTCGCTCCATTTATTTCGAATTACGGATTTTTTTAATCGGATCATATCCATCGAATCTTTTATTGGTTAAAGATCTTGAATTATCGGATTGAATTTAGATCGAATTCGGATTAAAATCTGCTCCATTGACAGCCCTAAATATGACCATTTTATCGTCAGCCTAATCGAAATACAAGATAACAGAAAAATAATTTCACAATTTGCACCTGAGTGGCCAATTATTTTAAGACCCAATTTGTTAGCAATGGCTAAAATGAAGCCTTTTCCATTTAAATCGCATTGTATTCATTGAATTTGTGGATTTTGTATACCATTTTCGTGCATATAAACAATCTTATAATAAATTCAGAGGGGTAATCATAACCGAAATAACAATCCTATCAGTCATTCTTTTTATTATCTTTTCACAAAGTGGAATTACAAGCGACAAACAAACAAATCGAATTAAGCTTCATTTGAGTTCAAATTGCTATGGTTCAAAATAGGTTGAATCCAATGTGTGTTTATATAAATGGATTAAAATTGGGTTAGTTTTCAAATAATTTATGTTTGTCCAATCAAATTAAATGCAAATAAAATTTTTCGTTCATTTTGTTTTCTCAAAAAATTAATTGAAAAAATTATAGTCATGTTGGATGTGTGCAAAACTCATGCAACATGAGTAATGTAAACAATCACATAAATGTACATATTACAACAAATAATACAATAATGAAAAGAGTAACTATCTCAAGAAAAACTAACTATAGTTACCAAGTGATAGGGTCAATTTGTATTAGCCTCTAATTTACTATATATGCGCATTGTTTGAAAAAACACATCAAAGCTAAAAGTTGGGAAACTATTACTACCCTACTAAAAAATGTGGCTCAAAGAGGAATCTTGAGATTTACTTCTGTTCTTTGCATGCCTAGCTTGTCTGGATAAATGGAGCATCAATGGGGATCTATATCTACTTTGGGACCACCCTTGTCTTTTATATAGAAATGGTGTAGAGCTCCCTCATTTTCTATCAAATGCTTACACACGAAAGTTCATATAAGGAAAACCTTAATGTGTAATTAATTGAATTATGAATTGTTAAAATATGTTAATATGTTATTTTATGATGTCATTATATTATCCTGTAATAATTCGCAGTCCCTTTAGGTACATACTCAAATGCATGTGTGAAATTTCCCAGCCAACTCATGGAGGGTGATCACTTGATATATAAGGGTTAATAAGAGCTCTATATAGTCTAATTAGGAGTAAAGGAAAAATTGGAACAGTTCAATGTTTCCACAAGCTATCCCTTAGGCTCGGAAGAAATGTAAAGATAAACGAGTAAAGATAATTGATATGGGTATAGCCCACAAGCCGAATATAATGGACCTAAAAGTTGACGTCACCAACAGGCCCAACCCCATACTCAAGCCCTAACAAGTACATCGAGGTCAGGACGTGTATAAAGTAAATCGACCTCATAAACAGGTCGACCAGAACCATGGAAAGCTAATGGGTCCCATCGACCACCTACGGTCGAGCAACGCGCACGGTGAGAGAGAATTCCGACTGCAGAAGCATTAATTGTAGCACTTGATGCCAATCATGTTCGCATTTAATGTGGTCAAACCATCATCCTATCCGCATTTAACGGCCCTGTCAGCTTATCACCTCCACATTAGTGGCGATAAGGGCACCCTTGTTGCCGGCCAATCTTAAGCATGATGTCAAACTAGGTCAAAAGGACCTATAATGCCTTTACACAGAATGGAGAAGAATTGATCCACAGTAGGGAGAAAATTGTCTTTTTCATCCCTCATCAGGCACTATAAATACCTTCTTCTCAAAGACAAAGGTATGTTTTTCCACCTTCCCAAAATTGTTACTTTGCCCAATTGCTCTCTAGATGAATTTACACTAACTTAAGCATTGTAGGATCTTAGCTAAGGACCCTCTCAGCTAGCCTAATGTTCGTTCCCTGCTTGTAGGATGCGACCCGCATCCGTCCTTCCACTTCGCACACCTATCCTTCTAGTCGATTGCCCGTCAGGTCAACCACATGAGACTCCCTGCAAAAAAGACACTATCATTTGGCGCTGTCTATGGGAAATTTAATCCGCAATCAAGAAAATAGTGAACACTAGGCGCACCATGTTCGAGAGGGAGAGTGACCGCAAAACACCACCACCACCCCTACTGCCACCGCAACCTTAGCAGGACCAAGAAGCAGCAGGTCCAAGCTCTCAGCTAGAACAGGTGGTAACCTTGACGATCCCACAACTTATGCAAATAATAAGTGAGCAGATATCAGCACAACTATCAGTTGTACTGCAAAGATGCAATAATCAGCCTGCAGCGATCGCTAGCACCACTCTGTTTCCTTCCCACCAAAAAGATAGGCCCCCACATGAGGACAGAACAAGAAATGAAACACATCGTCACCCCAGCAGACATGATGTCAGCTCAGGGCGTTTCCCACGAGAAGAAACCCACCGAACATTTTACTTGACCCAAGAGAGCCTAGCAACGCAACAGGGTCGAGAAACAGAGACCTCAACCAACCAAGAACCTATCCCAGACAGATCGGGAAGAGTGGGAAGAGGTGTCACATCAGGTCTAATAGCTCAACAGATGCTTAATGGAAATTTTGAAGTGCAACACTGAAAGAAATATGCAATTCAACAGTGTCCCTCAACTATGCAGGGAGAGATAATCACTATTTGTCCACAAGATAATAGAGGAACGGATAGTAATCAGTGCCAAAATCCCGATTGGACTGCCTAAATATAACGAATCCACTAACCCGAATGAACATCTCTTGCAATTTGAGCACATGATGCAACGCCACGGGCATAATGAACACATTCATGCCAAGATGTTGGTAACCACTTTTTAAGGAATTGCCCTCGAGTGGTTTGACAAATTGGAGCTTACATCCATCTACTCATATGATCAGCTCTGTGACAAGTTCCTCCACTAATTTGCCAGTAGGAAAAAGACCAAACTCCCCACACACTCACCTCTATATAGTAAATGTTTTCGGGAATTCATTGCAAGATTCAATACTGAGGTCTTAAAAATCGACAACCCAAGAATTGAGTTCTTGGTCGATGTATTATTTCTTGGACTCAAGTACAATGAGTGCGCCAATGCCCTGATCAGGGAGAGACCACGCACAATGCAAGAACTACTCATCTTCGCAGAAAGGTATATAACCTAAGAGGATATGAACAAAATGAAATACGGGAATCTAGAGAATGAGACGAAGAAATGTAAGGAAAATGAGGACAGACAGCAAAAGGATGGCCACCGATCCCTCATCAAGAGGTTCCACAATTATACCCCATTTAACACACCCAGAAAAGAGGTTTTGTACTAACTCAATGCAACAACAACCATGAAGAACTCCAAGAAATATTTTCACTTCCACAAGAAGAAAGGCCATGATATGGAGGACTGCTTAAACCTCCATGATGAAATCGAACTGCTCATTCGACAAGGCCATTTGAAAAATTAATCGATGAGAAAGCCAAATAGAATACAGGCTGGATTGACCAGACTCCCCATAGAGAAAGGACGGACAACCGAAGAAAAGAGGGTAAAATAAAAGAAAAGGTTGAGGAAGAACACCCCATTCCCCCAGCGAGATATGCTTGATACCATTGCAGGAGGACCAACATGGGGGACTCTAAAATAGCAATGAGACAAATCCAAAGACAACTTGAATCCACCAAGTCCTTAGGAGCCAAAACAGTCTTTCAGCTATCTACCAGTGCAGAGCCAATCTCCTTCTCAGATTCCTTTCTCTTACACTTGGGGGACCAGGGAGCTGACAACAAACTGGATTGCTCCTTTATTGTGGTAGTAGAAATTACCAATTTTGAGGTTAGAAAGATCTTGGTCGATAATGGTAGCTATGCCAACATAATTTTCTCGTCGACCCTAGAAAGAGTGAAGTTAGGTAAGCTTAAGTTCAAACTAGTCCGTACCCTGCTTGTCAGATTCAGAAGAGCTGAGATCATCCCAGTAGGATCTATAAGTCTATCCAACTCATTTAGAGAAACGCCCAAGAGACAAACATTGATGATCAGCTACCTGGTGGTCGATGCTCCATTTGCTTATAATGCTATAATCGGGATGCCAAAACTGAATGATTTTAGGGTAGTTGTTTCCACTTATCATATAAAGATCAAGTTTCCAATAACAACAGAAACTGGAAAACTACTCTCCAGCATGAAAGAAGCCTAACGATGCTACACTATCGTAGTGGAGGCAAATGAGCAGAAAAGTTGATCAAAACTGAAACCCTCAGGGGACATCCTAGTAATGGAACCTGAAGAGGGACAGACAAATAAGAAGAAGAAGGCCATTGTTGTTGAAAGGGATGAAACCATTTGTGCATAATCCAAGACGAACATTGCATGGTTTTATTGAAAATGAAGAATGAGTGCGATCAAAATGTTTCCACGCTTTACTATGTGCCATACTACCTTTTGCACACTAATTTTTCTAATGCCATGTCTTATCCTTAGACGTGTGTTTGGATATATAAAGTCGTTGGAGTCTAGGAATTGGAAGTAGGTAACGCAGCACTTTGTAGGGAACATTCTTTTATAACTAAGGTTTCTAGACTTGTACATAGAGTGACCACAAATCTTGCACTCATTCATTTTAATATCTTCTTTGTAGTATAGCATGCAATTGTTGACACAAACATGAATTTTCTCATAACCAAGACCAAGTGCTGCCACCATTTTCTTTGCATGGTATAAATTACTCGGGAACTTCTTATCTTCTGGCATCATACTTTTCATCAATGATATAATGCGATCGGCACACGCTTGTGGCAAGTTAAAATTAGATTTAATATTCCACAATTGAGAAATAACTGAAAATCTAGTATGTTACCTGCAACCTTGCCATAAAGGTTTCTTTGCATCTTTTAATACATCAAAGAACTTTTGGGCAGAGGAATTAGGTGGTTCGGTATCAATTGGATGCTCGTCCCTGTCAAATCCCCAATTAAAGTTAAGGCCTCCAACATCCATAGCCATGGTTCTCATTCGATCATTTTCATTATTTCTAGACCCTAAAGATTCTCCACCAGATATTCCTCCCCTAGATTCCCCATGTGCATCCCGTCTAGTGTAGCCATGCAAAAATCCATATTCTTTAAGGTGATAATGTACATTTATCACGATTATCAAACTTCATGTTGCGACACTTCGAACAAGGACATCTTATATTACCACGGTCAAGAATCTCAGGACGAGAGTAAGCAAACTCTAGAAAGCCCCTAAAGCCTTTATCAAACTTATCATATAAAAATTCATTATCTAATCGATGTCACATCCAATTTTGATCATTAGACATGTTTTCTGCAATTTTAAACCATTAAACTATTATTCAAAAAGCTCAACACATTTTTTCTCCTTATAAACAAGTCCAATGACTTGATTACTAGACATGCTCAAACATGTCAATACAAAAATCATATCCCCAGAAGCGGCATACACACACAAAAAAAGCACAACAATTCTAATAGCATGACTAGCGAACAGCATTAGCATGACTAGTGAACATTACCAGCAAACAAGTTGCATTAATTTTTTAGTGTAAGAAAAAAGGGGAAAAAATAATTAGTGATCTAGATTGGATAATGAAAGTGCTTTTTCAACCTATGGCTTGCATTAATGACCTATTACAATTATTAATCATATCTTCAAATAATAGTGTTTCTTCTTAGTTTTAATATTAATGAAATAAGCTTGAAAAAAGAAAAAAAAAAGGTCCTCCAGTTATTAAAAAAATTAAATAAGACAACCAGAGATAATAAACATAGCTATGAGAAAGAAGAAACATTAGTCATCTTGATTAGTAAAAAGCCAAATGTACTATTGCTAAGGATGCCAAGGGTGCCACCAAAGCTACTTGTGCCGGCTCCAAACAAAAGACATGTACATCAAAACAATAACCACATCATTAGATTTCATCTTATTAATTATGTCCTTGATAGAAATTTCGCAAAGGATAACAACATTTTTTTCCCCCTCTTTTTTTCTCAAAACAAACTTATAGCTCCAATAATTTAAAAGAAGGCTCTTGACAAGTTTTTGGACCACGTGTACCTTTACATACAACACACCTTTAACAAAATTAAGCAGAGTAATGTTTCGTTCTCCTTAAGGCCAATGCTTCATCTATAGAGAACTTTCCTAAAGAGAGCATTATTTACTATTAGAGAAACTAGATATAGAAATTTAATATAAGATATGACCAATTAAATATAACCAATAATTATTATTATGATTTAGTTGTAGATTAGAATGGTGGGTGGGATAGTAAGCAAGTCACGGTACATGTTTAATCTAAAGAGTCAAATAAGAGACAGATCATACCTACTAATAAGGTTGGCACCTTTAGCAATACCAGCTGTGGTTTCCCATAGATTATGCTCTCAAGCATTTGAATTGTGCAGTTTATGGGAATCAACTGGTGCAACCTAGAAGCAATAATAACAAAACGTTAGGCCGATACAAGCAATCTGAAGTAGACTTACTATGGCACATGCATATTCACTGGATTGTAAGGCATATCAAGAATTTTGAAGTAGGAGGAGCAAGTTTTAAGTCAATAATACTATTTAATCCAACATTTCCAAATAATACACTTTAACTACACAATACTCCACAAATTAGTAATATTTTAAAAGTTGACAAATCTTAATAATATAGGATAATTTATTTTCAAATAAAAGGAACGAGTACATGATAAATTGAAGAGTGAACTATCTAGTTAATATAATTATTTCTCAATCATAAAAGTAAATTGAGCAATGTCAAATAAAGCCAAAAAACTGAACAGATGAAAAACACAAAAATGTGTTGAACTTCTATTAATTCAAGTTAAGAGTCATAATTATAGAATAAATAAAGGCAAGTAATTGCGTAAGTTGCATTAGTGCTCAAACATAGGGAAAAGGTGGTTATTAAGTAATGTTTTCTCATTTTTCAATACTAAAGAAGAATCTGGTGGACATAGGGACCACCAATATCTTACCCACCCACCCGCCCTGTTCCCTAGCCAGCCCATGTGTCCTCTCGTTCTATTGCCTAATATAACAAATCCTAAGATTTTGCTTAGGTAGGGTGCATTCGAATGGGGTATGAAAACTAGACCGTTTAAGATAAGGTTCCTCCCCCCAATACTACATTCTAAGAGCCAAACTTACCAAATCCAAGATGCATTTTTAGTCACTGTCAATTTTTCAGCTTCTCTGTGACGCTCATTTGCTGATTTCAACTCGCGCGCCTCACTCGTCGCTCTTTGCTCATCACTCGCTGGTAGCTGGGTCGCTCCATGTAAACAGTGAAGTAAAATGTTTAAGACAGGTGCCCACCTAACAACAAAAAACTCATTTTGGTTTTTTATTTATGTTGAGTTTCCGAAATAATAAATAGCTTTTGAATGCTAGATTTAACATTGTTAGTCAGTTGGCAAGTTCTTTTGGACTTTTGGAAGAGGTCTTGAGTTCGATTATCAAGAATTGCAAGTGAGTTTTTCTATTTTATTACTTCATATTAAATGATAAAATATTTTATCATTAATAAATTTTTGTATTTATTAATTAGTTCAATAGTAAATTTATTCATTTTTTTTATTGAGGTTCAAAGTTCAAATTTTATGAAATACATATTGATCCTTTTCATTTATTCGTAAATATTGGTGATGGTAAATAAATTGTATCTAATATTTTACTAACTAAGCAAACAAATTCTACAAGCTTAAACTTATAAACATATTTAATTATTTAAATAAATATACAATAATAATGTCTTTTATTGTATGAAAATTATAATCACTCTAAATATTTAAATACAATAATATAAGTAAAACATAAATTTTATACTTTACGTCATAAAATTTTGTTGAAAAATAAAATATTATATTTGTGACCAAGTATTGATCGAAAATTATGATAATTAGTTAGTCAATGAATTAATGACATCAAAAAAAGTTGGGTCATAAAATAGTGACCGGATTATTTACTGAAAAATTATAGATCACTAATTACTGACCCCAATTTGCGGTCACTAAAATTAGGGACCGATAAAATTTAATCCTTAATTGGTGACCAACTTAGTGAAAGAAATAAAATTCATTCACTAATTAGTGCTTGAAGCAAGGGGATCACTAATGTGGTCGCTAATTGATCACTATTTTTTTTTTAAAAAAAATATTTTTAGATTAGTCATTAATCGGTTACTGTCAGTCACTAATTAGTGACCGAAAATTCGGTCACCCTTTTTCTCGGTAGTGATGGTGGCAGCCAAGATGGCACTCGCGGTGCCATTCCATGGCCACCAATTTTCGTAGTTGGCTGCCATGGTAGCCATGTGCATATGAATGGTTGAAGGTTGGACGTGGAAATGAAGACAGGGAGATGAAGGGAAAAAAAATTAAAAATTAAAAATTAAAAAATTAAAAAAATTATTTAAGTAATTTTAAAATTATATTATTATTTATTCTTTTAAAAAATATTTTATATTTATAAAATTTTATTCACATTTTATATATATTTTTATAAAATTTTCTTAAAACATTCCGTTCAACAATGTTAATTGGATTGTCGCATTGTCCACTGCTGCCTATCTCATGCCATGCTTCTTCTTTCTCCGAATCGGTTCCCGGTGTTAGTCAATCAAGATTCGTTATCAAGAGAGGGAAGAGCCTTTACTTTAGGTTAGGCCGGTACCCTAATTTTTTTGGATTGTTACGTATGATTCAGGCTCATGACCATTCGATACCATCACGGTGGCACCCCAGGTCCAATTAGATCGATTTCATGGGATTCCACAAACCATGGTATAATATTGGTTCTAATTGTAGTATTATGAGCTCCACACTGTGGTTTAGTTGGTCTGCTATTTGGATCCATTCAGCTACTAGCACATTAAGCTTTCTGTTGAGACCTTTGCAATTTTGTTGCCATAATGAATCTATCGCTTCACCTTGGGATATGAAATAAGGTATTGACCATTTAATATTATAACTAATTTTCCATCTTTGGCTCCTGGTTTAATATATAACGTTAGCTTGGATTAGTCAAAACACTTATCTGACGCTGCACTACCTGAATGACCATTCTCTATCACAAACAGAACCAGCAACTCTAAGCCTCCTCACGTAGGTGCTTTCCATAGTTGGGAAAGAAACTAGCCCAAACTGATCCATTAAGGAAGTAGGTGATTAGATGCTGAAATTGTTAAGATTAGTTCTTAGCTAGCCTTTTTGCAGCTAACTTAACACTTCATCTATTTCCTAGCCTTTATAAAAAAACAGAGAAATATAGGTTAGTATCGAAGTTAGGAAATTGAGATCAATGCTGAATTATGGCTGAGGTCAGAGATGAACTCTTTGTCTTTAAGTCGAATTAGCTCCACGTTTGTGCTTATGGTTGACGACTATCATCTTCTAAACTATAACGACCAATCGTTCAAGTAGTAGCAGCACTACAAACTATTTGAATCAGCAAACTTAAAAGTGCAGTGGAACTCTCTTGAAAACTTGGAAAGAAGGCAAAATAATGCAACAGGCTGCTAAGAGAATGCATGAATGCTAATGAATTTTCTAATGATAAATGACTAGAGAGGAGAACTGTTTACAGGAGTTCAAGAGATACAATAAGTAGGCACCTCTGCCGAAGCTACCCCCTGAAAATCTTAGAATAAAAATTTGGACCTGTGGCTCAAATCCAAATATGCCCATGCCAATGCCAATGCTAAGTCAGCCCATGCCCACAACAATGTAGGTCTGCACACGCACACATGTGGCTTGGATTGAACTTACAAGAATATAGGTCATCTTTCCTCCAAACGCTTGATGTGTCACTAATGCTAACTTCTTCAAACTCGAGCTAAATAAGTTGATTGTTTATTTACTCCTCTTCCAATGTAGGACTCTTCACATTCCCACATTTCCATCTACTACTATAAGTCCATTCTAGTCAAACTTAGGTAGCTCATTTTGTGCATTAATTTTTCATTCACTCAAAATTAATTTTGAATAATAAATTGTATTATAGTCATCTACCCATAGCATAGAGTACGATAATGATGAATATTTAGAGTAATTAACATTTGAGCTGACTTAATTAATTGGTCAAATTGTCCAATTTCCAACAATATAAAGTACTAAAATTGTATTGGGATGGGCCATAAACAATCTATGTTATACTTAATGAGAATGCTTGCTGAGTAACCTTTGGTGTATAAATCTCACACATAAAGTGTGAGATTAGAGGTTCAAACTAACGAACTCCTAAGTTACATATGTATAAATTAAAAAAATAAATAAACAAATGAGAATGCCTAAAAATTTGCCATTGTCTAGTATGCACATATTTAATAAAATCGACAGGGCCACTTGAATACATAAGTTCTCAAACTGAACCAAGAAGCATGGAAGGTCTTATATACAAAATTTATGCGTATATAATTGTAACTTTCAACTGAGAATTGAGACAAATCCGAACAAATAGACCTCTCCTTAACTTTTCATGTTCTCCTCAAAGTCTTAAGCTATATGCATGTAATACTAAACATAAATTGGTTGAGGTGATGCTGGTCCGGTGTTATGAGTTGGGACCCTGGTTGAAGGTGCTGGTGGTGCTGGTGGCTTTACTCTTTTATTCTCGACCCATCCATTTACTCCAAAGAGCTTTCTGTTCATGATCATCAGGCACTCCCTATTGAATTTGTTTCTCTCTTCACCTTAATTAATTCAAAACATTAAAAGTTCAAACATTAGTATGTTCTTCTGTTGAGCATGACATCTAATGAATTTAGGATGAGGCAAACATATATGTACCTGTTGCTATGCTGCAGCCTGAAGTACCATTAACTATCAGAGACAGAAGTAGCATTAGGACAAGAATGCTCTTGAGAGAGTTCCTTTCCATGTTGAGATTTTGGACATAGAAGTTCTGTTGATTCTTTGCAAGGAAGACGAATCAAATATATTAATAAAGGGGTCTTGAACTTGTAGCTGAATGGCCACATGCATTAAAATTTGTTAGGTATACTTCACTTAAGTAAGCACAGGTTGGCTATCTTTGCATTGAAAATTCCAGGTCAACTCAGTAATGGAACCCAACATTGAAAATTATGGACTATTGGCAGTGTGAACAATGGCAAGTGTAGCTTTTTGTTAAGCCATATCGGACTTCGGTAGGTTCTTCTTAAGCCGTATCGGACTTTGGTGGAATATGAAGACAATAACAAGTTGATAAATCTTTATTACTAGCTAGCTAGTCTAATGAAGAACAAAAATTAGGTATAAATTAAGATATATGCTAAAAAGTTCAAGGTTTTCGCCAACCTCTTTCTAACTAATTCAAACACCCTAACATTTTTTGCTTTATCATAAACTAAAATTAATATATTATGAGGAACAAAGACAAAAAAGAGAGGTAATACTTTTCCTCCATATAAAATATTACTGTCCTTTTCTTTTCGTTTGGTTCATTGTTTTTCTTCTTCCACTTCTTCTTCTTCTTCTTTTTTTTTTTTTTTTTTTAATACTTGACCATTTCTTGAAGTAGAATTCCACATCTAGAAGTCCATGGTCATTTTGCTTGTAACTTACACATTGGATGGACTTGTATGAGCGTATATGACAATTTGAGCTACATGATGCACCCAGAAAGGATTGTTATTTATGGGATTTAAAACTAATTAAATTCCAATTTGATCTCATGATTCAAAATTTGTAATTGACTACAAGATCGATTAGTTTTATTAAATTAAAATATCCATAATTATTAAAAGGGTAATTAAAGCTATACTCTTGAGGTTTCATTAATTACAAATAACCTCTTATTTTTTTGGAAAATTACGTATATACTCTCTAACATTTTGTTGTGTTAAGAAATCCAAAACCAAATTGATGAACAGACAATTTTATTCTTATTAAAATTGCAATTTTAGAAAAACAAAAAATGATTTAGAAAATAAATGGACTTCTTAGAAAAGGACTAGGTATAAACTAAGAACAAATTCGAACACCCTGACGTCAATTGCTTTATCATAAACTGTAATATATTATGAGGAATAAAGACAATAAAGGGAGGTAATACTTTTCATCCATAAAAAATATTACTGCTGATTTTTTTCATTGTTTTTCTTTTGCTTTTTCTTAAAATACTTGACCATTTCTTGAGTAGAATCCCACATCTAGAATCCCATAATATTGCTATTCAAAACTTACATGTTGAATGGACTTAATTGTCTGAGTGTGTATGACAATTTTAGCCATATGAAGTACCTAGATCTCGTTAATAAATAGGATTTAATATGAATTTAGTTTTATGATTCAGAATTTGTAATGGACTACATAATTGAATAGTTTTATGTACTCAATTAATGATGGGTATGTTCACGGTGAGATATGCTAGTATTCATTTTATACGAGGTATCATTAAATTAAATCATGACTATGTCTTACAGCATGTTATCGTTAATTTACAACAAATTGTTGGTTCGCATATTAAAATTTAGGACATTAAATGTTTGATAAATATTTAAAAAATAATTAAAAATATTTTCAAAAAAATCTGTTATATTAGATAACATAATTTCATAATTTCAAATTACATATTTCATAATATTAACATAATAAATATATATAAAATATTTAGTATAATTAAATATAATTATCTTTATTTATTAACTAAAATAAAAAACCTAAGGATAAATATAAAATCTAAAACTATCATCCTAACAATATAATTTAATATTAAAATAATTTTAATATAGTTTGAATTATTTTGGACAATATAATTTAATAATTTTAAATAAATAAACTAAGTAAAAAATAATTATTTTTGACTAATACTTAATAATACATAAAAATATAAATGTCTTTAAAATAATTTGATTAAATTAATAAATTAATTAAAAAATAAATAATTAATTAATTAAAACAAAAAGTTCATCTTATTGTCATCCAACCCCCAGCCGCAAACCCCACCCCACGGGCCCACGCCAACCGCCCTCGTCCCATGGCTCCCCTCTTCCCCCTGGCCCCCTTCCCTTCTTTCCTGGCTGGCCGCCCGACTATGGCCAGATTTGGCCACCTGCCAGGCTGCCGCCAGGCGCCAGCCATGACAATCGAATTTGGGTAGTTTTGGGGGTGGGGGATGGGGGTTACATATATATATATATATGTATTTATTTATTCATTTGTAGAATATAATGTGTGTATATATTTACATATTTGTAAATATATATTATTTTAAAATATTTTTGTGAGGAGAGTTTTTGTTATATTTAATTTTTATTTTTTAACTTTTTTTAACGAGGGTTAAATGAACATTTCATATTCTGTGGGTTTTTTCATAAATACATTAAATTTTAGGGTTTTTTTTCTCCATAAATAGATAACAATTTCTATTAAGATTTTAACAAATATTGCACAGAGGACCAAAAGTGTTTAAAAAATTATAAAATTTGGTTTTAAAATGTTCAATACCATAAGTTTGGGATTAATAATGCACACACAGTTGAATTGGGGGACCAAAAAGATAATTTACCCATTTTGTTTAATTAGATAAGTTTTCAATAATAAAATTTTATTATTCGTCGTCATTTCTTTGGTACAATAAACTATTAGCATACGATTAGAAACCATCAACCAATCGTATAGGTAACAGGTTCAATATACTTATTATGTTGCCAACTAATTATTAAAATAAAATTTTATATTTTTACGTTTTAAATCAAACGATTTAGATTAAATACACTTATGCATCCCTCATATGGGCATGTATAAATAAGGTTGCACCACTCCTTAAAAGATTCATAGTTATTAATAGGCTAACTAGAGGTTTGCCTAATTAGAAATACCTAATTGGATAATCACATACTCTCTACCATTTTGTTGTGTTAAGAAATCCAATCAAAATTGATAAAAGACAAATTTATTCTTATTAATATTGCAATTAAAAAACAAAAAATAATTTATAAAATAAATGAACTTATTTCCCCAGCCACATAGGGGTATATGTTAGGTTTTACTATTAAAAGGGGCATAACTATGGTATATATATCAAAAATATATTTTCTTGACTTCTTTTGTTTATAAGGCCTTATAAGTATATAGGTAGCTTATTATTTTTAGCCCTGACTATATATAGAGGAACAAATAATATTTTTATATCACTAGCAATTATTTGCATGCAATTTTTGCATAATCATATTATCTGCGCACCTTACATTCATTATACTAAAAATTGACATGCATCTAAAATGTATAATCTAAATTTGTATAATTATGAAGATAACAATCATGTAAGATAAACATTTCATAGTTCATTACTAGGTTGAAGGAAAAAATTCAAATTGTCATTAAAATATTGAGTTTACCTTGTGATAAGAGAAATTTTTGAATAAATTATGGCTATTTAAACATGTGGGTTTTACTGAATATATAGAATCAGTAAAAGGAAAATTTTTGTATAATAGAAACTTAATACCATAGCTTCTTAGAGTCTAGAGACAAAAGAGACTTTCTTCTATAGATAAAAGGGTACTAATGTGATGTATTGATAATAAATAGGGAGGTCTATATAACTTTTTATATCATTGAAAGGAGACATTATTGCAATATACAAATAACATAATTTTCTTACGTATTTAAATATAATATTGGTGTTTTTATAAATTAAACTTTTTTGTTCTCCAAATTGCATGGCTTTCATTTTATTTTCTCCTTCCCCCCCCCCCCCCCCCCCCCCCCCCCCCTATTTTTTTGGTAAAATTCTCAATAAATTTTACATCTTTTTATAAAATTCCATAATGTGCTACCACGTTTCCATGTCTACCTTTACCATGACCAATTTGTTCTAATGTAAATCATTTCAAGTACATTTTTTAGTGCATATTCACTATGTATTACTATATATATCGTGAGAAGACATATATAATTGTTGAACAACAAAAAAAGATTTATAAATAAATCAAACCTCAAGAAGTGTAAAATGTCACAAAGTAAACAAGGATCTAAATGAGTCAATCTATTCAAGGTGATCTGGTAATTTCAATATATTACATCATTAACAGGTTATCATATTGCATGTATATAATCTGCTTTAAAATGTAAATATCGAACTTTTATTATAACCTATATTTATTAGCTACTTTATCACAAGAACTTTTGGGTTGCAAAGAAAGCTTTGAGCACAACTTTGAATTTGGCAATTTTAATGAAATTTCAGCCCAATTGAAAGCCCAGATAATCTGGAAAATGATTTGACAATTTAAAACTGAAAGCTCAATTATTTTAAGGCCCAATCAGTGAAAAGTCCAATTTATTTAGCAGACAACTTTCGTGCATATAAACAATCTTAGAGTAAATTCATAGGGGTAAGATAACGGAAATAAAAATAATATCAGCCATTTTTTATCATTATTTTTTTAAAGGATCGAATTAAGAGTGACAAATGGTCAAATCAATTTGAGTTCAAGTAGATGCAATTCAAAATGGATTGGTCCAATATAAATTTATATATATGGGTTGAAATTAGGTTAGTTTCTAAATAGGTTGGATTGGTCAACCGAATCAAATGCTAAAAGTATTTTCTCACTCATTTTGTTTATTCAAAAAATTAATTAAATGACAATAATCATGAGGGGTGCAAAATAAATAATACAAATAATTATGCAAGTGTACGTATCATAACTAGTAATACAGTGATGAAAAAAATATCTATCTTATGAGAAACTAAACTATTCATTACTAAATACTAATTTATCACATGTTTATTTTATCTAAACATTAATTAAATTGACTAGTTTAAGAACTAAACAATGAATATGAATTATACTAACAAATTAGGTTTTGACTAATGGTTTAAAGCCTAGAATTGCGATTTTCCCAATCAGGTTGCACTAATTCTTCTATTTTCTTGGTGGGTGTCAAATCCAAAAAAAATAAATTCATACTCTAAAGGTATGATTTGTAATTAGTGATTAGTAGAATTGTATTCTACAGAGACTAGTAAATTTTGTTTCTTTCAAGTTTACAAAATAAAATAAATTAGCAGGGAGGATTTTTATGAAAACGAAAATTTAGAATCTTAAAAATAAATAAATCACAAATAAAATAAGAAATCAATAAAAATGAAATCTAGCTTAAGGTACAAATCTCAGTTTGTTCTCATATTTGATCATTGATGCAAAATAGACTGGTTATAATTACTCAAACGCCCTAATAATCAATTTCTTCTTATTATCTCGATAACTAAGAGAAGTTCGTTAGTTATTTCCCTTGCCAATAAACAACCCTAAAGAAACACTAATAAGATTTAATTTATCAATAGCATTAAAAACTAGAGAGACCCAGCCCTAGCCAACAAACACACACAAGCAGGGTTCATTTAAACTAGATTATTTATCCATATAACATAAATCATGCATGTGGTCACCACACATAACTATGTTATTTGCCACAAATATTAGAATAATTAAACAATTACAGATTTAATGTTCTAACTGATAGAACAATTATTCTGAGCTATCAAATTTGGGCCCTAAATTCAATAAACTTGAATAATCGTAATGAAAACAGAAAATAAATAAATACTCAAGAAATAAGAAATACGAATAAAACTATTTAGATCCTCACAAATACTAAAGAACCAAAACTTTGATAATCCCTTATGCTAGAAGAAGAGTTTAGCAACTCATGGAAAGAAGAGAACACATGAAACTAAAAATATGCTGAATAAAAGAATCCAAAAGCTCCTTATGAAAGATACTTAGTTCCATATAAATAGCATACTACTCTTAATGCAACTGGAAAACTAATAAAAGTCCTATCAGAATAGGAAAATTAAAATTATCTTAATTAAAGAAATAAAAATTAAAATATTCCAAGAATGTACAACTGCCAAAACATGTTTGCACTCGAGTTATTTCCTTCTTTCATTTCTCGTCTCCTCGGGAATGTGATCTTTGCTCCAAGCACATCAAAAACTCGATTTCCAACTGCATTTAGCTTGAATCTTCGATTACTTTACAAAAACATAAAATAAAAGTTAAAACCCAATAATTAAGCATCTTTACTATTAATCACAAGGGAAAACTATACAAATAAAAAGACAAAAATACAACTTAACAAATTTCCCCACACTTAGACAATGCTTGTCCTCAAGCATGCAATAGCTCCAATTTATCAACCTTTCTTACAATCCCTTCTTCCAATTTCTCAACTTGTCCCTAAATAGTTCAAATTATCACATTTTGGAGGACCGAATCAGAACACAAGTAAGAACATGCACTTCATAGAAAGAACCTTTATAAATCACACAAATAATCTATCACCCCGGCATTCTCTTCGAACTTGAAATGTAAAAGGGATTTAACACTTTTTCTTTAACTTTAATTCAAGTTAAGACATAGAAGGACAACTATAAAAAAATGCAACGATATCACATATTCATAGAGAAATAGCAAGTCGAATGCAAGAAAACGTAAAGGCTGAAAGGGAAAAACCTTATTTGATCTCTCTCTCTCTCTCTCTCTCTCTCTTGAAACTAAATTCAATGACTGGACCAACCTTTTTATGTGAATACAAACAGTGGTGATGAATGCACCCAGTTACTCAGCCAGCCACAATTTGTCTAGAATATCATCCGACCTTTTTACGTGAATACAGACATTGGTGATGAATGCACCTAGTTACTCAGCCTGTCACAAATCTAGATAGTTATTATCCATACTCATAATTAGTTAATTTTAGTGATTAGCAGAGTAATCAAGTTAGTGCCCCCTCTCTTTTTTTAAAGAGAGGTTAAGTGGTCAAACCCAATCACCTTCATTGTCTTAGGACATTCCACTCAACAATTCAATCCAAATATGTTCATCCAGGCAAGCTCTAAGAGTTAACCCATTGTGCATGACAATTATTAGGGTGATATGCATTAATTCCCTCATACATTTTTCATCCAAATCAACCTAACGAGATAACAAGTCAAAGTGCAATAAACAAGAACTCAAGTACTCATGCCATTCTTACAATGCGTCCTAATTCAACCCAATCATTTAAGTATTACCCAGGGACAAGCATCAAAAAGAGGTAAAAGGTCAATGAAAAAGATTAACAAATCAAGAGCTAAAGCACACTTTGAAAACAAATAAGGAGAGTAAAAAGTCATTCCATGCATGTTTGAAGCAAAATGAATCCAAATATTCTTCCCCCACACTTAAATCAAACATTGACCTCAATGTTTCAAACTAAGGAAGTAAATGCATAAGAAAAGTGGAAGAGGACTCCCTTGAGGAGACGAGGTCCGCATAGCTTTAAGGACTGGGTGGAACTGGGGGTGAGAAACCAACATGAGCGAAGTAGGCCATAAGGTTAGTCTCTATGCGTGAAAGCTGGCGGCGAAGAGCATGAAGATCATCGTCACGAGTCCTTGGTTCAACTACAATAGAGGTGGGTGATGTTCCTTCATCATCATCAAAAATCCTCCCACACTTCCATGACATACTAGGTCCTAGAGAGCAAAAATAAAACACACCGTTCCATTTGCCAAGTAGGCTTATCCTTTCTAGACAGTTTAAATCCAGAGGTGTCATATCACAATCAATATGTAATGTGTTATCATCAAGGGTGATCAAATGCTCATGTATGGCCAAATGTGTAATAAATGATCCCAATATTAATGCAAGTTTGTTACGGAAGACACTTGCAAATTGAGTAGCCACCCGACACCCAAGCTTAACTTTCACATTGCTAATCAGGCACCACAGAAAATAAAATTTAGCTTTCGACAACACACCAGTAGAATCTTTCCTACCCGAAAAAGAGAATGCAAGAAAATGATGAACATATTTCAAGGTAGGATCAACAAGAAAAGTATTTTTGGATTTGCTAGGATCATAAGGGATAGCTGTGTTTTGAGTCAAAGATCTGTAAAGCGTTTGAGGCACAAACTCAGCATTAAAATAATATCTACTGTTCAAATATTCATTAGAATGTGCATAATCAAGTGTGATAAAATCGAATGCTAAGTTAAATTAAGTGATATATAAGCTAAACCTTCGACCATTTAATCGAAATACAACCACATTAGGAGTACACAGAGAGAAATCAGTTGGTTTGTTAAACTTAAAAGTAGTATAGAATTCATGCACAAGTTCAACATATGCTGAATAACGAATGAAAAAATAAGGCACCATCCAATACCATCAATTAATTGATCAACATCAGCATAAATATTTAAAGTCTCAAGAGTGGGATAGTGAATATACTTATAGGGGATGATTGGTCTAGAGTAAACCTCAGTTTACATATCCCGTTCATGAGGTGTGGTGAACTAGAGAAACCCGTGCAAATCAAATTTTGTGGTTGGAAGGACAGTTTTTCCTTTTCCAAGTCTAGAACGACATCGAAATTCGAATGAAGTAGATGGCCGAACATTAACAGTGGAAGTGCTTGGCGGTCGAGATGATTCCGAAAGAGATTCGGTTGAACGTGGACGTGTTACTTGAGTGCTCTTGGCTCGTTGAGGGTGGGTGGCAAGCTATTTTTTTTTTCATGTTTAGGTAAGTAGTTTATGATGAGTGAATGTGTTGTTTGGAGATGGTGATGATGGTAGGTTGAAGATGGTGGTGGCAGTTTTGTGAAGTTTTCTAGGAAAATAAGGTGAATCCAATTTTTTACTCTCTTTATCAATTTTTTTTATAAATAAATATAAAGATATAAATAGTAGAAATAAAAAAATAAAAAATAATAATGAAAAATAAAATAAAAAATAAAAAAATTAATAATAATAAAAAGGGATGAGAGCCAAAATTGGAGATGAGGATTGAAGGTGAAGATGGTTTGATGGTGGCGAGTGGTAGTGATGTTGAGTTTTGTGATGTCCGAAGGTGGTGCCTGCTTCCAGTGAAGGTGGAATTGGCGGATGGTGATGAAGACGAAGATTGTGGGTATGGTGGGCGGTGATGAAGATGGTGATAGGTTTGTGTTGGAGATAAAGATAGTGGAGATGTTGGTGAACATGGTGGGTTTTTGAGTTTAAATGGTGATGGTGAGATGAAGAAGATGTTAATGGTGGCTAGGAGTCTTGGAGAAGAAGGTGAATAGTGGATTTTTCTTTTTCGTCAAAATTGGAGTCTATCAATTTTGACTCTAATTTTCTCTTCTTTTATTTTTAATAATAATAATAATAATAATAATAATAATAATAATAATAAAAATAAATAAATAAATAAATAAATAAATAAAATGGTGAAAATGGTTTAGATGGCATGAGAGTTGATAAAACAAGACGTGGGCACGAGTAGATTGAAAAGCTTTTATGTCAAATAATTCCAACGTACCAGAAAAGGTCCTTGAACAAGGCGTGGGCACAGGTAGATTGGAGAGCTTTCCTTGTCAAATAATTCCAACATGCTAGAAGAGTTCATTGAACATGGCATGGACACAGGTAGATTGGAGAGCTTTCCTTGTGAGCACAGGGTAGATTGGAGAGCTTTCCTAACCAAATAATTCCAACATGCCAGAAAAAGTCTTTGAACAAGGCATGGACATGGGTAGATTGAAGAGCTTTTCTGTCAAATAACTACGCCCACGAGCCAATTTAAAACGTCTCCCGCATCAAAGAAAAATAAAACTAATTAAAGATTTTTTTATTTTTATTTTTTTGGAAAATGTGAAAATACAAATTGAAAGGGGTTGCCTCCCAAAAAGCACTTCTCTTTAACGTCTTTGGCTAGACGTAGCTATTCCTCATGTCACAAAATTATCATCAGTCAAATTCAAGGTTTCGTGAGTCAAAGTATCAATATTATCCACAACAGAAACACAAGACTCATCACTAGAATATTTCATGACATCATAAATATTTAATTTAACTATATTACCATCAAATTTCATAGTGAGTGTACTATCATGCACATCAATTTTTGTCCTAGAGGTTCTAAGGAAAGGTCTTCCCAATAGTATTTGTGACGAATTAGGAGAATTATCTTCAAACATGTTAAGTACATAAAAATTAGCAGGAAAAATCAATTCGTTAACTTGTACTAACACGTTCTCTGGGACTCCATCGAAATATACAATAGATCTATCAACAAGTTGAAAAACTCCTCATGTTTCTTTCAAAGGACCAACATTCAATGAATAGTAGATGGTAAAAGGTATGATATTACTTGAAGCACTAAGATCGCACATAGCCTTTTCAATTCTAACTTTGCCAATTTTGCAAGGGATAGTAAACGTTCTTGGGTCTTTGTATTTGGGGGGCAATTTCCTTTGTATCACTGCTAAGATATTTTTCCCCACACTTATTCTTTCATTACCTTTTAATTTTCTTTTATTTATGCACAATTCCTTGAGGAATTTAGCATACTGAGGTATTTGCTTGATTGCATCAAGTAAAGGGATATTTACCTCGACCTTGCAAAAAGTTTCAAAAATCTCATTTTCCTCTTCATGCCTTTTGAATTTAGTGAACCTTTCAGGAAATGAAGGGTGTCCAACCAATAGGCCTGTTACTTTACCGTTGGGTTCATGCGAATGTTCAACTGAATCCTAGGGCATGACAATATCTCTTTCCACCTTTTCCACAACAGTATTTTCTCGTATCTTCTTGTTGGGTTCCTTCAACTCTTTATCATTCCTCAAAGTAATCGTGCTAATGTTCTGCTTGGGATTGATAACTGTCTGAGATGGTAGTTTCCCTTATGATTCTATCTTACTCACTGAGGTGGCTAGCTGATTTATTTGGTTCTCCATGTTTTAAATGCCTGCTAGCGTTTCTTGTTGAAATTGTTGAGTGTTAGTCACGAGTGATTTAACAATCTCTTTGAGAGACATGCCTATATTTGAAGAGGATAGTTGTTGTGGAGGGGGCAGCTTTTGTTGGAAATGTTGCTAGTTCTACGGTCTCCCTTCGTAACTAAAATTCGGATGATCCTCCATCCTGGGTTGTTGGTGTTTGAGTAGGGATCGTACTTTCTTTGCTGTGGTCCAGGGAATCCTCCTACTACATTGATTTGTTTGCAGGAATTCTCTTGGAGCGCAGGACACATATCCGTAGGATGACCAACATTAGTACAAATCCCACAAGCCTTAATTTGCTGTGTATTTCCTACAACCAATTGTTGAAGAAGAGAAGTTAAAGTAGAAATTTGACGCTCAAGATATGAATTACTTACCTCATTAACCCTTCTAGGGGGTCCCAATAGTATCCAAATTGTTGGGAATTGGCAGTCATTACATAAATCAATTCTCTAGCTTTGCTTGGAGTTTTGTTCTCCTTGACTTACTGCATCTATCATCCTCCTTTCCATTGGTAGAAGTCCTTCATAAAAATACTGAATAAGAAGTCGCTTAATAATACTATGTTGTGAGCAGTTTGCACAAAGTTGTTTAAACCTTTTCCAATATTCATGAAGATTTTCTGCGTCTCTCTATCTTATCCCATTGATATCTTTTCTAATGCTAGTAGCTCGTGAAATAGGGTAAAGCTTTTCAAGAAATAATTTTGACATTTCTGTCCATGTAGTGACCGAGCCAGGGGTATATAAAATAACCAATCTTTAGCTCTGTCTGCTAAGGAAAATGGAAAAGCGCACAACTTGATTTGATCTTCATATACCCTTTAGGATTTTATAGTCGATCACACAACATGAAGTGCCTTTAAATGCTTATGGGGATCTTCATTCTCCAAACTGTGGAAAATAGGTAATAGATGGATCAACTCATGTTTTAACTCAAATGATGTTTCCAACTCTCGATATTCAATGCAAAGCGGTTGTTGAGTCAAATCTAGTTCAACTAACTCCCTTAAAGTTCTTTCACAAGTCATTATTTTCTCTTGTTCTAAATCGCTAGAACTAATTAAGCTGGATGTATCTAAATCGAGATCCGAAGGCGACGATTTGTTTTCCCTTTGCAATCTAGTCTCCTTTCGCAATCTACGAGCAATCTTCTTAATCTCAGGATCATATTGAAGCTCACTTGTGCGAGAAGATCGGGGCATTAAAAGAAACAAAATTATTTGACACCAATCCCCAGCAACGGTGCCAAAATTTGATGGGTGTCGAATCCAATAAAAATAAATTCATACTCTAAAGATATGATTTTTAATCAATGATAAGTAGGGTTGTATTCCATAGGAACTGGTAAATTTTATTTCTTTCAAGTTTACAAAATAAAATAAATTAGAAGGGGGGATTTTTATGAAAATGAAAACCTAGAATCTTAAAAATAAATAAATCACAAATAAAATAAGAATGAAATCTAGCCTAAGGTACAAATCAATTTGGTTCTCATATTTGATCATTGATACAAAGATTAATTTCTCTTTTCTTAAATAAACTGGTTATAGTTACTCGGACGTCCTAATAACTAATCTCTCCTTACTATCTCGATAAATAAGAGAAGCTCGTTAGCTATTTTCCTTGCCAATAAACAATCCTAAAGAAATGCTCCTCGAATTTAATTTATCAACAGCATTAAAAACTAGAGAGACCCAGCCCTAACCAACAAACACACACAAGCATGATTCATTTAGACTAGATTATTTATCCATATAACATAAATCATACATGTAGTCACCAAACATAACTATGTTATTTGCCACAAATATTAGAACAATTAAATAATTACAGATTTAATGTTCTAATTAACAGAACAATTATTCTAAGCTATCAAATTTGGGCCCTATATTCAATAAAACTGAATAATCATAATGAAAACAGAAGATAAATGCGAATAAAACTATTTAATCTCACAAATACTGAAGAACCAAAACTTCGATAATCCCTTATGCTAGAAGAAGAGTTTAGCAACTCATGGAAAGAAGAGAACACAGAAAACTAAAAATATGTTGAATAAAAGAATCCAAAAGCTCCTTATGAAAGATACCTAGTTCCATATAAAAAGCCTACTACTCCTAATGCAACTGAGAAACTAATAAGTGTCCTATCAGAATAGGAAGACTAGAATTATCCTAATTAAAGAAATTAAAATTAAAATATTCCAGGAATGTACAACTGCTAAAATATGTCTATACTCGAATTATTTCCCTTTTCCATTTCACGTCTCCTCGGGAATGCAATCTTTGCTCCAAGCAAGTCAAAAACTCAATTTCCAACTGCATTTAGCTTGAATCTTCAATTTGCTTCACAAAACATAAAATGAAAGTTAAAACCCAACAATTAAGCATTTTTATTATTAATCACAAGAAAAAATTATACAAATAAAAAGACAATAATGCAACTTAACATTTCTTCTGACAAATCGTGGGCTTCTTCCAAATTTCGTGTAATCTATTTACTAGTCCACTAGATTTCTATATGAATCAATCAAATCACTGACAAAAACTACATTCAATTGATTATTTAAGGCAAACAAGTATGTTTCTATCATACTAAAGTTAATTAATCTTTCTATATATCTGATGAGGTCAATTTTAGTGAATTAGGTTTCTTGGTTGTAACCTGGTGATCATAATCGATCAGAAAGATGATAGATTGTATGTGATGCAGGTCGAATCCTGCAATCAATGAACAAATGTTAGGCTAGCCGAGAGGGTCCTCGACTAAGACCCTTCGATGATTAAGTCAGTTTTCGACCTGAGAATAATTGGCATAGTAATGACTTGGAAAGTGTTAAAAATGTACCTTTGTTTCTAAAGAGGGGGTATTTATAGTGCTTGGCAAGTAATGGAAAAGACAAGTTTTGCCCTCATATAAGTCGGGCATTCCCTTCCTTGAGTAGGGCAATCTAGGTCTTTTCGACCTAACTTAGTACCTTGTTTGTGACCGTCCGATTGGAGGGGGTGCCATTATCATCATTAATATGGAGGTGATGCGCTGTCAAGACCATTTAAGGTAGACAGAAAAGTGGTTCGAGTGCATTTAAAGTGGATGCGATGGGTCGCAGATTCTGCTATTAATGCATCTTTGGCCAAGCAATCACGTTACCTATTGCAAGTCTTCGACCTCTTGAGGTTGGGGGAATTCGAGCGTCTCGACCTCAGAGGTCGAATAGAAGTATCTGAAATAGTCTAGAAACAATTATGTAGGCTAATCTATTTAGGCCCAGAGCTTATCTCGTTTGGGCTTGACACCGGGCCTGTGCTTATATTGGGCTTATGGGCTTACCTATATGATTAGTCCCCCCACTCTGTAGTCTGACCATCTGGAGGTCAGAGTAGGGAGTAGTGTATTGCACTGTTTCACTATCGACCAGAGTATTTATTTTTGAATCTCGACCAGAATATTTGTTTTCGTATCTCAATCAGGATTTTGAAGGCAGGAACTGTTTTTGGACAGTTACCTTGATATTCATGTGCAGATGATTGGTGGTTACGCATTAATTAGCCGATAGCCAGTCAAATTAACTAGTTGGCATGCTAGGTCTGGCCTATAAATAGCCGTTCTTATCGACCATTTAACACTTTTACTGTACTATTAAAATTTCGAGCTCAAGAGAAACTTTGGTCGAGTCTCAACTTTCTAAAATTCTTAACTTTCCGCACATCTTTCGTAAGTTCTCCTTTTATCATTCTTTTCCTATTCGTTGCACTTTCCATTCTCCTATTTTTGCTTGTAGTAATGGCTAGCATTAGTGAAGAAGGTAGGGTTGAGAGTTCTAACTCCCAGGCAACTCGATTGTCAAATACCTTGACTAGCAAGGCAAGCTCAGATGAGCTGTCTAGTGGTAGGTCAGTTTCTTCTAGTGGTAATGAGGAATTGGATATTGTGGGAGAAAAAGTAGAGGTTAAGGGTGGGGTCGGGCCTTCTAGTCCCAATATCGACGAGGTTGGTTCCTCTGAGCTTATGGTCGAAGAGGCGAGGCTATCTCGGGAGGCTGACTAGCCCCCGAGGTCGAGGGGTAGGCCTATTTACCACTGCCTATTATAGTGAGATCATATTTAAAGTAATGACTAATGATTTAAGGTCGATTAGATCAAAATATTATATTCCTGAGGAGTATGAGCTAATTAAGCCTACGGTTGGGGATATGATGCATTCACCTCCTCAGAGATATATAATTGTTTTTGAGGATGCCCTAAAATGTGGGCCTAGGTTTCCTTTTGCTGAACCTATAGTCGACATGTTGAGAGGTCTTAGCGTATGCAGAACTCAACTCTTGCCCAACTATTTTTCCCTTTTATATAGTTTTATTATTTTAATGATGATTCACAACCAGCCCCCTTTTTGGGCTAATTTTGCAATCTTTTTCATCTCCTGATGTCTTGAAAGTTGGGGATTATAGGGGAGTTGGGATTTTACTACTTGACTACTCGACCTCGTAGAAAACTTTTTGTAACCTCTTTTTCTTCTCATGGCCAAACCTGGAAGGAGAGATATTTCTATGTTTGATCTCCCAATGGATTTGGTTTTAATATCCCCAAAAGGTGATGGATGAGTAGAGTCGAGATGAACAATGATGAAAATCTGACCTAGAATAATATTTTTATTCAAGATCTACTCGAGTTTGGAAAGATGGATGCGTTTGAATTTATTAGGGAGAGGAGCTTGGTTCTAGCGAGATTGTTGACCGCCCCATTGAGGTTGTAAGCTAGCGCACGTTTAGGTAGAAACTAACTTACCTAACTCATGTGATCTGTTATCAGTATCTGTTAACGATATATTTTTGATTGAAAAGACGTGGGTTCCTACAGGTCAACTCGTCATGAACCAAGCAAGGCAAATCGCAATGTAGAAGCAATAAAAGTCCTAGGAGTGCCCTGAGGCAGCTGCCGTTTATTGAGAGGCGGCCGCTCAAGCCTAGAGGGTCAAACAAGTGCCACCAGCGAGTTTGTCCCCTATTGTGCAAAGTGTTGGAGTAGCTAGTAGCCCAACTCCTCAACCTAAGAGAAAGCAACGGAGGTCGAAAGGTAGGGTGTGACTAAGAAGAGTGCAGCGGCTAAGGCGAAAGAGAAAGTAACTGATCTCAATGCAACTGCTTATGAAATGCTTTCTCCAGAGCAATTGTGCAATTTACCTATATTCCCTGAACCTTTATTTTGGTTGACAGTCAAGGTGTCGAGCACGTCTACAATGATAGGTGCGGGCCCAACTTCAGTGACCCCACTGGATGTTTTGACCCCGAATTAATCATTGTTTGATGATTGATCAAAAGTTAATTTGATCGTGCGACTACGGGGTATCATACGACTCGGGGTGGACTTGGTTGTTATTTAATTATTGAATTGAAATGAATTAGATCATGCGACTACGGGGTTAACTTGATCATTATTTAATAATTGATCCAAAATGAATTAGATCATTAGGAAAACTTGTCCCATTTATACAATCGAATCTCAATTTACACATAGAACTTCTTCAAGTTATTTATATTCTATGGTCGGGGGGGCGTGTTTCCACTTATATTCGCTAGTCAATAAGAGTTGTGCTTTGCCACTTTTACCGCCGAGTAGGGACCTTCCCATTTTAGTTCAAGTTTTCCGACACTCTTTGAGTCTTCGACCTTTTGATGACCAAATCGCTGACTTTGAAACATCTTGGCCTAACACTTTTGTCATAGTGTTTGGCCATGATTAACCTGAATCTTTGTATTTTTGTAAAGGCTTGTTAACAAAGTTCGTCGATTGTGTCGAGGTCAAATTGTCTTTCTGCTTCAATCTTAATTGGGGTATAATGAATTATATAAGTTGTGTAGGATTAACTCTACTGGGATTACTGCTTCTAAGCCATAGATCAGGATGTATAGACTTTGTCCAGTGGCTGTCCAATCTATATAGGCCCAGATCTTATCTTGTTTGGGCTTGACACTAGGCCTGTGCTTTTATTGGGCTTATGGGCTTACCCATATGACTATCTTTAATTATTAATTCTAAGTTTTTCCATCATTAATCAACCTTAAATCAACTTTTCCACAATTTCTAAGGTTTACACATGCATTCTATTGTTGATTAAACCATCTAATAAAGAAAGTACACAATAGAAGTTGATCATTAAAATTTAGAAGAAAACTCAAGAATTAATTTATTCGAATGATTTAATCATAATTCTAAAAAATAGAAATAGTCCATATCTAAATTGTCAAATAAAATAAGAATAAATTGAAACATCATTAAAATTCTAGAACTAAAAAAGAAAAGTAAAAAAGAATAAAAAAAAGAAATTATATTTCTAAACAAATTTGATCGTCGTAAAAAAAATTATATTCCTAAACAAATATGATCTCTGTTGTCCTCTTTTGAATCTTAAATTTCGCCAAATTCTAAGTTTGTGTCCAAAACTCCAAAGTTAGGATGCTAACAAAGTATTTGGAAATTTTATTTATACAGGCCCCGTTTGATATCCTATAATAGCTACTACAGCATTCTACAATAGCACTTAGTAGCATGTTTGATATGCTACATACCAAGTCTGAGCCGGCCCGCCTTTATTGACGGGCCCGTTACTATTTTGGCCATTTTCTAGAAAATTTTTTGAGAGAATGAGTTTTTGGGAGAAAACTTGGAAAAAGTGTCAACTGTTTGTTTATGTTTTGGGAAAATAAGGAAAATGAATTGAGAATGAGTTGTTTATTTGTTAATGTTTTGGTAGAGGGACAAATTTTACTGTAGATGTCAAATCAGTTACTTTTTTATTGGATTTGTAGAAGAAATTATTCTTTTATGTAATGTGTGTGTGTGTGTGTGTATTTGAGTGTTAGGTAGGGTCAAGGTAGGGCTAGGGTAGTGTGTAGAGTCTTTTTGAGATTGAATTCTGAGGGTTTTTGGGGTATAAATTTTTTGTGTTTTGAGAAAATGATTGGAGAATGTGTATATTTTTTGGGATTGTTTTGGGAGTTGGAAATTTTTTTCCTAAAATGCTAGTGAACATAGCCGCAGCTATTGGGATCGCGAGGTTGGGAATCGCACCCCCAATTAAGGTAGAGCTGGACAGTGAATGCCCGGTTTTGACCTCATTTTGTCTACTATTACCATCCATTTTCACATGTCCCCCAATTTTAACATTTACATCTCATTTTGCAATTCTGAGGACCAACAGACAACATCACCTACAGAAGCTTGTCTTGGCTTCCATCTCTGGAGAGTAAATCCATTTAGGTGATGCATATTTATCTTGAGGTGCATCAATACGCAGGTGTCCAAACTAAGGTGTGTTAAAGAGGGTTCAGAGAAGAAAGTGTTAAAGGAGGATGAAGAGTTGATTGGGATGAGGAAATTGAATGAGAAATGCAAAGAGATTGGTGGGTTAGTTGAGTTGTTGGAGTGCCTGGAAAATGAAGCAATAATGAGGGAAGAGAGCCCACTGATTGCAACAGGACAACATAGATTTTTGACAAGAGTTCTAAGGTTTTCCAGGCGCTTAAACTAAGCAGCTCTGTTTATAAATTCTTGATTAGTTTAATTTTAGTTCCTTCATCCTTGTTCTTTTCTTGTTTATCATTGGAAAGTTTGGGAAATGGATAGCTTTGATTTAATTGAAGTGGGATTTACTTACATCATTTTTCACCTTTTGTATTTAAGGAACCTAAGGATTTGTATGTTATATGATTCACATTGTGTGAATCTTTACAATAGATATGTCCGATATACTATGATTCACAAGATTTGGTATTTTAGCAGTGAATATTTTCTCTGAATAGTTCAATGATGAACAATGTCTGTAAGTGAGAGACACGTATTTGACAAGGGCTTCTCTTTCAAAGGGTATAATGGGAAAAATATGTTTAGTGTTGCATAACAAACGTGGTAATAGATTGGGAGATAGATTGAGTTGTGCCACTATTATTTTACAATCTTACGTATCAAATGTTATTATAAAGGATATAAATAGTGGCTAATGTCTAGATTAATCTCACTACTACAGTAGCCTCTACTACGAAAATTTCGAATCAAACGTGCCCACAATGTGCTGAAGTATTTCTGACCACCCCCCCTCCCAAAAAAAATAAAAAATAAAAATTCAAGTTGACTCTTTTGCACACTGACAGCAAACCAGCCGAAATGCCCATCAACTTGCATCGGGCAGTTGCGCCCCGGTGCAAGGGCTACTATCTTGCGGGATGACGCACTTTGGGGCGCAACAAGCTTGCACCCCAACGTGAGCCGATCTGCTTCGTTCCAATAGGGCCTGCAAGCAGGGGTGAGACAAGCTCGCCTCAGTGCAAGGGCTTGGGCTGTTGTTCGCAGGATATTCCAACATGCATAAGTGCAACAATATAAAAGAATATCACAATTCAGATTATGAAAAATTTAAACAGATAATCATAAGATGGCAAACGTGTGTTTTTTATCAAATTGAAATTCAATTATTTAGCATGTGTGATCAGAATTATAAGCACAATAAATTCAAGGCAAGACAAAATTCATTTAATCAGATACGGGTCCAAGAAAAGTCAAAATTACATATTAATTGAGGTAATAAAGCGATAAAACATGCTATCAGTATATTGAATATAGATACAAAATTTAAAGGAAAACTTAGCTTAAGGATTCTGTATTGTAGCATAACCAATCAGAAGACCAAATCACAGAATTCTGTTTGCCTTGAAGAAACGAGCGCCCCGACTCACCAGTGCAACGGGTACATCGCTACCCCTCCCAGGATGAGATGGTCCAGAACGATCAGGTGCACTCTGTCTCATTCACCTCAAACAGCAGTCAATCGCCAGAATCAAATAGCCAGAAGAACAGAATTTTGGGAAAGTAAGAGGAAAAGGAAAACGAGAATATCAGTGTGAAGGAAGATAGGAAGAGCGTATGAGGTGAGCAAATGTATGCTAATTTTCGTGTGTTTTCAACTCTGCCAGAGGCAGGGTATTTGTAGGCGAGATTATGGTTAGGGTTAGGGTTAGCAGCAGTTAGAGTCGCTAATTAATGGCCTCTAACACGTCACCCATGCGTCACCCATCCAATAGCAACTTGCCACGTCGCCTATACACGTCACGCACGTCCAGCAGCACTAAGCCACATCACACACGTCCAGCATCACTTAGCGTAACCACCTCTGCCTAAATCCCGATTACCATGCTAAATCTTGCCTTATCCGATTACAAGCCTTGGTAATCTGGACTCTTAATCCTCAAGTCCCGGTTCGGTTAAGTTTTTGAATTTTAAAATTTAAATTCAAAAATTCAATTGAATTTCATCCAAAAAGATAAAACTGAGATTGAGACATTCGTCCTAACGCCCGCGGCTGCGGCCCCTGCTCGGAGCTGGGCTGGGCGGCGGCGTATGGTCCACTTATATGAACCCCTTAATGAACACTTTAACAATCATTCGTACTTGGGTTAAATATAAATTATTCACCACTTGTTTACAAAACCAATGTGGGACAAGTGAAGGGTTGAAAACCCTTCAACTCCTCCACTTGGTTTTATAAGTCACAAACAAGTCTCCTCTTTCTCAAGGTATCAATGTGGGACAATCCAATATAACACTTAACCATCTCTTTTCCTCCAATTCCACACAATAATTATCTTTGGATTCCAACCAATAATTGGCATCCATCCAAAATTAATTAAACATGTAATTAGACTATTTGTTCCAATTACAACATGGGTTTCATCTTTTTTCGCTTTGCTAAGGCCACGCAGTGGGCGCAATGGACTTGCGCCCAATTTTGTTTCATTTATTATTGTGATTAACTGGTTTCATCATATTAATTTGGCTCCTGATTGTCGCGGATAAGTGCTCTTTGGCCAGTTATTAGCTCTGCAAGAACAACTCCAAATGCAAAGACATCAGTCTTGGTAGTCCATACAGCTCTTTCACAGACCTGCAAAAAGAACCATTTACTTTAGTTTGTGTTGGATATAAAAATATGAAGTTAATCACCAAAATCCCCCTTGCTAGTTTTGCAGGAAAGAATTCTTTTAATTGAAAAAGGGCTGCTAAAAATTAATTAGTAAGTAGTGGTGTGCTAATTATAGAGAAACTGGAATTTCACCTCAGCCGGCTGAGAAAACGATGGACCAGGGCCGGCGGCTATGATTCTTGATGCATCAAAATCATTGCTTACATTATTGATTTATTTTGCCTTTTATGTAAGCTAAATTTCTACCAATCATTATGGTGATAAACGGGGAAGCGTGCCTATAGTATATCAAAAATTTTCAACGGAATAATCGACATAAAATTATTTGTGACCAAGTTTTTCCAACAAAAAAAATCCGTTGAAAATTTCGTAATCTTTTGCAGTGAGACATCATCTACATGATTCGAGATATTAACATGCAAACAGAACCGGCAAGTCTGAGCCTCTTCACGTAGTTGCCCTTAATTAATGATGCATGGGGAAATAGACTAGTCAGAATGTAAGGGAACTAAGTGACTATTAGATGCTGAAATTTGTTGAGATTAGGGCTTTGCCGGCCTTTTTGTACACTTCATCTTTATATGGTATTTGGGTGAGTTTATAAGCTACTCAAAATATTTTATAAGATATGTAAGAACTTATAAGATAATAAAAAGTGTTTGGTAAATTTTTTTAAAAATAAGCTTATAAGATTTTAAAATAAGATATTAACATCTTATGAGCTCTTTTAAAAAAAGTAAGAAGACCCTATCTTATTTTTAAGATATTAACAAGCTCATTTATTTTTAATCATTTTAATTACAAAATTGATATTACTAATATCTTATAAATTTTAAAATCTTATTCTATCCAAACAGTTCAACAACTTATTTTAAAAATAAGATCTAACATTTTACAAGCTCCAAAAACATCTTATAAAATGTAGGAACTTATAAGGTATTTTAAATAAATTTAGCCAAGCACCCTCTTAGTATTCCCTGGCCTTAATGAAAAACACAAAGAAATATAATTATATTGCACTAATATTGTACTGTGAGATGGCCGGACCATAAATATTGTATGTTATGCTTAAAGAGAATTAATGTCTTGTTTGCCGTTGTCTAGTTGAGCAGTATGCATAATTAAGAGGGTGTTTGGATGAGCTTATAAGCTCTCCTAAACATATTATAAGATATTTGAGAGTTTATAAAATATTAAAAAGAGTTTGGTAAATTTTTAAAATGAGTTTATCTGCTCCTAAAATAAGATGTTATGAGTTTTTAGTCTCTTTTTAAAAAGTAAGGAGTTCCTAACTTATTTTTAAAATGTTAACAAATTCTTTTAGTTCTAATCATATAAATTACAGAATTGTCATTATTTACATGTTATAAGCTCAAAAATCTTATCTTATTCAAATACTTTAAAACTTATTTCTTAAAAAAAGATCTAACTCCAAAAACATCTTATAAAATGCAAGAGCTTATAAAATCTTTTAAATAAGTTTAGCTCAACAACCTCTAAGTTCAGGCCATTATGTATCCAGGATCGATATACATATTTAATATAATTCACAGCCAGGCACTTGAACTCAAGATTTCTCAAACTGAATCAAAAAGAAGCATAGAAGGTCTTATAGATGTACAATATTCATGCGCGTATAATTGCAAATTTCAACTTAACTAGAATTAAGACAAATTCGAATAAATAGACTATCTTTAATTTTTCATGATTTCGATCATACCAAAGTCTTAATTAAGCTACATATATACACGTAGTACTAAACCTAACTTGGTGGAGGTGATGCTGTTGATGCTCGTCCAGAGTTATGAGTTGGGCGCCTTGTTAGTGGTGGTGGTGGTGGTGTTGATGTCGGGTTTACTAGATAATGACCGGACTGACTTGTTGTAGGTGGTGGTGGTGGTGGTGGCTCTATTTTGTTCACCCATTCGTCCACTCCGAGGAGCTTTCTGTTCATCATCGGGCACTTCCAGTTGAATTTGTTTCTCTCTTCACCTTAATTAATTCAAAACATTAAAAGTTCCAAACATTAGTTTTTAATTTTTAACCATATTTTTCTGGTTACATGATATCTGTGATTTTAGGATGAAGCAAAAATATGTACCTGTTGCTACACTGCTGGCTGAAGTACCATTAACTATTAGAGACAGAAGTAGAAGCATTAGGATAATAATGCTCTTGAGAGAGTTGCCTTCCATGTTGAGATATTTCGGACAAGGCTGATCTAATTTGAGATCGAATTGTGTTTGATTAATCTTTGCAAGTAAGATGAATCAAATATATAAATAAAAGGGTCTTGAACTTGTAGCTGAATGGCCACATTAATTTCTATTAGGTACAAAATTCGTACTCAAGTATTTAAAAGTTGTTGGCTATCTTTACACTGAAAATCATAGGTCAACTAGCGAATGGAGCCCAATATCAAAAATTATTGCCCATTGGCGGTGTGAACATTAATGACAAGTGTGGCTCTATTTTTTGCCATATCAATACAAAATTTTGGTAGATTAAGAGGGTGTTTGACTATATTTATTTTTAAAAAATTATAAAACAGTATTGCATCTTATAAAATATTAAATTTTGTTTTTATAAGTAATTTCTTAAAGGATCCAAATTCTTCAAGTTTTTGGGCCTTTTCCTCTCCCTCAAACTAAGGCAAAGGAGAAGAGTATAGATAGAAGAAAATAGAGAAAAATGGCCAACCCAGACTATAAAAAAACTAAACATCTACTATGAAAAAATTGCTACAAAATTAATTCCGTAGTTATGGCTACGAATTTTCATAGCAAATATATATATTTTTTAATTATAATCAACAAAAATTACGAATGATCAACTATAGCATTATACATTAATTCGAAACATAAAAGATTACTTATACATTATCCTTACAAAAATTAATATATTTATAAAAAAGAATTATCATCAACTACAGATTGATCGTGGCGAGGGTTAACTACAAGAGCATTAGTTTCGAACTTGATTAGGATAATTTCGTAGCTAAAGCTATGAATTTTTAGCATCAACTACGATTTCGCTATAGTTGATGCTTACATTTTCTGTAGTGACATACCTCTTGGACTCTTTATGCCACCTCTAGTGAAGAAGCTATAAAGGTCAATTAGAATAGAAATCCTAATATAAGAAAGAAAATTTGGTTTAATTAAATAAAACGATGTAACACCCCTAAAAATTTAATTGGTAAAAATTTTAAAATTATTATTTTAAATTGATTAAAAAAAAGATTTGGGGGTCAAAATGTAAATAGGAAAGGATTTAATTGTAAGACATTTGAAAGTTTTTGGGGTAAACTTATAATTATTTTCAGCCAATTGGGTTAATGCAGGGCATTCATTAAATGAGGGATTAAATTGAAAACTGAAAGAAAGTTCTTGGGGTCAATCTATAATTACTGAAAACTGCTCTTTAGATAGCATCCCCCCTCCCCATTTTTATTTAATTCCCACATGCAAATCCCCTTTTCTCCCTTCAGCGAACTCCCTTCAGCAACGGCAAACTTCCAAAACTAAACCGACCACTAGCTTCCTCTCATCGCCAAGAGCATGACCATAACACATGCACCCCAATTTGGCTGGCAGAAAGGCTGAAAATTGAAGCTGAAAATCGGGCAGCAGTGGCGAGTGGCAAACGCAGTGTCTTGGCAGCATAGGTGGTGGAGCAGCGCAATTAAGGCTTCAATTGATGGCCAATTCAACGGCAAAACCTCAAATTGATCTAGGCATTTGATTGTGTGTGTTGAGAGGTATCGATTAGCAACTCCAACTGCGGCGACGGCTAGTGGTTCCGAGATAGAATTTTTATCTCGTCATGGTGGTCACATGTATAGTATTGTTTCGTGGTGATTGAGCTCCGAAAATAAGATCTTTGGTAAAAATCTTTTGGAATTGGGATTGTTGCCAATTGATTTGTATTGTTCTTGTTACCTTACGAATTCTTGTATTATAAAATGATATGGGAAGAACATGTTTGGAGCCAAAATTATGGGATGCATGTGTATATATAATGTTAGGCGGACTCGGATTTGTAAAATATATAATCTTTGGTTAATTAGGTTAAATCTAATATATATAAAGTAAAATGTTATTCAACCCTATTTTAAGAATGTTTATTATGTGGCAATAATGTGGATAAGTTAATTTTATCCCTTTTTGCCATCTCAATAAATTTCATATATAATTTGCTATGAAAATAAGCTATTTTATTATTACTAAGTCAACACTATATTAATTGATTTTTTGGTAACTCCATATCTAATGATGGTAAGTATTCAATATATATGTGTGTGTAATAATCTATATTAATTTTTGTATTCATATCTCTCTATATATGTATATATGTGAGTTTATGTATGGAATTAATGTATATATATATATGTTAGTTTATGCACATAAAATTATTTTCATTAATTGATCTTTTAAAAGCAATTTTATTACTTTTCATATGTTTAATATTTACACTTCTATATATTCAATTATAATTTACATATAAACCAGCTATGTTTATATTATTGGTTCGAACTAGATTATAAACTATGCTATTAAGGTAGCATATTTATTTCAAATAAAGTAAATTGGCGGCTAATTTATTTTAAAAATAATAATTTCGAGATTTCATATGTTAAGGAATTTTAAAATCTTATCAAGTATGATACAATCATTGTTGCCTTTGATCATATAAGAACAATTGTTAAGTTATTATATAAATAGCTAATTTGGGTACGTAAATTTAGCTATTGACATACTTATGCTAAATATTTAAATTTTGATTTAATAAATTCAGTTACTGAGTCTGAAAAGTAGTTATTGAGATTTTTTGTACTTTGAAATGGTAAGATTTTCTATAACTCTCTCTATATTTAGTTTGAAAAATTTTACATTAATTCAATAGTTTCCTAAATTATATTTTATTTCATAATTCATGGTTTTAATTAAGTTAAGTTTCTTAATCTAAGCCCATAATCTCTACAAGTAATATATACTAAAAATAACCAAACATAAAATACACTAATATTTAAAGATACAAAAATATTTTTTCTTTTTTCTTCACCTCTATAGGATCATTTGCTTGGTGAGTTAAATTCTCTTTTCTTTTCTTTTTTCAATTATGCATGCATTTTATAATTTGAATATGATTTACTAATATTAATAAATTTTTTTGTTTATGAGCCAGGTTAATTTACAAAAGGAATTCGAAATCTTGATTTTGTGGTAAATTAAAATTTTATATTTATTTTTTGCTTTTGATCGAACTTTTTTAACTTTTTTTATATTATGATTTTCCTTTAACCCGTGATTTATTTTTTTATTATTTTCTTAGTTCGATGTTTCAAGAATATTTCATTAATTTATGTAATTATGAAATTTAAAAAGTAGTTTTCATGCAATTTAATAATAATTATGAATTTATTATTCAAAGGGCCAGAAAAGCTACTTTTTTCTTATATTCATTTTGATTGATTTTATTCATTTAAAGAATGATTTATAATCTTATATTTTATGTAGGGTGCATGATAAGTATAGTAAAATATTTATAGAAAAACAATGGTTTTTTTTATTTTAATATCTATAAAAAAATTAATATTTAAACCATAATTAAATTAAATGTAATAAAATTCTAAATTTAAAATTATTGCCCAATGCAACGCCGGGATTAAAAGCTAGTTAGGTAATTAAAACCCTAATCTAATGTATTATGATATATGAAGCCAGGTTGCTAAAGATATCATTAATTTGATTTAATTAATGTAATTATATCCGACTTTTGTTTGCAAGGACCAAATATTATAGGAATCGGAATTGGTTATCCCATTTAGACTAAATTGTTGATATAGGAGTTAAATTATTAAATTAGAAAATATTGACATAAGAAATGATTATCGATCGGAAAAAATAAGACCTCGTAGATAATACAGCGTTATTAGCATAATTAGCATGTTACTCTTGCGGTATTTTTGGAACCGAGCCCCTAAAATATTATATTAATTGGAAACAACAAATAATAAGATATAAACGGTTTAATTATTATCTAAAGGATGATACAAGTGTTCTGACATTAAGTACGTTCTTTTGAAATAGATGATAAGGAACCAAGATGTGTAGGACAGTAAGATGAGGATAGCATTTTCTGTGGAAAATTAAGGTGAAGGTATAGCCTATCTCTCTTCTGGGAAGTGAATGATCTTCGATCATTTGAATTCCTTGTGTCTATCTGTTGAAATTGATCGTACTCGTTCTGGTGCCCAGAACTTCTATTGTGTTATCTGATTTCTGTCCCATATACCCTATAGCCTTGCTGGCTTTTCCTTATTCGTATTGATATTTTGAGTCTTGCCGACCAATTTTGTTTCATAATACTGATTAAATCATTCTATTTGTTGTTATATGTCCTTGTTGGTCAATGTTTTATGGATTGTACCGTTTTGATCTGTTCACATGTATGTTTCTTATCTGTTAATTTAAAAAGTAAAAATTTTTTTATGTTGTATAAGACTAATTTTTTAGTTGCATAATATATAGAATAAAATTAAAAATCGAAAAATTTTATAGGAAGAAAAAATATTTTTCTCCTCTTAATTTATCTAATCTTTCCCAGTTTCTTCATTAAACCATATAGCTTTAATTAGGACTTGAAGGACAATGACGACTGTAGAGATAACTATGTTCATTAGTATTACTGAGAAAACATATCACAGCTAGTTTACTATATATCCGCATAGTTTGAGAAAACATATCAAAGCTAAAAGTAGGGAAACTATCACTAGCTAGCCTCTCAAAAATGAATGGCTCAAAGAGGAATCTTGAGATTTACTTTTTTGTTCTGTGCATGCCTAGCTTGTCTGGACAAATTGAGCATCATTAGGGATTGATATCCAGTTATCTACTATAGGATCATCTTGTCTTTTTATATAGAACTGGTGTAGAACCCTCTCATTTTCTATTCAAATGCTTACACACCGAAGTTCATATGGGGAAAACCTTAATATGTAATCAAGGGAATTATGAAAAGTGTGGGTTTTTCAAGATTCTTTACCTAAAATTTTAACTTATCATCATGTATTCAATTTTTAGTCGTTCATTTCAGATTGATTTGATCATCACCTTCAAACCATTGTGAAGTAAAAAATCACAATTCTTTCATGGTTCTTTACAAGAACCATCTTCTTTTCAAAATTAAATTATAAAAAATAAAATGAAAACATTACCCTTTTAATAATCATTGACTAAATTAACCATATTAAATTTAAAAAATTCAAGTAAATCTATTTTTCTAGGTAAATTTCGTAAGCCCTCTCAAGCGAGCATCAGAGATCCCCAAACCTCTTCACTGACGACGCATAAATAAAGTTGTGGGGACAATTGCAAAATTAGGACCGTAACAATGACCATTTTGCGTTTTAATACCAAAAATTGGGGTGGTATTAAAATAAGACCAAAACTAATTAAAAATCGACAAAAAAGGATAGCGGCCACCGAAAAATACAATCAGCGCCAGTGATTGCTTACATGGCGTTTGTGTGATGCATGCGTGGAACACCGGAGCAAGTGTCACACAAGCAATCACCGGTACTGACTGTATTTTTCGGTGGTCGCTGTCCTTTTTTTTTTCAATTTTTAATGAGTTTTGGTCTTACTTTAATATCACCATAAAATTTCAGTCCTACACTGCAAACTAATCATACGTACAGTCTTATTTTTGCAATTTATCCTAAAGTTGTGTGTATATTATTTGTTTATATTATATATATATATATGTGTGTGTGTATATATCTGGACTGCTGGTAAGAGAGGGCGAAAGCCAATTTGGAAATGCCTAAAGAAGAAAACAGAGCCAAAAAGGCAGGATATGGGAAAGCTGGGGGAAGAAGAATATACGCGTTGGTGCTCCAAATGATATGATTTTATGTATGGGTGTCAATTTGGGTTAGAAATCATGGGTTCAATCCAACTCACATGATTTTGGATTAGATTGGGCTCAATACTTTTTAAATGGGTTTGAGCAAATTGAGTTTTAGATGAATTGTATCAAATTTGATTCAAAATGGGTCCATTCAAATCCAACCCACACAAATCTAAACCCAACCCAACCCAACCCAACCCGCTCATTTGCCTCTATTTATGAATTTGTATGATCATGTTTGTCCGCGTGTGTAATGGTGGGGGTGAGATGAAATTAATGTAGGTTTTGAGTAATTAGGTTGCGGCGATCTTTTTCATGTAAAACCTTATATGTAGGTTTTGTGGAGAAGAAAATTGTTGATTTTTTTTGGATTCAAAAGCCCGAAGAACTCAAAATGGCTTATGCTATCTTACAATGGGTTTTCTTTGATTTCTTTTGATTGAATTCGTCTATTAAATTTTAGTATTAAGAAAAGAGAGTTTTTAAAAAATTAAATTTAACATGGTTAATTTGGTCAATGAGTGTTAAAAGAGTAATGGTTCTCATTTTATTTTTCATAATTTAATTTTGAAAGAATATAGTTCTTGTAAAGAATCATGATTTTTTATTTAATGATGGTTTAAATGTGAGAATTAAATTAAACTGATATCAACGGCCAAAAAAATGAATACATGATGATAAATTAGAATTATGGGTCTAGGATCTTAGAAAATCCGTGAAAAATATGTTAACATGTTATTTTATGACATTATTATATTATCATGTAATAATTCACGGTCCCTTTAGGTATACTCAAATGCATGCGCGAAATTTTCCAGCCAACTCGTGAAGGGTGATCAGCAGTTGATACATAAGGGTCAATAGGAGCTGTGTATAGTCTAATTAGGACAAATTAAAGGAAATTTTGGAATAGTACTTCAATGTTTGCACAAGATATCACTTAGGGTCGGAAGAAATGTAAGGATAAACAAGCAAATATAAAGACAACTATTGTTAAATAATTAATCTTCCTTCGAAATGATTTAAGGGAAGGCATTCATTTCGAAATGAAGGAGATGATCTCACGAATCGTGTGACCTATCACGGTCAAGTGGGAGAATTGGCTTCATAACTAATAACAAATCAATAAATTTGAGGAATAAAAGGGAAATTCATATATAACTTGTGGATTTAAAATCTGTATTCACTTTATTATAGTTATACTTGCTGCTACTATTACCTAATTACTCTAAATTGCATAACCAATCACTTTTATAATATAGGCATTTCAATCAAGTTAAAATTTCTCTTTTCAAGATCGTCTCAAAATAGACTTGAGAGAGAGAGAGAGAGAGAGAGAGAGGTATGAGACAGTTTGAGAAATAAACATGGCAAATAATAGGAACCCTTAAGTAACTCAAGAGTATATAGGTAACGATGGGTTGAGTAAATTTAACTACGGGTTAAATTACGTATTTTTTATTAGGTACAAGATAGTGAACCTATTATTCATGACTCGGATAATGGATAATCCATGGGTATTCGTAATAATTTTTTATTTCTTTTATAATTAAAAATAAATTAGTATGCATTTTTTAATTTACATAATATTAATTATTCAAATATTACCTAAACAAAACTAATAAAATATGTTACAAATTTCAAATATTACATTGACCAAATATCTAAAGCATGTAAAATGCTTTAGTTTGAAAACTACAACTTAAATGTTTAAACATCTATTGAATTTAACTTATATCATATTTCGAAGTTCAAATTTAAATTTGATTATATGTCAATAGCTTTTTGAACTAAAAATTTAAATACCACTTAAAATATTATTGATATCATAGAAAAATTAGAGAAATTTTAAAATAAAAATAATATATATTTCTATTCACAGTTTATCCATGGGTACACATGGGTTGGGTAAAAAAGTAACGAATAATTAGATAGTGAGTAAAATTACCTGTATTTTATTGAGTGAAAGAAGTAAGATTCGTTATTCATATTTGTTTTGAATACCCATAAATACCCGCATATATAAATAATTTTTTTCCCATATCTATTGATAAATACTATTATTCTTTTGTGGGTTAAACTGTATATAGTTAAAGCTTGAAAACATCCTTTGGAACTATATATAGATATTCTTTTATATAAGAATACAACTCATATTTATTTATTAGAATATCAATAATGATTTCTAGAAGACATGACTATTAAATCATGACTACTAACTAAAAATTCATAATTTTTTTAATGCAATTGATATTGTTCTAACGTTACAATAAAAAAACTACTACTAAAAGGTGTTTTGATTAAATTTATTCGAAAAAATTTATAAAATATTTTTGAATCTTATAAGATGGTGGACTTTATTTTAAAAATTAGCGCTCTTGAAGTATTTAAATAAAACAAGATTTTGAAACTTGTAAAATTTTAATAATTATAATGTTACAATTCATATTTTCAAAATTAAAAAAATTGTTAATATTTAAAAATAAATCAGGACTACTTACTTTTTCTATAAAAAATTATGAAATTCTAACATTTAAAATTTTTTGAGTTCATTTAAAAATAAAATAAAATTACCAAATATCTGGTAAACTCTCAAATATTATAAATTTATTTTGAAAACTTAAAAATTAAGCAGAAACCGTCTGACTGATAACTGCAAGCCACATAAAAAGATAAATGCAAGCCAAAATTCGAACGAAGCCCTTCAAATATAACTCAATAAAAAATCTTCCCAATAGTACTGAGGAGACAGATGGAAATGAAAAAGAAAAAAGAAAAAAGAACAAATATATTGACGGCTGAAAGGAAACATATTGGCGCCCGGAATCAAAGTCAATATTGTCTATAATTACTCTGCTGACCTGATCAACAATTTTCACGGGCTCAATCCCTTGTTCTCCTTTCCCTCGTCCTTAATTAAAAGCCACTCTTGCTTAGGTCACGGTTTCCTGGGGTTTCCTTCCTTCTATCTTTATAAATTACCAATATTTTCCATCACTATAAAAACACGAAACAATATTCACAATCACTCTTCCTCCTTTCATTTTAAAGTGCTCTTTTTACAGCTTTCTCATGTCTCCCATTTCTCATCAAGATTTTTCCTGCAAGTTTCCTGAGAATATATTCCCTCTTTCCGAAACATAGAAAAATAAAAGAAAAAGAAAAAAATATCTTTTTTGCTCTTCTTGCAAATAAATAGTATTTATAGAACCCTTCAAAAATATTCTCTCGATCCTGAAAAAAATGGGTGTTTCTGAAAAGGTTCGTCCAATGGATGGAGGTGCTCATGTGGGTTCTGAAAAGTGGGTTATTGCTGGGATTGCAGTAAAATGTCCATTGAAGCCGATTTTCACCAAGCCAATGGAGAAAAGGGATGCTGAGGAAGAAGAAGAAGAGTACTGTTCAACTACGACTCCTAATTTTGCAGAATCAAAAATTCCCAGCAGATTGCCATGTCCACCGGCCCCGAAGAAGCCAAAACCAGCTTCTTCAAGATGCCATTATGGAGAAGTTAGAGAGTTTTTCAACCCCCCTGACTTGGAAACAATTTTCATACGCCGCGTTGAGGGGGCCTAACTTAAAAAGATTTTCACCACAATAGTACTTCTTGAGACTTAATAATTTTCTTCTAATTTTCACCCCTTTTCCCCACTTTATGGCCCGTAGTTTCTTGATCTTTCTATGGTTTAACATTAATTTTAGTTCAGGATTCTGATGTACGTAGATGGGCTATGGTTGGTTCTCCATATAACGATGATATGACAATTTGACTTGGTAATTGGTAGCGTTTTCACTCATGGGTTTTATCTTATCTTTACATGCATTATGAATTCTAAGGTTTCTTTTTTTTTTTTTTTTTTCTTTTTATATCAATTAATACACATACCCGAACATACATTGAGAGCTCGTTAGAGTTTGAATTCCTGACCTTCCACATGTGTGGAAGGCTTGGGTTTTCTTATTATTGGTTTTTTAGCTGTATGTGGACAACTTGGCTATGGCTGCCATGTAAAATATGAAAAATGGTGACTTAGGTTTTCTTTCTTTGATATGATTCCAGTTACCATACTATGCTGCCTTTTACAAAGGGTAAATATAGTAACTTTTTTATCATGTTTGTACAGACCGACAGGGGTAATAGCAATGAATTAGTGGCAAATATTCTGCCTTACATATATCCAAACAAAAATTTAAGGAAGTTTTTCAAAATTCAAAAAAGGTGCTGATCCTCTGTATCCTTTTTCATTCTTACTGTGAAGATTCATGACTGTGTAAGATAAGATTCATGCACATGCAGGTTAATCTAGTGCCTGTTGAAAAAAGAAAATTGACAAATTAATTACATACTCCCCCGTCAGGTTTGGTTTGATTACAAATGCATCCTCGTTATCTCGAAAATTATATGTATACCCTATGAGATTTAGCTCTATCCAACATTTAACCTTTTCTTAGTTGCCCTTGGAATTTTAGGATGACGTGGTCAAAAAAGTTAGATGGTCTTTAAAAAGGGTGAATTGTATTTTACCTCCCTCTGTTATTAATAAGTTGCAAAAATCCCCTCAAGAAAAATAAATAGGCAGTGATCCGCTTATACTTTTGAAAAAATAGAAAATTACCCCCTACATCCCGTGGTATAGTTCATGCGCCGCAAATGCAATGGGTCTAAGGTTTTTTTACTGCTAAAATATCAATTTTGCCCAAACATCAATCGTTGGATGTATTGAATAAAATTGACAACTCAAATTATTTCTATCTATAAAAAATATAAAATATATAAATATATTTATTACATATATAGTTATTATAGACATATTTATGTATAACTATATTTATATATAGTCAAATATATGTATGTATATTTATATACACACACACATATATATATACAAATATATATAACCCACCCCTTGAGCGCCAACCATGGCCGCCTCTACGACCTCTCCTTGCAGGGGAAAAACAGCCAATCATGCCTGCTGTTATATATATATGTATGTATATATATATATTTTTAAATGAATACCGCTAGCCATCATGGCCTGCTGCGGTCGACCATGGTGGCCGGTGGTCAAATCTAATCAAGTATGGCAGTTTTGTGGCTGCCCATAGCTGCCATGGCAGCCATTAAAAGTAATTGTGGGGGTGGGGTAGATAAATATAATATTGTTATATATTTACATTATTTATTAATATATACATATATATAAATATATTGTGTAGTTATAATGTATTATATTATATATTATTTATACTTATAGTATATTATATATTTGTATATAACATATATATAAATGAAAAAAATAGAATAAATTAGAATAAATATATTTATAAATATATGAATATATACAATATATAATGTATAAATTTTGTATATTTGTTTAAAAAATATAAATATTATTAAATAATTTATATATATTTATATATTTATATTTTAATATATAAAAAATAAAAAATAACTAAATTAGAGAAATGCAATATAATATATGAATATTTATGTATAAATATATTTATAAATATATCAATATATTTATGTTTACATTTATATATAATATATAACATATAAATTTCGTATATCTATATACAAAAATAGAAGTATATACATAAATATTATTAAATAATTTATATATATTTATATATAAATATATACAAAAATAAAAAATAACTAAATTAGAAAAATGAAATATAATATATGAGTATTTATGTATAAATATATTTATAAAGATATCAATATATTTATGTTTACATTTATATATAATATATAACATTTAAATTTTGTATATCTATATAAGAAAATATAAATATATACATAAATATTATTAAACAAATTATGTATATTTATATATTATACATAATATATAATATATTACGTATAAATTTTGTATATTTATATACAAAATTATAAATATATCCATACATATTGTTAAATAATTTTTATATATTTACATATTTATATTTAAATATATACAAAAAAAAATAAAAATAAATAAATTAAAAATAATTCTTTTTCAATTTAACAGTAAAAAAATTAGTGTGCAAGAGAATGATATAAGCTATATAAAAATATATGAAAAATAATAAATAAATTGAAAATAGATTAAATGAGTAAGGATAATATAGTTTTATATATGTAAATTAGAGTTAAATTGCATCAAATAAGAGGAGGAGGCAGTGTGCTATTTTTTCAAAAGTATAAGGGGGGTCATTGTCTATTTTTATTATTTTTTTTAAAAGGGGTTTTTTTGCCTTTCTTCATTTTTACAGGGGGTAAAACCCAATTTGCCCTCTTTAAAAAATTAATTTTTAGTCATTTTTAAAGGACAAAAATGCCGATTAGTCTTAACTGTAAGAGATTTTCACATGTAACTTTTTTACATATTTTTTCTCCATACATTGATTTGTTATACATTTTGTGTCTATCAATTAGATATGGAACCGCGGGAACATCATTTGGACTTCTACTAAAACGAAAAACTAAAAATACCAAGTTTAGAATATTATGTACCTTGATAGACACAAGTATAATTAGTTTATTAATGGGAAAATCAGAATGGGACAAAGGGCAATACGATCTTTGTTGGCAATTGATAACATAATCAAATGAGTATCCATGTTTATTTAATAATTATTTAGGAGACGTGAGGTTGGAAAAGAAAGAATGCAATCAGAAACATACTGAAAATTAAAATATCAAAATATAAACTCCATACCGATTCACCAATGTGTGGTTTTCAAACAAGAAAATTAAAAAAGAAAAAATTAAAAACCAGATAAACGATAATGGACTAGAAGAACTTAAAATTAGATATGTTAAAACAATTTTTAATGTAGGAACAGCTATATGAATATCGGTCGAAAATTGGTTTTACTATTATCTTAATTAAAAAAAATTTGACTTTAACGTAGTACTTGAAATCAATTTTAGGTGAATGAAAATTGAGGTCAAGGATAAGCTACTTAAAAAATTACTATGTTTTGTAAAATATAGAAAGATAGAAAGGTGAAAAATCATTGATCCTAATTGGAAATGAAAGACATTGATGCACCGAAGAATAGACATGAGTTTACAAAAAGATATGAAAAACCATGATTGTTTCTTAATATATTTTTTCCAACAGTTATGATTGTTGTACAATTAGTGCTAACAAATATATTTGTTCAATCGATATTTTTTCAAAAAATATGTCTATCTAATTGAGTACATGTCCAATAAATTAGGTATGGAGAACTTTTAATAATCATTCTCTTTCAATTGTAATCTTCCAACAATTATAAATAAATCCGTCATATTTACAAATTTATTTAGATTAATATCCATGCATTTCCTCTATCATTTAGTCATAACTTTCAATAATTCAGTTAGTGAACTTAAGCTCAACGTATTTCATGAGTTCTCTTCTAAAGACGGTCTAAGTAGTCATTTGAGTTGCGATCTTGGCATTGGCATGCTACTATTTCAAGAAGTGATCATTGTATCAATGTGGAAGAAGATAGCCAAAAATCCAAAACACTCACATGAGGAAATTTTACCTTTCTCTTAAGGAGAAAAGTGAAACTCTTGCCTAATAAGTTATTGAAATCACACTTATTTCAATCTTATAATTTCAATAGAATCAAATCGATCATCCAACAGATCACTACTTTTATCTTGATCATGACCAACATAATTAGAAATTTCATTCAAATTATGAAATTTGATAGCCTCCAAGTCTCTTGCTTCCAATTACACATCAAATTCTCGATCATCATTGTGTATTCTAACACATACAAGATCACATATATTAAATATTTCTTGATTATTTATAAAAAAAACTTATATCTAATTTTTAATCCATTATTATTTATAAAAAAATATTTAATACATTTGGTATATATATCCATGAAATAGAACATAAATAATGAAATATGAAATAGAACAGAAGATCCAAATTTCAACCTCGTATTATTTTCTGCCTAATGTGACGATTAAGGTTGTTTAGAGGGGTTTTACCTCCTCTTTGGCAACTTCCATGGTGTTGTTAAGTAAGGGTATTAGTGTCATTTAAAAAAGTTTTCTTTTGGTTTCTTAAAAAAATAATGAACTTTATAAAAATAATAAGAGTGCTTATACTTAGTAGGTCCAGAAAAAAATAGTGTTCATATTATTAATTTAACCAAAAAGAAAAATAATAATAATAAAACATAATAACAAAACGTTGCCAAAGAAAGGAAAAAGAAAAGGGGAAATGAGGGTGGAATTCTTTTCCCCTTAAAGCTGATTGACCTCAACAAATCCCTCATGAGCTACCTTCAAAGCCATAAGTACCTAATGTACATTGCTTTATAAATATATATTCGCTTTCATCATCTTCGTCCCTTTTTAGTCTTAGATAATGTCCCACCACAAAAAAAGACTTTCCACCCACCCGGGACTCCCCCCAAATGTGATAGTGGGAACTGGGAAGGTTCCCTGTAATGCTTTTGTGATACGTGTTTGGCAAAAGACAAAATGCACCAAGTGAATGATAGATTTGCAGGATTAGAATCCTATGCTTGCTGGATATATATATATATATATATACTGCCCAGTACTAGTGGCATATACTATACATCCAAGCCTAGTGTTTGGGATTAAGTGATATCATATATATTTTACTTTACCTTTGGATTGTGTCTTTTTGCTCTGAGTTCATCTGGAAATTATTTGATGCGTTATGGAGTAGTATAATCCCACTACTGCCGGCCTGCTATTAATTTTGAGAATCACGTGTGGGCTTCTTGAGGGTCCCATTAACTACAGGAACGTAAGTATCTTTAGACAGGTCAAAAAAGATTCGTCAATTATACAAATATTAATTATTTCAAAAAGTAATTTAATTTCTTATTTTTTTTAATCTTGAGAATATATGTTAAGCATAGTGGATCCTATTAAAAAAAAAGTCCCTTCAATGGATATTTAGAATCGACATGTTTAAAATTAATTGGTTTAACCCTGACTATTTCTAGTTATTAATTAATATTATGAGTAGTAAAATCAGTGTTTTTTATTATTGATTTTAAAGTCAATCAAGTTTATTAATTTTTCAATTGAACTAGGTAAAATAATTTAAACTAACCAGACGTAATGAAGCTTGCAATGAGAATTCATCGCATTCTCAATCTTCATAGTAATATGTCGTGCTCTCTCATTCTAGGTCACATAATTAGTCTTACTATGAGAATTCATCGCATTCTCAATCTTCATGGTAATATGTCGTGCTCTCTCATTCTAGGTCACATAATTAGTCTTTAGTAATAAAGTTATCAATTATATGGATGATTTATGTTAAAAAAAATATTTATTTATTAATGTATACACATTAAGTGTTTGTTAAAATTTATATTTTAAATTTTATATGTATAAATATAAAAATGATCTCATTAAATTAATTGGCCGTTCGATAATGAAGAGGGAAAGGGTGTATTGGAATTTAGATGGTACCCTAATGCCTAAATTGCTGGTTTGATTAGATTATGAAATGTCAATTCCAAAATCTACAAAACCACTTGTTAAAAGTGGGAATTGATTCGCGTCAAATGAGCATTTCTTTTTCTTTTTCTTTTTTAACTAATAATGAGGGCAAGTTCACTTAATCTGGATGTTTCCATTTCTATAATACAAAAAATTCATTCTTGGGGTTGGAGCCCATAGAATCTGCAAATCGTTATCCAACACATCTTTGGGGGAATCAAATTTTTAGTTGGCATTTAGCCAGTGATGTGATATTAGATAAGTTACCAGAGCCACTTAGGTTCAATAATTGTGGACAACCCAGAAGGGAACTTCTCAAATGCTTCCTAATTCCGTACATTAAAAAAAAAAGGAAAAAAGAAAAAAAGACAGAGAAAGAGAAAGTATAGCTCGTAGCACTAGGAATGCATTTTTTGTGCAAGACGAAGATATGGATGATTTAATTGTATTGGGATTTTGAATTTTAGTAAAAGAATAATAATATTTTTTTGCTTGAAAGGATAGTTTTTGTTTCAGATATTTTGCTTTTCATTTACTTGTATCTTACTATAAAAATTAAAATCTATCCCTTTTATAAATGTACATAAGTTTTCATTACTCAACTTTTAAGATTATTTTAAATAATATATTAAAAAATAATGAAACCTAAAGACAATCTTCAAAAGATAATGTTCTGTACTCTATTATAACTATGAAAGTAGGTAAATCAAACATACTTTATTCCAAAATCCATATGTCGACTCGACTGATTAATTCGGCAATTCAGGCATAATATGTCACTTTGGTGCACTGAATGAATCTTTCTTTGACATTTTCAATTTTCAGAAAATATATTGAAAAAGAATCCAAACTACATTCTATTAAATCTACTTCTTTTATTTTACTATCAAGGAAATGTTGCAGCATCTATGGTAATATTTGATTATGTTTTATGTTTGATTATGATATGTGTTTTGAAGGAATGAATGTTGTAAGTGGGATTGCGGAATGTAATGAATTTTTTGTTATATTTTGGGAAATAGTTAATAATTTGATTTGGAGAATGCTGATATGTTTATTTATATTTTAGGGGAGATATTCTTTTTACTGTAGCAGTTAAATCAATACATTTTTGTTGGGTTCTTGAGATAAAAATGGAACTAAGTAATTATTTTTATTATAAGAATAATAATAATAATATATATAATATATATATATATATGTATGCATATATTGGAAAATGGGGAAGTTTTGGGGATAATGAAGGATATGAGAAGGTATTTTGGGAAAATTTATTTTAGTATTTTGGAGGAAAAATGAATGTATGTTTGTTATGTTTAAATATAACCTAACACTCCCTATGATTTTATAACTAGTTTGATGTGGTCTCATATTTGATATAATAAAGTCATCGACTTTATTCAGCTGAAAAGGAAATAAATAAATAATGTGAAGCATAATAATGTTACTCCTAATGAGGGAATAATATAATGCAAAGTACGGATAATATTATACTTCTTACAATATTTTTGAGTTTCGATGAATTCAATAAATTGTTGGGGATTTAGTAAACTTAATGATGGAATATTATGGTTGATTATTATATTCTGAGGAACATTAAAAAAACCTAAACTTTTTTTATTTTTTTACCTCTTTCAATGGACTATGTTTGTAATCATATGGACAACTTAGTTACACAAAATAACGCAGGACAAACCCTCGTGGTTTTTGGAAAAACGGGACAATGAAACAGAAACTCATACCTAAAATTCTTATATTTTTTTATACATTTAATTTGGAGCATTCAGCATTATTTGTCTAGCGTTCGACAAGATCGCACACTATTGAAAGATGACAAAAAAAAAAAAAAAAAAAATTAAGAATAGAAAAGAAACATTGGAATAAATGAAGCCAATTTTTAATGTAAGGAGCCAATGTCATATTCAAGGCAAATAACACTATAATCTATATCACACATAATAGACACAATTTTTAATTTGTGATATTTGCATGAGAATTAAATAAATAAAAAAGGGGAAATCTCAACAGCTTCTGCTTGTTTTCTATTGTAAAATGAATATTTTATCATCAATCATGGCTAGTCCAGTTTAAAAATGAAGTATTAAGATGCAACTATAGTTGTTGATTTTCTTCTGGATGTTAATGTTTTCTTTTTCTCATTTCTTTTAGCTATAACTATAAATCTCTTCTAAAATTTAATATAAATATAAAAAATATCAATCATACTTGGATAATGATGATTAGATCCATCTTCAAACATAAATGTTCAACTATATATTTCGAGGTATTGTCTCATTAACACGCATCTAGTAAGGGATTTTGTTTTAAAAAAGCACCTATAAAGATGGAAGAGAAATATTTTATAAAATATTTTAAAACCCTCAACTCCTTCAACGTGAGACATATCAAATATTATCAGATAATTACTTTAATTGCCACTGATATTTATATTGTCTAATAAATAAATTCAACTGATAAGACTTTTATTAGAAAATTATGATATTAGTAAAAAAAAAAAAAAAACTAATGAAGATCTAATTTTGTGCTCATTGGCTTATTCAAAGGTTTTTCATTTTTGTCCTCAATCAAATTATCCTTAGGATAATTACACATCTCCTAAAAAAATTAGTCTCGAGAAAGTACGTCCAATGAGATTTCCAAAATTACATCATACTTTTACACTATGCTTGTTTTTAACTTGAAAATAATTTCTTTTAGAAAATATAAAAATAAATATTTTTTCCCCAAAATACTCAAAATAGCTCTAAAATATTCAAAAATATCCCTCATCCCATTTCTCAAAGCAAACACAATCATTACATACATATAATTCTCATATTATAATTATACATACATAAAAATAATAATATAAAATCACATCTTCACTCTACTAACAACACAAAAATGTATTGATCTAACATCTAAGACACAATTTGTCTCCTCCTACAATAAAGCTAAATATATAATTCTACTTCAAAACAATATCTATCCAATTCTTAAAAAAAAATCAAACATGCATTATATTCCTGTATATACTCCCAAAATTATTTTTTTCCAATACACTTGAAACAGAACTGAATATTTCCTCCTATTTGGATATGCTTTTAAAGTCATTTTCTGTTTTCTGCCAAATTTAAAAGGTGGAAAGTTAGTTATGAGTTTAAATTTGAAAGTACAATGTAGTTTTAGATGTTTTTGTCTAAAACGAAATGATTATGTATGGTTGAAAATGAGATTTTTTGGATATTGTTGTATTTTTGTATTAAAAATCGTGCAAATATGAGTAGGAAAAAATAGGGTGTGAAAATAGAGAGAGAGTGTAAAAGTGTATTTGAAAAAATATTTTGAGAATGAAAATATCTGTAAAAAAGGGGGAGAAGTTGGTAACTTTCTATTTTCATTTCTAGATAAATGAAAAGGAGAAGTGTAAACAAAACCAAACGGGGCACTTATATTTTTCCCTTTCGAGAGACTTCCACTTTCCAGAATAAGAATTCCAACTCAATTGGGCTACGGTCAGCCCATGGTTCATTAGTAGGATGACCTAGGGCTGTCAATAGGTCGGATTTGGATCAAATCAGAATAATTTGAATCCGAATTCGATAACATGTATATATAATCGAATCCGAATCCGAATTCGAGTCCTATAGGATCTATGCATGCCAATTCCATGTCCGGATTAGATAAAAATCCGAAAGCCGATAAAAAAGTCCATCCGATAAGAAAGTCAAAAAAAAAATTGTGTTCTTTAAATTTTTATATTATTAGAAAGAACCGTCTTATAAGACATGTTATGTGAGATTTCAATATTACCTTTTAATTCAAATATAATATTTACAAAGTTAAGAGAGTTCAAATTTAGATTTTTTTTTCATAACTTTTTATCATATCATTGCAAAAGCTAAAGATTTAAGGCATAATCCATGGGGGTTGTATCAAATTGATCATTCGGTAATGTATATTTTACTGTGCATAAGCCATTATAAATTGTGTATTTAGGCTATAATATGAAACATACATATATATAATTACTTTATTAAATCAATTGCTTCAAAGAAATAAAAAAATTAGGGCATTATCAATTATAATATCACATATATTGCATTCCAATCAAAAGTCTTCATTAATATAATTTATACTATATAATTATCAATTTAATAATATATTTAATAAAATTCGGATTCAGATCTTTATCGGATCAGATTGTATAATTTCATATCCGATCCACTTATTTTGGATTATGGATATTTATAATCGGATCTGATCCATCAGACATTTTAATCCGATAAAAATTCTAAAATTCGGATCGAATTCAAATTGGATTTGGATTAAAATCCGATCCATTGACAGCCCTAGGATGACCACTTGATGGACTTGGCCCATTATGATCCAAACCAAATCCCAGTTGGCCCAGAAAAGTTGCTTTAGCCCATTCCATTTTTCCAATTAGACTTCCAATTAGTTTTGCATCCTTTTTATGTTTTCTCTAATTTCCCTCTAGTTTCATATGTATTTAATTGCATTAATTAGCTCTGTATTGTAATAAAAAACAGTTTATTTTTATTCAATTGAATAAACATATTTCTTATCAATGAATTTTAGTTATCTATTTTTTTTTTCATATGGCAAAGGGCAAGCCTTAAAACTGTGAGAACTTTTATTAAATTATGGATCAAGACATAGTGAACGGAAATATATTAATTCTTAGCTCAATCTTACAAACTGACATAATTCCAGACGCCTAACCCAGTCTAATATATATAAAATAAAATATTGTTTAATTTTATTTTAAATATCTTCTTTATACGGAAAATGATATGAATAAGTTAATTATATTCTTTTTGTCAAATCAACATATTCCCTCATGTAATATCCTATTAATATTTATTTTAATATTAATATAAAAGGACTATATTAATTCATTTTTATAACTCTGTATTTAATTTTAATAAGCACTCAATATACATATATAAATATATTTTTATATGTATAGTTTTTTGTTGTGATTGGTATCAAATCAATTGGGATTTGTGTTTAATTACATATTAAGAAGTGATTAAACTTATGGATGGATGCCAATTTGGTTGGAATCCATAAGTGTTGTATAAATATGAAGAGGGAGACAAAAGGAAAAAAGATTTTATATGTGGGGATAATCCCACATTGATTGTGAGACAAAATATGGGGAAATATATGGGAGTATAAACGGTTCTTTGTCTGATACAAGACCACTTATCTCACATTAAAAGTTTACCTAATGGGAATACACCTTATATGTGGTTCAAGTATTGATGCTTGGTAAAGTATCAATTAAGGGACTCATGAAGGTGTGCCCACACACGCGTGCCGCCACTGCCGCCCCCCCTAGCTCAGGCGATGGGCGTTTGTCTCGGGTTAATCTTTTTACCAAAAATTCCAATTTTAAAATTCAAAAGTCAAAAGGCTGTTACAGAAATTGCCAGCTATTTCTGTAGTTACAGAAACTGCTAGAAACGTTTCTGGAGTTACTAGTTTGTTGTATCTAGTCTAGAATGAATCTGGACATGTCCTTTACCGCTATTCCAGAATGAACCTGGACATCCTTCTGGCTTCTCCCTCTCGCCTATATATAGTTGCTACTGTAGGCAGAATAGAATACATAATTAAGAAAATCTCTTCTCTTCCTCTGATATCTATCTTTCTCACATAGTGTTGCTTGTCACTTTCTAGCAACTAAGTGGTGTTCTAGGTGAAGTTTTCTAGAGTGCACCAAAAGGCTTCTGAGACTGTCTTATCATGGAGGAAGTTTTGTTGAACTCTTTACACTGGTAGGGGTGATAATTTCTTCAAGGCAAACCATATTCTGGTGATTCAGTCTAAGTTCTGTTACTATACAAAACTTTGAGATAAGTTCATGTTTTTAAATACTGATATCTGTATTTCTGTTGATATTCAAAACTGGTTGTTTGTTGATTTATGCTGTTTTAAACTGGATTGCAATTACATAATTTGGAATACATGTACTGTTGATTGTTGTTTTCATAAAAATATTCATAATATTAGTTTTACAAACACTGCCATGTGATTATAAATTTATAAACAGTTGTTTATAATATGTGCTTACAACAATCTTGAAGAAATTAACTACTCAAGTGTTTGTTAAACTGTCTATTTGAAAATGGCATCTTCATCTGCAAGTGGTTCTAGTGTTGGTTCATTTTTGTCCTCTGAAATTGTCCTTTCTGGTTTGCCAGAAAATTTTGGGGCCAGTTTTTCAAATGTTGGCAACAATGAATGAAAATTTGGTTCACAATGAAAGGTCTTCTTTCAGTGATTTCAGTGACTAGACCTGAACTAACTAATATTGACCCCAAAACAGCTGAAATAGCTGAGTGGACTGAGAAAGATCAATTAGGTCGAGGGATAATTTTGTTGTTACTGTCAAATATTCTCTTTGATGTTTATAACTTGAACTCGTGCATTGCTAAGTTGTTGTGGGATGAGTTGGACCAAAAATATAATACTGAAGAGCAAGGGCTCGAGAGGTATTTTGTTTCCAGGTTCATGAAGTATTAGATGGTTGAAGGAAAATCTATGACTGGATAGACGCACGAATTGATCAAACTTGAGCATGCTCTTGCTGATACTGAGATGAAACTTCTTGAGAAGTTTCTGGTCATATCCATAGTAGATAAATTTCCCAAGTCTTGGGAGAATTTTGGAATGACACTCAAGCATAAAAAAGGAAAGTTGTCTTTGGATGATCTCATGATTGCAATTAGTATTAAGGAAGAACACTGGAATCAAACTCATGGAATTCTGATTGTGCACCAACCAAAGGCAAATGTGGTTATTGAAGGGAAGATAAGATTCAATAAAATGAACCAAATGAACTCGAACTTTAAGACCATAAGTAAAGGTAAACCTAAAGCTAAGAAACCAAAAGCATACAAACCATGCTGGAATTATAGACAGGTAGGCTATTGGGCTAAGGACTATCCTTCCAAGAAAGCTAAAGTCAAACCCAACTTAGCTGCCATTGCAGTGGTCAACATGGTTGTTGGGGAGACTAGCGAAGCTAGAGCTCCAGAGACGACCGTTGATGGGTATGTAATTTTAAAACCTAAAGTTTGTACTATTTATGAACCTTTTGATTGGTTAATAGATACTGGGGTAAATGTGCATGTTTGTGCTGATAAATTGCTATTTATGTCTTAATAGCCAGTTGATGGAAAATCTATAACAATGGGAACTCCAGTGATTCCAAGGTGCTTGGGATAGGACGCGTGGACCTGAAGTTTCCTTCAGGGCGTATACTGACTTTGCTGAGATTGCATCACGTCCCAACTATACAGAGAAACATTATCAGTGGTTCTCTAATAGTTAGGAAGGCTATGAGCTTACTTTTAAGTTTAATAACGTTGTAATTCAGCACTTTGATTTGTTTATTGGTAAGGGCTATTTATCTGATGGTTTATTTAAAGTACGAGTTGAGTATGAAAATTCTGATTCAATCAATAAAATTTCGTACTCTGAATTTTAGGTAAATACTGTTGAAAGTTCTGATGTATGACATAGTCATTTAAGACATTTGAATTTTGGTTCTGTTAAACGCATGATGAAGTTAAATTTGATACCTAAACATGATATTGAATGTAGTCACAAATGTCAAGTATGTGCTGAGGCTAAACAAGTAAGAAAACCTTACTAATCGATTGAAAGGAATTATGAAATACTTGAGCTTGTGCACACAGATATTTGTGAGTTCAATAGGATTTTAACAAAAGATCAGAAAGATACTTCATTACCTTTATAGATGATTGCAGTAGATATTCTTATGTTTATTTGTTAAAACATAAAGACGAAGCACTTGAAAAGTTTATCATTTTAAAAAATGAAACTAAAAATCAAACTGGTAAGAAACTCAAGCGGTTAAGATCAAGTAGAGGTGGAGAGTATGAGTCGAATCAATTCGATGAATATTGCTGAAACTTCAGTATTATTCATGAAAAGATTCCCCCTTACTCTCCCTCTTCTAGTAGGGTAGCAGAACGAAAGAATAGAACATTTAAAGACATGATCAACAGTCTACTTTTGAATTTTGGACTGCTTAAATATATGTGGGGAAAGGCTTTGGATACGGCTTGCCATATTCTGAATAGAGTCCCTCTCAAACATAAAGAGAGCACTCCATTTGAATTCTGGAAAGGTAGAAAACCTAGCTTAATGTACTTTCAAGTGTGGGGCTGTCTTGCAAAAGTTCTAGTCCAAGAACACAAAAGGAAAAAAACTTGGTCCTAAAACTATTGATGCAGTCTTTTTGGGCTGTGTGGAAACAAGCTATGCGTTGAGATTTTTGATAATTAAGTCCGAAATCCCAGGCATAAAGGTTAACACAATAGTGGAATTTTGTGGTGCCACGTCCTTTGAGGACATGTTTCCAATGAAAACTGGAATACCTCATGATGTTTCTTTAGATTCAGCTCTTACATAGACTTCTATTCCTAAACATGTGGAAAAGATGTCAAATGTGGGGATTAATCTAAGTAGTTTTGGTTCAGCATCCACTGGAGTTGAAGAATCAGACGAACCTAGATGGAGTAAGAAAGCTAGGATCTTTAAGGATTTTGGAAATGATTTCATCACTTACAATATCAAAGATGATCCTGTGACCTTCAAGGATGCTATGGCCTCATCCGAAGCTAAGCATTGGAAGGTAGCTATCAAAAGTGAGATGGGTTCCATTGTCTCTAATGGGACATGTGAATTAGTAGATCTATCTCCAGGGTGTACTACAATTGGATGCAAATAGATCTTTTAAAAGAAACTTAAATATAATGGAACCATTGATAAGTTTAAGGCCAAATTAGTTGCCAAAGGCTTTAAACAAAAAGAGGGATTAGACTTCTTTAATACCTATTCCCCAGTTGCTCGATTAACTATAATCTGGGTGCTTATAGCACTGGCTTTCGTATATGGTTTCCCAATTCACTAGATGGATGTGAAAATAACCTTTCTGTATGGTGATCCCGAGGAAGAGATATATATGGATCAGCTTGAGGGATTTGTAGTTTCTGGTAACGAATAAAAGGTTTGTAAGCTTGTTAAATCCCTCTACGGAATAAAACAAGCGCCTAATCAGTGGCATGAAAATTTTGATAAAACTATTTTGTCATTTGGCTTCAGCGCAAATGATAATGATAAGTGCGTTTACTGTAAGGTTAAAGGTGATTATTGTATTGTACTATGCTTATACGTGGATGATATTTTATTGATTGGTTCTACCATTGAGATTATCAATGAGATAAAATCATATTTGAAAAGTAAATTTGAAATGAAGGATATGGATGAAGCTAAAGTGATTCTTGGACTTAAAATGATTCAGTCAACTTATACCCTTTCTCAGTCTCACTATGTTGAGAAGATTATTGAGAAATTTGGCTATAAGGATTGTAGAATCGCTAAGGCACCATATGATCATTATGTGGCTCTTTTCAAAAATGAAAGTGGTATTCCTATGTCTCAATTAAGATATTATTAGATTATTGGAAGCTTGCAATATCTTGCAAATGGCTTGAGATTGGATATCTTATTCGCAGTCTCAAAGCTGGCGAGGTATACAAGTTGTCCCAATAGAACCCATTGGGAGGCTTTGGATAGGGTACTTCGTTATCTTAAGGGCACAACATCACTTGCTTTGTATTATGGTAGATTCTCTGCAGTACTTGAGGGATATAGTGATGCCAGCTGGATAGCCAAAAACTCTGGTAATAATGGGTGTACGGGGTATGTATTTACTTTAGGTGGAGACACTGTCTCTTGAAAGTCTACTAAATAGACTTTGGTAACTCGGTCCACATTTGAGGCAGAGTTATGTGCTTTAGACACAATTAGAACGGAGGCTGAGTAGCTACATGGGCTAATGGTCTAGTTACCTATAGTTAGCAAGCCTCTTTTTGCGATCGCTGTGCATTGTGATAGTCAAACCACAATTGCAAAGATCAGAAGTTCAAAGGATAATCAAAAGACCAAGAGACACATCCAAGTTAGACTAAAGTCTATAAAGGATCTCGTCTCTGATAGGATTGTGGCCATTAATTTTGTTGGATTCAAAGACAGTATGATCGATCCTTTGACCAAAGAACTTGAGTTGTCCTTAGTCCAAAAATCGAGGCTGGGGATAGGACTAAAAACCTATCAGTGATGCACTTGCAGTGGCAACCTAACCTACCAAGTAGAGATCCCACAAGGAAAGTTCAATGTGGTATAAACAAGCTGCTGAGTGTGTCAGAGTGCACCTAAAAGTTGACTGATACTTTAGTATCAGAGTCTATCCCTTGGCATACCTGGAAGGTGCTGTTAACTGCTAGTGAAATAAGAGTTCTAACTCTAAATGGGGTTAAGTCATATTGACGAGATGCAGGTAGTGCATCCCTGGAGATGCCCAACTAAGTAAATGAAGTCATTTGGCCGCGACTAGAGGAAAATGGTTATTCCTAAAAAATATTTATGATATAGGATCGGGACACATAGCTGTAATGTGTCAAACCTAAAGATCACTACATAGCCATGTAGCTTGTTGTTACTAATGGACACCACCACATCCAAGGGCCAAATTCAAGTCTTTGATCCATTTGTCCCTGTGGTGGCATAAGTTGGATGACTTAGGTGGAAGTTCAAATCGGAAGGTACCATTACTAAAAGCAAGTTACGATAATCCTGATAATCCAACACTATGGATTTATGGGGGATTGTTGTAATTGGCATCAAATATATTGGGATTTATGTTTAATTACATGTTTAAGAAGTGATTAAATTATGGATGGGTGCCAATTTGGTTGGAATTCATAAGTGCTGTATAAATATGAAGGGGGAGACAAAAGATAAAAGATTATGTATGTGGGGAAAATCCCACATTACTTGTGAGATAAAGTATGGGGGGAATAAGTGGGAGTATAAAAAGCTCTTTGTCTGATACAAGATCACTTATTCCATATTGAAAGTTTAACCAATAGGAATACACCTTATATGTAGTTCAAGTATTGATACTTAGTAAAATATCAATTAAGGAACTCATGAGGGCTTGCCCACATGCACGTGCCACCACCACTTGCCCGTCCCGACCTGGCCCGGGCCGGGTTTGGGTGATGGGCGAATTGTCTCGGATTAATCGTTTTACTAAAAATTTCAATTTTATCTACAATTTTGTTTAAAATTCAAAAGCCAAAAGGTTGTTATAGAAACTGCTAGACGTTTCTGCAGTTATAGAAACTGCCAGAAACGTTTATGAAGTTACTAGTTCGTTGTATCTAGTCCAGAATGAATCTGGACATGTCCTTTACAGCTGTTCCAAAATGAATCTGGACCAAAATAAACCTGGACATCCTTTTGGCTTATCCCTCTCACCTATATATAGTTGCTACAGCATATAGAATGAGATACACAACTAAGAAAATCTCTTCTCTCCCTTTGATATCTATCTTTCTCACATAGTGTTGCTTGTCACTTTCTGGCAATTGAGTGGTGTTTGAGGTGAAGGTTTCTGGAATGCACCAAAAGGCTTCTGAGACTATCTTATCCTGAAAGAAGTTTTGCTGAACTCTTTGCACTGGTAGGTGTGATAATTTCTTCAAGGCAAATCATATTCTGGTGATTCAATTTAAGTTTTGCTACTATATAAAACTTTGAGATAAGTTCACATTTTTAAATACTCATCTCTGTATTTCTGTTGATATTCCAAATTGGTTGTTTGCTGTTGGTTTATGTTGTTTTAAACTGGACTGCAATTACATAATTTGGAATACATGTACTGTTGATTGCTATTTTCATAAAAATATTCATAATATTGATTTTACAAACACTGCTATGTGATAATAAATTGTTTTTTAAATTCTTTATAAACTGTTGTTTATAATATGTGTTTACAACACTTTTTATATTAATTTTTGCAATGAAAAGTCAGAGGCCGAATAGGAAGGCCCTTGTGAGGTGGCAGAAATTACGAAGCCAGAGCGGACAAGTTGCAGGATTTGCATAACAGAAGCTCATCCAGAAGTTAAAGCATCTCCAATCTGAAGAAATTCTACACATAGTAGTCATGTTTGTTTGGTGAAATTCTTAGTTCTTTGCATTTTTCTCCACAAAATGTTTTTTCAATTGTTTGCTTTCTCTTTTCTAGAATGCAAGTACCAATAAGTCCGTCCATGAGATGTTCCAATTATTTTTTACTTATCTTACACATTTTTATCAATAAAATATTTTTGTTTACATTAATTATGCTATATGTGAGTGTATATATATATATATATATCATTGAGCAATGATTAATTCAATACAAATAGGGCTTGTTTGCTTGGAAGGTATAGATTGAATACTAAAATATACGTTAATACAGGCTAATAAGCTGTTTGCTTGTATTGGCTAGAAATAAAGATATCCTAATCATTGTACAATTTATTGTTTGGTTTCTTTGAATTATTTTGTGTAATAGTTAATAAAATATCAGGGTTAACCTTAAATGCTTAAAGCCCGTTTAGATATATTTTCAAAACTATTTTCTGTTTTCTGTTAAATTTAAAAAGTGAAAAGTCACTTATGAGTTTAGGTTTGAAAATAAAATATTGTTTGAATATTTTGTCTAAAATGAAATAATTGTGTAAGGTCGAAAATGAGATCTATTTGATTGTTGTGTTTTTGTATTAAAAAACGTACAAGTGAGAGTAGGAAAAAATAGTGTGTAAAAGTGTGTTTGAAAAAATGTTTTGAAAATAAAAATATTTGTGAAAATGGGGGAGAAGTTGATAGCTTTTTATTTTCATTTTCTAAAAAAAATGTAAAGGGTAAGTGAAAACAAAACCAAACGGATGCTTATTAAAATTTCTTTTTTACCCTCAATAATCATTTGGGGAAAATTAATCGGATTGAAATTGAAGCCATTACTTTCGTGATACTCATGAACCCAACTCTAAAAGCATATCTTTGCATTCATAAACCGAGCTTCTTAATCACCAACAAAAATCAAAATTTTGTATCTTCCAATTGATGAACCCATTTCCCCGCTTCCGGATCAACACGGCATTCCTATCCCCCAATTTCTACGTCCCAAGTGATTATACCACTTTCAAATTAAAATTTTGTCCATGAAATGTTTTAGTGTCATTTTAGCATCATTCTCCTTTATACTAAACTGCTCCATTCCATAATATTAGCCTCAGAAGGGGCCATTTTTGCGTCTAAAGCTTTCTCAAACTTATCAGTCAAAATGTCACCAGAATGGCCATCAATCTGATTCGTATGGATCACAGTCATTTGAGCATCATCCCCTTTCGCTTTTGTCTACTTCATAATTCCAATATGACGAGCAATTGTTTTCGTATCTATACTTTCTCAAATTTGTTAGCAGACTCCATAATTTGTTGAGATATTTTTGTATCAGATAGATATGCGCAAGGGTGAAAGCCGAGTTTTTTGAAATGAAGAAATGTATAATTGATTATGGTCTTGATTGTCTTTTTAACCGGGATAATTCTGTATTTTCATAAGTAACCCTAGATGTCTCTAATTCCTAGATTACTAATCAAACCATCAACATATGATACGTAAATTAGAATAATTATAATAAAATATCGAGTTTCTTATCATTCATGGGTTCTAAATATACTAATCAAATGACCAATTAAATCGGATTATATATCTATCCTATATAATCCTTCCAAGCAAATGATCCCATATTATAAAATCTCAACTATCTTGGAGGTTTGTCAACATAAACTCTAGCCAAAATATTCAAAGTTCTACCAGAGATCCTAAAGGATGCCCACAACATAAAGGTTCTATTTGAGATCCTACGGGCCGCCTAGAACATAAAGCCTCAGCGACGAAAAGCCTTGTTAGAGACCCTAAGTAAACCTAGAGCATAAAGCTCCATTAAAAATTTGATTGATTCACGCAATGCAAAACTTTGCTTGAGATCTTAAGTGATCTCAATGATTCATGAAAGGTAAAGCTTTGCAAAGATCTTAAGTGATCCCCAAAATATAAAGTTCCACCCAAAATTTTAAGTGCTTCAAGAAAGATAAAGCTCCAGTGGAGATCCTAAGGGCTAGTTTGGTTAGATTTTCAAGTTATCTCATGATTTATCATGTGATAATTTATATGATCTTTTATCATTCTGATATTTTGGTTAACAAGATAAATAAATCCAAGGAGGGTGGCAGGTTAATTTATCATGTAAGTTGCACATATAAACATGGACTTTAATATTCATGCAGGCCTGAGTGTTTATTGTTACTTCAACCAAATGAATGATAAGGTGGGATAAAAACACTATATTCCATCTTATCATCCCAACCAAACTAGCCATAAGATATCCCCAAAGGGTAAAACTTCGCAAAAAATTCTAGGTAATGCAGGATCATAAAGCTTTGCCATAATTTTTAAGTGATTCCCGGATCGTAAATTAAGTTCTGCCACAAATTCTAAGCCATTCACAAGGCATAAAGCTTCGTAAGAAATTCTAAGGATTTCTAAAAGATATAGCTCCACTAGAGATCCTAAATGATTCGTGAAAGATAAAGCTCCCTAGATATCCTAAGTGCTCACTAGAAGAAAATTTTCTCTTAGAGATCTTAAGTAATCTCTAGAAGATAAAGCTTCCCCAAATATTCTAAGTGATCTCTAGAAGAAAAAGCTCACTTAAATATCCTAAGTGATATCCAAAACATAAAGCTCAAAATCTCAAGTAATCGCCGGAAGATAAAGCTTCTTCACAGATGCTAAGAACTCTCTGAAATATAAAGCTCCGCCAAGAGATTCAAACTAATGTCCTAAGTAGATAAGCTCCATCGGAGATCAGAAATGATCTTGAAGCATAAAGTTCCAGCAAAAATCCTAAGATATAAAAGTTAAATCGCCCAATATCAGTACTTTCTCCCACAACTAACTCTATTACTCTCTGACCCCAACTATACACACGTACAACTTAACAACCCATGTACACACCCCACTGAGACTACAATTAATGCATGGTCAGCCACCCTCGGTGCACAACCGACAAGGGGGTGAGTTGCGCACCCAAAACGTGCACGACTGACACCAAGTCGTTGTGCTGGCTGAATGCAGCGAAGTGTGAGTTAGTCAATGCAAAAAAGAAGAAATAATAATAATAATAATAATAATAATAATAATAATAATAATAATAAATAAATCAAAGAAATTAATATTGAAATAATAAATAGTAAAGTAAAAAAGAGCAATCACATTAAAAAAAAAAAAAATTCAATTGTAAAGTCACTACTCTCAATTCGAACTTCTATAATAAAACTTCCACTCATAAATAGAGGGGCTATATGATATAGCAATAATATGCCCTAACGGTTCATTAATAAAATTACTACTAACTTGGTGCACCATATTAAAATTGGCCTTCGCACTCGATGACGTAGCACCCAAAACCTAACACTATAAATATAACCATAAATGACTCATAAGGGGGCATTAAATTATTTTTAATATTCGAGCTAAATTTGCTAAGCATGGTTTGCAAATTAAGGATCATTGCATTTATCCTCCAACTAGAATTTTCGAGGGAATCCTCAAAGACAAATTTTAACACCACCACATTCATAATAATCCCTAATCTAAAGTTCAAGCCCATCCTAACTTCGCCCATGGTGTTTTTTTTTTTCTTTTTTTTTTTTGATAAAAAAATTAGCCTTTTCAAATTTAAAAATTAATGCACTCTCAGTCTTTCAATCATAAAACTTGTTGATATCAATCGATCATACTTGCATATTTGAATTTGATAGTCATTTTTATTTTAATTTTTTGTAAAAATCATAATAAGATGGTGAAGATTCAAAGAGAAGTTAGACTTTCCATTTATCACAAATTTGTGAAAGGCCATGAGCGTTTTAGGATGTTTTGCATATATCCAAGAAAATTTATCTTTCCCTAACCATATTAATTATACAAATTTAACTTATAAGATTAAGTTTGTGTTTGGTTTTATTTTCATTTTTAATTTTCAATTTTCACATTTTTATTTATTTTTAATTTTGTTATCGAAGTTTGTGTGGAAATGAAATTGGGTTTGGACTAGTAAATAAGATTATATATTAAAAAATTATGGTTTTGAATTAATTGTAGAATATAGATAGGTGTCACTTAAATTTATGTAGAAAAAAATACTTGAATGGTGATGTGATATATATAATAATGAGTATTTGATGTGATAAGCTATAAATATATTGATTGTAACAATTATAAAATTATTATGCCTATTGATAAATTAATAAAATTAATAGATTAATAATTAAAAAATTATATAAGAACTCATCCTATCATCCCTCCCCACCACTTCCCCACCTATCAAGCCCCCTCCTCCTGCTCTCTCTCTCAATCACACCGGAAAGGGTTGGAAAATGAAAACATATTTGCCCAAATGAAAATGAAAATGAAAATAGAAACCCAAAGAAAATTTTTTAAATAGTAAATAAGCCGAAAATTTAAAAAAAAAAAAAAAAAAAAAACCCTAAAGTTGCCAAGAAATAAAAAATAAAATGAATTAGAAAACAATATACAAATTTGTGGCATTTTGTTGGTTTTATTTCAACGGTTCATTTTGTTGTCCGTTTAGCATCCGCGAACCAACCGACTGCCAGACCCCCAGCCCGGGTACCTCCGCCGACGTCAAGTACTGGACAACTCCGCAGCTCCACCACCGCTTCCGCCGCCGTCACAACTTTCCCAATGAAGGAAAAACCATGGCCATGCAAATCAAACAATCCTCACTTTACGGCCATCCCTTCTATTAGGAAACACAATAATTATCCAACTTTCACAAAATTCTCGAAAACCCACTTCTCATATTTCAATTCCACCCAAGAACATCCATCCTCATCATCTTCCCCATCGAGAGCTGACTTCTCCGCCCTCCCGTACGATGTGTTAGCAAGAATCGCTTCGTCATTCACGCTGCCGAACTTGAGGATAGCTTCACTCGTGTGCAAAGCATGGAGAGACGCGCTTAAACCCTTGTGCGATGCGATGGTTTTCTTGAAGTGGGGAAAGAGGTTCAAGCATGGGCGTGGAGGAGTGAAGGCTAATTTGAGTAAGGCTTTGGATTCATTCTTGAAGGGAGCTGCGCGTGGATCCACTCTCGCGATGGTGGATGCGGGTTTAATTTATTGGGAGATGGGGAAAAAAGAAGAGGCGATTGTTTGGTACAGGAGAGCGGCTGAGCTTGGTGATCCTGCCGGACAATGTAATTTGGCTATTTCGTATTTGCAAGGTAATTGGTGTTTGTTTAATTACTGTTTTCAGTTTTTAATTTGTGATCTCTTTGTAGTATAATTGAATGTTATCTTGTATTGATTGTGGTTATGTCTGAGATAGAGTTGTTGGTTTGTGAAGTGATGGATGTTAAGAATTGCGAATTAAGCTCCATTTTGAGATTTTTCTTGATACTCTGCGCGTACTGGTCGGCAGATTGATGTCTTTGAGAAGAAATGAGATTTAGCTGAACGGGATATCATTCTTTTAGCTTTCGTTCTTTTTATTTTTTGTTTGCCTTTTGATGTCACTGCATAGCTTATGTTGAGGGTTAGGGTAAGGACCGTAAAATTAATGATCAAGAAGAAATCTTGATAACGCATTTGCCAGATGGTAGTTTGTTTTGGTTTGTGAGTATGCGCTAGCTTTTGTTTACCATCAATGAGGTAGTAACTTCCTGTGTGAGCATAGAAATTGAGTGAGTCATTCTTTTTTTCTTTTTGATTGTAAAATTTCATTTGGGAGTTCGCGGAAATCAAACTTGATAAAAGTATCATGTGCAAGGTGAATCATCTTCAGAGTATCCATATGATTTATCTTGATTTGTCTGGTGTGCAAAAGCTCCTGTGCAAAAGCTCCTTACTTCTGCCATTACTATTGGATTCCTGCAGCCACAAGAAGTTAGAACGCTAGGATTTTCAGAGCAGAAACCCTCTAATGCTTAAGCGAGCAATTTGCTTGAGAAAATATAATCAACAAGAAATTTGAGTATGGGAAGTAGTACTATCAATGTACCTTGTACATTACCTTGGTTACCTTATTTATATGACCAATATTCATTACCTTACCAGATTTGTTCAAGCCTGAAATCCTGGATCAGAAATCATTCTCCGAGATTTTCTCCTTAGTCAGCTTGCATTTCCATATCAGGACAGATCTAGCGTAACTGTCATTGATACTCCTACTGATACGATTCTCTTTTTTTCATGGCCTCGGACCTCGGTGGTGATTCTGTCACCTCATGCGGTCAGCTCGACCTGTGTACTGCTCAGCTTATCTAGCAATGAAACTTGCCCTCATTGTTAACTCAGTTTTTTACACTTATCTCAGTTGAATAGTGGATTCTTTTTCTTTTCACCCTGGGCTGCCCATGCTGCCCAGCTGGCCCAAGGAATGTCTTGCTGGGTCAATTAGGTGGGCCGGCCACAAGGGACTCAGAGAGGGGCATCAATCTTGAATGTTAATTTTGACTGTTGGCATGGTGAGTTTCTCCACCTAGTTCAGCTTGTCTAGACAGTCAGCAATGCTATGTGAAGAAGTGTGCTGTTCATTGTTCTCTTAAATCGAGAATGTGTTTGAAGTACTCTTGAATCGTGCATATCAAAAGATTCAAGTATTTAATTTCATTTGAAGCAAAGGATTATATGTGGATATGTTGTCAGCCTCCTTTTCCATTCAATATTGTTCCCTTGTGAGATAGAGCTTTCAAAAGTGGCTTAAAAACTGTACACTAACAATTTAACCAAGTTCAGAATATTTGTTAGGTGAAGCAGGTTAGTCTTCTATCTGGGTAAATAGAGATATCAGATATTGTAGTGATCAGCCGTTGCATTATCATGCCATCCTATTGTAATTACTTCTTTGATCATGTCTTGATGGTTAGAAATATTTTGCAGCAAATCCTGTAAATACCAAAGAGGCAATTGAATGGTTATACAAGGCTTCCGTGGCTGGCCATGTTCGTGCTCGGTATCAGCTTGCACTTTGTTTACATCAAGGTCGAGGGGTGGAACAAAGTCTACAAGAAGCGGTATAATGTTACCCAGCTTTCTTCTTTGCTCATAATCGCTGTTTACATTGTTTTGGCCTTCAGAGTGTGGGCTGCTAGTTTATACGCTGCTCTTCTTTTTCTTTGGAGAGCCTAAGCTTTCTCTTCTTAAAATACATCTATTTTGGTTACTTCTTTTGAGAAATGATTTCGAGTCTGTTGAGCTAAGTATTCATGTATAGTGTTTTTTACCTGATAATGACCTAAATAATAGTTTAGTGACTTTATTGCATCACCAGAATTGATGGTCTCCTTTTTGTAATTCAGGGGAAAAGGGTGCTTCTTGTTGTAAATAGACTCAAGTTCTTGTATTGATGATCCAGAGGATTTTCTTTCTCATGGATTTCTAATCTTTACAGGCTCGCTGGTATGTGAGAGCTGCAGAAGGGGGATATGCGCGTGCCATGTATAATACATCACTCTGTTATTCACTGGGTGAAGGTCTGATGCAGTCTCATACATTAGCAAGAAAATGGATGAAGAGGGCAGCCGATCATGGTCACAGCAAAGCTCAGTTTGAGCATGGAGTGACCCTCTTTTCAGTATGTAACACAAGCATCCTCTGTCTTACACCATGAGATTTCTTTTATAAGGCGGTTAGATGCTCATTAAGTCCATTAATTTGTGGAATACAGTTGTTCTCTTTATAAGAAAGGATTGTTTTTCATAATCTCAGTAAAGCAGCATGATGCGCAACATATTACTTCAGTTCATTGAGTTTTAAGGAATGGTTTGAGAAACTGATTTGAATCTCATGTCACTTCTTGGATAGGAAGGGGACATGATGAAGGCTGTGGTGTACCTGGAGTTGGCCACCAGGGCTGGTGAATTGACTGGCACACATGTGAAAAATGCTATACTACGGCAACTTTCGGCAACTTCTCGTGATAGAGCAATGCTTCTTGCTGACAAATGGCGACCCTTTCCATCCTCCCGCTGACCAATGTTTTAACCTTTTTTTTTAATCTTTTGTATCTGCTGATGTTTTGCCCTTACGCTTCTCTCTGTGATATAAACAAGATATATATAACACTGTTTTTGATTTTTCCATTTTGTTTTTACCGAGTTTTATAATTGTAAAATTAATTATCTACTTATGAGGGCTTGCGTCTAACAGTATTGTCTAACGTAATGCTGATTGTCCTATGGTAGATCTTCTGTAAATTGAACTGCTTGCAATATAAATAGCTGACGTGGTTTTCTATTCCTGTTTGCTTATTCTTTTAACGATGTTTCAGATCTGGAAGTAAAAGTAATGTGAAAACTTAATATGGCTAGCGTGCTGTTCATTTATGGTCAATTTATTCTCACAGAAAGCTATAAGAGGCAGAAACCACCAAAGAAATGGAACTTACAAAAACTAATCAATGTATTCTTTCTAAGCAGCCAAGTACAGAAGAAGTGACAGAAAATCCCGTAGAACGGTATTCATTTGATTAAAATCTTGACCACTGAATATAAGTGCTAACTTTTACGTTCTTTACATAATTGTAAGTTGACAAATGTATCACTTTTTCTTCACAGTTCTTTATAAAAAATCAAACAATCTTCTTCCAACCCGATCCCTTTTCCTTTTTACAAATGCATTATGGACATGCATGTTATGACACAGCATGTTTATATCCCAATGCTAGCTATATCCGAACTCCAAATGATATATCTATGGGGCTAAAAATGGCCTTTGAGCAAGCATACCAGAGCACTGGTGAAACATACTTAGATGGTAGATTGCCTGAGCTATCAATTCTTTGAGTTTAGGATGTTGAGCGATAACCGCACCGTCCACCCCCTCAAATGCATTCAGTACACCTGCTCGTTCCAAATCATCGCTCTTTCCAGCATGAATCGCAAGGTAACAGATGAGAATCAATCCGTTCAACTGTGCCTTTTCATTTCCCTTCAACAATCTCATAAGAGATGGAACACCTCCAAACTCAATAATAGTCTTCGAATGTTCTATACAAAGAAAGTTCTCAGGACAAGCAAACTTTCCAAGCGCAATAGCAGCTTCTGTTGCCACATCCTGATTCCTGTGACCAAGCTGCTGGACTAACGGACCAGTAACCCTAGTCTCCCTGGCCGGAAATGCTCTAGCCAAGCAACCTATTGCTCTTACAGCTGCTATCCTCAGACTTGGGTTGTCTGAATCTTTGATCATCCTAAGCAGCTGATCCACAACCGCCTTAGCAGCCGGGGAATTTGTCTTGAAAGCCGCTCGTCTGAGTTCCGCATTAGATTCAGCTGCAGCAGTTATCTCCATTATCGTCATCAAACAGTTGTACTGCAATTCCCCTTCTTCTGTCTCAACAAGCTTAGCTAAACAAAGCAACCCCTTTGTCTGTGTGATTCTCCTACTATTCGGCACGCTCCCTTTAGCCAACATCCACAATGCCTCGGCACAACTGATTTTCAGCATGAGTTTCACCTCTGGCTTCTCATTCTCCCTTTCTTTCCTATACAAAGATGAACCAAATCCAGGCTTATAAAAATTCTTTTCAATCTCCTTATTGATCTGAACAATGGAATGGATATTTTGTTTCCCAAATTTGAACTTAGAATCATCCATCAATATATCAAAAGACAACAATGTCACAAGCGGCCTAATCACATTCTCCCTCGCGAAATCCTCTTGTGCGAGAGGGCAGTGCTCTGCCATTTTAGCCACCAAATTTGCCACCCTGATTTGAACCTTCATCGTAGAATCGCTTAAAACTTGTACGATATTTGGAACCCCTAACTCATCAATGATGGCTCGAACCCTTTCGACATCGTTAGCTAAATTATAAAGTGCCGAAGCAGCCGCAATTTGCCCCTCTGGCGATGAACCATCCTTTAACAACTTTAACAAAGGCAAGATACCACCTTCTTCAACTATAATTTGCTTGTTTCTATCATTATCTTTAGCTAATGAAGATAACTCATTGGCGGCCTCGATTTTGTCTTGCAATTGACCCATATGCAATGAAGCAATAAACGACCAAACCCAAGAAATTATAGGATCATTACTAGCAATGGGGGGCAAAGTGAGGACAATACCTCCGTCGGCGCCACCTGCTTCGAAGATGCTTAAAACCCATCTCATATCTGCCACGGAGGAGTCGAGGAGGTTGAGCAGTTTCCTGAAATCCGCAGCGGAAACTATGGTGACGACACGGCGGAGGATGCTGCGACGCCGGCACTTCTTGACGAGCGTTAAAGACTTTTCAAGATTCTTGGAAACCTCGGCGGCTATGCGGCGAAGAGGGCGGTCATAGAAGTTGGCGCCGGGAGAGGTGGACGTGGCGAGCCGAACTGCGGAGCGAAGCATTTGGCAGAGACGTTCGACTTGCTTGCCAACCTCGGAGCACTCGAATTTAAAGATTCCTGCTTCCTTAACTGCTTCATTGATTTGGTCGGATAACAAGATCGGAAAAGATAAAACCTCTTCGATTCGCTTTTCTTGTTGCTCGATTGTTGCCTGGTTTTGGGGATGTAGCTTTTGATGAACAGCTGGTGGTGTTGTTGCAGTTGATGTGGGTTTTGTCGCCATTGTTAGTGAATCAAGAAACTGTAGAAAACACCGTCAGGGAAGTTTTGGGCGGTTTTGGTCAAGTCATTGGCAGAGTCCGATGAATTTTCTTCCTTTTGTATGTGTGGGTGCTGGGGTGTTTTGATTGGCCTGAGAAAGTGGGATGACCGGATGAGAGGCTGCAGAAGGAAAAGTACTTCTGTTTACATTCGTCTTTTGTTTATCGCATGTTTGTGCATCGTACAGTTGTACCTTGTTGAATTTGGTTTGGTCTGAAATCTTACCTGTACTTTTCTAGTTTTGTCCTTTTCCTTCCTCGACGTGTTATGGGGTTCATTTTCTGACCACTAGGAGGTCAATGCTTGAATTTTATTCTTTGATTTTGAGGACAGCGAGAGACACAATTGTCTAATCGTTGGGTATACTTCTTTGTAAGAATATTTGCATAAATACATGAATTAATTGAGACACAGAATTGATGATTACAAAGATCAAACATATATCTGTCATTGTATATAGATTTTGAATTTATTAATTAGTATCAAAATTACATTATTGATAAATTAATATATCAAATATGTTAAAGAGGGATAGATTGAAGATTTTTTGAATTCTTGGTTATGGGTATTTAGCTGTGCCAACAAAATCATCATGGCTAAAAAGAAATTGTTTATGAGAAAAAATAAAAGTAGGTTTTTGAAGTAAACAAGAAAGAAGAGAGATGAAGAAAATGTTTGGCGGATTAGTAAGAGTGTTGCTTATGTCACGCAAAAGACGTGGTTGCCGTGCCGACTTTGGTATAAAAATTGTGGATGCTTACTTAAAGGTTTTAATATGTCACAAGCGTACAATTGATTTTTTCTTTTTTCTTTTTGTTGGTTTTCTTCATAGATAGATTATTTCAGATGAATGGATGTACTAGCTGTTGATTGGCACCAAATTAAGGATGAATCGATATCTTTCGGTGGAGTTTACGATTTTTATTAACCTAATAAAGGGTTTATTAATTTGTTTGAAAATAGTTGACTACAATTATACCACAAGAGCCCTGGATCACCAATCACCTAATGATATTAATTTCACATATAAAATATAAGACTAAATACATATAATAAATTCTAAATATGCATATGTATAAATAAATAAAATTACACCACAAGAAACAAAAATAAAAAAAGAAACTTTGATCAACCTATACTTTTTTCGTATGCTCTAACCTCTTTCATTGCTAAGAAACTCTTGGGATTCAAGAAATCATTAAATATTGCAATATTAAGTGAAATCTATCTAATTGGAACTAAATACCCAAAAAATTGGTGTTGGGATATTTACATTCTATTAGCAGTTATATAACTTATATTAAGAGAAGAATAATAGCCTAATGACTTATAGTTCACGTGGCATCCATCTCCCTTATTAAGTGAGAGGTTTTCTGTTTGACTCGTAATTGGCGCATTGTACATTTTATGTGCTTTGTGTGTCGTTTATACTTTGATTATTCGATTTGAGAATATGGATATATTGCTCTGTGTATTTAATTTGAGAATATGAATATATCAGTTTGTTGTAAGGATAACATTTCATCATTTGTAATGCTCACTCTAAAAAAAAAGAAAAGAAAAGAATTATAGAAAGAACTGAATAAATTATATTGGAGATATTTACTTCAATTGTAAAAAATATGTCGCGCATCACTTTAACAAATTACGTAATAATTGATTTAAATGATTTGAGGTCAACATTAAAAATTGGCCAAGTACTGTCATTAATAATCCTAAGTCCTAATTTAACCTCTCAAACGTGCAATTACGAATTTGGTCCAGCAAAATTCTTTTGAGACAATTAACATCTACCAAAATAATTAAGAGGACACAGAAAAGTTTGTGATGCATCAAGCCAAGAGGCAAAATTGGCGTTAGTGTAATGATATGTAAACAGACATAAATGCCAGATTTCAATTGGCCACCCCAACGAATACTATCCATTAATAAACGTCACTCTTTTGTACTAAGAACATGCAAAGTCCCTTTTGTAGTCCCCATTCAAGATGACATTTTGGAAGCACTTTTTAGAAATTGATTTCTCCACTTATTGTGAAAGTTCTAGAAAGAATGAATTGGGCTGTCCATATGATAATGACGACCTTTTGTTTATTAAAGAGGTTGGCCATTAAATAATCCCCTAAAAATTACTCATGAATTAAGAATTGACAAACAATACATCAAGTATTTATAAATAATTGTTCGGCCAAAAAATAAATTAATAACACATTCTGTCCATATTATGTACTGAGACAAAGTTTACTCAAGATTCACACCATAAAGTTAATTAATTTATAATACCTGTTTGAGCCGTAAAATATAATTGTTATAATTGCAAAATTATATATAATAAAGAAGTTTATATTACGCCAAATTAATCATAACAAATGCACTTTAAGATATTTTTTATTTATTACTACAGGTGCCATGTGTAACAAAAATAGTATTTTCTACAATTATCTAAGTCGTATATATATGTGGCGTTTTATAGGTGGTAATGCGGTCCAATAACACTTACACCCAAAAATTATAAGAATGCTACTAGAATATTTTCTTTTCTCATCTTGCTATCAACTTTCTCAATGCCCTTTAAATATAGACATTTTGGCTCTTCGTATTACTAAGACACTTATGAGGTTACTAAGCCAATTAAAGGGAGTTTTAATAAATTAATTAAAATGATTCTTAATAATACAACCATTAATTATATTATCATGTCCCTTGATATTTTGTAACCGACCATAGGTCTTATAATATCGGAGGTCTAGAAGATGAGGACTTTAGCTATGAGGACTTCAGCTCGAGAGTTAAGGAATCATCATAGTCTAGTTATCTTAGGATAGATTGGTTAGTAGAACGCGTGAGAAGATTCCCCTCAGCATTAATCCAAGCTATAAGAGTTTAGCTCTCTTATTTTATTTTCTTTTTTCTTTTTGCAAATGTTGCAACCTGCTAAGGTTAATTAGACCAGTGCTAGGGCTCAGGCAAATCATTTGGTGTGAAGGCCTTATGCTTTGCGGTGCTTATGGCCAATTAAGTTAGAACTGGCGCTTGAGGCAATAAGCTCCTTGCAAAGTCCTTTTATGTTTTTGGCTTTAAAGCTATTTAGTTTTCACGAAATAGCTCTGTATTTGTAATTTTTAAACTATTTAATCGAGTGTGAACTCCTTTTTATTTACAATGTTGAAGCTATTTAGTTTGGCATGAGGGGTCTTTATATTTTTGGTGTTAGAGCTATTTAGCTTAGCATGGAAGGCCTAGTATTTTTTATGTTTAAAGCCATTTAAGTCGGCATAAAGGGCCATTTACCTCTGGCGTTAGAGCCATTCAAGTTGGCGCAAAAGGCCATTTACCTCTGGTGTTAGAGCCGTTTAAATTAGCTTGAATAGTTATTTTGTAGCACCTCTCCTCAGGATGACATCTCAGTCAAGGCACTACACAAATTCAATCTTAAATTTCAGAGTCGCAAGCTAACAAAAGGCCTATAAGTTCATTTCACACATGAGATAAAATGGCATTTAATCTCATCCATCAGTTCTAAACCATAATTTTTCAAAATAAACACCTATTAAACTTCATAATATTAATACCTTAAAGCATAACACATTAAACCTTATAATTACAATCATACATGTCTCATCATCTCTAATGTTCCATTCCGAATACAATACATCATAACTTATATTCGGTACAAACATCAAAACGAAATCAATTACATTTCTTCCCAGCTCAATCTCGAATCATCTTTTCCCTGTTTGATATCATAAAGTACAGGGAGGTAAGTCCAAAGACTTAGTGAGGAATGCAGAAAGGATTTATTGAGGATGATTCGACTCGACAAATCATAATATAAACGAACATATCAAACAATACAGAAACAGATAGTTCCGATAAGCAAACAGGAAACTCTCCTGCCTTATTGCTCCAAGATCAGATGTCAGACAAACAGAAACAATCAGACAGATCAAACCCAAAGCATATGCACTCAAAGGATAGTCTAAGATGTGCATTGCCGATTCACCGTATACCAGATAAACATATCACCGAAGCGTAACAGCTTGGTATATGGCAGATGTCCATACGAACTGTATAGCGCACCGCCGATGCCCAGGGGGAGTCCCTAGCGCACCATCGGTACCCAGGGGAAGTCCCTAGCATACCGCCGATACCAAGGGGGAGAGTCCCTTGCATATCATTGACACCAAGGGGGAGAGTCCCTTGCATGCCTCACATAACCAAACAGATCGCTCGGATCGGCCCTTGGCCTCATAATCACCATCCAAATAACCAAATTAACCGCTTATGCAGATGCCCAGGGGAAGTCCCTAGCACATTGCCGGTTTCAGACAGATCAAATCAAGCAGACAGAAACAATGCCCATCAAGCAACAAATAACAGTAACAGATACAGGTATGCCAGCATGGCCATAATACAGACCAGATAACATAAATGCCGACAAGGCAACAGATACAAATCAGATCAGAACAGAGAACAGACAAAATTCTGGGCGCCAGAACCGACAGAAACAGATACAGAACAGATATAACCCACACAGGGGTATTCAGAACAGAATCAAATAACAAACAGATTCCAAACACGGTTCTGAGTAACGTACAGAAACAGTACCCTCACAGGGGTGAATTTCAATAACAGATAGTTCAATAGGGTGCCAAATTGGCAGAGCCTCATAGGTATAACAATTACCAAGAGGGATAGATCCTCACCTCTTATACCTAGTCAGTCTGATATATATAGTTATTGCTCGTTAGCAACCAAATCTCCGTCACCGAATTCACAAAATAATTCATAATTAAAGTTCGATTGATTCTACTAACCTTATTCGATATCGAAACTTAATATTTCCCAAAATTACCAAATAAATCTTATTTAAATCCAAATTTATATAAATCAATCAAACTAACTTAATCTTATCAACTATTAACAATTTAAGATTTAAAATCTCAAATTCCTATTCATAAATAATCTATAATTAACTCAAACCCACAAAATGTCACTAATTAAATCTTACAAAATCTATATAACTCAATTCAATCTCCAACTACATAATATTCCATGCTTAATCTAACAATTATCTCCAAAATTATTAATATGAAATCAAAATCTAAAAATTCCTATACATATATATAATACATAATAATATAATAACACAACTTAAAATCCATAATAATAGTATAATTACGATCACTTGATTCCAAGTACATAATTCCACAAGTTACGGTTCAAATCCTTCAATAACTCAACTAATTCCAAATTATCCTAAATCTTTAACAGTATCCGGGTCCACTAACCTATATGGCTCCATGAATGGGAAACACACACACATATATATATCCATTACAATGATCTTCATTTCATAATACAACTTTAATGATAAGGTACAACACATACATAATTAGGTACAATCAATTAAAGCTTATATCGCAACTTTCTATTACCCAAATGGCTTAACGAGACCTCAGAATTACAAACCAATAGCACCGTTGCAATCTTCGGAATGAGGAGATGATTCTACCCCCAAGTTGCCGGAGCACCGCCGGCCGCCGTCACCGGAAAATTCACCATCACAACCAGAATATGCTCCTCAGCTCTACGATCCCAACCCCTCAAACAATTTCAGATTCTGACGTCATTTGGTCGGTCAATTGGCCGGAAAACCATAATCCCGCCACCAACACCGCTGCGCTGGTTTTTCTCCGATTACTTCGTCGTCGGTGGTCCGTTTTGTTCGTTCAAGCTACCGTTGTGATCCTTGAGTCGATCCCAACAAAACCCAGTACTTAAACTCAGATTTTCGTGGCCAAATCGAAGAAACCCATCTACCTCCACCATGGCCGAAACTTCAAGCTCTAATTCCGGCCGCCTCATCGATCGGTTTTAGGGAAAAGTTGTATATTTGAGTTCCTTGAGCTAAGAGGAGTAAAACGATATATAATTTGTTGGGTTTTATCGTTCGCCGGAAAAAATGATTGGAGGAGGAAGCCGCGGTTGTGAGGGAGGAAAGAAGAAGAAACTAGGAGAAAAATGAAGAAAAAGGAAGAAAAAGGATGCAAGGAAATTGGTGGTTAGAATCTCTCAATTTAGTTTCCAAAATAAATAAAATACATTTTCGATCTCAAAATATTATAAAAATATAAATTGAATCTTATATAATTTTTATCATGATTAAATAATTCAAAATTCTAATTGAATAACTAAAATTAACTGATAAAATAATTAATAATAATTTAACAAATATATAAAATTTTGGGATCGTTACATATTTGTTTTTGGCATTACAACCATTTAGCTCGACATGAAGAGCCATTTATTTTTGGCATTAGATCCAATTAACTATAAAGAATTTGATGTATTTATGGCGATAAAGCTATTTAGCTCTGCACAAAGGGCCGTTTACTTCTGGCGTTAGAGCTATTTAACTATAAAGAATTTAAGAAATAATAATACCTCAGTTGATTGACCACATATCACATGCAACTCCTGAATGAGGTCCATATATGGTGTTGGGGGGGCTCCAACTCTTGATTGAAGCTAAATCCAGCACAAACATATTTATAGCTAATTTTTCTTACTCTGCAAAACCAGAACTTATATGGATCTTTTTATCAATCTTTGAAACTTTACTTTATGGAAGCACATGAATAGACTCTAACACTAATTTCTAGGTATTCTTGACACCATTAGTAAGGGCCAAAAGTTCATTAGTTTCTCATAGCATGTCTCCAAGTTATCATTAACCAAATTATGATCAAAGGGGCCAGGTGAGTTTCCATGTTCATGTTATGTCTTAACATTTTGAAGTGATATTTCAATCTATCCTTTTGTCTCAATCTCGCTAGTACAAAAGCATTTCTCAGCTCAAATAAGGACAAAAAAAAGGTAATAATGCTCTCTAGAGAACCAACCCTCATAGGTCTTGCCCTGTGAACATTAATGTCAGAGATTGAGTTTTCCCCTTTCTTCTATACATCTCCTCTTTGTCAGCAACTACCTCGAAAACTTCTATGCTTGTTCTGAACTCAACTGTGAAGCCTTGTGGATTGAATTTTCCTCTTTCTTTCTCTCCTTGCTCCTTTACTTCTTTGTCATTTTTCTCCACTATTACGTTTTACCAATTTTTGGGTTCTTTGCCTCTCGTTCCTTGCAGTCCAAATTTTCCACACCTTACTTCGGTTGTTTTAGAACATAGGAAGAGTAATAGCTTAGCTAGTTGTATATATGAGGCCAACTAGATTGGTGGGAGGGCTTTGCAAATTTTTGGTGCATGAGGCTGATTGGATCGGTGTGAGTCTTCAAAAAAATCATCACGAGGGTTTTTTTTTCTTTCATTTTTCTTTCTTATGGATGCAAAAAAAAAAAAAAAGACATTTTATTGCATATCTTGAACTAGCTAGAACATAAAAAATAAATGTAGAAAGGGATCCCTCCCACACCATAGGTTCAGTTAAAGAAACAGAAGCTTGAGCTACTCTATGAGCAACCTGGTTCGCTGAACGTCTAACACAACTAACACGTCCATTCTACTAAGACAAAAGATTTTTACACTCATCAATAATTGACCCAAAGAAAGAAAAATCATTCAAGTGATATAGTATAACATTAACTACAATTTGATCATCCAATTCAAATATAACCTTTGAGAGCCCCTGCTGCTAATTGATCCAACTTAATGCTTCATGGAAGCTTAAAACTTCTGCCAATAATGGTGAAGTATCACATATGTTTAGGGACAGTAATCTCAGCTCGAAATTGACCGTTATCGTCATGAATGGCACACCCAAAGACAAACTTATGTTCATCAAAAGAGACAACAACATCTGTGTTGTACTTTAGCCATCCCTGTGGTAGTGGATTCCAGTTTTTCATTTTTTGAAGCATTATGAGAAACAAATTGCTTCACATGTCTCTATCTTGCCAAAACCATTGCTGAAAGAATGAGCTTGTCGTGTGAGAGATTGAGGACATAGAGCTTGTTTTTATTCCACAAAATCTTATTTCTATTTCTTCTAACGCTCTAGAGCAATATAGCTATTTGATTGCGATCATCTTTATTGATAATTGAAGAAAAGTTCTCAAGCCATTCTAGAACATTTTTGAAATGACTATGACCAGCTCCAACGCCATTATAATTCCAACAGGCTGCAACAAGTGGGCAATAGACAAGAACATGAATGGCAAATTCAACTTTACCTTGACAAATTGGGCAAATTAAGTTTACTTCCACCCTTTTTATTGCTAGGGAAGAAAGTTATTTCCAAATCTCCAGAAGAAAGTTATTTCCAAATCTCCAGACTAGATTTTTAACTTTAGAGGAGACTTCTAACTTCCAAATCCATTTCCATATCTTTTGATGAGAGTTTTGGCCGAGAGTGACATTATTTATCGACTTTTGATAGCCATTTTTGACCGTGTAGCTCCATGTACAGTCCAGGCACCAGAGCCAGTAATCTTGTCTCCTTCCAATGCTTAACGGGATACTTAAAATCAGGTCTGCATTCCTATCTTTGAAGAGTGACCTTATCAAGTTGACATCCCAACTTCCAAGTTCCAAATCCATCAAAGCACTGACTTTTTTATTTCTCTATTCTTCACATAAATATGATGTGATAAATGGATTTTGATAATCATTAAGCCAAGGTTCATAACCAATACGAATGTTTTCTCCATTTCCAACTTTTAGCCAGCAAGCCACTTTAATAAGAGGTTTAGCAGCAAGCCCACTTCTCCACAGAAAGCTTGGATTTGAGCCCAAATTTGCTTCCAGAAAATTCTTGTCATTGTAATATCTAGCCTGTAATATCTTTGACACCAAAGCTTGAGGTTAGGATAGTAATCTCCATGCTTGTTTTCCAAGCGATGCCAAATTAAATTCCTTAAGCTTTCTAACTCCAAGTCCTCCAGCATCTTTCGATGCACACAACTTTTCCCATTTCATCCATTTTATGCCAGCCGAGTTACTTCTATTGGAACTCCAAAAAAATACATTCATCATACACTGAATTTCCACACGAAGATCATTAGGGAAAAGAAAAATGCTCATCACATAACTGGAATTGATTGTGCAGTTGTTTTAATCATAATCTCTTTTCCGGCTTTAGATAGGAGTTTCTTGTTCCAATCCTGTAGTTTTTGCCAAACTCTTTCCTTAACAAACTTGAATATTTCCTTTTTTTTTCTTCCAATTAATGACAGCAAACCCAAGTAAGTCCTATAATGTCCATGAAGCTATACATTCATTGTAGAACAAATATTATCATTAGTCTCCTTGCTTGTGTTAGAGCTAAAGAACACTAATTACTTCTGAAAATTAATCATCTGACTTGAAGTAAGTTCATTTGCTTTGAGACATTCTTTGTAGGGATGGCAATGGGGCAGGTTTGGTAAAACCCAGGACTTGCCCCATCAATATTTTTATGAACACGAGACCCGTCCTACCTCAAACTCTTATCTAGCAGATTGGACCCACTAAACCCACTAAACTCTTTTAAAACATTTAAATTTTTTTTAAAAAAATACTTTTTTGAAAAAATAACATCACCATAACTTCCTAATATGAGAAAAAATAATATTATTAATAAAGAATTTGCTATTTAAATATCTATATTTGCATGTTTTAGTCTTTGAGAAATAATAAATATTGCAAATATGTATAAACTATTTATTATGACAATATTATTATTTTTATATAGAACATGTATGTAAATATTCACATTTTTTCATAGATATATATGAAACTAGGGGTGTAAGATGAGTCGAGCCGACTCATGAGCCTCATGAGCGGGTTCGATTATAGCTCGACTCAAGCTCGAGTTTTTCGAGCTCGAGCTTTAACATGAGCCGAGCTCGAGCTCATCTCTAGTTGTTCAAAAGCTCATGAGCCGGCTCATGAGCGTTTTCCTATTTTTAAATATTTTTTATATATTAATTAAATAATTAATATATATAATAATTTACTTTCTTTTTCTAATTTTAAATATTTATTATATATTAATTAATATGTATTAATAATTTACTTTTTTTTTCTAATTTTAAATATTTATATATATGATTAAATAATTATAATATATTAATAATTTAATAATTTATCAATAACTATAATATATTATAATTTAAATCATTATAGTAATTATTATAATTTCATATATATTTAATTTATAATAATAGTTTTAATTATTTTATTAATTATTATTAAATAATTATGATATATTAATAATTTAATATTTTTATTTAATTTAAAATTTTCTGATGAGCCGGCTCGAGCTCAGTATTTTTGAGCTTGAGCTCGAGCTCGAGCCCTTAAGAGCAAGCTCGATGAGCTCGAGCCTACAATTTTTGGCAAGCTCGAGCTCGAGCTCGACTCGTTTACACCCTTATATGAAACACCACATAAATATACACATAATAAGAAAAATTAATATATATATATATATATAATACTTTAGCAGGGTGGGTCTAGGTTCAAAAACTAAAACTCGAGATCCATCCCAAGACCGATTTATGCTTTCAAAACTCGCCACAAGTGGTGTGGGTCTATGTTTTATCCGAATCCATTGCCATCTCTAACTCTTTGATTGTGTTACATTCCCCCAAATTTGCTCAAAAGAACAACAAGCTATCATCCACAAAGAACAAATGAGTAATTGATGGAGCCCTTCTAGCAATCTTACACCCATGGAGTCTCCCTTGGTTTTTAGCTTTATCTAGAATAGACGATAGCCCCTCAGCACATAAAATGAAGAGATAAGGTGACAAAGGATCACCTTGTTTGAATCCACGATGAGGAATAATGGGCCCAATTTCACGACCATTGTGCAAAATATTATATCTAATAGAGTTCACACACATCATAATGATATTGACAAAATTCCGATCAAAGCCTATCTTCAACGTAATTTGTCTAAGAAATTCCCATTCGGTCATATCGTATGCCTTATTCATATCAATTTTAAGTGCAGTCACTCTTTGTTTTCCTTGGGATTTTCTTTTAAAAAAAATGCATCGCCTCAAACGCAATCATAATGTTATCTGTAATGAGTCTTCTGGGAACAAAAGCACTGTGGGCTTCTGAGATAATCATAGGTAATATTCTCTTCAAATGATTAGCCACTACTTTATAAACTATTTTATAGAGAACATTACACAATGTAATAGGGTGCAAATCAACCATTACATCTGGATTATTCTTTTTTGGAATAAGGATGATATTTGTGTCATTTAATCTTTGAGAAATGAAGCCTTTATTCAGAAACTGCAAGCAAGCAGATGTGGTTTTTCTCCAAAAATGAACCAAAAGTTTCGAATAAATGCATAATTTATATCATCAAGGCCAGGGTTTTATCGGGATGCATCCTCTTCAAAAAAACAACTTATCGAACAAAACCAATTATTAAAATAACTATCAATAAGCTCCTCCAAACCATTTCCCCATGTCTTTCAGTTCTTGTATTATCTTTGAGTTCAGTGATAAAATTATGTTTAACATGATCTGATGCCTTTGCATAAAAGTAGTGTGAATTTGAATTGCCCTCTTACAGCCAAAACTATTTCACTCGTTGTTGCCAAAATTCTTCATGTTGCTATAACACTGCTAGATAATCTTTTTGAACTTGGCTATAATTTTCAATAGAAGTTAAATCTTGGCTTCCCCTAAATATTTATTTTTTATTTTTATTTTTGGCAATCATCAATTCTCTCCTTCAATCTGGACACAAATTTCATACCCCAGGTGCTCAAGTCTCGACCGCAGGCTTTTATTCTATCCTGAATCGCAATACCTGTATTTTTTATCTAGCTTTCCAAAATTACCCGCTTACAATGATCTTCACAAAGCCAAGCAATTTTTATGTCTATGAGACTGAACCAAAGGCTAAAAAGTAAATGAGAATGGTCCAAACCTGCAATGTTGAGCTTGAAGACCTTTGCCTCTTTGTATAACCTGGACCGTAAATCACAAACCAAAGCCCTATCCAATTTTTTCTCTACAAAAAAATTAGAACCTCTGCCTTTTTCCCAAGTGAATGGGTGTCCCTGAATCCCAAGATCACACAATCCACAAAACTCAACCGTATTTATATAGCACCTGCACAACTAAAGAGGATGAGAATTTCTTCCCCATTTTTTTCGCAGTTGGATATAATAAATCATTGAAATCACCGATACAAAACCAATGAAGATTTGATTTGTCTATGAGGCTACATAGTAACTCCCAAGATTCTCTCCTTTTTGATCATTTTGGAGGACCATAAAAACCAATCAAGCGCCATTTATCCATTCCTTCAATAGTAACCTCAACATCTGTAAAATTTTTGGAATAATCGATAACATTTTCCATTTCATACTAATGCCAAAGCAAAGCAATACCTCTACTATTTCGTATACTATCAACTGTAAAACATCCCTCAAATTGGATATCAACTCCAATTCGTTTCATTTGGGCCCTATTTAGCATGGTTTCCATGAGGAATAAAAAGCTGGGCTGCTCAGACTTGATTAAGTCTTTTAGAACTTAAATTGTCCGTGGGTTCCCAAGCCCACAACAATTCCAACTTATTATGCTCATTGATGCTGGTAGGCTTGGGACCCAAGCTTGCCAATAAGAAGTTTTTTGACCCGTCCAAAATTTCCATAATCAGGCTTTGATTAGATTTCTCAGGTAAAGCCCAAAGTTCCATTTCGTCTTTTGTACGCTTTAGAGTCCATGATAATCAAATTATTGGAATTTCCTTTTCCCACTCCCTAATACATATCTACTTCGTTTTCAAATTGAGATTTGCTGCCTTCATATCCTTTTGATTTTTGCCAGATTTTCCCTCACATCTAATTATGTCCAGACTCTCGCAGATTCCAAATCTCCTCCATCAGTGGACATTTCTTCTATATGGTATCCTCATTCCCCTTGCCCTTTTGCTGGAATAGTGTATCTAAGCCATCTTTCCCTAATTTCGACACGTTGACGATGGCTTGGTGCCTGTATCCAAGGATTAATGCAAATTCAATAGATTGTTGATCTTGATCATAGAGTTTGGAACAAAAATTTTCTGAATGACCCAAGATTCCACAAAAAGAAGCAAAACATGGGTAGTCTCTCATATTTGAACTGAATCCATACCAGCTCACCTCCAAGTTTCTTAAGTTTCTTATTCCTTTTGAGGGGAAGTCTTACATTTGATGAAACTCTTACACTTGTAAAGAGTTTCTAGATACCCCAAAGTTATTAGAATCAGACTCTATAAAAGTTCCAATATAGTCGCATATACTTCTACAAACTCTTTTAGATAGAAAACTAATCACCAAGTCATACATATAAATCCATATGCTAATATGGGTAAGAGGAATGTTTTTTGGCTGCTCTACTGGCATAACTCGCTTTAATATAAGCAGATGTTGATCAAAAGTCCACGGCTCTTCTGCTAATATTCGTTGCAAGTTGAGTTTATGAAAAAGATAAGTAGTAGTATTCAACTCCTTGATACAAATTCCTTTTACTGGTTGTCGTACCGTTGCCATGGTGTTTTAAATGCCACAAAATTGGTATGTTTGTTCGTTAACAATCTACCGGCCAAACATAATTAAGGCTAGATAATTCTATCTCTCCATCTTCCAATATTACCCCACATTCCTCCACTCCCTCCAATGTAATTCTTGCACGATTATCTTCCAATCGCTCCATAATAGAACAAAGAAAGAAAACAAGAATTTTCAAAAGAGAGATTAAAACACAACAAAGAAACTTATCATAGAGATAAGAAAAAATCTCACTTCTCATATAGACAAAACAAAAAAGCAAAGAAGAAATATATTTGCTTTATCACATAACACTTATTATGTGATTAATTAGATTCAATTCTTCACAACAAGTTACTATCTGATGTCCTCAAAATGGCTTTTATGTTGACATTCAATCAATCCAAAAATGTTCTCATCTTCAAATTTGTATGCTCCTTTTTCTCAGCCATCTTATAGAAGAGAAGAGTGACTAATGATAGAATTTGTACCGGGCTTATCACAATCCAAAAAGCTTTTTCAAGTTTAATGTTCAAATGTATCCATTTATCCAATCATCAACTTTCCAAAAGGGCCATTACTAACCATGTAACTTGCCAAAATTTTATCTAAACTATTATATAGTATGAACTAATAAGAATTGACTTGAATTTTTAGAAAGATAAAATAAAATTGAGAGAAAAAGAAGAAAATATTACCTGATTAAGCCCATTAAATTGTTTAGTCTCGGAGTTTAGAATAGGAGTGTAACTCCTTAAACAACATCTAATTCCAGTGACAATTGTGGACCCATGTTTTATGATTAGCAATTCTGATCTAATACTTCTCGGGAAGCCAACATTGCCTCGCACCGGTGGTAACAATTTGATCCATTATAAATGGTTTAAATTTGACTCAATGAGGGTCTTCTAATTTTGATTCTTGCAACAATTGCGCGTCATCATTATGACTACTAATCACGCTTACTCACATTTCCTACAGATGGTGCCAATGATATGATCCAATAATATTCGCACCCAAAAATTATAAGAATGCTAGTAGAATATTTCTTTTCTCCTCTTGCTATCAACTTTCTCAATGCCCTTTAAATACACACATTTTGACTCTTCATGTTACTAAGACACTTATGAGGCTATTAAGCCAATTGAAGGGGTTATAATAAATGAATTATATATTTAAATGATTCTTAATAACACAATCATTAGTTATATAATCATATCCCTTGACATTTTGTACCCGACCATAGGTTTTATAATATGGGAGGTCTTGAAGTTGAGGACTTTAGCTATGTGGTCTTCAGCTCAGGTATTAAGGAATCATCATAGTCTAGTTATCTTAGGATATATCGATTAATAAAATGAGTGAGAAAACTTCCACATCAAGTAGAGTACTTTATTAAGATTTTCTGGATCCAATACTTAAATAATCAAAATAAATACTTGTAGCACCCCCATTCGGGATATCACCCAAATGCCAGAATGCCACTCAAATCAATCCTATAGCATGCAATAACATATCCGATAGGCCCATAAATTGTTTTTCCAAAATTCTCCAATACTCATAATGATCATAACTCATAGCATGCTTTAAACTTGATACAATAATATCAGAGTGCAAAAGTCATACTAGTAACCCATCTTAATTCAAAACATATATCAACATATGTAATATCACACATACAGTCCAAAAGTCTCATGTTCTCCCTAACATATCACAACATTTCTAAGATTTATACATATTGTAAGGTGAATTCATATATGAAAACACATTCACCAAACTTAATACAAAATGTCAGGCTATAACTCTCAGTCCAAGCCTCCAGTCTCATACTTGTCTGTAAAGAAGTAAATGGTACGAGAGTGAGTCATAAGGACTCAGTGAAGAATAAGGCAACAACAGTAGATGGCAATCTAAAGTCAATGATAACAACAAAGTTCGATAACACTAGAGTAAGGAAGCTCAAACAAGTCAAAATGAAAATACAGAACGCTTTTCAATCAATCAAAATTTCCAGGTTGGGATGCTGTAACTGTCAACTTAAAAGGCCCAGGATCATCTCGACCGAGGCTGTTCGGGAGGTTTAGAGCATCTCAACCGATCACAATCGAGAGAAAATACAGACGGCTCAGTTGGCTTGGCTTTAGCCCGATCCAAATTGGAAACTCATTCTACCCTTATTGCTCCACGAGCTAAAACAATTTAAGAGTGCAAGCCCAACAGACTATGCATATCAAATAAAAGCAATTATGCATATCATATGATCTTTGTGCTTCCATAACAGTACAGTCGATCAATCAATAATAGTTTAGTGGCATGAGCATAACAACTCGACAATAACAGTAGCACAAGCATGACAGCTTGGCAGCAACATTGGCAAAAGCACGACGGCTTGGCGAAACAATAACACAAGCATAACAGCTTGGCAACAACAGTGGCACAAGCACGACAGCTTGGCAAAGCAGTAGCACAAACATAACAGCTTGGCAAGGTTCTCGGCCCAACAATTCTCCTATATCATTTTCAATCAATATTTTGAATGATCAATTGCCAACATGACAGAATAGCTGAACAATGATGCCGACACGGCAAATCCACAATATACTGATCACTTAAGAAATTCGATACGATATTTGACACCCAAAAACCAATTTAACAGGCATAATACAGTAACACTGGAAAAGTTCATAGCGCCAGAACAGTAAATTAGTACGTTCAGAACGATTTTAAAGAAAACACAGGCCACTCGGCCGTACAGTTCAGTTTTTAGAAAAAGAAATCAATTTTCACAAAGTTTCACAGAAGCCGATCTGGACAGTCATTTTCAATAAAACGGAATAATTATCAATCAATTTCAAATCAAGATAACCTCACAGGGTTCGAGAATCAATAGCAAATCACAACAGATATCAATCAACAGAACCTAACGGGTTCAACGATGACTATAGATTAAGCTCAAACAAATCAAAAACCAATCGGTAGGACCCTCACAGGGGTAACAATAATCAGTAGAGTACGATAATCAAAGTAATAATAACCCTCACAGGGGTTTATCAAGGAAACGATAGGTCCAAAGGTTGCCAAATTGGCGGATCCTCACCTTGTCTACCTCAGCAGTAAGTCAGAAACCTACTGGTCTCTAGGTCCCAAGTCCTCGCCACCTAATAAAATAATATTTATAAATCAAACTCTCGTTCAATCCGGAATATCGCTATCAATCATACTTAGTTACAGTCCCAATCAATATTCCCCGAATAATATAATATTTAAGGCTTTGCTTAAACATTATTGCCGTAAAACCTGCTACACTTATTCGTTGTATAAAATATTTACAAATTTCAATCTATACCGATAAGATAATACGATTGAGTTCTTAACTTACCCATTGAACCCTTATAACACATGCTAATCAATAATAACAATCCAAGTTTTTATAACATCCCAAATTTTGTTACCTAAGTCGTAATAACACAAATTAGGGTTTTCTATACTTAATAAGCCATCTAACCTAAAGTTCACATGAAATAATACCATATGGGATTAAAAAAAACTTAATCATTATGCATGAACGTTCAAATCTTTTGCATGGTTGTTCTATCGATCATTTCCCTCATCAACTTTCTAAATACAAAGTTTGAATAAGGAATACATGTATACAAATACATGCAAAATGCTAGATTTCATTTTCGGACAATTACCCAAATATTGAGCTAATGAAAGGAGAAACGACGATCAACTTTCATGCATGTATTCTCCTCGACGAGACGAACATTCTGTCTGGTCACCACCACCGCCAAAAATGTTTGAAACCACCACCAAAAGTTGCTCCTCAACTCCAGGAATCCAATGCTCCAATCGGTTTTCAAATCCAACACCGGAAAGACCCTCAAATCACCGAAAAACAGAAGCTCCACCACCAACACTACCGTGCAGTTTTTGTGGAGTTTCTCCCTCTATGGTGGTCCGTTCAATGATCCATAGGTACCAATGTGATCCTTGAGCTGAGCTTGACAGAATAATACTAGTTTTGGCTATCAAAAACTGCCAGAACGAAGACCCATTTTCTCCTCCATTTTCATTGGTTTTGCTTAAGCTCGTCGGTTCTCGCCGAAAATGGCTGAGGTTGGGTGGTTTCCGAGGTCAGGGTGTTTGGGTAATGGTAAATGTTGGTTGAAATGGGGTAGTTCACGGTGGAGATGAGCTGGCGGTGGTGAGGATGGTGTACAGGATGGTGAAGATGGTGAATGAAGGGGGAGGAAAAAGAAAAGAAGAAAATCTTATTTTTATTATTAAAATTTTTCCAATTCTCAATTGAGCCCCATAATTTGCTACTGGCCATACTTAAGACCCTCAATTCAAAGCTCACTTCAATTGGATCCTGAAATTTAATGATAATTCATATTGAGTCCAAATCTAATAAAACTTCAAACATTAACCGCTATTAAAAAATTAAAAAAATGAAATTAATTCTCTAAATCTATATTTAACCCACGAATTAAAAAATACACACACACACACACACACACACATATATATATATATATATATTTCTTTGAGCTTAGAAATTATCAATTTTTTGGAAAAATATTATATATAAAATAAAATTCTAGGGATGTTACAAATACTACTCACTCTTGATCAAAAAAATGTTAGCACATAGGTAATCCACTTATAATAATGGAACAAGAAATCTAGAAAATACAAACAATAAAGTTAGGGTTATAAATCTGATGATTTTCGACAAATGGAGTTATGGACCTTTATGAAAGTCTGCAAATTCAAGAGTTCTTGCTTCGGAATTCATTTCATAGAATTATGGCACAATATCTTTATAAATAGTTTTTTGGTGTCCCTTTTGACTTTGAAAGTTGATATTTTATAGTGGCCAAGTGCTTGGTGGAGTTCGGTCCACTTAGGTTTGGGTGCCCATCTTTGGGTTTTATTAATATGGCTCACGAGCCTTTTACTAGTTCATTGTATGTTTAATTGGGTCCTTCTATTTAATTTTTATTTTTTATATCCTTAAGGTCTTAATTTGTCATATAAAAATCCCTAGGTGTTTGGCTTTGATATCAACTATAAGATAAATTTTATTGAAAATTCATATACCATGAAATCAAAAACCATAGAATCAATAATCTATAATACTCATTTGAGCATTAAGATCGATGATTATGGTCACTTGTGATTATGTAAATTGATTTGGTTGATTGGTTGAGTCTTTCTATCCTTCTTGCATGGAAATTGACAATTTTAATGAGATAATTATTATAAAAAACATAAAGTGGAGAGAGAATTTAACCACATAATATATATGCATATATATGATCTTAAAGAGCCCCTCATGACAAGCTTTGCAAAATTACTCCTACACTAGTTATCATTTTAAATTTGTAGAAAAGGGGGGCCTCAATAATATCGGGCGAACATAATGAGAACCTATAAATATATCATATTAATTATATTAATTTAGCCCCTTTTATTTTATTAAAAAGAAAGACTAGTTAATAGAAGTTCTTATATTGAATAAAATTCTGACATATTATACCAACCACAAATCGCAGAGATCAATTTCATTTCATACATTCTATTTGAATTCCTTGTTTAAAAGATATATTACCACCAGGTATATCAATTGCACCTATTAAATCAATTAAAAGAATTATTGAAATGATTTCAAATGAAAGAAAAATAAAACCCATTAAACCTATATTTCAATTAGTTTTTATCATCTAGTTTCATTTATAAATAAATATTAAAAACATGTTCACTTTATATGATACACTTGAATATACTATTAAATTTATTCTAATCAAGAATTCTTTTTTAAAGATGAAGGCCCATGGTTCTGTGATGGTTGGATACAAAATTACAAAAACACTGAATAAAAAAAATGTAATCCAAAAATCATCACATAATCATTCAAGTTATTGAACTTTTTAGAATACTTTGCTAGAAGATCATTTTATCCTTTAATTACTAATATAATTGCCAAAATTGTTCTTTGGAGTATATCTTGTATTACTTTATATTTTTAAACTATTTTATTAAACATAATGAGTCAATAACTAATAAACTAACGTAAAAAAAATTTATGCTTCCAAATAATTATCCAAACCCTCATCAAATTAAACAAAATAAATATGTCTATGGAAGATAGTACCGTCTTGACCGCTGTGTCAACTATATACTTGGAGCAAATTGGTCTTTGTTCTAAGGGCGTGTTTGATATGGAATTTGGTTAATAAAGGGTATTTCAATATTAGCTAATTGGGTGAGATTACCATATTTATTATTCTATTTGTTATGAGAGATAGTCATAGATATTAGGCTCTACCCACATCTATCATAATTTGATAAACACCGTTTGATACCTACTATTAATTTTGTGAAGAACACTTTGTCCCTATTAAAAAGTTTTTTCCACATTTAAACCCACCATCCTTAAAACGGCTTCACCCCCTAATTTGAAACTATGAAATCCCTAACTCTCCTGCATCGATGGTCCGACCTGCAACATGATGGCCTCCACTATCGTTCCCACCCAACATCTCCATAAATCTCACCTTTAATCTTTTCTTCTGATTCATTATTGAGTGTTATTCTTATACAAGCTTCATGTCTCTGCTTGCAGGTTGATAAAGGAATGGAACATTGAGTATATATTTGTTTGGCATTTAAGAGAAAATCGGGGCATTAATAAAGATTGATTGCTGTAAATGATCCTCTAATGGGTAATCCACTTTCATTCTGATGTTTGTCCATATAATTGATGTCATAGAAATAATATTTTCCATCCCAGTGTATGTTTGACAAATATATAGGGAATATCGATTTCTTGTGCATCTTACAGATTCGGTAGCTTCTCAATTTGTATGAGATTGTTAAAAAATACATGTATTGAGAAGCATATGTGTTTCATGTTGTATAATTTGTCTTCTGCCATAGATCTTGTTTGTTTTGTATAACTTTTTTCATTCTAGTTGGTCGTGGTAGTGAAAGAACCTTGGAGGAAAGTCTGAAAAGAAATGGTATTTTGGGTCCTGTTGGCCAGCATGTTATTATCTTGCAGATCTAATATTTGATAGTGATGTCTGGGGAAAGTAGTTATAATTTCTTATGGTTAGGATTAATAGATGCACATAGATTAAATGCATCATATGTTAGCTAATGTGATATAATTCTATAAATTATCATTATTTTTTATTTTTTTTGCTTTTAGTATGGGGTTTACAACATAACCCATTCAATCTTTGAATTTAAAATTGAATACTTCTAAGATTTCCCAAGTTAATTGTATCGATTAGCCTTTAGAACCTTATCAATTGGCATATGCTATTAATCTGGCGTGTGTATGCTATTAATGTGCCCTGAGATACGATTTGCCCCAGACCATATTGGTTGCTTGCTTCATATTTTTGGCTTATCTGTATCACAAGTCTATTTGAAGATTATTATTTCCTACTAGTTTTTTCTTGGCAAGGGATTGCAATCTTGTAATATCATATTTTACTTTTAATGCCAATCAGTTGAATTTTAATATATAAATATGTCCTTATTTAATAAATAGGTTGGAATACAACTAAAGTCATTGCCCCAATGCCCCTGCGGTGGAGGTCCAGTGGTGCTTCGACAATCTCACACAACTTAAATTGCGACAGGTTGTTTTACAAATGTCCCAAGGGAACAAATCACGATGGCCACTTCATGTGGTGGGATGTGTACTAGGGTGCCCCTTGGCAGAGTTTATATGGGGAGCATGGATCTTGCAAAATATCTAATAGATCTTTCAATCCTGATGGTTATATTCTTGTCCTTGGAGCTTGCAAAGACACAATATCCCAAGAAAGTGGATGCGTTGATCATGTAGAGTATAGTGAAAGTTCACATACAGGTTCTTCAATGCATACCCCATGTGTTTTAAGGCCTAGGTTATTTAATCTCCCTCCCCCTATAGTGATATCTACAATGCTATATGGTGGCTATGTTGAATATGACTGTGTTATCATCTTTGCTTTGATTGGGCTATTTATGGAATGGTAATAGGAAAACTTGTTTTATAATAGACTATTTGTGTGAATAGTTGATTAATTGAATCTATCCGTGCTTAATGGGATTTGTTAATCAAGGTTTGGATGTATTGGATCCTTTTAATGCCATGGTTATTGTCTTATGCTTTCCCTACCTAGTTGTAACTTTAATTTTGAACATTGAAATGCATTATATGAAAGACCTTGTTATGGTTGAATTGTTGTGAGGATACAATGCTAGTGCTTTTCCATATGTCATCCTACGAATAGTCTCATAAACTATATCCAAGAGCAAGATAAATGGCATACGTAAATATAAATATCTACACTAGTCTTCCCAACTATGCTTGGTTGTAATTTCATTTTGTTTGTTGCACCTAAGTTGAGATAGAAGCAAAATATTAGCAAAAAAACGTATTTTTCCATACATGATTCTATTTCTCTCTTTAACTTCAAGAAAAATAATATTAGTTTTCTAATTGTTTGTCTTACAAATTATAAGTGTAATCACAATTAAGTAAATATAAATCTCCAAAAAGGCCCCATGAAAATTTTGTATTAAGGACCACAAAGATTGTACCTTAATTTATATCCATGAGAAACAGTGAAAACTGTTGATATTAATAAAAAAAATATTAAAATTAGTATGAGGCCCACGGGCTAGAATAACATCCTATGATTTCAAATTAGTGCCACAAGCATATATGTGCCCATGTGAGACAAGCATAAAATCTCATGGCTAATGATTTCATATTTGAAGGAATTGGCTACATGCCTTTCATTTGTTTAAAGAAGCAAGTTATTCTTTCGAAAAATAATTATGCTTTTCAAGTTCCAAGGCTTTGCACTATGGTAATAGTTTCTGCTCCATTCTTTATTCCCTTCACCAAGTATATATCTACTTTGTTGCAAATGAAAAAACAACAGCACTTTGCTCTCTCCCTCCTTAAACACCAACTAAGTTATCAAACACGTCAAATAAGGTAATCTATTATTGAAAAGTTGTGCTCAAGTGTCATTCGCCTCACGGGATAGTTGTAACATATTTCACATGTAACAAAGAAGTGTATATAAGAGTTAGCATATTGAGTTGTGTTGACATATAGTATTACATTTAAGTAAACAAAAATACAAAACCAAATCTTCATGGCTCCAAGAAACCCTTGAGCTCAAGCCCAACGTTTATATGTAGCACCATGGCTAGAGGAATTTTATAAGGAGTTCATTCACTATCTGCCAGAGTATGCTCGATTGGATGGCAGATCTATGAACCAATTTGATGTAACTACAATTCATCCATGCATTCACTCAGTGAATGTTAAGTTCGGGACTAATTTCAGCTTCAAAGATGCTTGCATGCATTTCAAGAATATACAGCATAGACATGGTGTGTTTGGTTTTCCTATCCCTAATTAATTACGATGACAAAAATAACTTGGTGACAGTCGAAGATTACATTTGGGACTACATTTCTATGGTAAAATTTAATTGATTAAATTTACTTGTAGTTGTTTTTGCTTATTACATATTTATTTGTTAGCTAATATACAATTTGTTTTGTAGAAATTTCCACTATGGGAGGCATATGTGATGAAAGGAGAAGCTCATGGTCAGGGTTATATGAGATCTTCAGCCTTCCTGAGCCGATGAACCTTTTCAGAGATCCAAAGATAATACAAATTTTGGATGGTAGCGCTAACAACCCAATCAATCATGTTAGCAACAATATGCCAATGGCCTCGCCAGCACCCCCATAAGCCAACCTCTATCTTCTTCTTTCTGGAGTAATTTGGCCAAATTTTACGGACATAATGATGCAATCCAAAACTATGTGAAGTGGACAAATGGTATGACATCTCCAACTCCAAGTGCAAATCCATTCTTCACCTAGTATGATAGCTTGTGGACTGAAGAAGACAATAGAGAACTGTTTGGGATCCTAAACCTTTCCTTAAGTGGAATACAAGCAAGCTCCCATGCGTCTTCCACCAACACACCAAAACATCATGGCAAGAAATAAATGTTTAATTTATATGATAATGACGTTGCGTGCTTCTAGTACTATGAATTTCAAAATTTTCTCGTACTAGCCAGTGTTCGTGTCATCTGTTAGAACGTTTGTGGGAATAAATAGCCATAAGCATTATTGCTCTGGAGCATAGTGTTGGCCTTGATGTTGTCTCCCTTTTGGTTAGAATGTATCCCATTTTGGTTTTGTGGTGTGTGTATTCACAAGTTTAACAATATTTGCATATTTGAACTATATTCAAATGACATGTTTTTCTCAATATTGATAAAATTTCCTTTTTATATTCATGCATTATTAATACTTTTCTTTTATCTCACTAAATTAAATGTGACCTTTTAGGCTCATAGCTATGCATACTTCACTGTGTTTCTTTTCTATATTTGACGTAATACATGCTTTATACATTGTATGTAGCCATAAGTTTTGTGCACTATCGTAAAGCATGTTGGCTCATGCTTTATTTGCTTTTCATTTATTATTAGACAATTTAATGATTGCATTGACATTACTTAATGAGATAGATTATTTCTTTTTCATTAAATCAACTACACAATGTTTAGGGAGCCCACATGAGTTTGCAATATTTTAATATATGTGAAACTTTAACCATAGTGTAAATCATATTTCTTTCATTCCTACTAATAAATGTTGTTCCAACTATCTAGAAGGCAACCTCAGAATTAACTGATGGAAAGGTTAGCATAAATATGCTTGATATTATTAGAGGATTGATTATTATTTGTGCATATCCTCTCACTTATAAGATGAATGTTTGAGGTACCTTAGCATTTGTAAATGTATTGATAGAAGTAAGTTGATATGATTTTACCAAGCTAATGCAATTAGATCCCAACTGCATAAAAAACGTTTATAAGAACATAAAGATGGCAAATGCAATCAGATCCCAAATGCTAGTAAAGGATCTTCCTCATCTGCCTTCATGTTTGCAGCACATGTAGCCATTGCACAGTAATCTTCAACAAATATTAGGCCAAATGCATTAGAAGCTAAACAAGGTTCTATTTCAGGCTGTTAGAACTAGTGTTGCTAACACAGAGCTTGCAATTGCCGAATACAATACACAAGTAAAGCCAACAATGAATCAAAAGCAACGCCAATATCTACTAAATAACACAGGTCAAATTCTTAAAGGCAATGCAGCATGTTATCATCCGGAAAGAAGCTTTTATTTATATTAGTGTAATAACATTCCCAAAAAGTGATTTTTGGAACAACAATGGCCAGACAACTATCAAGAGTCATTGCACAGCAATAGACTCCATAATGAGTTTATTAAACAAAACATCATTATTTTCAAAATTCTCATCTTAAGCGATTCAAACATTTTAGCACACCACTAACTTTCTCAGTCATACATTGGTATTGCAGCAACTTCATACCAACCATACGAGTCTTGGCAAAGAATTCTACTTATGTTCATAAGTCAATTCCAAACACTTAAATTAGAAAGGGTCCACGTGTAGTTATATATCCATGTTGATGGCACCAATACTTCTAAAACAAAGAAACACATCTAAATAGAAACTTAGAATGATTGTGCAATATGCCTAAGTAGAATGCAGTGTACCAGATAGGAACAAATGAACATAACGAGCCCTGACCTCTTTGTTGATCCTCTAAAAAGCATCCATATCTATTTTATTATGGGGATGATGAGTAGCCATGATCTGTTCATCTAAAGATAAGTCTGAGATTTCAGCTATGGCTTCAAACAAAGATGTTCTCATTGAAGATTCTAAGTAAGTTGGTGTCAGTGGCGGTTGGAGGAGTTTATCAGTAATATTTTCAAGGGCTCTTTTGGTGTCTTTTGAGGAGTGTGCCCATCATCTTCTCAAAATTAATGTTATACGGATCAATCATCTTTCGCTTACTGGATGAGGAAGCTTTCTTCTTTGATCCCAATCTAGATGGTGGAGTGATCGACACTGCATTATATTCAGCATTAATCTTAATATCATTTCCGCTAGGAGGCTCAACATTATCAGCTGACTTCTCTCCCTTGTTAGCACGAGAACCATGCAACGATTCCTAAACAATGTTTGCTACATCAAATGACTAATCTCTAGTAGCCCTGTCATTTCCAAAGATCTCTACCCAACTATTGTACCATAGGTCGGCTTCCCTCGAAGCTTTGCTACATCAGGTTGCACTTGCACAATATTTTAATTATTATCAATAATATTTTAATGCATAATAGTATGTTAATATTACCAAAAGAAAATATATAAAAATTTGGCATATGTGCGTTCACATATTCAGCCCAAACTACTTTTGACTCCACAATGATCATATGCGTATTGGGGTCCATACTAGCTCCACAACCTCTACTACAACCAATTATGCATTTTAGATTCAAATATGCCTTTTTCCACACTTGCAACTTAGATTTTATCTATTTAACGAGAATGCCATTACTTAAAAATTTCTCGCCCATCACTGACTTAAGTCTCACTATGTAACTGTCCTTGAAGGAGCTATCACAACGCCAACCACCTTCCCGCAAGTTCTTCAATGCATGTATCAAGGCCTCCTCCTCTTGATGAGTCTAGAAATGGCGTGGGCCAGTGGGTGCCTTACTTGACCTATCAATACCGTGAGAAGAGCAACCAAATTGTGCCATAACCTGTGTCATTAAAGATAAAAACAAATTACACAAATTTTTTATATATGTCAAATTACACATAAATCTGTTTCGTAATACAAAAAATGAAATATAGGTGATGCAATCTATATTTATCGATAAATACACAACAAACAATTAGTTTGAAAAAATTAATTGAAGTAGTATATCCAACAAACGTAATAATTTAGAAAATTACAAGGTAGGACGTATACGGTTATTCATGTTGTACATGTTCCTTCCTTAAGACTAGACAAATCATACTAAGAGATAGTGTGAGTCCCTCTCCAAGATTGGTACGTATTAGTGGCCAGGGTATCACATCAATTGCTCCACTCGGAAGAACTCTCAATCATATGAATATAATCAATGTCCACCAATTGAGGGCCCCCCGTAGGATTCCAAAACAGTGTCCTCTAAAGGGTCGATGCGCATGTTCATACGAATGTAATTGTGAAGAAGTGCACAAGCAAAAATTATCATGTTCTAGGTTTTGATTAGATAATAAATGGTTGTCCTTATGACTACCTATTGCCCTTTTACAAGTCCAAAAGCCCTATCAATTTCATTACATGCCCTAGCATGCTTCATGTTGAAATATTTGCCAAAGTTTTTTGGTGCTAATATTCCATCACTGCAATCATCAAGGTGGTATCTGAAGCCATAATATAAAGTCAAAAACCTTTCACAGTTGGTATACTTAGTGCCACATAGTTAGTAATTTCCTCACAGTTGGTATACCCTATGCCACATAGTTAGTAATTTCCTACAAAGTATCATTAAAGGCGGATTATACCCTAATGCCAATATCAAACAAGATAGATCTCGAATATTGAATAGCACATAGTAACACTTTCCAGCAGGTACTCTAAGACCATTTGGCTTGTTAACTGCTGTGCGTAATACTCTGCTATCTGTAGCGAAGCCTTCCCATCCAACAAGCATATATATGAAATTCATCTCACTATTGCAAACCCCAAGAATATTCACTGCAATCTCACCTTTCGTAGACTGGTAACGTGTTTGTACGCTCGTTGGTTCATGCACCAATATACAAGTGCCATCAAGGCACCAAGACACCCCTAGAAATTAAAAGCAAAAAATTCAAATGAGTATCATGTTCCATTTCGGTATTATGGTTTAGTATACACTATTTTTCTCAAATTTACCTTAAAGCATTTCCATGTTTCACTAGTACAATCGTCATCGACGAGTTGAGGTTCGACAAGGAGCAATGACTAACCTTTATAACTGCTTTCAGATATTGTTTGAAATATTTGCTAATTGTAAGACTAGATCTCTTAGTCATGCTTCACAATAATATTCTTTTTATGATGTGCTAGGATAGACAGAAAAATGGCGACTTTTTCAAAAATGCCTACAAATTTTTCATTTCTCAAGCTACTACATGCTCCATTAAATAACAAAGCATCCAAAAGGCACTTCTATCCATACGCAAGTTATCCAAACATGCCTAATCATTTAATTCCACATTCTCTCTCAAGTGTTTTAATTGATCCGAAATCTTAGAAATCACACTCCACTGTCTAAGGACCTAACTCTGCCTATCGCCATGTTTCCCATAATGTTTAAAGTAAGCTCGATAAAGCAAACACATGTAAATAATTCTTCGCAGCAAAAATACATAAATCTACACCAAAATACGAATTTTGGTATTCCAATTCATATGATTTGCCTACAACAAATCTACAAGGAGCAAGCTCGAAGTGATTATGTTGGATGGCTACCAAACATAAAGCAACCATATCAAACAAGGATGGCATTTCTTTGTCTAAACTATCAATATTCAAACTTCATTGCAGAAGTTGTAGATTCAGGTCTTTTTGAGAAATTTTGTTAGAAAAACATTGTTAGTTTTCCTCTACCGGTCAAATATATCATATGTCCTCCAGTAGTCAGAAAATTGTTGTCTTTTTTCTCATATGAATATTAATCACATGATAATAGGCCATATTTATCTATTATAATTGTACAGAGGTTGCAGAGAAATGATTCTCTTCTTTATCTAACAAAACTACTTGAGCAACAGAGGCAAATGACAGTTGGAATAACAATGAAAAACATATGGCTAACAATTTCATAAGCTAAAGGCATCACATGTGGGCACCTTATGATTTTCAATTCAAGTTCCAATAGTAATCACATTGTGGAGTAATGATAACAAGATTAAAATATGGAATGAGTTCTGATTCTAATGCAAAATCACCTATGATGATGCTTGAATCTCTAAATCAATACCAAACATTGACATTCCAAACACAAATAAAAGAAAAAAAAGAGGGACATTTACTCAGTTCGGTACATGTTAGAATCACTTGATAAAACCAAATTTGTGCTTTGTCATAGCCTTTAAAAATGCAATCATATGTGACAATGAACACAGAAAAATGAGATGCTAAGCATAGCCGCCTACAACATATACATACAAAAAGAAGGGGTCAAATGCTAGAAATGAGAGAAAAGATTAAAAGGAAAATTAGAATAATAGCAAACTACAAATATTGGAGTTTATATTCGGCTAAAGATGAAGTTGAGAAGACGAAATACATGCTGGTTGTTAAGTTAGCTGGGATTCATCAATAGAAATTGGGCATTAGGGTTTCACAACTCTTGACCTAGAGGAGAGACGAGAAGGGGGTAGTTTTTTTCCTGCTGTTGGTGAATCATCAAGATGGCAGAGATGAGAGGACAAAGTTGAAATTTGGCTTCTCCAATTTAAGGGCATTTTTGACAAACAACAGTAAAAATTAGATTTCAAAATGGCTGCGATTGGCTTCTTTTAGCTAATTTTCCATAGAGAAACAAGCCCGTTATTTATAAGATATGATCAATTTTGACTTCATTTAGGGCCCGTTTGCTTGAACATATGGGTTTATGCATGATTCGTAACCAAGTGATATAACAGCTATGAATTTGTATCCATGACTTAGTAATCTCTTGATTGCTTAGAAGTTTTTAGGCATTTGATATCCCATGTCTACTGCAATCACAGAGTTTGGTTAGCAAGATTATTCAACATATTAAAGATACAATGCCCAAAATAACCTTATTTTGAAAGGTAAATTACAACTAAAACCTCATTAGTTGTTGTCTTCTCTACATAGTTCAAACTAGGGGTGTAAATGAGATTAGATGATTTTCTAATGTTGGGCTCGGCTTGATGAAAGCTCGTATTCAGATCGATTTTTTCGAGCCCAAACCGAGCCAAGCTCGAGTTCGTCAATAAAATGAGTCGAGTCGAGTCGAGCTCAATAATATTCGGCTCGAAAAGCTCGTGAGCCTAAATGGGATTTTTTATTATATATATATACACACATATAACTATAATCTAGGCACATATAATAAAATCTATAAAGGTAAGTAAATAATAATAATAATAATAATAATAATAATAATAATAATAATAATAATAATAATATTTTTATTTTTAGGAAAATATATAACAAAATTATTTAAAAAATTTATAATAATAGATTTTGTTTTGAGTGTAAATGAGCTCGAGTTAATCCAAACCTATACGAGCTTGAGCTCGAGCTTATTCTAGCTTATATGAATTGAGATTTTTTGCTTCTCTATGAAAAGTCTTATCAAGTCAAGCTCAATAAGGCTCACCCAGCCTTCGTCTATTGCAACAAGTCGATCTTGAGCTTGGTTATTTAAGCTCGACCAAGCTAAAGATTAAGCACGAGCTCGAGCTATCGAATTAATAGACGAGCCAAACTTGAGCCTACTAAATTCAGGCTCTGCTCGACTTGTTTACATCCGTAATTCAAACGTATACAGAATTGATCTATGTTCTCGAATAGATTGCATTAGCACATTGTTCCCAGTATTTTAGTTTGCCTCAATTGATCTTTACTCCCAGTCTTTGTAATTTGTCACAAATGAAATTAATAAAATTACTCATAATTACTATTTATTAAAAAGAAATATACATGCTTTTTAGGCTAAAAAATCAAATGATTCCTTATTTTGGGACTAACAAAAAAAAATATCGGATTGGCATAGTTATATGTACTATTAAAACCTAAATTTTACCTTTTCACGGCCAAATAAAAAATGCCAATTAATTTTCACGTGAAACTTAATAAATTATGTATGAAATATTACTAATCACTATTTCAAGCCATACAAAATTAAAAAATATCAATGTAAATAAAATCTGAGGAATAAAAGAATAACCGGGACTTATAAATTGAAGTTGTATTTGTTCTATATGAAAAAAATAAAATAGGCTTATAAGTGCAATGTGAAATTAAGAAATTCAATACATTTGAAATTATATTAACCTAATTAATTAACAAAAATGCAATTGCCATAACTTTTATAAAATTTATTTTCTTTTTTCAATTTTTCATTCTTTTCTTTTTAGCTAAAGAAAAAATGTAAACAAAAAACTCTTTCTTCTAGAAATATAAGCGAAAAAATACCATTTTTTGGAAGGTTTTTCCCGGCATTTGATGAAGAAAATTAAGTTGATATTGAATAATTAAGATTTATTTCAATTTAAGGAGCAAAAAGGTCCAAATGCAATTTAATGTCAAAACTTCAAAACTTTTGGATAACAGCATGGCTTGATCCATAAACCAAGCTTATGTTGGATACCATGCCGGGTCATTTTCTTTTCATGGGCCTTCACTAATCGATGCAAACATCCAAGAGCTCATTTGCTTGCTTTGATATTATATGATATATACACAATCCAACTCAATTCCAATGTTTGATTCATTTTTAGAAGCCCTTGATACATTTAGGGTCTGTCATACATTTAAGGCCAAACTTGGCTTGTGTATCAAGGCTCTAGGGTGTGATATGTTTTTTAACCTAAGTCAGAAATAAGTTATAGTTTATCAAATAGGATAATCATGGCAAACAAAAAATCAAAGTTGGATATCAAGTTATATAAAATATGCAAATAAACATTACATAGGATATACAATAACCCACTATTTATCCTATCATACATGTCATGCCTAATCTAAACACACCAAGCAAACGAGCTCTAAGTAAGTATGATTTTGGATCATATCATGCATAATCAAGCCAAGCAAATTAACCCTTAGTGTCAAGTTATCAAGTTCGAGTCATTTAAATTGCCAATAGACCATATTTTATCGGCATTAGGATTGACAAAATTTAGCCGACCCTGGTCCATGAATTGTAGAAGTCAGAAACCTACCAAAGCCCACATTCAAGAGACCTTGAATCATATCTAGAATACATTATGGATGTGTTGATGTGTCTTTCTGGTCCAATAATGGTGATTGTCCTTCTTCTAGTATACTTAGAGATTGTTTGCTTCACATGATAAAGTATGATAGATACATTTTCAAATTTTATCTTTTATTTGCTTCACATTTTTATGATTCATGATATCTTTGCGTCCCGACACGGTATCATAGGCCAAGCTGTCAAGCTGGTTTATGGATCAAGCCAAGATGGCCTTATCCATTTTTCATCATTTTAAATCTGATATGATTAGGAATGAAAAAGTCATTCGTACCCCTCATATGAAAATACTAACTATCATTTTGAAAATTTACCTTTCTAGAATATTTTGATCATTACAAAGTGTAATTATATTGAGCAATCTTGCCAACCGAACATTATATAGTGTCAAGTGTGTAAATATCACTAATTTCTAAAATCAAAGCAAATAATAGATTACATGGTATTGAATACCATTTCTAGCTTATGCATCATTAGTATATCAATCTTGCCTAATTTTATATACCCAAGCAAACAAGTCCTAATGGAACCAAAAATTAAATGTCAGGCCAAGATATTGCACAAAATTAATAGTGATCACTTATATAATCAAGGGCCCAACCCGTTAAAACATTGTCCAACTGTACGGGGTTCGGACAAGAATGCTTCCACTCATCATCACACAACACTACGTAATTTGTTGGGATTAGGGTAACATTAAGACAATTTTGCCATTTTTTATTAAATATTGAGTTTTTAATATTCAAATCTTAAATTTGGTAACCACTACACAAAAATATAATATTTATAATAAAAAAATAAGTGATAATATAAAAACTGTTACGAATAGCATATATTGAGTGACAATAATTTTTATTTTTTCGTGATAATTTTGTAAAATTATCCTACAATTTTTTTGTCACCTAGAATCATTAATGTAAGCATAACTAGATGTGGCTTAACCAAATATGGCTTCGATCTGGATCAAAATTTGTCAAAGTCCGTAGAAAATTGGAAAAGAGAAAATAAAATGCCTTTACCCAGCGACTTGTGAAGACGTACGCTTTGGTCAAGCTTTTAATTTACGGCGCTATTGTCAAAGTAGTTGCTTCTGTTGGAGCCGCTTTTGGTGGCGCCCCTCCCCGTATTTGCCCATGCCAACAAGGAAAAGAAGGCACTATCAAAAAATTAAATATTTATTATAAAAAATTATTATAAAATTAATTTTATAATTATAGTTACGAACTATAACTATACATTTTTGTAGTGAATGTAGTTTTTTATTCTAATAAACAAAAATTATTAATTATTAATTCATAACCATATACATTCAAAGCGAAATAGATTAATTGTTTATTACTCATAGAAAAACTAATATATATAAGAAAAAAAATCATAAGCGGCAGATTGATCGCATGTTAGCTACGAGAGCATATACTTCGAACTTGTTTAGGATTATTTCGTAGCCAAAACTATAAACTTTAATGTCGACTATGGATTAGCAGACTGATGCCCTAATTTTTTGCAGTGAGGAACATATTTTAGTTCTCTTTGTTTATCTTAAACTTTTATATTATTATTATGGTTATCTTGAAACTTGATTTCTAGAGATGAAATTATTTAGGAATTAAATCAACATGTATACATCTAATTGAAAGAGCTCTTTGCCGATACATAGTCTCTTTAAAGGAGAAAACTTCTTTTCCATTATTGTCATTCTGTTTCGTTGTAGACTAATCGAAAATGGAAAGCCAATTTTGTTGTGTATCCTCTTACAGATGGTGTCAATTTTAAAATTGGTCCAAATGTATTAACACACTCAACTATTTACAAATGGTATTTAATCGTGTTTTGACTATAAAATTTTATATAACCTCTAATTTCAATGAAATTACAAAAAAAAGCTCATTATTATGTAAAATGATAGATAATAGCTATCTATGTTAAAGATCGTATCGTTTAACTTTTACTAAAATATGCAAAAAACATAAAATACACTAAAAAGTATTGATGCGTGCTAAAAATATGTGACTACCGCTAAATTATATAAATGTATATTAAGTCGATTATATTATATACTCCATAGAACCAAATACACTAATCAAGCCTTCGTTCAATACGCATTTTCCACCACTATTTCGAATCCCGCACATCAATTTCAAGGATAATGGATGGAAACATGTCTACTTTGAAGGTGATTGCTCAAGTATTCAATTATCCTTAGAACACATTGAATTTAGAATATAGGTACTAGTGGAGATTTGAATAAAAAGAAATAAGACGAAATTAAACAATTATTTAGTCTGATGTTGAAATTGCCTTATTAATTAATTAACACAACAATATCCCCTAATCTCTAATTCTTATTTTGATATATAGTATTAGTCTTCTATATAACAAATTGGCCCCTAATAAAAACCCTTACTCTTCCCTTTCAACTTAAAATGCTTTATCTCACTCAAACGACCCTCAATAGTAGACCCACACTCATTATTTAGCAAACCCATATAATTGAAGAGAAATCTAGTGACGATTTTTACAAAAAATTCAATATACAAAGCCTTCTAAATAGCATCCTTCATATAAGGTGAAATTTCCTTTTGCACCTCACGTTTAATTACACTTGGCAAATGGGTACCTGTAGGTAACCCAAGAGCGGATAAGAATGGGTTGGGTAAAATTACCCGTGGGTAAAATTATCCATTTTTTATTGGGTACGAGATAATTGACCCATTACCCGTGACTATGGGTAATGGATAACCCACAGGTACCCGTACTATTTTTATTTTTATTTTTTTATATTTAAAGAAAAATTAGTATTTTCTTTTTCAATTTACTTAATATTATTTAAATGTTACCTAAATAAAATTAATAAAATAGGCTATAAATTTCAAATATTATATTGAACAAATATTTTAAAGCATGTCAAATGTTTTAGTTTGAAAACTACAACTTAAATATTTAAACATATATTAAATTTAGATTATATTACATTTCAAAGTTTAAATTTAAATTTCATTATATGTCAAAAGTTTTTTGAACTAAAAGTTTAAACACCACTTAAATATTGTTGATATCGTTAACAAAAAAAAGTGTTACACCTTCCAAAATAGTTGCAAAAATTAGAGAAAAATTAAAAATTAAAATATAAATAATTATTCACTAGTTACCCGTGGGTACCCACGGGTTGGGCCAAAAAACGGCGAGTAAAATTACCCTCATTTTATCTGGTACAGAAAATGAGACCCATTACCTGCATTTTTTTGGGTACCCACGGGTACCCATGGGTTTGGGTAATTTTTTACCGGGTCTACGTTTAATCGTTTGATATAGTCTTCGTCAAGCTCTATTTATGTTGGTGGAATTAGTAGTTTCTACTTGAACTCAACAAGGTAACCCGACAACACCGCGAAATAGGTACCTACCTTATATTAATCTCTTTTTTTGGGTTTACCATACTATATACCAGATATGCTTGGATGATACCATTTTGGGGAATATTATGCTGCATAACTATTCCAATTTGGATTACTTTCAATTCAAATCTTTATTGATGTAACCAATAATCCAACTGATGTTAGATAATTGATTTTCATATGCCATATTGCTTAGACTCATAAAGAAATGTTTGTTATTATTTATAGTAATTTGTTCAGTTAGGATTTAACCCAGTGGTTGGAGGAAATCTCCCTAAATATATGGATTATATGTTGTCTGCAGGTGATGGATACAGTTTAATAATTAGATGGAAGCAATTGGTATTACTTAAAAGCAATCAGTATTTTACTTGAATAGTTAAGTCACGTAATTTGCAGTTTGAAAGTCGGTATAAAAGTATGAGTAGGTTCATGATTTACAGAAACGATAATTGATTGTAAATGGGTGTAATGATTAATATTAGTACGAAGCAAGCAATTCATATTAAATATGTTACAATTAGTATTGTACGGGACTAAAACTCATTATACATATGTTTATGCAAACAACATACCCTTTTGGAACCAATCTGAGCACTTAGTTGTATATGGGTGTAATGATTTATATAATCATTTTATTGAAAATTGTATGCAGGGAACAATGAATTCAAAGTCATCACATCAATGCCCCTGGAGTGAAGGTCTCATGGTGCTTCACCTATCTCAAACAAATCCAAATATTGATAGGTGATCTTACAAATGTCTCAAGGGATTTAATCATGATGGACACTTCATTTGGTGTGATGTGTACCAGGGAGTCTCGTACATTCAATCAAGTAGAGTTGTAAGTATTGAGCTGTTGAATTATTTATATATATATATATATATATAAAATGATTTCATGTACGTACGGTATGTAGCATCAAATTTTCCAAGAAAAATGGAGAGAAAAACATACACACACACCCCCGCAAACAAGAAGAAAATGAGCAGTATCACTAGGTGGTAATTTAATGTAGAAATGAGGATGATATTGTTCAATATATTATTGATTACACAAACTCACTTGGCTCTCTAGTTTTAAAGTTCAACCATCCCAAGTCTATATCAATTCCTTGTTCATATTGATAACCTGCCTTCAATCATGACTATTGTTATAACTTAATTTGATCACTTTTACTTAGACAAGATTTCAAAGTTGTCTGATCTGGACTAGATATGTGTTGGAAGATAAGATTTAATTTAATGAATGTTTAACGAAAAATAAGATAATTAGTAAATATATATTATATTAACATATAAATGTAATTAAATAAAGTCCATATATAAATTTTATTGTCTTTTTCATAGAAGAAGAAGAAGAAGAAGAAGAAGAAGAAGAAGAAATATCAAATTTGGTTGTAATTCATGTATTAGGCTAAATTCATGTTACGAGAAACCTTTTAATACATGTGCCCCATGGAAAAGTTATTAGAAGTCCTTGGAAATTAAAGACTACCATACATACGGAAAAGGACTTGCGCTTTCCAAGAATTAAGCACCAATAGAGACTCGTGGAATCTTGAAGTCATGAAGAATAAGAATTCAAAAAAATGCGAGAAAAGCAAGTTTCCCAGATCTTGCTTGCTGGTTGCTGGTTGCTGGTTGTTGCCATAGCAAGGCTAGCGGCCGAAGATCTGGCTAGCCTGGTCATGGCTTGATTAGGCCGCTGGCTTGGCGGTCGGATTCTGGCGGGGATTGGGCGTGGGGGTTATATGTATATAGACACATATGTATGTATTTACATATATATAAATATATAAATACTTTATAAATTTGAAAATATTTATATATGAATACTTTGAATGTATTTTCAATAGTGGGCAAGCTTTTGTGTTATTTATTATTCAGTTTTTGTATTTTTCTTAATATTTTTTAGTGAGGGTAAAATGGATATTTTATGTTTTCGATTAACTTTAACAGCAGTCCATTAGTATTAGGGGGGTAATAGTAATTTTCAAAACTGGTGTTTTTTTTTTTTTGGTAAATAAATCAAATCTCAAGGATTGCAGGTAATTAATCATTATATATGTATATATATTAATTTTAGTAACGAATTTTATTTTTTAAATTTTTAGTAATAAATTTTACGGCTACCCCCCTGAGGTTTGGCGTAATTACAAAAAAGCTCTCGTTGTTTTGAAAATTACAAATACCCCCCTAAACTTAATCGTCGTCCAATATTTCAGCCCAGCCGTTAAAAAATTTGGGTAAATTTCCAAAAATACCCTTAGGCTAACTGATGGCATCTTTGACTTGGTTTGATTTTTTTAGTGGACAAAAATACCCTCAGGGGTGGTATTGTAAGATTTTTAATTGGTTAAGGGTGTATTTGTTATTTTTTTTTTTTTGTTTGAGGTCTTAAATGTAATAAAACAAAGAAGAATCCAAGTTGAATTTAAAATAGTAAATGTATTTAAGATAATTTAATTATATTCAATTGAATTTAATAAGTAAGAAAAATTAAAAATATAAATCAAATCTATCATCTGGAACATATAATTTTAATAATTGAAATGATATATTCCATAGTATTAAAAATAATAAGCATACCTAAAATAATTTAATTAAATTTATATCATTAAAATATAACATATTAGATTATCTTAAATATAAATTTATACTATTAAAGTTATATGATAATATTAAAATAGTAATATATATATAATATTTTAATTGAATTCAATTCATTTTAACTAAAAAGTAAAATAAGTAAAAAGCTAAAATAAATTTAATCTATCATGATAATATATTTTTAATAATTTTTAAAATTAAAAAATAATAATGACATGTAACACCCCTAGATTTGGCATTTTAGAAAGTAAGATTTAAAAATTAAAATATTTATTCGACAAAAATTTTGGCGCTCAAAACACGAATAAGAAAGGACTTGATTGTAAGAATTTTGAAAGTTTTGGTGGTCAACAAAATTAATTTTGATCAACCGGGTCAATAGAGTCATTAACTAGTTTGAGGACTTAATTGAAATTGAGGGAAAAAAAAAATTGGGGTCAATGTGAGGCACTCAAACAGTTAAAAGGATTCAATTGAAATCTGAGAGGAAGTATTGGGATGGAAATTACAATTTCATAGAGTTGAAAAATATATACACAAAAGCCCTCCTATTGTATCAAATTCTTCTATGCTTACCGTCACCATCCTCTCCAACCAACACCTCTCCGACGTTGGAAAAACTAGCAACCAAGCTAACCATTCTCCTTCCCTCGTTAGAAGGAACGCATCGGTACCAAATTTGCCTAGAAACAACCAGCAACTCGTCGGAAATTAAGCTCTGAATGGAGCCTCACGGCGGTGGTGACGGGTTGCTTCGTTTTAATGGACTCGATGAGAGGAGTGTAATGGTGGTTTCAATTTTGTGATTTGACCAACGGAGAAGGAGAATGGAAGGTGGAGACGCGCGGTGAAGTTGAGCAGTTTTGCTTGAAATTGGCCAACGAAGTGAAGGGGAAAGTTGAAATTGATTTGGGGGTTTGATAGAGCGCAACAAGGCGCACCTTCTGGCGGCAGCAAATCCCAATTCCGGTGGAGGCGCACGGCGACTGTTCGGCGGGCAGTAGCGGTGGTCCAGCGATATTGAAGGTGATAAAAATATATCAAATAAACCCTCGTAAATTCAAAAACATTACAAGTAGGTCCAAGGGTATTTTTGTCTTTTGATATTTCTAATCAATTTTCTTTTCTTTTTTTAAAATTTTTAACATAATGGCATTTTGGTCATTTTACACTTTCCATCAGCATTACATTTAGGTCCCAAAGTTCAGGGGGGTATTTGTAATTTTCAAAACAACAAAGGTTTTTTTGTAATTACACCAAACCTTAGGGGGTAGCCGTAATTCACCCTAAATTTTATTAAATCTTAACTTATTTTAATTTTGTAAAGTCCAAACAAATTTTTAGGTCTATACATACAATCAAAATTAGTACAATTAGCTTAGATCTATTTAGACACTTCTATTTTATTTTTTTAAAAATACGTTTGCCGAGTCTAACAAAAAAAATCTTTATAGAGACTTGTAGAATAATTAATTTTTCTTTTTTAACTCCAACAAAATTGAAACACAGAAACAAAAGGCAAGTAAATATTTGAAAGGTATTTTGCAGTTTTCTTTGTCTTTAACATATGATTTTTTTTTTATTCTTTTTATTTATCTCTTCTTCTTGTTTTAGAATGATATATATACTATTATATATATATTTTTAATTTTATAATATATTTTGGGTATTAATTGTTTATATGCATTATAATATATATATATATATCAACTTACTGTATCTTTCAATTGGAAGTAAGGCAAATTTACATATGCTTTTAGCGCTACAAAAAATACTGGCTTTAGTGACCGCCAAATCGATCACAAATCCAACAAAAAATCAGTTACTGATACTGTCAATGACCGCATTTGTGACCGATCACAACAGTCACAAAAACCCTCGTCACAAATTGAAACTTGTGACCGCTGGACCATGGGGTCACAAATTAGGACCACCAGCGCAGTCACTAACGATTTAAATTCCATCACAAAATAAATTTACAAAACAGTGAACAAGCTGTTACTGCTTAGTGACCACAGTGTGGGTCACTGATAGTTGGCAATGTGAACAACTACTCCATTTGTTACTGACTTGTGACCGCCTTGGGGTCACTAATCAATCATAGATTTGTGACCGGAAGCGGCGGTCACAAATTTTCAAAAATAATAGTGTATCTCCTCTATTTAGAGGGTGTTTGGCTAAACTTATTTAAAACATCTTATAAGTTCCCACATCTTATAAAATATTTTTGAAACTTATAAGATGTTAGATCTTATTTTTAAAATAAGTTGTTGAAGTGTTTGGATAAAATAAGATCTTGAAGCTTATAAGATGTTAATAATGTTAATTTTGTAATTGAAATGGTTAAAAATGAAGGACTTTGTTAAGATCTTAAAAATAAGTTAGGGTTTCCTTACCTTTTTAAAAAGAGCTTATAAACTCCTGACATCTTATTTTAGGATCTTATAAGGTCTTTTTTTAAAAAAATTACCAAATAATTTTTATCAACTTATAAGCTCTTAAACCATCTTATAAGATGTTTTAAAGAGCTTATAAGCTCACCCAAACACCCTCTTAGTGACCACCTTTGGAGTTATTAATCGGTCACAAATTTGTAACCGCTGCTTGCGGGTACAAATTTTCAGGAATAATGAGTGTATTTTATCCATTTAGTGACCGCTAGGTGATCACAAATCACTCATTGATTTATTAATTTTTTTGTTTACAATATTTAATGTAATATATTATTATTCAATTTGTTTTTTGTTCTCATTAATAACAATTTAAAACCACATCATTTAAAACACAATTCACATTTCAAATAACACCAAATAATAATAGAAATTCAACAGTATTGTTTCCAAATCCATAAATAAAACAAAGATTTTCAAACATGAGCAAGTTCAAGAAATCCAAGCATGTCAAGTTTAATTTAAAGAGAGATATTTATCTTTTCCACCATTACCCTCTTCCGTACGAGAGGAATAAGCAACTTCAATTGAATTTAATTTTTCCATCGTCACTTCTAATGTCCTCATCAAAGCCTCTTCTCTCGCCTTTGATTCTTCAATTAGTCTCAAAGCCTCATCTCTCACCCTTATAGTCTATTCCATAATGTTTGCTCTGGCTACTGCTTCTTCTCTTTGCTTGGCCAATTCTTGATCAATTGCTTTTGCAATCGCATCTTGCAATTTCTCCTGACTCACAAAGGCAGGTGAAGATGTTGTGGATGGTGACTCCGAGGAAGTCCCAGTAGCAATAAGCTCACGGTAGTGGTAAGTGTTCCCAAAACCATACACTCTACCTTTGCATGGACCACTATAGATCTCAAGCTATTTTTGAGCATCAAATGAGCTTTCAGGAGTAGGATTGCTAGCATGTTGACTTACGTATTCTTGACAATATTCATCCTATTTAAACATCCAAATATTAAGAACATAATAAATTCAAATAGAGAAAAAGACTAATCTTTATTAAAACTAAAAATACTTAAAACACTTTGTGAATCTAAGCAAAAAAAAAAAAAAAAAGATATTCCTATAAAAATTAGAAAAAATAAAACATAGTGAGAGAATAAAAATTTCTACTGCTAATTCCTATAAAAACAATATTTGAAAACCATAGGCATGCTAATTATTAATAATTCATCTCACGCTTGCAACTATCTATATGCAATATATTTGAAAGGTCAAAGAAACACTAGTTACTTCACCTCAGTATAAAAGTTTCCAAAAAGGAATTTAAATTAGTGTATCATATAGTTGGAATGAAAGAAAACAGAAGATCAATCATAAACTGACTGTAATTACACGTGATGAAATATTGGTAAATATAGTCAATATAAGTTAAAATAGAACCTTCCCACTTACATCGCATCACATTTCTCCTTTCACTAATCTAGATGTCACACGCTTTGTTAAATATAAAGTAGAAATGCCATTAAATTGTATCAACACAAACACCAATTAAATCCATGCACAATTTAGTAAGATTTATCAAAAAAATCATCCATAAAACATCATATGGAGAAAACCTACATCAAAAAAATTGATCTTAACTTGTTAGGTGACATTTGCACATGATATGTGCAGATTTTGTATAATGAGTAAACAAATAAATCATAACTTGATGCTGTTCATGACAAATAAATCTACAAACAAGTTCAATGCTACAACTATAAATTTCATAAATTATTAATGAGGCCACCATATAAGGGCAACATATTACTAGAATTATATTTATTTGTTGAGAGATTTTATGAGAAATATAGCAACTTGACTTTATCAGTGGACGTAAACTAATTTAAAAAAATTATAATCATCAATACTTAAGTAACCATAGACAATCAAAAGAAACTTAACGCACCTGTTGGTTAAAATTCTCTCTACTTCTTGAAGCTTTTGACCACCTCCAACAACACCTGATGTTAGTAAAATTATTATGTAGCCTTGAAATCCCAATACTTCAAGTTGGAACAAATTTTTCATAAAGTAATTTAATCAATAACTAATTTAATCAATAATGTTTTATCATTTTATAAGATTTTAAGGAACAAAAATTTTTGTTTTGATAAAAATAATAATAATTATAAGTCATGAAAAAAAAAAAGCAAAATGTGAGAAAACTAGGTACCCTATTGGAAAAATTACTAAGAAAATAATTTTATAGCAATAACTATAAATTATAGCTAGAAATTTTCTATAGCAATTGTAATTCTTTCAATAACAAGCAACAAAAGGTATTAACTATCATCATAATACAATAAGAAATATCTGCCATAGCACTACTAGTGACACTCATTCCCACTGAGCTAGACGATAGGAGTCTCCCAACTTTTACACATGTAAGTGGAGAAAAGCAAAAGATAAACCAAAAAAGGGATGAGAACTCACCTCGTTTAGCAAGTTATGTGCTTACATCCATGACTAATGAGAATTCATATTTCAAGCATTAATAGGATGACTTACAATCAAAAGTTTTACTACAATTGCAGCTTAAAATTTAGGACGATAAAAAACAAAGACACAATTTTGCCTTTTGTGCAAAATAATGGCAGAATGACCTATTCACAATGCATTGCTCTCCTTTTTTTTTTTTCTTTTGTGTTTTTTTAATCACAATAAACTTACAAACAAAATAGGGTGCACAATAAACACCCTAATTAATAAACATATTGACTATATAATTCATAATAAACATATTAGCTACATAATTCATAAACACAATTGATATAATTCATGTGCAACTTGTTGTACATGTGTAAGGAAACATAATAAACAAAATATTGACTACATAATTCATAAACACAATTCATTTAATTATAACTTAACACTAAAATAATTTACCTCTTTACAATGCCCCGAAATGCAAAATTTCAAACCTGTAAATTTAAATAAAATAACTAAAATTATAAAAAATTCAAAAAACAAAAAAACACAAAAAACAGAGGGGTAGGGGTGGCTAGCAGCTACTAGCCCCTACCGTCGCCGAGGATGGAGGGGTGGCTAGCAGCTACTAGCCTCTCCCCGTTGGCATCAGCAGCTCGACTTGTGACTCACAAGTCGAGCTGTTGTTGGCTCCCAGTCATCATGCTGGCACCTTTGTCGACAAGAACTCTTAAGGGGAAAAATTAGACTAAAAGAAGAAGAAGAAGAAGACATGAAGAATAGACCTTGTAATGGCAGATGGTAACAAGTGTTGGAGGGAATTGAAATTGAAATGTAAATGGGCGTTAGGGTTTAATCATTTGGTCATTTGTGTCTTTTACAACTTTTATTGTTTTACATTTTATTTTGATTATTTTATTTAATTATAGTAATTAATTTTTTTAATTTTTAAATTCAAAATTTAACTTTTTACTAGTTAATTTTATATGACTTGATTCATATCTTGATACTTAATATTTTTACATATTATATTTTAATATAATTTTAAAAAATTAGATTTTATGATGGTTATTGGATACTAACATTTAATTTTAGATATGTAGACATAATAATGTTAATCTTAACAAGCTCACTGAATTTTAATTATATTAACTATAAAGTTGTCATTATCAATATCTTATAAACTCCAACATCTTATTATCCAAACAGTTTGGCTCTGTTCACTTACATTTTGGGCATTTTCTGGGAAAAAAATTGGGAGAAAAATTAGAGAAAGTGCCAACCATTTGTTTGTATTTTGGAAAAATAGGAAAAATTGTTTGAAATTGAGTTGTTAGTTTGTTAAAGTTCAGAAAGTAGATTTTTAGTCAAAGTTAACAAAGCAGATTTTTTTAAGGACCTTTGGGGTTTGTTTTCTGGAGGCATTTTCATTTTCTAGTGAAAATAAATAGTAAAAAATTAGTTATAAATTTGAATTTGAAAATAAAATATTATTTGGAGGTTTTGTTTAAAATATAATGATTATGTAGGGTTGAAAATGAATTATATTTAGAAAATGTGTAAATGAGCGTAACAGTGTGTTTTCGAAAATATTTTAAAAATGAAAATATTTGTGAAAATGAGGAAGAAAATGATAGTTTTTTTATTTTTATTTTTAGCAGAAAATGAAAAGGGTGTTTGAAAACAAAACCAAACGGGCATTAATGTTTTGGTGGATAGACAAATTTTACTGCATATGTCGAATCAATTACTTTTTTGTTGGGTTTGTATGAAGAAAGTGATTTTTTTTATGTAATATATGTATGTATATTTATAATTTGATGATGTATATGTATATGTATATATATGTAAAGATTGCAATGAAATTATGTGTAATTAATATAATTCATAATTTATTTTGATATATTATATTTTTTTTTAAATTTATAAATAACAAACGATGTATTACTTTAAAGAAAGCATTCATTAATTAAAATTAAATATATATGAAATCATAATTATATGTCAATATTATTAACATTGACTTACATTAAAAAATTCTTAAACTATAACATAATTCCAATTTTAATTAAAATGAACTATTTTAACTATTTATTATTCCAGATTTATGTGTATATAAAACTTAATTAATTATTTAATAAATACAATTATTTCATAGATGAATATTTAGTAATAAACAAAATAATTATTTAAAATTAATTTATTATTATATTTAATTTTATATGTAGTTGATTATTAAATTAAATAGAATATTAATTAATATATCATATTAAATAGATTAGTAAATTAAATATGTTATTAGAATATTTAATTATATATTTAGTTATTTATCTGTATAAAATATAATAATTTATTTAGTTAATTAAATAAATTAATTTTATTAATAATAAGTTATCTAAATAACTTAAAGCATTAAATATTTAATATGTTATTTGCTAGATGAATTATTTAGCAATATATAAAGTAATTATTTAAAATCAATTTATTAAATTAATAGATTATTATGTTAATATTGGATGATAATTAAATTTTTATAATTTTAATAAATGGCATGATTAATAATTAATAGATATTACTATTTTCATATTATAATTTCATATTATATGTTATTGGAACATGTGACATTATTTGTTAAATTAAAAATGTATTATTTAATTATACCTAAAATTTATTTGACTATACAAACAATAACTAATTTAAATGTATTATTTAATTATATCTGTAATATTTACCTATTTAAATTATAATTTATAAAAATATAATATAATTAGACAAATTAATTTTATTAATATAATAAGGTATCTAATTAGTTTAAAGTATTATATAATTAATATGTTATTTGTTAGAAAAAAATATTTACTAATAAATAAAATAATTATTTAAAACTATTTTATTAAATTAAATAGATTATTATGTCAATATAAGAGGATATTAAATTTTTTCAAATTTTATTTAAGAATTTGTGATAAATTTATGACTGCTTTGTATATGGTCACTAATCAGTAACCCATGTTAAAGAAATTGGAGAATTTAATGACCGCTTTTGTGACCCAAGAAAAATCAATAACTAATTTAGTGACCACTTTGTGATCCAAGAAAAAACGGTCACTAATTTAATTTCGAGTAGTGACCATGTTTGGCGTCACTAATTCCGTCACAAGTCGGTCACTAATCCGTTACTATTTTTTTAAAAAAAAAATTCAAATAAAATCTATCACAAAGCATTCACAAATTAGTTACCGCTCCCAACAATCACTGTTTGGCAGTTACTATTAAAAGGAGCACGCATTCAAACTAAAAGTACAAAAATATTTGGCAAAAAAATGAAATCTGAAGTATTAATAATATTGGGCTTTTATAGGTTTTACTAAAAGATATTATTCACGTTAGATTACTCATTCAAAATCTTAGAGCTCTTTTGGTTGTATTTTCATTCTTGTTCTTCATTTTTTATATTTTCAAGTGTTATTTATTTGACATATATATATATATATATATTGATTTTCATATAAAAATAAAAATATGTTTTAATTCCTTGGCTCAAAAATGTAATGTTAGATTGCTAATAATATTTTGAATATCTAATAATATTAATATGTGAGTCTCATTACTTTCTTTATGTCATACTGATCAAATAATATCTAAGTGAGATATTACTAAATTCATTAATTATATGTTATCAATCAAATTATATTAAAATAAGAAATTAATTATTAAAATTTAATGGGACCTCACACTACCTTGTAAGAATTTAAAAAAAAAAAGTTAATGATTATTTAATCAATTAATTGGTAAATTTTATCTTTTTTTAGTTAATTGCTAAATTATTAATTATCTGAGTTCTACTTTAACAAAATAAATATTTCACAATTAAATATAATGATCATAATATAAGTCATATTTTTGTTAAAATTGATACAAAGAAAAATATAGTTTTAATAATTTAAATAGTAAAATTTTAAAAAATAAAAAATATATATACAACAAAACAAGTTGTAAATTGCAGTTTCTGTATACAACAGGTCCACTACAACAAATTCCGAATATCATTATGTCGTAATTAAGTACGAGCTAGCATCTTCACCGATAATATGTGCGTGGTTGTCTGTCCTCCTTTTTAATCAAATACAGTCATTGTGTTCTTGAACATTGTCTATTGTTGTCGTTTAGTCTAATCGTATTTAAATAAAATGAAAGAATAATTTTTCGCAAAATAGTGACTATCATATTTCTAATCGCATTTAAATAAAATGAACGAATAATTTTTCATAAAACGTATAGTCAGTTTCGTATTTTCGTTGAAGTGTGTGTTGTTTCCAAGATTTATGCCAACATGCAATAATCCAAAGCAATAAACAAATATTGCAAGTCAGATTATCAGGAATGGATCAGATAATCACAGTTATGGCAATACGTGCATTTTTATCAATATAAAATTCAAATAAAGCATGCGATATTAGAATTAAACATACAACATGCGTGATCAGAATATATGTCAAATTCAAGGCAAATCAGGATATCATATATTAACTAGATACGAGTCCAGGAAAAGCCAAAATTCATATATCAACCGAGGCAATAAAAACAATAAAACATGCTGTCAGATTTATCTAATAAAAATACTGAGTTTTAAAGTAAACTTATCTTAAAGATTCTGTATCGTAACAGAATCAATAGGACGACCAAATCACAGAGAATTTCTGTTTGCCTTGAAAAAACGAGCGCCCCGACTCACCAGTGCAACAGGTACAGCGCAGCTCCTCCCAGGAAGAGATGGTCCAGAATGATCAAGTGCACTCCGTCTCGTTCACCTCGAACAATACTCAGTTGCCCGAATCAGAATGAGACAGTTGTATATCAAGATTCGGGAGAAGGAATGTTTGTGGGGAGAATATCAGAATATGAGAAGGGAAGAATTTTTTTGAGAGCGGGATCAAGAACATGGGCAGTGTGCTTAGACGTGAATAGTGTGTTAATCAAGAGAACGATGATGAATTCAGTGTGTAAACAAGACTGCCAGAGGCAGTCTATTTATAGGCGGGATTAGGGTTAGAGTCCGCCAGTTAATGGCCTCTAACACATTACCCCAGCCAATAAGATTCTGCCACATCACCCACACACGTCACACGTCTACCAATAGCCAATGGTGTTCTGCCACTTGGCCTTCACACGTCACACACGTTCACAGCATCACACCACGTGTCCCACGTCTCCACCAGCATCATCCCATGATCTGCATCAATCCCGGATATCAAGGTAATCTCCAATGGGTCTTGACTAAGTCAGCCATTGATCCGATTAGCCCTATCAGGTTAACGATTAAGCATTTTGAATTTTAAAAATTCAAAATTTAAAAATTTTATTTGAATTTCGTCCAAAAAGATAAGACTGAGACTGAAATATTCGCCCTAACGCCCGCGACCCGGATCCGGAGCCGGGCCAGGCGACGGCGGTGCGCGTGTGGTCCACTCATATGAACCCCCTAAAGAACACTTTATCAAGTATTCTTACTAGAGTTCAATATAAACTAGTCCACACTAGTTTATAAAACCAATGTGGGACAAGTGAAGGGTTGGAATAACCCTTCAGTTCCTCCACTTGGTTTTATAATTCACAAGCAAGTCTCCCCTTCCTCAATTCATCAATGTGGGACAATCCAACACTTAACCATTTGCACATCCTCCATTTTACCCTTTAATTATCTTTGGATTCCAACCATAATTGGCATCCATCCAAATAATTAAACATGTAATTATTGACAATTACAACAATCCCCCACAAATCCATAGATAATGGCTATCAGATTCAACATAGCTAAATTTCAGAGATGGTACCTTCCGGTTTGAACCACTCCCTAAGTTATTCGAGTTTTGCTATCACCGGGACAAATGTATCTAAGCCTTGAATTTGTACCCGTGATTGTGATTGCGTCCATCAGTAACAACGAGCTAAAGGCTATGTACTGATCTTTAGGGTTGACACATTAAGGCCATGTGTCCCGATCCTGTATCATGAATGTTTATCAAGGAACAACCTAATTCCTTTAGTCCCGGCCAAAGGACTACATTCATTTAGTTGGGTGTCTCCAGGGATGCACTGCTCGCATCTCGTCCAAAAATGACTTGACCCCATTCAGAGTTAAACTCTTACTGTACCAGCAGTAATCAGCACCTATCAGGCAATCTGGGGAGAGACACCAGATACTAGGTATCAATCTAAATTTTTTGTGCATCTTGATATGCTCAGCAACTTGTTTATACCACATTGAACCTACCTTGTGGGATCTCCACTTAGTAGGTTAGGTTGCCACTGCAGGTATATCACTTATGGGTTTCCAGTCCCATCCTCAACCTGAATTTATGAATTGAGGACAAATCAAGTCCTTTAGTTAAATGGTCTACAATGTTGTCCTTGGATCCGACAAAATCAATTGCAATAACCCTATCAGACACTAACTCCTTTATAGATTTTAATCTAACTTGGATGTGTCTCTTAGTCTTTTGATTGAACTTTGAACTACTACTGATCTTTACAATTGTGGTTTGATTGTCACAATGTACAGCAATTCCCGAAAGAGGTTTGGTTACCATGGGCAATTGTACTATCAGCCCATATAACCATTCTGCCTCTGTCCCCGTTGTGTCCAAAGCACACAACTCAACCTCAAATGTGGACCGAGTTATCAAAGTCTGTTTAGAAGACTTCCAGGAGACAGCGCCCCCACCCAAGGTAAATACATACCCTGTACACCTATTACTCCCGGAGTTTTTGGCTATCCAGTTAGCGTTACTAAACCCTTCCAATATTGCAGGAAATCTCTTATAGTGTAAGGCTAGTGAAGCTGAGCCCTTTAGATATCTAAGTACCCTATCCAAAGCCTCCCAATGAGTTCAATTAGGACAGCTTGTATATCTAGCAAGCTTAGAGACCGCAAATGAGATATCTGGTCTTGAGCCGTTTGCAAGATATTGCAAGCTATCAATTATTTAAGAATACCTCAACTGAGACACTGGTACACCAGTTTCATTCTTAAAGAGAGCCACTGAAGGATCACATGGTGTTTTTGCGATTCTACTTTGTTTATAGCCAAATTTCTCAATTATCTTCTCAACATAGTGAGACTGAGAGACTGCTATACCTTCAGTTGAACGAGTCAACTTAAGTCCAAGAATCATTTCCGCAACACCCATATCTTTCAATTCAAACTTGTTCTTTAAGAAACATTTAGTCTCATTGATAATCTCAATGTTGGATCCAAACAGCAGAATGTCATCTACATACATGCATAACACAATACAGTTATCACTTTTAACTTTGCAGTAGACGCACTTGTCATTATCGTTAACTATGAAACCAAATGACAATATGGTTTTGTCAAACTTTTCATGCCATTGTTTAGGAGCTTGTTTCAAACCATAAAGTGATTTAACAAGCTTGCAAACTTTCCGCTTATTTCCAGAAGCTACAAATCCCTCAGGCTGATCCATATAAATTTCTTCCTCAAGATCACCATACAGAAAGGCTGTTTTCACATCCATCTGGTGAATGGGGAAATCATATATGGAAGCCAGTACTATTAGCACTCGGATAGTAGTCAAACGAGCTACTGGGGAATAAGTGTCGAAGTAATCTATTCCCTTCTTTTGCCTAAACCCTTTAGCAACTAGCTTGGCTTTAAACTTATCAACAGTTCCGTCAAACTTAAGTTTCTTTTTGAAAATCCACTTGCTTCCTATAGTAGTACACCCCGGAGGGAGATCGACTAATTCCCATGTCCCATTTGAGACAATAGAATCCATCTCACTCTTAATGGCTTCTTTCCAATGCTTAGCTTCAGGGAAAGCCATAGCATCCTTGAAGGTAACAGGATCACCCTCAACATTGTAAGTAACAAAGTCACTTCCAAAGTCCTTTGTGATTCTAGCCCTTTTGCTCTGTCTGGGTTCATCCAGTTCTTCAGGAACTACGTCGGTACTACTAGGACCAGCCCCCACATTTGACATCTTTTCCACATCATCCGGAATCGATGTAGACTCAAGGGTTGAATCTAAAGAAACATTTTGAGGTATCCCAGTCTTTATGGGAAACACGTTCTCAAAGAACGTAGCATCGCGAAATTCGACTATAGTGTTCGCATCTATGCCCAGAATTTCTGATTTAATAACCAAAAATCGCATAGCATAAGATGTTTCTACATAACCTAGAAAGACCGCATCAACAGTTTTAGGGCCTAGTTTCTTCCTCTTGTGTTCATGGACTAGAACTTTTGCAAAACAGCCCCACACTCGGAAGTATTTTAGACTAGGTTTCCTGTCTTTCCAGAATTCAAATGGAGTGCTTTCTTTATGTTTCAAGGGAACTCTATTTAGAATATGGCAAGCCGTATTCAGAGCTTCCCCCCATATGTACTTGGGCAATCCAGAATTCAAAAGCAGACTGTTAATCATGTCTATAAAGGTTCTATTTTTTCGCTCAGCTATCCCATTCGAAGTGGGAGAATAAGGAGCAGTTTCTTCATGAATTATGCCAAAATTACGGCAGTATTCATGAAATGGGTTGGACCTATACTCTCCACCCCTATCTGACCTTAACCATTTAAGTTTTCTACCAGTTTGTGTTTCGGCTTCATTTTTGAACATAATGAACTTATCTAGTGCTTCATCTTTATGTTTTAGTAAATAAACATAACAATACCTACTGCTATCATCTATGAAGGTGATAAAGTATCTTCTATTGTCTTTTGTTAATACCCCATTGAACTCACAAATATCTGTGTGCACTAAGTCAAGAATTTCAGTTTGCCTTTCAACCGAGTGGTAAGGCTTTCTAACTTGCTTGGCTTCAACACAGATTTGGCATTTATGACCAGGTTCAATATCATGTTTAGGAATTAAGTTTAAGTTCATCATTCTTTTGACCGAACTATAATTCAAGTGTCCTAAACGGTTATGCCAAACAAATGAATTCTCAATAATGTTAATAACAGGAGAATTAGAAAAATCAACTTTATTAAAACCAATAATGTTCTCAACTCGCAACTTAAACAAACCATCGGAAAGATAGCCTTTACAAATAAAGGTGTCGTAATGTAAAATTACAACTTTATTTGATTTGAAAGAAATTTCATAACCTTCCCTAACTATTACAGAACCACTTATTATGTTTCTTCGAACTGCTGGGACGTGATGCACCCTTAGCAAAGACAGTGTGCGCCCCGAAGGAAATTTCAGATCCATGCGTCCTATCCTATACACATTGGCAGCACTTGAGTTCCCTATCATCACAGTCCTTCCGCTAACAGGCTGGCAAGACACAAATAGTGATTTATCAGCACAAACGTGCACATTAGCACCAGTGTCTATCAGCTAATCATATGGTTCATAGATAGAGAATAATTCGGGTTTGCAAGAAACATACTCGTCAATAGATGCATCAGGAATTCCAGCTTCGCTGGTGTCTCCAACAACCATGTTGACCACTGGTCCAGCAGACTGGGCTTTAGCATTGGCTTTCTTGGAGGGACACTCCTTAGCCCAATGCCCTTTTTGTCCACAATTCCAGCAAGGCCTGTTTGCCTTTGGTTTCTTATTCATTTTGGCTTTTCCCTTATCAATGAATTTAGAGTTTGAGTTCATGTTGACTTTCTTCTTTCCTATTATTACATTCGCCTTAGGATGATATTCAAGAGGAACAGTATGTGTTTGATTTATGTGCTCCTCTTCAATACTTATGGCAATCATCAGATCATCTAGAGTTAATTTCCCTTTTTGATGCTTCAGAGTCATGCCGAAACTTTCCCAAGATTTGGGGAACTTATTGACCATCGACATGACCATAAATTTTTCTGGAAGTTTCATTTCAGCATCAGCTAGGGAATGCTCTAGATTGATCAATTCATGTGTCTGTTCAGATACAGACCTGCCCTCAACCATCTGATACTTCAGGATTTTGGAAACCGAATACTTTTCGAGCCCTTGCTCTTCAGCATTGTATTTCCTATCCAGTTCATCCCATAAAGATTTAGCATCATAGGAATCAGAGTAGTATACATTAAAGAGTGTATCAGACAAAGCTGACAGAATCACTCCTCGAACAATCTGATCCTTAGTTTTCCAATCAGCTATTTCTTTAGTTTTGGGATCAGTTTCAGTTGGTTCTTGCATGGTCAACTGAAACAATAAAAAAAGACCTTTTATCGTCAGCCAGATTTTCATGCGCTGTTGCCAACGCCTAAAATACTGGCCCATGAATTTTTTCGACAGTCCGGAAAGGTCAACTTTTGCTAACACAATATCACCAATAGCATGCGAAGATGAAGCCATCACCGATTTTTATAATGAAATTCCTATAACATAATATCTAGGCATGATATGCAGGCAAGATTCCTAGATAGGATATCTACTCAAAAATATCAACAGATAATAAACGCACGAAATAAATTCGTTTCTTCAAGATTGTTGTTTCCAAGATTTATGCCAACATGTAGCAATCCAAAGCAATAAACAAATATTGCAAGTCAGATTATTAGGAATGGATCAGATAATCACAGTTATGGCAATACGTGCGTTTTTATCAATATGAAATTCAAATAAAGCATGCGATATTAGAATTAAACATACAGCATGCGTGATCAAAATATATGTCAAATTCAAGGCAAATCAGAATATCATATATTAACCAGATACGAGTCCAGGAAAAGCCAAAATTCATATATCAACCGAGGCAATAAAAATAATAAAACATGATGTCAGATTTATCTAATAAAAATACTGAGTTTTAAAGTAAACTTATCTTAAAGATTCTGTATTGTAACAAAATCAATAGGACGACCAAATCACAGAGAATTTCTATTTGCCTTGAAGAAATGAGTGCCCCGACTCACCAGTGCAACCGGTACAGCGCAGCTCCTCCCAGGATGAGATGGTCCAGAATGATCAGGTGCACTCCGTCTCATTCACCTCGAACAGTACTCAGTTGTCCGAATCAGAATGAGACAGCCGTATATCAAGATTCGGGAGAGGGAATATTTGTGGGGGAGAATATCAGAATATGAGAAGGGAAGAATTTTTTTGAGAGCGGGATCAAGAACATGGGCAGTGTGCTTAGACGTGAATAGTGTGTTAATCAAGAAAACAATGATGAATTCAGTGTGTAAACAAGACTGCCAGAGGCAGTCTATTCATAGGCGAGATTAGGGTTAGAGTCGCCAGTTAATGGCCTCTAACACATCACCCTAGCCAATAAGGTTCTGCCACGTCACCCACACACAACACACGTCTACCAACAGCCAATGGCGTTCTTCCACTTGGCCTTCACACGTCACACACATTCACAGCATCACGCCATGTGTCCCACGTCTCCACCAGCATCATCCCATGATCTGCATCAATCCCGGATATCAAGGTAATCTCCAATGGGTCTTGACTAAGTCAGCCCTTTATCCGATTAGCCCTATTAGGTTAATGGTTAAGCATTTTGAATTTTAAAAAATCAAAATTTAAAAATTTTATTTGAATTTCGTCCAAAAAGATAAGACTGAGACTGAGACATTCGCCCTAACGCTCGCGACCCGGGACCGGAGCAAGGCCGGGCGGCAGCGGCGCGCGTGTGGTCCACTCATATGAACCCCCTAAAGAACACTTTATCAAGCATTCTTACTAGAGTTCAATATAAACTAGTCCACACTAGTTTATAAAACCAATGTGGGACAAGTGAAGGGTTGGAATAACCCTTCAACTCCTCCACTTGGTTTTATAATTCACAAGCAAGTCTCCCCCTTCTCAATTCATCAATGTGGGACAATCCAACAATTAACCATTTGCACATCCTCCATTTTACCCTTTAATTATCTTTGGATTCCAACCATAATTGGCATCCATCCAAATAATTAAACATGTAATTATTGCCAATTACAACTGTGTGTTTATTTGTTTCAATTCATTATTTTTTTTTAAATTTTATAGACACGCACATCAAAAGTCCATTTGAGCTTCAGTTCCTGACCTCTCACATTATGTGAAAAACTTATGTCATTGGCCTATAGACCACTCGGCCAACCCATCATTTCTATATAAATGATTTGTTTCTCCATTTCAATTGGGTTAGCAAATCCTCGCATATCACTGGCCACAAATTCATAATCCTTTGCTCCACTGTCGTCGTCCAAATTTTCTCAACAAATAATATTATTCATATGTGCAGTGGCGGATTTACAGCCAAACAAGTGGGGTCAACTGACCCCCACTTGCTATTTTTTTATATATATTTTTATATTTAAAATAATGTATATATAGTATTTTGACCCCACTTGTTAATAAAATAACCCCAACACAGTTGGTCGTTGGCTGGGGTGTAAGGTCAAGGGGCGCTGGATGGTTGTGAGTTCGAGTCTACATTGTTGCATCTTCCCTTTTATTTTATTGTGGAGTTAAGTAAAAGCTAAGGCCAAAAAAATTTATTAATAAAATGACCCCAGCATAGTTGGTTGTTGGCTGAGGGATAAGATCATGGGGCGCTGGATGGTCACATGTTCGAGTCTCTCCATTCTTGCATCGCCTCTTTATTTTATCAATTGTAAAGTTAACTTAAAATTGGGGCCAAAACGACGTTGTTTTGGCCCCTTGAAGCTAAAAAAAAAGAAGGATAAAAGTGGCCAGAAAACAGCAAAACAGAACGGTCCCCCACTCAGCCCCACTTCAACTTATTCTCTCTATTCTCCTGTTCGAAAGCAGCAAAACAGACACAGAGCCCCAAGATTCTTTTTTTCTTTTCTTTTTTTTTAATATTATCCCCCACCACTTGTGATCTAAAAAGAATATTAAAGGCCAAAGCCATGTAGGTTATTTGCTTTTCTTTTGTTTATTTCTTGATTTTTGTATTAGAAAAGTTAGGGTTTTTTTTTTAAATTGTTAACTTGTTTAGCATTTTGTATGTGAATATTTTAACTGCTAATATGTTATTAATCGTTATGTAAATGATGATTATTGCATTAAATAATAAAAGTTAGGATTTTTTTTAATGGGTAAAAAAAAGTTAGAGTTTAATCAATTAAAATTTAGGATAAATTGGTAATGTTAATTTATTAACTTTTTGTGTATGCATATTTTAATTGTTAACTTGTTATTAATTGTTATGTAATTGATGGCTATTGCATTAGATGAAAAAGTTAGGATTTTTTTTTTTAATGGGTAAAAAAAAAAGTTAGAGTTTAATCAATTAAATTTAGGATAAATTGGTAATGTTAATTTATTAACTTTTTGCAATTTGCATATGCATATTTTAGTTGTTAACTTGTTATTAATTGTTATGTAATTGATGATTATTGCATTAGATGAAAAAGTTAGGATTTTTTTTTAATGGGTTTAAAAAAAAGTTAGAGTTTAATCAATTGAAATTTAGGATAAATTGGTAATGTTAATTTATTAACTTTTTGCATATGCATATTTTAATTGTTAACTTGTTATTAATTATTATGTAATTGATGATTATTGCATTAGATAAAAAAGTTATGGTTTATGTTTAGAATTTAGAAATTGTGAATATTTATGAATTATGCATTGTGAAAGAAATACTAAATTAACTGTACTTAAATTTATTTTACAGTGTTCACATGTCGATAGATAAGTTTTTCAGTCGAATTTCGAAGTTTGGAGGCTCTACTTCGTCTTCACATAATTTGCCTATCTTTCAAGAAAGTATCAATCAACCGGAAGAGTCGCCTTGCAACGATAATTTGAGATCACAATTACTTGAAAAACAAAGTCAAGGAGTTGATTTAAACTCTTTAAAGGCCGATCCCGCAGAAAGATTACCAATTTTGAAATATCACCCGAATGATTGTGATACAGTAAGAAGATCATATATTCAAAAAGGTCATTGTCAGCCACGAAATCACAATTTTCCACAAACTAAAATGTCTGGTGTGATGCGTCGATTTAATCGTAAGTGGTTCAATATTTATCCTAATTGGTTGGAATATAGTGTATCATCAGATGCAGCCTTTTGCCTTCCTTGTTATCTATTTAAGGATGAAGATGTACATCAACGTGGAGGAGATGCATTTTCAACTAAAGGATTTCGGGCTTGGAATAAAAAGGAAAGATTTGCTACTCATATTGGTGGGCCTAATAGTGATCATCACAAATCAAAGAAAAAATGTGAAGATTTGATGCAACAGAGTCAATCCATTCAAATAGCTTTGGATAAGCAATCAAGCCAAGCTAAGTTGGAGTATCGAATACGTTTAACTGCATCGATTAAAGCTGTGAGATTTCTTTTGGGTCAAGGAATGGCATTTCGAGGTCATGATGAAAGTGCATCATCATCAAATAAAGGTAACTTTCTTGAACTTTTGAGATACTACACAGAAAATTGTGAAAAAGATGTTGCTGCAATATTGAGAAAAGCACCAAAAAATAATCAGCTCATTTGTCCAACAATACAAAAAGAAATTATACGTGCATGTGCTATAAAAACAGCTAAGGTCATCATAGAGGATTTAAATGGTGATTACTTTAGTATACTTGTTGATGAGTCTCGTGATATATCGTGTAAGGAGCAAATGGCTCTTGTTTTGCGATATGTTGATAGGAGAGGATTTGTAATGGAGCGATTTATTGGGATTCTTCATGTTCATGATACTAGTGCTTTATCTCTAAAAGAAGGAGTTGCTTCATTACTTGCTCAACATTCATCAAGTATATCATATATACGTGGTCAATGCTATGATGGAGCAAGTAACATGCAAGGTGAATTTAATGGACTTAAAGCTTTAATTCAACTAGAAAATAGGTCGGCTCATTCAGTTCATTGTTTTTCTCATCAACTTCAATTGACTCTTGTTGGGATTAGTAAGAAATGTGATGAAGTTGCTGGAGTTGTTAACTTAGTTTTAGCTGTGATAAATGTGGTATGAGCTTCTTTTAAACGTAGAGATGAGCTTCGAGATGCACAAATTCTCAAAATCCAAAAGGCATTTGAAATGGGTGAGCTTCAGACTGGTAGGGGTCTACATCAAGAATTAGGTCTTGCGAGACCAAGTGATACTCGTTGGGGATCTCACTTTAAATCTTTTGTTAACTTCATTCTATTGTTTGATTCAATAATTGATGTGCTTGACACTGTTGGTACAGATGCAGACTCATCAAATGAAAAATGGAAAGCGCGTGGGCTTGTTGATGCTTGTCTAAAATTTGAATTTGTTTTCATGTTGCATTTTATGAAGAATATTCTCAGTATCACAAATGAGCTTAGTTTAGCTTTACAAAGAAGAGAACAAGATATTGTAAATGCCATGTTACTTGTTCGAGTAGCAAAGAAACGGTTGCAAAAGACAAGAGATAGTGGATGGGATTCACTTATTGGTGAGGTGTCTGAATTTTGCATCAAACATGATATTGAGATACCTATATTTGATGATCTCTATGTCTTTTCGGGAAGATAAAAGCGAAGAGTTGCTGAGTTTACGGTTTTACATCATTACCGTGTTGAAGTATTTTATAAAGTTATCGATTGGCAACTTCAGGAATTAAATAATCGATTTAATGAGGTAACATCTGACTTACTTCATGGTATGGCTTGTTTATCTCCATCTCAGTCATTTGCCAATTTTGATATAGAAAAGATCATGAGATTGGCTGCATTATATCCTGATGATTTTAGAGAATATGATTTAGTTGAGCTTCGTTGTCAGCTTGAGAATTATATAATTGATGTGAGTTCTGAGGATGTAAGATTTTCTTGTGTGAACGGAATTAGTGATTTATCCAGAAAAGTTAGTTGAGACAAAGAAGCATTTGGTGTATCCTCATGTGTACCGACTTGTGAAATTTTCGTTGCTTTTGTCGGTCGCCACTGCAAGTGTAGAGAGAGCTTTCTCAGCGATGAAATTTATCAAGACTGATTTGCGGAACCGAATGGATGTTGATTTCCTTAATGATTGTTTAATAACTTATAAAGAAAGAGATGTATTTATGAGCATTTCAGATGATGATATTATGACGACATTTCAGAATATGAAAACTCATCGAGGATAATTGGATTAATGTATTTAAAATTTATTTTTATTAAATATTAATTATTTTGAATTTATTTTTTATTAATATTTTGACCCCACTTACCTAAATTTTTGGATACGCCACTGCATATGTGTGTGTGTGTGTGTCTGTCTGTGTGCCTGTGTGTGAATATGTAATTAAATTTGACCAAGTGGGGAAATTAAGGAGGCCACTGACTAAAACTTCGTTATAAATCAAATGGTACTTTTTTCATATTATTATTTTATTAGGATGGACAGCTTGACAACCCCAAATGAGAATTATGTCGACTTCTGAATATTAATAGAGAGATTCAATTTCTAATTAATGCTATTTTATTGAAGATTGAGCTGACAATTTTATTGGTGTCATCTACCAATCACCATCGATCAAATTTACTATTTCTCTAATAAGTATTTATTTCTTATAATTAAATTGAATAATGCAACTTATGTAAAAATTTCTAATTTTATCAATATTAAATTTTCAAAAAAAATTAATGCCATGAGTTAGTTAAATATCAAAGAATTTGAATTTTTATTATAACAAATGGGGCAATGTTTCAAGAGAATTATGTGTTGATTAATGTTAATGATACCATTTCTTTTTTCATTTCTCTTGCCAGAGCAGAATGGCATGGACTGATTAACACTATACACATACTATTATAGAATAAATAAAAATAAATAAGAAGAGCTTGAGTAATGCTGTCGACAGTCATAATAAAATTAAATTTGGCACTATCACTTTGTAAAGCAATATTGATCATTGTCACCTAGCTACCAAGTACCAAATACTGAAGATGTAAAGCATTTAAGAGTCGAAATTAATTAATGATGAAGCATGGATGAATCATTTGGACTCATGTCTTCTCCATCACCTTTGACCAATACAATGTTAAAAAGATAAATAAAATATATATGGTCATATTTTTATATGGAGCATTATTATTTGCACTCCAAAATTTGTTATTAGCACTTTAATTGATTTTTAGTCTTAGGAATTGATCATTATATCTTTTCATTTTTAAGATATTATTTAATTTAAATTGTTGGACAATTATGTCCTTAGTGTACTATTTTTTGTCCTATTAAATATAATTTTGATTCATTCCTAGCCTTGATTCGTTCATGTCAAACTCTATAGAGCACATAAAAATGAACAGATTATCCTACTTCTAAATTCAATCATCTAACTGAAAACATAGCTATGAACTTCAATAGGAAAATATTAGCATCACTACAAAATAGTATATTTTCAGACTCTAAACGTGGGTCTCATTTTACTTCATAAAGATTGATGTATAAAGTTATTTCAATCAGAAATGTGAAATAAAGGAAGAAAAGAGCACTGCATATTGTTATTTAGACTTCGCAAAAAATCACCATCCCTCGGGAATCCAAAAAAATGTGGATAATAGGCCTCATTTTCTCCACCCAATAAAATGCAGATAATTTTACCTACTGCCTAATTACCTGCCACTTTTTGACCCAATCCTCGGGTATCCATGGCTAACTTGTGAACAACTATATGTATATATATATATATATAAATTTTCTCTAATTCTCACAAATAATTTGGAGGATATAACACATTTTTCTATGATAACAACAATGTTTAAGTGATATTTAAATTTTTAGTTCAAATTTTTTTTGACATATAATGAGATTTAAATTTGAACCTCGAAATGTAATATAATTTAAAATCAATAGATGCTTAAATATTTAAGTTGTACTTTTCAAACTAAAATACTTGTCATACTTTAAGTACTTGTTCAGTGTAATATTTAAAATTTGTAACCTCTTTTATTAGTTTTATTTAAGTAATATTTGAATAATATTATATAAATTAATAAATACATATTAATTTACCTTCAAGTATAGAAAAATAAAAATACAGGTACCTCTGGGTTACCTATCACCCATAGTCATGAGTAATGGTTCATTATCTCGTATCTAATAAAAAATGAATAATTTTACCTATGAGTAAATTAATTTACCCGACTTGCCATTACTCATTCTTGGACTACTCACGGATATCCATTTGCCAAGTCTATTATTATTTCATATTAAGTTGAACAAGTTGAGGTAGAGTGTTTTCATGAGTAACAAAATTGAAAGTGATAATTATTATATTAAAGGGTATATTTTTCTTACAAATTAATATAAATAGATTTGAAAAGTAAGTAGATATTTTGATCAATAACCTAATACAAAAATTTAAAATGAAGTACAAATAACAAAATTTGAAGTATAAATAACAATATCCTTATATATATATATCTGAGGTAGAATGATTGAATATGGTCCGAGATAGTGTTTGAAAAATCGGACCGGATCAGTTGGTCGGATTGTCAACCGGCCGGAGAACTGGTTCAATTTTCTCAAAAAACCATAAAAAAATGAAAAAACGCCACATTTTGTAAAAACCGTTCAGACCGGCCGGTTGGACCGGTGAACCGTTCATGGTTCAATTGAACCGGACTGATTTTTTCATTTAATTTTTAATAAAATTAATTTTTTTTTTAATTTTTTTTGGTCTAAGTACAAAGTTTGAAGGTTAAGGTACACTTCACAAGTTATTTAAAAGTAAAAAAAAACCTTAATTTAGAGTTTAGAATTAACTTACACACTCTTAACTTTAAACTTTAGACTTGGTATATTTAAATTATTGTGATAATTTATAATATGAATTGTGAAATTTGGATTGTAATGTTAGATAATATCATTTAAGCCCTCTTTATGTTTTATATTTTGGCATTTTATTAATTTTTAAGTAATATATGTAATACAAATATATATATATATTTCGTAATTATGACGTCACGGTTCAATTGCGGTTCAGTTACGGTCCGACCAACGGTTGAACTAGTGAACCGTGAATCGATAAATTTTTCGATTCAATGAACGGTCCGATTTTTCAAACACTAGTCGGAGAAATGAAGTGGGTGTTTTCGCGCATAGCACACGCATATTATCTATGCATGTTCAGATGATGAGTTGGTTATTGATTTTAGCTTGTGATATATTCTCATATTTAATCATGCATAAATATATAGTTAATTAGAGCTAGCTAGTTTGGATTCACTTCTCTAAAAATAAAATTTTATTTATGGAATGAATTGTTTAAATATACGGGCTTTAAGAAGATTTTTATAGGCAATACTGCTAAATATTTGGTAGAAACATACTAAGATGATCATTAAAAATAAATAAAAAATATAAAATTGAGATGTTTCGGTTCGTCAAGTTATTTCTTTCCTATCATGTATTCAGCAGTAGTTTTAAAAGTTGCCCTATTTGATTTATGCTTATTTTCAATTCCTCGAAGCATTTTGTCAGTTATATCATCCTTTTTTATTTATATGTCCAGGTATCTATTATAAGTCTTTTCTCATTTAAACCTCGTCTCCAAATTAAATTTTATAATTATAATTTATTTCTAAGATTCAATTAAAATTAACTACAAAACACTTGTACCAAAAAAGGTTTCATATGAATGGGTTTCCAAACATCCTCTAAGACACCTAACTAGGTAAGCGTGATCTTGGACCATTCCCATGTCTAAGGCTTCTTTCTCAAGGACACTTTAAATTATCAATATTTTAATTGCTGCTTATTAAATTTTACCCAATGTTCGAGAAGCATTTCTAGTTTTGACGAGATAACAGTGGTTCCCAAGATTAACGCTTTGTTATGCAGTACAGAAACTTTATTAATTATTACCCATCTTTTCTCCACTATGCTAAATAGGCCAGCTCATAGTTATGTTTACCTTTAAAATAATTTTTTTTAACATTAAATTGACATGCGTGTATATATATACACTAATGGGAATAGCACTGCGCAAGGCGTGGTATTGTACCCGTTCCATTAAATGAATAAAATTATTTATATTTGTAGTATTTTTTTTAGAATTTTAAACATGTAAAAAAATATATAGTATGATAATTGTTGATGTAAAATTTGTTTTGAATGTGCAATCTTATCAAATTATTTCATAAAAAAATTGTAGAATTTATCTTACAAATTTTTTGTGAGATAGAATAGTTAGAAAATAAGAGATACATAAAATTATAGTTAAAACAAACAAAATATCCATGCATATGATGTAGTATTGTAGCTCAAAATTATGCAATCTGTTTAAGTCTTACATGACTTGCTTTATATTGCAATCATACTCAATCCTAAAAGCCTACAAAGAAGAAACCACTATGTTTCCTGATGATCGAATTTTTTGCAAGCACCAAACTCTTCAAATTTAAAAACTTATTCCTTTTTAATTGGGTTTGGTTCATATTGAAAAACATATAGCCAACAAACATTTAGGTATTAGTACATGTGCGTGCAATTAAATAAAATTATAATTAATTTAACACTAATGATAAAAAAATCGTATTGTTAAATAAATTCTAGAAAAAAATTCTTAATAGAAAATGTTGAAAAGCTTCTCCAACCTCACATCCACTACCAAAAAAAATGGTCTTGTGATGCCAACATTTTAGAACAACTCTTTTATTGAAAGTCATTTAATCTGTGTTATTTTTACCTTGATATCATGAATCTTCCACGAGATGCGTCGATGCTAATGTGTGGGATGAAATTCGAAACTTCAAGAAATGTCTGATAATGATATTATTAGCAAAATAGGAAAAGGATGTACTCTTTTTTGAGTTAGTAATGGGGTTGGCACGATAGAGATAGCAAAGGTTGAGTTACAGATAGAGGTCCTTATTGTTAATTTTTGGTTGAAATTATTCTTATTAGTGAAAGATTGCAAAAAGGAAAACAAAATTGTTTTATATATAGTAAACCTATTAGAATATATTCTTTAAAATAATAATAAAAACTTTATGCAAAAACGTAAGTAAATAATAATTTTATTGATCAGCTAACAAAAATGATTACATTAAGGTGGAAGCATCAGGGAGGAGTTTGAACTCCTTTATAAAATTCTCAAACCAAAAGGAAGAAGAAAATCATTAAAGACAGAAAGTACATTAAGAAAGGAACATGGAGTCCACTTTTGCAGCCAACTTGAAGTTGCCTTTGGTGAATGGTTAATTATAATAAATTCCTATGCAATTTTGTTAAAAATCATGCCAGCTAGCTCCAGCATAATGATGGGTATCGAACCCCTATTTCAACACTTTCCAGCAACAATTTTGTTCCTTTAGCATTATACTCCATGCTACACAAATATCCATCTTGTGCAATAGTCTAGGGTAAATTGTATTTTTGGTCCAATAAGTTAGACCCATTTGAATTTTGATCCCATTCTTTATAACTTTCGCACATTGTATCCCATAAGTATAATTTTTTTGCAATTTTAGGACTCAAAAGGGCTTTCCGCCCAATAATTAATGGAGCAGTCACGTGCCACTCACGTGGCCATTAAATTGTTGCTTTTTTTTGTCCCATAAGTTAGGTTCGTTTGCATTTTTGGTCCCAACGATAACTCCAATAAATTTTTGCAAAGGAAGAAAGAAAAATAGCTGCAAGTGAAGGTGCTATTTATTTTTGTGGCACACCATCTTCATTGAAAACCTCATGGACAAATGAAAATCCAAATAGGAGGTTTTATGGTTGTGCTTCCATGAATAATAGATGTGGTTTCTTTGCTTGGAAAGACTCTCAAATGTGTGAAAAAACAAAACAAGTGATACTTGGGTTGTTTAGGATGTTGAATGTAATGAAGAAAAGTTGTTAAAACTTCAAAAAAAAAATTATTGGAGCTATCTTTGGGACCAAAAATACAAACGAGCATAATTTATGAGACCAAAAAAGCAACAATTTAATGGCCACGTGAGTGGCACGTGACTGCTCCATTAATTATTGGACGGAAAGCCGTCGTGGTACTTAAATTGCAAAAAAAAAAATGCACTTATGGGATACAATGTGCGAAAGTCATAAAGAGTGGGACCAAAATCCAAATGAGTCTAACTTATGAGATCAAAAATGCAATTTACCCCAATAGTCCACATAACAGCAGTTTTGAAATATATGCAACCAATACATGGATCTGAGTCCTCATGAGAACAGGTTTCCAGTAGTAAATTTTGCCCTTTAGTGTGATGTAGTAACCAAATCCACTTCCAAACAAATTTTCAGCAATAAAAATTTAACCCTATCGCTAATTTCCAGCAATATATGTTTCAACTAACAATCAAATTCCAGAATTGCAGAGTGCGAAAGCAACCTTTGCACAAAAGGTTGTGCAACAAGATTTTCAACTCAAAACCTCAGCAGCTGCAAATGAGTTCTGGACAGTCACTATAGTAGAGAAAAATTTCTGAACTTACCAAGTTCAAAACATTATTTCTGCACTTGAGACAAATCAAGAAGGATGCAAATTCTGAACAGAATCATTATTCCACTTCCATCATCTTAGAAGCTCCAAAGTTATGATCATTGACTTAACGACAAAATGCATACATCAGTACAGAAATAACAGCAAAAAGGTTTGACAGATTTAGCAAAAGTACTTCCTCATAGCAACATGGTGCAACAAATATAACAGTAAAAAAGTTTGGTAGATTTAGTAAAAGCAATTCCTTATAGCAATACAGTGCAAATTGCAGCAAAAGAACCACTTTCACGCAGAGCCACAAAGTCCACCAATAGATCAACTGATCACCATATAGCTTTAACCCATTTACATCAGAAAAGACCCAAAAGCAGATTAAGGTTTCATGCTGCACAAACCAAGCAAAGTACAATTCCATATATGAAAAAATCTCCATAATTTGCACCAGCCCAATTTCATTGACTCCCAATGCTGCAAATTAATAGCCTCACTTGAATATCACACATCTTTTACTTAGAACATTAGTTTATGTGGCTATCCCACAGTTCAAGTAAAAAATTATGCTTTCAATAATGATGAGAACCAGCAAAAATAACATAACACTGTCAACGTAAAACCATACACCACCAAGAGTAAAGTAACCAAATCTAAAAATAGCACAATTCCCATCATTTAACATTATTTTGGTAGTTACATATTAGAAGGGGCAAAGCTCCAAGATCCGAGTTAATTATTCAAAGAAATAAACAAGGATTTGAAGCTTCATATAGAAAGAAATAAAACAATTTGCCTCGCCTCTTCTGAAAAGAACCTTTTTGCTGTTCTTTTTTCTGACTCTCCATGGAGGATCTACAAATCCTGGCGTGTCATTGATCTCTACATCAAACTTGTCCCTCAGTGCATCTAACATTTGGCATTCCTCTGTTCGACTACATTCTTCTCGGATGTCATCTAAATAACTCTCTATATTATTATAAACTTTAATTTTCTTCCCTTCAATTTTTGCCCCTTCTATCTTAGTGTACCAATGTTTACATATTCCTTTGCATGAGGTTTATACCTAGACAACTTGCCAGTGTCAGCTTCTGTTTGTTCATTATAATTTCTGCTTATAGCTCATTTGTGAAAAATATCCAAGTATTTTGTCAGAAGAAAATTCATGGTCAAAATGGGAGCACAATAATAACATGCTAAAACAAGTTGTTGCTCATTATTTCATGAAGCTTGGAAGAACTACCGGCATTGCAATTGCACAATGCGAAACAACTATTTTCATTATCTTCACCAACCAATCTAGGCAATTCATGAATCCACTAATATAGCAAATGCATGTCCATCTATTTTCATTTGATCCTCCTGCAGCTGCAAGTTAAGAAAGCAGTAGTTTTAGAATTTTTTTGAAAAGATGATGCTCAACTACAAAACAACAAGTTAATAAACTTGGGTTAAATACTTTTCAAATGTCCTTACAATATTGTGTCTCATCCTTGTGGTTATAAGTTATATTAATTAACAACCTCATTAACAAACTTTCAATATGGTGCTGGATTAAAAAAAAAAAAAAAGAAAAAAACTATCCAACATGGTGCAAAGCAGAGAAGATCAAGACCAAAATAAATATGCATAAAGCAGAAATCAATTCATATCTTCCATTCATTAACGTGATCAGCTATTTTCGTTTTGCTTTCCTCTTATGTGTACACTGTTTCCATTCTACAGCTTTGATTATTACATGATCGTTGTACTATCTGCACATATATTTATGTAGTATTTAATTTTTGAGGCTCAAATGTTAGTACTATAGTATATATATATATATATATATATAAATAAATATCATAGCCATTTAAACTAAAAAATAAACCCGACAACTCAAAAATCAAATCAAATAGGATTACAAATTCTCACCCACAATAGGGAAGAATTTTTATTCACCTAATTCTAGAGGGATTTGGGAACGCCTATGACGCTACTGAGTTTTTATGGTAGCAAGACATTACAGACGTAAAAAATTTGGTGCCGAAATATCAGCTAGCTAAATGATACAGCACCACGGCCGTGCACATCGAAGTAATAATTAACTCATGGACTCAAAATCCACAGTACACTCATGCTTGAGTGAGATCCCATAGACAGGCCCCTTCTAGGTGTGCTTCATCAAATGGGTAGAGAACCCGACGAGTCTTCCTATTGAGATGCTTCACCGGACGATGACGATCTCTTCAAAAATGTTCTTATTGGTGCAGAAATCCAATGTGGTCGTATGGGACTTAAGGTGGAGGATAAACTTATCAGTGAAGGATAGGCTTTCCAGTGGGCGACAGGCTTTTCAGCACATTTTCTTGTCTTTCTTCTGAGTATGTTTCTTTCTTAATTTTAATAAAAAGAAATTAGAAAATCCATAATTTCTTTTTACCATTCCACAAAGGACAAATCAATGATCAAATATTATGCCAAATGGTACAACTTAATAAAGCACCACATCAACAAAACGTCGTCATTTTATAATAAAAAAATAGGGGAAAAAAAAGGAGTTTAAAGAAATCAGAAAATCTATATTTTCTTCTAAACATTCCACAAAAAGACAAACTAATGAACAAACATCATAGCAAACAGTACAACTAAACAAAGCAACACAACAGCAAAGTGGTGTCACTTTTTAATGAAAAAAAAGGAAAAAGGAAAAAGGAAAAATGAAAAACGATCCTCATGCATGTTTAGAAGAAAGTCACGCGCAGCACGCGCATTCATGTCTATATAATATAGTAATATATATTTGTTGGCAAACTTACATAGATCTCGCACACAAAAATAACTTTTGCTATATTACTTTACCATATTATATATATATATATATATATGTCAATGCACGTGGCTACAGTGGCCACGGGCATGAAGTGGAATTTTGCTTTTCCTTTTTTGCCTCTCCTTATATCAAAACGACGTCGTTTCAATTTTTTAATGCTTAAATAACTTGTACCTTGTGCTGATTTTGTAAAAAGTGGATTTGTCTTTTTTTGGAAATGGTCAGAAAAAAATGCCTCTTTGATTTTTTCTTTCCGCATAAAATTAGAAGAAAATGTTTTGTCCAACTTTTGCTTTGCTTCTTTGAGTTTGTATGGTTGCTTCAGTCTGGTTGGAGGCAAACCCTGCTTTCACTTTTATTGTATAATTTTTTTGGTATGGATTTCTTGATTTAGTTTGTTACTATATTTTCTCTTTCCACTTTTGGTGGTGGTTAGATTTTCATTTGGAGTTGATATTTGATGTGCATAGAGTATCCACAGTTTTATATTTTAGGATGGTACTCAATAGGAAGCCATGCACAGGAACCTACTTGGGGGGTGGGGCTACGGAGGTTGGGATTGCGATCATGGCTGTATGTTAATGTAGTGTTTCAGTATTGAGAACAAAGAGGTATTACTGCGGAGGATATTTTGAATTTAAGTTGGTTTCTTCATTTATACTTATAGGTTCAATGGAGAAGAAGCATTTCTTAGTCTAATTATTCTTGAATTTGCCTTCAATATTATTGATTGCGCGTTTTATTCCTTGATTTGAAGTATGCTATAATAGAACTCTTGGGATCATCTTCCTTTTCGCTTTTATGAGCTTGCATTGCATCTGTACAAAGAGCAGGTTTCATGATTTTCGTACTGTTTTAGTTGCTTTGTTATGGTTTGAGAGGCCATCAAAGACTGGATTTTATTTTAAGGAATTACTATTGATAACTCATTTTGCTCTTTGATTCTTTCCTGCAGCCAAGAGATGGCCATTTTAGAGCCATTATTCATTGTCATCATGTTGACAGAGTGTATAATTCTCCAATTGAGGATCTGGTACGTAGTCCAAACTCCGTGTTTGATCCAAAAAAAGGGCTTTTGCACAAGGTACAAAATTTCTTTTACATATTTCTTTAGCCATTGAGTTTTTATATGAATTGGTTTCTATTTCAATTGAATTATGAAAGAAAGGTGTTTAAGCTAACAAAGAGACATGATTTTGTAAATGATCATGTGTTTTGCTCAATGGTAAACCATATGCCGGGATTGTTTCATGCATGTGATCAAGAACTTTACATTTCAAAGACTCATGTTTTATTAAGTTTTTGTAGTTTGTAAGTTGTGAGATGTTGCATCATGCATTACTGATTCTATTCTTTCCTAATGAAGAAAAATGTATGCGTTAGATTTTCTTGGCCTTCATTATAGTTGATTAATCTCAAATCAAAATTTAATAGCTAATCTCCAGTTCTAATTTAAATATATATTATGAGGGTGGTTGTAAGAAATGATAATAAAAATAACTTAAAAGTTCCTTTAGTGTTTAATTTTTGAGAGGGATTGCGGTTCCTATGTTTCCCATTGGTACTCTTGATTATCAATGAAACACATTTTATATTGTCTCTTTCTATCATGCAATAAGTTGAATCAAGAAATTTTGAAGGTTGTAGTGTTTGTACTTTCAAATAGATTACTTGTCTGCTCAAATGTTTTTCTAAGCATTGTTAAGAGAATTGTTTTATGTTCAAACTGCAAGATCAAGACAAAGCTATTGGAAACCCGAATTCATCACATACAAGGGAGAATCAAAATGAGATCTGTGATCACGTGTTAATCCGCCAGAAAAACCAAAACTGCAACATTTAAATAGAAAAAAGAAGACCATGCATACATGGACTTGTAAAGCTTTTAAATTGAACATGCAGGGAATCCTAAGAATGGTATTTTAAAGAATCATGGCAGATCATTTTCTCTGCAGCAGTCCACGAAATGTATCCTGTAGAAAGCTCTTCAAGGGAATCATTGGGGCAATCAAAAGGCAGAGAAACATGCCACTTTCTTATAGAAGGTTAGCATATTTAGACTAAGAAAGAAACCATCTAACCTTGTAGAATATTTTAACTTGCATAATTATTTTAGTTCATATATGCATAATTTTCATCAAGCTGACAGTATAAGAAGAGATTCAGCTATTGTGGAAACCAGTGAAAGTGAATATGCCTTTAACAAAACTGAAAATGAGGTTGATGTAGCCCTATAAGTAAGGAGCAGTTGACTATCCCTTGCTTATCGTGGATACAAGTAGCTTCATAAAGTAGCATAAGCAAGAAGAACCTTTTATAGAATCTGTAACTTCATATATAACATTTGATGGAAAAAATCACATTTATTTGGCATAGGCCTCAGAGAATCACCACATGATCTAAAATATGCTTGTCCTCCAGGTTCTCTTGCAAGGCTCGTGAGGCGAATTACAATAGCCAAAATATCTAGTTTATAATGAATTTTTCAAGCTCTATTGGTGGGAGGCTGATCAAAGATTTGGGAACTCCTGCCCTAGAGTTCTTTCAATGTGTTTCAAGGATTATTTGAAAATATATAATGAGCCTTCAGTCTCAAACCTATCCAAGTAGGGGAAAGGAGCAAATAAAATGACTCAAGCTTCCTCATAGAGCACCAACTTGAATGGTGCCCATTCCATCTACTATGGAACACCTCTGCTTCTTTTTCCCCGAGAATCGCTGCAAATCATATGTTCCCCACCAAATGGATACTCAATAGGAAATATTCATGGGATGAGGACCATACGTGGCATATACGAAGACTTTGTAGGATTGCCACTTAATTCACAAGGAGAGTTGATCACATTGAGTTCAAATGCTAAAGGGCACTTCAATCAAATAATAGAGTCAAATACCAGTGCTGCTCCTCTCAGTAGTTTGTAGCTGCCAAGTACTGCCCTCTCAAAATGTTTTGGTAAACATTTAGAGGGTAGAAAATAGGATGGCAGAACTTCTTCAAGGGACCAATTGAATCTTGAATCTGTTACCGATCGAAGGCTATTTGAAAGAGAGCTTTATAGTTTTTGTTCCATGCTTTTAATTACTGCTTATATTATCATTTTACAAATTATTAAATTGTGGCTGCATCTGTCTAAGTGTTACATGGCATTTTGTATGGCAAAATAAAATGTCTTGCATATGTATTCAATTATTTGTATTCCAAACCGATGCAATCTGAGTTTATTGTTAGAGAGTTGGTTACATTGTTATATCATTAGATATTTCATTCATTTTTTTTGTGTTACATTCTAGAGAGAAAGGACAACACTGTAGACCTTGATGTGGAAAAGAGATGATGTCAATGCAGTGCTTCTCACGCTCTGTTCTACTAAAGCTGTGTGTATGATAAGTATTTTTTATTTCTTTTATCTACTGTTTTGTAAGTTATAAATGTTTTTTATTTTTGAAATTTTATCTAATTTCAGTTATAGATGTTGGAAATGCTCTATATATACATGGTGACATTGGTGTTTTCTCTTCAAAATTTTAATCTTTTTTTTTTTAATTTTAAAAATGAATTAGATCATTAACAAGCATAACTCTTTCTCCTTTTAGGTTTTTATGATTAAAGGCATGATTGCAATGCGAGACATATTATGTATGACTTAAATAGATTGCTATATGTATAATTTTCTGTTACAAAGTTATATTATATATACATATATTTTGTTTTCTTGTAATGATAATTTTATATATCACTTATTTACTAATTTTCATATCACAAAAAGTTATTAAGATAAATTTAATAATTTTTTTTATGAATAATTTGATAGAACTGTTATGCAAAAACAAATTCTACATAAAAATTTATCATACTATATTTTTCTTCGTAAGTCTAAAATTTCAAAAAATATCATAAATAAAAATAAATTTATTCATTTAATAAAACGGGCACGACACCGCAGTTTGCGTAATGCTCTTTTTTCTAGTGTATATATATATATATATATAATACTTTACAAAAGTTAGAGGGTGTTTGGCTAAGCTTATAAGCTCTTCTAAACAGCATACAAAATGTTAAAAAGCTTATAAGCTCTACAAAAGTGTTTGGTTAATTTTTGTTTTTAGGAGCTTATAAGATCATAAAATAAGCTGTTTTGAAGCTTAAAAGCTCCTAAAAAAGTAAGCTCACCTCACCTTATTTTTTAAGATCTTATCAGCTCTATAATTTTAACATTTAAAATGACAAAACTGCCCTTATTATTTTTTTCAATTTTCTGTGGTGTACCCTTCGCATAATTCACTCATCAAACCCTAAAAACTTCTCCAAAGCTGCACCGCCACACCAACACCCTCGCTCCTCTTCTCTACGACTTCTTCAGCAAAACAATGCTAGAATCAATCGCTCCGTCATGATTTCTCAAAATAGTGGTAAGGTTTAAACTATATTATCGATTAAATCGATTGATTTTTGTTAGGATTCAAAATGATTTTTGTTCTATTTTGTATAATATTCTAATTTACTACATCTAATAACATTTTTTGCTAGTTTAATCGGTTCGTGGTGTTGTGCTGGTGTTGTCGGAACAATTTCAATAGTTGGATGTGCTTGGAAGTGGTCAAAGAGTGCTCATCGTATGTTAGTTTCGACTGGCACAAAATAATTTTTTTTCTCTTGCGTTTAGTTGAGATTGTTTTTTTTTTGCATCCTTCTGTTTCTATTGCTGCACAAAACTTTTGGTTTAGAAAACAGTGATGATTGTTGTTATTGCAGTCCCATGCAGCTCCTGAAGTGCTGCCTTTTACATTTCTATTAGTTTTAGCTACTTTTTCCCCATATTTTAATTGCTAAATTAGTTCTTTTGGTTTAGTTTGTGTTTAATCTTTAGAATATGCTTGGATATTGGCGTGTCTGTGGATTAATTTATTTAGGGACTCAGGTGGAAATTTTGTTGTAAATTCATTTAAGTGGAAACATGAAACTCATGAGATTATCTAGCTATGTGGTCATCCTGAGGTATGAGATTTGAAATGCATTACTATTGAGCTCTTAGGTGGGAAATAAAAGGCCTTCCCTGATTTGTTAATATTGGCGGATATCTTGTAATCTCACCCTCCATCCCAACTCCCCCATCTTTTGTATCCCTTTCTGTTGAATGTGATTATTAGTTGAGTTTCTTTGACAGGCATAAACTGGAATTACTTTTCTTTATGCTTATTTTGTCCCAATTATCCTAACCATGGCTTCTGTAATTTAATCTTCTGTGTTACATATTTGTGAATTAAATTTTATAATGGACTCTAACATAAACATTCCTGATAGCTGGCTTTGTCTGCTAAGACACAACAATGTGGTTGAATCTCTAATCTATGTTTCACTTATTAGTTTCTTGTTTTCATAAGTATATTTTAACTCATTTCATATTTGTTTCAAGGGAAGAACATGTTTTTATTTGTGTGTTTAATAGCTTATGTCCAGGCTTCTTTTACTACCCTTGTTTATGAGTTTTCTACAAAGCAAATTGACAATTGATTTTATATTCTTCCAATAGATACATTCCATGAAGTAAAAAAGAAAACTTAGTAGGAGAAAAGAGGTACTACTATTTCCCAATTGAATTGTAGGTGTTCTATACTTTGTTATAATAAATGCTCCCATGTAGGAAAAAACTAAGTTTCTACTAAGGATAATTCATTTTTTCTCTTTATATTTGTATGTTACTAATGTTTCATTAATTTGACTGAGGCAAAGGATAATTCATTTTTGTGTTGATTCCAATATTATACTGTGACAACATTACTAAATTTTTTCTTTATGATGAATATTGAGGTTAGAACAAAAAGAGATAATAAAGAGAGTAATTATCCTAGAATCCTTTGAGAACAAAATCATACAGCAAAAAGGAACAAATTAAATAAACAAACAAGATTATTAGATGGAAAACTAGGAGAATTATAAATTCCAACAGTACATGGCCAACTAATTAAGAGATTTTTCTTTTTCTTTTTTACTAGAAATGTAGTCTGACATAGCTAGCATATTTGCGCTTATTATCTGTTGTTTTACTTGTTATTTTCTTCAAAATTCTTCTTACTTTTTAAGCTCGATCCCTATTGTAATAAGTTTCTGTGCATAGAACTGATTGATGAAGGTGCCATCACATGTTATATAGGAATTAGAGTGTTTTTAATTTTATTAATCCACATTTCCATGTATTTTGAACTTGTTTATTATTCCAGGCATTCCTTTAACAACTTAGTTTGTCTGCACCCCTTCTTAAGCTTTTCTTTTCCTTACTTTTATTTGTATTATGTGTAGGGATATAAATGCAAATAAAAAAGATGGTATATTTTTCCACCATCTTGGGAGTATAATATATAAAGATAGACATGCTTTAATTTTTTAATATATCCCCTATATATAAGTAGCTTCTTTGTTGCCCGAGGTTATAAAAAGTGGCTCTATATATCTAATAAGAAAACTAACAAAAGATACAAATGCAAATGAGAATAAAAGAAAACTCCTTTGAGCTACTGTTAGATCTAGTTTTATGTTTTTATTATATATGGCAATGTAGCAACCTCTTCTATGTCTTTCCTATTTATAGGTAACTAGAGGTAAATTTCTAAATGGAGAATCAAGAGAAAAGAAATAAAGGAGTGATGTTGAATCCAAATTTTGGTAAGAGTAAAAGTAAGGGTGCAAGTAAAACAAGTAAGTCGAGTGAATGGCGCTCTTCTGCAAGGTGGGATCCATTTTCATCTATTAAATTTATTAAGTTGTTTGAGGAGAAAATTGTGAAAGGCAATAGGCCAAATAGTCACTTCAATGTCAATGGGTGGAAAAACTTGGTCAGTAGGTTTAATGAAATGACTGCCAGAAACTATCTCTCTAAACAACTTAGAAATCATTGGGATACCATGAAGAAAGATTGGAAATTATTTAGAAAATTAATGCACAAGGAGACTGAAGTAGGTCGGGATCCGATAAAGAACTCGCTTGATGCTTCTGATGAGTGGTGGGACAGAAAACTAAAAGTAATTTTTCGAACACTAATCTTATACATAATTAAATATTTTATTTTACCTATCAAACTAAGGTTAATTCGAGTATAACAGTTCTTGCAGGAAAATAGTGACTATAGCAAGTTTAGGTAAAAGGACTTATCTTTGATTTGGTTTTGATATGATAAGCTATTTTCAGATGTTGCTACCATGGGAGAAAAAGCATGGGCACCCAACCAAAGATCTGAGAATGAGATTGATAGTGGAGAAGCAATGTTGGAGGGTGATGGTGAATCAAAAGAACATGAAGATGAGCATGTGTAGATTAGAGATAGTGATAACACTGAGGATATAGGAATAACTGAGTATAGCACAAAATCTGGAACTAAAAGAGGAAGTGATGTTGGTAATGAATTCGTATTCCTATATTTGGAAAACATTAAAAGAAAATTTAGTGGGGAAAAGAGTAAGGAGAAGGTTTTAGGGGCAGCTTCATTGAAAGACGATATTCATTCCCTTTTACAGTTTATGACAAACAAGAGTATTGCTAGCTCTATACCATCAACAGAGATAACCAATCGAGATGTTGGGCAATGTTTTGGAATAGCACCCCAAAGTGAACTTTGGAACTACTCATGTAGCCTGTTGAGCAAAAAAGATATGCGAGAAGTGTTTGCGAGTCAACCCTATCATAAGTCTCATTTATCTTGGCTAGAGTTTATAACTATAATCAACTTAAGAAAAATAGTTAACTTTGTAGCAGTTGATATAGCATCTTTTTTATTCTCTTTTGTTGCAGAATTGTTGATGTTAAAGTTAGTTGAGCTTGCAACTCATTACTGTTTTGGTGTTGTTAATTATGTGTGTGAGAGAAATTTGATGTATGTTCTTGCAGTTCTTATTTAAAGATGATGTTTATATTTTGGCAAAACAATGAGGCCCCTTATAAAAAGCAATAAAGATTTCACCAACTAAAGCTAAAGTGAAGCAGAAGAATAGAGTCCCCTCCTTCCCCCCCCCTCCGTCTCTCTCTCCCTTTCTCCCCTTTCTTACATCTCTATTTTTTTTGTCTGGTAGTGTTGTTATTCTTAGATATCTAGGCTATTTTGCTTTCCCTTTTTACCTCTATAGATTGGTACTGCAAGTTCTATCTATTATTACAATCTCTTTTCCTTCATACCCCACGCACTTCTCCTTCAATTTTTAGTCCTTTCCATTTGGAAAAAGAAGAAGAAGCAAAGAACACCATTTTAACATCTCTTTACTTTCCTATTCCCTCTTTAAATTCCCCTATGTCCACCAATAGAAAGCACCAAGGAAAAGATATTTTAACATTCTAAAATTCTTTCTCACTAGTTAATCTCCAAGATTCCTGACCCTTCTTTCTTTCTTGGATGCCAGCCATGGATGTAAGCAAATATCAAGATTTCTTTTTTATTTAATGCAAGATGATTTCATTTGATTGGCAGCCATCAGACTTGGACTGAATTGGCAGATAGCTATTTGGTTCCAATTAAAGGCAAGCTTGTTTGATTTCTGCATTAAAAACCATCTATCTTGGATTGAAATTCCTATACTTAGATATTAATTTCCTTTTTATGATTTTATTGTAGTTCAATGGACCCATGGTGTATTAAAGATTGTGCTTCAATAAAGCTCTGGGATATTTCAAACAATTCGTTGATTAGTCCAAATAGGTTTGATGATGAGGAAATGAGTGAAGATAACTATTAGATTCAACAAGACTTGGATTGGTGGACTTTGTGTCAAGTAACCATGCATAGTATTTTAACATATTATGAGAACTATATTTCTAAGGTTCCATATCCAACATCCATGTGCATTGGTCATCAGCCTGTAGGGAAGATATTAAATGGGCATAGAGTAAGATGTTATCAAGCATTCCATCTTGAAAAATCTGTGTTCGTACATTTATGTCATGAATTGACCCATAAGTATGGTCTTCATCCAATAAGGGGAATGCTTGTTTATAAAGAAATGGGGATATTTTTGATGATATGTGCTCATGGTGTTTGTAACAAGTTAATGCAAGAGATATTTAATCATTTAGGTGAAACTATCTCAAGACATTTTCATAGAGTTTTGAAGGTTATGAGTAAGCTAGCCAATGATATAATTAGACCTTATCATGAGTATAATGAGGGAAAAGGATATCATAGGCCACAACGTTATCAATACAAGCCATTTTTTAATGTAAGTAATTTTTAATTTGATAATGGATATATATATACTCATGTATCCTCAAATTAAAACTCCAACACTTTCTTTTCATTTTTGTATTCAATGCAATTCGTAGACTGGATCTCAACTTTCCTCATCTAAAAGAGTAACGCTCCCACTTGGGATAACACCTAAGCTGAGGTGCCACTAAGTTCAATCTTAAAATTGAATCCAAAACACAAATCAATAGGCCCATAATCAAGCATTTCAAGCTTATCAGAAGTAGCAACAGATTCCAACTTAAATAAACATGTAACATACATCACATATACTATATACATACCACAAAATTTTCCAAATTCAACTTATTAGCAGCAGCGAAAATTCAAACTTAACTAACTCAATAAACCATTAAGTAAATGCTATGATTCACGATCTAACATAACAAAATATTTACATTCCTTAAGTCATCCATATCAACATGACATATCACGACATCTCGAGTCCATACTTAGCAATCAAATAATTTCCATATATTCATTCAACACCTGATCTATTACAAAATATACTCATGTCCAGCTTGGAGTCCAAAATCTTCACTTAATCCCTGTCTGAGAGAATCAAAGATAAACGGGGGGTAAGTCTAAAGGACTTAGTGAAGGATAATAGTAACCATAACAATAGGGATCTGTTGAGGAAAAATCAACACAACATATTAGAATTTAACAATTAATAGGTACTTATAAAAAAAACAAGCAATAACAAGTTAAGCAAATAGGATACTCTCTTTCCTTATTGCTTCATGAATAATTCCAAACAAGCAAGAGACAGGTACGATCAAGCAAACCTGACTAACATATGTTGAAAGCATATCAGAACAAACTTATACTGATCAAACCAAACTTACCCAAGCGTAACCACTTGGTACAAAACTTATGTCACTCAAACTGAACTTATCCAGGTATACCCACCTAGTACCAAACTTATATCACTCAAACAAAACTTATCCAGGCATAACCGCTTGGCACAAAACTTACTCAAACCTATAGACATGGTATAGAACTTACTCAAGCATACCAATCTGATACAAAACTTACCTAAGCGTGACAACATAGTACAAATGTACCCCAGCATAGCTTGGTACATAACTTACCCAGGCATAATAGCTTGGGATAAAACAAATAGCAGACAAAATGAATCAAAACATACCAATCAAAGTCAGACAGATCAACAAGACTGAACATACCATGAATAGGACGAATCAAATAGATCAATACCAATGGATAATAAGGGTTCTGGGCGCCAGAACAGATAAGAACAAACTCATCAGAGTGCAAGCAAGCACTAACCCTCACAGAGGTATATGAGTCAATAAACAGATAACAAACAAGAACTCAATCAAATACAAATTTCAATAAACACGAGCCGGTACGGTACAAGGACATTTAAGACTCACAAGGTTTTTCCACAAGAACAAATAGAATAGTCGAAGCCAAAGTGGCAGACCCTCACCTCCGTAATCTTCAAAAACTGCAACCACAATGGCAATCTACAGGTCAGTGGGACCTACTCCTTCGTCACCTACCAAAGGAATAAGTTCACAATCAAATCTTTATTCAATCTCGATAACCTTCAACAACTACAATCTTATTATCAATTGTTCTAAAATTGAGAGCTATTCCCTAATATTAACACGGGACTAACAAAAGGCATAATTCGGTCCTTATTTACAAAATTAACCTCGTATCATATTCTAAATCAACAATAACAGACCAATTAGCTCAATAGCTTAATTATTGCTACTTAGGTCCCAAATTCATAAAATTAGGATTTTCTCTTCCAATTAACTCGATAATTCCCAATATTTCATAATATAGTATAATCCATGTTGACTAAACTCATACTGGCATATGTGTATACCAAATCTTAGTCCCATAACTTCTCAAATGACCCAATTATCAATTCTCTAGTTTCAATTTCATAAAATCATAGATTAATCACTTAATCAACACCACTAATCCTAACATTACATAAAATAATGCACATTCGGGGCCCACTAGCTACACTATAGTCCATACATGGGGAAAAAAATTCCATATCATATCTCAACTCTTCATTCTTGGCATATTACAACATCCAATGGAAATAATGGTACATTGCATGTATATACATATATATATAAACATATAAATCTGACTCCCTTTCTTTTACCGAAGATCCTACTATAGAGGCGTCGGAATCACAAACTAATTGCACGGTTGTGTTCGTCGTGTCGAGGGGAGAAAACTGTTCTCTCACGGCCGCCACCGAAGACAATTTCAAACACCACCAAAAGGAGTGTTTTAGTTCAACAAACCCAATGCCCAACTCAATTTCAGCCTTCACTGTCGAATTGCCCTCCAATTTCAACTCCGACCTCTTGCGCCACCACTCCCCGCCGTGAGATTTTTGTCCAATTTCTCCTTCATCGCTGGTTCAATCTTCAATTAAAACCACCCTCACAACCCTTGAGCTGAAATCTTCAAAACCCAATACTCACAATCAAGCTTCAGTCATCGGAGGTTGGAAACCCACCAAGCTCTGCCGTAAGTCATCTCGGTCTTCATATTCCCGGTGGTTCGCTGGGGAAAAAGGGGTGCATGTGGTATTAGGTTGTTGCCGGGAGTGAGGGGAAGGAGATGGATGGCTCGGTTTGGTCGTTAGATGTTCGCCGGTGAAGATCGCCAGGAAAAAGAAGATTGTCGAAGATGGTGGAGTTTTCGTGAGGAATGGAGAAATGTTGGGGTGGAAAATGCAAATACCATATTTATAGGGAGCCTTCTTAAAAAAATCCAAATTTGACCCTTAAACTTTTGGTCAGTTTTCAATCAGGTCCTCCCAAGTTTCCTCAAACTTCAATTCAGCCCTTCAAAAGCTTAGTGCCTAACATTGACCCCTTTGACCAAAAATGATAGCCATGCAACCCCGAAACTTTCAAGATATGGGCCAATCATATTTCTATTACCCAAATACTTTTAAATTTTTTGCAATTAAGTCATTTTTATTTATTTTCAAGCCCTAAAATTTGAGCAACCAATTTCTTGAATCTTAAATTCTTATATTTCAAAAATACCAAATTTTAGGTGTGTTACAAACTCCCCCTCTTAAAAGAATCTGGTCCCCAGATTCCTATCTGAGTGCTATTCTGACTGGTAGAAAATAAGTAGATTCGGCCAGTCGATCTACATTCTTCCTTCATTACATTCTGCCAAAATTGTTCTTTCATGTCCCGATACATCTTCATGCTTCTCAGATGCATTGTATATATTCACTTGTGTGCCACATTTAACAATCTCACTTCTACTTCTTCCGGCACACATTTTTCTTACGGAACAGAAGGATATCTTAGTTCGGTATTGAACTCAGACTCTCCAATCTTCCAACCTTTCTAAGTTAATTTAGTCAATATGTCAGCTAATTGGAAAAGTTCTTCATAATTTTCGTTAACAGCCGACAAGAGTCAGAAAACTATGAACTTCTATCATGTTTTTCTAATCTCTTTCGGTTGATTACCGTCTCTATCTTAGAGGGATCAATCCTCTATCCCATCCCCAGTCGCCATCTGGCAATCCCAACACATGGTGTTTACTATTAACCCTATTTCTAAGGGTGTTACAACTTTTGTACTAAACCATAGTCTCGGATTGCATATTTAATTTGAGGAAATGCAACAAGTAATAGAACGTAAAACACTAAGATCTTATATGGCATTATCATAGATTTCAGAAATAGAAACCGTACCTCATGCCATCTCAGTAGAATCTGGTGCTTTTTCTCCGGTCAGGACACAGGCTCGAGCTCGTTTTTTCAATCTCTCGCTAGTTTTTGCTACCTGCTTCCCTTTTCTACAGGCATTGGTTCTTTTTTTCTAGGACAATCCTTGAGAAAATATCGGTCACTACCACAACCCATGCATCTGCCCTGTTTTTTCCAGCATCCAGACTCGTCATGGTTAAGTCCTCCACAAAATCCACATTATTTTCGAGTCATTCCTTGAGCCAAATTTCCAGTCTCACCAGATTGAAGGGCTCATTAGATAGGGCTTTCAACCTGGAGTCTTGGTTGTTTCTTACGATATCACTCTGCTCCTCGAAGTGTATCTTTTCTTTGCAGCCCTTATTCTTAATCTTTTGAATTTCCTACAACTCTGACTCAAGTTGCAGTGCTCTGCTTAGTGCTGAATTGAGATTTAGCAAGTGACAAATGGCCAACCCTTTGCCTAAGTTTTGGCCGCAACCCTTGTAAGAATCGTCGAACATATCGACCTTCATCATCTTGTATGTAGGGAGCATATTGCATCAGTTGGCTAAAAGTAGCCTCATACTGAATTACAGACTGTGCCCCCTGTACAAGGTCCATAAATTCCCTTTCTCTGGCCTGTTTCACCACTTCTAGGATAAATTTACTCATAAAATTTCAGGTGAAATTCTCCCAAGTTCGGTAGGTTCCTTCAGCCGTCCATCTTCGATCAATCATCTTCCACCAACTCCGGGCGGAACCTTCTAGAAGGAATGTGGCAAATCGAACCCTCCGCTCATCCAAATAACCCAGTATCTAAAAAATAACCTCTAAACTCTCGATCCACTCTTCAACCTTTCTATCATCAGGACTTCCCAAGAACTTCGGGGGATTGAAACGAAGGAACCATTCCAAGGCTCGATCTTCTGTAATCGCCTCTATTACCCGAGCTCTAACCGTCGGTTGGTGATCATGTTGCTTGTATCTATATCATTCTCGGTGATCAGGCCTTGCCTGGGGATTTACTGCAAGTTGATCCATCGGAGGAGCTTGAGAAATTTCCTCTTTCGGTATCGGTTGAGGATAGGTAGGCATTTCCCGCCTAGGAGCTCGTCAGTTAATGACCCTTTGCCAAAGAAGTCTACCCCATCGTCTGGTTCTAGGTGGAATATGTGTCTCCAAACTTCCTTGCGATGCCAATACTACTACCAACTCTACCAAGCTTCTACAAATAAAAGAAGGAAAGAATTAGATCAGATCAAATTAGACTCATAGACATATAAGTCTAATTGTTTCTACACTATACCACAAGATCCCATAGACGTCCTGCAGTAAGCAAATTCAATTCAAGTCAGTCACAAATCCCAATGTTACCAAATGCCTAGGTCATGTCCAGCCTAGAGTCCAAAATCTTCATTTAATCCCTGTCTGAGAGAATCAAAGATAAATTGGGGGGAGGGGTAAGTCCAAAGGACTTAGTAAGGATAATAGTAACCATAACAATAGGGATCTGTTGAGGAAGAATCAACTCAACAGATTGGAATTTAACAACTAACAGGTACGTATAAAAAAACAAGCAATAACAAGTAAAGCAAATATGATGCTCTCATTCCTTATTGCTTCATGAACAATTCCAAACGAGCAAGAGATAGGTACGATCAAGCAAACTTGACTAACATATGTTGAAAGCATATAAGAACAAACTTATATTGATCAAACCAAACTTATCCAAGCGTAACCACCTGGTACAAAACTTATGTCACCCAAACTGAACTTATCTAGGTATAACCGCCTGGTACCAAACTTATATCACTCAAACTAAACTTACCTAAGCATAACCACCTGGTTCCAAACTTACTCAAACCTATAGACCTGGTACAGAACTTACCTAAGCATGTCGACCTGGTACAAAACTTACCTAAGCATGATAACCTAGTACAAACTTACCCAAGCATAGCTTGGTACATAACTTACCTAGGCATATCAACTTGGTACATAACTTACCCAGTCATAATAGCTTGGTATAAAACAAATAGCTGACAGAACGAATCAAAACATACCAATCAAACTCAGATAGATCAACAAGGCTGAACATACTACGAACAGGACGAATCAAAATGATCAATACCAATCAAATCCTTATTCAACATTGATAAACTTCAATAATTACAGTCTTACTACCAACTGTTCTAAAATCGAGAGCTATTCTCCAATATTAACACGATACTAACAAAAGGCATAATTCGGTCTTTATTTATAAAATTAACCTCGTATCATATTCTAAATCAACAATAACAGACCAATATTTTCGATCTCCCGCTAGTTTTTGCTACCTGCTTCTCTTTTTATGCAAGCGTTGGGTCTCTCCTTCTGGGGTAATTCTTGAGAAAATGTCGATCACTACCACAGCCCATGCATCTGCCCTGTTTCTTCCAGCATCCAGCTCGTCATGGTTAAGTCCTCCATAAAATCCACATTGTTTTCGAGCTATTTCTTGAGCCAAATTTGCAGTCTCACTAGATTGAGGAGCTCGTTGGATAGGGCTTTTAGTCTGGAGTCTTGGTTGCTTTCTTATGATATCACTCTGCTCCTCGAAGTGTATCTTTTCTTTGCAGCCCTTATCCTCAATCTTTTAGATTTCCTGCAGTTCTAACTCAAGTTGTAGTGCTGTGCTTACTACCGAATTGAGATTTTGCAAGTCACAAATGGCCAACCTTTACCTAAGCTCTGGCAGCAGCCCTTGTAAGAATCGTCGAACCTATCGACCTTCATGATCTTGTATATAGGGAACATATTGCATCAGTCGGCTAAAAGTAGCCTCATACTGACTTACAGACTGTGCCCCCTATAGAAGGTCCATAAATTCCCTTTTTTTGGCCCGTTTCACCACTTCTGGCACCAATTTACTCATAAAGTCTCGGGTGAAACTCTCCGAAGTTCGGCGGGTTCCTTCAGCCGTCCATCTTCAATCAATCATCTTCTACCAACTCCGGGCGGAACTTTCCAGAAGGAATATGGCAAATCGATCCCCCTGCTCATCCGAATACCACATTGTCTCGAGAATAACCTCTAAACTCTCGATCCACTCCTCAGTTTTTCTATCATCAGGACCTCCCAAGAACTTCGGGGGATTGAAACGAAGAAATCGTTCCAAGGCTCAGTCTTCTATAATCGTCTCTACTACCCAGCTCTAATCGTTGGTTGGTGATTAGGTTGCTTGCGTCTCTGTCTTTTTCAATGACCAAGCCCTACCGGGGGATCCACTGTAGGTTGATCCATCAGAGGAGTTTGAGAAACTTTCTCTTCCGGTGTCGGTTGAGGATGGGTAGGTGCTTCCCGCGTAGGTACTTGTTGGTTAACGACCCTTTGCCCAGGAGGTCTACCCCGTCGTCCAGTTCTAGGTGGAACGAGTGTATCGGAACTTCCTTGCGATGCCAATACTACTACCAACTCTACCAAGCTTCTACAAATAAGAGAAAGAAAGAATTAGATAAGATCAAATCAGACTCATAGACATATAAGTTTAATCGTTTCTACAACATACCACAAGATCCCATAGACGTCCTGCAGTAAACAAATTCATTTCACTAATGGCAACTAATCAATTTCATCTTAATTCCTTAGATCACTTCTAGTAAAGAAAAACACCTAGAATTCATTTTCAAGCTAACCCAAATAAGAAGTCAGTCACAAATCCCAACGTTACCAAATCAATGTTACCAAATGCCTAGGTCATCAACAAACCAAGGCTCTGATACCACATGTAACGCCCCCACTCGGGATAGAACCTAAGCTAAGGCGCCACTCAGTTTAATCTTAAAATTGAACCCAAAACACAAATCAATAGACCCATAATCAAACATTTCAAGCTTATCAGAAGTAGCAGCGGATTCCAACTTAAATAAACCTGTAACATACAACACATATACTAAATACATACCACAAACTTTTCTAAATTCAACTTATCAGCAGCAGCGAAAATTCGAACTTAACTAACTCGATAAACTATTAAGTAATGCCATGATTCACGATCTAACATAACAAAATATTTACATTCCTTAAGTCAACCACATCAACATGACATATCACGACATCTCGAGTCCAAACTTAGCAATCAGATAATTTTCATATATACATTCAACACATGATCTATTACAAAATATACTCATGTCCAGCCTAAAGTCCAAAATCTTCATTTAATCCTTGTTTGAGAGAATCAAAGATAAATTGGGGGGAGGGGTAAGTCCAAAGGACTTAGTAAGGGATAATAGTAACCATAACAATAGGGATCTGTTGAGGAAGAATCAACTCAACAGATTGGAATTTAACAACTAACAGGTACGTATAAAAAAAACAAGCAATAACAAGTAAAGCAGATAGGATGCTCTCATTCCTTATTGCTTCATGAACAATTCCAAACGAGCAAGAGGTAGGTACGATCAAGCAAACTTAACTAACATATGTTGAAAGCATATAAGAACAAACTTATATTGATCAAACCAAACTTACCCAAGCGTAACCACCTGGTACAAAACTTATGTCACCCAGACTGAACTTATCTAGGTATAACGCCTGGTACCAAACTTATATCACTCAAACTAAACTTACCCAGGCATAACCACCTGGTTCCAAACTTACTCAAACCTATAGACCTGGTACAGAACTTACCTAAGCATGTCGACCTGGTACAAAACTTACCTAAGCGTGATAACCTAGTACAAACTTACCCAAGCATAGCTTGGTACATAACTTACCTAGGCATATCAACTTGGTACATAACTTACCCAGGCATAATAGCTTGGTATAAAACAAATAGCTGACAGAACGAATCAAAACATACCAATCAAACTCAGATAGATCAACAAGGCTGGACATACTACAAATCAAAACATACCAATAAAACTCAGATAGATTTTAATAAACATGGTACAAGCACATTTAACCCTCACAGGGTTTTTCCACAAGAACAAATAGAATAATCGAGGCCAAAGTGGCAGACCCTCACCTCCGTAGTCTCAAAAAATTACAACTACAATAGGTAGTCTACTAGTTTGTAGGACCTACTCTTTCGTCACCTAACTAAAGGAATAAGCTCACAATCAAATCTTTATTCAGCCTCAATAGCCTTCAATAATTATAGTCATATTATCAACTATTCTAAAATCGAGAACTATTATCCATTATTAACACGGTACTAACAAAAGTTATAATTCGATCCTTATTTATAAAATTAACCTTGTATCATATTCTAAATCAACAATAACAAACAAATTACCTCAATAGCTCTATTATTGTTACTTAGGTCTCAAATTCATAAAATTAGGGTTTTCTCTTCCAATTAACTCGATAATTCCCAATATTTTATAATATAGTATAATCTAGGTTGACTAAACTCATACTGACACATACATATACCAAGTCTTAGTGCCACAACTTCTCAAATTACCCAATTATCAATTCTCGTGTTCCAATTTCATAAAATCACAGGTTAATACACATTGGGGCCCACTAGCTACACTATAGTCCATGCATGGTGAAAAATATTCCATATCATATCTCAACTCTTCATCCTTGGCATATTACAACATCTAATGGAAATAACGGTACACTACTTGTATATACATATGTATATAAACATATAAATCCAACTCCCTTTCCTTTACCCAAGATCCTGCTATCGAGGTACTGGAATCAAAAACTAATTACATGGTTGTGTTTGTTGTGTCGAGATGAGAAAACTGTCATGCCAAGGCCGCCGTTGGAGACAGTCTCTAATACCACCAAAAGGAGCATTTCAGCTCAACAAACCCAACACCCAACTTAATTTTAGCCTTCACCACTGGATTGCCCTTGAATTTCAACTCTGATCGCCAGGTGCCACAACTCACCGCAGTGAGATTTTTATCAAATTTCTCCTCCATCGCGGACTCAATCTTCAATCTAAAACTACCCTCACAACCCTTGACTTGAAATCTTCAAAACCCGCTACTCACTTTCAAGCTTCAGTCGCCGGAGGTTGGAAACCCACTAAGCTCCGCTGTGAGTCATTTCGATCTTCACGTTCCTGGTGGTTCGCCAAGAAAAAATGGTGCATGTGGTATTGGGTTGTTGCTGGGAGTGAGGGGAAGGAGGTGGATGGTTTGGTTTGGTCATCGAATGTTCATCAATGAAGATCGCCTGGAAGAAGGAGATTGGCGAAGACGGTGGTGTTTTGGTAGGGAATGGTGAAATGTTGGGGTGGAAAATGCAAATGCCGTATTTATAGGGAGCCATCTTGAAAAAATCCAAATTTGACCCTTAAACTTTTGGTCAGTTTTCAATCAGATCCTCCCAAGTTTCCTCAAACTTCAATTCAGCCCTTCAAAAGCTTAGTGCCTAACATTGACCCCTTTAACCAAAAATAATAGCCATGCAACCCCAAAACTTTCAAGATATGGTCTAATCAAGTTTTTAGAAAATGTAATTTTACCCCAAAACTTACCTAGGCATAACCATTTGGTACTAAACTAACTCAAACCTATAGACTTAGTACAGAACTTACACAAGCATGTCGACCTGGTACAAAACTTACCCAAGCATGACAACCTGGTACAAACTTACCCAAGCATAGCTTGGTACATAACTTACCCAGGCATATCAGCTTGGTACATAACTTACGCCAGCATAACAGCTTGGTACAAAATAAATAGCTGACAGAACGAATCAAAACATACCAATCAAACTCAGACAGATCAACAAGACTAAACATACTACAAACAAGACAAATCAAACCTATCAATACCAACGGATAACGAGGGTTTTGGGCGCCAGAATGGACAAGAACTAACTAATCAGAGTGCAAGCAATCATTAACCTTCACAGGGGTATACGAGTCAATAAATAGATAACAAACAAGAACTCAATCAAAAAGATTTGAATAAACACGAGCAAGTACAATACAAGCGCATTTAACCTTCACAGGGTTTTTCCACAAGAACAAATAGAATAATCGAGGCCAGATTGGTAGACACTCACCTTCGTAGTCTCAGAAACTGCAACCACAATCAGCAGTCTACTGTTTTGTGGGACTTACTCCTTCGTCACCTAACCAATGTAATATGTTCACAATCAAATATTTATTCAGCCTCGATAACCTTCAATAATTACAGCCTTATTATCAACTGTTCTAAAATCGAGAGCTATTCTCCAATATTAACACGGTACTAACAAAAGGCATAATCCTGGTCTTTATTTATAAAATTAACCTCGTATTGTATTCTAAATCAACAATAACATACCAATTAGCTCAATAGCTCAATTATTGTTACTTAGGTCCCAAATTCATAAAATTAGGGTTTTCTCTTCCAGCTAACTCGATAATTCCCAACATTTCATAATATAGTATAATCCAGGTTGACTAAACTCATATTGGCACATACATATACCAAGTCTTAGTCCCATAACTTCTCAAATTACCCAATTATCAATTCTCGAGTTCCAATTTCATAAAATCATAGATTAATCACTTAATCAACTCCATTGATCCTAAAATTACATAAAATAATACATATTCGAGCCCATTTGCTACACTATAGTCCATGCATGGGGGAAAATATTCCATACCATATCTCAACTCTTCATTCTTGGCATATTACAACATCCAATGGAAACAACGGTACATTGCATGTATATACATATATATATAAATATAAACATATAAATCCAACTCCCTTTCCTTTACCCAAGATCCTGCTATAGAGGCGCCGGAATCACAAACTAATTACACGGTTCTGTTCGTCGTGTCGAGGGGAGAAAATTGTCCTGTGGCCGTTGCTGGAGACAGACTCCAATACCACCAAAATAAGCGTTTCAGCTCAACAAACCCAACGCCCAACTCAATTTCAGCCTTCGCTGCTAGATTGCCCTCCAATTTCAACTTCGATCTCCTAGCACCACCACTCGCTATCGTGAGATTTTATCCAATTTCTCCTTCATCGCCAGCTCAATCTTCAATCTAAAACTACCCTCACAACCCGTGAGCTGAAATCTTCAAAACCCGCTACTCACATTCAAGCTTCAATCGCCGGAGGTTGGAGACCCACCAGGCTCTGCTATGAGTTGTCTTGGTCTTCACGTTCTTGGTGGTTCGCCAGGGAAAAAGAGGTGCATATGGTATTGGGTTATTGCTGGGACTAAGGGAAAGGAGATTGATGGTTTAGTTTGGTCATCGGATATTCACTGGTGAAGATCACCAGGAATGAGGATATTGGTGAAGATGGTGGTGTTTTGGTGAGGAATGGAGAAATGTTGGGGTGGAAAATGCAAATGCCATATTTATAGAGAGCCTTTTTAAAAAAATCCAGATTTGACCCTTAAACTTTTGGTCAGTTTTCAATCAGATCCTCCCAAGTTTCCTCTAACTTCAATTCAGCCCTTCAAAAGCTTAATGCCTAACATTGACCCCTTTGACCAAAAATAATGGCCATGCAACCCCAAAACTTTCAAGATATGGTCCCATCAAGTTTTTAAAAATTGTAATTTTACCCCAATACTTTTAAAAATTTTGCAATTAAGTCCTTTTTATTTGTTTTCGAGCCCTAAAATCTAAGCGACCAATTTCTTGAATTTCAAATTCTTATTTTTCAAAAATACCAAATTTTATGGGTGTTACAGACTCCCCTTCTTAAAAGAATCTGGTCCCCAAATTCCTATCCGAGTACTGTTCCCACTAGCAAAAAATAAGTAGACTCGATCAATCGATCTACATTCTTCCTTAATTACATTATGCCAAAATTGTTCTTTCATGTCCAGATACCTCTTCATGCTTCTCAGATGCATTGTATATCATGACTTGTGTGCCACATTTAACAATCTCACTTCTACTTCTTCCGGCACACATTTTTCTTATGGAACAAAATGATATCTTGGTTCGGTATTGAACTCAGACTCTCCAATCTTCCGACCTTTCTAAGTTAATTTAGTCAACGTGTCAGCTAATTGGAAAAGTTCTTCATAATTTTTGTTAACAGCCGACAAAACTCATAAAACTATGAACTTCTATCATGTTTTTCTAGTTTCTTTCGGTTGACTACCATCTCTATCTTAGAGGGATCAATCCTCTATCCCATCCCCAGTCGCCATCTGGCAATCCCAACACATGGTGTTTATTATTAACCCTTTTTCTAAAGGTGTTTGAACTTTTGTACTAAACCATAGTCTGGGATTGCATATTTAATTTCAAGAAATGCAACAAGTAGTAGAATGTAAATCACCAAGATCATATATGGCATTATCATAGATTTCAGAAATAGAAACCGTACCTCCTGCCATATCAGTAGGATCTAGTGCTTCTTTTCCTATCAAGGTATAGGCTCGAGCTCGTATTTTCGATCTCTCGCTAGTTTTCGCTACCTGTTGGGGAGTAGAAGGTTTGGCGAAGACAGTGGTGTTTTGGTGTGGATGGTGAAATATTGGGGTGGAAAATGCAAATGCCATATTTTTAGGGAGCCCTTTTAAAAAAATCCATATTTGACCCCTAAACTTTTGGTCAGTTTTTAGTCAGGTACTCCCAAGTTTCCTCAAACTTCAATTCAACCCTTCAAAAGTTTAGTGCCTTACATTGACCCTTTGACCAAAAATAATCGCCATGCAACCCCAAAACTTTCAAGATATGGTCCAATCAAGTTTCTAAAAATTACAATTTTACCCCAAAACTTTTAAATTTTTTTGTAATTAAGTCCTTTTTATTTATTTTCGGGCCCTAAAATCTGAGCGACCAATTTCTTGAATTTAAATTCTAGTTTTTCAAAAGTACCAAATTTTAGGGGTATTACAAAAAGGAAAAAAGTGTTATTTGGTTGATGTTGGTTGTTCGCATATGCCTAGATATATGGGTCCTTATCGAGGAGAGAATATATAGTATCATCTTGAAGATTTTCGTCGAACTAGGAGTGGGCACCAACGTGCACCAAAAAACTTGAAGGAAAAGTTCAATTGCTTCCATTCTTCATGCAGAAATATTATTGAACAAACTTTTGGAGTTTGGAAAGTGCGTTGGAATATTTTGACTGGTATGCCTTATTTTCATATTGACACGCAAAGAGAAGTCATGCCAGCAACTATGGCTATTCACAATTATATAAAGAAGAAAAATGTTGCGGATGAGGCATTTCAAATAGCTGAGGATGAAAGTTATGCACCATGCACTGAACGTGTTATTGAAAATAGAGTTACTAATATAGAAGATGAAGATAGTGCTACGAGTGTTTACTGGATGGCACTGCATGATTTAATTGCTATGGAAATTGTTCGAAGGGATTAAAGATTGTAGTGATAGATTTGAATATTTTTTTTGTTACATTTATGACTAGTAAGTTTAATGTTTTTATAGTACTTTAAAATTTCAATGTTACTTTTGAGATATGTTGAGTTAAATTTCTTTTAATATACTTAAAATAGTGGATGGTGGGCTATCATAATCCCAGAGTTTGATTATATTTTTATTTATTTATTTATTTATTTTTCCTTTTCTTAAACTTGGTTTGAATTGGATAAGTCTATCTTAAACAGTTGGGAATTGGAAGCGTGGTGAAAATGCTCTGCGGGCAAGCATTCGGTACTGGACAACATGATATGTTGGGTGTCTATTTGTAGAGATCATGGATTATTCTCCTGGACACTAGTTTTCGGTTATGTTTCTTTACATTTTCGGATTGCCATTCTTGCTAGTGATTGGCCAGACTGAGACCATATCAGGAGCCGCTGGGAAATTTACATTGTGGATGACTCCTCAGCTCTTCGCATATGTGTTGAATTTTCCCCATTGCTAAGTTCTTACAAGCTCAGAGCAAGATCATGGCTATGGGTTGGATTTTTGTGGCGGCATTAGGCTTGCATGCACTATTTAGCTGGCTTTTGATGTTGAAACTAGGCTGGGGGTGGCGGTGTGGCTGTGCTGGATGCCTCTTAGTGGTTCATTATGATAGCCCAACTCATATATATACTCAGTAGTGTTGTAAACACAGATTATAAAGAAATTATAAAATAATTTATAATCAGAAGGGCAGTATTTGGAAAACCAGTATTGAAAGCATTTCGAAAAATAGCAAACAACAACACTGATATTTCAAAAATTATTCAGTTGCAATTCAGCTTAACATAAGCATAAACCAAAGCAAGCATACCAGTTTGGAATATAAGAACAGAAATACAAAGATCAGTATATAAACTAAGAACTTATCTCAAAGTCCTGTATCGTAACAGAACTTATCTCAAAGTTCTGCCGAATCACCAAAATATGATTTGTCTTGAAGAAATTATTGCCCCTATCAGTGCAAAGGGTGTAGCGAAACTTTCTCCAAGATAAGACAGCCTCAGAAGCTTTTTGGTGTACTCCAGAAAGCTTCACCTCGAATAGCACTCAGTTTCCAGAAAGAGACAAGCAACACTATGTGAGAAAGATAGATATCAGAGAGAGAAAAGAGATTGTCTTAGTTATATTTTATTTTATTTCTAGCAGTTTCTATAACCAAATGTTAAACAAAATTCCAGATAAAATTGAAATTTTCAGTAAAACGATTAACCCGAGACTCGATACAATTCACCCAAATGCCCATCGTCAGAGTCGGAGCTGGGTCGGGGACAGATGGGCAGGTGGCAGTGAGCACGTGCGCTTGTGGGCATACCCTCATGAGTCCCTTAATTGATACTTTACCAAGCATCAATACTTGAGCCATATATAAGGTGTATTCCTATTAGGTAAACTTGCAATGTAAGACAAGTGGTCTTGTATCAGACAAAGAGCCTTTTATACTCCCATTTATTCTCCCATACTTTGTCTCACAAGAAATGTGGGATTTCCCCTATATACATAATCTTTTATCTTTTTGTCTCCTGTTTTATATTTATACAACACTTATAGATTCCAACTAAATTAGCATCCATCCATAAGTTTAATCACTTCTTAAACATTTAATTAAACACAAATTCTTATTGATTTGACTCCAATTACAACAATGCCCCAGAAATCCATAGCGTTGGATTATCAGAATTATCGTAACTTGCTTTCTGCAATGGGGCCTTCCGATTTGAACCACCACCTAAGTTATCCAACTTATGCCACCACAGGAACAAATGGATCAAAGTCATGAATTTAGCCCTTGGATGTGGCGACATCCATTGGTAACAACAAGCTACATGGCTATGTAGTGATCTTTAGGTTTGGCACATTACAACCATGTGTCCCAATCTTGTATCATGAATGTTTTTAAGGAATAACCATTTTCCTCTAGTCGCGGCCAAATGACTTCATTCACTTAGTTGGGCATCTCCAGGGATACACTACTTGCATCTCATCAATATGACTTGACCTCATTCAGAGTTAGAACTCTTACTTTACTAGCAATTAACAGCACCTTCCAGGTATGCCAGGGGACATACCCAGATATTAAAGTATCAATCAAGTTTAGGTGCATTTTGACACACTCAACAACTTGTTTATAACATTGAACCTTTTTTGTGGGATCTCCACTTGGTAAGTTGGGTTGCTACTGTAGGCACATTACTGATGGCTTTTCAGTCCCATCCTCAGCTTGGAATTTTTGACTAAAAACAACTCAACTCCTTTGGTCAAAGGATTGGCCATGTTGTCTTTGGATCCAACAAAATCAATGGCCACAACCTTATCAGACACAAGCTCCCTTATAGACTTTAGTCTAACTTAGATGTGTCTCTCGATCTTTTGATTATACTTTGAACTTTCGATCTTTGCAATTGTAGTTTGACTATCACTATCACAATGCACAACAATTGCAGAAAGAGGCTTACTAACCATGGGTAATTGGACTATCAGCCCATGTAGCCACTCAGCCTCCATTCCAGTTATGTCCAAAGCACATAACTCTGCCTCAAATGTGGACCGAGTTACCAAAGTCTGTTTAGTAGACTTCAAGGAGATAACACATCCACACTAGGTAAATACATATCCTATACACCCATTACTACCGAAGTTTTTGGCTATCCAGCTAGCATTACTATATCCCTCAAGTACTGTAGGAAATTTGCCATAATGTAGAACAAGTGATGCCGTGCCCTTAAGATACCGAAGTACCCCATATAAAGCCTCATAATGGGTTTTATTGGGACAACTTGTATACCTCGCCAGCTTTGACATTGTGAATGAGATATCTGGTGTCGTGCCATTTACGTGATATTGCAAGCTCCCAATAATCTAAGATACCTCAATCGAGACACATGAATACCACCTTCATTCTTGAAAACAGCCACAGAAGGATCATATGGTGTCTTAGCGATTCTACAATCCTTATAGCCAAATTTCTTAATAATCTTATCAATATAGTGAGACTGAGAAATGGCTATACCCTCAGTTGATCGAATCAATTTGAGTCCAAGAATCACATTAGCTTTACCCACATCCTTCATTTCAAACTTACTTTTCAAGTATGATTTTGTCTCGTTGATAATCTCAATGGTAGAACTAATCAATAAAATGTCATCCGCATATAAGCATAGTACAATACAATCATCACCTTTAACCTTACAGTAAACGCACTTATCATTATCATTTATGCTGAAACCAAATGACAAAATGGCTTTATCAAAATTTTCATATCACTACTTGGGCACTTGTTTCAATCCATAGAGGGATTTAACAAGCTTACAAACCTTTTGCTCGTTACTAGGAGCTACAAATCCCTCAGGCTAATCTATATAAATCTCTTCCTTAACATCACCATACATAAAGGCTGTTTTCATATGTATCTGGTGAATTGGGAAACCATATATGAAAGCAAGTGATATATGCACACAGATTGTAGTTAACCGAGCAACCGAGGAATAGGTATCAAAGAAGTCTATTCCTTCTTTTTTTCTAAATCCTTTGGTAACTAATCTAGCCTTAAACGTATCTATGGTTCCATCAGACTTAAGTTTTTTTTTTAAAGATCCATTTGCATCCAATCATAGTACACTCAGAAGGCAGATCAACTAATTCCCATGTCCCATTAGAGACAATGGAATCCATCTCACTTTTCATAGCTACCTTCCGATGCTTAGCTTCAAATGAGTCCATAGCATCCTTAAAGGTCACAAGATCATCCTCAATATTGTAAGTGATGAAATTACTTCAAAAATTCGTGACGATCCTAGTTATCTTACTCTGTTAAGGTTTATCTGGTTCTTCAGCTCCAATGGATGCTAAACCAGAACCACTTGGATTAACCCTACATTTGACATCTTTTATACATGTTCAAGAATAGAAGTCGATGTAAGATTTGAATCTAAAGAAACATCTTGATGTATTCTGGTTTTCATTGGAAATGGCATCATGAAATTCTACTATTTTGTTAACCTCTATGCTCAGATTTCAGACTTGATTACCAAAACTCTCAACGCATAGCTTGTTTCCCCATAGCTCAAGAAGACCGCATCAACAGTTTTAGGACCAAGCTTTTCCCTTTTGTGTTTTGGGACTAGAACTTTTGCAAGATAGCCTCACACTTGGAAGTACTTTAAGCTAGGTTTTCTACCTTTCCAAAATTCAAATGAAGTGCACTCTTTATGTTTCTGAGGGACTCTGTTCAGAATATGGTAAGCCGTATTCAAAGCCTCTCCCCACATATATTTAGGCAGTCCAGAATTCAAAAGTATACTGTTGATCATGTCTTTAAAGGTTCTATTATTTCACTCTACTACCCCATTAGACGAAGGAGAGTAAGGAAGAGTATCTTCATGAATAATACCAAAGTTTTAGCAATATTCATCGAATTGATTCAACTCATACTCTCCACCTATCTAATCTTAACCGCTTAAGTTTCTTACCAGTTTGATTTTCAGCTTCGTTTTTGAAAGTGATGAACTTTTCAAGTACTTCATCTTTGTGTTTTAACAAATAAACATAATAGTATTACCTCTATACCTGAGGAATTCCAGTTTTCATAGGAAACACATCCTCAAAGAATGTGGCTTCACGAAATTCCACTATTGTGTTAACCTCTATGCCTAAAATTTCGAACTTAATTACCAAAAATCTCAATGCATAGCTTGTTTTCACATAGCCTAAGGAGATCACATCAATAGTTTTAGGACCAAGCTTTTTCCTCTTGTGTTCTGGGGCTAAAAGTTTTGCAAGACAGCCCTACACTCGAAAGTACTTTAATCTAGGTTTTCTACCTTTCTAGAATTTAAATGGAATGCACTCTTTATGTTTCTGAGGGACTCTATTCAGAATATGGCAAGTCGTATTCAAAGCCTCTCCCTATATATATTTAGGTAGTCCAGAATTCAAAAGTAGACTGTTGATCATGTCTTTAAAGGTTCTATGCTTTTGTTCTGCTACCCCATTAGACGAGGGAGAATAAGGCGGAGTCTTTTCATGAATAATACCAAAGTTTGGGCAATATTCATCAGATTGATTTGACTCATACTCTCTATCTCTATTTGATCTTAACCGCTTAAGTTTCTTACCAAATTGATTTTTAGCTTCGTTTTTGAAAATGATAAACTTTTCAAGTGCTTCATCTTTATGTTTTAACAAATAAACATAACAGTATCTACTATAATCATCTTTAAAGGAAATGAAGTGCCTTTTCTGATCTTTTGTTAAAATCCTATTGAACTCACAAATATCTGTGTGCACAAGCTCAAGTATTTCAGAACTTCTTTCAACCGATTGGTAATGTTTTCTTACATGTTTAGCCTTAGCACATACTTGACATTTGTGACTATGTTCAATATCATGTTTGAGTATCAAATTTAAGTTCATCATGCGTTTAAAAGAGCCAAAATTCAAATGTCCTAAATGACTATGCCATACATCAAAACTTTCAATAGTATTCACCAAAAATTCAGAATACGAAATTTTATTGATTGAATCAGAATTTATGTATTCTACTCTTAATTTAAATAAACCATCAGACAAATAGCCCTTACCAATAAACAAACTAAAATGCCAGATTGCAACTTTATTAAACTTAAAAATAAGCTCATAGCTTTCCCTAACTATTACAAAACCATTGATAATGTTTCTCTGTATAGTTGGGACATGATGCACTCTTAGCAGAGAAAGTATGAGGCCCGAAGGAAACTTTAGGTCTACATATCCTATCCCAAGCACTTTGGTAGCACTGGAGTTTCCCATTGTTATGGATTTTCCATCAACTAGTTGATAAGACACAAATAGCAATTTATCAACACAAACGTGCACATTTGCCCCAGGGTCTATTAACCAGTAAAAAGGTTCGTAAATAGTACAAACTTCAGGTTTTAAAGTTACGTAACAATCAACGGTCATCTCCAGAGCTCTAGCTTCGCTATTCTCCCGAACAACCATGTTGATCATTGCGGGGGCAGCTAGGTTGGGTTTGGCTTTAGCTTCGTAGAAGGATAGTCCTTAGCCCAATGGCCAACCTATCTAGAATTCCAGCATGGTTTGTTTGCTTTTGGTTTCTTAGCTTTAGGTTTGCCTTTATTTATGGCGTTAGAGTTCGAGTTCATTTAGTTCATTTTATTGAACCTTTTCTTCCCTTCAATAACCACATTTGCCTTAGGTTGGTGCTCAATCGAAACTCCATAAGTTTGATTTCAGTGTTCTTCCTCAATACTAATTGCAATCATGAGACCATCCAAAGACAGCTTCTCTTTTTTATGCTTGCATGTCATTCCAAAATTCTCCTAAGACTCGGGAAATTTATCCACTATGGATATTACCAAAAACTTCTCAGGAAGTTTTATCTCAGCATCAACAAGAGCATGCTCAAGGTTGATCAATTCATGCGTTTGTTCAATTACAGACTTTTCCTCAACCATTTGATACTTCATGAACTTGGAAGTACAATGCCTCTCGAGCCCTTGCTCTTCAGTATTATATTTTCGGTCCAACTTATCCCACAGCGACTTAGCAATGTACGAGTTCGAGCAGTAAACATCAAAGAGAACATTTGACAGTGACGACAAAATGATCCCTTGCCTAACTAATCCTTCTCAATCCACTTAGCTATTTCAGCTGTTTTGGGGTCAGTATCAGTTGGTTCAGGTCTAGTCACTAAAATCACTGAAAGAAGACCTTTCATTGTGAATCAGATTTTCATTCGTTGTCGCCAACGTTTGAAAAACTGGCCCCCAAACTTTTCTGGCAAGCCAAAAAGATCAACTTTAGAGGACAACAATGAACTAGCACCGAACCACTTGCAGATCAAAATGCTATTTTCAAATCAGCAGTTTAACAAATACTTAAATAGATAATTTCTTCAAGATTGTTGTAAACACAAGTTATAAACAACAGTTTATAAAGAAATTATAAAAGAGTTTATAATCACAAAGGTGGTATTTGTAAAACTAGTATTATAAATATTTCAGAAAATAGCAAACAGCAGTACAGATATTCCAAAAATTATTCAATTGCAATTCAATTTAACATAAGCATAAACTAAAGCAAACATACCGGTTTGGAATATAAGAATAGAAATACAAAGATCAGTATATAAACCGAGAATTTATCTCAAAATTCTGTATCGTAATAAAACTTAGACTGAATCACCAGAATATAGTTTGCCTTGAAGAAATTATTCCCCTATCAATGCAAAGGGTGAAGTGAAACTTTCTTCATGATAAGACAGTCTCAGAAGCCTTTTGATGTACTCCAGAAAGCTTCACCTCAAACACTACTCAGTTGTCGGAAAGAGACAAGCAACACTATGTAAGACAGACAGATATCAAAGGGAGAGAAGAGATTTTCTTAGTTATATTTTATTCTTCCCGCAGCAGCAACTATATATAGGCGAGAGGGAAAAGCCAGAATGATGTCTAGCTTCATTTTGGTCTAGATTCGTTCTGGAACAACTATGTAAAGCATGTCCAGATGCATTCTGGACCAAATACATTGAACCAGTAACTCCAAAAATATTTTTGGCAGTTTCTGTAATTGCAGAAATGGCTAGCAGTTTCCGTAACAACCTTTTGACTTTTCTTTTGAATTTAAAAATTCAAATTTTAAACAAAATTCCTAATAAAATTGGAATTTTCAGTAAAAAGATTAACCCGAGACAATTCGCCCAAACGCCCACGCTTGAGCTGCGACAGATGAGCGGCAACGATGACGTGCGCGTGTGTACACACTTCATGAGTCCCATAATTGATACTTTACCAAGTATCAATGCCTAAACCATATATAAGGTATATTTCCATTGGGTAAACTTTCAATGTGGGATAAATGGTCTTATATCAGATTAAAAGCCTTTTATGCTCCCACTTATTCCCCTATACTTTGTCTCACAAGCAATATGAGATTTCCTCGACATACATAATCATTTGTTTTTTTGTCCCCCCCCCCCCCCCCCCCCGCCCTTCATATTTATACAATATTTATGGATTCTAACCAAATTAGCACACATTCATAAAATTTATCACTTCTTAAACATTTAATTAAATACAAATCCCAATTGATTTGATGTCAATTACAATAAGTGGGGCATGTGGTAAAGCGTGGCCTGGATTTACCTTGAGGGCATTTGGGAACCTTTGGGGTTTTGTGCGACAATCTCTTGCATCAGCCGTAATGATGTGGTAAGTAAATTGTTATACCATGTAAGATTTTCCACATTTGAATTCTTACAAAATCCAGGTGCCCTGATGGTTTTGACCAGATTAACAAATCTGTTTCGTGTGAAATTCTTGCATTTGCTCCTATAATTTAAGGATCCTAAAGTCCTGGAAACCGTACAGTACTCTTGAATTCCATGGCTCATGAATCCAGAGAGGGTTGCTTATTAATGTGAGCAGTCAAAATATCAATGGGATCGATGGATGTGTGTGTGTGTGTGTGTGTGTGTGTGTGTGTGTGTGTGGTTTATAATATTATTTCAAGAATTATTTATCTTTGAAAAAGGGCAATCTTGTCTTTGTCACATGCATGTTGTCGCTTTCAGTCATCTATCTATTTTTAATTAGGTCGCCTGGAAGATTCTGATTAAGAATCCTATTACAAATTTCTCCATCGTAACTCCCGAGCCTTTAAATTTTCTCAGATCGTGTTTGTCTGTAGCTTAACTTTTTAATTCGTGTCTTTACAGCTTCGAGACATGGTATTTCATGGCATTGGTCCTCTTTGCTGGGTACTTGAAGGATGCTGAAGTTGCTGTGGCTGCATTGTCCATATGGTAAGTAATAATTTGATTATTCTATAGTTTGGATCTTCTGTTCCACGATAATGGTAATTTTGAGATATATAAAAAACAATAATTTTAGAAAACTCCTGTCAAGACCTCTACTCAATGCCTCATTATAATCCAAATATTGATGGATGGATTAAGTGTGCGCGATAAGTTTATCCAAGAATTTAATCTAGTAATGCAATTTGCTTAGATCTTGTCCTTATAACTTACCCTAAAATTTTCCTAGATACTCAACTTCTTCATTAAAAGTTACTACCTATAAACAACAAAGTAATCGATTTCCTTCATTATTAAAATGCAAATCTACCACAAGATTTTTGGGAAGTGCAAGGTGTAACATAGTTCAAATTAAATACGCATTTTGAAACCCAAATATCAATCAAAAATCAAGAATTATATAAATACAAACATAAAGTTGATGTTACTTATTGAATTCTTTCAATCACGCTCTACATTGGATTCAATGCAGCCGTAAGGTAAGTCCATAAGCATATTTTCCTTGTCATATACAAATATATATCTATAGTCAGTTAGTTAATTATGCAACTTTGCTAATGCATATGATTAATGTACTTATGTTCAGTGTAAGAGCACTGTCGAATGAATTGGGAGCATCTCATCCAAGAACGGCAAAATTTTCTGTCGTGGTGATGGTGATGGTGATATCTGCCATTGCGATTGGCCTTATAGTCTCTATCTTCTCCTCATCTTTCAAAATGAGAATCCTTCCTTATTCTCTATCTATTTTAATGTTTGACTACAGTGTGATACATACCTAATCAAGCCTATTTTAATGTTTGTTTCAATTGATAAAAGCCCTTGATAAATCCTAGGCCCTACATTATTTATTGTTGCTTTTGGAAAATGGATCAAGAGGGGGAATGCTTGATTAGGTGTGATAAGAATTACAAAGATTTAATAGTGTCTATTTTTTTTTTTATCTTATTTCCAATTAAACCATGATCCTAAAAATGGGAAAGAATGAGGAAATTATGAAAAACTTATTAAAAAGTATAAAAGATATAATAGTAAATTTATATATTATATTTTAATTTATTTATATATTAATCTTACCAACCAAACATAAAATTAAAATATTCTATCCTAATGAGCTTAAAATGTATCATTTACTTATATATCACTCATAATCACATCATTCCAAGCAAACGAGCCCTAAAAACACTGCAGTCAAACAAGTTGGGTATGAGCTCACACCTCGGTTTCTCCATTGTGGTGAATATCATTCAACCTTCCCTGTCCGGTAATCTACTTCACATTAATTAATTTATAGTAACTTTCTGTATAAATTTTGACTTGGTGTGGAGCTTTGGGTTTATAAATTGCTGAGGAAATTAATCTTGTAATTAATGCAGGAGTTGCTATTGGGACTGGATGGCAAGCTTTGATTGCCAATGTGAATATTGTATGCTACTATGTATTCGGTGTTCCTTCGGGTCTAATATTGGGATACACACTTAACATGGGTGTTAAAGTAAGTATATATTGTACCTTAAATCAAAATCAACCTGAATTAGTTATAGATATTTAGTTGTACAAATATTAACAATTGCTATTGAATTTTCAGGGCATATGGTATGGAATGGCCGTTGCTGGAACAGTTGTACAAACCCTAATCCTCTTTTGGATTGTATACAGAACTGATTGGAATAAAGAGGTATAAATTACACCTGCATTTAAACTTATTTATTTTTGGTTAAAAAAAACAAAATCTTGTTCTTGGTGGTATTATTGCTTAATAACTAATAAATTCGGGTTTAATTTGCCGGCTTCCATTGCGGCCAAAAGGATTAAATATTGGAGAGGGGAAAGAGATGCTGCTAAAAAAAAGGATGTGGAGAGAGAAGCTAATCAAACGGAAGAAATTCAGTGAAATTGTTCGGAATTAATTGTTTGAAGAAATTCTGATTAGTGCATGCATAATGCTAATTGATACATGAAATCTTTTTGGTTGAGCCGTAGATGAGATGTTGTGTTCAGTGCAAATAGCAGCATTTGGGTTAACTTTCGAAGACTAAATTTTCTTTCTTAATTTATTTCTTGATCTTTTTTTCAGGTTTTGTTGATGTTTATAGGGCTAAAATTAAGTGTGGATAAAGTCAACTATTCCTTGGAAATTAAATAAAAAATGATAAGGTTTTGTATTGTGAATTAATTATATAATTAGCATGTATTTCTTCGCTATTGCACGAAATGTTTGCCATGTAATAGTCTTTCGTAAACTGTACATGTTGAACTATTAGTACAATAAGCAGTAACTTTGGCGCAAATGACGAACTAAATGATTAATTTTCATTTAAATCTATCTTTAACATCATAAAAATTCTTGTTTATATCTGAATCGATGAAACTCAATTAATTACATAACTTGGAATTGTTCTTTCTTAAGTTATACAATCATTATATTATAAAAAATTTATTCACTTGCTATGCAAATGAATTGAGTTTGATCGAACCTAATTCAAAAGGTCTAATATTTGGCTTTACTACATAGAAATTTTAGTAGTGCTTTCTTTCTTTCTTTTGTGAAAAATGGACAGATTTTTAGTAAGTGCAATCAAGATTTTCTTCCCAATGAGTTTATATATGCAAGAACCCGTCATATAACACCGAAGGCAGATGACTAGAAAATTTAATTTTATGTGCTTTTTATAGTCCTCGGTCCCTTATCGCGTACGGATGAGCTTTGTTTAAATGGGAAAGGGGAGATTCTAGAATATTTGCTACGATTGCTTGTGGATCATTTTCCACATCTCATGTCTATGAGACGGGAGGCACGCATAAAGATACATTTGATTATAAGAGTGGCCCATTGTCTTTGGAGATAAGCAGCCAAATGCTCTCTTAGGCCAAAACCCATTTCAGTATTTACCAAATCCCTCTCTCCCTCTCTCCCTCTCACTTTTATATTGCGTCTCATTTTATTGTTGAAGGAAATCTCTTCCCATTTTTCTGCTTTATTTTTTCCTGCTTTTTCTTTATCAATTTATATAATGACATTTTTTTTATTGATATATTTGAAATTTTTATTCTCAAAATATAAATACACCATACATTTCATTTTCCTTCAATGTATTCTAAACTAATTGGTGCAAACAAAATCTGGGAGAAAAAATTTATTTTAGCGGGATAATTAAAAATTTGGTAGAAAATGTTTGCCCAAAATTACTTACATGGAAAAAATTGAGTTTCATATAATAATACAATTTTTTTACTTTTATTTATTTTAATTAAACATAATTTTCAAAAACAAACATGCATAATGGAAAAAAAAATGTCAAAATTTTGTGATACACATTTTTAAAATTATTTTATCAATAAATAAGAAATAAAAATTAAATTTCTAACTAATTCGATTAGTGTGAAATTTGATAAAATTTAATTCACGCTACAAAACAAAACAAATATTTTTTTTTCTCAAAGTTGGAAATTTATTATCCTAAATTAATAAAATAATTCACTACCCATATTAAATAATTTCAAAAAATTGAAATGATTAAATTTATCTATTATTTTAACTTTTTTTTATTAATATTCTCAATCCAAACAAATCAAAAACCAAAACAAACCCAAAACACCAAAAATTGATTTATTAATACACAAAAGGTTTTTTTACGTTTAAAAATAATATTTTCAGTTTAACGTATTTATGGATTTTTCTTAAATTTTAATATATTACTACCAAACAAATAAAAAGTTAAAAATAAATTTATTTATTCATAGACGATATTTTGGTAAGAGTTAAAGGAAAATTTTGATTTATTAAAAAAATTATTGTAAATTGTAAATTTATTTTAAATCCCAGGCAAACCCCAAAAAGACAAATCTCATAAAACAATTTCATTATCTCAAATAAAATTTTAAAACATATCTCAAAAATAATCTCACAACGATTTATAACCTCAACTCACATAAATACATCACATTATTATAATTATTACACTTTATATTTCACAATCATTCACAACCTCATATCTCATTCTCATATCTTAAAAACACCAAAAAATCTCAAATTCTTTAAAACACCAAATATGAGACACAACTCCACAAGCAATCACAAAATTTTAGATTCCAACAAACTTAATATATTAATATTTACATATTGTTAAAATAATTCCTCCACATGAATTGTAGTATGCTTTATTGTAGTTAAATTTTTTTAATATGACAGAAACGTAGTCATGTATCACTACAAGAAAAAAGGAAAGTTTGTAGGGATGTCTATAGTGAGATATCATCGTATTTCACTCACATGAGATACTTTTAAATTAAACGACACATATTATTTTATAATAAATTGGTATTAATTTCACAACAAGTCAATATTTTGTATTTTAAAATTTTAATACATTTAATGTTTTATAATATTCTCCCCAAAATTAAAAAAATAAAAATCCATTATTTTAGATGACATAATTTAATTCCTTTTAATTACATACTCTATGATGTTAAATAATAAACATATCTAAAGCAATATAAATAATTATGTTTGGATTTATTTATTAATCAAGATATAAAATTTGTAACGCCCACACTTAGGGTAACACCTAAGCTGAGGCGCTACTCAGTTCAATCTTAAATTGAACCTACAAATCAATCGATAGTTCATAACCAAATGTTTCAAGCTTATCAGAAATATCAGCGGATTCCAAATTTAACAAACTTGTCATAAGACAATAAATTCAAACCTTACACAATCCTACAACATACAACGCATATACTAAATACATTCCACAAAATCTCAAATTCAACTTATCAAAAACAGCGAAATTTCAAACTTAACAGACTCGTCAACACACTGAGTAAATGCAATGATTCACATTCTTACATAACAAAATATTTACATTCCTTAAGTCGACCATATCAACATGATATATCACAGCATCTTGAGTCCATGCTAAGCAATCGAAAATTTTCCATATACACATTCAACACTTGATCTATTACAAAATATTCATGTCCTGCCGGGAGTCCCATTCTCCACTTAATTCTTGTTTGAGAGAACCGAAATAACGAGAGTAAGTCCAAAGGACTTAGTGAGAGAGAAGAAAATGATACGATGCGAAGGGAAATCTATTGAGATACAAAAAATCAACAATAAATTCGGTAACAAGCAAGACCTTTCAATAGGAACATAATTCGGTAATAAGTAAGAATTTCTTTAACATGATCAACAGAGTACATGATACAAATGATATCGAACTTGACAAACTATTGGACATTCCGACCTTATGACTCCTGAATCAAATTATAATTGCAAATACCGAACATCGGTACAATATAAATAAGATCTCCTTATCACTCCATTGCTCGAGCACTCAGCTTGGCGGGTAATAACTTGATGATATGGCATGGCCGATCACATGTCGGATGCTGTCACTCACAGTTCGCTACCTCCAGCTAGCTGTAAGTCAAGATCGTAAGTGGGTACTAGTCGTAAGACCTGTGTCCGTCAGTTCGTTCCACCCGGCCGTCTTCCGAACCTAGCCCCTGGGCCCAAACCTCCCAGTAGCGTCCCTCTGGGTGAAAACCACCCATGGCGTCTCATGGGTTGAAAAGATATAATGCCAATAGATAAGAATTTAACCTTTCAAGCAATAACATGAATATTTCATAACTTTACCAAATTTACCATTTACAAGACAAAACATTTTCCAATAACGACCGACAAGGCCTATTCCAATAAATAGGGTACATAAACAATTTAAGAGAACTTTTGACATAAATAGGTCTAGTACTAAAATCCAGAGGTGCTACAGGGATAGACTCAAGAGGAGCTCCCACTGGACATGCACCGTCAACTAGTGTGACTCTTTGCTCTGTAACAAACTCAAGAGGAGCCTCCCACTGGACATGCTTTGTCAACTAGTCTGACTCTCTGCTCTGTAACAGACTCAAGAGGAGCCTCCCACTGGACATGCTTTGTCAACTAGTCTGACTTTTTGTCAACTGGACATGCACTATCAGCTAGTGTGGCCCTTTGCTCTACCTAGCACATATTTTATAGTACTGACCAAACAAGATATTTAAAAAGGTCAAGATTTTCAACGTTCAGTTGCCAATAGGGCAGAACAATTTAATAATTTTGCCAACAAGGCGATCAACAATACACTTGAGCAATCAACTTCAAATAGAGTTTATAAGTTCAGAGAAATTCACAGAGTTCGATTAAAAAACAGTTATTTTCAAGAAAGTACGGAAAGATACCAAATTGTTTCAAATCCAGGCGAACCTCACAAGGTTCGATAACCAAGCAACGTTAATCAAGACAAATATCAAATCAACAGAACCTAACGGGTTCAACATCAGATACAGGATAAGCTCATACAAACGATAACCAATTGGCAGATCCCTCACAGGGGTAACAATAATGTACGAAATACGATAATCAAATCAATAACAACCCTCACAGGGGTTTATCAATAAAATCGATAGGTACAAGAGTGCCAGATTGGCGGATCCTCACCTTAAAAGTCTTAGAAAGCAACCACAATCGGCCGTCTACTGATCTGTGGGACCTACTCCTTCATCACCTACCAAAGGAATAAGTTCACAATCAAATCTTCTGAATCTTAATCATAAATATAATGAATGTCATTATCAAACTTAAGGGTATTCCAACATAGTTCTGATAATTCTTAGATATTTAAACAGTCTATGACCTTGTTTCCCAATGTTCAGAGTACATAACTTAAACCCAATATCGACTATGATTTCTCAATCATAATTCTTAATGCACTTAAATGTTCTTATCACGTTCCTCAATTACTCTAACTGTTCAATCATAATTCTTAATTTCCATGTTACACTCAACTGTGTAAGGAAATCACCTATCATAGTCCTTAACTCGACAAGTCGATAAACTGGTTGTTAAAATCTTATTTAAAGTCTCAACAACAATCTGATAATTCCTCCAAGCCGATTAAACTCAATACTGTATTAATTACAAAATTAATCTATAACCTTAGACTAAATCATAGCTTAACAATCTTAATTCTGATCACAGTCAACTTCATCCGAAAATCTAAATACATTCAACAATTTAATCGAATCAAAATTTGATTCTTGAAATTTACCCAAATTGGGTCGAACCGGGACCCAATCTCATGTCGGAACTAGTCTAGACGAGTCCGAAATCAGATTCTACACAAACTGTCATAACGATGCCGTCACGCGCCGCCGCCAGCGATGGAAATTGCCACCACCAGCAAGTGTGCCTCGTCGAGGCGATCACAACCCCCTAATCAATTTCCTGATTGGCCACCGTTTGGCCGGTCAATTACGCCAAAAACCACCCTGAAACCCTAGCCTCGTCGCCATCCTCTGCCACCTTCAATTCCACTACCGCCATTCGCCGTTTCACCAAATTAACACCACCATCAGCCTACCCATCACCTTGCGACCAAAGCCCATCCAATCACAACCACTTCCCGTCGCCGAAAATGGCGGAACCGCCACCTCGTCGCAAGCTCGCCGTCGAGCTTAATTTTCTGGCCATTTTGCCGGTTGTTTTGGGTGAAACTTGGTATATATGTGTTCCTCTCAGCTAGAGGAAGCTTCCTATCGGAATGGATTTATGTTTTTCGATGTTTCACCGGTGGGGTGCGTTTTGGGCGCTTTGTGTGAATTTAACCAAATTTTGTCCTTCAACCTATATATGTAAAAGTACTTTTCAACCTTCTCACTTTAGCCTCAAAAGTTCTGACGACTTCAATATTACCCCAAAACTTTTAAACCTGCCTTCAATTGAGTCCTCCAACTTCTATTTCTTACACTTTGACCCCCAAAATTCCTATTTCTGGACAATCAAGTCCAAACTAGTTTATTTTGAGGTCCTCAAACTTTTATTTCTCTCACATTGACCCCCAAAACTTCAAAACTTTTACAATCAAGTCCTTTTTATTTATTTTTCGAGCCTTAAAATCCGATCAATTATCATCTTAATTTCTAAATCCTTATTTTTTTCAAAATACCAAATTTTAGGGGTGTTACAAAATTAGAAATAGTAAAATTTAATATATCATTCTAACAATATAATTTTAACAATTTTGGTTTGTATACTCAATAATATAAAATAAATATATTTAGAATAATTTAACTAAATTTATTTAATAAGTAAAATATTTTTCTAAAAAGAAATCTTAAATTTATTATTTCAGATAATATAATTTTGATAATTTTAAATATATACTTAATAATATTAATAAAAAAATATTTAATTTAATGAAATTAATTTATCAATTAAAAAATAAATTAAAAAAATTTTAAAAATATCTTCTTTCTTCCAAACACCTCCCCCTACCCAACACCCTTCCCCATCGTCTCCTTCTCCCCAACCAACCCCACGCCCCACCCAATAAAGACAGCCAACCATGGTCGGGTTGGCCATGGCTAGTCCAATCACCAGTAGCCCTGCCAAAGCCGTTGGCCATGGTCGGTTGTTTGTGGGAGTTAGGGACGGGGTTATGTGTGTGTGTGGGTGTGTGTGCGTGCGCGCCCTATGTATATATTTTATGTATTTATATATATGCATATTTATATATGTAAATATATAAATATTGTGAATATATTTTTAATAAAGTGTATTTGTCATTTATAATTTAATTTTTTTATTAATTTTCTTTTAAATATTTTCAATGAGGGTCAAAATGATCATTTTAGATTTTTGTTAAGATTAGAAAGTTATTGTAATTTTTTTAAAATATAAATATTGATTCATGTTAACAAATATATTAATACAAGATATTAAAATAATATAACTAATTAAAATTCACCATCAACCTCTTGTATAGGTAGCAGGTTAAATGTATTTTATTATATTACCAACTATCATCAAAATGAAAGGATATGATGTAAACCCAACAATTTAGGTTAAATGTATTTGTACTTACATGAGGTATGTACAATCAAGTTTGCACCAAAGACTACACAAAAACTGTCACTAGTGAATTAATAGAATATTTTATTTTATACATCCTACTTAGTTTTACAAATTTAATAGTGATAAAAATAGTATTTAATTGTTGTTATTGACAATTAGTGATGTATGTGTAATACCAAGAACCTAATGAGAATGAAATCTTGTCATACATTATAGTAAAGGTTCTTATTATCACTAGATTGTTACTACATATGTATTATTCATTGTCAATTGTAACAATTTATAATTTAGTTATTGTTACTTTTAGCCACATTGTGACGAAACAAAAATTATTGTTGCAAAAAATATCATTCATGATAAAATAAAAGTTATTGTCACTTAATATATGTAATTAGTGATAATTTTTACATTTATCACATACTTTTTTTGTCACTAACATTATATGTTTTAATTGTGTGTTTGAAAAAGTCTCAATTTTCCTTTTTCTATTTTCAGCCTTTTATTTTTTTTAAAAATAAATATCATTTCAAAAGTACTACTGCAGATACATTATTAGGATCAATGAGCATTGGAAAATAAATACATAAATGGTGGTTAGCTAGCTTGCGGCTTGTTTGTTTAGAAGCCTTACGGTATTAATTATTGAATCTTTAAACTGGTGAGAGCTAGCGTAAGTTTTGTCTATGTTTTTCAAGTTGTCAAAAAACAAAAATAAATAAATAAAAGTTTATAATACTTTTCAAGTTGTAAAAGATTGAGATTATAATATAGTGTGATATGAAATAAATCATGAACTGACATGCATATTCAATGGGGATGAAGTTGACACTTCCGTTGATTTCAGCCATACAATGCCAATTTAATACCACTTATATAAATATGGATAGGTGGCCTTTCTATTTAAACTTTTTGTGGATCTTAACACAACACAATTAAGTTAATAGATATTAAATTTTGACAACTGATCATTTGCCATCGGACGATCACAATACTTAAATTTAATTGTTGTTGTTAATTACTATGGATGAAAATAAATAGCATTATGCGAAGAGAAATAATTATTGAACATAGAATTATTTAAGAATATTGAACTCATATATAAAAATAACAGTAGAACATTAATATAAATTTCCTAATACACATGATCCTGGCGGCCTGTGAATTAGTATAATAAATTCTTAGTATGCATATATAAATTTAAAAAAAAAATTATGAACTTAAATAGTGAGTATGATATTAATCCATCATATTAAGCGAGCAACCCCCTTCTTTTGGATCATACAATAAACTACTTAAATACAAAAAATAAATAAAAAATAAAAGAAATGCACAATAATGATTGTTTTCAAATAAAATGGCACATTACAAAGTCATTAGCAAAGAGAATCGATCAATGAGTACTATTGAAAGTGCCTTGAAATTCAAGAAGAAAATGATGAAAATAACATGAAATGGTGAAAATAGTGAAGAAACGGAGAGAAATGGCGAAAATGGTGCCAAAAATGTGAGACGGGACAAAAACGGTGAAGAAACGACGGACAGCCGGCAGCAGCAGGCGTGCCCAAGCATTGGTGCCAAGCGCCCCAGCGCCTATAAGGCAGACGCCCCCGCGCTCGGGTGTGACTGGTCTATGCCCAGGCTCAGGTGCCACTGCCCGCCTCAACAAATTTGCACATTGTGCGCACTGAGATGCACGGCGGAGGCCAACGGGCTATTTTTTTATTCAAGCGCATATCTAATCAATTTTTTCCCATTTTCAAAAAATAACCCTATTCAAATTAGTTCTAGACCATTTTTGAGAATTTTCTCTCTAACGGAGGTCCTTAGTCTGTGGTGAAAGTGACAAAGCATAACTCCTACCGATTGGCCGACATGATGGGAAGCGAGTTACCCAGACCATGGAATGTAATTAATCTGAAGAAATTTTATATATAGATTGGATTGTACAAAAGGAACATGCTCATATGAATGTCATTTTTTGACCCTACAATCGCATGATCAGAGTTGTGTGCAATTCAATTATTAAACAACGATCAAATCGATCCTGCAGTTGCATAATCAGAGTTATGTGCAATTCAATTATTAAACAGCGATCAAGTCGACCCCGCAATTGCATTATCAGAGTTGTGCGCAATTCAATTATTAAATAGCAATTAAGTCGACCCCACAATCGCACGATCGAAAAATATGTAACCCAATTATTGCACGACGACCTATTCGACCTCATAGTCATGTGAAAAAATCTGTTTATGAATCAATTTTTTTAAATTCAAGTCAACCCCATAGTTGAACCCTTAATTTGACTCTTATATATAGATTTTTATGAACAACATATGATTTAAATTTTTTTGAAGTAAAAAAAAGCAATAAGCATTGAAGTCGACTAAAAAAGCAAGACATTTTGATAATCAAAGAACAATATTAACATCAAACTCTGGCAAGAAAATTAAAACGTCATCCAGAAGACCCTTAAAGCCATACATCTTTCCAAAAAATGAGAAAATTACACAAAATATGAGATCACCTAGCTGGACCTCGTGCCATGTCCTTATCAAGCCATGGCCTCGTCAACCACCTCATCGACAACCTTGAATAGCTTGCCGGTCGAATTAAGACCTACATCCAGAGCAGCCCCTCGACCTCTTGTTCACACCCAGTCCATGGTGCTCTAGTAGGTCGAGAAGGCTCTACCTCTTCAGTCAAAAATATACGTTCATCAGCGAGAAAGAAGTCTATCATGTTCACCTCATTATTCTTTATCTCCAAGGCAAACTTGCCCACAAAAGCAAATTCTTTTCCCACTGAAATGACCCGCAGATAGGGAAGAGCAGTAGCTACAGCTGTTTCTTCAGGAGGAGCATTCTCATTAAAAGGCTCAAGGCGATCACTCTTTATCACGTTGAGCTTCGCTTTATCCTCTGCTCGAGATTGATACCTAAGGAACTCAAGTTGTTTGACTGCCCAATCGAACGCTTCCTTGGTGTCATCCATATTGAATGTTATGCTCGTATTGGTAAAGGCCGAACAGAGCATAAACTGCTACAAAGCCTCCTTTCGAATTCTAAATAGCACTTTAAAGAACTCACCCCTCACATATCGCAGAGCACTATCATATCCTTGTGCTCGACCTAACTCAAAGGCCTCATGAACAGAATTAACCAATTTCTTCAGTTGCTCTTCGGCTTGGCTCTTGCCTTAAACGGCCACTAATAGGTCAACATCTTTTTCCTCAAGTTGTTTAGTCAATTCGGCCAGCCTTGACTCCAAGGAATCAACCTTGGTCTTAACCAGGTTATTTTGCTCTTTCTCCAGCTCCTCACACTTCTCTTCCGACAGTAGACGATTGGTCTCACACAATTCATACCTCCAATGGATCGTAACCCTACCGCCCAACTTATAGAATATTGAACAATTCATAAAGGCATCAATCTTGCAACAATACATATTAAATTTCGACAAGAAACACTTACCATGGTTGCATGGTAAGCAAAAGTTTTCAAGGCACCAAGCTGCTCGTAGTTGAACATCTCAACCTAATCCTTCTGGAACAAACCAACTGTCAAAATGGCTAGAGACGTCACCGATGTCGAACCAGCACCCATCATGATCGCCGTGTTCGATACCCCCACTTTTCACCAAAATGTAGCTCAAGAAATGTAAGCACATTGCACAAGCGTTCGAGCAGCAGCATCGCTAAGTGACCTCGATGGGTTCATTCACCTTTTTCTTTCCTTTTTCAACCGCAGTCTTCTTTGGGACAGTCTGTGCCGCAGTCTTAATAGCCTTTCCTTTTTGCTGCGAAGATGGGTAGCTCGCCACTCCAATATTTTCAACAGTAGCAGGTTGACTTCCCTTAGCCACCGGGCCAACCCCAACATGTTGAGCAGCAACTTCTCGATGAGCTGCAGCAGCCTATGGGCATTGTTGCACCTCTTGTTGTTTTGGGCCTCACGCAATTCATAGTTTCCTAGCCTGGAAAACAAACCAATATCGATCAGAAAGATTAGCTTCTACAAACTACGAGTAATAAATTACATAAACTGCAAAAGTTAGTCTCTACCCAAGTGTGCGTTAGCATGTAACTCTATTGGCGATCAACAATCCCGCCAGAACCAAATTTCTCTCCTTTATAAATATGGAAGCATCCATTTCACCAAACTCAAGGAGATCTCGGATAAAGATGTTGTTCTACGATAAGTTCCCATCCAGATTCAATTCAACCCTACCCATCATCTACCCTCTTGAAATGTTAAAACTGACCCTGCCTAGGGATCGAACATAAAAATATCTCTCTTTCTACTTTTGGCCATGGGAGGAGGATAGGGTTCTAAAGATTTTTTTACGAGGTCGAGCTATCAAATAGTAAAATCCCAACTCCCCAGTTAAACCTAACTTCCAGGACATGGGCAAATGAAATAGATGGCTAAAGTTAGGCCACGAAGGGGGTTGGTCGAAAATGGCCATTAGAACGACAAAGCTACACATAAGGGAGAAATAGTTGGGCAGAAGCTGACTTATACAAACTTGTAGACCTCTCAGTAGGTTGACTATAGGATCAGCTAGAGGGAATCTAAGACCACACTTCATGGCATCTTCAAAAATAGTTATACACCCCTTTGGAAGTGTGTGCATTCTATCCACAACCCCAGGCTTAATTAGTTCGGACTCATTTGGTATGTGGTACTTTGACCTAACAGACCTAAGGTCATTTAAAGGCATGTTGACATAATATCACTATAATGAGTGGTAATGAATAGCCTACCCCTCAACTTGGGAGACTTATCTATTTCCTCTAATGGCCCTACCTCTTTGACCACAAGCTGAGAGGGCCCAGCTTCATCGACAACAGGGTTAGAAGGACCCACCCCCTCATCTACTTTCAATACCCCCACTGATATACCTAACTCAAGTTTACAAATAGATCGCAACATCCCCCTAGACGACTCACTTGAGTCTGCTTTGCTATTCGAGGCATCAATGGAGCTTGCTGCCTCAGAATTGGTACTTGAACTTGAATACTATAAGTAGATATTGATAGGAAAATTTAAACGATAGGGAGAAAGATTTATGAATAATGCATGTAGAAATTTAAAGGCTGAAGATTGCTCAAAACTCAATCTCAAATCCTCATTGCTCGACCTCAAATGCATTGTGGTAAAAGTAAAAAATAATCGATGAAAGTAACTATTTATATGCGAGCCTAGAATCTTAGCCAATTAAATTTATCGGTAACCAGCTAATAATTGCATAACCGTCGGTCACCTCTGCATAAATATTCGTGTAACCGCCTATAATGACTCCTGCCTCTATTACCCTAGTTGACATTCATAACCTTTTTTCCCGTTCCAATAATTCTCATCGATATACTAACCATAATTTCATCAAGCTACTCTTAACTTTGATCGTGCTATGGTCGAACTATGGAATGGGGGGAATCATGATATGGGTAGGCCCAACATGCCCAATGTACCTATAACCTACTCAACTTATAGGGCCTAAAGCCCAATAACAGGCCCAACAAAATATCTTGGAGGCACAGATACTCCCATTTCGATCGGTGAGGTCAAATTTTCCGACCTAGAGGTTGAAGTGAACGAGGAAGAGCATTAATAGCAATTAATGGCGATCTCTGCCTCCCATCAAATACGTATTAAATGCACCTTAACCATTAGACTATCTGCATTATTGGCTTGACAACGCATCACCTCAGCATTAATGGCGGTATGGATCCCTTCTCCGGCCAATTAGCCATGTGTAAAGCTCTAACTTAGGTCAAAAAGACCTAAGATACCCCTACTCATGGGAACAGTATCTGAAATATATTAAGGAGCTAAACCCGTCTTTAGATCCTTAAGAAAATACTATAAATACCTCATCCTTCAAAGTAACAGTAAGCCTCCATATTCTCTTTGAACTATTACTCTGTCCAATTATTCCCAAGTCAAAGTACTGACATAACCAATAGAGGGTCTTAGCCGAGGACCCTCTCGGTTAGCCTGACGTTTGTTCTGTGGTTGCAAAATCCAACTCATGTCTTCAAACTCCATCTTTCTAGTCGATCAACCCATCAAATTGAAGATCCAGGAGTCCATTATACCAAAATTAGCATCATCACCATCTAATTTGTAATTTTAAGATTTAAATATAAACATTAATTTCTAATATATGATATACATCATATATTGACAATAATATTTTATTTATATTATCATCAGCCTCTATTCATCATAAATTTACAATTCAACATCACACTTCACAATATCACAATAATATTTCATCACAACCCACAACTCACAAAAGCATTAAATCCAAACATTTGAACAAATTCCAAAATAAAATAAACAAAATTTTCAAGAAAATAATCAATATCTAAATACATCACAAACCAAATAAAATATTCAATTCCTAAAATCTTATAACAAATACAAAACAAAATGAGAAAGTTAGGTTGAAACTTGGGAGTTGAAAGTGAAGATAGTGAGTTCACGGTTCATCTGGAAAGCTTCTGCCTTCTCTACCCTTTTCTAATTTTCTTAGCTAATAACTAATTCTTTTGCAATTTAATATTTAATTTAGTGTTGGGTTGGACTACTAAAATCTACATGCTTGGGCTTTAAATTATTTTTCAAATTTTAGAGGCCCAAAATTTTAGAGACCCAAAAATTTCAAAAGCCCAGAAAAAATTGTATAAATGTATAATTACTTTACTTTTCTTTTTAGTAAAATGGGGGTACCCGATCAGGTATTGGGTACCCTAAGCCACTACACGGCACCCCACCCGAATTTTTTTGAATACCCCCTTAAATACCTAATCGGGTGGAGGGACTAAAAATACCCGACCTGAACGGGAAATACCCAATATAGTCAGGTCGAGTACCCCAATACCCGAATTCGATTCCACCCCTAAGCACATGTGGATAAGGTATGAAGGAAGCTTCCTGAAGCTTCTTACTCACCTAAATACCACAAGTGGCCGGCCCCTAGGAATCCAATTTAAGCATCATTCTTCCTTCTCAAGGTAGCACAACTCATGTGTTGAGTAACTACCTACAATATCTTTCCTATCTCTCTCCTAAAAAACGCCTAATCCCATCATCTTTTTCATCATCTCTTCTCTGGCAAAAGGTGTTAGGATTTGAGAGTTTTTCCTAGGTGTGTGAATCAACATTAGAGGCTTCACACTTGGGAAGCTTAGAATTGGAAAATTGAACCTTCCGCGTGGCCCATTTTGGAGAAAAATTTAGGTGACTTGCAGTAGATTTTTTCCTCCTATTTTTGGCCAAATTGGGGCTGCTTAGGAGGCCTTTTGATGAGAAAATTTGTTGGATAAAGGAGTTCTTGGTGTGGAGAAAACGGATCCAAGAATAGGAGAACTAGATCTTGATCTGTAGGAGTCCATAAGAAGATCTACATCATTCACCTTGACTATACATCAAAGGTAGTCCTCTTGTCTTTAAAAATCCTAATTTGTGGCATGATGAATGATCCTAATTTTCGAGATAGGTAGTTAATTTGCATTAGTTTGGTTTAATTCATGGATCCTTACCTATCTCCCTGCTACAAGTGGTATCAGAGCCATCTTCATGTCAAAATTAGGATTTTTTGAATTGATTCATATGATGGATTGATTCTAAATCTCCAAATCCTTAATTCAATTGTTAAATTTAAGAGTTTGGAGATTATGTATATGCCTCTTGATATGTTTGAATGAAATAGGTCAATATATATTTAATTGTTAATTCATATGTTGGCATGATTTTTATTCAAATATATGTGAGATATAGATTTAGCATTAAAATTTATGTTATATGATGATATAGCATGTAGTTAATAGCTTTAAGGTGTTTTAGCTATTCTTGAATCCAAATAGATTGCTTATAACTGAAGATTTTTTAAGAATATGATTCTTTCTTTAGATTTGAACTTTAATGCTTTCTGGACACTTTATTTTTTGTTTTAAAAGGGTATTTAATCCAGAAAACTATCAAATTATGCATGAAAAGGTGTTAAGGAAGAGTCCATAAAATTTGGAACACAAAACTCAATACATATGTGGTGTTGCAAAGGAAATAACGGATCAAAATTCTTCAATCAAGCTGATTCAATTTCTAATGGGGCTCAATGAAGGTTATGATAATATAAGGAACCAAATTCTGGTAATGGAACCGCTACCTAATGTCAACAAGGCCTACTCCATGATACTAAGAGTTGAGAAACAAAGGGAAGTGCATAACAATTTTATTGGCAATTTAGAGTACAGCAATGATGGCAATGAACCAAAATGTCATAAACCAAACTAGTGCGAGTAACAAGGGTTAGCAGTACAAGAAACAGGACAAATGGGAAACAAGTAAAGAAAACTAAGAAATCTAACATGTTATGTTCTCACTGTAACTTCACAGGTCACACAAGAGATACATGCTTCAAGCTACACGGAGTCTCTGATTGGTATAAAGAACTGATGAATACCAGGGGCAAACATATTGCAAGGCACATTGCCAACATGATTGAGACCTCCACTGAGATAGAAACTGAAAAAGAAGCTCCATTGACTGCAGACCTCAAAAAAGAATTCAAGACATTATACATCTTAAAATCAGCAAATTTATGAAAGGAAAGAGTGCTACTGAGAGCTCAGTGGCGAACATGGCTTATTTCAATGATTTTGCAAGTACTCATGCTCCTCACTTTGCTTTTAGTACAGTTAGCAAACTAGAACTAGAGACTTGGATCGTAGATATAAGGGCTTCAAGCCATATTTGCTGTGACATTAAGCTAATGACCAAACCAAAACCAGTAAAAGAAATAACACATGTATATTTGCCTTATGAAAATGTGAAAATTGTCCATCATATCGGAGACATATTTTCCCAACAAACTTATTCTAACTGATGCTTTGCACATCCCCTCCTTCCATTACAACATATTTTCAATGAATAAACTCTCTAAATCTGCCTTGATTAAATTTTTATTTTACCGAACACATTATTTATTGCAAGACCTTCAGATGGAACATGTATTAGTTGTGGGAAAAGTAATTGGACGGTTGTATGTCCTTGACTCTACTTCCTTTGATTGTAATTAGTTGAGAAACCATACTAGACTCCTAGAACATACCAATAAACTACCTAAATCCTTGTTTGTATCTTCCCAATGTAATAACTTTGTAGAGCCTGTTAAAGAAACACATGATACTCAGTCACTGTCTCTCTGGCACAAGAGACTTGGACACCTGTCACCTTCTGCAATGTATCATTTGAAATTTCTCATAAATAAAAGTACTTTTGCTTTACCTCCATGTGATATCTGTCCATTAGCAAAGCAACAAAGGTTCAATTTCCCTATTAGTACTTCACAAAACACCCAAATCTTTGAACTTATACATTTGGATGTTTGGGGACCTTACCTTCAACCTTCTATAACTAGTACTCGCTACTTTCTAACCATTGTAGATGACTTCAGTAGAGCTACCTGGACTTACTTACTATCTTATAAAACTCAAGTAGTCACTATATTAGCCCATTTCCTCGAAATGGTTCAGACACAATTTCACACTCCTGTAAAAACTATAAGATCATATAATGGCACTGAGTTTACATGCCATGAGTGCAAAATGCTCTTTCTTGCAATGGAATCATATACCAAAAATCTATCCATTAGCAAAGCAACAAAGGGTAACTTTCCTTGTTAGTAGTTCACAAAGCAACAAATCTTTGAACTTATGCATCTGGATGTTTGGGGACCTTACCATCAACCTTCTATAACTAGTGCTCGGTACTTTCTAACCATTGTAGATGACTTCAATAGAGCTACCTGGACTTACTTACTATCTTATAAAACTCAAGTAGTCACCACATTAGCCCATTTCCTTAAAATGGTTCAGACACAATTTTCACACTCCTGTCAAAACTATAAGATCAAATAATAACACTGAGTTTACATTCCATGAGCGCAAAATGCTTTTTCTTGCAAATGGAATCATAAACCAAAAATCTGCCCCCTATTCTCCTCAACAAAATGGCACAGTTGAAAGAAAACATAAACACCTTCTACAACTTGTAAGAGCTTCATTATTCCAATCTGACTTACCTAAAAGGTTCTGGGGGGGAAGCTATTCTTACGGCACATTATAAACAGAATTCCCTCATCGACCCTTCATTGGAAGACTCCACGTGAGCTACTTTACAATAAACCACTAGATTATAGCTCTCTAAAAACCTTTGGTTGCTTAAGTTATGTCATAAATACTCAACCAGATAAACATAAACTAGATAGTAGAGCATTCAAATGCATATTCCTTGGTTTTAGTCCTGACCAAAAGGCATTCAAGGTATATAATCTCTCTACTCACAAACATATGGTGTCTAGAGATGTTATCATTCATGAATCTGTCTTTCCTTACCTCAGCTCAGATCCACAATCTACTCCCTTGCCTATTCCCTTTCAAGATGATGACTTCATGACAAATGATACCTCACTTCCTTCAAATTCTAAGCCCAACCTCTTAAATCCGTATTCTTCTTCTCTAGATCACAGTACTTAGTCAACTAGACCTCTTCCTCATGTTGTCCCTATTAGACATAGCACTAGAACAAAACACAAACCTACCTAGCTAAATGACTATGTGACTGCAGCCATACAGTATTCATTTCCCACTTCCAATACCTCAGTAAATAAAGTGACTACTGGATCACCGTACCCCATCAAAACTTACCCTTATACTAAATCCTCAAAATTTAATGCACAATACATGGAGTGTTTAGCAAATGTATTATTTATCTCAGAACCTGCTTCCTATAAGCAAGCTTGCACTGATCCAAGATGGATTGAGGCCTTGCAAAATGAATTAAATGCATTGGAAAGGAATCAAACATCGGAATTGACTCAATTACCAACTGGGAAGAGAACTATTGGTTGCAAATTGGTATATGAAGTTAAATATGCTAATACTGGTACTGTTAACAGATTTAAAGCAAGGCTTGTTGCATAGGGGTTTAATCAAGTTGAGGGATTAGACTATACTGATTCCTTTTCTCTAGTTACTAAGCTAGTAACCAATGTTTGATAAATTGGACCGATGAAGGAACTAACCTTATTGGTTACTAGTTCAACCGGTTCAATAGGTTTAACCACCGATTGAACTGGTGTGACGTGATAATTATATTTAATATTATATTAATATATTAAAAATATAAAATATATAAATATATATAAAGGGGAAAAAATAAAAATTACCTAATATCATGAAACTTTCTCCAAACTTTACTCCATAATAATATTCATACATCAATTTAAAATGTCAAATCATGAAATCAGAGTTGCTAGAAAATATCCTTATAGAATCCATTACAACTTATAAAAACAATAAACACCAACTCAAATAATGTAAAAGTCCCAAATGTAAATAAAAACTAATATTACAATAGACAACAACTGAACAAAGTCATATTACGCAAATTTTCAATCATTATCCACACTCTCACCAAAGTCAAATGAACAATATTCATAATATCACCACTATCACTTGGACTAGTCCCAACGCTACCATATTTTGACAAGTCAATATCATCATTTCCAACAAATTCATCTTCATTCACATTGTTTGCATGCCCTAGACAAAATTTAAAGATACGAATAAGTAAGAAATACAATATAACGATTGAATAAATTGAAGTATATACTAACCTTTTGATTGCTTAGCTTGCAATTGATCATTACCTCAAGCATTTCTTCCAATTCATCATAATCTAGCTCTCCATTTGGTGTTTCATCAACTGCCCAAAAATCCACCTCGTCAATGCACTCATAATCAATCGAATCATATGGTCTTTTCTTTGCACTAAGACTACAAAGTATACCAAAAATATAAAATTAAAATTTATTATGATAACTACATAAATCAACTAAGAGAACATTAAAATAATAAGTAAAATAAACAAAAATAAACTTCATACCGATATTGCAAACATAAATTATAGTGGAAAAAGACAAGATCATTAAGTCTAGCATGCTCCAATCTATTCCTTTTTTTGTATGGATGTGCTCAAACACACTCCAATTACGCTCACAACCGGATGAAGATGAAGTTTGACTTAAAATCTTAATAGCGAGCTTTTGTAAGTTTGGTATCAAACACCCTCCACCATTCATATAAAAATTATCAAATATAAAGATTAGAATAAATATTATAAAATAAATAAGAAATTTTAAGATCTATAACTAATTAAAAATACTAACCAAGAAGAGTACTTCTTGAGTTTTTAAAGCCAATGCCCTTCCAAAACCTTTTTGACGCTCCCAAAACATGGTAATTTCCTCCATCACAGTTGTCACAACTAGAAGATGTATGTCAACAACATCAAGAAGTCCTTTCATCACCTCAGGACTTTCGGTAAGACTTTCGGATCATATTGGAAACTACGATTTAACCAAAAGGCAGCTGCGTGAAGGTTCTTGCGCAACATTATGTCCCACCTTGCATTGATTTTGTCAACATATTCACCATAATACCTCTCTTTATTACGAAATAATTCTTTTATGGCTTTGATCACCCTCAACATACCCTTATACACATAACATGGTGAAGGTTTCTCATCAGAATCACAAATGTGCATCAATGTCATGATTTGGCCCGTGATCTTTGAAACAATTAAACAATTATTCCAAAACTTCACGTCTAGACTAATTTGTTCAACTTCCTTTACTTTAGTTGAATTAAAAAACTTTTTGAACCCTTGACTTGTAACCATTGCTTGCAAATATTTTTTGTGGTCATAAAGACTTTTCAAAGCTATGAATTTTGTGCCAAAATGGGTATCTCCTAGGCGAATAATTTTTGTCCAACCCGGCCTTTTCCTCAACCAAGCATGAGGCCACTTATGATTGTAAACAAAAACCATAATCCTTAAAGTCATTAACAAGAGGCATCTCAGATATGTCTTTCATAATTAAATTAATGTAATGAGCAGCACAAGGAGACCAACATATTAATGGATACTTTTCAAAAGCAATCTTCCAGCACTTGTGTAGTTGCTTGCATTATCAGTAACAACATGCACAACATTTTTAGGACCAACCATTTCAACAATTTCAGCAAAAAGATTGCACAAATTCTCAGCATTTGCCTCTATACTTGAAATATCAACAGATTTAATGAACGAAATCCCAGAGGAATAATACACTAAGAAATTAATCAAAGATCTATGCATATTAGCAGTCCAACCATCAGCCATAACTGTACAACCAACCTCAACCCACTTAGTATGGAACGAATCAACAATCAATGGGACTTGTGTTTTAGCTACTCTAAGTAAATGAAATATTAGTGCATAATAAATAGGTCCAGTATAGCCATGGCCCATGGTGGCTATCCTACTAATTGTCTGCTAAAAATAGGGTGAATTCACGGCATTTAGTGGAATACCACTATCATAAATCCACAGAACAATAGCCATGTCAGTTTCATACCATCTTTCTCGGCTTTGCATACATACTTGTATACTAGGTGGGAATGAATCAATTCCAGCCTTGCCTTTCATATAGTTTCCGTATTATTAGTTCTCTTTCTTTTATTACTACCTTCTTTTTTATCCCTCAAATGTGGAATCTCATGAATATCATCTTCTTCACAATGATGCACATCATCAAAAGTTTCAATATTTTCTTTTTTCTTTTGACTAATCTCTGCTAAACTTACTTTTATTTGAAAAGGAACTTCAGAAGTAACTTTAGGACAAGGTTTCACATTACCAGTTATGCCAACTAGTTGTTGCTTCACTCGATTAATCCTCCCTCCAGAAATTGGTTGATTGCAGAATTGGCATATAATTGCCTAACATTTCCCGCTTTTTGATGATGCTTCAAAACAATATTTCCACGCTGGGTCTAACCTTCTCCTTGAATTTGAAGTCTGGCTATTAGATGTTTGATCTACTAATTGGGATTCCGTAGACAAAGTTCTATCAACACCATCCATGTCCTACAAATTCAATAAAACATTATGAAATCAAGTTATGATCGAATTATCTTAATAATTAATTTAAAAGCAAATGACATTTTTATTAATACAAATTAGTAAAATAGGTTGAAAATTTGGACATCTTTCAAGAATTGGCCTCAACTTGCAAACTAGGGGAGTCCCATTTTAAAGACTTTTTGATCACTTAGTTTATTAAGCTAATTCAAGTAACCTTACAATTGGTTATAATCAAGCTACACAGAAATTATGGCCAAATAATTCTTTACTACTTTTTTCTTTTTCTTTTTTTCCTTTTCCTTTTCCTTTTACTTTTTATAGATATCTCTTCTAGAAAATGGAAAGAAAATCAAATATAGGACCTCATATAGGGTTCAAGCTTGAGTAAATCATAAACCCATTTTAGTGAAAATTTTATTTTATTTCAATTGAATCAATATACTTGTTTAAAGAAAATAAAAGAAACAACAAAATGAACAATAAACTCATATTTCATTTCAATTAAATCCATATACATATTTAAAGAAAATAAAAGAAACAATGAATGAACAACAAACTCCTGTTTTATGTCAATCCATATGCATATTTAAAGAAAATAAAAGAAACAAAAAATGAACAATAAACTCCTATTTTATTTCAATTGAATCAACATACATATTTAAAGAAAATAAAAGAAACAACAAATGAAGAATAAACTTGAAAAGTACCTCTTTCAAAACTTGGGTCTTAATTCTTGAAACTTAGTTCTTGAATATAAGTTTGGGGTTTGATGTTTGGACTTTGGAGAGGATATAAATGAGAAAATAGAAGGGGAAAAAAAGGAAAAAGAGGATTGAAAATGAAAAAGAGGACAGTGTGAAGAATCTCGCAACCATTGTGTCTTTGGGCTTTCCTTAGCTGCTACTTGCCTTTTGTGTTGTTAAGTTAGCAATGCTTAGGGATTTTACTTTTTACTTTTTACTTTCTATTTAATTAGTTTTTAATTTTTATTAAAAAAAACAACTAATAATCAATTTAAAGCAAAATCGGTTCACCAGTTCACACCAATTTTTTACCAGTTGACACTAGTTTTATGATAAACTGATTTTATATATAAAATCAGACTGAAACCTTGGCTGGTTCCCGATCTAACTGGTTGAACTAGTCGGTTCAGTTCGATTTCTCAATCATTGCTAGTAACTATTAGAATATTTTTAGCATTAGCCACAGCAAAGTCTTGGGGAATTCACCAATTAGACTTAAATAATACATTCTTGCATGGCTATCTACATGACGAAGTCTATATGACCCCTCCAGAAGGTTATGGAACAGCAAAATCAGGTCAAGTCTGCAAATTACTCAAATCTCTCTATGGTCTTAAACAGGCCCCTAGAGAATGGAATATTGAGTTTACATCCAAACTGCAACTCTTAGGTTTCACTCAATCAGCATATGATCATTATCTCTTTATCAAACACTTTGGTTCCAAGTTCATGGCTTTGCTTGTGTATGTTGATGATGTCTTAATTACTGGTACTGATGAAGATGATATTCTAGCTATGCAAGCCTTCTTAGACCAACAATTTACAATCAAGGATCTAGGGCATGTCAAATATTTCTTGGGAATAGAGGTAGCTAGATCTTCTGAAGGAACTTTCTTAAACCAAAGAAAATATGTTAGACATCTTGCAGGATGTTGGTTTTTTTGGAGCCAAACCTGCCTCTACATCTCTTCCAAAGGGACACAAACTCACTGCAAACTCTGGTCCTTCCTTCCCTGAAACAAATAAGTACAGAAGACTAGTAGGAAGACTATTATACTTGAATACTACAAGACCAGACATCTTCTTTGCTGTCCAGAGCTCAACCAGTTCATGAACTCTCCATGTCTTAAAATACCTCAAGCATACACCATCCACAGGTCTGTTCTTTGCCACATCAAACTCTCTCCAATTACACATATATTTTGATGCTAATTGGGTAACTTGTCAAGATACTAGAAGATCAGTCATTGGCTTCTGCATATTTCTTGGGAATTCTCTCATTTCTTGGAAGTCCAAGAAGCAAAACACAATTTCTAGGTCCACAACTGAAGCAGAATAAAGGAGGCATCCACTATGTGTGAACTTTAGTGGATTTCTTTCTTACTCAGAGATTTTGGCATCCCTCTCACACAACTTATTGATCTTTTCTGTGACAACCAAGCTGTAATTCACATTGCAGCCAATCCTGTCTTCCATGAACGCACCAAGCATCTTGACATTGATTGCCACCTGGTGAGACAACAACTTAAGCAGGGTTTTATATCTCCCAAACATGTATCTTCCAACCAACAACTTGCAGATCTTCACCAAGTTCCTCAGACCTCAATTCTCCTTCTTGATCCCCAAGTTGGGCCTTGTTGATGTTCACCAGTCTCCAACTTGAGGGAGGGGTGTAGAAATCATCTAATTTTATTACATCTTCCCATTTTAATTTTCTTTAATTTTGTTAGTTAGCAAAACGGTGTTGTTCCATTTTCAGTTAGATTATTTGTAGTTTGTTAAATTGTATTTCCAGCATGTATATAAGTGGACTCCAGTGGTACTTCTTTTCAAATTGATTAGTGGGGAGAAATTTTTTTCCCAAAATTCCCTTTCGGTCTTCTGTTCAAAAATGAATGGAAAAGACACATGCAAGTAATGGTACTTTACTATTTGTGATAGTCGTATTATTTATTATTAGTAATTTTCGTATAATTTATGTATGTTAAAGTTTTATAATATAAAATAAATTAAAATAATTTTTTTTTTTTCATATAACGTTATTTATAGTTCTTAATAATTTTAATATATTTATTTAAATTTTTAAATAAATAAAAATAAAATTATAATAAAATGATAGTAGGACAGCTATAAAGTGTTAATTATGAAATGTAAATCATATATTGTATAAATAAGTTGTAGTTATGAAAATTAAAAGATACCAACAAATGCATTTTATCAAGATCACTCATAAATATAATAAAATGAGATCGGTGCTTTGAAAAGAGTATAATAACAATACAAAAGGCAAACACATGATCAAGATAATGCAAGCCATGCTTTATGGCTTTCCCGTCATATTTAAAAAACTGACACAATAATTCAAGTAACGGTGCGTGGCCTTCCGCATATGCCCCTCTCACAACCAACAAGCATGGTTATTGTTATCTGGCTAGTATGTTTTCTTTATAAAAAAAATTTATAAACAAAATATTGACATAATTTAATTAGTTAATTTTTTTCAAAAAAAAAATTTTCTAATAATATTATTGCGGCCTCTTTCTTTAATTGGTTCGCTTCATCAGAAGATAAGAACTCACCTTCAGTCACTCTGAATGCTTAGAATTTCAATACTGAGAAAAGTAAAAAATTATTAATCTTAATGCATCAGAAAGAATGAGAGTTCAAGTATATATACACATAAATTTTGGAATTACAATCCTACATACATGAAAAAATACACTCCTAAATTAAGGTATTTTTATCCTTGAGTGTGATGTAGGCTCATCAAATATATAAGAGAGTAAATAATTCAAGTAAGAGTGGCCTTTGTTTCCTTGTTTTTCAGCAGAACAACTAAATCAATTATTTACCACATCAATATATGAAATACTGATCAAGTGCAGTAAAAAAATTAAGGGTTAAATACACTTTGCCTCCTAAACTATACTGATAGTCGCAAATATCTCCTAAACTATCCAATGTAACAAAAAGCCCCCTCAACTTAATGGCAACAGATGGAAAAGAGGAGAAAGAAAATTTGTGTATATTTTTACTCAATATTTCAAAATTTTCCTTCAGCCACTTAATCCAAAAATTATGCATTAGATAATTTCTTTGCTTGAGAAAAAACAATTTTAGCCAAGAAAAGGGGGGGGAAAAAGGGATTCATCTCATGAACTTGATCTTGAAAAAACAAAACCCACTTTCTTTTCTTCATTCATGCACTTTCAAACCAAAATTTATAAAAAATTGTTTTTCATTGCAATATGGGTTAAAAATCATAATAATAATCTAACTTTTTTGTTGGTGGTTTGAATTTTTTCAGATATTTTAGATTTTTCAACAAAAAGTATTTTAAGTTTTTATCTTTATAACTAGAGGATTAGGTACCCCAATACTATTGGCTTGTCGGATTGTAAAGGGATTCAATCATTTTATTGTCTTCTTCAACTTTTTACAAACAAAGAATTTTCCTTTTTTACCAACTCTATTTCTTCAAAATGTTCCCAACACGTACCATAATAAATGACCTAATTTCTACAATTCCTAAACCCTATAACACATATATATATATATATACCAGAATATAATATTAAATCCATGAAATATTTTTTGTGAAATTTATGAAAAAAAGACCCTACCTTTTTTAAGGATGAAATCCTAAATCTTTTTTGTAATTTATAAAATTCCTAAACTCTATGATATATATACAAGAATATAAATATAAACCTAATATAGATAAGCCCAACAGGCCTAACCTACTAACAGTCGACCAGGCGATTAACTAAGCCCAAAATCTCATTGAGCTATTTCGCCAACTTAATTACCAATATCCCATCAGTCAACCAGCAAGTGGTTGATCAGCTTAAGTATGATCATTAGGCCCTTGCCTAGAGAGGCCTTTGGGCCCAAGGAGTCCCATCATCTCCACTAGAGCATGGATAAGTGACTCGCAAACAAGGAAACATCTAGACCCTGGAGGTCAATTAAGGAAATGGGAAGTATTATCCCGTCACTAGTCGTTGTCGCATTGAACGCACCACAACCATCACTCTGCTACATTAAATGCACTGACAGACGGCGTGCCTTCGTATTTATGAAGTATACCTCCACTATACTACCAATCTATCTATGTATTAAATGTGGAGATCTCCTCCATATCCTAGTAAGAAGAAGAACGCGTCACCAGGTTTCAGGCGGAAGAAGACCTAAAGGTCCTCAGATAAAGATAAAGGCCCTCACTGTATGAGCAAGGGCATCATAGACATTTTAACCTCTTAAGATAGACTAGAAATACCCCATTGCAACCTTTTAGTAAGGTATGTTCACTATCACTTTGACCCTCACTCTATCACTCTATTTTCTAGTCGACTTACACTGACTTGACCATTAGAGTGGCATAGCCAAGGGCCTCATCAACTAGCCTAACGTGTGTTATTAGTTGCAGGACTCAACCCGCTCCTATCCAAGCATTCTCTATCAGCTCACATTCTGGTCGATTGTAGTGGATAAGGGCCAAGTCCATTAATAAACATATCCTACCATCATCATTTAGCGCAGCCTGTGGGTTCTAAAGTCCGTAATCGGAGCAAATGGTAAACACAAGGCAAGTTGTTTCAGAAAGGAAGGAGCCTAGAGGTCTCCCTAGCCAGAGCAGGACATAGCTGGACCCAATTCCCCACCTAAGCAAGTGGAAACCCTGACTATGCCACAGCTTATGCAGTTAATAAGTGAGCAGATATCAGCCAAGATCTCAGCTCAACTGTCAGACAATTACAAAAACACAACAATCAGCCTGGACCAGCCGCTAACGCCACCCTTCGTCCTTCACATCATGATGAAAGGCTCCAGAAGGAAGATAGGGCGAGATAGGGGACATGTCGACCCTTTAATCGACGTGATGACAGTCGAAGTCAATTTCCATAGGAGGAGACCCGCCCACATCCCCATGAAGAAATAGTTGGCTCTGTGGAACATTTCGCTTGATCCATTCAAGCCTAGCAACATGATAAGGTCAAACAACAGAAACCTCAGTTGAACATAAACATGTTACAGGCAGATTGAGAAGAATGGGAAGAGTTATCGCACTAAGTCCAGCAATTGAATAGGCGCCTCGAGGAAATTTTGAGGAGAAATATAAAAAAAAAAAAACCAGCATGACAGCGTACCCTGGCTCTATCATGAATAGGAATCACCATTTATCCAGGATAGAATCGTCACAAAGATTCCGATTGCTCTGCCCTTGTATGACAGCTCAACCGACTCGAATGAGCATTTTCTTCGATTTGAGCACATGATACAGCTCCATAGGCATAATGAGTACATTAATATGAAAATGTTGGTCACTACATTCCAGGGCATAGTGTTTGATTAGTTTGTTAAGCAGGAGCCAGTGTCAATTTTGTCCTACGACTAGCTTTGTGACAAGTTCCTACACCAGTTTACTAGCAGACAGAAAGTAAAACTCCCCCACACTTATTTGCATACAGTGAAACAGAACGAGGGAGACTCTATTCGGGATTTCTTTGCCAGATTTAACACCAAAGTACTAAAATTGACAGTCCCCGGATCGAATTCTTGATCAATGTGTTGTTCCTTAATCTCACACAAAAGGAATGCACCAATGTGCTGGCCAGGGAAAGACCTCATTGAAAGGTATATAACCCAAGAGGACATGAAAAGACTAAAGTATGGGAACCCCGACAATGAAAAGAGGAAAGCCAAGGAGAAAAATGATAGGCAATACAAGGAAGAAACATCGATCTCCTATCAGGAGATTTCACAACTATACCCCACTCAATACTACAAGGAAAGAGGTCATGTTAGCCATCCAGAATGATAAATTTCTAAAAAAACCCAGAAAGTTAACTGAAACTAAGGTCATAAAGAGATTTAAGAAATATTGTCACTTTCATAGATAAAAAGGGCATAACATTGAAGATTGCTTCAACCTGCATGATGAGATTGAGCGACTTATCCGATAGGGACACTTGAAAAAGTTTGTTGATGAGAAAGCCAAATAGGAAACGGTCTTGATGGCCAGACTCCTCGTATAGAAAGGTCGGTCATCCCTAGAAGGAAAGATAAAGGGAAAAAGCCAGTTAATAATCGACGTCCGCCCCTCCGAGGTGTAATTGATACTATTGCAGAGGACCGATGGGAGGAGACTCCAAAACAACCAGGAGGCAGAACCAAAGGAGACTGGAATCGACTAAATCTTCCCCAGTCCATATAGTTTTTCAACTCTCCACCAGTGCAGAGCTTATATCCTTCTCTGATGCTAATCTCTCGTACCTTGAGCACTAAGGGACCGACAGTAAACTAGATTGCCCCCCATCATCATATTAGTTGAAATTGCTAACTTTGAGGTAAGGAAGGTTTTGGTAGACAATGGCAGTTCTGTGAACATAATTTTCTTATCGATATTAAAAATGATAAATTTGGGAAATCTAAAGTTTGAGGCAGTTCGCACCCTCTGATCGGGTTTGGTGGATCTAAGATCATTCCCGAGGGATCTATTAACTTGATTACCTTATTTGGAGATGCACCTAGAAGGCAAACACTTATGGTCAATTATCTGATGGTCGACGCATCTTTTGTTTACAATGCTATCGTTGTAAAGCCCATGTTGAATGATTTCATGGCAACGTCTCGACCTACCACATGAAGGTCAAGTTCCCAACAGTAGCTAGAACAGGAGAACTACTATGCAATGTGAAGGAAGCTTGGCAGTGCTACACCATTTCAGTCGAGGTGAGATGTCCCAATAACGAAACCCAAAGAGGGACAGGAAAGCAAGAAGATGAAGCATGAGGAAACCAAGGTCAAGCCAGCTGAAAAATTCAAGACCATCGAACTCCAGCCTAGGAATCCCGACAAGACTATAAGGATTGGGACCAACCTGGGAAGCGACATGGAATACATGATAATCGACTTCCTGAGAAAGAACATTAATGTTTTTACTTGGAAAGCTGCTGACCTCCAAGGAATCAATCCCAGTATCATTGTCCACAACCTTAATATGGACCCCTCATTCAAGCCAGTCAAATAGATGACTAGAACCTTCAACGTATAAAGGTGCTAGATCATTGAGAAAGAGGTCAACAAACTTTTAGAGGCAGGCTACATTGTAGAAATTCAATATTCTAGTGAGCTATGTAATGTAGTTCTTGTCCTAAAGAATGAGGGCAAATGGAGGATATGTAGTAATTTCATTGATTTGAATAAAGGTTATCCTAAGGACCCTTACCAGCTGGTTCGAATAGATTTATTAGTCGATTCTACAATAGGATGTGATCTCTTGAGTATGATAGATGGTTTTCAAAGGTATTATCAAATTTTTATGGCTCCTTAAGATAGAGATAAGACCTAGTTCGTGGTGCCCAATACTTTGTATTGTGTCCTAATCATGCCTTTTTACCTCAAAAATGCAGGTTCAACCTACCAAAGATTTGTGAACTTTATGTTCAAAAATGAGATCGGGCAAACCATAGAGGTTTAAGTCGATGACAAGATCATAAGACAGAAAGATAACAAAACCATTTAGCTGACCTCAACCATACTTTCTCAATACTAAGAGCATTTAGCATGAAACTTAACCCCAACAAATGCATGTTCGGGTTAAGAGAAGGAAAATTTTTGGGATAATTGGTTAACGAAAAAGGTATAGAAGCAAACCCACAAACGATACAGACGATTTAGGACATCTCACCGCCCCAAACTGTCAGGGAAGTATAGAGGCTATTTGGAAGAGCTATAGCTCTAGGTCGGTTTATTGCCTGACTAACAGATAAAAGCTTGTTATTTTTCAAAATTCTCAAGAATGCGAGAAAGTTCCAATGGACGGAAGAGTTTGACTAGGCTCTAATTGATTTAAAGCAGCATTTATCAGCACCTCCGGTGCTTGTCAAACCTAAGGTCAAGCAAGTCTTGAATATTTATTTGGCGGTCTCATCAGCAGTAATTAGCTCTGTCCTGGTGTCCACTCAGCACGGCACACATAGGCTAGTATATTACAACAACAAAGCTTTGCAAAGCCAAAACATAATTACTTGGAGATCAAAAAGTTTGTTCTCGCTTTGGTCACAGCAGCCAGGAAGTTGAGCCCTATTTTCAATCCCATTCTATTATTGTCCTTATGAACCAACCACTAAAATAGATATTATCAAAATCAGACACGCCGGGAAGACTGATTAAATGGGCTCTCGAGTTATGAGAGTTCGACGTCACTTTTCAGCCTCGAACTGCTATAAAGTACAAGTGTTGGAAGAATTTGTAGCAGAACGCATTGACCTCCCCAGAGAGGTCGGACTAGATCCGCCTATTTGGTCTCTACATGTTGATAGTTTAGCAACTTTTATAAGAGGAGGGATAGGCATTTCTCTACACTCCTTTCAGGCCGAAGAATATGACTTTACCATCAAACTCGACTAACCATCACTAATAATGAAGCAGATTATGAGGCCCTTCTCACTGGTATGAGAATAGCCATCGATAGGGGGTCGAGCAGCTAATAGCTATCATCTCAGTTGGTTGTAGAGCAGTTCAAAGGAAACTTTGAGGTAAGGGAGACCACCATGAATAGATACCTCATCGAGGTCAAAAAATTGCAACAGCAGTTTAAAAAATTCACCCATAGCTAAGTCCCCAGATCAGAAAATGAAAGAACATATGCCTTATCCAAGTTCACCAGCTTGATGAAGGGCACTAGGGAGAGAACCATCACATTTTTAGGCTTCGAGAAACCCATTATATACAGTCCCAACTAGAACCTGATTAGGCAAATCTAAGAATCCGCTCCCTCCTAGCAAGACAAAATGAAAGCCTACCTAAGGAAACATAAAGTGTTAGAGGACAAGGCAGAAGCACGTAGGCTCAGAGGCCGAGCAGCGAAGTTCACCCTCAACGAGTATGGTCAGCTGTATAGAAGATCTCTTTCTGGACCGCTACTAAGATATTTAGCATTAGAGCAAGTTCTGGAGGTCTTGCAGGAAATCTATTTGGGTATCTGTGGTAATCACTCAAAAGGGCAAGCATTGGCCCACAAGGCCATCAAACACGAATATTTTTGGCCGACCTTACTAAAAGATGCGGTCGACTTTGCCAGAAGTAGATGATTGGTCAAGCACTAGGAGGAGTAGACGGTTGCGCCCGTTATGAAGGAGCACCTTGAGAGACAGCTTCTCGTTGAGCTGTCGCTTCCTGGTGCTCTTGCGCTTTCTGTTGGCGGGCCATAGCTTGTTATCGAGTATCATTTATGATCTCTGCTCGATTTGAAAGATTCACAAATGCAAAAATAGTTTATCGACCAAAAACTACAAACCAAAAATAATTGAAAGAGAAATCAACAAAAATAATGCAGCTAAAAGGTATCTACCTATTAGAGCATTAGCTGGCATATCCAACTGACCAGGTGACAAACCTGCTAACACTAAGTTTCTCTCTTTTGTGTACCCTACGCCTCCATTTTCTCAAACTCGACCAGATATAGAATAAATGTGTTATTCCAAGTTGGGTTCTCATTACCGAGTATCTCGACCCAACCCTTCAACCACCCCCCAAAAATATTGAACCCGACCCCCCCAAGAGCGTGAACGAAGAAATATCATTTTCCCAAGATTGGCTATGGGAAGAGGAAAGAGTCACGAATATCTTTCGATGAGGTCGAGCGGTGAGGTAATAAAAACCCAACTCCTCGATACTACCCAACTTTCAGGACATTGGCAGGTGAAAAAGGTTGCTAAAATTTATAAAGGAAGGGGATTGGTCGTGCATCAGCATTAAAACAACAAAGCTATATAGAATGGAAAAGCAGTTGGGAAGCAACTGAATGATGCAAACCTGGAGGCCAGTAAAGAGGTCGACTATAGGCTACATTATTGGAAGCCAAAGCCCACACTTAAGGACATCCTCAAAGACTGTTATGAAACCTACCGGAGATCGATGCACCCTATCACTAGGCTCAAGAGCAATTAATTCAAACTCCAGCGGAACATGGTATAGATGCCTAATCAACTCAAGATCGCTATCCTTGACCTCAGATCTTATATCGCTATAATGATCAGTTGTAAATAGCCTACCTCGAGATACCGAAGGTCGATTCATCTCCCCATATGGCCTACTTCCTCCCCTCCGTCCCCCCGACATCAACCCTTGTATCACTCGGACTATTAGAGGAACTAGAATTATCACTTGAAGACCACTAGTCCTACTAGTTGAGTCACTTACCTTCCTGGTTAACTCCCCATCCGACCGTGTCTCCTCAGAATCACTTCCCCTATTGCTACCCTTCCCAAAAAATTCTAAGCATGAGTGTTGTAAAAAACTAGTGGAATATAACAAGAGCTAAACTAGCTAAGGTCAAGGAGAAACTTACAAAGCTAAGAAAAAGGATAAGTTCTCAATTCTTGTCTGAAGCAATAAATTTTGCAAAGCTTGACCTCTCAATGGTACTGTGAATGTGGTAAATGAAAGAATGAAGGCGTTTTTTATAAGGTTTACCTAAAGGGTAAATCAACCAACTAAAGTGACAGATTATCGAGCAATTATTGCATAATGGTCGGTTGCCTCGTTTCGCTACCCGATGTAACTGACGCATTAAATGTGCTGAAACCCTGGTCAATATTTGAAAAAGTTAAGGTCGACAGAAACTTATTGCAGTTTTCTAAATCAGCTACTTCATATTCCTTCCCATTGCATGCTCGCTCAGGACTCTAGAATGGAAGGGACTCATGATATAGGGAAGCCCAACAGACCCAGCCTACTAACAGTCAACCAGGTGATCGGCTAGGCCTAAAACATCATTGGACTATTTCACTAGCTCAATTACCAACATCCTATTAGTCGACCAACATGTGATCGATCAGCTCGAGTATGATCGTTGAGCCCTCAGCTAGAGAGGCCTTTGGGCCCAAGGGGTCCCATCATCTCGACCAGAGCATGGTTAGGTGACTCGCAAACAAAGAAACAACTCGACCCTAGGAGGTCGATTGGGGAAACGGGAAGCATTTTCTTGCCACCAGTCACTGTCGCATTGAATGCACCACAACCACCACTCTGCCGCATTAAATGCACTAACAAACAACATACCTCCGCATTTATGAAGCATGCCTCTACTATACCACCAATTTGCTCCGCATTAAATGTGGATATCTCCTCCTTATCCTAGGAAGAAAGAGAACGCGCCACTTGGAGAAGGTTTCAAGCGAAAGAAGATCTAAAGGTTTTCAGTCAAAGACAAAGGCCCTTACTGCATAAGCAAAGGCATCACAGACATTTTAACCTCTCAAGAGAGACTATAAATACCCCATTGCAATCATTCAGCAAGGTATGTTCACTATGACTTTGTCCTCACTCTAGCACTCTGTTTTCTGGTCGACTTACATTGACTTGAGCATCGGAATGCCATAGCCAAAGGCCTCCTTGGCTAGCTTGATGTGTGTTATTAGTTGTAGGACTTGACTCGTCCCTATCGAAGCATTCCCCATCAACTCACACTTTGGTCACTATAGTGGCCCAGAGCCCAGTCCATTGATAAACATATCCTACCATCATCAAAACCCACTGATTAATTATTGTATAATTCGGAAAGAAAATCCTATTTGTTATTATAGATGTAAAAACCCAAAATACTTTTCGTTAAAAAATCAAAATAAATGAAAAAATTCAAACCAGAAACAAAAAAAATTAGATTATGATTTTTCACCCATACTATATTGAGGATAATTTTCTATAAAATTTGGTTTGAAAGTGCATGAGTGAAGAAAAGAAAGTGGTCTTTGTTTCTCCTAAATCAAGTTCATGATATGAATCTCTTTTCTTTCCTTTTTGGCTAAAATCGTTTCTTCTCAAGCAAGGAAACTATCAAATGCATAATTTTTGGGTTGAGTAATTGAAGGGTATTTTTGAAATATTGAGTAAAATATACACATAAATTTTCTCTCTCCTCTTTTCCTTCCATTGCCGTTAAATTGAGAGGACTTTTTGTTACATTTGATAATTTAGGGTGTGTTTGCAACTGTCAGTATAGTTCAGGGGGCAAAGTGTATTTAACCCAAAAATTAATCATCAAGAGAGACATCACTGAAAAATAATAACATTAGATTAATAAATGATAAGATACTTTCAAAGAGAGGCAAATAAATATCTAAATTGAAAAAACTTTGATATTAATGGGGTACATACTGAGATCTTAAGCCAGACTTGCTTCTCTAGATAACATTATCTGCCCACTGGAAATGTCAGTGTCGGCACGACCTATTAATCGTCCTAACAATTAGGCCCTCTATTGAATTCCTTGCTTTGTACTTTTTTTAGTTGGGTTTCCTTTTTTATTGGGTAATATATAGGGTGTAATCGAGTCAAATCAAGTTGAGTTTGGAAAAAAAAATTTAATTCGAATTCAAAATATATATTAAGCTCGAGTTTGAGTTTGACGAGTCTAAAATTTTAAATTTGACTCAACAAAAACTCAAGCTCAGCTCGACCTAATAAAGTTCGAATTGACAAATAAATGGTAAACAACCGCAGGCTCAAGGTCGAACTCAAAATATAAAAATTATAATATATATATAATAATGATATTTAATTATAGATACAGATAGTTCAAGATCAGCTCAAATTAGAGTCGATCTTTAGGACTGTAAATGAATATTCGAAAATCTATTTGTCGTTCGCATCTGAATCCATTTATAGGGCATTTATCCATATCCGTTTAAAGTGGATATTATCCGTATTCGATTAGTAAATATTCGACTGTAAACGGATACGAATATAGTAATTGTCTATCATATCCGTTTAATATCTGCTCCGAATACATATCCATTTGATATATCCGTTTATATATTTGATTATTCGTAATTTAATTAAATTCATTATCTATATCCGATAAATAATATTTAAAAAATTATTTATATAATACATTCTAATTTTTCATTTATTTTAATATATAAATAATATTTAAAAAAAATTATCATATATGATATATTATTACACATAATAAATTATTTTTATTTTTTCAATATGAAACCTCATAATTTGTATATAAATGAATATAAGTATAAATTAGTAATTAAATACTTAATAAGAAAAAATTAATAGTTAAAAATTATGAAGAATTAATAGACAATAGTAAAGATAATTAAACACTACTAAATCAAGAAAAAAATTAAAAAAATCAATATATGAACCATAAAATTAATCAAAATAAAATTATTGTTGCTTGACTTTATGATTAATTTATATTGATGTCATTTTATTAATATTAATTAATCATAAAAGCAATCATTAATTAAAAAAATTAATTAAATCAAGAATAATTAATTTTTTAATTTTAAAATAAAGTAATAAACTTTTTTAATGAAATTTATTAGAAAAAATATGCATTTTATTACAAGTTAATGGATTCAGATATTTGAATATTTGTAAACGGATATTCGAATATTTATAAATGGATATTCGGATATTTATAAACAAATGTATCCTAATAATTATAATCGGATACGAATATATCTGAATTTGGTTAATATTTGACGGATACGAATTCGAATGTTATTAAAAAATATTCGTCGAACACGGATATGGATATTAATTACAATACTTAAATGGATACGAATACGGATACATATATATAATGTATACGTACCATTTAAATTCCATTTACAGCCCTACCGAGCTTAATTCAGCTTGACTCAAGCTCCGCTCGTAAGGCTCGCGAACCGGCTCGGCTCGTTCGCACCCATAGTGATTTGTGTGTGTGTGTGTGTGTGTGTGTGTGTATTACTTCTAAATTCATTAATTTTTGTCATTAATTTTTATTTTGGTAAGAATAAATGTAATAAATACAGTTGATTGGATTTTAATAATTTATAATTATGAGAAAAAATGTTTGACTTGCTAAATTAAGGAGATATGACGAAAAATGAAAGATTAGTCAGTGCCATGTAGTATTTTTTTATAACTTATTTTCAAATAAAAATTGGGCAAGCTTCCGAATCCCTATTTCACGTTTCATGTTTGTTTTGCTTGGCCGATATGTTATTTTTTAAAACCTGTCTGGCCTCGTTATAAAAACCTCATCAGGTTGTTTAATCCTCAAGCTTTGCGTTTCTCTAGTACACCCTACATAAAGAACTATAAGATTTTTCTAAATGAAGATTAATCATTATTTCATTGATTTATTCACTGAACTAAATCATAAAATTAAATGTTGGAAACGTGAAAAAAATGAAAATATTCAAGAATTTCAAACCTCAGTATCCCACCACATTATGCTTTTGAAAAATTAAAATGTATGCAAAATTTCTGTTTAATTGTCTTCTTTGTTTGCATCTTCAATATTCAAACCAGTTTTTGATGGAGGCATAAATCTGTTCGTAGAGTAGGTCCACATTTTGACTTTTTTTTTTCTTCACAAGGAAACAGCACCTTTTGTCTAGATTATTATTATTATTATTATTATTATTATTATTATTATTATTATTATTATTATTATTTTTGTTGTTCGCAGGATTTCATGCCAACATGCAGTAATCCAAAGCAATAAAAATTGCAAGTTCAGATTATCAATAATAAATCAGATAATCACAAGTCAATACGTGCGTTTATATCCAGAAGAAATTCAAATAAAGCATGTGGTATAAGAATTAATCATGCGTTGCAAGAATTTAAACATATAGCATGCGATATCAGTTTTTCATACAAACAGCATGCGTGATAAAAATAAATATCCTATTCAAGGCAAATCAAAATTTTAGTTAAATAATCAAATACGAGTCCAGGAAAAGCCAAATTCATAAATTAACCAAGACAATACAATCAATAGAACATGTTGTTAGATAGATCTAATGTAGATACAGAATTTTAACAGTAAACTTATCTCAACTTCTGTATCGTAACAGAATTAATAGGGCGACCAAATCACAGAGAAATTCTGTTTGCCTTGAAGAAACGAGCGCCCCGACTCACCAGTGCAACGGGTACAGCGCGGCTCCTCCCAGGATGAGATGGTCCAGAACGATCAGGTGCACTCCTTCACGTTCACCTCGAACAGCACTCAGTAGCCAGAATTCGAATATGATATCCAAAATTTCGGAATGTATAAGTGTATATATATATAAATATACTAGGCCGAATATGGGAGCACAAGAAAATAAATATGAGGAAGCTGGACTATCAGTGGGAGAGAAGAGAAGTACACAAGCAGAAGAGGCTGCTTTTTATTTGGTGTGTATAGAAGGCTGCCGAGAGCCTCTATTTATAGGGAAGGATTAGGTCTTGCGGAAGGCCATGGGCCGACGGCCAAGCCCAGCTTTAATTAGGGTTTGACGGCTGCTTAAAAGAAGATTAGGGTTTGACTGAGCAAAACCCTAATCCTCATCCGCCAGTCAGCCCTAAAAATCCGGCCCTATCTCCCCTAAAATCTCGGCTGATCTCCAACAGGCAGACTCGGTCAAGCCTCTATCCGATCAAGCCAACGGTTAGGTTAAGTTTGAATTTTGAATTTAATTTTTAATTTAAAATTCAAAATTCCAATTGAATTTCGTCCAAAAAGTTAAGACTGAGACATTCGCCCTAACGCCCGCGCCCGGAGCCGGGTCGGGCCGGGCGGGCGGCGGCGGCGCGCGTGTGGTCCACTTTTATGAACCCCTTAAAAAACACTTTATCAAGCATTCTTACTTGAGCTCAATATAAACTACACCACACATGTTTACAAAACCAATGTGGGACAAGTGAAGGGTTAAAGACCCTTCAACTCCTCCACTTGGTTTTATAGGTCACAAGAGGGTCTCCTTTCTCATAAGCTTACAATGTGGGACAACTCAATTTATGATACTTAACCTTTTTCCCTTCCTCTATTTCACCAAAATCACAACTTTAATTATCTAATGGATTCCAACCATAATTGGCATCCATCCACTTAATAATTAACCATGTAATGTGCCAATTACAACAATTTTATCTAGATTGTAAGTAGTACAAGAACAACGCTTGTTTCCAGCTCGAGCTTTGGCCTTTCCGTCGCAACTTACGAGATGCTGACACAGATATATCATATATGGCAACCAGCCAATAAAATAAAAGATACAACGACGAGTTGGCTTTGTCAGCCTAATCAGCATTTCCTGTAGCAGGTAGGATTTGTTTTGTTTCTTCTTCCTCCGCTAAGCATTATTTATGTAGTGGACTTGTAGTATAGATTAAGTTATAAAAATTATAGACTTTAATCTCAAAATAAAAAATTACGGCATCAATTACAATCAATTCATAGCTAATATAAAAAATTTATAATTTTGAAAACAAAATTAATTTAGCGAAATTCAAAATTGATGCTCTCGTAGTTAATTTTTGCTATGATTAATTCATATTTGATAATCATTCTTTCATTGTTATATATATTAATTTTTCTATGAATAACGCATAACTAATATGTTACATTTCGGACATATAATGCTATGGATTGAAAATTAAGAATCTTTGTCGATTATAATTATTGCAATCTTTTCATAACAAATATTTCGGAAGCGTTTCGTTATGTTTGAGGAAATTATTATGGCAAAATATAACCAAATATGCATATATTGTTCTTTCAAAATCCTAAAATAGGTTTTTCCAAAATTCCTTTTTCTAACCTTCATTATCCCAAAAAGTCTCGATTTTTAAATATATATATATACATATATTATAAATATTTTATTATTATTCTTACAATAAAAATATGACTCAATACCAGTTTCAACCCAAAAAGTTAACAAAAAAATATTAATTTGACCACTACAGCAAAATGTTCCCTCTCAAAATATAAACAAACATATTAAACTCTCCAAAATATTTTCTATTTATTCTTTCAAAACATAAACAAATATTAATCACATTTACCAACCTTACTCCCAAAATTTATTTCCCAAAAAAATATATCATAATTACCCCGAAACATAACCCGTTTGTTTATGTTTTAAACACTCCTTTTCATTTTCAACACAAAATGAAAACAGAAGACTATAACTTTCTTTTCTATCCATTTTCATTTAAAGTATTCTTTATTTTCATTTTTAACTCTTTTCTAAACCTACCATATCATCCTACAACTACGTCAATCAAATTCAAATTTGATCTGACATAAAATACCCACTATTATTTTAAAATTAATAAAATACATATATATATATTTAAAAATATCTTTTTAAATATGAAAAATATAAATCAACTAACTTTTCAATCTTATACTTGCTCTAATCCATACTTTCCAACATAACATTCAAATACAATTTTATTTTTATTTAATTTTAATTTTTACATGGAAATAAAAATTACCCTTCAAAATATATCCAAACGGCACTAATTGTAGGGCTCTAATTGATTTTTCTGGTCGATCTATAGTACCTGTCGAGAGCAGGGGCAGGGGCCCGCTGAAATGTGCAGTTGGTCTTACAGTCGACAGCTTGGTTAATGTAGGACGGTGGATCCATGTTTTGCATGTTGACTTCAGCTGGATATATCTGGATGATGTGGATCCATCTTGATTTCTAACAAACGTACAAGGCCTGGCTAGGTGAACCTTCCCATCGCCCTGCTGCCAAGATCTTGTTAATCTTGATGGCCAATAGGAGGCCACTCCATGTTAAAAACGATGATGAATCAGTGGTACTATTTTATAATAGTATATTATTCAAATAAAGTAAGATAAATATATGTGGACTATATAGTTGTGTTTAACTGGATTTATAAGCTACCATCTTTAGAAGATATTTTCAAGAGTGATGATAAAAGTTTTAGAAGACGTTGATTTCTTAAGTTCTAAAACTTGATGTTAAATTTTATAAGTTTCTTAAAAATAAGGAAAGCTATTTCTTTATTTTGAACAATTTAACATAATATTCCTTTAATTAGTTACGAGAATTGACGTCGAACTATATACTTGCTTTTATCATCGAAATACTTCAGGAATTAATAAATTTCAAAGAAAAATTCCATATATTTTATAAATTTCAAAGGAATTTTATAAGAAGTACCAATTTTTAAACCAAACATCTTCTGATCTTCTAAATGTATTTACTGAACTATATATAATAAGTCAATTATTTTATAAATGAAGAGCATTACAATCGTACGCTGACATTGTTTTTCCCGGCATCTTACCAGGTATAGTAATTTTGTCGTGCATTGATGTGCGGTATTTGTTAGACATCTTATGCAATAAATGTTCCACTTGTTCCATTAAAAGCTAATTAATTAACATTAAATGCAGTATGGATGTTATATGAGAACCAGCACAGACCAAAACGTAATGTGATAAACTTTCTTATCAAGATTTTTCGTAATACCAAGAGAAGGACATGGGGTATGGACGGAAATGCACTTCTTCATAGACTCTATTTGGCACGTGATATACAGGAAATTGATGGCCATTTAGTGTAAATTTACTCCAAGTTAGGTACCAATAAAGTGAATATATAGAGGACACCTTATTTCTTGTCTTTTTCGTATGGGAATATATTTAATATACATAATGTGAGGTTAACAAAACTATCTGATATAGGTGGAGAACATGAAGTACAATAATTGGTTATAAATAAGCTTCATCTATACTATAAAAAAGGAAGTCTAATTTGCGTTTAAAGTAAAAATCATTTGTGTATTTTTATAAGTTTTATCTTTTAATTTTTTACAAAATAAATTTAAAAATATAATATTGAGGATGAAATTGAGAATTCATATACATATAGGTACTTATGATATCAAATTTTAAATGTACCAAATTTACCCTTTTAATTTGTAGAATCTTAATATTTTATTTTAAAATTTTATAAGCTTCTTTTAAAAAATTTAGCAAACATTTTTTTATATTTTATAAATTTTTAAAATCTTCTATAAATTATTTTTAAAAAAAAATCTTTTATAAATTGTGTTGAATTCTGCTTCAATGACGGATCCTTCATCGTTGCTGACAATGGTAAACCTCCCAGTCCTTATGGGCTGTGCTTGACTCAATGCTGGCAAAAATTAGTTATGCCATACAATAATGTTTTCAAAATCGGACCCGTTAAAGAATTAATAATGTATTGATTATTGGTTTGATTGGTTCAATTAGTTCGACCACTTGTTCAACTCGTATGACGTATTAATGATATAATAATTATATTTAATTTTATAAATATATATAATATTTTAATATTAATAAAAAATAAAAACTTTCAATAATACAAAAAAACAATATTTAAAATTTTTTGAATTCTTACTCATTTTTAAATATATTTTTTAAGAAAAATATTTCACAATTAATCAAGCATAAATAAATAATATTTAACATTAATTTAAGTAATAATTTGTTTCATGATTCAAATTCAAATAAAAATAATTTTTTCTATACTAAATATTCAACATAATTTAAGAGAGATTAAATAAAATAAAATAATAAATTAAACATAAGCATCCATATATAATTACTACTTCATTAAATTTCAAGGAAATAAATTCATATTTCAAAAAACTATATACCCAAAATCTTTAGTTGTCATCTTCAACTGATAACTCTTTACTTTTTTATATTTTTCATTTTTAAAAAAATTAATTTTTAAATTTTCCAAAAAAAATAAGTAACCAGTGGTCAACCGATTGAACCGATTTTTTATCGATTTTGACTGATTCAAAATGCTATCGGTTTTTAAGTTTCAATCGAACTGAATTGACCCTCGATCACCGATTCGATCGGCCGGCCTAGTCCAATTTTCAAAACACTACTATACAATAAAAATAATTTCATGAATACCTTTTTCCTTGTACTGTAATTCTAAATAAAAAAAGTTGATTCATAGCTATAAGCAGATTAAACGGAATGAACTTTCCTAATATGCATGCATCGCATTTTTCTTTTTCTTTTTCTCTTTTTTTTTTCTTTTTTTCTTTCTTCTAACTTTTTATTTTTTTATTTTTATTTTATTTTATTTTTAGTTTCCCTGCACAACTACATTTGTGCATTACGGTCTAAATTTTTATTTGATTGAAACCGAAATAATGATCAATGGGATTTTGTGTAAGTAATAAAAGTCAAGTTCAAAATGAAATGCTAAAATTCAGTAGTTAAGAGGTTATGGGTTTAAGCCATACCTATACATCCTGTATGTCTATTTTTGTAGTTAATTATTTTTTCCTTTAGGTGTATGAATTGACTTCGAATCCGTAATTCTGTATAATTAATATTTGATAATTTTAATTTTTATTAAATGAAGTAATTAATTTTTTTGAAGGAAGAAAAAGGGAAACATGATCTATTTGAATACTTTTCACCCTGTTTGTTTATATTTCCAAATATATTTTCATCTGTTTTTGCCATTTGAAAATAAATTATCAATAATTCATCACTATTTTCACCAAAATTCAATTCATTTTTACCTCAAAACGCATCCTTTAATAATAATAATTATTATTATTATTATTATTATTATTATTATTATTATTATTATTATTATATTTTTTTCCACCTACAACCTACTAAACCGTAAATATTATATATTACTTTCCCAATAATCTATTCAAATATAAACTCATCTTAATCCATTTTCATTAACTATCTTTTTCAAATTTTAAAAATATTGAAAATGAAAAACAAAAATTAAACATAACCAAACGGGTTCTTAGTGAACCAAACCCTTGTGAATATACATGCATTTAAATTTTTATGTATCAAACTATTTCTTTTCAAAATATCGAGGCCCGTAACAGCATAGATCATAAGTCTTCTAAGGAATAGGGTTAGTCCAAGGGTGCTGCTTTTGCCCCATTTGCACGAACGCTTTCATGCACCAAGCGTTTAGAATTTTTCATTTGTGTACATAAATATGAGCACGTCCTCATACTTCGATTTTGTCATTTAATTTAACTTGTTATTTAATTAATTTTATGATATGTTAGTATATCATCTAAATAAACTTTTTACTGTATTTTAGTAACACTATATGCATTTTTTGTGGCACATTAGCATATCATTTAAAAATATTTGTGTAACATTTTAACATGTGTTTTATTATATTTTTTACGACATATTACCTTGTCATTTAAATAAACTTTTGTAACATTTTAACTTGCCACTACATGCAATTTTTAGTGGCATATTAGCATGTCATTTAAAATAATTTTTAATGGCACTTTAACATGTTATTTAAAGCATTTTTCATGACATTTTAATGTGTCATTTGATGCAATTTTTATTGTATTTTATTAATGCCAAAACAAAGGTAATTTAATAACATTTACGCATTTAGCTACACTGCTACAAGAGGCACTTCTAAAAAATATCATTAAATATAAAATTGCGACTATAATGTTATTTAATTGGCAGTTTTAGTGTCTTTAATGCTTAATTTTGTTGTAGTGAAGTAAAAAAGATAAATTTGTGTGTGTGTGTGTGTATATATATATAGTTGGCAGTAATTTTTGTATTATTTTTGTATTAATTATAATAAGCATTGGATCTTGTGAATAGACCATCTTGTATTCTGAAAATTCTTTGTTTACCTATACTTTTAAATAACACCATGTCCCGTTTGGTGTAATTTTGAGTTATCTTTCTAAAATATCATTATTATTCTTATAAATTTTCGTAACTATAATTTATTATACAGTGACTACTAATCACAACTACTGTTGCCCTTCTATATTCTTACTAGTACCAGCATTGTAAGTTTTTATTTTTTTGTTTAAAAATTCAAATAAATATATTAAAATTTATTTAAAAAATTATAAAATTATATAGAAAATTAAATAAATATTTTTATTTATTTCACATCATAAAAATTTAATTAAAAATTTAATCAGCTGACAGACAGAGTGTCCAAAAATTGTTATTATATATGAAGCTCTTTTCCTAGTGTCATTATTGCATTCAATGCTAAACTAAACTAATTAAAATGAGAAATATTGAATTCCGAGTACTGCATTCATGTACCTAAATTTTTTTATGTTGCATATATCAAGAGTCAGTATGCCAACTTATATTATACGGCTAACACCAACTAATTAAGATAGGAAAAAAGGAAAATTCCAAGCTTATTTACAACTCTTAAAACTTAGGGATTAACATTAGTCTCATTTTTTCCTTTTACAAACTGATAACGTGTTTGACCAATTATTTAAATTAAAGAATAAAAACATAAAAATATATAATTATAAATGTTCTTTTCATATACTTGAAGTCGTGACTCTCCTTTAATTTTCTGCCAACCACCAACTCATGAAGTTTTAATAGGGTTGAAGGGAAAAAATAAATTTCTCTTTCAACAGGACAAATAAAAGGAAGAGTTCAATGTAATTACCAATCCTAGCTACCCCTGATTTTACAAAAATATAGGTAATGTTTGGTTTTCATTTTATATGTTTTATATTATGTGTTCTGGGAAAATGAATTTTGGAAGTAGGGTTGGGGAATTTGATGGATTTTTGTTTATGTTATGGAAAATAGTTAGAAAATTGTTTTGGGGAGTTTTTGTATATTTGTTTATATTTTGGGGAAAAATAATTTTTATTGTAGCAGTCAAATTAATATTTTTTTGTTAGGTTTTTTAGGGTGAAAATAGAATTGAATAATTTTTTATGGTAAAAATAATAATAAAATATTTATAATGATATATATGATATATATATATGTATATATATTGTGGAAAATTGGGAAGTTTTAGGGATAATAAAGGATAGAAAATAGTATTTTGGAAAAAAATTATTTAATATTTTAGAAGCTAAAAAAAAAATATATGTGTGATTATATTTTGACAAAACAAAATTGTTATGCTAAAATGTAACCCAACATAGCCATCGATTTTCTGCATAAGCATAAATCATTGGTATATGACGGCTGAGTGACAACATGAATTAAATTTGAAGGGACTGATTACATTGTAGATCAGTTTCTTTTTCTTTAGGCCCTGCAATTTTAAGTAATTCCATCCATACACATTCATGAATACGTATTGATTAAAATTTAAAACTACACATGATTGAAGAAGCATTAAAATTTCCCTTCAAAGAAAGATTTAAATCACAAATCTTAAAAGTAGTGGGGTCTCCATAGGGTTTTAATCAATTGTTTTTGTCTATTATCATGCAATCATTTTTTTCTTTTTTTGATAGTTCATTTAATTAAATCTCAATCTTATAAATTTTATTTATTCTAAAAGAATGTAGTTCTTTCAAGAATAATTCATTATTTAAACTTAGAGAATATATTTGGCTAAACTTATTTAAAATATCATATAAGCTCCTACATCTTATAGATGTTTTTTAGAGCTTATAAGATTTTAGATCTTGTTTTAAAAATAAGTTTTTAAAGCATATAAACTGTTTTTTTGTTTGATGAGAATGAGTGTTTATAGGCTTTTTTTAGTGTGAAAATGACGAAAAGGACATAAAGCTTTTGATGTTTTTAATTATGACCAAAGTTGTTTTTAGTGAGAATGACCAAAGATGTTTTTATATTTGTTTTGTTGATATATGTTTTAGTCGTAAATTCCAAATAAACCCATTTCTTTTAACTTTATTAAGTTGTAAACCCTAAACCAACCATTTGTTTTGCCTAACTAATTATGTTTCCATATCTAAATTGGATATATGATTTAATAATAGAAATAAAATAATTTAAGTATAAATAATAAATGAATACATAATTTTACTATCAGCAAATTTATTTGAGAGTTTATTAATATATCAAATGATCTACTTATAGATGGCATTTGGTATAGATTGTTAATATAATATTATTTAGTTCTTAGTTTTACTAGAATCTAGAATTGATTAATAAAGCGAGGTAGTATATATAATTTATATAAATAAAATCATATAATTTTGAAATTACTAGAATTTAGAAATTGATCAATTAGCTAGTGAGATATTATAGCAGAAATAAGAAAACATTAGTATAAAATGAAATAAAATGTTACATTTGGTATGTACAATTGATTAATAATGTTAATTGGAATATGATTTAATTATAGATATAAAATAATTTAATCGCATAGATATAATTAAATGAAGAGATCGCTTCTCTATTGGTAAATATATTTGCAGAATTTATTAATAAATCATATGTTTTACTTACATAAATTATTTTACATCACATTGAGCTAGTATAGAATATAAAAAATAATACTATCTGATTTTTAGAATTATACTAGAATATAGAGATTGCTTATTGGGGTGAGGCATTATATTATGAGTAAAAATATTAGTTCAAAAACTTTTGATGTGTTTTATTAATTCTATTATAAAATATTAATAAGTAATTCAAATAAAACTCGAATTATTACAGAACATGAAAAATATTATCTAATACTTAGAATGTGTACCTAATTACCTAATTAAATTAATACTAATCATTAAGTTATAAGAAATAAATTGTTATTTTGTTTATGATATCATATATTATATTTGGATTTAACTATTCACGATACACTTAGGGCTTGGTTGCTGCAAGTGATTATACTTGATAGATGCATAATCACTCCTAATTTATTATTTGTTTGTCTTGATATAGGGCCCGTGATAAGTCATTGGCCTGGTATTAAGTTGAAATATGGATCAAGAGGTGAGAAGTTTGATATATTTTTCTTAGATTGTATAAGATTCAAAAAGACCAAATTATTGATCTTGATTAGTATATAAAAGATATATTAAAATAAAGAATAAAAGGTTATAAACATAAAATTATATATTTTGTTTTAATTTACTTTTCAATTAATCTTACCAATCAAACGTAAAATTATATTGTTTTATCTTGATAAAATTAAAATATATCCATTTATTTATACATTATTCATAATCACATCACTCCAAGTAACCTAACCCTTAAATACATGTCTGCATTAAATAGCCAACATGAAATTTCTGTGGGCACGTGATTAACATGTAGTTTACCTAAACTGTCTGGCTGCGGGCCATGAGGATTCAACAATAAAATAAAAGATAAAGCCAGGCTTAGCATATTAAAGTGGATATTTGACACCATGTGTCAAGGGTCACCTCGCTATCAACCCCTTGACTATCTACATAGCATTAGGGCCGTCCTAGACGCCCCTCACCAGCCTGCATCAATAGACTTGTACTTCATGAAGTTCATCTATTGTGTCATTAGGTGTAGGCTTTTGTTTTGTTTTTCTCTTGTAAATATATAGCTAGGACGCTGCAGTTTTTGTTGTAATTTTCAATTTTTTAATATCTAGTACTATCACAAATTTTTTCTTTTTTTTAGCCTATTATAGGGGGAGGGAATTAATAGTCGAAGCTGAGTTGTGCTAAGCTTTGTTGGAGTCCCTCCCCTAATGTCCAGCATTGTTCCAATAATTATCGATATTCTACTGTTGCCGTTATTAATGAAATCGAATTTCCTTTATATTGTGTTGTGCCTCTAAAGCATTCTAGCGTGCGCATGAGTGCCACTGAGGCGTGAGTGCGACACAACAATCACCAAGCATTCATTGAGCCTTTGATAGACGTAGCTAACGTGTGGCAAGCTATTAGCAACAAAGTGTAAAGTTTTCCAATTACTTGAGACGCATCATGTGACATGTGGTATCAAAGCCTTGGGTTTTGATCCACGTGACTGAGGCAACAGGGCTAGAACTTGCAACTTTCGTAAATATGGCGGGATAAAATAATGAAACTCTGAGACGGGCGAGCACTGCCAAACAACGACTATAAGCATTGGAGGACGAAAACTCTAAGTTGCGATTCGTTTTCGAGACCTTAAAGGAGAAGGTCGAGGGATTGGAGATAGAGATCACAGATCTCCACTCATAGTTAGACAAGAGTAAGGATATTTGCCAAGCCTTGACAGAGGCAATGAGGGCAAACAACATGACTGATATGAGGCATGAAATGGAAGCAATCTCGATTCCGATTGGCTTGCTTCAAAGAGCAGTGAACAATGGACCTGCCGTTGCTTCTGACCAATTAGTAGGCTTTGGATCTCAGAGCCTAGAACTTATGGTGATGAAAGAGACGCAAAGGAGGTCGAGAGCTTCCTCTTTGATATGGAACAGTACTTTCTGGCCGCTAATATTGAGGTTGAGGCAAGAAAAATGGCAACCGCTACCACATACTTAACAGGCGATGCAAAACTATAGTGGTGAACCAAATATGCAGACATCTAGGAACATCGAGTGCACATGGATACATGGGATTAAATCTTTCCCGAAGAATGTCGAGTACAATGCTTGGCCTTGTGAGAATTGAAGCAACCTCTATCAGGGAGCATGTGGAAGCTTTTTCCCCACACATGCTAGATATAAGAGATATGTTTGAGAAGGATAACCTTTTCACTTTCCTGGAGGGATTGAAACCATAAGAGCATGTCGAGCTATAATAGCAAAAAGTAGCAAATTTGAATACTGCTATGGGAGTGGCAAAGCAATTAATGGATTAAGGTCTTGAGCCCCAAAAGGAGAAGTAGGCTATCTCAAACGCAAATCAGTTAAAAGGGGTGGGGCAAAATCATTCAGGCTGAGACAGAGCATAGGTGGGGGAGAGAGGCAATCCCACATCCAAGAGAGCTCACATGTGAGTTCCAATAAAGCGAAGTAATAGAACATGTAGGGAGCATCACAGAAGAAAAGTAGCGGATGTTTTCCCTATGATGGTCCACACCAAATCAAAGATTGTCCGAAGAAGCATTTATCGAATGCTTTGGCATGCCTCATAGAAGTGGTGAAGACGTCTAAGCAAGTTGAGACTCGGGCTTCTATTGCTGGTGAGGATGAGCATGACCTTGGGACTGTTTTATAGTAGCGCAACACAATTTCACAGGTGGCAGCTAAGAGAACAATGTCATGGAAGGCAAGCAAAGCTGGTCCCTTTACAGCCCTGACAAAGAGCTGGATGCAGAAAGAATCATAGTCGTGGAACTATAAAAGGAAATGGCTGATGTTCGTTAATGTGAAGGTTAATGGCAAACCAGTTTATGCCATGATCAACACAGATGCCACCCATAACTACCTAGCAAGTGCAAAAGTGGAGAGACTCAGCCTCACACTAGAAAAAAGAGTTGGACAGAAGAAAGCTATTAATTCAACTGCTCAGCCGATTGCAGCAATAGCCAAATCTGTGCTTATCAAGGTAGGACCAATCGAGGGGAGGATCAACTTTATCCGTGCTTATCCTTGGGCTTGATTTTTTGCGAGACACAAGCACAGTAGTCATGCTGCACGTGGATTCATTGATGATGATGGGAAGCAAGCCATGCTTTATTTTCACTGATTGAAAAGTTAGGAGATAAAAATCTCTCAGCTATTCAATTTGAGAAGGGTTGCAAATGAAATGAGCCCTCATTTTTGTGCACCTTTCATTTTGAGGAGATAGATGAAGCATCGAGGACAATTCCCAGTGTGGTTAAGGAGCTTTTGTGAGAATTTGAGGACGTTACGCCAGACAAACTGTCTCAGAAGCTACTACTGAAGAGAGAAGTGAATCATGAAATTGAGTTGGTGCTGGGTACTGAACCTCCCACCCAAGAATCGTATCCAATGTCGCAACCTAAGCTTGAGAAGCTTAGCAAGCAGCTGAGGGAGATGCTGGAGTGTGGGATCATCACGCTCGCCAAGTCACCATACAGAGCCCCTATGTCATTCTAGAAGAACTCGGATGAGTCCTTACAGATGTGCTATAACTACATGGCATTGAATCAAATTACTATGAACAACAAGTATCCCATACCACTTGTAGCTGATTGTTTTAACTGACTGAGCCGAGCGAAGTACTTTACAAAGATTGATATGAGATTAGGTTACTGGGAAGTTCAAATTAAAGAGAGAGACGAGGCGAAGATGACAGTGGTCACAAGATATGGGGCATTTGAGTTTCTGGTCATGCCTCTCGGTCTGACTAACGTCCCAGCAACCTTTAGCATATTGATGAACAAGGTACTCCATGATTTTTTGGACAAATTTATGGTGGTGTACTTGGATGATATCATGGTGGACAGTGTAACACCCTGAAAATTTCATAATTTATAGAATTTAATTTTAATATATTTAAATTTTGTGATTTTATGTTATAGTGGTTAAATTATTATTTTGTTTAATTTTGGTGGTCAATTTGTTAATGAGAAAACTTTAATTTTAGAAATTTTAAAAGTTAAGGGTCAATTCAAAATTTATTAAAACTTGATTGAACACTTTTTGAGAATAATGGGGTTTGCATGTGAGGGTCTTGGTCAACAGGGTTTAAATTGTAATTTAAAAAATTTGTAAGGTCTAATTGGGGCTGATTGGAAACTTGGAGGACTAAATTGCATAAAATGAAAAGTTGAATTTTAAAAACCAAATCGGGCAGTAGATTTTTCTTGTTTTTCTTCCTTCCTTTTTTTTTCTCTTTCTTTTTCTTTTCATTTCTTCTTCGTTTCCTTTTCTTTCTTCTTTTCCTCTTCACTGTGAACCCAACACCGGCAACCCTTTCACCGGCGACCACCAACCACCACACTAACCCCCTCAAACAGCTCCCCTCCACTCTCTGACCACCTTCATCCACCCATGCACGGCTGGAAACCAACGAGCCACCGTGAGCGAAGAGGATCGAGACACCATTCACAGCGGGTGAACTGGGTTTGCAATTTTTCGGCAATGACTTGGATAGTAGAAGGGTGTTTCAGGTAGCTCTTGGCGAGGAGAAGCAAGATACGTGGTTGCATGTGGGTGTGGCGCGGTGGAGAAGAAGAAAATCGGCAATCGGAGCACGATGGAGGAAATGAGGATTGAGGGTTGTTGAGCTCGTTTTCGGTCGCTACAGGCCTCGAAACGATAAGCTGAAGGCGGCATTAGATTCAAGAGCTCGAAAGGAGTAGATTGGTGGTGGCACTGAAATTTTTCGGCGGCGACGGCGGAGAGGTAGTTTCACCTCCTCAACGCAACGAACACACCTGTGTCATCGGTTTGTGGTTTTGGAACTCTGGTGGTAAACTTTGATTTATTTGGTTGTATTTGATATATATGTATATGTATATAATATGTCTTACCTTGGAGATTTTGTATTGCATGCCAAGATTGATGGAATGGATAAGTGATATGTATATATAGAGGTGAAAAATGCAAGATTCCCATGCAAGGAATATTGATAATGGACCCGAACACATCATGCAAAATGCTAAAAATTTGGATTCAATAATGGTATTAAGAATTATGTAATGAGACTAAGTGGCATTTGACTAAGAATAATTAATTGTAGAATTTGGACTATTTTATATGAATTGATTAGGATAATAATATGATATGCTTTTGTAGTTAAGAATGGGATATCATGATATTTATAGGACCGATATAGAATGTCTTGATAAATTCTAGAATAATCGATATATTGGAATACTTGTGTAGATACTACCAATAAGCCGATATCACCATGTTGATTTATAAGCTAGTAATGTTAGAATACTTATGGTACCATTCTAGAAGGTTACTAAAGTCGAATAGGAATTTGACTTTGGAAATATTCTTTTGATTAGGTGACAAAGAATTGGGTCCTGTCGACCAGTAGATTGCGGGTTGTGGTTGTTTTGCTGTAACTACAGAGGTGGGGGTCTGCCAATCTGGCACCTTTCCTAATTATATGTTATTTATGATAAGCCCCCGTGTGGGTTTTCTGTTTTTGCAACCATACTCTGTCTGTTTGAAATCTGAAATGTGTTGGAATTCTGATTTGTTATCTATTAGCTGATTTGAACACCCCTGTGAGGGTCTGCCAATCTGGCACCTTTCCTAATTATTTGTTATTTGTGATAAGCCCCTGTGTGGGTTTTCTATTTCTGTAACCGTACTCTGTCTGTTTGAAATCTGAAATGTGTTGGAATTCTGATTTGTTATCTGTTATCTAATTTGAACACCCCTGTGAAGGTTATCGTTGATATCGATTCTGTTTCTGTCTGTTCTAGCGCCCAAAAACTTATCTGTTATCTGTATCTCAGTTGTCTATCTGTTTGTCTCGTATTTGTACTGATTTGTACCGTTCTTTGTTGCCTCACCGGCATATCTGTTATCTATACAGCTTTGTTTGGCCATGTTGGCTTATCTGAATCTGCTAGTAGGGATGGCAATGGGTCCGGGTAAACCGGGGACCCGCCCCATCTGGGGCGGGTTCGGGGTGAAAAAAATAGGGTTAGGGATGGGTAGCGGGTCTTGATAATCAAGACCCGCCCAGGTTCGGGGCGGGTTACGGGTTTAGGTGGACCCGCCCTGTATAGTAATTATCTTATATATAATATATATTTATGTTATATATTATATATAATATATATTATATATAAGTATAAGTATTTAGTAGGCTACAATACTATATTAGAAAATTAGGGCTTCTCTTTTTTTTAACTTGTTTCAATTTTATTCTCTCAAACCCACTACTCACTATAACAAAATTTGTACATTCAAGTGATGATGAAAAAAATAGGGTAAAAAAATATATATACAAAAATACAAAAAAAAAAAGGGTTAAGAGGGTCCAACCCGCCGGGTTCGGGGCCGAAGGGAGGGCGGGGTGAGTTTCAGGTCTCTCAATTGTCAGGCAGGGCGAGTCTCGAGTCCTGCCAGACCCGCCCCAGACCCATCCCGTTGCCATCCCTATCTGCTAGTTGCTATCCTATTGCCTTGGCGGCATTTCTGTTCTGTTCTGTTTTGTTTTGGGAACCGACGGTGCGCTAGGGACTTTCCCCTGGGCATCTGCACAAACGGTTGTGAATTTTGTTATGTGTACAGAGAAAATGTGGGCTAAGGGCCAATCCGGGTGAAATGTTTGGTTATATAAGGCACGCTTGGGACTTTCCCCTCGGTGTCAACGATACGCTAGGGACTTTCCCCTGGGTGTCGGCGGTACGCTAGGGACTCTCCCCTAGGTACCAGCGGTGCGCTATATGGCTCGTATGGGCATCCGCCATATACCAAGTTGTTACGCTTAGGTAATCTGTTTGTCTGACTGGAATAAGGTGATTCTGCAATGCATGTCTGTAGTTTTCTTGGAATGCATGTGCTTTAGGTTTGTTTTGCCTATCTGAATTCTATCTGTCTGAAATCTGTCTTGGAGCAATAAGGCATGAGCATTTCCTGTTTTGCTATGTTTACTGTTTGATTCTGAACCTGTCATGTTCTGTATATTTATTTGATGATCTGTTGAGTTGAACCTTCCTCGATAGATCTCTTCTGTATTTCTTAAGTTATCCCTCACTAAGTCTTTGGACTTACTCCCCCAATATCTCTTGACATTTTCAGACAGGTTTTGGTGATGACTTTGTACTTCAGGCTTGGAAGGATGTAAATATGTTTTGTAATAGAATAGGTGCTTAAACTTGTGTATGGATCACTTTTATGTCTAGTGAGAACTTGGAGATGTTATGAGACATTTGACTTGAACTTATGAATTGTAAAAGGTATGAATAGATGAATGATGAACTTGTGATGGTTTGAAATTCTTACCTTTGTAAGACGTGCTTAGGTTGAAGATTGTTGTTATCCTTGAAATATTTGGCAAAAATTTCTGATGGGCCTATTGTTAGAATCATGTATGAGATTTAAGTCTAAATCAGAGTGGTGCCTCAGCTTAGATACTCTCCTGAGTAGGGGCGCTACAGACAGTGAAATCTTAGCCGTACATGTGGAGCATTTGCCAAAGGTTTATTCCATGCTCCATGAGCATGAACTGTGTGCCAAACCATCAAAGTATTCATTCACTCAGGAGAAAATCTATTTCTTATGTCACATTGTAGAGCGAGGAAGAATCCATATAAACCCAAAGAAAGTGTATGCTATTCAAGAGTAGCAGCCTCCAAGAAGTGTTCATGAGATGTGATAGTTTCTCGGCTTCGCAAATTACTATCCCAAACTTGTGAAGGGCTACTTTGAAATAGCACGACCCCTCACCGATCTCACAAAGAAGGCAGAGTCTTGGAATTGGACACCTCAATGTTGAGCCATATTCGAGGGATTAAAGAGAGCTATGGTGTCGAATCTTGTGTTGACCTTCCGAACTTAATGAAGATGTTCAAAGTTGAGACAGAAGCTTCGAACTTTGTGCTCGGAGGAGTTCTAATTTAAGATGGGCATTCTGTAGCTTTTGAGAGCCACAAGTTGAAAGAAGCAGAGAGGTGCTATTCTAAGTATGCAAACAAGTTGAGTGAAGCTGAGCTTTGACTATTTTTTTGGGCTTTTGAGAGCCCTTATTCGGGCTTTGTTCGGTTTGGTTCAATTCATTAAGCTCGACGTTGATAAAGTTATATACTCGAGTTCGAGCTCGAGCTCGAGCTCAAAATGTGAAATTATTTTATACTATGTAAAAATTAATGTATGATTATAATTTATATATATATATAAATATTACATTTTGAAAAATAAATATATAAGCTTGCAAACCTAGCTCGAGCTTGGCTTGAACCTTATACGAACTTGGCTTAAGCTCGGCTCAAGCTCAAATTCTTCAACTTGAACTTGAACACTTTTTGAGCCAGCTCGTCATGCTTGCGAGCTAGCTCGATTCGTTTGTATCTCTATGTTATTCGATGCATAAGAAGAAGTTGCTAGTCGTAATTCACTATCTCAGAATATGGCAGCACTACTTGTTGGGCTCTCTTTTTGTGATCAGGACAAACAACACTACAGTTTGTTACCTTATGAGCCAATCCAAACTGACCAACAAGTAGGCACAGTAACAAGACCTATTTTCAGCATTTACCTTTTCTTTAGAGTACTGTGTCGATACGAGCAATCATGTGGCAGATGTCCTGAGCCAGTAGGTAGATCATATCAGGGTGGTGGTCGTTTTATCCTTGAGCAAAGTTACCACCTCTGTGAAGGACTGCATATGGGAGCTCTTATCAAAAGATCCTGTAATGCAATATTTTGTTGACCTTGTGGCACAAAACTCGATAGTTTTGGATGGATAGAGGACTCTTGATTACCAAAGGAAATCACATGTATGTTCCCAAAGGCGAGGACTTGAGGAAATCACTGATTTTGGAATGCCACGACACTCTTTAAGTTGGACACCCAGGAGCAAAGTGCACCTATGCCTTGGTGCACATATCTTATTATTGACTACAGATACAGGATGATATTGAGACATATGTTCGTACTTGCCTTGTGTGCCAGCAAGACAAGGGGAACCATAAAAAAAAAAAAAAACCAAGCTTATTGGAGCCACTCTCTATTCCCCCAATGACCTTGGGAGAGCATATTGATTGATTATATTGCTGGGTTGCGTAAGGTGGGAGTTTTTGGGACCATTATTGTCATCGTAGACTAGTTCTTCAAATATGCCACGTTCATCGCAACCCCTAAACATATTACAGCAAAAGGGACAACTGATTTTTCTTTAAGCATATCGTAAAGTATTGGGACTATTGAAGGATATTATCAATAATTGAGACTCTCAGTTTATTAGTAGTTTTTGGACCGAGCTCTTCAAACTCTTTAGATCCAAATTGAATATGAGCTCGAGCTATCATCCACAGTCTGACGGCCAGGCCGAGCGCTTAAGTTCCATGTTGGAATAATATCTTTAACACTTTATGAATGGCTCTCGGAAGGATTGGGTGAAGCTCTTGGATATTACTCTACTGTGCTTATGGTGGGATTAGGATTCGGGTTTGGATTTGGGAGGTACCCAACCTGACCCAACCTTATCAGGTATCTCCCATTCGGGTCGAATATTTTTAGTCCCCAAATTCGATTGGGTATTTATAGGGGTACCCAAAAATTTTCAGGTAGGGTATCGGGTATTGGCTTAGGGTACCTGATACCTGATTAGGTACCCCCATTTTATGTAAAAAAAAACTAATTATAGTATTATACATATACGATTTTTCTTTGAAAACTTTGTTGGTTTTATTTTGGAATTTGTTCAAATGTTTGGTTCTAATGCTTTTGTGAGTTGTGACTTGTGATGAAATATTATTGTGATATTGTGAAAATGTGAAGAGTGAAGTTGAATTGTAAATTTGTAATGAATAGAGGATGATGATATTGACAAAATATTATTGTCAATATATGATGTATATCATATATTAGACATTAATGTTTAACTTAAATTTTAAAATTACATATTAGGTGGAATTTAGAAATTGTGAACAATGAAATGTAGTGTTATCAATTGGTTCACAACGAAAACAAATACTAAATTAACAAAATTTTAATTTTTATCTATTAAAAATATGAAAAAAAATTAGTGGGAGTTTTGGGGGTATCCCCAGGGAGTACCCAACCTTAAGGAGGTACCCGATGGGGGTACCACCATCTAATGGTGGTTGGGACTCGAGTATCAGAAAATGATACCTGAGCCCTCGAGTACCCGCAGTGGGGCTATCCCCAAGAGGGGATACCGTTTTTTATACTTAAGCCCTCAGGAACTTGCAGTGGGGGTATCCGACCCCCACCTAACCCTAGCTATGCTTCAATGGCTAAAAGTGCTCTCCCACCAATAAGAGTACTTTTGAGATTGTGACTAGGTAGCAATCGCTACTCCCACATACTCTGAACTCCCCATAGGGTGTGCGATCTCTGCTCGCATGAAGTTTCTCACAGGAATAGAAATAGAATGTTGATTTAGCCCGAGTTTACCTCAAGAAAACTTAGAAGTGGATGAAAAAGCATGCAAATCAAAATCATTATTTCAGTAAATTCCAAGTGGGTGATATGGTATTAGTGAAGGTCCTCGATCTAAGACTCTCTGAATCATCATAGGGGAGAGACCCTTGCCTGATGCAAAAATACATTAGGCCTATAATACATCGAAAAGGTAGCCTATAAAGTATTGTTGTCTAATTGGTGGAAAATCCACAATATCCTCCACGTGAGCTAGCCTATCATGCAGACCAAGAGGACGCATCCCACAATAAGCCTAGTCGTCCACAATTGGTATTAACGAAGAAAGAGAAGAGGGTGGTGGAAGCTATTCTAAAATCATTGAGTAGCCAGCATAGGAAGTGCAATCCAGAGAGAGTACTTGGTGAAATAAAAAGAATGTAGCAATGAGGAGAACAGTTGGAATCGGGTGAGGGACCTCAAGGCGTTCAAACCTCTACTAGAGGCATATCAGGTCTTAGTAGCGCCAACATCGCCATCTCAGGTGGGGGAGAATGTCAAGGGTTGCCCCCCTTGACCGTCTACGGGGCATCCAGGCCGCCCCAACCGCACCTCACCAGCCTGCATCAACGGATTTGCACTTCATGAAGTTCATCTGATGTGTCCTTAGGTATAGACCTTTTCTATTGTTTTTCTCTTGTAAATATGTAGCTAGGATACTGCAATTTTTGTTGTAATTTTCAGTTTTTCAGTATCTTGTGTTATCACAATCTTTTTCTTTTTTAGCCTATTAGAATAAGTAGTCGAAATTGAGTTATGCTGAACTTTGTTGGAGTCCCACCAACGTCTAGCACTGTTCAAACGATTATCAATATTTTACTATTGTTGTTGTTAATGAAATCAAATTTTCTTTTCGTTGGATTGTGCCTCTAAAGCATTCCAGTATGTGCGTGAGTCTGACTCAATGATCACCGAGCATTCATTGAGTTTTTGGCAAACATAACTAACGTGTGGCAAGCTACTAGCAGCACAAAGCATTGTTTTCCAATTAGCTGAGAAGCGCCCTGCAGGCCATCTAATCAGTCAAACAATAATCATAATTACACTTAACAGTTCATGCCCCAATAATTAATAATAATCATAATTACACTTATAAGTTGGTGACCCTGTAAATAAAGGCCGTTTGGTTTTATTTTCATTTTCATATCACTGTCTTCTTTCCCTCTCTTCGTTGGTTGTCAATATATTTATTGCCAAGTGCCCCACTGATAGTTCTCTCTAGGTTCCACCCCATCATCTGCAAATCAACGAAAAATCGCTCTGCTAAGTTCCTTCTTTCTGTGTGTGTGTGTGAAAATGGAGGACAGCTCCAAGCTGCCACTTCTAGTACACACAGAGGATGAAGATATTCAAGCACAAGAGATCAATCCAAACCAAAAAATTTCTACCCAACTATTATCCAACCATTCCTTTTCTTCGTCCTTCGTCGTCGGCGAGGACGACATTCCTCCGATCACTGGCATCGGTGGCTTCTTTTTGGCGTTCAAGAAGGAGTCCAGCAAGCTCTGGTATTTAGCCGGCCCCGCTGTTTTGACCTCCATTTTCCAGTACTCCCTCGGCGCCATCACTCAAACCTTCGCCGGCCATGTAGGAACCCTAGACCTCGCCGCCTTCTCAGTCGAGAACTCTGTCATCGCCGGTTTATGCTTTGGCGTCATGGTACCATAATTATATGCTTGACGTATTAAATGTTAAAAAGTTTCTTTGATTAATATTTTTAGTTAGTTATTTAATGCATTAAAACACGCGTCAACTTGGTCAGAGCATCTTTTAACTTTGTGGGATTCGTTTGAACAGCTGGGAATGGGAAGCGCACTGGAAACCCTGTGCGGGCAGGCGTACGGCGCCGGGCAGATCGAGATGCTCGGCGTCTACATGCAAAGATCGTGGGTTATTCTTCTCTCCACCAGTTTTTTCTTAACGTTTTTGTACATATTCGCGGGACCACTGCTGCTATTACTCGGGCAGACAGAGGATATATCTCGAGCCGCCGGCAGATTTTCGCTGTGGATGATCCCTCAACTGTACGCCTACGCAATGAACTTTCCGATAGCCAAGTTCTTGCAAGCTCAGAGCAAGATCATGGCAATGGCCTGGATTTCCGCCGTGGCGTTGGCGTTGCACATACTGTTCAGCTGGCTGCTTATGCTGAAACTAGGGTGGGGAATGGCCGGCGGCGCGGTAGTACTGAACGCTTCGTGGTGGTTTTTGGTGGTGGCCCAGCTGATTTATATATTCAGCGGGGCGTGCGGTAGAGCTTGGACGGGTTTTTCGTGGAAGGCATTTCAAAATTTGTGGGGTTTTGTGAGGTTATCGGTTGCATCTGCAGTGATGCTCTGGTGAGTAATTAATTTAATTAATTAATTATCACTAATCTTTTTTGCTTTCCTATATATATATATATATATATATTCATGTCGGGGTTTTCAATCTGTCAGTCATTCAGATTGATATATATAAAATTGAAATAATTTAAGACAATCAAGCCCCACTTTATTAGAACTAGCAAGTTAATGATTTGGGTTGACTGAAGGTCAATTAAATAATGTTGCGTAGACATGATAATCCATTTCCAGCCAGTGGAAAAATGTCGTAAAATATAAGTCAATATTGGCAATATGTATTAATAATGTATCCGCAATTTAATTACGAGAAATAAAAATATAATTTGAGATAAAAAATTTATTATCGCTAAAAGTTAACAATAATGATACATCTTAAAAAATATTATTAGTAAAAAAATATTTTTCGTCATAATATATATAGTTAATAACAATTTGTCCATTATATCGTATTGATCAATATATCATTACCAATTTGTTGTTTAATAGTGATATAGAAGACCCATAACCAAAATTTCGTACATGTTCATAATTGAAACAGAAAGGACGCATTATTATACACAATTTTTTTGGACCAGCTGTTGCAATAATACGTTGAGAGTTAATAGTGAAGACGATTTGAAACAACGTTAGTGTTAATATCTCACATCGGTAAAATAAATAAATTGTGATTTTTATATATGATTTTAGGCAATTCTCAACTCTTGAACTTAACTTTCGGGGTTGAGTTAGGTCTAAGGCTCTTTATTTAACGTAGTATCAAAGCCATCCATTCCTGATGTTAGGAAACCTAGTGTTGTTGGGCCTCTTATTTTATGTTATTTCACGTTTAGATATTCATTTTTTAGTATTGCGGGGTGTGTTAATACAGGTTTTCCAGGGTCCCGTACCCATAGTTCTAACTTATCATCACGTACCCATTTTTTAACTGTTCATATCAATTTGATTTAATCCTCACCTTCGAACCATCATAAAATGAAAAACCATGGTTCTTCGATGGTTCTTCCATGAAACCATCTTTTTTTAAAATTAAATTATAAAAAATAAAATAAAAATTATTACCCTTTCCATACTCAATGACCAAATTAACCGTATTAATTTTAATAAATTAAAAACTCTCCTTTCCTAACCCTAATTCAATCAGAAAAAAATCCAAGAAAATAAACCCTAAGAAAATAAAACCCTTCATGACTTGTTACAGTTTAGTCATAATTTTAATTATGAAGACTATACTATTCCTAATTATTTCATATATTTTTAATTTTATTTATGTATTCTTTTTAAATATATTTTTATATGTCTTTTTTCATCTCCTTTATACCAATTTTTTATTTTAAAATTTTAAAATTATTTTTAATTTTTTATTTATTCATTTTTTTAATTTATTCATTTTTATTTATATATATTATATATACAAATATAAATATAAATATATAAATACATAAATATATAATATATAATATAATACATTATAAATACATAAATATATGTTTGCATATATTTATACATAATATATATTAATAAATAAATATTTTATATAATAAACCCTACCCTCAACCCCCACCCCACCCCCCACCCCCCCCACTTACCTGCCGGTGACCGGCGGCCATGGCCGCCTACAAACGCGGCCATGGAGGCTGCCCCTGCGAGCGGCACCCATGGCTACCGTTCGCGAGGGGTGGCCATGGCCGCAACTCGCAGAGGCCTTCATGGCCGCTTGCAAACGCGGGCATGGAGGCCGCCCCTGCGAGCGGCGGCAGGCGGCCATGCCAGCTTGCATTCCTACTGCCGCTCATAGGGCAGCCATGGTAGCATTTGCCGGCGGCCATGGTTGCTACTTTCGTGGTGGGGGATAGTGGAGTTGGTGATGGGGGTGGGTGTTGGGTTATATTTATATGTATGTAAATTTTTTTCCTAATTTTCTTCTTATTGAATTCATCTCTTAGGTTTTTTTTTTTTTTTAATTTTCTTCCGATTGAATTAGAGTCTAATATTAGGAAAATCGGGTTTTGAATTTATTAAAATTAATAAGGTTAATTTGGTCATTGAATCTTGGAAGGGTAATACTTTTTATTTTATTTTTTATGATTTATTTTTAAAAGAAGATGGTTCCATGAAAAAACCATGGTTCTTCATTTTATGATGGTTCGAAGGTGAAGATCAAATCAAATTGATATGAACGGTTAAAAAATAGGTACGTGATGACAAGTCAAAATCATGGGTACAGGACCCTAGAAAACCCGGTGTTTAATACCCCACATGGTGAAATAAATAAGTTATATTATCTATATATGGTTTGAACAATCCTCACCTCTTGACCTAACTTTTGGGATTGACTTAAGCCTAATGTCCTTTCTTTAATACCTAATTCATTCATCCAATTCAATTTCTCCACTCTCTCTCTAGTAGTTGTAAGCCACATTGTGAGTTATGATATATCTCAGGCGATTATTATATTCCTTTTCAGCCAACGGATGTTGACATAGTTGGTAAGGAACGGGTACAGACCTCACAAAGGTTTCGTATTCGGCTCCCTCTACCAACGCGAGAGCTCTATTGGTGGGCGATTTATAAGTATCCCTATAAACGTCCATATATGACTTGGGGATGTCCTAATCTGATGGTAACCGACGCCGAACTAATTCCTAAAATTTTTTGTACCAAAAGAAAAATTATATTACTTTTTATACAAAACTATTTTGTTTTCAAAATTCAAGAGTGGTGTACATTCTGGAACTAAATAGTATGATATTATTATTAATTTTTGCATGGCTGCATTAAAATTATTTTATCGTAACACCACCTCCTCACCCAATAATTCATTTTAAAACATAAAATGAAACTTATGTCAATGGATGAAATGACCACCTGCATAATCGTGTGTGTGTATATATATATATATATATATATTTTTCAACAATTACTTGTATAGTAGAAAATAGTAGTGTTGAGAACCCAAATTATGTATATGCCGCGGATTAAACAATTATGTTATTATTTTTAAGTTAATTTCGTTCTAATTGTTAGACCAACACAATATCGACGCAGTTATGTGCTAATAGTTGCACACAAGCATGTATTTCATTATATGTTATAACCATTATTTTTTAGGAATAGTAAATGTATTTTAATTTTAATTTATTTTCCATATATGGTGTGTCAGCTTAGAGATGTGGTATTTTACGGCACTAATCCTCATTGCTGGATATCTGAAGAATGCAGAAATAGCGGTTGATGCTCTCTCTATATGGTAAGTACTGTAGATACAATCATACAGTCTTTCTCTGCATACTTAACTCGTTTACTTTTTTAATCATTTTCTTTTTGCTACTTTTCCTTTGGGTTTGGGGTGGGTAAATTAAGGGTTGAGTTGAACTTTTGATTACTCGGTCCACATTATTTAATTGCATCAAGTCTAATCGCAATTTGAATCTTTTATTACATATGTTTTACTCTTATTTTAATTTGATAAATATATGCCAATTAAGTGTATCTTATTTTCAATCAAATTATTTTTATAAGTAATATTTAATACACTTAATATATTTTATTAATATTTATGAAATAAAATATAAGATAAAAAATAAAATGAAATAAAGAATCAAACCGGCCAAATCGAGTTTTAATGGTGTGGGGTAAATTATGGGTGGACATGAATTTTGCTTGGTCCCATCATTTAAGGGCACGCACCCAAATCAAATTTAACTAAAGCCAAGTATGTATGTTTTCTGATGCATATTAATAATAATAAGTTTCAAGTGATTATTGACCTAGTAGTATAAGTCTTACACATAAATGTGAGGTAAAAATTCAATTTTAATGTATTTTTGATATGTATGTATATAAATAAAAAAATAAAAAAATATGTATAATTAGTGTGTCGTCTTTTTATGACTAATCAATTCATCCATATGACACTCCTCTATTTTATGCACTTCAACATTGTAAGTAAAGAAAAACACGAGCCGAGCACCTATATATCAATAAATGAGTTCTAAAAACAGATGAGAAGTTCTCCCATTCCTTTGAAATTCTTTGAGGTTATGTTTGGTTCTAGAACTTAAAAATATAAAAGGTTAAAATACAAATTTATATTATTAAATAGACATTTTTTTACTATTTTAATTACTGAAAATTAAAAAATCGAAGTATGACGTAAAATTCTGGTGGCCACGAAAAATTGCTGTCACGAAGAGTACTGTAGATCCCTACCATCTTGTGTTCTTAATACACGACCAACAAGTGTTGCAAGCATAATGATAGTCAAATGTATTGGACCATCACTGGGCACTGATCCAACATATGAATTGATATCATCAAGTGCTTAATTGATATCTAATCCAAGTGGCGAAGATGGATTCACAATTTTTGACAATTTGTCAATTACCAATACTGTGGTTTGCTTAATGAATATTAATCTTTAATTTATGAGAAGATTGATTACATATTATTTTGTTTGCCGAGCGAAGTGAAGTAATTGCGTCTTTGTGGAGGATAGTTTATATTTAATTCAAGAGTTTTAAGAGATACAATTGAAAAAGAGAAGTGGATTTTCCTTTCCACCTGTAGAATTAATAAACAAATCATAAGAGATACCCAGCATACATCCTACTATTAAATCAAACAACGAGCGCAACTAAAATTGAAAATAATATTTATTGTTGAAAAATTAGATACAGTTAAATATTTATTGTCATCATAATTTATGATAAGATTTTATCACTATATATATTACTAATTGTCAATAATCACATCTTAAATATTATTTTTTGTTACTATTAAATTTATGAAATTACTAGAATAACGAGACAAAATTATTTGTTGTAATGTATGTAATTAATAACAATGTTTACATTGTTGTTTGCCATTTATCATTAATAGTACTCCTCTTCTTTTTCTTTTTTTTTGTTTTTTAGTGACTTATCCTAAAAAGGTTCTAAATGGAGCATTTATATAAGTGTAGTACAAATATCCAGCACATTATTAGTGTGGTCCCTTGACGATCATGTACTCTAACTTGATAAAAAATTCATTGTATCCCAAAAAACTTCCTAGCTAACGTCCTATCATAAACAATTTTTGCAACTAAATTTGCAGTTGTTAAAAGTTTACCATCGTTGGCATGTTCGTATAAAACTTTACCACTTATCAAAAATTTGCTTATTTTTGTAGCGTAAACATACTGGGGTGGACGATTATGGTGGCCTTTGGATTCAATGCAGCAATAAGGTAAGTAGAAAGAAAAAGTTCTATTTCTTCTTATGCATATCAAGATAAGTATAATGAAGAGTCAACATCAAGGTGCCAAACATTTCCATCCCGGAAAGAAATAAATGAGTTCCAAAGATTTTGGGCTCAAGATCTTTGGTCTCTCCCGGACCCCAATTCTGTCGCTTTTCTAATAAAAAATCAAATGTGTATTCATAGCTGAATGGTTAAAGCGCCAAACTCATACAATTTATTAGTAAAAAACCTTCCCCAACTTCCTTCCCTTTCCCGTTAGGATTGAAAATCCTGTATTGAATCCAAGCAGGATCCGAAGATCATATCATGAGTGATTCGGTAGATTTGGATATTTTCCTTAATTATATATATACACACATTTATTTATTTAATATATCTTTTTCAAAAGGAATATTTTTTTTTTTTTCCTTTTTTAACATGTCAATGGATATATGTGTGCAGTGTAAGAGTAGCAAATGAATTAGGAGCAGCTCATCCAAGAACGGCTAAATTTTCGGTCACGGTGGTGGCGATATCATCGTTCTTCATAGCCCTACTCATTTCAACTATTATTCTCATCTTCCAGAACCAGTATCCTTCTCTATTTTCTGATAGTTCAGAAGTCCAAAAAGTCGTAACTGACCTCACCCCATTGCTTGCATTCTGCATTGTGTTGAACAATGTTCAACCGGTTCTATCAGGTAACTAAATCTAGATTGATCATTTTTAATTCTGTTTATTAATTATTTCATTTAGTTTTAATTTATTGCTCTTATTACGAAAAGTCCCAAAGTAAATCTTTGTTTTTTAAAATAAAAAATGTTTTCTCAACATTGTTTGCATTCTGCTTTGTACTCAACAATGTACAACCGGCCCTATTAGGCCTAAAGCTAGTTAGAGAATGTCTGACTAAATTTATTTAAAAGATTTTATAAGTTTCTATATTTTATAAGATGATTTTAGAACTTATAAGATATTAGATCTTTTTTTTCAAAAATAAGTTTTTTAAAGTGTTTGAATAAAATAAAATATTGGAGCTTGTAAGATGTTAATAATTGCAATTTTGTAATTAATATAATTAATATCAAGAGAGATTGTTAAGATTTTAAAAATAAGTTAAAAACTCCTTACTTTTTAAAAAGAGCTTATAAGCTCATAACATCTTATTTTAAGAGCTTATAAGCTCTTTTTTCAAAAAAAAAAAAAAAAATACCATACATTTTTTAATGTCTTATAAACTTTTAAATATTTTATAAAATATTTTGAAGAGTTTATAAGCTCCCCCAAACACCCTCTTAGCACATTTCAATTTTTTGTTGTTAAATACTTCACCTGACTAAAATTTATTACTTTTATTTTAATGTTAAAACATTTCAAATAAAATTTGTGTTTTAAAAATTATTTTTTCAAAACTATAATGTTAACAATGCAACAATAGCAATTTGTTCTTACTCTCTATTTTTATGGATCATAATATAAAACAAATCGTTAAATTATTACCTTTTCAACTCTTATCCAAAATTTTATGAATTAGATTAATTAGATCAATATAGTGTTCGAACTAAAGGAGTAGGTTACTTATCAAATAATGAATTTTGGGTCTAACTCACCTCAAAAATTAGCTCAAAGAATAAGAATTGTCCAATCCATATATTGAAATAATTAGTTATTTACTTAGCCGACGTGGGAAACTAACGTTAATTACTAGAGCTATAAATTGTCTAAAAACTTTATTGGTGCAGGAGTAGCTATTGGGGCTGGATGGCAAACTTTGATTGCCTATGTGAATGTTGGATGTTACTATATATTTGGTATTCCTTTGGGTCTACTGATGGGATACAGATTTAAGATGGGTGTCAAAGTAAGTATAGAAGGGAGGTTTCTTTCTTTTTCTTCTTTTTTCTTCCCCCTCCCTTTCTGATTGATCTTACAATATTTTAATTTGTACAAGTATGATGTCTAGCGTTGATGATGATTTTTCAGGGCATATGGTGTGGAATGGTATTAGGAACAGTTGTTCAAACGCTCATCCTCTTTTGGATAGTCCACAAAACTAATTGGAACAAAGAGGTTTGTTTAATTTGCAACTTACAATCATCCTCTAATTTTCTTTTTCTTTTTCTTGTATGTAGTGCAGAATTAATTTCTGTGATGTATATATAATGCAGGCTTCTGCTGCAGCCAAAAGGATCAAACAGTGGGGAGGGGAACCAGATGTTAAAGAAAACAACTTGGAGAAATAATCTTGATAAGACACTATGTATTGCCAAAAGTTTCTATGGTTTTGGGGGAATATTTTGGGGAAAATGCATTTTGGTTTTGGGGCATAATGAGTGGAAAATAAAAATGTTGCCGTTTGTATTTTGATAATGATTGATTTGACGTATTTTTACATTTGATTACATTTTTAGGAAGGTTGTTTTCATTTCATTGTTATATTATATGAAATTTATTTGAATTCGGTATCATATTAAATTTTTATATTAAAATATAATATCCATAAAGATATAATAATAAAAACATATAATCATTAGATTTTATATATATTTACCATTAGAATTATTCAAAATATTTTAAGAAATAAACCCCAAATCTTTTATATGTATCAGTAATGATTAACAATAATAAATTCAAAACACTGATGCTTATCGCTAGTAAATTATTATTATGATAAAAGAAAATTTTTCATCACTTGATAGATATTATTAACAATAAAATAAAATTTATTGACTTAATACATGTTATAAATGTCGATTTTTATATTATTACTTAATTTCAATTAATATTTTATTACTATTTCTTTTATAGTGTGTAGCGGCCCCACTCGGAATAACACCTAAGCTGAAGTGCCACTTTGATTTAGACTTAAATCTCATACATAATTCAAATAATAGGCCCATCAAAAAAAAAATCCAAAATTGTCAAAGATAGCAACAAGTTTCAACCTAAGCACGTCTTGCAAAAGTACAAATTTCAAACCATCACAAATTCGTCATTCATCATTTCATACCTACTACAAACCATAAGTTCAAGTCGGACATCTCACAACATCTCCAAGTTTCCACTAAACATAAAAGTGATTGATTCATACATAGGTTTAAATACCTATTCTATTACAAAACATATTTACATTCTTCCAAGCGTGAAGTACGAGATCATCACCAAAACCTGTCTGAGAAGGTCAAGAGACACCGGGGGGGGGGGGGGGTGTAAGTCCAAAAACTTAGTGAGGGATAAGCTTAAGAATAATAGAAGAGATCTATCGAGGAAGGTTCAACTCAACAGATCATCGATTAAACATATAGAACATGACAGATTCAGAATTAGACAATAACCATAGCAAAATAGGAAACTCTCCTGCCTTATTGCTCCGAAAACATATTTCAGACAGACAGAATTCAAATAGGCAAAACAAACCTAAAGCATATGCATTCCAAGAAACGACTACAGACATGCATTGCAGAATCACCTTATATCAGTCAGACAATCAGTTTACCTGAGCGTAACAACTTGGTACATTGCAGATGCCCATACGAACTGTATAGCGCACTGCAGATGCCTATGGGAAACCCCTAGCGCACCGCTGATACCCAGGGAAAAGTCCCTAGCGCACCGCTGATACCCAGGGAAAAGTCCCTAGCGTACCGCCGACACCCAGGGGAAAGTCCCTAGCGTGCCCCACATAACCAAATATTTTGCCCGGATCGGCCCTTAGCCCACATTTTCTCTGTACACATAACAGAATTCACAACCATTTGTGCAGATGCCCAGGGGAAAGTCCCTAGCACACTGCCGGTTCCAAGATAAAACAGTACAGAACAGAACAAATATGCCGTCAAGGCAACATGATAGTAGCAAACAAATTCAGATAAGCCAACATGGCCAAATAAAGCTGAAAAGATAAACAAATATGCCAGCAAGGCATCAGAGAACGATACAGATCGGTACAGACGAAACAGATAGACAATTAAGATACAGATAACATATAAGGTTCTGGGCGCCAGAACAGACAAAAATTAGAATTAATGACAAACGATAACCCTCACAGGGGTGTTCATATCAGATAATAGATAAAAATCAAAATTCAAATAATTTTCAGATTTCAAACAAATCAGAGTAGGTACAGAAACAGAAATGGAAATAGAAATAGAAATAGAAAATCATTCACAATAACAGATAGTATGAGAAGTGCCAGATTGGCAAACCCTCACCTTTTGTAGTTTCAGCAAACAACCACAGCCCGCAATCTACTGTTCGGTAGGACACACTTCTTCGTCACCTAATCGAAAGAGTATTTCCATAGTCAAATTCCTATTCATCTCTAATAGCCTTCTAGAATTGCATCATAAGTATTCTAACATTACTAACTTATCGATCAACATGATTATATAGGTTTAATAGTCTCTACCTACACAAAGTACTCCAATAAGCCGATTATTCTAGAATTAACCACAATATTCTATATCAGTTCCAAAAATAACATGATATCTTGTTCTTAACTACAAAGTCATTATCATATCATCATCCTAATCAATCCACACAAAATAGTCCAATCCCTACACAATTAATCCTAATCAAATACCACTTAGTCTTACATTACATAATCTTTAGTTTAGATTAATCACTTGGTACCATTATTAAATCCAAATTTTGGCATTTAGCATAACACGTCCGGGTCCATTAATTGAATATTCTTCTTGCTTGGGAATCTTACACACACATATATATCAATCATGCCCAACTCTTCATTCTTGGCATAATATACAAGGTTTCCAAAGGTAAGCTACAATATATACATATATATATCAAGGTACAACCAACTAAATCTCAAGATTGGCCACTGGAGTTCTGAAACCAAACCAAATATGTGGGTGCGTTCGTTGAGTCGAGGAGGTGAAACTAGCTCTCCACCGCCACCGGAGTAGACCAACGTCTTCACTAGAATGCTCCTCTCAACCTCCTAAGTCCAATGCCACTATCAGTTTCAAGTTCCACGGCCAAAATCTCCTTCAATTGAGCTTAAACTTCAAATGGGTCTCTCTCGCCACCATCCTCCAATCGCCGTTTTTTGTCGCCGCCGTCGAGTCAAACTCACATGCAAAGGTGTTTTCAGCTTCCTCATGCTAAGAGCTTCCAATATCTCCGCCCAAAAATGAGTTTTGGCTACACCTTTGTCGTCGCCCATCAAGACCGCTGTTGCCGAGTTTTAGCTCCCTATTTACGATGACTCGCCGCCTGTACCGCCATGCATGTGGTGTGTGAGTGTAGCTAGGAGTGTGGGGAAGGGTTTAAATGGTTTAGTTTGGGCAGATTCCTGCTGCCCATGAAGATTGTTGGAGATGGTGGTGGTGTCGCGGGAAGGAGAAAGAGGAAGAATGGGGGGTTCAAATACGCAAATGCCAACTTTAATAACACTATTTTTTTTTTTTTTTAAATTTGACCCCAAAAAATCTCAATTAATTCCCTGCAATTATTGGAAAATAGGGCTTTGACCCTGTTGACCAAACTTCTTCCATGCAAACCCCAATATTTTCAAAAAGTGCTCAATCAAATTTTTTGAAATTATAAATCTGACCCCAAAACTTTCTAAAATAATCAAAATAATTAAAATAGTTGAAATTTCATTAAAAAAAATTAACATTAAAGCATGAAATATTTGAGGGTGTTATATAGTGTTTGAAGTTTTCCCAAAAATAAATAATAGATTCGCCCGCCAGAACTTGTATCGCTCAACCAACAACATCAGAGAGTCATACTTCTCTTAGCACTCTCTCACCTTTGTGAGTTAGAGTGTGTGAAAATGGAAAACAACCACTTATTTCCTAGAGCTTTCTAGAGTCGGAGTCGGGACATATTTACCGAACGGATCCAATTAATGGGATCTAGTCATTTATTATTTGGTATAATTGTCTTTATGATGTTGAGAGCACATAAATAAATACAATGACTATATTGTTCCCCTTTTAGAAAGTAGTGGATTGTAATGTGGAATAATATTATGAAAATGAAAAATTAATAATATATTACATATATACCTAGATACATTTATGTAAGCTGATTAATAAAATTAACATATATGTACAATATATTTTCGTTAATATTTATTGTTTGTCATATAATCTGCTGAAATAATTAAAAAAATCAACATAAAAGTCAATATAATCAAAAAAGATTGCAATATATATTAACGCAAAATGTGTTCGACTTTTTAATAACTGTAGCGTGAATACAAGACCAATAAATATATGGTTCGTATGGTGTGAGTAGTTTAAAGTGATGAAGAAATAAACATATGTTGATATAAAGAGTCTAAAATAGAGCGGGGCCGGTAAATTAATGATTGACTTGATTTTTTTTTTTTTCTTGATCCACATTGTTTATGAGTGTCCAATCAAATCAAATTAATTAAAAATGAGCTTGAATGGAGATGCTTTTTAATAGGATATTTGGTTTCATTTTCTAGAGTTATTTTTATTTTTTAGTAAAAATGTATAGTAAAAAATTAGTTAAAATAGTTGAATTTGAAAATGAAATTTTACTTGGATGTGTTGTAGAAAATTATAGATTTATATAGGTGTGAAAATGAGATGTACTTGAATGTTGGGTATTTTTATGTCAAAAGTTATGCGGTTTTTGAATTTGAATTGATAATGTGATGTGTGATTGTTTGAAAAAATAATATTATAATTTGAATTTAAATTTAAATTTATAAGGGCTTGTTCTTTTACATTTTGAGCATTTTCTGAAAAATATTTTGGAAGAATGGGTTTTTGGAAGAAAATTTGAAGAATGTGCCAAATGTTTCTTTTTGTTTTGGGAAAACAGGGAAAATGATTTGAGAATGAGATTGTTGTTCTTTTTGTTTTGGGAGGAGACAAACTTTACTATAAAGGTTAAATCAGTTAAATTTTTGTTGGGTTTGTGGGGTAAAAGTGTTTTTTTTATGTAATATATGTATATATATTTATAGTTGGATAATATGTATGTGTGTATATATATGTGTAATGATTGATATATGATTGTAATAAAATAATGTGTAATTAACTTAATTGGTGATTTATTATGAAATTTATATTTTTATAAATTTAACATTAGTAAATGATGTATTACTTGGAAGAAAATAGTTATTAATAAATATTAATTATTTATAAAATCATAATTATATCTTAATTATAAAAAATTGACTAATACCATAATTATGTCATAATTTGTTAATATCGATTTACATAAAAAATAATTGTTCATCAAATATAAACTAATTACTATTTATTAATTAAAATATAATTATTTAACTATTTATTATTTCTAATTTGTGTACAAATAAAACTTAATTATTAATTTAAATAAAATAATTTATTTAATAAATTATATATGTAATACTTATAGCAATTCATCAAGTTAAAAAAAAAATTATATTATATGAAATTAAATCATCTTAAATTATTTATTAAACAAATAAACATAATATTTAACTATACGCGAATGAAATATAAAACATAATTGATATATAAATAACAAGTATTTATATAATTAAATAAATTAATTTAATAGGTTATTTAATTGCTTTAACTCATTATTTAATTAATACATTATTTAGTAAATAAATTACTTAGTAAAGAATCAAAAGATTTTTACTTAAACTTAATTAATTTTATCAATAATTATTTTAATTATATTAATATTAATTTATTAAACTTAATATATTATTAAATAATAATTAAATTTGTTATTATAATTTTAAATAAATCTAAAGATTAATATTTAATGTGTTATCTAGTAAATGAATTATTTAATAATAATTACATAATATTATTAAATATAACTAAATACATTATTTAATTAATAAGTAATTTAATTAATTTAATACGTTATCTAGTAAATAAATTATTTAGTAATAATATAAACAGTATTTTAATTAAATTTAATTATTTTTTTGATAATTAATTAAATTAAATTTTTAAACATAAGTTTTAGAATTTTGTAACTCGTAAAATTATATATATATATATATATATATAGAGAGAGAGAGAGAGAGAGAGAGAGAGAGATGAGTGAAGTAAGATAGTAATAAATGAATAAATGATGTAAAGGGTAGAGTGAGAAAGTGAGTGAGTAGGTGGGGAAAGTGTGGTTTTTAGGGTATAGGGTATTTTGAGATTGTTTTGATAGGATTTTTTGGGTATAATTTTTTTATTTTGGAAGAATAATTGGAGAAAGTGTATACTTTTTGAGATTATTCTGGGAGTTGAAAAATATTTTGGGAAAATGCAAAAGAACAAAGCATAATATTTTTGTTGTGAGTAGTGTATGAGAAGTATTGAGAAGATAAAAAATGATTAAGATAACGATAGGGGTTGAAAAAGGAATGAAAATAAAGAAAAAATATAATAAAGAATATTTTAAAAATAAAAATATTTAAGAAAATAGTATAAATAGTGATAGTTTTCTATTTTCATTTTAAGGAGAAAATAAAAATGACTTTTAAAAATAAAAACAAACGGCCAATTGTTTTGTGCATAAACTTGATATCCCCTATTAATTTAATATGTTTGTTGTAGATAATATGTCCAGTCATATCTGACACTACGTCTAATCAATGTATTATTTTTCATGCTCTCATAGGTAGAAGAAATTTTTCGGTAATGGCACTAACTCCCATATATAAAATTTAAATAGTGAAACTATATATATTTTTAAAAAAATTAATTTTTCATATTTTTACTAAAAAATTAGATAATTAAGACCTAAACAGAGTAGGATCCAGTGCATTGCCTACGGGTTTAGAACAAGGTATCAAAATTAGGACGACTGAAAATTAAGTCGTGAGCTCTCAATAAAAGATTTAGAGCATATAAGAGTTGTTATATTGAAATGCATATAACTTGGTGATTTAGATTATTTTTACAACTATATGCAAGTATAGACTTAGAATTGGGATATCTATTTATGTATTTTGACATTAAAAACAAATAATTTTATGAAATAAAGTGAGGGTTTGTTCACTAGCATTTTGGTCATTTTCTAGAAAAAAAATTGGGAGAATGAGTTTTTGGAAGAAAACTTTGAAAAAGTGTCAAGTGTTTGTTTATGTTTTGGGAAAATAGGAAAAAATTGATTGAGAATGAATTGTTTGTTTGTTAATATATTGGTGGAGGGACATATTTTACTGTAAATAACAAATCAGCTACTTTTTTGTTGAGTTTGTAGGAAGAAATTATTTTTTTATGTAAGGTGTGTGTGTGTATATATATATATACTTTGATAGTGTGTATATATATACTTGAGTGTTAGGTAAGGTCAAGGTATGGCTAGGATAGTGTGTAGGGTTTTTTTAAGATTGAATTCTGAGGATTTTTTGGGTATAAATTTTTTATGTTTTGAAAAAATGATTGGAGAATATATATATTTTTTGGGATTATTTTGGGAGTTGGAAAAAATTTTCCCAAAATGCTAGTGAACACAGCCTGAAATATTTTATAAAAAATATTATCACACACTAGTCACTTCTCAATATATGGACAATTAAATTAGTTTGAGCTATCATATAATTTCAAATTAATTTTATGATTTTATTTTATTTTATTTATATGCATGAGATGATTAAAACTAACTTTATAATTATACCCTAATTGATTTTTATATAATATTTTGCATATTTCTTAGTAAATGTTATTTCAATATTCTTAGTTTAAATAGAGTAATAAATAAGAGAGATAATATTGGTATTAAGATCTATATTATTTGTTGCCAACATTTGTCTGGTTAGCATCACTTATCTTATTTTTATTCAAATTAAACACTAAACCAGTATTACTCTTAATTAAACAAATAAGCACACTATAACAATTATTTGGTAATTAGAGCCCCAAAATAATTTCAATTACCTTATAAATATCGATTTAGGAAAATTTTAACCATTAAGTTGGTTTATACAATTCATATAACTCAAATGACTGAACTGATTATTTATTAACAATTATGTAATATATGATAATAATTTTTGACAAAGTATTTCACTTTATTCCACCAAAATAAGAATTTAATGTTAAAGATAACACTTTAAAGTATTTTAGATAGCTAAATATAACTTTTTTAAAACATCAAGGACAAAGTGTAATAATTTCAAAATATGTCAGCGCAAGTTGGAACATTGGGTGTTTGAACACATTTAGCAAAAGTTGGGTAATCGTTATGCACACTTGCAAGTGAATAATTATTAATGGGATTATTTGCTTCTTCAATCAACAAAATCCAAGTATATTTTACTAGGACAATTAAAATCATATAACTTGATAATACCAGAAAATTTTCCATTATCATGATGGTTGGCTAGTTTTTCATAGATACTTTATCTAGCTAATTCCATACCACCTTAATCTTTCATATTTAAATAGTACTAATGGGCATTTGAATGAAAATGGGGGTAATATTTAGCGAATAACTTCCAAATGCAATGAACAATATGAGGTTCCTCCACTTTTTAATTGAGCTTATTTTTTAAAATATAGAAGTATTACAACCCTCTTGTTAGATATTATTTGTATCGTTAAATTATTGGCGGAAAAAAAAAAAAAAGTCAAAGCTAATAAAAATAATACTTACAACGACCTTTCTGAAGAGATCTTCCTTTTTTCATCTAGAATCTAGCTCAATCCTCAACTTGCATTGGAGCTTTAAGCCTAATCAGGACCCCTATTTTAGTTGCATGTTTTAAATCGACAGGTTTGTGAATCCCCTTTAGAATAATAATTTTTAGTTTCTTCCCATATTTTTTGTGTATACTTTTGTATGTTTTGCCCTCTAGTATGACCATGACCTCTCTTTTCATTTAAAAATCCTTAGTCAACCAAAACATATGACAAATTAAATCAATAATTACTTGTAACAATATGCACACAAAAAATTAAAGTAAGAATTACTAAGTTAAATATTACCACTGGTGTGATCCGATGTTTTATCAATTGTATCCACTACTAATTACAAAACAAATCCTCTTTTGAGTATATTTAAATAAGTTAAATAGAGACAAATAATACCTTTTAGTTAATAATACCTCTTAACATCAATTCTGGTATGTGCATTTAATGTATTAGGTATGTTCTGCACTTAAGGCTCTTATTCAGGCATTCTAGTTGTAGATAAATAAACGAATCATTTTACTTCAATTAGATGGTCTCTAAACTTAAAAATGTTAAGAAAGTGAAACATAAATTACCTGCATCACTACAGCAGTTATGCATTATTGCATGTTTAGTTAGGGAACTTGAAATATTTTAGTTGCCAAAGCTTTTTGTTGGAGGAAAAACTACCCTCTTATTTCTACTTGACACTAGATTTTAAAGTGCAACACATTAATTTAAATGGTATTTATATAGTTCTAAGGAAAACAAAAGAAAAATGCAAGTATTATTGGCCAAGCTGTGAGGTATAATGCTTCAATAGTTTGTCAATCATGTCATTTCCTGCAACTATGGAATTAGACAACTCCATTTTATGCTTTAAATAACTTGTGTTATTGGCAGTAACTACTACTCTTGACAACTCCATCTTGTGCTTAAAAATTATAGTCATTATCTAACTTGTTATCCAAAAGGAATCATATATATTCAATGTTATAAAACAATCATTAAAATTTCAACATAATAAAGGTTGAACTAGTTTATATCATGTTCACCTCATAACACTCAATTAAGAGGCTGATTTCACCTTATAATTGAGGTAGCATCTGTTATGTCTCTTTATGAAGACATAGACTGGATTTACCTCTATTATGACGCGAATTCAACCTCATAATTGAGGCTATGAATTTCACCTTGTAATAGATTCATCAGCTTCAGTTATGAGGCTAAATTCACCTCATAATAGGTACATAAATTAAGCTTATGTCTTTATAAAAGATGCATAGCATAGGTTGAATGCACACCTCTGTTTTTCAAGTGTTTTTCAAGGGGCATCTTGGGTAACAAGTGTTTTTCAAATTGCAATATCCTAACCCAATAACTCTATTGTTCTCTAAATTGCAAACTAAATAGACTTCTAAGTGTGGTACTGATACTATAAATTTCAGCAGAGGTGTTTATGTGTTGGGAAAGGTTGGGGTCGAACATAAGGAGTTCGATAGGCTTGGTATCGAATATGCAAAGCAAGGAACACTTTTAGGCTTGTTGAGTTGGCCTTCACCTACAACCCCCTAATGCTTAAGTATATGATAAGCTGTGGAAGGAAAAAGGAAGATGGTAACATGAGAGCTAAAAGTGCATATCTAAGTCTACTGTTGGAACATGATATTTATAGGTAGGCAAAGTTTGAGGTTGAAATGACATGTTTGCCCTAGGTAAGTGCTTGAATTAAAGCATAAACTCCTGGTATATATCTGCCATACTAAATATGAATTACATAAAAGGTAAATAGTATGTTAAATCATATACCATTTAATTACAAAATCAAGACTTCTAAACATTCATATTTAAATTGAAAGGACAACAAAGTGAAACTTAGGAAAACCATAAGATTATAATTAGTACATCTCCTTATTATCCGCCTCGCATCAACAACACAACCTCTATCACCTATAGGTGGTTTCTAGTAAATTTCTTTTTATGTACATACCTATATACTAAGTATGGTTTTAATAATCTACATTCAAGTTATAAGATTTCAATTTACCAAATATAAGAATCTTTATATTTAAAAAAAAAATTATTGATGCTAAGAATGTTTCGATGAACTAGGACTCTCTATCTCCTCGTTAGTTGGGCCAACAAATCTACCAACAAGTAAGGGTATGCATCGTTTGATAAGTACTAATGCACACTGAAGGAATATAGTATGCTCTTTGCTATGTGCTCAAAAGTTTGATTTTCAGTATAGATTAACATTTTTTCCCTTTCTTGATTGAATTTTTGAATTTTTCCTATATTGATTATTAGTGATTGCTTATTTTCATCTTGTTGGAATGTTTTAACTCAATTTTGCCTTTGTTAACCGATCTTATGTAGCTTAAGATGCAACCATGTTTGTCTGATTTCTTCACTCCCTCTCTAACCCTTTATACATTTTATATAACAACTTATACAATTTGTGCTGCCAAAGTTTCTTATTATTATATATATTTTCAATTACAAATAATTTATCTAATTGTGTTAACTTTCATAATTAAGAGTAATGGTTATATTTGAGTGGAAAGATGGTTTCAAAAGTAACTAAAGTCCTTATGGAACCCAAGGGTTTTGGTCCAATGACGAGATTCTAATCCAACTAAAAGAGTAGAACATGATGTGTTTGGTAAGCATTCTAGAGATAAAAAAATGAAAACATCTTTCCCACCAATCATGTTGGACCAAAAATAGTATATTCACTGAGTTGTCATATAGGTCAAAACTTAAATTGCGGCATATTCTTGATGTGATGTATATTGAGAAGAATATATGTGATAATATGATTGAAAATATATTAGACATAGATGGTAAGTTAAAAGATAGATAAAACTCATCTAGATTTGGATGATATATGTATAAGATGTGAGTTACACTTAAAACTATTAAAACTGCTAAAGCAAACAAAGAAGATAAAGTAAAACATTCTAAGCCGCATGTACTTTATTCTTTACCACAAAAGAAGAGAAAGTTATGTTATGACCTCTTGTAATAAATAAAATTTTTGGGTGGGTATACTGCTAATATCTCTAGATGTATGAGTATCAAGGATAATAAGATAAAGGGGTTGAAAAGTCATTATTGTCATGTTTTATTGCAATATTTGCTTTCTATAGGAATGAGTGGTTACCTACACAAAGATGTTCTTGATTTCATTACTGAGTTGGCGAGTTTTTGCGGACAATTTTATTCTAGAAAACTTAACCTTTATGTCCTTGATAGCTAGGGGGAAAAAAAGAGTCTTGTGGTATTATGCAAGTTAGAAATGATATTTCCACCGGCTTTCTTGATGTCATGATCTATTTAGCAGTTCATTTGGCATATAAGGCCAAGCTTGGTGTTCCCATAAATTATAGATGACGTATCCTATATAGAGGTAAAAATGTATTTTTATTTGAATTTTTTCATTAAAATTTTTTTTATGATAAACTTAAAATGTTTATTTTATATGTTATTTCCATCTTGCCAATAATATGTGTTTTATTTACATACTTAAGTATAGGTATCTTAGTAGTCTAAAAAAGATGGTTCGAAATAGAGCTCGTTTAGGAGGTTCAATAGCTAAAGTAAAAGAGTGTTTTAACTTTTTGCCCCTTATATCTTCGTAGAACTGAGACAAAATATAACAAGGATGAAAGAAATCAAGATGGTGAAGAACATCCAAATACAGCAATGTCTGTGTTTAGAAGTAAAATTTGAACCTTTGGCAAAACAGATTTTGTTGAAATGGCCCCTCAAGAATATAATGCATTACATTGGTTTGTTCTGAATAATTTTATGAAGATAGAATCATATATGAGGTAACTAGAGGTTTTCTTAACTATTATAAACTCATATGTAACATATATTACTAATTTTTATTATTATTGTTCTCCATACAACATGAAGAAAAATTTAAGCGGGAAAATCCTATCAGTTGGGAGGAAAGGCAAAAGAAAGATTTCTCCTCATAGTTTGATAATCGGGTATGATCTTAAGATTACATTCAATCTTGGATCATGGATAAATAATTTTTTATTTTATGTAAGTGCTAACTCACATTATTTTGTTAATATTAGATTAAAGAGCTTCGGCATCTAAAATTCCAGATGCTACTAACGAACTTCTTGCATTTGCATTTAGTCCTGATTGTAGTACTAGTAGATATAGTAGTTGTATAGTAGGAGTAAAGTATTTAAATAATGAAAGAGATAATCGATGAATGATACAAAATTGTGGAGTGCATACGAGATTTGTAAATAAGGAAAAAATTATCAAGTTTTATGGAGTCCTAGAAGATATAGTTGAGTTGAGCTATGCTTATGGCTTTCAATGTGTACTATTTAGTTGTAAATGATTTTATTTAGATCGAGATGAACCACTGAAGTTAGATGATGATTTTACTAGCATAAATATGGGCAAACTTTGGTATGAAAGTGAACCTTATGAGTTAGCAATTCAAGTGACTCAAGTATTCTATGTTAATGATACAAAAATAGGTGGGAACTAGAAAGCAGTTCAAAGTGCACAACATCAACATCTATCTGACTCATCTATTTCAATTTATTGATGTAAACAAACCTGATGTGAATGATGCATACCAACAAGAAAACTATTATCATATTCAAGTTCAATAAGTGCTCAAGAGGTTGGATCCGTAGCTCGCACCGGTGAAGCTCAGTTACAAATTGAAATTGCTAAAAAGATAATCCACCTATGTGTCAACAACGACAAAGCTGATGTTTAAGATGACGAGTTAGAAAAAGATGACAACTTAGCTAAATATTGGAGCAGTGATAACGAAGCGATATCTCAAGCTTATGTGGATAATGACTTGGAATAATAAGTAGATACATGTATTAAAATTATTCCTCCCTTTAGCTAAATTAATCATTTATGTTTTAATAGTTTTCTAGTTTTACGTCCACTTTAGTCCAATCCAGTTTGGTTTTACTATAACATTATCCTCATCTTACTTTACTTTCTTTAATTTTTTTTTTCAAATAACTTTTGCTCCTTTAAGCACGAGCAATTGTATGCTGACAAATATAAATGTTCATTGTTTAAAATATTCATTTTTGTCCTCCTATGAATAACTACTAAATAAGTGTTAAATTGACGGATGTAATCTAAGTTGGTGATGGAGCTTTTTTACTGAACTTATTTAGCTATATAGTGATTTTACTTTACATGTTGTGATAAGAGTGATCATGGTAAGATATGGATATTTAGTACGACCTTAAATCTATACATATACTACACCTACAAGAATAAGAAATAAATAATAAGGATAATATCCAACTGTTAACTGTAATATCAAGTTAAAAAATGACAATAGTAATCATATCCTTAACCTTTGCTTGCAGAACTACATGTAATTGAATTCAAAACTAGACTCCCAGCTTGAAAGACCACAAATGCAGCATATTGCTTCCAATGGCTCGCTACCATGCCAAGTGAACTTACCAATGAGATCAAAAAATGAAAGGTAATCTATATTTAGAGTGAACACATCGCATTCCATTGCTTAGAGAAGACTTTGGACTTTATTTTCATGTGTTCATATTTTATTTTCCTGGTGTTAGTTTTTCCTTATTCCTATATTTTTTGTGCTTTTTCTTTCGAAGCATTTTATAACCATTTTACATGTGCAATGTGCTTCTTATGGAACTTCAAAGTGTCTCTTAGTATCAAATTGTTTCATCTCTATGATAAAAATTAATAACCCTGCTTAATAATGGCTTCATGTGGCTCTTTATGTTGCTTTCTTAAAGATTGTTGTGGCCTATATACTAGAAGCTTATATTGAATGGTGCATATTTATTCTTCAAAAAAAAATATCAGAATTTGTAGAGCATGTTGGAGATATGTTTGGAAATAAACTAGTGATCAATTTTATGAGTTTCCAGGAAGACATTTTGTTTTGAATGGCCTATTTAATTATGTGTAGCCTTGGAAATACGAGCTACATTTTTGTACAAATATGTATACCTAAACATTTGTGCTAAAGCTACAACTAAATATTTGGGTAAGGGAAAATATTCAAGTCCAAGTTATATACAAGTAAGAAGAATGTTACCTCTGTTGATAGATTAATTGACAATTCGAGGTAACCTAAAGTTTTAATATGCGAATGTTTTAGTAATTTAGAATATTATACAAACACATAATCATACTTTGTATATGATCAAATAACAAAGCGCCAATATATTCTCCTAAAGAATACGTTGCATAGCCTTCTGTTGGTAATAAATATTTTGATAATTAGGTCTCTCATATTATTATATATTTTATAATTGCTATTTGGAGTAAATAGGGAATTGATAGTGGAATTTCATAACTCTTTTTAAAGTAGTGGAATTCAAAGTAAAAAAAATCAAACTCATATGATGATACTTAAAGTCTTACATCCATTCAATTTTTAACATTACACTTATTTAGGCTATAGTTTTAAAAAATTGTTAACTAATATTGTTTTACATCAATTGTGAGACCCGAATTTATGTCTACCAAATAAAAGAATGTTTTTCCAAATCGAGTGAAACTCTACCTATAAAATCAATCATATTTTTTAGGTTTTCCATTTTTTCCGACTTGAGAATTTGACAATCATGAATTGTAGATTATAGCAGGTGGAGGACAAGATAATTAAGGTTTGCATTTCTAGAAAATTTATGACTTATCAAGTATTTGAGGCTAAACTCTAACGCCTTGTTTACATTTATTGATAACATTAGATGAAGACCTTCATCGTAGAGTCATCCAGTATTTCCTCTGCAAGATGAGGTTTGGTACATAATGAATGGCCCAACATGAATTTGGAAAATGGGTGGATGTGGCATCACTCGATTGGGTAGTGATCAATTTATCCTACCTTAAGTCTTACGGGATGATGATTAAAAATTCTAAATTGTCCTACATCTAAAAGCTGGAGAAAGTTAGCTCTTGAGAAAAATCCACCATTTGGAAGTTGGGTCTTAAGAAAAATCATCCATCTCGAAGTCAATAAAGATGAGGCTGCCCAAGAAAAGAGAGTGGCCGGTGTGGATGCCTAATGACCAGTGATAGGCTAAGCAACTCCGCCTTGCTGGTGAAGCTGTTGAGGTGCTTCTTGATGGTGAAAAGACGACATAAGATGGCGGAGGGGGGTTTGGTTGGCAAGAAAGAGTGTGTTGGAGTCGATGGGTCTATCACTAGTCTGAGACTTTGGAAGGTTGGTATGGAGAAATGGATTTTATGAGAATGGGATTTAATAGACAAAATTAAATATGGACAAAGTTAAATCTTATAATGAGGGGAATGAATGGATTTTGAAAGGTTAATATAGATAAATGGAAAATCTGAGAATTTTTGAGATTTTAGTGTTGAAGTTTGGTAGTAATTGTACAAAGTTGTTGATGAATGGAAAGAAAAAAAATTATTTCTGTTAATATATTAGCAAATAGATTTTTCTAACTAATGGCCTTTTTGTCGATATACAATTTATCTCACTTTTTCATCTACATAAGTAAATAATATATTTATCTATCATTTATCATCCTATATCTTATTATACAAAGTAAATAAAATACAACAATTATAAAATGATCATAATCCTTACTATCATCAATAAATTTTATCCCATCCCTTTGCATCCTATCATATTAAGTAAACGAGTCCTAAAGATTTTTATATACAGGTCGAATGCTGCCATTAGTACTAGATATACTTTTAAAAGTCATTTTTTGCTTTAAGAATGTGTGTGTGTGTGCGCGCACGCGTGCTTGTGTATGCGTGCAAGCATGAAATATGAGGAAATATTGTTGGAAAGCTGCAAGCTTCTAGCATCCATATATACTTTATAACAACCCAAAATAATATGCAGTTTAAAAGGAAAGAACTCAAATGAGCAAAAAAGGCCAGCAAACGTGTCAACAACTTTTATATAGTCAAATGGGAATAGTCACTAAATCAAATTAGGATCATCTTCATAGTTGAAGTCATGTTCACTTGATTGTCTTCTCTTTGCCCCTCTTGAGTTTTCCTTAACCATTTGCTAATGCAACACCATCTTGTGCAATTTCTTCAGTAGTTGGTGAAGTGACCAAAGATCATGAAAAGAGCACATATTCAGCTAGCTAAAACTTCTTGGACCTTTTCAAGTTGTTTTTCGAATTTTAAGTTCTTCATGCATAAGACAAATTCAACACTGCAAAAGGTTTGAAACAATTGATAGCCCTTTGGAATCCATGTTTTGATCCAAGATTTTGTCTTTTAGGGTTTAAGGACTATGGTAAATGTAATATTAATGCCCTTTCTCATTGCAGTTTGCAATCAAGAACTATGAAGATGATCGATCATGAGATGTCAATATTTTTTAAAGGAATTCTCCTAAGAAAGTAGGTACTTATATACTATAGGCTTCTCCAAGAACTATAGGAAACAGTTGAATGTAGGTTTTAGCATTACCCTAGGACTTTAAATATGGTCAGAATTATGTTCAATTTTCTAGTGTGTTAAAAATCCATGCTTAAAATGATATATCTATGGCCATTAAGCATGATGAAAGGGTTTGTGAAATGATAACCTTTTATATTGATATTGTGTACATTAGTTATAGATAGAATCTTAATGTATTTGCTAAGTGGAAGCTTGGTGGAAGGGTAGAGAAAGGGATATCTTGTGATCTACACCATATCTCATCTATCCCTAGATTTCTCATCATTCATGCTTACATCACTAGTTAGATTACTCATTTTTCTAAGAGTGTAGTCCATTCCCTTACTGTTTTTTATTTTTTCTTCCCTATATAATGGTTTTTTCAACATAATGACTGCATTTCTTTTTAACTACAGTTAATAGAAAGATCAAGAAATGATTATAGATGCTTTGGGTTCTAGAGTAGATTATTATGCTATGCCCTACAATGTTGATGGGATAAGGTATAATTATTTTTGTAACTTTGTATCTATTTTTGGCTTACTCTTACTTTTCTTAACGTGCTTTACCCGCTCCAGCCAATGATAGGTTATTCTCCTTTGGTACAAGTAAATATGGTTAAATCATTCATTATGGAGTCAGAAAGAGTGAATGAATTGCAAAGATTACACATCTTGGGCTTGGAAAACAACCATCCGCATAGTTCTCCATAATATGTACTAAAAGTTTCTTACTTGTAAAAATTATGAGATATTATGAGACATTATTATTATTAGCAAACTTTTTATACATAGGTATTCATTTTACAAATATTTTCTCATTTGATTGAATGTTGGAATTACTTATACGTTGTTGTATTCACATTAGCAACTAATTTCATTTATTTTTGTAATTATTATTTGGTCACAAGTATTTACATATTAACAACTAACTAGAACGATTCTACAACAATGCAACATTTGGTTGTCGAGACATGCACATTAACAACCAATTGAAATTACTTCAGGAAGCATTATTTGATCTCTAATATATACATATTAGCTACTATAGGTTATTTTTTGTCACTAAATCACACAAAATAAGATAAATGATAATATTAAAATTATTGCAATCAAGTATTTTGTTGTCAAAAAAAAAATACATTTGCAATCAAGTATTTTGTTGTCAAAAAAACAAAACATTCTTTTGCAATCACGTTTTGCCATCGCAATTTTGTCACTAAAGGATGTTTAATAGAACAATTGTTGTAATAATTAAAAACTATTGCAACCATTGACTTGGTTGCTAATATACAATCATTTAATATATGTGGTCACAATATGCTTAACTATAGCAATCATGCTAATGTCACAATGATCAAGACTTTTATATTAGCAAGTGAAATTTGGTTGATCATTTAGTTACCATTATTTGTTGGTCGTCAAAAATGTATTTTTAGCATCCAAATTCATAAGTCGTTTGTAACATCCCTAGAATTTTATTTTAATAATAATTTTGAATTTCGTCAAAATTGACATTAAGATAATATCTAAACTCATAAATATATATATATATATATGTATATTTTGTTAATTCGTGGGTTTAAATATAGATTTAGAGGATTAATTTCATCATTTTATTTTTAATAGGGGTTAATGTTTGAAATTTTATTAGATTTGGATTCAATATGAAATTATCATTAAATTTTAGGACCCATTTGAAGTAAGTTTTGAATTGAGGGTTTTAAGTATAGCCAGTAGCAAATTCTGGGGGCTCAATTGAGTTTTGAAAAAAAAAATTAATAAAAATAAGTTTTTTTCGTTTTCCATTTCCTCTCCCTCCATTCATCATCTTCACCACTGTGTACACCATCTCCTCACCACCGGAAACTGAACTCCACCGTGAACCACCCCATTTCAACCAACATTCACCATCACCCAACCACCCTGAACTCGAAAACCACCAAACCTGGGCCTTTTTCGGTGAGAAAACTGGCTAGCTTAAGGAGGACCGACGAAAATGGGAGAGAAAATGGGTTATTTTTTTGACAACTTTTGACGGCCAAAATTGGCACCGTTCTGTCGGGCTCAGCTCAAGGATCACACCGATACTTTCGGATCATTGAACGGACCACCGTAGAGGGAGAAACTCCACAAAAACCGCAGAGCGGTATTGGTGGCGGAGCTACTATTTTTCGGCGATTTGAGGGTCTTTCCAGTGTCGGATTGAAAAACCAATTGGAGCATTGGATTCCTGGAGTTGAGGAATAGCTTTTGGTTGTAGTTTCAAAAGTTACCGGCGGCAGTGACCGAACAGAATGTTCGTCTCGTCGAAGAGAAGACATGCATGAAGGCTGATCGTCGTTTCTCTTTTTCGTTAACTCAATATTTGGGTAATTGTTCGAAAATGAAATTTAGCTTTTTGCATGTATTTGTATACATGTATTCCTTATTCAAACCTTGTATTTAGAAGGATAATGAGGGAAACGATCGATCAGAACAACCATGCATAAGATTTAAACGTTCATGCATGATAAATAAGTTTATTAAATCCGATGTGGTATTATTTCATGTGAGATATAGGTTAAATGGCTTATTAGATATAGAAAATCCTAAATTTGTATTATGGCAACTTAGGTAACAAAATTTGGGATGTTATAAAAAGTTGGATTGTTATTACTGATTAGCATGTGTAAAAAGGTTTAAATGGGCAAGTTAAGAACTCAATCGTATCATCTTATTAGGTGGTGAAGATTTGGGGCCTGGAGACCAGTAGGATTCTGACCTATTGCTGAGGTTGACGAGGTGATGATCCACCAATTTGGCAACCTTTGTACATTTCGATTCCGTGATAAACCCCTATGAGGGTTATTATTGCTTTGATTATCCTACTATGATGATTGTTGTTACCCCTGTGAGGGTTCTACCGATTGGTTCTTGATTTGCATGAGCTAAATCTATAGTTTTTGTTGAACCCATTAGGTTCTACTGATTTGATATCTATCGTGATTTGTTATTGATTCTTGAACCCTGTGAGGTTCTCTTGTGTTGAAATTGATTGATATTTGATTCATTTTAGTGAAAATAATTGTCCAAATCGGCTTCTGTGAAGCTTTGTGAAAATTGATTCCTTTTTTTGAAAACTGAATTGTACGGCCGAGTGGCTTGTGTTTTCTTTAAAATCGTTCTGAACGAATTGATTTACTATTCTGGCGCCATGAACTTTCACAGTGTTACTGTGTCCTACCTATTGAATTGGAGTTTTGAGTGTCAAATATCGTATTGATTTCCTTGATTTATCAGTATATCGTGGATTTGCCGTGTTGGCATCAGTGTTCAGTTATTCTGCCATGTTGGCAATTGATCATTCAAAATATTGTTTGAAAATGATATAGGAAAATTGTTGGGCCGAGAGCCTTGCCAAGCTATTATGCTTGTGCTACTGTTTTACTAAGCCATCGTGCTTGTGCCACTGTTGTTGCCAAGTTGTTATGCTTGTGCTATTGTTTTGCCAAGCCATCGTGCTTGTGCCACTGTTGCTGCCAAGCTGTGATGTTTGTGCCACTGTTATTGCCAAGCTGTCATGCTCGTGCCACTAAATTGTTATTGGTTGATCGACTGTACTGTTATGGAGGCATAATTATTTTTATTTGATATGCATAATTTGTTGGGCTTGCAATCTTAAATTGTTTTAGCTCGTGGAGCAATAAAGCTGGAGTGAGGTTTCAGTCTGGATCGGGCTGAAGCCAAGCTAACTGAGCCGTCTGTATTCTCTCCCGACTGTGATCGGTTGAGATGCTCTATACCTCTCGAACAGTCTCAATCGAGATGATCCCGGGCCTTTTAAGCTGACGGTTACAACATCCCAACCTGGCAATTGTTATTGATTGAAAATTGTTCATTATCTTCATTTTTGCTTGTTTGAGATTCCATAGTTTCGTGCTTTTGAGCTTTATTGTTATTATTGACTCTAAACAGCCATCCATTGTTTTGCCTTATTCCTCACTGAGTCCTTATGACTCACCCTCGTACCATTTATTTTCTTTACAGACAAGAATTAGACTAGAGTTTTGGACTAAGAGTTATAGCCTGACATTTTGTATTAAGTTCGGTGACTGTATGTTCATATATGAATTCACCATTCAATACGTATAAATCTTAGAGATGTTGTGATATGTCAAGATAAATAGGAGACTTTTGGTATGTATGTGTGATATTACATATGTTGATATATGTTTTGAATTAAGATGAGTTATTAGTACGACTTCCGCACTCTGGTATTATTGTGTTAAGTAAAGCATGTTGTGAGTTGGGATCACTATGGTTTAATTTGAGTTTTGGAAAAATATTATGGGCCCCATCAGATATATTATTGCATGCTATAAGATTGATTTGAGTAGCGTTCTAGCATTTGGGTAATATCCCGAGTGGGGGTGCCACATCGTTAATAAGCACTTTTAGTAGCTACCTTATTATGACCATTTGTGATAAGCTTTAATTTGGTTGCTATAAGTTTTAGCGATCATTTTCTTACTTTTAGTGACCACCAATAATGATCGCTAAAACTAATTTTTCTTGTAACGTATGTCAACATAGTAAATTTTACTATAGGTATAACACATAATTTAAATTTATTTTCTATATTGCATCCATATAAAAAGGGTTAAATACACTTTGTCCCCCTCAACCAGCCAACATGTATCACCTCCCCCCTCCCCCCAAAAATAGTAAACATAAGATTTACCCCATTAAAAAAGTGTTTACATAAATTTATAATCTGTGCAATGTGTTTCTATCTAGTTCTCAATATTTTTTTAGTACTTTAATCCTGTATTCAATTTAAAATTTTATATTAGTTAAAAATGTTATTTGAATTATAGTATAGGAAAAGTATTAATAATTAAAGTAATTAAACTTTTAAAATTAATGTAATAAATGAGTACGATAAATTAAACGCCATAAAATTGAACATTAAATGTTATTTTGATAATTGAATGTTTTTAGATAAAGATGAATAGTTATATTCCATTAACCTAAACTTAGATGCTTTTAATTGAGCAAATATATATTGATTATTTTATATTTAAAAGAGTCCAAAATTTGTTGAAATACATATATTCAAGTTTTTTTTAAAAATAAAGTATCTAAGCTTTAAGTTATTAGGGATTTTACGTATTCACTTTATCCAAAAAGGTTGAAATTCATTTATATTAGATGGTAATAACTTTATTTAAATTTACATGACCAAAATAATTTTTTCATATTTAATATTTTTGTGTGTTATTGTACTAATTTATTACTTTAGATTTTAATATTTGAACCATGGAATTCATTTATAATTTTATCTGTATTATATTAAAATGCTATTTTTTAATTAGGAAAAAAGTTTAAGACGAATATATCATATAAATTTCTCAAAAGATATTGAGAACCATATAAATACATATGATGTAAGGATAATTTTGTCCAAACATTTAGTTTAAGAGGATAAGTGTTGCAATTAGACCTCATTTACTTAAGTACATGGAATGTAGAATGATAGGTTAAAATTAATAATTAGGATTATTTTGTAATTTTCATATTGTATTTACAATGTGGGATAGGATGATCGATGAAACAGGATAAGTTGATTGCTTACTTGGATCAATGAATTTTTTGGGATAATTTATGAAATTACTAAAGAAGTACTCTAATAAAAAGAATAAAATAACTAACGTTGAATTGGTCATAATCTTTATCGTCCTACTAGGATAAAATCATAGGATTTTTACATCCCTTCTCATGGGTTAGATGACACATCCTGCCCTAGTTGTCAACACTATAGCAGTCTTTGATCACATTTTACCGGGTGCACATCTATGAAGTGTGCAATGGATCCTATCAGATGTAGACATCGGTTCATCAAAATTCATGAGTAAAAAAGGCAATTGTGTAATTGATCGAATGGCAATGTTCTTACACTTTTATATATATATATATATATATATATATGAGGTATAAAATTCAAATTCTGATAAATGTTAATTACGTATGCATATTATAGTTGTGTGTATAAAAATATAAGGAAAAAAATGTATAACTAAAGGTTTGCATGGTTTGGTTTAGCCCCCACATTGGGCCAAACCAAACCATAAATTATGTTTTGGAAATTTTCAACTCAATTTATAAATCAAACTAAATTATAATATTACGGTTTGGTTCAATTTAATTTAATTACAAATAAATATATATATACATATAATTTTTTAATTTATTGTTGAAAATTATAATTTCTTGATCAAAAAGAGTCCTAAATCATATACAAGCACTGAGCAAGACACAAATTTATTAGCACACAATACAAGATTCAACCACACACTTTCCTTGACAAATACAAAGTTGAATATAGAAATCCATGCCAAAAATCAGATAACTATATGAATGTAAATATACAATTTAATAATTATATATAAATTAATATATAGACATATATGAGAAGAAATGTGAATTACGATTTGATTTAGTTTAAAATTTCAGACACCTAACCAAACCATAATTCAATACAATTTAAAAAATTGAAGCTAAGTATATTTTTCAAGTTATAGACCAAACCAGACACTAACTGTTTATTTAATCCACAAATTTAACCAAATTTTGTGCATTCTATGCTTAACCCCTGTAAAAAAACACACCAAAATTGTCATGTAGCAAAGACATAATTTGTCAAACGTCCACGCGGTCTTTAATTATTTCTGCTACCCTTCTTGATATCGTTTGTGTTTAATTAGGCTTCAATTTGGCACATGTAAATTGCCTACGCATTTCTAGATTTGGCGCGTTAATACATTGGTTGATAGTCTAGTTCCTCTAAAATGTATTCTGAAATTTTATCATTTACCCTAAAAATTTATTCTTTTTAATTTTTTGGATTTGTACAAGATGACGAATTTTTTATTTAACCGTTGACTAACTGTTAGGTTAGTCAATCTAACAGAAACAATTATTTACCAAATTTCATACTTCATAGTGTTGTATATATGGGAATAGGTAAAGAGTAATGCAAAAGCCCCATAATGACAGAAAGTTAGATGTAACTTTTTTTTAATTTTATATATATATATATATATATGTATATGTATTTTAAGGATTTATTAAGGTTTGAATTTCAAATCTCACATATATAAGTATGAGGACAATGTCTTTGCATCAATTAACTACTTTATGCTCTCTTGGTTTTAGTATTCACGTAGGCTTTGTGAAGGGTTTTTTTTTTTTTTTTTTTATAATTCTGTAAAAGTTGTGGTACTAGTTACTTTTCTAGTTAAACCGAATTAAATACTAATAAACTGAGTTATGTGGCTGCATGAATTATCAATACTTATTTATTTCTCGTCAAAACAATTTGAAATTGTAAATTGATTGAATTATATAAGCGCCACTTTCCTCTTACAAAAGAAAAGTTATGATTAAAAATCATTTTTTTTTTTTTTGAATCTTCATTTCGTTGCTTTGAATAAAAAAAAAAAAATCCAACGTAAACAAATATAACTTAGATGCACGCTTCATTTAAGGGTTTAAAATGCTAAAATACAAAAAAATACAAAAATGCGAGGGGAAAAAAAGGTAAAAAAAGAAACAGAACTTAGTTGAGTCATTTAAAATTGACACATCCAAAATATCTTCTCTAACGAGAGATATACAAGGGTTTATATAAAAATTCAGAAAGAAAAGAAAAAAAAATTCTCAAAAGGTAAAAAACTTGCATAAAAATTTCAAATTAATCAAACTAATTAGTTTCAATATATGATATCTAAATTATAATATACAGCATGTGTATTAGGTAAGCTCTACCTAATGAATATGATAGCTCTATTTTTGAATTATCTATTCTATGCTAGCTAGAGACTCGAGACACTAACAAAGGTTGTCACACTATAATCTAAGTATAGCCCTCACTGTATTAGATATGGTCAACTTTAAAAGGGGGCAAATAAAACGAGAACGTATTCACTTTTTCATGTCTAATTTTTAGAAAAAACTGACAGTGGAATTAAATAGATAGGTTGGATATATATATATCGTTCTCCTCATTAATTATTATAGTTATTAATTCTTCCCCTCATAAACTGATAAATACACTAATCTTTTATGTTAATTTTTTGACATAAAATTTACCTTCTCTCATTAGCATTTGAGGTGGAAAATACTGGTTTATAGCCTAATGTTAATGAATTTCCTATTATATTTCCGAATAAGTTGTTTTGTATTATTAGAAATAAATATCCTTGCATGTGATGGGATGTTAATTAGAACAATTTATCAAAATACCAAAAATAATGATGGTGTGGTTACAAAGGGGGAAGGAATGTAATGTTTCAAAAATATTAAGAATTGCAATAGAAATAATATACATTTCATGTTGTTTACCTTTTTCCTTTTTTCGTTTATGATTTTATAATAAGTTACAATCATCTAAAGAATTAATTAAAAAGAATCAACAATCACTATGCATTGTGCCTAGGAGTGCAAATGAGAAAAGACGATTCGCAAATGGTTCGCGCTCGGCTCGACAAAAGCTCGTATTGGACTCGATCTTTTCGAGCTTGAGCCAAGCCGAGCTCGAGCTTGTCAATCAAATAAGCTGAACCGAGCTCAATAATATTCGGCTCAAAAGATCTCAAGCCTAAACGAACTTTTTTATTTTATATATATATATACACACACATATATATATAATTATAATCTAGGCCCATATAATAATAATAATAATAATAATAATAATAATAATAATAATAATAATAATAATAATAATAATTTAATCTTTTATTTTTAGGAAATATATAACAAAATTATTTAAAAATTTATAATTATATATTTTGTTTTAAGTCTAAATGAGCTCGAGTTAATTCAAACCTATACGAGCTCAAGCTCATCCGAGTTTATACAAATCGAGTTTTTCTGCTTCTTTATGATGAGTATTATTAAGTCAAGCTCGATAAGGCTCATCGAGCCTTTGTCTATTCCAACAAGTCGAGCTTGAATTTGGTTGTTTAGGCTCGATGAAGCTCAAGCTTGCGAAATAATAAACGAGCCGAGTTTGATCAACCTACTAGATTCAGGATTGGCTCAGCTCGTTTACACCTCTAATTGTGCCCAAAATTGAGACAACACTTCATCTGTGTATTTTGGAATTGAATAATTGTAAGGTGAATAAATTAATCCTCGGTAGCCTCTAACAAGACTCAAATAATCATCTATATTTTGTTTAAGTGATTAAATTGAGTACTAGAATTAATGGGTTTTAAGTATGATTCTCACATGGGTACTATATAACCTAGTCCTGTTAAATTTCTTCCATTTGATATGTTGATATTATGAACGGTATAATTATTTCTACTTTATGAATTTGAATTATGAATGTAAAAATTTATATATATATATATATATATATATATAATTTGGCACAACCCAAAGTTATCATTCCTAATTTGGTTTACACAATCAAAATATTATTTTGTGGGTCTACAAAAAGATTAAAAAATAAAAAAAACCCAAAAAATTATGTGTAAAAGAATATGTCCAGCATCGAGGGAATTGCCCGAATAGAGATTTAAAAAAAAAAATTGATTTGATCCAAATCGTGTTCTTTATGAGATTGTCAAAGTTATTAATCGAAAGTAGATTGCAAGACTAATAGTTCGTCGTTCAAGCCTCCCACTGGGGGCTTGCTCTGCCAAAACAAGAGAGACCTCGTTCCTCTTTTTTCCTTTTTTTGCCACCATATCGCCACACAGGAAGACATGTGAATATAACAAAGGAGATCCTATCAACTTGTTCCGACCTAAGATAAGAAGCTCATGAATTTGGTCTTAACTTCTTTCTTTTTGTTTTGAATGTGAAACAGCATCAACCAAAGTACCCAACAAGCATTAACTCTCCCTGAAAATGAGGTGATCCAACCGTATTGGAATATACATATAAATATATATATATATATGTATATTGACTACACAATAAAATTTGATTATGAGGACAATATATGGTTGTGTATTTACTTTTTTATAGTTCTTAGACTTTCACCTGCAAATTCCTGACCCAATTGTTACAAGTTTCACACAAATAATTCGCAATAACAAAAAACAATTAGAGGTTTAATCTTAGTCTTCAAAATTATTACAAACACATTACACAAAGTATTTTATGTTTTCACCAAATGTGGTGGGATTTGATATCCGGCCCATGATAGGGAAATGAAATGCTAATGTAAAGTGGGTGGAAGAAAAAATGCAAATAAGGGAAATCAGTGAAAGAAAGCCATAGGTAGGGATGAGACGGGCCTACGCGCGCATGTGAATTTCGTTTAGCCTCGTGTAGGGTTTGGCTAGGTCCGATAGCAATAATTTTGACTTAATATTCTAGACCTTTAAAAAGTTAATATATATATATATATATGCAAATAATTTTTTTAAACTATTAATTAATTATTTACTAAATTACATAAAAAGTAAGAAAAAAGGTGAGTTAGTTTAATAAACTAAATTAATCAAATAAACCCTCCAGCCCGAAATTCAATTCGCCAATCAGCCCCAATTTTCTAAACAATTCTTCACCGTCAGCCCCATATTGAGCAACCTCGTATCCACCGGATTATTTCTTTTACTTGTTTTTTAATGTAATTCTATATTAAAAGCTTGAAAATTAATTTTATTCACATTTATAAGCCACTAAACAATCTCTTACAGATTTTGGTGATGGCCGCGGAAGAAGAACTCGACATCTCAGGCCCTTTCGAGCCTTCATATGGTATAATGTATTTCTCACTATGGAACCACCCAGCTTGTTAATTTTCTTTGCAAGGGAGTATGGCCGAGGTTCCATCACCGAGAGTGTACAGAGTTGCGTTTGGCGTGTTGTGTTAGCTAAGCTGTTCTTTCACTTTAGTCACAAAAGCAAGAAAAACAAAGTAAGAAACAAAAAAGATTTTTGAAAGAAAAGCAAACGGGGGTCTTTCAGGATTTGAAGTGATACTGACAGGGGCCTTACGGGCTGAAGGGTTTAAGTTTATTAAACTCACTTTTGTTTTCTTATTTTGATTTTAATTTTTAATAGGAATAACTAAGGATTTACATTTAAAATTATTTTAATCTTAATTTAATTAAAAAAAGATAATTTAATAAATTAACTTAATAATTAATAATTTAAAAATACTATTTGTACACATATCATCTTTTTAAAGCGTATAGAATATTAAGTTAAAATTATTATTATCGGACCTTAGCCAACCCCTCATTAGTACATTGTTTTATTAATTCTAACTTTGTTTTGGTTGATCAATATTAGGTAACATTTATAACGGATTGATATCTGACATATGCAATAAGGTCAATTAATGACAAGCAATCTTCATCTATTTCAGTCGTTTCTTACACTAGCTTTATTTCTAAAACCTGACTTTTATTTGGATAATTAATTGATGCCATGTTTCTTTCAATAATCAGTTATTTATTTCTAAAGCTATGATTATTTAAGTGTTTCTTGCACCGGTGGAGGCTCGTAATGTAAAGCACAATATAAAATTATAAAAATATTAAATAAAAAATTTAGGCAAAAAATCCTGTGATTTCATGATTAAAAGCGTCAAGTTATTTTCTTTTATACTTTGTTGAAAGGCTATGTTATTTTGTTAATTAAATTACCAAACTAATTCTTAATTTTGAACGTATAGAATTTGTATATTTTAGGTTAATGTACTGACTGTAACTAATTGATAATTAATTAATCAACATAATTTTTAATTTTAATCTTTTTAAATAATTACCCAAAGCTTTTCCATATATTGAAAAGATTTAAAACTTTGAGCTTTTTATCTTTGTTTTGGTGGGCCAGTTTTTTACATCGATATTCCAATTTCAACTTTTATAACAGGTCATGTTGTGTTTTTGTTTTCTATTTTTGCATTTCTTACTATACATTACCGAAGATATACTTGTATTACATCAAAATATTTAGGTTGTCAAAAGAAAACCCGATCCCTTTTCAAAATTAATGGTATTACATCAAAATATTACTTGAAATTCAATAATTTAATATTATATATATATAACAATTAATACAAAAATTAAAAATTATTTTGAAACAATAAAAATAAAGAATGAGGCTGAAAAAACGTTCAGACGGAGTTTAAACTCCCATCTTACTTCCCATAAATGAGTGGAAAGTTTAAAGACATACTTTTTTCAAGGAGCATAACATCCCACACTCATTGCCAATGAGTGAGATGAAGGAAAGTTACTTCACCTATACCATTTGTACAAGTTCTAGAAAATCGTATAAACTATAATTAAAGACGTGTGAGGAAATGATCAAATAGGGAAAAAGAAACTACTGCAGACAAATTCAAAAGTGTCGAATTCAAGTCATATTAAGATGAATTAGAAAGGGTATCAAATCCGATTTATCATTTGTATTTTATTAAATCAGATTTTGTTAATATTCAACTTTGATTTTTTTGTTCTTTCAACCAATCCATTCACGTAATTTTTGTTAGGAAGTAATTCATTGAAAAGATGGATGCCTAGGTTAGTCATAGCATAACTTTTTCCTCGATGCTAAAATTTTGAATGTGTTTTCTTTTTCCTTATATTTTAAAACGTATTTAATCATTTTATGTTTTACTTTACGAAAACATATTAAATATACATGAAACAATTACATATCAACATTTGATATTATAGCCAATTGAAATATATGGAATTAGGTATTCCTCCAAGTGAATTCTTGCATTGCATAGGCAGTGTACTCATGCTAGTATGTATGTTAGACAATAATTTATTGTGTAACAACATTTGTGATATACTTTATTAACGCTCTATGTGCACATAAGTAAAATTAAATCACAATAAAAGGATAAATATAATTTGATGAACTAGACCACCCAGCCCACTTAGATGAGCCACTAAACCTAACAAATTCAATCCATTAAGAAGTCAATTAATATAAATATTAATTTTCATGGGCAAAAAGAGCATTGCAAAGGATATTTTCTGAAGCACACAATATTTATACGTGGGCGCATAGTTGAAGTAGAAATTTACAACTCAATAATTTTTGAAAAAATCTTTAAATCCAATTTTGTGTAACATCAATTTAAGAAAAGTTACAATTATATAGAGACATTTATGAATGAATTATGTCATAGGACTTATTGAAATGATCTTCTCTAATTGGCAAGCAATAGTTTATCAGACTGATGAGGGTTTGTTTCGTTCTATACTGGTCCAATTAGGAAACTGGATGGGATTCGACCTCTATGGTCGATGTGCTTGTGCAAAGGGGGTTGAATCCTGCAATCAACAGCAAGCGTCAGACTAGCCGAGCAGCCCTCGGCTTAAGCCCTCCGACGCTCAAGTCAGTACCGATCGACAAGATATATCGAGTAGCGGAATAAGGGCTTAGTGTATGTATGAGAGCATACCTTCAAAAGGTTGAAGTGAGGGGTGCAAGGGGTGATTAGTGATTTCCTCTCTTTGGATAGCTCCAGGTAACTGCCCTTCTAGGTTTTAAGGACATAGTAGTACACTGTTGAGGCGCATGCTGTGTCAGACGGTAAAAGGGGGGTGGCATGTGCCATTAATGCGGAGACATGCCGCCCGTCAGTGCATTTAATGCGGAGGCAGCAAACTGTACTGTCTCGACCTCTCTGGTAGACAAAGTCGACCAGACACCATTTTGTCATGGAGGCACGGGTCAAGATAGAGGTCAACCGAGATCGATTGCACCTATGGACCTAGAAAGCAAGATTGGGCCTGGTGCTGCACTTCTGGGCCAAAGTACTTGGGCCACCCTATATCACAGACACTTTTCTACCTCCACTTATTTTGAAAGGAAAAAAAAATTGCTTTTCCATTCGTTAAAGTTATATATATTTGAAGCCCTTCATAAAAACCAAATCGAAAAAGTGTATGACTAGTCAAAAATCACTACTGTATATATAATGATATGAGTACTTTGCATGTGTATTACCCAATTTATTGGCACCACCACACGAAAGAAAAGCTTCGACCATGATAGCTTCTTGGCCCTAATCTCCTACACCAAGCTCTTTATTGAATTGACCTTTATTATATTTTTTGATCCATCAATATTCAAGTTATCAAAAGTCAATCTATGTCACTATATATCAAAATTTTATACTAATTTAAATATGTATTTCATTAAAATATAAAATATTGAAAAATATAATTGTTTAGTAGATTTTAAACTCGATACTATTTCTTAAATTTAAAGTCTTTACTATCCTCATTAGGTAACTCCAGAAAATAACTTGTTTATAATTCGAACACGCACATGTCTTAGAAGGTTGACGTGGTATCAAGAGGCTAAGCAAAATCCTATTTTTCTAGCCAATTGTTTGGACTTGATTTTAGCCATACAAAAGTGGGCGTGTTAGAGGTAAAGTTGCACTTCCCCATCCTAAGGAGAATGTTCAATTTTACACAATTACTTCACAAGCATTGGCCAACTTGTACACTTCGTTTTCGGTTTTGAATCATTGATTGCGTAGATCGAGTTCACACAGCTCACTATTACTAATTCAATCCAAATCCACACAGCATATATAACCAACCTCACACAACAAAAGAAATACACAAGAGTAATCCCCGTAAAGCTCTGCGACAATGGAAAACACTTCTAAGCAGCCACTTCTTCCCCCGACAGACGTCGATGAACAGCAAAAACCAGAGCTTTCCGCCCAGGATTACTTAACCCGTCGATGGTCAAATCATTCCATTGTTTCATCCTTCGTCGATGAAGGCGACGATATACCTCCAATTGCCGGAACCCGCCATTTCTTCAAGACCTTCACCTGGGAATCGAAGAAGCTCTGGTATTTGGCCGGCCCCGCCATCTTTACCTCCATTTCTCAGTACTCACTGGGCGCCATCACCCAAACCTTCGCCGGCCATGTTGGCACCCTTGACCTCGCCGCTTTCTCCATCGAGAACTCGGTCATCGCCGGCTTTTCGTTTGGCGTCATGGTATAACAGTTTCCCCCATTTTTCTCTACATGTTTGATTATATATAGTTAGTTACGTATAACCTGTTTCGGTAACTGAATTTGAACTTTATTTGGACAGTTGGGAATGGGAAGCGCACTAGAAACGTTGTGTGGGCAAGCCTACGGGGCTGGACAAATTGAGATGCTCGGCGTCTATATGCAAAGATCGTGGGTTATCCTTCTCACGACTGCCTTTCTGCTAATGTTTCTCTATATTTTTGCGTTACCATTCTTACTATTAATCGGCCAAACGGAGGATATATCGCGGGCCGCCGGTAAATTCGCTCTTTGGATGATCCCTCAGCTCTACGCTTACGCGTTGAACTTCCCGATCGCCAAGTTCTTGCAGGCGCAGAGTAAGATCATGGCGATGGCGTGGATTTCAGCCGCAGCATTAGTTTTACATATACTGTTCAGCTGGCTGCTGATGCTGAAACTGGGGTGGGGAATGGTGGGGGGCGCGGTGGTGCTGAACGCGTCGTGGTGGTTCATCGTGTTGGCCCAGCTGGCTTATATATTCAGCGGGACGTGCGGCGGAGCTTGGACGGGTTTTTCGTGGAGGGCGTTTCAGAATCTGTGGGGTTTTGTGAGATTATCTCTCGCGTCAGCGGTGATGCTGTGGTGAGTAATTTTAGCAATTGATGTTGACTCCTTGTTTTGGAACAATATGTGCTTTTTTCGGAATGTTTTTTTTTTCCAGCATATATATCTGGCACGCACAAATAGTCACATAGGATGTTTTCATGGGGAAGGTCGAATTTATTGGTTGGATTAACATTGTGTTATAATATATGAAATTTACATGAATTATAAATAAAACCAACATGATACGTATAGGTCATGTGAACCAAATAAGATGAGTTTGGAACTCCAACGGCGTGTGATAGGATTCTTGCATATTAATCCATCAGACGTGGTAAAATCTCAAGTTTAATAATTTTTTATGTTTTTCCTTGTAAAGAAGTTATTACATAGAGAATATACACTAAACCGAAATAATATATATACACATATTTGATGTGTTAAATTCTCCCACATCAAAAATTTTCTGCCACGAAATATCTATGCTCATGAAATATGGTTAGGAATGTTAGGTGGAGGCCCAACCCAATAAAACGCTCTCTTGTACTTAAATCTGAATTTGAAAACGAAAAATATAATAAAACATAATGGTAAGGATAAGATCAAACTACATCCTCTAGGTTATCTTTTACTGGTCTTAATTAGGTACATGTTTTTTTAATTGGTTAAATAATTTTCAAGCACTATTTAGATTAGACTTTTAATTATGCTTGTGTAAACAGTTTCCATTCTCATTTGGACTATTAGACTATTAGTCTTTTTGCTAGCTTTCTTTTTTATCTCAAACGCCAAAAGTTGTACAAAATGGACTTTAAAGATCCGCTCAGCTCAAGGAAATGGGCCAAAAATAATCTTTTGTCGTCCTAGTTGTCGTTAAATTAATCCACACATTAATCTCCAATAAATAGTCATTAATTTGCAATGATATCAATTGGATGTTATTGTTGAGCAATTTATATGCAATAACATAAATAAATAAATCTCTCACGAAATATAAAAAATTAAAAGGTTGAACTTAATAAGCTTATCGTATGCATGCATTTAAATAAAAAAAATTATAAATTATTTAAATTAAGTGTCGCATCAATCTCTTGATTAAAAAAAAGATTTAGGAAGGCATGAAATTGTTACACAGTTGACTACGTGCGTGCCAGTGCACTGCTCGCCAGCTGTTGGATTGCCGGGTTGGAGTCTCTTAATTAAGCACGTGTCTTATTAAAGTCCGTCACTTACTTTATTTGTCCATCTATCCTTTCCTTGCAATAATTGGCATAGTGACTGGGGGTTGCCAGCAACTATGATGGAAATTTTGGTCATAAATTCAGGCAATCCTAATGTTGGGTTCAGCATAAAGGTGATAAACTGACAATATTAAAAATTAGTGTCGCGGAATTCTGAGGGTAGGTGTTGGTGTCAATCCGGTCCTGTTCAACTAAACCGGTCGGCATTGGTAGTTCGCGGGCCTCTGTTCCAATTTTAATAAGAGTTATTAGAATTTGATTGTTATTAATCTCTTTTTATTTATTAATTTATAATGATCATATTCCAAACCTATTTTAACTCAATCCATAAGATTAAAATAAACTTCATGAAAAATGGACCTGTGATTGGAGTTCTTGAAATTTTTATTTTCGGGACAAAATTTTATGTAAGTGTCAATACATCAGTAATTGTTATTTTAAATCTGATATCTAGAATTAATAGAAAATTCATGCCGTGTGGAGTTTTTATTTTTAAAAATCTAACTCGTACGCCATCATTTGTATCATTTTCAAGTTCTTTCTTGTCGTTTTGTTGGTTGTGTAATAACAAATATGAGAGTATGACAAAGATAAGAATTATGTGGTTGACTTTAGAAAAATCTCGTGTTTTATTAATTTTTATTTGGTTTTTCATTTTTGACAGCTTGGAAACATGGTATTTCATGGCATTGGTCCTGTTTGCGGGATATTTGAAGAACGCAGAAGTTGCTGTGGATGCTCTGTCCATTTGGTAATATATTTATATACTTATTCAAATTGATTTTGTCCATGCAAAACAATACGTATCAAAGTTTTCTTCCTTGGTCAATTTTCTGCCAGAATTTAAGGTTATCTAGCCGAATCAAAGCAAATTCGTGTGCTGCCCAATTAATCATTAGTCGCAATCTTGACAGGGGACTTGTTTCCGTCACTTGTTTGCTCATCATTTAGATAAGTGTGGACAAGATTACTACGAATTTTTGTCCGTTCAAAATTGTTGGCCAGTCATTTTCTCATTTAATTTTTTTCTTAATTATGTTTTGAGCAAATAAATCAATTAATAATTACGTATAATGTCTAATTGAAACTTGTCTAGAAGTTTTATAATTCAAAAAAATTTGAAAAATAAAATCACTAAACTTTGAGCAATGTTTTCAACACGTTGCTTACTCAATTGAAATTTGTAGGATAGGCGCGTAGAACATTTTATAATTAGGGTCTCGAACCTAGAATTCTTTGCATCATTTACTAAAGCTATTTTCTTTTAAATGAAGTGGTAGTTTAATCTAGCTACAGGAGTGCACAATCTTGTTTCCTTGGATTTAAAAAACTATTATACAACATAGGGCAATACAAAAGGATAGAGTGAGTATGGTTTTTGATAGTATAAAAGTGGTTGTACAATGGTATTTTTGTATTAAGTTTAGGTATGTTAAATTCAATTATTGGCTTGTACCGGTAAAAAAATTTCATATTGGAAGAAAAAAAACTCTCGTGAAGGTAGGCAAAATTCGCCAAACCATGTAAATGTATATCTGTTTTATTTTTTATCCATCGAATATTATTTTTGTTATTAAATTTGTGTGTGATTAGTGGATCCCTAATAACTTAAATCTCTTGCCTAAATTGCTTTTGTTGCATGCTCCAACAATTTCATATCCTACTATTCATCCTATTAAATGACAGTTCAAAACATAGCAATTCAAACTAAAACTACACGCATAAGTATATATACATGGATAAATAATTATACAAATAGACACTTATTTTGTGAATATTTAGTTAAAAATTGCAACGGAAAATTTCTTATGTGATTGTATCATTTGCATAAATTATTTCCATGACGTCGTTTCTGTGCTTTGCAGCACAAACATATTAGGGTGGACCGTCATGGTAGCAATTGGATTCAATGCAGCAATAAGGTACATATACGTTAATTTTTTAATAGTTTTGAGTATGGGTTTTTCCTAATATAGCTCACAGCAATTCTTTTTGTTCTTTTGTGCATGTAACTTAAACTTAATATATGGACAGTGTGAGAGTGTCAAATGAATTAGGGGCAGCTCATCCGAGAACCGCGAAATTTTCTGTATTGGTGGTGGTGATATCTTCCTTCCTCATAGGCCTCCTAATTTCGATCATTCTTCTCATCTTCCAGAGGCAGTATCCTTCCTTGTTTTCAAACAGTTCAGCAGTCAAAGAAGTTGTATATCAGCTCACACCTTTGCTTGCATTCTGCATTGTCGTGAACAACGTTCAACCTGCACTCTCTGGTAACTTGTTTCAATCAATTAGTTTAAAAGTTTCTTTTTCTTTGTATTTGTAAATATATAAACTGGCCTGAAAACATTGTTGGTGGTGCAGGTGTGGCTATTGGGGCTGGATGGCAAGCGTTGGTTGCCTATGTGAATATTGCATGCTACTACATATTTGGTATTCCTCTGGGTCTCATACTGGGATATGCGCTTAACATGGGGGTCAAAGTAAGTTTTGACATTTTATGGTGAATCAATTTGATTTTCTAAACCCAGTTCCTATATATACATTTAGAAACAATATAATGATATGTTGCCTATGGATTCTCAGGGTATATGGTATGGAATGGTATCGGGCACACTTGTGCAAACGCTCATCCTCTTTTGGATTGTTTATAGAACTAATTGGAATAAAGAGGTATGCATAATTGAGCACTGGATTAGGCTCTTCTATGTTTCTATATTTTCTACTATTGAAGTAGCATATGGCTAATACTTTCGGGTGTGAATTTGTGATTCAGGCTTCTGTTGCTGCTCAGAGGATCAGGATGTGGGGAGGAGAACCAGATGCCAAAGCAAACGACATTGAGAAATAAACTTAACAGGAGAAAAATAAGCAGTAGAAGCCTATGGATTTGTGTGGAATACTTCAACCAATTCTTGATTTGATATAATATAAAGCATCATCACTTCCATCACCCATAAATGAATTGAGCAAGTCAAAGAATGTCAGCTGATGAAGCCCATTTGCCATTGATAGTTGTCAGTTTAATAATGCATATAGCAGAAATGAATTTTGGTTCTATCAAAGTTAAATAATTTGATTGATCACAAGTAGTTCGAAGAATCATTCGATTTAAACAGAGAATGTGAAGAATCCGCATTTAGGTTCTACCAAAATGCAGCAGAAATCACACTTCAGCCTCCTTGATTTCATTCTCCAATGTCATTTTCACATTTTATACTATTTAAAAGTTAATAAAAGATAAAATACATTATATATATATATATATATTCTCGTCCAACATATTTGCATTTCTATTATCAAATAAAGTTTATCTAATAATATATATCTTTAGCAATTAACATATATATCTCCTATTCGTACTTTCATTATTACTATCACTCCACCTCCATCATACTAAACCACTTATATAATTATTCTTTTTCCAACAATCTAAGAAAATACAAATTCATTTTCCATCCATTTTCACTGACCAACTTTTCATACTTGAAAATGCTGAAAATGAAAAATAGAAATGAGGATACAGCCAAATGGGCCAGTAGTATCCAGATTTAAAACAAAATCATCTAAAGTGTCATATTTACATTGTATATTCAAGCATATTGAATTATTGATACTGGAACGAGGATAATTTCACAAATACCTTCCACAGCAAGATCATCAAGCCTGCCTGAGCCTTATTCCTCCAATTCAGGTGAATTATCATCAAGCCTGCCTGGGCCTTATTCCTCCAATTCAGGTGAAAATTTCAGCAGCAGTAATCAGACAGAAAATATAAATTGAACAATCTAAACGCAAACAAAACTGCATTAGCTGAAACAAAATGCAAAAGCATCCATCACAAAATCCAGTCCCAAAATTCATAAATAGAGTCTAAAATCTCAGTTTCTTTTAGAAAAAATAACAGAAAAACAGAAAAAGAAAACAAGAATCCTAAGCTGTGAGCACGACAGCCCCACCAGCCTCCTTAATCTTCTTCTCCGCAATCTTCGACACAAGCTTCGCCTTCACCACCACCGGCTTATCCTCCGGAAAGACGCCCTTCCCCAAAACCTTGAAGTACCCGAACTGGGTCACATCAACCAACGGGACATTATCCTTCGACGCCTTGTCTTTTACCTCTTGCGGGATCAAAGACCAGAGCTTGTCGATGTTGACAATGGGGCAGTGGAACTTGTTCCGGAGCTTGTGGAAGTAGCGCATGCCGACTTTCCCGAAATACCCCGGGTGGTATTTGTCGAAGAGGATGCGGTGATGGTGCATCCCACCGGCATTTCCGCGACCTCCGGGATGCTTGCGGTGCTTTCCGATGCGTCCATGCCCGGCGCTGACGTGGCCGCGCTTCTTTCTGTTTTTCTTGAAGCGGGTCGTCATGGCTGTTTGCTATGTGCTTATGCCTTATTGGGGGCGGCGGTTCAGAGAGATCGTTGAGGGTTTTTCAATTTGAGGATTTGGGACGGGAACGGGAAATGTTGAATTACATTTGTAGGCTTTGGGTGGTCCTGATCCATCGCTGCGTGGTTGGGGGTAGAGATGGAAGTTTACGGGGTTGGGGTTGGGGTTGGGGTTGGTACTTTGGGCCTGAGGATGAAGGTAGGGCTTCTTATGGGATGGGCTTGAACTGTAGAATTGTAAGGGTTTGTAGTGGGCCTCTTTCACCTTGAAGGTAGGCCGGGTAACTGATTCCTATTTCCTAGGTCTCTCCTCTGAATTGATTTTCTTATTTAGGCTTTTAAATTTTTCTACGTTTTAATAATTAAAATATTTTCACCCTCTTAACAGTACTTAAATAAACTTTAACTCTTTGTTTGGATGTTGGATTTTAATGTAAAAAATATGAAAATAAAATATTTTTTTATGTTTTGAAGTAATTCTATGACATTTTCACCTTTATATTTTATTTTTTTTACCTCACTCTTTTTCTTGATCCAAACATAACATGAGAGTTTGAATCAAACCTTGAAATTTGATCTAAACAACGAGTTAATTCATGAGAAATACAGATAGTTTCTGAAGACTTCTACTAATAAAAACAATAGTTAGTTCTACATTTTACAAGTATCTTTCCGAGTGTGTTTGTGTGTATGAGAGAGTGTGTGTCTGTAGCAACCCCACCTGGGGTAATTCCCTAAATTGGGATGCCACTCTGCTCAATACTAAATCATGCAAACATCATATCCAATAGGCCCATAAAAAATTTCACAATTTCTAATAAACCACAGCGATCATAAATTACAACATGCTTCAAACTTAATATAATAATATCAGAGTGCCATCATTCATGCTAATAACCTGACGATGTTCAGAATCAAAACGTCGCCACAAGTACACAATTCATACATGCCGTAAATCTTAAGTTCATCCTCACATATTACAACATCTCTAAAACTAAATTTAACCAACAGTGAATTCATATATGTACACACTTTCACCCAAACACTAATATAGATAATATCTATCAGAATTGCCATCAGTCATCGTTTCCTATCTCATACCTATTGGAGAGAAAATAAATAATACACGAGGGTGAGTCATTAGGACTCAGTGAGGAATAAGGTAAAGTAATAGATGGATTGTCAAGAGTCAACAAGTCAACAGCGTAATTTATTAACATGGAAATACAGAAGAACACGAATATGCTAAAACGAATGAAAGAACGATTTTTCAAATGTCTAGCAAATGCTAGGTCGGGAGCTGTAACCATCGGCTCAAGGGCTATATTGTCTCAATCGATCCTGTTCAGGAGGTATAGAGCATCTCAACCGATCATAGTGCAGGAGAAATTTCTGTTGGCTCGTTTGGCCTAGGACATCAGCCTGATGTAGATCCGGAATACAACGCCATCCTTATTGCTCCTTGAGTAGAGCATAAGTAAGAGTAAACAAACCCAAGCATAACATGCAATCCAAGTAATCCAAGAAAAACATGTATTTCAAATTGTCCTTATGCCTCCATTGGGCATACAGCTTATCCCATGCACACAGTAGGGATTAACGTCCCTAATGAGGATCTGAAATATTTTCTGAGTTGACCAGGTACTGATCCAATCCGCTCGACCTGGATCCGATTAGCCTTAATGAGGTTGAGAGTAACAAGAGTGAGTCCTGCAATCACTAGTAAACGTCAGGCTCGCCAACAGGGCCATCGGCTCAAGCGCTTCGACGCTCAAGTTAGTATTTTGAACTTATAAGAGAATCGAGCAGCCTAATGAGAGTTTAAGAGGAATAACAATATCTAGCATACCTTTTGAAGGTTGAGGATGTTGTATTTATAGCCTCTCCCTGATGATTGATAAGACGGGGATGCCTCTGTGATTTTCGAATGGCTATTATATCTATCCTAGGGCCCCCAGGTCAATCCACCAGAATGTATTAGTACCAGGTGGCAGGACCAGAGGTGGAGTAGCATTAGCATACTGGTAGTGCGCTTGAGCCTGGCACCGCTATCAAAACGGCACGCGACAAGGGCACGCGTCATTAATGCGGCGTCATACACCCTGGAGCCGCATTTAATGCAGCTACAATTACTGTTATATATCTCGACCTCACTGGTCGGGGAAAATGCTCTGGGTTTCGAACCAGCTTTTTCCAGTTGGAGGCATATAACAGTCGGGTGTGGAGGCTAAGCCTCTGGGTTGTGATCTACAATGATATTTCGACCTCGATGAGATCGAGTAACGATGTTATATAGGTACCTCTGGTCAAGAGAAGCTGGGCCAGGCCCGCAAGGCCGACTTCAGAGTACTTCGCGATATTCGACATATCCTGCTGGCTGGGCCGCTGGACCTAGTCGAGGGGTGTTGGGCTGGGCCTACTAAGCCATCCCACGTGAAGTTCAAACGCTCTTTATCCTCAGTGCTGAGGTTGTATCCCAAAAACTCCAGCTATCGAACGGCCTTATCGAACGCGTCTTTAGCGTCATCAAGTGAAAAGACGACGCTAGCATCCATAAAGGCCGACGTCAGCATGAACTGATGCACCATCTCCCATCAAACATTTAGCAACGTCCGTCTAAACTCCCGACGAGCAAACTGCAAGGCGGCCTTGTACCCACGCGCTCAACTATTGTCATAGTAAGGTTGCGCCTCCACCTGCGACTTCTTCAGGAGCTCATCGGTTGCGCTCCTAGCAGTCATCGCAGTTATGAGCTCTATGTCTTTCATCGCAAGCTGCGAGTTGGTCTCCTCCAACTGCTTAGTCAAACGCTCGACCTCCATTTGGGCAGACTCGAGCGCCGCCTTGGTCGTGTCCATCTCTTTTTACTCAGCCCGCAATCGGGACACCTGATCGAGGGCAAGTTCCGACCTCTGGAACATGTGGTACCCCAGCTACCCGATTTGCGAAGCAACATTCGCATCAGTACAAAGAAAATGCTTACAACAATAAAATGTCAGGCACGGCTCAACCAAAAACTTACCATGTTGGCATGACACGCCAAGGCTTTCATCGCATCACCCTGGCTCTTTTCCATCATCTTGCGCTAGTCCGAAGCGAACAGACCAGCCATTAAAACTTTCATGGGCAAAGACCTGTTTCCCCCGCCGTCATCACCAACATCGAATTATAGACCCCCAGCTTAGTCCCAAAGCGAGGAGACGGCATATCCATCAAGTCGAACAACGCCCTGTTGTCCTAGCACCTAAACAAATCGAACCCTGTTGCAGCCCAAGCTTTACCCTTGCCCTGATTGGCCCTCTTAAGCGCTGGCCCACCCTCAGCGGCAACAGGCCTGTTACCCCGACCAACCGGACCACGGCTCGGGGATGGTGCAACAGTGGTGATATGAACGGCGGCGATCGGTGAGGAGGCGACCGATTCTTATCGAGCCCCTACATTCGCGCGCCGCTCGCAGTTCTCCCTGTTCTTCTCGGTGCGAGCAATAGCTTGATGGTGTGCACGATTCATGATGTCTTCTCGATCTACTAGAGGCAAAGGAAAAAAGCATGAGATTCGACCATAATGATGCATGCCTGACAATAAACAAAGCTCATATAAATATCTACCTAATTGAGCATCCGCGAGCAAGTCGAGTTGGGCAAGCGACAAGCTAGCCAGCACGAGATTTCTCTCATCGATAAAGCCAGATGCCTCCATCTGACCAAACTCAACCAGATCCCTCACAAAAGTATTTGGCCAAGTCGGAGTCGGGTTCCCTGGCATCTCGACGTGCCCCCTCATCTAACCCCTGGAGATATTAAAGCCCAACCCCCCGGTGATCGAACATAAAAAAAAACCTATTCTTCCACTTTTGCCCAAATGAAGAAGCAAATTTTCAACGAGGACAGGCCATTAAATAAGAGAACCCGAACTCCTTGCTACTCCCCGACTTGCGAGACATGGGAAGATGGAAGAGGTTGCTAAAGTTGACAAAGGTAGGCGGCTGGGTATAAACATGTATTAAGACCACAAAACTATATAAGGTGGAAAAGCAATTGGGAAGTAGCTGTGTAATGCAAACCTCATAACAAGTTTACTGTGGAGTCGGATAAAGGGAACCTAAGACCACACATAAGATCATCTTCAAACACAGTGATTCACACTTTGGGTGGTTGGTCTATTCTACCCCCGAGCCCCAAAACAATCAAACCATAGTCATTGGGGATATGGTACAACTGCCTAACAAGAGCTAAATCAGCCTCCCCCACTGTCGACCTGATCTCGCTATAGTAACTTAAGGTGAACAATCAACCATGAGAAAATGGGGGCTTGCTCTGCCTAGCCCCAACGGAAGCATGATCACTACTTGAGGTCGAGCTATTACTCGATGAGCTGCTAAAACTACTGTTTGACTCTCTTCACCGTTGGTCGGAACCCTATTTGACCTCGGGCCTTACTATCACTCCCCGAACTACCCTCACCATCCCCAAAAACTTTCATCATGCTTTAATGAAAAACAGACTTTGAAAACAGGGGATAATAAGCGTGCTCTGAAGAACGGAGAACACTTACATAGTAGAACGCTCAAGGAAGCAATGCAGATCTCACTAAATGCAGAAATCGACCACGTAGGAACGCAGTAAATATGCAAATAAATGCAGAAAACCCTTTTTATTGCACATATTTATAGCCCTTCAGGCATGGAACCCCAAGCATCTGTAATTATTACCTTAGCCGCCATTTGGCGCTTCACATACCCAATACGGCAAACACATTAACTGCACCCAAACTCTGGTTGAGAATTATGTCAGGTTGTTTTTTCCCATTCCTGCTCATCGATTCTCTCAATCAGAACTCGAAAGTCGGGGGACTCATGATGTGGGACGGCCCAATAGGCCCAGCCCAACACCTCTCGACCAGGTCCAGCAAGACATGTCGAATATCGCGAAGTACTCCAAAGTCGGCCCGGCCCAGCTTCTCTCGACCATAGAGGTACCTGTATAACATCGTTACTCAATCTCATCGAGGTCAAAACATTGTTGTCGACCACAGCCCAGAGGCCCAACCTCTACACCCTATCGTTATATACCTCCAACCGAACAGGGCTGGTTCGACACCCATAGCATTCTCCCCGACCAGCGAGGTCGAGATATATAACAGTAATTGCAGCTCCAAGGCGTATGACGCCGCATTAATGGTGCGTGCCCCTGTCGCACGCTATTCTGACAGTGGTGCCAGGCCTAGGCATACTACCAGTATGCTACTCCACCTCTAGTCCCGCCACCTGGCACTAGTACATTCTGGTAGATTGACCTGGGGGGCCTCAAATAGATACAATAGCCTTTCTAAAATCACAGGGGCATCCCCGTCTTATCAGTCATTAGGGAGAGGCTATAAATACAACATCCTCAACCTTCAAAAGGTATGCTAGCTGTTATTCCTCTTAAACTCTCATTAGGCTGCTCGATTCTCTTATCAGTTCAAAATACTAACTTGAGCGTTGGAGTGCCTGAGTCGAGGGCCCTCTCGACGAGCCTGACATTTACTAGTGATTGCAGGACTCACTCCCATTACTCTCAACCTCATTAAAGTTGATCGAATCCAGGTCGAGCGGATTGGATCAGTACCCAGTCAACTCAAAAAATATTCCGGACCCTCATCAGTCCCATTCTTTGAACCAAGAGTTCCGAGTTTAGGGCTTATCTATGCACTCAGCAAGGATTAACGTCCCGTTCTGGGCTAACGGCTTATCCATGCACTCAGCAAGGATTAACATACTGTTATTTCATGTTTTCCCCATATACAAAACTCTATCTATTGGTAAAATCAATAATCATTTGCTGATAAGGCTACATATACACTGTATAGAAGAAATCAAGTATGCTAGCAAGGCAACAAACAACAACATAGCATGACTCTAATATGCCGACAAGGCCAAATAGGTAACAAGCAAAACGATTTCAAACTAGACGATATCAAATGAGACAAGAAAAGTTCTTGGAACCAAAACAAACATACTAAATTCTTATTAAAAGTAAAATCAAGGAATCAAACCCTCACAGGGGTATAAGAGTTAATTAATAGATAACAATCAAGGATTCAACAAATAACAAGTAAGCTTATACAAGTCAAAACTAGGGCGGTGGAACTTCACAGGGTTTAATAATTAATAGATAGTGGTGATCAAGTCAAGTACCAGATCGGTAGAACCTCACAAAGGTACATGACAACAAACGAGATCTCAATCAATTCATAGATTCCAATAAACACGAGGCAGTTACAGTTCAGAAACAAGAACCCTCACAGGGGTTTATCAAGATAATAGATAAGTACAAGATGTGCCAGGTTGGTAGACCCTCACAGGATTACGAAATGAATATCTGATAAGGTATACAAAACAAGTACCAAAGTGGTAGACCTCACATGGCATATAAAGTAAATATCCAAGAGGTTAGACCCTCATCTTAGTTTCCACAGAAAAAGGCTATCCTTGCCTTACTGTTCGTCGGATCCTAGCTCCTTGTCACCTCACCAAAAGAACAAACTTATCATCAAAACACTTATTTTGACTCTATAATCATAATTATATGAATAGTAGTCTAAAATTGACCGTTATACAATTAATACAGTATTTTACAGTTTGATTTCGATATTTATCGAGAGGTGATATTTTAATTGCGCCGGTAATACCGAAATTTTACGAGAATCATAATTGCTTGATAAAATCATATTCCTATCTATAACTATCCTTGCCTCATTACACAAAATTGCTTATAATAGCCCAACTATGATTTATAATCCAAAATTTACCACTTATGGCTCAATTACATAAAATTAGAGTTTTCATCACCTAATTAACCTAATTAACCAAGATTATTATGTGATATATCAAAATCCGAGTCTACTAACTTATATAATTATATGCATGTTTCAATTTTTCGATCATATCGCGTATTCTTTCGTTAGTACAATGTATCGCAAGATTTTGAAGGTATATGCATACATATGCACACAACTTTAAATCCAATTCCGACCATTTACCCAATATCTTATTATCGGAGCGTAATTTCCACGATCAGCTTCCCTGCATGTGTTCCTTGCGATGAGACAAAGATTCTATCTCTGCACTGCCGCCGCCGCCAGATATGGTCACTACCACCACCGCTCGACACGTCTTAGCTACACCAACCAAACACCCAGCTTAATTTTTCCATTTGCCGTCGGATTACTGCCCAATTAGCCAGAAAATCGAATTTGATCACCTTCTCGCCCCTCTCCATCACCGTGCGTAATTATCCTTCATCGCTGGCCGGTTCGTGAAATTCAAGGCACCAAGATGCTCCTTGAGCTATACCCGTCACAACCCACCACTTAGACCGAAGCTCCAGCCGCTGGAGACTTCGCGACCACCACTTCCACCGCAGCAACAACTTCGAGCTGAAATTCCGACCACCTCATTAGGTGTTTAGAAAATGGTATCAACGTGTTCCTTATACTGAGAGGAGCGAAATTGTATATGGCTTGAAGGGTTTTGCTCTTCGCCAGAGGAGATGGCTAGAGGAGGAAGACACTATTGCATTGGGGAAAAAATGAAAATTATGGGGGTAAAACATATATATATTTTTAAGTTTCTGAAATCACAAACTCCTCCCCAAAACTTTCCCCTAGACTTCAATTAGGTTTACCCATATTTTTAGAACCTCACATTAACCCCCAAAACTAATTAGTGCCTTCAATTGACTCCTTTGACCAAAAGATATCTTAATTTGACCCCAAAACTTTAAAACGTTGCTTGATTAAATTTTTTCTATTAATGTTTTAATTCCCAAAGCTTTTAAAATTAAATAAAAACTTATAAAAATTAATTTTAAATAACTACTACCAATAATACGATTTCTAGGGATGTTACAGTGTCCATTTGAACGAAAGAAAAATTATTAGTCATTCAAAAAGTCTTTTTAAGTATCTGAAGTTTAGGAAGTGAAAAACAGTTAATTTACATTAGATCTCAGAGATATTGATGGAACGAGAATAAGGAAAGAGCAGGAGAAAAGAAAATTTGTAAAGAAAAATTAAAGAGACCCTACAACTTGTTACAGGAAATCTTGAATTATCAGAATACACCTTAATGTAATGATACGTAAAGTCACGGGAACCAGGCACATCATAGCTTACATCCAGCATCAATATCGCGGTGTGCAACTTTCAAACCTATTCCATCTCCAAACTCGTAAAAGTGGGCAAGAAATATAACTATATAAACGGAAATGTAATCTAAGGCATATATATTCCATGCGTGGAACTATATTACTACAGAAATCGGGCATATATGGAGACATCGTAAAACAATCTTAACAAACTATACCCCAGAAATAATACTGAATAGCAGATAACGGATATTGGATAATGAAACAACTGTACAAATACAAAGCTTCATCTCTGCAGAAGGAGTGCCGCTCCAACAAGACCTATCCACAAAGTTAAAGAAACCCAGAACGCACTGTTCTTCTCCAGTCCAACTGGTGGTTTCCACACCAAGAAGTCCCCCAAGTAGTCTCGGCTAGACGGAAGCTGATTTGTTGTGGAACCACTCATCCTCTGCTCTCTGTCCTTCTTTTTATCAGTCCAAGTAGCAGCATAACTGATAAAGAGTGTACAACCAACTCATCAGATGCAATTTAACAGTTAACACCAGTATCTAGACAGCAACAGTAACACAGGAAGTCATCAGAATCACTACATCATACTGTCATCCGAGGAAATTTGGAACAATCTCTAAAGCAAATTACATCCAAGGATATCTCGCTGTAGCACTAAAACAAGCAGGAATAAGCACCATCCTGCAGATGCTTAATGACATGATTACTTAGCCACAAGTCATGGACCGTATAAATTTCTCTAAGACATCACCGTCAGTAAGAGAACTACCCTAACCTAGCGAACCAGTATCAAAGGAAACTCAGACAAATCAAACTTCTACTGTTACAATATTATCTGCATGTAGAAAGATTTCTCCTGATTTTCTTAGGACCAGCATGCACTGGCTACATCTGTTATACATGCAAAGCAGAAACTGAAATTCTAATACAGATCCTAATTTTACCCACATCTTTGTTTACAAAAGCTCTGAAATAGCACCCCCACCCCCCCACCCCCGCGAGTAGAATTTATCAAAGCACCAAACCATTCATATCAGAAATTTAAGGCAATTAATTTACGAAATGCAAGAGGTATTTTGATCAACACTAATGTTCATTCAAGCCAAAGCTGATGTATGTTTCCCTCATCTCATTCAAAGCTCTGACAGAAGTTTACTATAACCTCGCTAGATTAATTATGAGTAACCAAGGAAAATGCTTTTTTGCAATGTGCTTGAATTCCAATTCCCTAGTTCTTATATTCAAGGCAACTGGAAAAATATACTGCTCAAAATATATAAAAACTTGGAAAAGCACACTTCGACATGCAATGAAATGGCAGAATGTCAAAAATAAGATTACCTATCGTAACTGGAACCTATTGGTGGGATGGTAACCATCTCTTCCTGTGTTATCTTAATCTTGGGTGCTTGCAGTATGTAGCGCAGTTCTTTAGCCTGGCGTCGAATACTGACACTGGGATGATTCTTTTCCAATTGCTGATACAGAGCAATGCAGTCTGCATGGCGATTATTAGCCTCATAAGCCATAGCCAACCATATTTGTATCTGAAGGTAAGAACAGCAACATAAAATCAGCTTGTGATTTAAAGGAACTGAAGAACAAATTATGTCTGCACACAACGTAGCAATTACCAACCTCACCGCCAAACAAGGTGGGCCTTGGAATAATTGTGAGGGCGCCTTCGAGAAACTCAATGGCACGTTTATACATACCCCTTCCATATGCCTTCTGACCCAATTCAAACATTAATTGAGCCATTTTTCTTCTTTCTGCTTGCTCCCTTGCTACCTATATTTTCATACAAAAAAATGAGTATCCACTTTACTTAGAGATTTATCAAACAAATATAGGATAACATCAAATTACTGCCAGTTCACCTCGCCTTAAGCCCTTAACACAGAACTGTATTCTTTTTTGCCTCACTTCAAGAAAATATTTTTATCTAATGTGCGCCAACAAGTCCTTCCCATAAATAGCCAAAAGATTTTCTCTATATACACGTATATGCAGCTGTACACCAATGAAGTGAGCAAAAGAAAAGAAATTTACAGAAATATATTTATGCATGAAAAAGGCAATTCTTCCTCTTGTTACAATTTCAATATTTTACTTCTTTTCTATGATCTGATAATTTGAAAAGCTTCTTACAAAAATCAAACTGTGAAGAAAACTGGTATAGGTAAACATATTTGACATATTCAGACAGCTTCAACAGAACTTCCAATGTTCTGCAACCATAAGATAATGGCATAAACGCTATAAAAGTAGGACAAACTCACTTGAATTTGATTCTGCTTTATGCAAAGTTTTTCAAGTGCACCAAGATGACAGTCTAATTCAAATTCTAGAAATTAGGATTGACTGCACTTACAGCCCCTCTAAATAGTTAAATTATGAACTCCTTCCCCCAACTTCCATAATTACCAAAAACTACACTCTAAAATGGAATGTTCAACAAACTGACTCTACCTTCAGGATTTGGGGCAGAAAATAATGCTGCTAGCCAAAAAATTAAATTACCTAATTTGCCCCTGACTCAATAATTTTTATAACTGACTATTTAGAATAACCTTGGTAAGATTTTGAAACATGAAAGGGCGTGCAATTCTAATGTATTTTTTGGTTAAAAGGGAGAAAATGTAATAAATGTTGCTTTAAGATCATAAAAGTTGGAATTTTGTGGGAAACTTTTGTCTTTCCTTATATATGGGGCAGACTGAAAACCATTTTCTCATTTATAATATGAAAATAACTTGCACAAATACTTCTTTTAATTCTATAGGCTCGAGATATAGTAAAAAAAAATGTGGGGAAAAAACAATTATGATGATATCTGAGATGGCAATAAATCTTGAAACGTTGTTCTATCATTGCCCCAGTCACAATTTCTCTCATTTGTGTATTTGTAAATGCCATGCACACACAGAAATAGAGAAGTACATATGTTCTTAACAAAGCATACTGATTCAAGTAAAAATTGCTAATAAAATTAGGCTCGAGCACAAGTTATATGGATAAATTTTATTTATACTAACAATTTAGATGCTATGCTAACTTTTAGTGTTGTTTGCAAAATGATGTACTTAACCTAGTATCGCAAGTAATGCATGTTATATTGGTGAAATGAAATATTTGATTGCAATTAACAATCAAGGTATATTTTTTAACACAATGGACATTGTATTAAAATAATTGTTATCACAGAACAGTTATCTTCTATTTTGTTTTAAAAAGCATGACATTTGCTCCCCTCTGCTTACAAAGACACCCTTTCAACTGTAGAAACATTACAGATACATTCCTCAAGCATCAAGTGTCTAAGTAATAAATTAATAATTTGATTATTATTCTAATTTTTTAAGTTAGGGCAAAATGGTTAATTAACTTCCGTATGAGTTTTCTAATAAAGCATTTTCAGAGAGAAAATTTTGGTAATCATGAAACTTATAGGGGAAGAATTCGTAAATTTAACTATTTCAACAGGGGCGTAAATCTAATTAATTACTCTAAAGATTAATAAACACAAAATGAACTAGTCAATAGATACCCACTGTAAAAACAACAAGAAAGAAGCAAAACAGAAATAAGTAAACTAAAATCAGATAATGCTAATTAATTTATCATTTGCTACTACGTGTAGACAATAAACAATTAGTTTATGCAATCAATGAAGTACCTCATTCAAAAACTCTCTCCAAGACCCACTTGGAGAAAAGATTGTTTATTTATAAAACTATTACATCCTGATGGGTTCTAATAAGCAAGACAAAATTAGTTTCCAATTTCTATAGACCGAGTTTTTTAATATTAAAATATATATATATATATATATATTATATGCGTTCAACAGACATACGCAAATTGCTTCTGAACAACAAATGAAATCGTTTCTAATAAAACCAACGCAAAGTAACAAAACTCAGCTTTTTAAATTCTCATTACCTTTCCTCGTTTACGCATATTCAGTCAATAGCATACATTGATTGCAACCCCCGATACCAACTTAAGACCTTCAGTTACCTTCTTTTTCCACATTTTTAATATAATGAAAATACAAGATAAAAGAAAATTTTCCAGATTAAATAAAAGAGCTGGGTGTAAGATAATAATTACATGCTGCTATATTTTTTTCCATTCTTCAAGATAGTTCACTCCATAATATTACCTGGGCAATGATAATTCTCAATCCAATAGAAACTCCATTCACTCCATTCAATTGAAAGTCTCCAAGTGTCAATTACTGATTAATTTGTTATAGAAAGGTCTACCGTCTATGGAAAATGAATAATGTAAATTTCAAGAATACTGAAAAAACAGACCTTTTCCAGTTCTTTCTTAACTCTCATGCGCTTCTGTTCTTCAGTCTCCTGGTTCGGCTCACGATTAGTATCCTCATCACCATCATCATACTCTTGATCAACTTTATACTGCAATTCTTCGGCTTTCTTCTCCAACTCTCTCATTTCTTCAATCTCCTTCACTCTCTTCCTCATCTCCTTCTCCCAGTCGAACCCATCGTCATCTCCGAGCTCATCCTCGAACCCGTTCCCGTTCCCGTTCCCATTCTCATCGTCGCTATAATTCTCGTACTCCACCTCATTTATTTTGGACTGGTTCGATTTCCTCCTATTTACGTACCTCTCTCTGTGATCGAACAATGATTCAAATGCCGCGTGAAAATTCGGGTTCTGGTGAAGATCTTTCTTAAAAAGGTTCAAAACAACGTCGGAGGGGAGGGGGCGGGCTCTGCGGTCGGGAACTATGGTCCGAGGGGGCGACGTGGAGAGGTCTAGGAATGGAGAAATGTTCCCGAGAACTACGGCCATGCCAACGGCGTCGAATTCTTGAGAGAAAGAGAGTAACTTTGAGGTTTATTTATGGCAGTTCTGATATGAAACTTCGGTTGGGAAGAAGATGGGGGACGGGAAGATATTTTTAGAAAGTGGAAACTAAAAATACTGAAAAGGGCCTGGATTTTGGGATTTGGTGGCACTTCCATAACGTGTGAATCCGTTGGATTCTGAGGGTATTATCGTCTGGAAGTAAAGAGAGACGTGTCGCGCTGAGACGAGGGGTCAAGCCATGTGGCGGCTGCGGCAGCTACAGTCTCAAGTTTTCTCACGGCAAAGCTACTATTGAATGTTCCTTTTTAGTTTTTTATAATTTAGAGTTAAATTAATGTTTTTCCTTGTCATGTTTACACGTATTATTTTGTTTTCATTGTATTTTATCTTAAAAGTTTCGAAATGGTCTCGTACGATTGTTGAATTTTGATTTTTGAGAAAGTAAATAAGGGCTCGTTTTGGATATGTTCTCATTTTCATTTCTTGTTTTTATAATATTTTTAAAAGTTAAAAAGTTAATTATAAATTTGAAAATAATTTTCTTTTTGATTGGTTTCATAGAGTTGAAAATGAAAATGAAATTATATTTAGATATTTTAAATGAAAATAATGATTAGAATAGATATAGATTTAAAAATTTAGGTGACTTATTTAAAAAAATTATCTTTTATATTATATATTTTGTTAGTTTTTAAAGTTATATTTTATGTCAAATCAAATAAAAATTTAATTGATGTGATAATACAATGACATCATAGATTTAGGAGAATTTGAAAATGAAAATAAAGAATATTTTATGTCAAAATAAGTAAAAGTTGATAGTTTATTTTTTTAGATAATGTTGAAAATCAAAAGAATTCTTAAAAATGAAAAGAAATAGTCCCTAAAAACGTTAAAATTTCTCATTTTTGTGTAAATAAATAAATAAAATCTGAATATTAAATTCTATGTATAGCGAATATTTATTAAATTCGTGCATTTGAAGTTTTCTATTTATTGTTAATCTCCGAATTTTCTGTATTGAATAACTACATTAGATGTGATTGCTAGCTTTGAAATAATCTAGCATCTTAGGTAGTGATTGATTGGCAACTTATTTCTTTAAAAAACTGCTTGTGAATTTTTATTTTTATTTTTTATAAAAGACAATAATAAAGGTGTACAGTCTTGGAGTTAGGAATTTTTCTAAAAATTATGGAGTTGTGAGTTACTGCTTTCAGAATCTACTTGCTTAGAAAAATATATGTTCAAATTTATGAATATATGATTCAATTCCTTTTTGACTTTGATATTTATATTGATCGAACCTTTAGTAAGTCGGATCTATTAGGTTTGATGGTCCATTCCATCAAATCCCACTTGTCTTTTCATTGTAATTTTACTTATGTGTTCCGAAGGCATAAGTGGAATATATAATGTAACTCCCTTACTTTAGGTTGGAATTAGCTTGTTCCAAATTGAAAATACAAGTTCTATTTTTCAGTTTCATTTTGGTTTTTCTTTGAAGTTTAATGTTCACACTCTTTTTTTCTTTCAAACTCCTCTCATTGATCATCACTCACGGGAGAGGCCTTTTGGGGAGTAGACACTTGGAGAGTTAGGCCCTTTAAGAAGAATCACTAACTTAGTAGAGAGAGAAGAAATAGAGATTGTTCATTGAGATGTGAGGCATGGGTGATAATGGTGGGATAGGCCTACTTGGTGATGATATTAGCAGTGGTGGCCTGACCTATTGGGCATCTTTTTTTCATGCAGGTTGCTCGAGGGGTGACTGGCTCTGGGGGTGACCGCGAGATCACCCCATTATTTCCCTTTGGCACCGCGTTTGACCATGGGGTAGTTACTTGAGGGATGACTGCCCCATAGGCTGTCGCTCTAGGAGGTGACTATGCTATCGAATTGTCATCTTTTTAGGTAGTTGCGCCAGGGTTGGACCTCCACGAGTGCACAGGGTCATCCCCTTCTTGAGGTCGCAGCATTTTCTAGAATCCTAAGGTTGGGATGCTTTCTTGGCCATGTCTTATCATCTCCTTTTGGGTTGCATAGCTCGACATCGCCAACATGTTAGTCAATCTCTAGCTAGAGAGTTGGATTTCTTGTGAATTTTCTGCATTAGATTTAGAATTTGAGTCAAAATCTGAGTCCAAGGAGGAGTCCGGGAATGTCTGTATTTTTAACAAGAGTTTGTACAGTATTAACAATTTGTGTTGTTCACTCACTCCAAAGGAATTGGTTCTTCTGAGTTACAGGATCAACCTCTCTAATGAGTATGAGTTTTTACCTTGTATTGGCCCCTCCTAAGTATTTATTTAGTACTTACTTTAGTGAAAATGAGTAAAAATAAATTTGAAAATGAAATTAAATGGAGCCTAAGTCTTCAAGTTTGCATTGTAAATGTAATTCGAGTATCTTGACCAAGTTATTTCACAAAGGTAAAGCCCACATTTTTCCAAGGCAAAAAAAACACATTTGAAAATGACCAATACCTCAGGAAAGGAATAGGGGTAGCCCTTGACCTGGAGACCAACCTCCAGACCCACTGACCTGCACTGACTGACTTTGGAGTTGGCTGACGTTTAACCCAGCATCCCATCTGGAAGCATCCTCCCCCTTTATCCCTTTGGTCGGTCGACTTGATAACATTTGGGTGACCTTTGGTCGATCTGAATGATGCACTTACATTCCTATGAGGTTGATTTGAGATTCACTTTGTTAGATGATAGCGGATAAAGACCCCTTCCCTCTCTTTCAAACCTTGCCCCAATTGCTCTCGAAACTCTACTCCAAGTCAACTTCTCATAAAAAGTTAAAAATAAACTAAAAATAGAATAAAATAATAAATGAAAACTATAAATGAAGATGATTATAACTACAACAACAACAATACTAAATAAATAACAAAAATACAAAATAAAATCCTAACAAACGGCGGATAAAATAAGTTATACTCCCGAATGGAGCATCCAAAATGAAGCCTCAACTCCGAAGTAGGGGGGCTATTGATATACAAAAATATGTTCTAGTCGTAAGACAATGGACCATTGCACACAATACTAGTAGTTTGAAACTCTAATTAACCTACAACCTACCTTTATAAAATAGAGCTATTAGTGGCTAAAAGAGGGGACTTTGGAGACTCGAGCAATTTCTCCAAATGGGACGTTCCAGAATTAGGACATACTACATTTATAATAGGTATGATATTCTGAGGAAATCCTCATAGATAAATTTATACCTCATCAATAACCAAAGAGCATTCATGCAAAATAGTCCGAAACAAATTATCTTACCACATACAATCTCAAAAGAAAAGAAAAGAAAGAAAAATAAAACAAAACAAAATAAAATATCCCATTACATGTCATTATCATATTTATGTTAAAAAATAATACATTTAAGCACACATGCAATCTCAATTTTCATTTCTCCTTTTTTTTTTAATTACTTTTTCCTTATAAGATCAACTTATAGTAAATGAAGTCCATCCAATCGCTGCTTTATCACCTTAGCCAACAGCACTAGGACTCACACGCTGTATTATTCTAAAAGTATTATTTATCCTGTAAAATCAAAATAATTAACTTTCTTGAAATTAAATATAAAAAATAAAAAGTGTAACCTTAAAATATAGATCTATAATTTTATGTGGATATATTATATTAGACTCTTCCCATTTTTTTTTTTTTTTTTTTGTATTTCTATGGGATATACACATCGCTGTTTTTATTGATTTGGTATATTTTTTCAATGATATTTAATAATGCATAAATCCTTATTAGTTTTCCACAAGAGCAAAACATTAACTAGATGTAGAAAATTATTTAAATTAATCATTAAAAACTAGTTTTTTATAATTAAATTAATGAAGAACATATTACCTTCATTTTCACCATATCATCCAAAAGTGTGGTAAATTAAAAAAATTTTATTTTAAATTTTTTGAAACTCATAAAACTTTCCTTAAAAAAAACTGAGAATGAGATCAAAATATAATAATTACGCTTCCTTTGTTATTAAGTCTTTCTTAAGAAGTTGTTTAAACGATTTTCATGACATATCTAAATATCCACAGCCAAATAATAGTTCAAGAGAAAATGAATTTCAGAAATGTATTTTTTTTTTGCGAAAAAAAAAGGCTTTCACAAGCAATCACAACCATTGATCTCTACGTTTTATTCTTTTTATTTATGTTTTCATACATTATCATGTCCAATATTAATTTGAAAGAATTTTAATCCTTTTCTTTTTATTATTTTTCTTCATTTTCATTGCCCACTTCTCTCAAGTCCCACCAATAATCTTTTCATATGTTCTTTCAATATTTTGAATGATATAAATTATGTTTAACAATTTGTTATTTTTAATTATACAAAAATTATTAATAAGTAAATTATGGAGTGATAAAAAGACATATCTTTTTCCCTATATTTTTATTTATAAAATCAGCATCCCGCAACATGGCAGATATAATATAATTATCTAAATATAAATATGAAGATCAAGAATAAATGAAGTTGACATAATACCAAGAAAAATAGTTGTTAAATGAGCTGAATAGCAGTATAAATGAGTGGCTTCGCCGCATGACAACTCATCCAGAAAGTGGGAAAATCATGCAATTTATTCCAAGCCAGAAACAGACCCATTCTCCAAAGAAAGTACATGAAATAATGCCATACATTTCAAGCCTCAGAGAAGTCCACCTTTTCTTTTAATTTCTAGCTGAAATTTCTTTCATGGCTCTCGCTCTATGCAATGTCCAACCTCTCTCCGCACTTCCCATCCAACAAAGAAAATTTTCAATAAAAACCCGTGCGGTAAATCCCAAATTCATTCAAGAAAAGACCCAACTTCAATTCTTGGCCTCTAGTAAAAGATCCCATTACATTTCTCCAGTAAAATCAGCTTTGGTTAATGGATACCCTATAAACAAAGAAGACCAGAATTCTTTTACAGACGGTGGAAAGGTGGAATTGAGTGAGAAGCTAAAGAAATGGGTTAAGTTTGCGAGAGAAATCTTGCCCGGCGGAGAGTGGTGGAGGCTTTCAACTGAAGAGGTTGAAGATGTAATTTCAGCAAAGCCAGTGACTGTTTTACGGGCCCTTAAGAAAATGTGGGAGTTGATAGCTGAGGATCGATGGGTTATCTTTACGGCTTTTGTTGCGCTTGTTGTCGCAGCAGTGAGTGCAATTCAGAGTTAATTCTTTAGTCATTTTAGTTGTTTCTTTAGTCATATTTATGGATGTTGGATAGATGAATGATTACTTTGGGTATTGACGATCAACTCAATTTTGGAAGTGCTAATCTAGTTTCCAGATTTTATTACTTGTTTGACTGGACAATGGTTATGTGAACAATTGAACATTTCGAATGGCTAGTTCTTCTACTAGGATATGATGAGTCCCTCTTCCCATAATCAGTTAGTTGGGTTCATAGAGTTTGATGTATTTGACTTTAACCTGTTTTATGGTTAATCATAAATGTGTCAATTTAGGCTTGCTTCCTATTTTTCCTATAGTTTTATTGGTGCTGAATTGCATTCTTATGGCTCAGTTTTCAGAGATATTGATTCCGCATTATCTGACTGCATCAGTCTTTTCTGCACAAAGTAGTACAATATCCCTGTTCCATCAGAATGTGCGCCTCTTGATTCTGCTGTGCATCATTGCAGGAATATGCAGGTTAAAATCTTGTACGGCCATATCTTCCTTCTTAACATGCAATCTAGGATTACTTGGACTATAACTTACAAAAATACAATGTTTTGACTAGCAATTTATCCGTTTGTGTTGCTATTATTTGAATCTCCCTTATCCAACATAATTAGCTATTTTTGTGAAGTTAAAGTTGCACATTTGCTAGATTTGATGTCTGGGCCACTAATCCTCTCTTTGTCCTCAAACTCGCAGTGGTGTGCGAGGTTGCTTGTTTGGCATTGCAAATATGATCCTGGTGAGTTCTCTGACGTTTATTTCGTCTACCTACATCTATTCTGCAGGCAAATTGATTCTGTTTATGGTAGAACAGCAAGTAAGGGGATAGCAAAACTGCAATATTCATTGAGAATCAAATTTAAAATAACAAGCATGGCATCCTTTTGTTTCATCTCCGAAATGAAATAGTAGAGAGTTCCTTTAATTTTTTATAGCTTCATATAATCAAATTGTTGCTGGAGATAGCTAAAGTCCCTTTAACTTCCTGCCCACTGGGAAATGGTCCGTACAACTTTATGATAACTAGGAAGCTAGTCCATAATTATTATCCTCGACGTTGGTGGTGGTATGTATTGTGTCATCTTTAGCAGGGGTACATACTCTGGCTCCATTCTTCCTAATTGAAAACAATTCTTTCAGGATAACCCTGTCCAGATAATATTTACGTCATTTTCTTTAAATATATGGTAATATTGATAGCTTAGCTTGATCTTGGTGTCCAGGTTAAGCGACTGAGGGAAAGATTATACTCAACTCTTCTTCTTCAGGTTGATGGAATCTTACATTTTTGGCTGTCAAAATAATTTCTGTTTATTTATTTTCACCCCATGCGCTTAATTTGCATGTGAACACCATTAGTTAATATTTGTCAAAATGCACTCTTTGTAGGATATATCCTTTTTTGACTCTGAAACAGTTGGTGGTTTGACGAGTAGGCTTGGTTCAGATTGTCAACAAGTCTCACGTGTGATAGGAAATGACCTAAACCTGATATTGCGCAATCTTCTTCAGGTTGGTTGTTTATGTAGCATGGCAACACATTTTGCAGTTTGGCTGCAAACTGAGAACCTCATCACTACCCCCTGTAGGGTTTAGGTGCTTTGGTTTACTTGCTGATTTTGTCATTGCCACTTGGACTATGTGTATTGGCGATTTGCATCTCTATCTCAACCATTATGTTGATATATGGCCGGTAAGATTTCCCTGGTTCCTCTTTCATTGGTGAATCATATATTTGTTCTGCTAATCTCAGCTTTGCTTATCTAAATTTATAAATAAAATTTGCTTGCAGAATGAGTATTCCTTGAATTGTATTTACTGAACTTCTTGATAGTAGAGTGAACATGAGATATGGCCTTTCAGTTAGGATATTTGAAAGGCGACAAAGATTCCCATAGGTAGACTACTCTAGCTCAGCAGATAGAATTCTACTTCTATGAGAAGAATTACTCTTATAACTAGGTATCAATATTTTCATTTCTCTTTAGCTCCCATGCTAATCATCACCTTACCTCTCTCTTGTAAAGGTATCAAAAGAAATCTGCCAAGTTAATTCAAGAGTTCACTGCTTCTGCCAATGATGTAATCACGATTCTTCCTGTCACTGATTCATATTTATTCAGTTGCTTGATTTTCTCATATTATTAAATTTCTTTTTTACTGTATGTAGGTTGCACAAGAAACATTCTCTTTGATGAGAACTGTTCGAGTATATGGGACAGAAAAACAAGAACTTGGAAGGTAAAATTTCTTAGTTAGTAAATATTAAATAATTTTTTATGATAATATGATAAATACAATACGATAATACGATGATTACTTACACTTACCTCCCTCTATTTGAAATGGCTAAATTATTGCTCACCCCTCTTTCACAATTACTGAAATGTTCTCTAAGTTTGCTTCACTACAAAAACCCAAATGGATGTTATGAATTCACAACCTTGCTCTCGTATTGAAATATGGTCAAAGTATCAGTTAATTGCATGGCCATTTTTGCCAATGAGTGCCTTTGTAATGTTTATACAAGTGCGAAAGGGTGTATTGTAATGTTTTTTAATTGAAGCAATATTTTTTTCTATTTTTATAGTTAAATTTCATTACCCTAAAAATTTCAAAATATCTTATCCGTAATTAATGTTCATTACCTTGAAACCTTAAAAATAGATCAAATGCGAATGTCACTCCCCCTGATTTGGAATTAAACCATTGGAATTATATTTATTCTCTTTTTTTTTTTGTGTGTGTGCGTCTGGTATTTAATTTAGATATAACCAATCCCATGAAGCTTTAAGTTAATTACCTTCATCCCGTACCACCCATCCCAGTCTATCTCTCACCCTCACTACTGTTGCAGCTCCTCCTTACTTCTCTCCCCTTCCTCCTCCTTCTAGCGCTGTCTCTTCTTTCTTTTTCCTGTTGCATCCTCCATCTTCTTATTGGTCACTGTGTGCTTTCTCCTTCTCCCCTCCACAACTTCTGTCTTCTGTCTCCCCCTGCAATCTTCCTCCATGGCCTCCTCCCCTTTCTCTCTTTCTTTATCACTCTCTCCTTGACTGCCCACCCTGTCCTCTTTTTCTCCTTCCACACCTCCACTTTCTTTCTTTCGGCTTCCCTGCTGGCACCCCCAAGAAGAGAAGATAAGTAATGGTCAGAAAGGAAAAAGAATTGAGAGAAGAGCATCAAAAGGAAAAAGAAAATGAGAGAGGAAGAAAAGGAAAAAAATAGTAATTTTTCTTCTTATTTTTCAAAGGCATCTTCAATTTTATATAATAATTTGACAAAATTAGAATGAAGTTACTTGAACAAATTATTCTTTTTTGACAAATGCAAGAATGATTACTAGTTTACCATACATACGGGATGGAGAAAAACAATACCATGATTAATTTTTTGGCCTCAAACAGCTAAAATTACCATACAATAATAATATGTTTAGCATAGTGTTCCATTATGTTTTCCCTCCTTTCGTATAGCTAATTATTACATTTACATCTCTTTAAGTTTCAAATACTACCACAGCTTTTTCTGGTCAAATATAAGGATAGTTAAGTTAGGAGCAAAACAAACATTTTTCGTCCAAAATCCTAACAGCAGGGAAGTTTGGTAAATGTGGTAAGTTCAAAGGGGAGGTTCTATAATTATGAAAGCCGGGACAGGAGGAGTTGATAAATTGACTATTTCAAATGGGAAGTGAGTGTAATTCACCCATTATGAAATGTAATGTGACAATATCAGCTGTAAAATCACAACTAATTCTAAGTATATCCCATTCTCTTGGTGAGTAGGTATGAGCAATGGCTGGAGAAATTAGCTGGCATAAGCTTGCGGCAAAGTGCTGCTTATGGGCTTTGGAACTTCGGCTTCAACACTCTGTATCACTCAACACAGGTTAAACCATTCCATAACAAATGCTCAATGTCATTATAATTGTTATTAATTCAATTTAGTTTCAACTTTGATAGAGTTTTGAAAATTATGTTTTGTTACGTTTCATTTTATATATGCCTTATGTATCTCATAAAATCTTCTTCTACCATTTGTATAACTTTGCACATGCATGTCAGATACCTTTCTAACATTTCATCTTTTACAAAGTCTTTGATACATGATATTTCATAGAGCCTCAGCCTCTGGATCTATAACTTTCACAGTACTAAATCCTCTGAAGTGGTCATTTTCAATGAACGAGCTGATGGAGCTGTTCCTAGAAGTTATTTGGTATCGTTACCTGATCATCAAGTTAAAATTCATCAAGTCAGCTGAGAAAATTTTATTTCCATCTTCTATACGCAGAATACTATATGCACCTGATGTTGGGAAATGATAAATTCAACTTATAAGGAGAGAGTGCCAGTTCATGATATCACTTCTTTGAAGTATATAATGGAATATTTGCTTGAATATCTAAAATTTGACATAGAATTAACTGTACCTATAAATTTTATAGGTTATTGCTGTGCTGATAGGAGGAATGTCAATTCTGAGTGGTCATATAACAGCGGAGCAACTTACGAAGTTCATTTTATACAGTGAATGGCTGATCTATTCAACATGGTGGGTTGGGGATAATTTGTCATCATTGATGCAGTCTATTGGAGCAAGTGAAAAAGTTTTTCACCTGATAGATCTTTCACCCAGTGATCAATTTACTGCAAAAGGCATGCACTTTTCAACTTTCTAATATCAGATGCTAAGATCAATATTTAGAAATCCAGATTGCTTGTTCAGTTAATACATGTTCAACTACCACTACAGTCTGGATGGTGTTTCTGTCCATGCCCATGCTAACATGAGTTCACTTTTAGTAACTGTTAGTGCTTCCACACTTTGCGGAAAGCACGTGGCAATTCTAAACTCGCATACCTTGTTTTATTAGTGCCAACTGCCAAGAAAAGCAGTGAAAATGTTATATATGATACTTTTGAATTTAGGAAATGAGTCTTTTCTATTTTAACTCTCTTTGGTGTTTAAATTCTTTTTGGTTTTAGACCCTCTTTAATTTGGATCATCATAATGTATTACAGAGTAGTGCATTAGTATAACTGATCCAAACATATTAAATTTTTATAGAGTATGTAAGAACTTGTAATGATTCTATATCCTTAGTACTTAAAGTAGCAAAAAGGATCTTCTTTAGTTATTTAGTTAACAAATCTGCTTGAAAATTATGGTCTACGGATGCTGGAAGTGTCTAGTTTCGAATTGATGACAAATTTTAAGGCCAGATAAAAGAATCATACAGTTACTATTTCTTAATCTTCTCAGACAAACCAAGGTTGCTTTTAATTGAATTTCTACTAATGTGATGCATAATAGCCTTGTGGAGATGTCCCCTGGATAAATGGAAGGGCAAAGTTTTTAAACAATTGAGTTTGTTTATTGATGTTGTCCATGAGAAACTCCTATTTTTTGTTTTAAAACGTGCATGATGGTGTTGATTGGTGCTAAATTTAGGAAAAGAACAAGGGTTTACCCTTTGGCTTTTCCTTGTAGGAGGGTTCAAGAAACTGCACATTCTACCTTGTCAGATTGTTGGAGCTTCATAGAATTGACTTGGGTATATACTCTATTATATTGCAGGATCAGAGTTGCAAAAGTTGAAGGGACGAGTTCAATTTGTGGATGTGTCCTTTCACTATCCTTTGAGAACTGCGGTGAATCTTTGATGCTATATTAGTATTAGCTCTCTTGTCCCTTGCAACCGACTTCACAAATATGCCCAAGCCTATCTGAATGATTCTTCAGCAATAAGTCCATAATTCACTTACTGCCATTTGCAATCTTAGCATTTCTTGTTTCATTCTTGAAACGAAGAAAATTTCATCTTGTTCATTTTATTCTTCTATCATGGAAGAGGCAATCCCATGAAATTTTCTGCAACCACATAAGGATGCTTGACATAGTTCACAATTTCATTTTTTGTGAGTAGATTAACATGCTTTCACTTTTGTCCTATCTGCTCCTCCATGCCTCTGCTGACACCTGCTGTATTATGTTTGAATCTTGGATTTTAATAAGGAAAAGCTAGGATAAACTCTTTTCATAGTTCAAATGATGTAACTTTATGCTTTACTTTTTGCATATTTGCATTTTTCTTTTCTTTTTACCTACTAATTTTCTTGATCCAAACATAGTATTGGTAGTCTATAATTAGGAAATTTTCACTGACATAATGGGTCATTGTCATTAGAGGTTAGTTGTTCAGCTTCAAGCAAAGCAACATGAACAATTTTATAAAGTATAAATTTAAGCTATGATACAGAATGCCTATTTTATATTACCCACCCGTTCCATATCAAACCCTCAATCTATTCATACTTAGAAATTCTTTTCCCTTTTGAGTGAACAGGTGCCTGTACTGCAAGACTTCAACTTAGCAGTGCATCCTGGTGAAGTAGTTGCTATCGTAAGTTTCTAGATGCTTTTTTCTTTTCATTTTGGTCATTTGTAATTGAGTCTTATTTTCAGTTGAATTTGGTAGCATCACAAGCTAACAACTTTCACATGAATGACTTTCTGGGTGAACATCTTTCTTTTATGTTATATAAAAGTTTTTGGAGATGAATAACCTACACTTTTCAATTTTCCAGGTTGGCCTAAGTGGTAGTGGGAAGAGCACCATGGTTAACCTTTTGCTCCGTCTTTATGAGCCGACAAATGGTGAGGTAAACAATTTATTCCGTGTCCCTTCCATATATGGATGGGGAAGGGAGAAATTAAAAAGTAAGTAGATGCAATGCCGGATAAAGTTAATCATCTAGAAAAGTTTAAAGATGGTTGAGAAGTTGATCTAATTTCAGATACTGATTCGTGACTATGGAGTTGCTTGATTCTTTTTATTTTCTCGGATAACTAGAGAAATAATTTTAGCAATTTCATGATCATTTTTCTGAATGTCATTTTATGATGTTTGTAAGTTTCAACTGATGTTATTTATGCCAACCCTCAGTTATTGATTGACGGCTACCCAATGAAAGGACTGAACATTAAGTGGTTGAGAGAAAGGATTGGATACGTGGGACAGGTACCGCTCAGTAAATTCTACTGTGAATGAATTCAAGTAAACTCTGTTAAATGTTGTTTTCATATGCACATTATAGGAGCCCCCACTTTTCCGCATGGACGTTAGTTCAAATATAAAATACGGATGTCCCCGAGAGGTTAGTCAGCAGGATGTGGAATGGGCCGCGAAGCAGGCCTTTGCCCATGATTTTATATTATCTCTACCTAGTGGCTACCAAACACTAGTTGATGATGATTTGCTCAGTGGAGGGCAAAAGCAGCGAATTGCTATTGCTAGAGCCATTCTTAGAGACCCTAGCATTTTGATCCTTGATGAGGCTACAAGTGCTCTAGATGCAGAGAGCGAACACAATGTTAAGGTAAAAAAATATTTATATGCAGAAATCAAAGCATAAATTATCTTCCTTTTTTACTAATTTGGCATCATAAATAGGGCGTTCTTCGTGGATGGCAAAGTGACCTAGAAACCAAGAGGACGGTTTTTGTAATTGCGCATAGGTGAGTTCACAAACACCTTGTATGTGGCATAACTGAAATTTTGATGTACTGATGACCATCTTCTGCAGGCTTTCAACAATCCAAACTGCGGACAGAATAATAGTAATGGATGGTGGTAAAATTCTTGAGGTATGTTTTCTGGGACTGTCCCCCTGTCATGCCAGGAGAGCTAGGTTTCAACATATCAACATCTGATAACATGTTCATATGTAATAGAGCATTATATTATTGGTCTTTAAAATTCATTGTTGGTGAAATGTCAGTTAGTTCTGCCATAGATATGAAGCATGCAATATGGTATCTACGCATTGGGATGCTGATAAGTAGAGAATAAGCAGCCTGACTTCTGAGCCAACGTGCAATAATAATTCATTTGCAATAATTGCAATCACGTTGTGGTGGAGCTACTTGGGATAAATCCATCTTTCTACTTTGTAATGCTCTTTACTGTTTTCAAATTTTCAGATGGGCAACCACGCTGAGCTCCTACGGAAAGATGGCTTATATGCACGTCTAATCAGAAGACAGGCCGATGCAGTTGCCTGATTCTGTAGCTGCGCCTTGTACTACTGAAGAATGGGTTAAAGAACGTATGCTCCTACGCCTCCTAAATCTTAACAACAGGGGAGCATTAAACAGCTTGAGTGCAGATTATCACATGTGATATCACCACTGGCCGACTAAAATTGGAAATTTTTGAAAAGAACAGACAGCAATTAGGATATTGCAGCCTAGCCACCTCAACCTTTTTTTGACTTTGAGGATGGTGGCTTCATACAAAATTCAGTCTCATAATTGGTTGTTGGATTCTTGACAACATTAGGGTTTTGAATAGTGTAAGAAAGAACTATACTATTATTCTTTACTCATTCTGCTTTCATTGATATGAATAGTGTCTGGGCTTTTGAAGAGCGAATGCTAACGCATGAAATGTAATCGGGTAAATGTGAATGATATAGTGATGAGACAATGGTATACAGAGCAGTTTCTCTATTGGATTTATAGTGCTATTCCAGTTCATGCAACTGTTCAACAATTTTTGGGTATTGCATTTAACTGTTTCAATTAAAGTATGTCTTGCAGTGGGATGTTTATGAACATTACATCAAAAATAGAGTTGCGGTGCTGCGACTCAAATGAATGAGATTGAATTATTGGAAAAACACAACAGCGAACATAAAAAGTTTCAGATCGATTTTTACAAGATCAAAGTGATAGTTTTCGCTTTATTTAAAAATAAACATATAAACTCTCATAAACATGGCATCAAGTGCATAAGGTCACAATATCAAGGGAGTGTTCGGCTAGGTTTTGAGGTATTTTGATTTGTATATTTGGAGAAATGCATTTTGGAAGAAGTATTGATGAATGTGATGTAATTTTATTTATGTTTTGGAGGGAAAAAATAGAAATTATGTTAAAGGATGATTGCATGTTTGTTATGTTTTGGGGGGTATTTTTTAGTATTCATGTCGAATCAATTGTTTTTTATATCTAGTTAATAGAAAAAAAATTGAATTAAATATTATTCATTATATATATATATGTATAATATGAAAAATAAAAAATAAATAAATGTATGGATATATAATGAGGAAAAAGAATATGAAAAGCTAGAGGAGTAAATTGGTACAAGGGTTAACATTTTAGGAGTTATTTTGCATAGTTCACTATTTCCTACTTTCCCTTTAAAACATATCCAAACTTTGTGCCGGTCTTTACCTATTTTCTGATTGGGCTACAATTAATTTCCTTGTCAATTCCTTTTGCCCCTTTTTGCACATAACCATAATTTTCTACTGATAATGTTGGTAACAACCATTTTTTATTTTTTTGGTAATCATATCATAGTAATTTACCTAATATATTATTTAATAATTTAATAGAAATTAATCATATTTTAAAAACTAATGACATGATAATTTTATTTTCTTCTCCCTCTTTAATTTGACTTTTTCCCCCTTCAATTACTTTAATTTATCATTATTGAAAAATTTAAATAAATATATGAAAATTACTGAAAACAGTAAGTATTATATAATTTTAGTACTAAAATCGCTACTCATGAAACGAAATGAATTTCTCCAAAAATTGCCCGTCCTTTCTTGTGAAAAATCCCGTTGCTGGTTTCCTCCTCCATAATTTTCCTCTACAACTCAGAACAGTAACGCAGCGCAATAATATCATCATGTCACCACTGAGATAAAACCCTTAAACCCAAAAGAAAGATATTTGTATAAATTTCAATATGGAGTACAATCAGCCCCACGGCTACATGAGGCCACCGCCTCCATCCGCCGCCGATCCCTACCAAAGACCCCCACAGCCAGTCCCTCCGCTACCGTCCAACCACCCCTGGCCCTACTCGGCCCCCCAATTTCAATACCATCCCCAAACTCAACACTCCCCCTCTCCTCCTCCGCCGCAGTGGCCGCCTCCTCACTCCTCTGACCACGCTCAATACCCTCCGCATCCTGTTCCCCCTCCGCCTCCTCCGCCGCCTTATCCTACATACCAGCCTCCGCCTTATCCTGGGCTCCCTCACTACCCATCCCCACAACCTCTTCCGCCGAGACCGCCTCACGTTCCCCAATCTTACACACAGGTATATTTATTGGTTCGATTTACTTCGAAAATTAGGTTTGGGAGCTTTGAATTCTCCCCTCACTAGAAGATTCAGCTTGCTAGTGTTGGGTTTGTCCCATTTGAAGTAAATAAATGAGCTTCAAGTACTGAATAATTGCTGAAGTATTCTGGCTTTAGCTTTTGTGTAATTTGGTTATAACTGTCCTGCATTGCTGTTATGCTTGAATGGGATTCTATTGATCGAAATGAAGGGAAGATCTCATTGTGATTTATTTTTTGTTCAGTTCCTCTATATACTTTCAAGATTTTCTTCATTCTTTTTGTTAAAGTAGGTTGATTGGTGTAATTCAAAGTTTATGCTTTGAAATAATTTTAAGATCACAACAATTTGAGCACTAATTATTTGATATTTTTAATTTGATATGATTTGATTTTGGAGTGATTTACTCTGATTGTAATTCTTTTTATTGTGATTCACCTAAAAAGTTGATCATTGTAATGCATCTATAAAAGAAAACAATATAAATGATTGATCCTCTGGGCATTTTATTTGTGAACGTATGCCAAATGGCCGAACCATGATATATCTTTGTGTTCTTCTTTTTCTCTTTTATTTCTCATTTTTATAATTCAAATCTTAACATGTCATTTAGTGGCTGTGTATAATACACTGAAGTATTTTCTGAAGTCTTATAACCTTAGTTCTGCAAATCTTATCGTTTTCATGGCCTGAATCCATCTTAAAAGAAATAATAATTCCATGTTCATTATATTTGACATTAATATTCAAATGCATGCTAAATATGTGAGTGAACTGAATTCTGTGAGTTTTTCCTTTATTGATCAGGAAATTGGAAAAAAAAAAAGAAGATAAATATCCACGAACCTGCTTGCTAATTTTGAAGAAATGATGAGATAACATTAATGTAAGATATTCGAATTATCCACTTTCAACTCGTTATTCAATGGGGTTTTTCATTTAATCCTATTGACCAGGGCATTTTAATCAATAAACCGTGTTCAATATTAACCCCATGTAAACCATTGCAAACTGATTGTTTCTGATAAGAATTGAATGATTTTCTGCATATGTCTTTTAGTTGCTTGGGTATTTGGTGTGATAATTATATAGACATTCCTGCGGTGAAAATTTTTGGATTTTTAACTTGGTATCATCACTTTTGTAGGATTGGGGAAGTGGCAACTGGAGTCATCATCAGAGTTGGGAGTACCCAAGTCAGTATATGAGTTGCTGTTTTGCTTGCAGATCTTCATTCATTGATTTATTATGTTTAGATGCAATAATCTGTGTTCTTTTCATGCTTTTTGTTTATTGTTTCATCGAAGGTTTTAGTAGGCAATATCCTGAAGACAATTTGTTTTGTATGTATTCTTTCTTGAGACTAACTTTCCACTCATCCTGCTCAGGAAAAGAAAACTGAAAAACAAATTTTTCTGCATCTTAATGGACAGTAGCTCACACTTTTCTGATAATATTGTTTTTATACATTTCATTCCAGCTCCTTTGGAAAAGATCAATCTTACTTACTATATAGTTCCTTTTCTTTCGTTATCCTTAGTGTATCAGTGGAAATCACATCTCCTAATTAGTCTAACAAGCCTATCTGCCATCCATGAACTTTTAAAAGTTAAATTTAACCTCCCTGAAGATAATTTGCTTTTGAATTTTGGGAAAAAAATTGTGTACGTGCTCAGTGATTTGGGTCTTTTTATTTCCCGCATTAAACGTGAAATTTCAATGGAATGTAGTTGACAAAATGGACTAAGCTCTCTATACTTAAAAGCCATGAAGCTATGTAAACATTTGAATCGGAGGATTAGGATAGCCCATTTTATATTACTTGATGGTCATGGCACATTGTTTATATAAGAGACATTCATAGGTCTTAAGCCTTCAGGCTAAATATTTTACATTTTCTTAAATTTCTGGGTTTGCTAGAAGTAACTGATAAGTGCTTGCAGCATCAAAGTTCTTAATCATAATCATGGAACATATAGGATGTTAGGACTCGCTGGTAATTAACTTTCATTACTCTTATTTGTTTCCGTTATGGTAGTTGTTAATGCTAGGCTTTTCAAGTCAAATAGCGGATCATATCTTTTTGCTGAAAAATTATTGAAATCAGTTGAAAGTGAAGAACATTATCAAATTATGAACAGTTATGGAATATATCTTTCTATTAACGAGGGCACAACTATTTTTCTTATGTTTCTCACAGCAAGAGAAGAGAAGGGGGGGGGGGCGCACTTGTTGCTGAAAATCATGTTTTAAGATTCTTGATCGATATTCTTTTGCAAACTGTCATTAACTTTTCATATCTGTTGCTTCTTAAGCATCTGTTGGGCACTTCCCTGCAGAGTTAACCCACTTCTTGCTTGTGGCTTGGGTTCCATCATCTTAGTTGCACGAGCTCATACTTGATCTTGTAGATCTTGAAAGATATCCGTTGACTGATTTTGAAAAAACTATTATGCGCGGATAATTACTTCTCCTTTCACCTCTTGAATGTGTCATGCTTGAAGTTTTGACCAGAATGAATGTGTGATAGTATCTTTCTTTCCGAATGTTGTGCTGAATGTACACCGTTTTGCACCTGTAGCAAATAAAAATGAAGAAGACTGGGCAGCAAAAGCTAGAGCATGGGCTGCTGCAAAAGCCGCGACAGACAGTCAGCACCCACCATCACAGTTTGTGCCAGCTGCAAGACCAGAAGAGCAGAATCATTTCCATGATCAATACTCTCAATCCGTCGATCCTCAATTTCTTGATGTACATAAGCCATTACCTCCAGCATCAAACTATCAACAGTACCCAGTTGCAATGGGACCCCCAAACAGGACAGGCCTAGGTGACTTGCAGGATTCCCAATATGTCAACTCTGGACAATCATCTTATGCTGTCAATGTCCGTGTGCCATTTGCTGCTAGAGATGGAAGCCTAGCTGGAGATTCAATTGCATCATTCCCACCGCAAGAGAAATCATCTATAAGTCCATTAGTCCATCAGCAGGAGGTACCTTCTAGTTATTCTTCTGTTGCAGGTAAAAACTTAATTAATATTGCATGTGAATCTTCTGCTCAGCACATTGGTTCTGTTTTTGTAATTGAGAAATAAGCTAGTGGGTTACTGCAGTAACAAATCTTAGAAATTCATGGGATGGAAAATGGAAATAAGTAAACTGTTAAAAGTTAGTTAGAGTCACCTAACAGCAGAACGAGCTGAGATCCAAATAGATCTGCATGTATATGTCGTTTGGCTAAAGAGTTGTCACTCTCGAGAGGTTTATCCATTATCAAGCAGAGAACAAATTAATATGGTTACAAGATTGAAAAGGATTAAGGTTTGTAACTTACAAATTGGAACGGGACTTTTCATTGTTGCAATGGAAAAGTTTTGTTTGCTCATAAAACTCTAAAGCATGCTAACAACTTATTATCTGATCTTTTTCTCGATGGAGGAGTGGGTGTATAAATCCAAAAAGCTTCCTGACTTGTATTTTTTATTGCAGGTAATGAAGAGGCAGGAGATAGATATGAAAAGTTCAATAACTCCTCACTGCCTGTTGCACCTATTCCACAGCACCATGTTCAGCCACTGCCGCCTGCAGGGGGTAGATCTGGATGGATGGAGGAGCCTCATCACTTAATTGGTAGCAAACCAGCTGAGTCTATAACTGATCTAAGCGATCAGCCATTGAATTTTGCACCTCATTTTAATCGTGACCTGGACCCACACACACAACCCAATTATACTCATCCTTCGGGAGGCCCTATAAGAGGTGTCGATCCTACTGTAGCTATACCTTCAAACTATGCATGGGCTCCCTCGTCTGCACCAGGGACTGGTTACCCTCCAGCACCTCCAACAATCCCATCAGGGCCACAGGTATTAAATCTGAATCTGCATATTCTTGTAATTGTATCTCCTCGTTACCATGTTTATTAATACCATTTGACTTGCTTCATACTTCATAGGTTGATCATCCAATAGCTATGCCTTCTCCCGCTTCTGGACATACTGCTCCAATGTTTCCTGCTGGACCTAGTTTCCCACCAAATGTCCCAATGGTAGGTGCTGCATTTGGTGCTGGTGCTGGTGTAACACCTCATCCTACACCTTTTCCTGGAGATAGTTATGGTATTTCTGAGCGTCCAAAAAAGGTGAATACTGTTCTATTGTCAGCTTTGAATTAAATAACTACTCCAGTCACATGAAAGAAATTCTTTTGAATTTCAGGCATCAGTGCCTAATTGGCTTAGGGAGGAAATAATTAAGAACAAAGCTGTCATCACAAGCTCTGCCCCAGACATTCAGAAAGAGGATTCTGAATCCATTGGAGAAGATAGTAATGATAAATCTTCTAGGAAGGGAGATCAAGCAGATAGCAAAAGCATTGGTTCTTCTAGATCAACCGAAGATGAGGATGAGGACGAGGATGAGGTAATTGCACCCCCCCTCCCCTCTCTATATTAAATTTTTTAAATATCTTTTTCATGAGCTATTAGAGACGGTGGAGAATTTGTTCACGTGTTTTGGAGCATGGCATTTGACATATTCTGTTTATGCATACCATTGCTCGGTGTTTGCCATGCAGCCCATTGGCTAGAGTTGAAGAGGTCATATATGGTTGTCACAACATCTCATTAATAGTCAACCTCTTCGATTTAGACATCTCACTGTATGTTTATATTAATGAAGGCGTTGCCTTCAAATGCCATTTTGGAATCTGAGCTGTACAACCATTCATCCTTTTGACTATCTTGTATTTCATGATATTTTGAACTACAATTTCTTTATGCCTGAGTGTCAACATATTAGGATTTTGTTCCTAATATGATAACTCTTCTTTTATGAACTTTGAAGTTTATGGTATAGTGATGCTCCGGATTATGTGCTGAACAATTGTTGCTCTCTTTGTAGGATGAGGTGGAAGCTGCTAGAACTGCTGCTATCAACCAGGAAATAAAACGTGTTCTAACTGAAGTTCTTTTGAAGGTTGCAGCTGGTCAATTGCTAATAAACATCATATTAGGCTTCTGGACATGTTTTGACTATGATTTGTTTGACAGGTTACGGATGAACTTTTTGATGAAATAGCAACCAAAGTTCTAAACGAAGATGATCTCTCAGTTGAAGGTGACTTCCATAATTCATTATCTTATAGCTTTTAAATTGTTGTCCTGGTTGATTAGGATCATTGTGTAGGAAGCAATTCTCTATCTATTTGGTCTCATCCCCTTGCGTATTGATGTATCTTGTCATATCCTCTTTTGTTCAGTTGGCCGTGATATTGACTTGTCAAACCACCAAATATCATCATCTACTCCATCTATTTCAACACCCAAGGCTTCGGCAAAGGTTCTGATTCCAATCAAGACCAAAGAAACTGACCATGAGGATGCTGGTGAAAAATCTACATCTGGCTCCCCTGGAGATATACTAGGGCTAGCTAGTTATGCGTCAGATGAGGAAGATGAAGAGATACAGAGTTCAGGTAAGCTGAATCCGAAGGAGAGCTCCACACATCAGCAATCATCTTCAAACAAGCTTTTGGAAGGCAATTCTCTTACTGAGAATGGTGGTTCCCGGGAAGAAACAGAAGACCAAAGAAATATCCCTGAGAAACTGGAGACTGATGGCACTGGCAGAAAGAGTCCAGTCAGTGCCACTCCTAACAATAGTGTTGCAAATACACAGTCAAATGATAATTCGACAGCTAGAGAGTTAGAACCTAGCGATCAACGTTCCTCTTTGAGACTATCTGGTATTGCAGAAGATGAGTCGCAACATCGTTCTGACATGTCCGTGTTAAACAATTCTTTAGTTGAAAAGACTGTTGAGAGAAATGAAGGACCAGATGCGAATATAAAGGGTAGAAGGTTGACGAGTGATGATTCACGAATCCAAAGCTCCAGAAATAGATCCGATAAGAATGATAGACATGAAAACAAAAAGAGCTTGGTTAAGAAAGACCACAGGGATTCAGAAAGTTCAAAGGAAAGACTGGATAAGAGGGGAGATGAAGAGCATAGAAGGCGTGAAGAAAGGCGCGCAAGAACTGAAAAGATTGACTATCATGATAACTTGAAAGAAAAAGGGAAGGAGAAAGGTAGTACTGATGAAAAAGTAAGGAATTCTGAATCAAGGAAACGACCATCTCCTTCCGGTGGTGAAGAAGTAACAACGGAGACGCGAAGAGACAAAAGAACTAGTGGTAAAGAAGATACTGATGAGAAAAAACAAGACAGAACAGGGGATGAGAAAAAGGAACGATCTAGGCATAAAAGTGGAAGTGAATCTAGCCGACATAAACGGCGGCGTTCATCTTCAGTTGGTGGTAGGGGTAGAGAGAGCAAGGATAACTCGGTGGTTAGTCGTGCAAATGATTTTAGTGATGAATCCTCGGATGATTCTAAAAGGTTCTCTCTGAACAAACATGCTATATCTTGTCTAGAATCTCTGGTCCAGTTTCTTATGATATATGTCATGGCTGGCAGGAAATCACATCACTCAAGAAGACGCAAATCTCCATCCCCAGTCAGGCCAAGAAAAAGGTACCGCTTACCCCCAAAAATTGCTTTGAAATTTCTGTTTTACAGTATAATGTTCAGCTATATGTTCTGAATTGTTCTCTGGGTAAACTGTAAATGTTTTTGTCTGTTCAAGCATGTTTTTCTTTATAAAGAAGAGCCAAATAATTGATAAAACTGACCGAGACAAGAGTTCTATATGCTTGTAAAGTGTAAAGTGTAAACTATAAACATGGAACTACTATATGTTTGTTGTTTCAGGCATTTTGCTTTTACTTTGTGTAAATTTTATTGGCTTTTGTCTTCTATGAATTCCCTTTGTTATGAGCCACTTTTGACCCAAAAAAATTGTAAATCAAAAAAGTTTTTCTGAAGGATATTAGGATATCAAAGTGCTAGTTTTGGTAGAATTAGCACATAATGTCAACATAGTGGTTTGATTTTAATTCTGATGGAATGCAATGATATTTAATGTTGCTTGAAACGCTTGCTGTTGCTTGCTTGCCCCGGATCTTTCTCTTTCTCCATCAGTCTTCAAGAAAAAGAGTTGACCGATATGGTCACTTTTAGTTCTTGCTAGACATGATTTGTGCCAACTGCATTCCTTGCTTCCTGTTGTTGCTGACAAAAACTAGAACTTGCATGGTAGAACTTGTTCAGGAATTTGATTTTTAGAATCTTTTTGTTATTTGCTTCAAATTCCTCACGTCTATACCTGTTTCTTTTGACAGGTTATAATTTGTCATAAAACTCTAGTTAAATTTATTTATTTTTGGGTGCTTTAGAGTATTCAACCATAATTCCACTCTTTTGCTGGTGATAAATGAGTTCATATGTTGAGTTATAAATAAGGATGACCATGAAATTGTTTGCAGAAAAAGGTCTACCATCTCTTCTTTTGCTTCAATTTCCCTAGTAAAATGACCCGCAGTAGTGTAGCTGCTGTGGATGTCCCACTGGAGTGATTAATTTGTTCAGAGTTAATATGCAAGAAAATGGCTGGATTATGGATCAACTTTAGGAACTTCTTATTATGTTTTGGAAAGGGAAACGTGATGGGTAGATTTAACAAGAGGAATTGTTAATCTGTTCAATATTACTTATTATATTTTTTATGATTTTGTGCCTATGGTTATGAAACTGAATTTGATATTCCCATGCATGTACGGGAATGGTGCAAAGAGAGTTTGGGTATTAATCTCTCTTTCACCATAGCTATTTACTTGTCTTGTTGTTCATGAGTTTGGCCTATGCTGCAAGACAAATTTGCTATGGATGCCATGAATTAAGTACCCTTCCTTTCTACATGCATTCTTCTTTCCATGGCAAAGTGAATAATAAAATCTTACAGCTTGATGTGTCAGTTAAAAGGAAAATTTCGTTGTCTGAAGCTTTTGTTGATATCTTATTGAGGGTTTTATCTTCGGAAACAGCTGCTTCACTACAGACAGAAAAAATGTCACTGTTATCTCTTATCTATTTGGGAATTTACGCAATTTTCATTGTTATATTGTCGCACCAGAAGAACTGATATGCCAACAGTTCCACTCCTTTAAGTCTGGATGCATATAACCATGAGAAATCACAGAGTAATTTTATGTCTTATACTTACTGGCTTAGTATGTAATGTTTCCTTTTAGACAAGTTTCGCGGTCTCCTCATAGCAGGCACTCTAAGCGCAGGCATTCTCCCTACTCTTCTCTTGAGACCACCAGGTATTTTTCTAGTCTCTTTGAATTGAATTCTGTAGTTTTTCATGAGACCCATCCATCAACATGTGAATACGCAACCCAGGTGAAAAAAGTTTGCTTCAAGCACTATGAGATTTACTCTTAAATTACAATATGAACATATTTTTATGAAAATTCAGGGGAAAAAGATCACGATCACGATCACGATCAAGGTCAACATCACCTGTACATAGGCGACGATAGTCGGACAGAAAAGTGTTGGAACAAGAAAAAACTTGGAGAAGCCAAACATATTTGCTCGAAGACAACCTTTGATCATAGGTGGGAATTAAGGTTGAGGGGATCGGTAAATGGAGCTGAAAATGGCAACCATTCTGCGATTTATCAAGAGAAAAGCTGGATTGAGTTGGCAGATCATGTTATGGTACTAGTACCGTTGCTAGAATATGCCAGTTATTATACCTGTTGTTGCGTTTGCTTATTATTGATGGTGATCCTGATTCTGAGTCTTAAGTTCATTTTGTAGTTGTACTTTAGTTTTGGTCTTATTTTCAATTACCATAAGCTGCTATTTAGCCCAAAGCAAATGGAAACATTCATGCTAAGGTCGTCTTCTACCTCTCCTTGATTTGGTAGAGAGTTCAATTTGTTGACCCAAAGGATAAGGTGCTTAAATCTACTATTTCTAATCGGATTAGAAAGGGGGTGACTAAAAGGCAACATTTGGTGATCTTCAGCATTGAAGGAGAAACATTGACGTCTGATATTTTTCTTCTAGAACTTCTACTAAAAGTTATTTTTTGATTAATTTTGTGCAGGTGGTATACGGTCGGTTTGCTTCTTCATAAATTCATACCGTATGGTGTTACTATCTTTTCTTCCTCAAGTTTCCTAACTTCAGCTTTCTTTGATCTCGTTTTTCCCTTAATGTTCTATATTTTTCTCGCATATTAAAGTGCAAGGATGCAAAAAGTGCCAATACCTTTATTATGTAAAATTCTGCACTCTCGTGATTCGCAATTCCCGCGGAGTATCGTTCGGCATAATTATTTCGTTCTCAACTATTAACTTCAACCGCAAAATTATTTGAGTTTTTTAAATGTCAGACAATTTTTAGGTTATAATTCCTGGCTAAAAATATTAGGGCTCGTTCACTAGTATTTTGGCCATTTTCTAAAAAAAAATCTGGGAGAATGAGTTTTTGGAAGAAAATTTAAAAAAAATGTTAATTGTTTGTTTATGTTTTGAGAAAATAAGGAAAATGAGTTGAGAATGAGTTGTTTGTTTGTTTGTTAATGTTTTGGTGAGGGGACAAATTTTATTGTAGATATTAAATCAGTTATTTTTTTGTTGGGTTTGTAGGAAGAAATTATTTTTTTATGTAATGTGTATATATATTACTTTGATGGTGTGTATATATATATACTTGAGTGTTTGGTAGGGCTAGGGTAGTGTGTAAGGTCTTTTTGATATTGAATTTTGAGGGTTTTTTGGGTATAATTTTTTTGTGTCTTGGGAAAATGATTGGAGAATGTATATATTTTTTGTGATTATTTTGGGAGTTGGAAATTTTTTTCCAAAAATGTTAGTGAACATAGCCTTAGATTTATATTATTTGATAGAAATACTTAAATTTATTTTATTGGTTAAAAATCATATTCTCTCTCAATCGGTGAAAAGCAATTTTAAGTTAATTCCTTAATCACAGAGCAATTTTAATTATTGCTTTAGTTGCAAAATTCTAATAAATACTCATAAGTTTGCCTCAGTAATTCTGTCCTGCAGAAATTGGTTTTAATTTTCCAAGCAGACTTTATATTCTCAATCAACAAACTTAAAGCAATAATTTACAAATGAAATTCATGCAAGTTAAAATTGCCACCCAAAAACTCATGCAATATATAGGTTATGCAATGCAATCAAAATTCATGAGATAATTAAGCAATCCAGAAGGTAGACAGTATATAATGGAGTTGAACCCGTGCAGCGGTCATTTGGCTGGAAATTGTTGGAACAAGTTGACGAGTACCAAGCCACGGGAAATCACCTCTTTAAGTTACAACACCACATTTATTCGTGAATATGCTTTACTTTTTAATGTACTAACAGTTGTTTCATGCAATTTTTGTATGCATAAAATTATTTATTGAATTATTTAAAATTAATACATGAAATAATTTAAATTATAGGTAAAGTTAAAATTGTGTTAAATATTTTGATATAATAAAGAAAATAATGGAGTATAGAATTTTGACAATACAAATTTGTGGGTTTGTGGATTTTGTGAAAAATACAATTGTGATTTTATTGAACAATCACTTTTAAAAGGCAGCTTAAAGGAGAAATTTGGAATGTTAGTAAATTTGGTATTCAATCCACTTTTTTATACTAAATTCTCCATTTTATTCTTCAAACTACATTACCCATTTTAGTTGTTAAAATAATTGAAGGGTAAATTATGTAAAAAATCACAAATAATTTTTACTTTAGACATAAAATAACTTTTCTTTTTATAATAGTATAGATGAGTGATTGTCCCACCACCGTTTCCATACACATAAGTACTTTTTGAGTGTGATGTACTTTAAAAATTTTCATTCAAAGAAGGAATGAGTATTGAGATGAGGGAAAATTAATGCGGGAGGAAATTATAGATATTGGAGAGAAGAAGAGTTAGTGGGAGAAAGGAATTAGGGGAATGAGAATGAATGAACAGATTAGACTTGATTTACGGATTAAAATTTAAAATTATATATATATATATATTTATAAAAATAATTTGAATAAATAATATTTTAATGTAGTATGATAAAAGAATGTTTATATATATATATATAATGTAGATATGCTTTACTTTTTAACTCCTCATCCGTCCACTTTCTACGACCCCATTTTAATTCTTTGTGCATTTTGCAAGGATACAAGATGGGGATAATCGTTGTCAAATAGTGCGCCACTTAACTCGAGTTTGACTAAATCGACAAGTTAGTACCAAAAGTTATGATTATGAATTATTTTACATATTTCACGTCTTAAATAATTGTATTATTAATATTAGGGCACATTTAATTTGTGAGATTATAGTAGATAAATGAGAATAATCTAAACTAATATCATGTTTAATAAGAGAGATTACGAGAGGGAGCCGACCCCTTTTTTGGTATCAGCCCACTACTATAGCTGCAATTAGACAATCTTGCCTTAAGGGGGTGCGATTATACTTTTGCCCCCTCCACTAAAAATCTGCCCATTTTTCTTTTTCTTTTTCCTCTTTCTTTTCCTATTATTCTAATTGTGTCATCTGAAAAATCCCCAAATGCGCCCTCTTTTTTTCTTTTTTTTGTTATTCGAGGGAAATTTAATTATTTATCCATTTAATCCCATACATCAAATATGCATGAGATATTATAGTAGATTATAGTTGCACTTAATTATAAGGTTAAATCTTCTATATCAAACAAACTAATATATTATTTAATCTCATTTAATCTCCTTCTATTCATATTTTGACTGTTATTTACATTTCAAATCAAATTGTGGCTTTATATAATAAAATTACATAGATATTAGCTTATGTTAGCTCCGACCATTAATAAACCAAACTCTAATTCAAAATCTAAGCCCAACGTCTACGTATTTCGGCACGTCCAACTTTACCAACACCAATTTTGTTAGTTTAAATTATCAATTTTAATGAATTTTTATCTTCCATTTCATATTATAAATAAACTTCAAATTTATAAAATAATATTTTAACTAAATTTTTGGACACAAATACAAAAGTGAATTCATAGAGGATTAAAATATTAATTTAATTTTTTTAATAATTAAAAGAAAATGACATTGACAAAGATCCTTGTTACCAGTGGAATTTGAGCTCTACTCCTCCTTTGCATCATTGATCATTATATAAATGTAACAGTTAATCAGCACTCCGGCTTGAATTTGGAAAATGGGAAATCAGCGTTGACTCTTTTGCAGGAAATGCGCTTGCAGTAGTATCGAGAGAAGTGCAAATTTTGAGACCATCACATGTTGTTGGCGGCTAAAAGCAGCTTATGATGGCTGTTGCGTTTCCACTCTTTTCAATCCCTTTTTTATGTTAAAATCCTACGTACACTCGCAATACGAAGTGGCGCAAACACGCGAAAATCCTCATTTCTCAGAAAAACCCGATTCATTTCATTCTCGGAGTTGCAAATTGAAGAGAAGAAATGGAGTACCGCGATTCACTTTTCTTCTCCGTTCTCTATAATAAGAAAGTAAGAAAAAGATTCATACTTTTCGAGGTTCTGGGTTTCAATTGTCGAGTATGTTTATACATAGTCATACGTAAGTTTTTTGATTTTGTAGATTCTGCAAAGTGGGCCATGGCTTGTTTGGATATGTGGGTTTTTCTTGATTGGTGTCTCATTCTATGGTACGCAAATGCTGCCCACTTTTCTAAAAGAACAGATCAAGATGGCGAAACCAGATCTTTTTGGCGTTGGTTTTGATGATTTAAGTGGCCCCAAGATCACTCTTTTTACAGCACCGAGGCCTTTTATTGGTCGAATAGGTGAAAGGCAGGCTCTTGCTGTAAGATCATGGCTTGGATTATCGGAAAATGTAAATGTTGTTCTTTTTAGCCAAGATCCTTCTGTTTTCTCCTTTGTTGATTCATTTGGTTCGCGGGTCTCTGTTGAAACCAACATTGACTTCACGTGAGTCTTCTCTAAGCTGTTACTGAATTATTGATTGAATTTTAGTATTTTTGTCTCGGCGTTGTAAATTTTTTGTATCAAGTTACTGTGTTTAATTGTGTATGCTTTTAAATAATGAAATTCATGTTTCACCATCATTAATAATCTAGCTAAAAAAGATGATAGGTTCTGACTGCAGTGCAATTTAAATCTTAGAACTGATGGTGGGGCTAAATGTAACACTGAAATTTGTTGTTCTAATTTCAGTTCTAAAAGGCCTTTGAGGCTTTCAATTCTACATGTATATGATAGCACAAAATCCTGGTTTTAAAGATTCTCATAAACAGTGTAAGAATATTTCTTTCTGAAGTTTCTCAGATAATGGTATAATTTGCTTAAAATAAGTTCCCTGCATGCCATTGTCTACTAGGTTCTTGGGTACCCCGTTTTTGCATTCCATGGTTGCAAGATCTCTGGTATCATCGTCAGATGTTTCTGCATTGATTGATCCTGATACGATTCTCTTGTCAGACTTTTTATCCACTCTGAAATATGCTCACAAGCTTGATGAAGATTGGCTCCTTGTTGCTTCATCACGAAATGTTTCCAATTTTCCTTTTCGCTTAGATTCTGATGGGACAAGGTGGCTGGCAGATGATAGTAAACATGTTGGAGCACAAAAGGTATGAAGGAGCCTGGTTCATATTTGGCTGGATCAGACATGAGAGATCTTATATTAAAATTATCCTCTTCCATCAGTTGCAGGAGTTTCTTGCTCGAAACTGTTCTTGGGAACCATGTGGAGGTAGGATGCTTATTGCATGGAACAGTGGAGATCTGCCCCTTCACAAGGGGGTCCTTCCCCCCTTCTTATATGGAAAGGGACTTCACAACCATTGGATTGTCACTGAAGCCTTGATCTCCAACTTTAGGCTTGTAATTGATGCAAGTTTAACTATTTCAAGTTTCTATCTCAATGATCTTGACCAAGAAAGTTATGGCTCGATAAGAAGTTCGACTATTTCTGTTTTTGAAAAGAGAAGTTGGGAACTAATTGGCAATGCTATTCTAGGAAGGCTTTATGGATCTTTTTCTTTTCGTGATGCTAACTATTCCAATTTGTTCAAATTTTTTGAGTGTGGTCCGAACTATCTTTTTGTTAATACACACCATAACATTGTGTATCCGCTGGAATACAGAACACTGAACTTAAGGAACAGGGCCATCTCCTTATCCTCAAGACAAAAGGAAATACTGGATTGTGTTGGTGTGATAAAATCACTTGAAGGAATTGAAAGATGCTCCATGAAAGAGCTGTTGAGACAGCCAGCATCAATTTCACTTCCACTGTCCCTTGAATCTCTATTGTTGATGCGTGCTGATCAGAACAAGACAATTGTGCTTGGAATTGCTGGATATAGTTACAAGGATATGCTAATGAGCTGGGTGTGCAGGCTACGCCACCTCCAAGTATCGAACTTTCTAGTCTGTGCTCTTGATGATGAAATTTATGATTTCTCAATCTTGCAGGTGACTTGCTTTCACTATTGACATCTAGATAATCTAAGCTCCAGACTATTAGTGATTCAAATATGGGATTTGTTTTTCTGCATATATTTAACTTTCCAAAGTTCAGCGTAATTGCATTTTCTGACATATTCATATTTGTAATGCTAGGGCCTACCAGTTGTCAAGTTTGCATATCCTCTAACCAACATCAGCTTTGATGACTGCCATTTTGGAACTGAATGCTTTCAGAAAGTAACTAAAGTCAAATCCAGAATGGTTCTGCAAACATTAAAGCTTGGATATAATGTGCTTTTGAGTGATGTGGATGTATATTGGTTCAAGAATCCATTGACCTATCTTAGTTCTTTTGGTCCTGCAGTTCTCGTGGCACAGTCTGATGAATATAATATCACAGGTATTTAATATGACCATCCAATTTTGGAGAATTTCTGTTTACTAGCAACAATATAACATCAGGGGAAATGAAAGAATGAAGTAGGCAAAACAAGACATTTGATAGTAAATTCTGCTTTGATTCACTTGGTCTCTCTCTGTTTAGACTTATTTTCAGTGTTATTTTTTGAATTGATGCTCTATACCTCTGCAGCGCACTCATCCATATTCATTTTTCCCCCAGAATCTTTGGAGATAATGAATTTTGAGAAATCCAATGCTATATGCTTAGAAAGTGTTGTGTTAATTTTCTAATTCTTACTGAACAATCTTTTTGGTTTTTTGTTTCTCTCGCAGGACCTATAAACTTACCTCGGCGCCTTAACTCTGGCTTTTACTATACTCATTCAGACAGTACAACCATTGCAGCATTGGAGAAGGTGGTGAAGCATGCAGCTACTTCCAATTTATCAGAACAGCCAAGCTTCTACGATATGTTATGTGGCGAAGGTGGGTCCTACAGGATAAGTGATTACCAATGCTTGGATCCTGAAACAAATTTGGTGGTTCATTTCTTAAATAGAAATCTCTTTCCTAATGGTGCATACCAAGGTCTATGGGAGGAAAAAGATGTAAAGAAAGCCTGTGTGGAAAGGGGATGTCTCATTCTTCATAACAACTGGATTAGCAGTAGAAAGAAGAAGCTGGAACGACAGGTGTTATCTGGGCTTTGGGAGTATGATATCAACACTAGGATGTGTTTGCAAAGCTGGCACAGGACTAATGTCACGAGTTATTTTTAAAAATGTTTAGATTCTTTTGTGTGTTTGATCATTGGTAGCTTTGTTGTTAACGTGTTGGAGAAATCGAGGATTTTGGCTGACATTTTTTTATCAGCTAAGCTTTGGAGTTATCACAGGTACTGTTGGGATAATGTTAAAAATGTAAAGGCAGCCTAGAAGCAAAGAGTATGCTTATCAAGCGTGGAATCCTTTAGCTCAAAGCGAATACCATCTCTAGTTATTAGAGCATGCACTATGCATACAATTGTATCGGGAGGTTCTGTTTGCTGGCAATGCTGAAGAGATGTTTTCATTTTTTTCAGTCTAGTTCAGTGCTAGACAACAAATCCAAGCGACAATTGCAAGAGGAAACTCTTTCATTCAGTGTGAGCACACAACTGAAGGATATCACGGTGCGAATAGTTCATGCTGGTGGGCGGATAGAAATGTATCAACATGCATTTCCTGCCTCTAAATTGATTCAGAAATATCCCGGTATGTGCATTGCCCGCCCTGATGTCTTCAAGCGCCCACATGAATCTCTTTTATCATCTGATGATATCTTGTTTCCTGGTCATAAATACTTTATTATTCGGTCTACTACTGTGGAGAAATTGAAACGTAGGCACTCACGGAAAGAGAGAATCGATGAACCTGCCAGCGGTGATGATCCAATCTTAGAGTCCAAAGAAACTGAAGATTTTGGAGATATTCATTCTGAGGAATCTATGTGTTCTGCTAAGGACTTTTTTGTCTCCAAGGAGAGTTGGTCAAATTGTTTAGTGAAAAAACATGTAAAGAAAGAGAAGAGACCATTTGTTCCCCCCATCCAGAGACCGAGACTATGGAAGGAACCTGAGTGGGAGCCAAGTCTAACCTCTATACAAGAGCTATCTCCGTGAGCATCTCTTCTACGGTAATTGTGCCCTCTTTCTTCTACAGCCATTATCTGGTTAGATTCTCTATGCTACTTGAAAGCCTATCATGGTTATCTTTAGGGAAGAGATGATCTTCAAGATTGTTTTATTAGAAGATCCTTGTAACTACCTGTGTTCTCTATACAATTGCTATGTTTCAGTTTCTGTAATTGCAGATATTTCATTATAATTTTTACGACATACTTCTGAATAGAATTCATGATTCTATGATCTGCATCTCAAAATAAGTAAATCTAAACAAGAATATATGAGAAAGTTGTCACAAGCGTTGTATCAAAAAATACTGCTATTCAATGGCATAAGCCATTAAGTATCTGCCAGTGTACAAAAATCACAGTAGGTAGGATAAAAACTTGGTCAAGATCCATGTGTAAATAACAGCAAAGAGGGCACCAGCAGGTATGGTAACAGCCCATGAAGTCACAATCTCCCGCACTGTCTCTGCTCTTACACTATTAAGCCCTCTAGCAAAGCCCACACCCATTACTGCCCCAACAAGAGTATGAGTAGCTGATATGGGGAGTCCCAGTTTTGAAGCCCCAAGAACCACTGATGCTGCTGCAAACTCCGCAGCAAATCCTCTAGTTGGTGTCAGTTCTGTTATCTTCTTCCCAATCGTTGCAATAACTCGATATCCCCACATTGTAAGCCCTGCAACAATCCCAAATCCACCCCAAGCAAGAACATCAGTAGGAATCACAATCTCAGCTCCACTCATCCCACCTTGAAGAATTGACAGAGCTGCAGCCAAAGGACCGATGGCATTTGACACATCATTTCCTCCATGAGCAAACGACATGAAGCAGGCAGATAAGACTTGCATATAGCCAAAGACTCCATAAACTATCTCTAATTGTGTGCCTGTAGGACCAGCTATATCAGAAAGGAACCCAAGATTTTTAGGGAGATGGGCTTCGGCTTTTGGCTCTGGATCGGCTTTAGCAGACTTGACAAGTAGATGGCCTAGTTGCCTGTGTATAATTCTGTAAACCAGAACAGCTCCAGCAGTGCCGCAGGCTAAAGCCTGAGCAAGAGCAATAAGAAAGGTCTTGCTAAGAGGGACTGCAGCAAATGAAATCCCAGTAACACCCAAAAACACAGCTATTGGTGCAGCTGCAGCTGCTGCTTGTCCAGGGTTAGGAGCACTGTAAACAAACTAGAAGTAGTGAAAAAGGTTAGATTTAAGATCACATCATCAAATTTTGTACTTAAAAAAGAGCTTCTTTGGCATTATAATGGTAAGAAGAAAGATGGGTAGCTTATATTATCAAGATTCTTGTGACCGAGGAAAAAACACACCCTGCGGATGCATTTATAGACAATGAAAGAAGCCATGGCTCCCATTAAAGGTGAGACGACCCATGATGAAGTTACTCTTGCAAGTGAACTCCAAAAAACAGCTCCAGTTCCTCCATAAACGAGGCCAAATCCAACCATTGATCCTACGATACAATGTGTAGTCGAGACTGGCCAGCCATAGTATGATGCAACCTGAGTAGACATTTTGAAACACAGGAACTCAAACGGGGTGGAAAAAAGAATTTAAAACTACATGAATTACTTCCATTCCCACAAAGATTTCAATTTTCTTCAGGTGGGAAATTTGATAACGTCTTCCAAGTTCTGCTCATACAGATGATTTTACTTTGGCAATGCATTTACCATATCGTTGCACATTTTTATTCATTTATAAGAAAAATATCAACGTCAGAGAACATCATCGCATTATCATATGTCAATAGTATGATCCGCAGCATAAAGTGACCAATTTTTCTAAGTAGAACCAGCTTGGGACTCCACAATCAGGTAAAGGGAGTGATCCATTCGTTTTTACATTGGTTCAACTATTAATAGTGATCAATTTTTCTTGTAATAAGTTTTTCCTTCTGTTACTTGAAATTTTGTCCTTAATGCAGGGCAAAGCAGTTGTAATTACGGATCTGATCTCTTGATGCTTATGCTATTTGACACTTTAAGGAGAACACTTCATTTTTGTTACAAACTATGGATTGAGCGTCAAATTATTTGCCAAATAAAGGGACTAAGATATCAAAGAATGTATGTTGGGGTTAACTCACCACAAAAGATAGTTAAAGAGGTGATGATTGTCTGATGTCACATATACAGACTACTATTTATATACTTAACCGATGTGAGAATTTAACATAAGAGAGAGTTCTCTCTTCGACATACTTCAAGAATTTCTAAAGGCATGGTCTAAAAGAAACTCTCATTAATGGAAACTAGATATCCATAGCATCTTGTCACAAATATCTACATGCGCTGGTCTTAAAAAAGAACCAACCCCATCAACAAAATTTACTTCACTAATTTTGCATGACAAGCCAATTGATGGGCATATTCGAGTCAGTAAGCTGAAGATGCTTGGTTTATGCTTATGTGATCAACAGTGAAACAGTGTCAAACTGAACTACTGATTCCTTTTCATTGTTGAGCTTAAGAATATTCTAACCTGGCAGAACTATAATTTGTGACTCCCTCAGTGTTTCTTAGGTACAAAGAACAAACATAGTACATTACAGGGGAAAATCTAACTTATGATGGGACTATTAGCTTTTTGACCAGAACTAAAACTAAAACACTTTATAGTTGTTCTGGGAGATAACTTAAAGAGTGAGCATGCTACATCTATTCCAATTTCAAACGAAATTCAGCAATTATCCTAATCCTTCTATTTAATCCTATTGTATACAGTAGCAGCCAAGTTCCAAGCTGAAGTTTGTACTACCATTAGTGAATGCATCTCCAAAAGTTAATTCAAACAAAATGCTATTAATTATATCTGATTTCTTTCTATTATGACTCAATTAAGAATTGCACCTGAATTATGAAGCATATTATCCATTCAAAAACCAGTTAAAATTTGTAGTGCACCTGCAGCCAAGTACCAGCAGCAGCCAAAGAAGACAGCAGCCCAGCAAAAAGCAAAGTATCCTTCCCCTGAAAAACACTGGTAACTAGAATTCCCTTCTGCATTGTACTAGTAACATGAGTCCCCATCAGCATCGCCCCTGAGAATTCCAACACTGCGGCCGTAACCACCGCCTGCCGGAGGGACAGCGCCCCCGACCCGACTGAAGTCCCCATTGCATTAGCCACATCATTGGCCCCAATATTCCAAGCCATGTAGAAGCCAAACAAAAGGGTAGCATAAGACAAAACTTTAGTCTTGAATGGTAGCCCCTGCCCCAAAGAAGACAAAAACAATGGGAAAGTGAGAGCAGCCAATGCTATGCACACTGATATAGCAGAAGCTGTCCTGGAAGATATGTGAAAAGCCTGAGCCATTCCTGGCAATTCTTCATCATCAGACTTGGCATTTTCTTCAACATGCTCACCTTCTGCTTCTGCAAAAGAGGATAAGGAAGCAAAAGGGCGTGTAAATCCATTGCTGCCTAGTCTTACAAGTGAAAGAGATGACTTGGGGATTGATTGTTGAGGCTTCAAAATGAGAAGTTCCCTTCTGGGACAATGAGTTTCGCTTGAAAAACCAAAAGGCCTATGCTTTGGGAGATAAATATGAGAAGTACGAAACAAGAATGCTTCTAGGGTGGTGTTTCTAGTGGAAGACAAACAGTATGAAGAAGTCATGACTTGTTGGAATCGGAGAAGGATCAGGAGATGCGAAAGAAAGAAGAGAATCTGTGTGGGAATTATTCGGATTGATTATTGGCCATGGAAAATGCAGGAGAAGAAGCGAGGAGAGTAGGTGGAGGGAAAAGAGTGGGGAATTTTGCATTTTCTTGATTTTGCCTTTTTTTTTTTTCGTTTGGTGGAGAAGTGAAGATGTGAGTTTGGATTTGGCTGCTAGCTTTGATCGATTGGAATGAGTGGTGGTGGAAAGCTCAAGATTCATTGTGTGGTTTCAAAGACAGTATTTTCAAGATCCACTAGTTATGAATAAACTGTCCAAAAGTTTATCTTTAAGACATGAAAATTATCCAGAAAAAAATTCCTTAAAACAATAGAGATAGAAGGGAACTGTTATAGCCCTCAAGATCAAAATGTCTTTTTCCTGCTTCTCTACCTTATTTTCCATTTTTGGTCAAACATATATTTGGAATTGGGTAAATTAGATTTTATCCCCTCGAAAAATGGAAAAGAACGAAAAGACTCTATATGAAAAAAAAAAAGGCAACAAACCTTCTTTTAATTTAAAAAAAATAGCAAATTACCCCCCTCCGTCCCGTGGTGTAATTTACACACGGCAAGTGCAATTGTTTAAGGATTTTTGCTATTGAAATGTCAATTTTGTTCATAAATATCAACCATTGAATGAATTGAAAAAAAATCAATGGTTCAGATTACTTCTGGATTCTGGCTATAAAAAAATATAAAATAATATATATATATTTAAATATATACAAATTTATATATAACTATATTTATATATAACTATATTTATATATAGTTAAATATATGCATGTATTATATATACATATTTATATATAACCCCAGCAACTCTCCCCCCTCCCCCCAGCAACCCTTCCCCATCCCACTAGCAGTCTGGCGACGGCAGCGGCTCATAGAGGACGGTCGCCATGGTTGGCTGTGCCGCGCTCACGATGGAGGTAGCCTCTGTGAGCGGCGGCCTCGCATAGGCAGCGAGTAAAGGTGGGTTAGGGGTGGGGGTGGGTGGGTATATACATAAATATAATGGCTATGTTTGGTTACATTTTTGGAAAATAATTTTTTCCTCCAAAATGCCAAATTAAAATTTTCAAAATACCTTAATCTATCTTTGATTACCCCCAAAATTTCCCTATTTTTCAATATATACATACATATATTATATATATACCATACATATTTTATTATTATTCTAACAATAAAAAAATCACTAAATTCTATTTTTATCCCAAAAATTCAACAAAAAAGCACTGATTTGACTACTATAGTAGAATTTGTCTTCCCCAAAATATAAAAAAAATATATTAAAATTCCCCAAAATAATTTTCTAATTATTCCCAAAATATAAACAAACACACATTTCATTCCCCAACACAAATTATACATTCCTCAACCCTACTCTTAAAACTCATTTTCCCAAAATGCATAATCCAAAACATATAATTCATATCCAAACATTATCAATGTATTTATAATATATTACATTTCTATATATATTTTATATTTATATTTATAGTATATTATAAATGGAGGATGCCAAGACTCAGATTGGTAGGCAATCAACAGTCATAACAACGAGATTCCCCACTGACTGCCTCTATCAGATAGTAATGTTTGTTAACTGATATATTTATGTTTATTTTATATAAATATATACATAAATATCTTAATGTATTTATAATATGTTATATTTCTATATATATTTTATATTTATATAGAAATAAAAAATAGAATAAATTAGCAAGATGAAAGTTAAAAATAATTTTTGAATTTAAAAATAAAAAAGAATAAATAAATAAAAGAATAAAATAAAATAAAATAAATTATATTTAAAATGAAGAATAAAAGAATAAAAGAAAGAAGATATATAAAAATATATTTAAAAAGAATAAATAAATAAAATTAAAATATATGAAATAACTAAGGCTAGTACAGTCCTTATACATTAAAATTATGGCTAAATTGCAGCAAATAATGAGGGGAATGCGATGTGCTATTTTTATAAAATTACAAAGAGATTTGTTGTAACGCCCCGACCGGGAGGCGCATGATTCCGACTGAGGTGCTACTCAAACAGTACCATACACCTTCTTTACAATAGAAAATACATTTTTCGAAAATCCAAAAGATTTAATTTCTACAATGACATCCATCGGATGTTCTAGTCTGAATCGAAATATGCACTTCTATCACCCTTGTTGCCTCATGTATCGCTTGGGTTGGTCTATCTTTGTCACTCGATCCTATTTGGGGTAAAGAACGAAAGAAACAATAAAACAACGTAAGTTCGAATGACTTAGTGAGATAGAATAACAATAACAATAGAATGATAATTTCACAATTATTACATAAGAGACAAGTAGAAGTGTAAATAATTTTCAGAAGTTGTGAGAGAAGATTTTTGTCAAAATTTAAGGTGATCCGTCGCACCACCGTCCCATAACACTGATGAGACTTCACCAAATTCACTACCTCTCACAGAGGTTTTAAGACGTCAATATCAAACTGCTAATTTAGTCATTTGCAATTTAGCAAATAGTTACAAATAATAGTTGTTGATGGTTTTTCTACCTTGTCACTCCACTTTCAAAAACATAAAAATCCTTATCCCTCCAACTCGAGTGATCAGCTCGGATAATTAATAAACAAAAGACATGGCTAGCTACATGCCTCATCTCCCCGCGGCCAGCTACCTCCAGCTAACCACGGGGTCAGATGTACTTAACGGGCTATTGGCTGAGGGTTGGTCGCCGTTAGTCCGTTTTGCCCAGTCCACCTACAGGTAATCCCAGGGCCCACCCACAAGGGTATTAATCATAATCACATATATCATAGAATGTGCCCAACAACATTTCACATAACACGTCACTTCGCCATGACAGCCGAAATTCGGATGCTTAAACAGTCTTGACCCGTTTCTGAGAAACGATCATGGTTATGACGAATAAATATACCTCAAAATCAATATTTTACATGACATATTAGGTCACCATGTTGACATACAAACTAATTCAGCACCAGGCTGGTTCTTAAGGAACATGGCGATAAAACATATATTTCGAAATCACTTTTCAGCTTCCTCAATACAATCGCCAATTTCAGATAAAATGATATCAATCAAAATCAACGAGGCACTTAGAATAGAAGGCGATGTGGAGTACTATTTTCAACACATAGATTAAAAGGAAACAAATGACCAGGATATAATAACAAGTATATATGTTCTTTCCCCAACAAAGGAATCTCATACTACTGAGTATAAACTCACTTGGTAGATGCAGAGGAATTTCTAGTCATATGATCGCTCAAGTCGTGGCTTCCTAGTCAGACGACCGAAAGCTATCATAGGATAACATGAGTTATTTTTTGATCAATCTTTTGATTCTTAAATATGAATATAGTAAATATCTTTATCGAACTTAAGGTTATTCTGGCACTCGAGTTCACTTAACTCTTATCTCAAATGGCCTTAATTTTCCAATTACATGGTATTTCGATATCGCAAGACTCTACTTGCTCGAGCTTAGTCATTCCTACTTTATTGTCCTAGTGTTTTAACCGTCTTAATAGCTTTGCGTGCTCGGCCAACTCAATCCTCAAATTACACTCAACAGATTATTCGTCACTTTACTTACTTTACAGTATGTGATGAGGGTCCAGGTTCCTAAATCAGTTGGATTTATGAGTTTATCAGGTCTAGGCATGATAATTCATTTTCATTATATCCTTTATATAACTTAATCTTAGATTAAGCTCAACTATATTTTATCTATAATATATACATTATCGAGTCTAAAGGGTATAATTTTAAATCAATCTTTCTTAATTTATTGAGCTTAGGATTATAGTCAATCTTGTTCATTATTCACAATCAATCATCGTCTCGGGTGCAATTACATTTTAAAAATTCTAAATTTTGTTGATATCAAATTAAAAGTGTAAAATCAATCAAATTTAACATTCGATATGAAATTTACCCAAATTAGATTGGATCGAGATCTAATCTCAAGTCGGAACTAGTCCAGACGAATCCGGAATCCCAAATCGAGCTTACTGTCCTCTAGCCACCGCACGCGCTGCCGCCGGAGGTGGAGACTGCCACCACTATTAGGTGCGCCTCGTCGAGGCGATTAAAACCCCTTAAGCAATTTCCCGATTGGCCACCGTTTGGCCGTCTAATTCCACCAAAAACCACTGCGGAACCATAACTCACCTCCGTCATGCCACCGCGTCAATTCCTCCGCCACCCCTCTATTGAAATCCCAAATTAACCCCACCACTAGATTGCCCATCACCACACAATCAAAACCTAGCCAAACACAGCCATTTTTCATCGTCAAAAACAGTGGAATCACCACCCCCACCGAGCTCCGCTGTCAGCCCTTCTTTTTCGGCAATTTCATTGGTTGTTTTTGGATAACTTTGGTGTGGTTGTGCTCCTCTTAGCTAAAGAAAGCCAACCACGGTTTTAGTTTCAGGTTTCGTGGCCATTTTTCGGCGATTCACCGGCGAGGTAGCAGTTGGGTAATTTTTGTGAATTTAAACAATTCTTGTCCTCAATTGTATATATATAAAATATTTTTCAGCCTTCTCATTTTGATCCCCAAAACTTCTAACCGACTTCAAATTCACCTCTAAAAGTTTCAACCGCCTTCAATTGAGTCATCCAACTTCTATTTCTTACACATTGAACCCCTAACATTCCTAATTCCAGTCAATTAGGTCCAAACTAGTTTATTTTAAAGTCCTTAAGCTTTTATTTCTCTCACATTGGCCCCCTAAACTTTATGATTTCAAACAATTAAGTCCCTTTCTTATTTACAATTAAATCCTTCAATTTTCACATTTCTACCCAAACTTTTATTAATTTAATTTAATCAACTTAAATTCATAATCCTAAAATCGGGGTGTTACATTTGTTGCCTATACTTTTTTTTTATAGGGAATCTTTTTGCTCGTTTTCATTTTCACAGGGGGTAAAATACAATTTGTCCATTTGGAATTGCAGTTTAATTGGTTAATAAATGTTAATGTAGTGCATAAATTATTTCAACTTTGTTTTTTCCGTTTTTCCCATGTTTCCCTGTTCCAGTGTTCCTTATAAATCTATTTTTCCAATAAATTACAACACATTTCATATTTCTTGTTTTTTATGGTTGGCTCCATTTTCCTCTCATGGAATTCACGCTTATTTGGAGACTATCTCATTCAATATGTTGCAACATTACTTCAAAACACAAAATTTCTTACCAGAAATGTCTTTTTTTAACGTTTTCGTTTGTTGTATGTCTGGTTACAGCAAAGGGAGGAGCACATCTTGTATTTCTATTCATTTATTTCTTGTCTTTTTGGCCTTTTTTCTTTTCTTTTTTCTCCCCCTTTTGGGACCATTTTTAAACAAGGGAGAAAATAGGCATAGCGACTTATTATTTTTCATTTTTATTTGTCTCCATTCCCCAGTCAAAGTTTTTTTTTTTTTTTTTTTTCAGTCCACTCCCCAGTTGAGTTAAAAAGACAAACCAATAGACACTCTACTCAACCACTTACGAACACATTGCTTCAAAATAATTCCCCCCTTCACATTTTTTCTTCCTCTTCCATTCTTCTTCAAGACCGATTCTCATTCTTTCAGATGACGCTGTTTTCGCCTTCTTCTCACTGGTGCCGCAACAACTGGCCTTCTTCTCTCTTTTCTATCTTATTTTTGAACTAATTTTTCACCGTTTGTTGTGTTGCCCAAGCTAGAAGGGTTTGTATTTTTGCTTTTCAATTGCATAGTTTATAAGGTAAGTTTTGTAATTTTCTCTTCTATTATTTTGTATTGAAATACTAAAAGAATTTTCATACATTTCTTTGTTTGCTTCTTGTTTTCTCGTGGTTTTAATTATTTTAGGCATGATTTTGACATACTCAATTCACCGACAATCAATCTCTTCTTTTATACTTCATTTATTGTTTTAATTGTATATTTTAATTATCAATTATCTGAATTTAATAGTTATAAAATTCATATAAGGTATAGTGTACATTAGTTGTTTGTAATTGAATTTTAAGGATATTATCTGATTTATGGTGTATACAAAGTGTATAAATCATGTTTAAGCATTTCTTGGGCATCAATTCCTGCAAACTTATCATTAATATGATTAATATTATTTTCAAATAATATGGTAGCAAAATTCAAACTTTCAGTATTTCAATTGTGAGTTGCAGTACACAAAATTTCCAATTCAGTACTTTGTGCAAGTTTTTTTTTTTTTTTTTTTGTACAAAAATCCATACTTTTAGTATTTAAATTGTAAGTTGTAGTTCCAAAACTTCCAATGCAGTATTTATGTAGTTATATATATATATATATATCTCTCTCTTTTCAACAGAAACAATGGCTAAACCTCAAGGACCTACACACCAAATTATCGAAGGTAACAGAGACTATGAGCTATATTCTCGGTGCTCTTCAGAATACTATAAAAATGTTATGAAGTAGCTGGACGGTAAGATGAGCTTCACATATACTTGAGTAGATTGTTATGCAAAAAATGGAGACCCGGACTTTGGAGTTTATTATGTCTTTGGGCAGAGTGTTATGCAAAAAACACCAAGGATTTATGAGAATATGCAAATAACTATTTTATAGATACGCATTGAACACATATTGCTGCAAAAGTTTTGATCGATGAGCATGGTTTAATGTATTCTTGGGTTGAATGATGATGTTTGAATGGTTATTATCGGGATGAATTTAATTTTTATATGTGGATATTAAGGTGATTGTTTCAGTATTTCTGATATTCTTACTTGATAAACATTTATAATTTATGTATGTGGATGATCATAATAGATGGTGTTTACAATTCATAGTATAATTTGGAATTTTATTTATATATAGATACTGGTAATATATATGTTACAGGTTAGCTCAAAATAAGTATACAACTAGTGATAACTCAATACATAAATGCAGTTCTAAAGTACATAATTGCCAAAACTAGATACTTTTTTAGCAGATTTTCAGTATGGATGAGAACACAAGTGGTTGGATTTTGGTGTGTGTATTCCCAACCATTACAACATATGCTATCACGAGCATTATTTGAAAAAAAGATAATTTTATTGTATTAGAGTGTCATATGTGTTGTTCCTGGCATTGGATTGAGGATAAACTCAGCCTTTGGGAAAGCAAGTACAAAATCACGCAAAATAAGTACATAAAGAAGGAAAACTCAGTACATAAATGTAGTTTCTAAGTACACAATTGCTAAAACTAGTTACTTTTTTACAAATTTCTAGTACAATTCTCAACATATAAAGGACTTAGTTCAATTCGGCCTAATTTAGCCATTGCATGATTATAAAATCATGACGTATTAGTGTTAAGACTTATATAGTCATAATAATAGGTTCAGTAGTTTTCGATTGTGATGTCGGGAGGATTCATTTGGCTCATGCATTAATAGTTTATAAATGAGAGCACAAGTGGTTAGATGTGAGTGTTTGAGTTCTCAACCATTTTAACACGTACTACACGACAATTTCTTCAATAAACTATGATTTTGTCGCATTAGGGTGTCTTATGTATTGTTCTACACATTGAATTGAGCCTTATCTCGGCCTTTGGAAAAGCAAGTATAGAAACATGCATAATAGGTACACAACATTTGCAAATTAAGTACATAAACATAGTTTTGTAGTACATAAATGCTAATACTGGATACCTCTTTATAGATTTTCAGTATCATTCTCAGCACATAAGAGATCAAGTTCAATTCAGCTTAATCTGGCCATTGCATGATCATAAGACCATGGGATATTAGTCCTAGCACTCATATAGTCATGATAGGTTCACTGGTTTTCGATGTTTGTGTCGGGAGGGTTCATTTGGCTCATGCATCAATTGTTTATACTACTATGATTGAGAGTACAAGTAGTTAGACATGGGTGTTTGAGTTCCCAATCATTTCAACATGTACTATTACAATTATATCTTTAACAAACCATGATTTTTTCATGTTAAGGTATCTCATGTGTTGTTCCATGCATCGGATTGAGCCTCATGTTGACCTTTGAAAAAGTAAGTGCAGAAACACACATAATAAGTACACAACATTAGCAAATTAAGTACATAAACGTAGTTTTGGAGTACATAAATGTTAATACTGGGTATTTTTCTGCGGATTTTTGGTATCATTCTCAGCATATAATGGATTGAGTTCAATTCGACCTAATCTAGCCATTGCATGATCATAAGACCATGATGTATTAGTCTTAAGACTACGTAGTCATAATGACAGGTTCAGTGGTTTTCGATCGTGGTGTCAGGAGGATTCATTTGGCTCATGCATCAATAGTTTAGACTACTATGAATGAGAGCGCAAGTGGTCGGATGTGGGTGTTTGAGTTCTCAACCATTTCAACATGTATTATTACGACTATTTTTTCAATAAACCATAATTTTGTCGTATTACGGTGTCTTATGTGTTGTTCCACATATCGAATTGAGCTTCATCTTAACCTTTGGAAAAGCAAGTACAGAAACACGTATACTAGGTACACAACATTGACAAATCAAGTACATAAATATAGTTCTGGAGTACATAAATGGCAATACTAGGTATTTTTTTTTGCGGATTTTCGATATTATTCTTAGCACATAAGAGATTGAGTTTAATTCGGCCTAATCTGGCCATTGTATGATCATAAGACCATGGCATATTAGTCATAGGACTCCTATAGTCATGATAAGTTCACTTTTTTTTTGTGGTGGTGTCAGAAGGATTTATTTGAATAATTGCATCAATGGTTTATATTACTGTGAATGAGAGCGCAAGTGGTTGGATGTGGGTGTTTGAGTCCCCAACCATTTCAACACATACTATTGCGATTATTTCTTCAACAAACTACGATTTTGTTGCATTAGGTTGTCTTATGTGTTGTTTCATGCATAAAATTGAGTCTCATCTAGGCCTTTGAAAAAGCAAGTACAGAAACGTGCATAATAAGTACACAACATTGGCAAATTAAGTACATAAATGCCAATATTGGGTACTATTTTGCAGATTTTGAGTATCATCCTCAACACCTAAGACCGTGGCCAAAATTAAGACATGTTAAAAAACTCTTATGTACTAAAAATGATACTGCAAATTGAGAAAAAAGCGCCACTTTTGTTTGTGTTATGTACTTGATTTTTAATTTATTGTACCTACTTCGTGTCGTTTTGTACTTATATATCATGTTTTTGTATTGGCTTTTCTTTTTACCCAATTTATCTCAATTTGATGGGTGAAACAATATATAAGACCCTCTAATGCACTAAAATCATATTTTCTTCAAATAATGGGCGTGATAGTATGTGTGCAAATAGTTGGAAACATAAATCGCCACATCTAATCACTTGTGTTCTTATTTATACTAGTATAAACCATTAATAAATGAGGTAAACATATCCTTTTGACACCATAAAAAATCAATGAACTTTTCATGACTATATTAGTTTTAGGACTAATAAATCATGATTAATAATCATGCAATAGCCAAATTAAGACAAGTTCAACTTAAACTCTTATGTACTAAGAATGATCTGCAAATTGAGAAAAAAGTACCATTTGTGTTTGTGTTATATACTTGACTTTTAATGTTTTGTATTTAATTCGCATTGTTCTGTACTTATATGGCATGTTTTTGTACTCGCCTTTTCTTTTAGTCAATTTATCTCAATTCGATGGGTGAAACAACATATAAGACCTTCTAATGCACTAAAATCATATTTTCTTCAAGAAGGGGACGTGATAGTCTGTGTGCAAATGGTTGGGAACACAAATAACCATATGCAATCACTTGTATTCTCATTCATACTAGTATAAACCATTGATGAATAAGGTAAATGTATCTTTTCGACAACACTATCGAGAACCAATGAACCTCTCATGAATATGTCGATCATATAGTTGTTTCACTGTCAAATTGAGGTAAATTTAGTTAAAGGAAAAAAGAGCATAAAAGCACTCAAAAGACGTACTAGTTTGCAATTTCAATTTCATATATTCTAAGCATCGTCCAGTTTAAATATTTTAGACCTTATTATATTGGTATAGGTATGGAACTCTATTTTTTCCTACAATATTGAAGTCCAAATGAAACATTTTACCATCAATATTAGTGCTTTACACTAATAATTGTGTTTCTATCTATTTGAACACATGCTTGTCCCAACTATTAATTGAAGAATCATGATTTAATTATTTTTGGATTGTTTTATATATTGTTTCACAAATAAATTGAGGCAAATTAGGCCATATGACTAATAGGTATAGAATCACTCCACTGTAGTACTAGATGTTGAAGATGAGGTATTTATCTTCTGGAATCAGTATTTACATACAAAAGTGAAGTATTGTTTTGCTGAAATAAGGTATTACATCTCTGTTATGCAATATCAGTCTTATACATTTTAAATATAATTCAATTTAAGTATTTTAGACCTTATTATGTTGGTATAGCCACGAAATTATATTTTTCCTTATAATGCTGATGTCCAAATGAAATATTTTACCACCTACAATGGTGCTTTACACTACTAATTGTGTTTCCAACCATTAAGCATGTGAATATTCTATTTTATTATTTTTGGATGGTCTTATATGTTGTTTCATCAATAAATTAACACAAATTAGGCCATACGACTGATAAGTATAGAATCATTCTTATGCAGTACTAGATGCTGAAGATAGAGTCTTAAAACTTTAAAATCGAGTACTTATATACAAAGATAAATTATTACTTTGCTAAAATGAGGTATTATCTTTTTGAAGAAATGAAAAATGAATCTGGACTGCTCCAAATACAAATATGCTCAATAGCTAAAAACAATCGTTTGCCATCCCTCTACGCTAAAAGAATAGTACAACATATTCTATACTACAAATTATACAATACAATACAATACAATACAAAGTGATAAGACATAAAATTTCTCATTGAAAACACAACTTTTGAATAGTGAGTTTTGAACATCTTGGCCTCTAGAAACATATTTAAAGCTTATATTGAAGAATATTTACCTTCTTTTTTCTACTATTCGCTGAGAAGATTTTGTTAGTTGTCAAATACAAAAATTTAAACTGAAAATGAAATGAAGAGAAATGAGGCTATTTGGGTTTCTTCTTGTTGAAACTCGGGTTCACAATAAGACTTTGTTGGGTTTCTTCCTGCAAAATAAGTTATCAATGGCAGAAACAAGGAAAAAAAAAGAAGAAGAAGAAATTGCCATTGGGGGGAGAAAGTTGTAGTAGAGAGTTGGGGGAAAGAATAGTGGAGACAGAAAGAACAAAGAGAGAGAAAGCTAAACTGAGAGAGAGAGAGAGAGAGAGAGAGAGAGAGAGAGAGAGAGAGACTAATGGCCCGTTTGTTTTCATTTCCAAGCCCCATTTTCATTTTCATGTGGAAATAAAAATTGAAAACAAACACTTTCTCACAACTTTTTTTAAAAAAAGTACACATTTTCTTCTCAAAATCCATTTCTAAACCTATCATATCATCATATTACACATCAATCAAATTCAAATTTGATTTGATATAAAGTACCCATTATCATTTTTAAATTAATAAAATATACATATATTTTAAAAAAAATAAATCTTTTTAAACATAAAAAAATAAATTAAACTACTCTTCAATCCTACAACCTATTCTAACCATTACTTTCCAACATTTCATCCAAATATATCTCAATTTCTATTTCCATTTCATAACTAACTTTTCAACTTTGAAAATGGTTGAAAATGAAAATGGCCTTTGGAAATAAAACCAAAAGGTCTGTAAGAAAAATGGGGGCATTTTGGACAATTTAAGTGACTAGGGAGCGAACTCAAAAGACAAAATTAAAATGGGGAGTTGAAACTACAAAATGAATGAGTGGGGACTGATTCACAAAATGCAAATGAGTTTAGATATTTTTAAATAAGATGCCCATAGAATAATGCAATATAAAAATGAAGTGATTTCAAATACGAGATAGAGATCTTTTTTGATCTCTCTCGTCTTCATGTGCTAATGAAACTTCACGAAGCCAAAATAATCAAGGAATTTTTTATGGACACACTTTTTAATTTATAATTTTTTTTTCCAAATTTGCGGAAGTTCTAATTATTCTTATTATCTTTATAGCAATTCGAAGTACTAGATCTAATAAGCTCATACGTTTATCATTTTATCACAGAAGACAAGTTCACCCCACGAAAAAATGAGTTAAAATTAATTTCAACTACAATTTTAAGTTTGTGAGAGCTTAACGCATTACCTGCGCAACAACCCAAATGGATGATGATCCATTCATGAGCAGTAAATCTCCCGACGCCCATCCAATATTTTAGCAAGATGTGATTCCAAGAGTGCTCGATTAGTCGATCAATGAGCTACTACGTACTCTTTTGGGAGTGCTTATTTCTAGACAAATTTTTTGACTTTCTCTGTACCCCTACCTCTTTTATCTCTCAATAATTACTTAAGGGCCTTAGTTAGTAATCCGTGATGTTTTGCTCTCGATAATGAAACTTATCACCCATTATTTTATTGGTCAACCTTGGCCTGTGTTAGTTTGAGATTATATCTAATATTCACTGTTTGCTTCGATTTAATACTGCTCTTCCAGTTTACATCGAAACATTTCAGTTAGCTTTGAGTTTTGAGTGGCAGGTACAAAAACATTTAGTCTTCATTGCATATGTACTCAATTATAAAAGTAATTTTACAAGACCTCTTTAAATTCACCTGACTTAACATTTTATAGGGATTTAGCTCGCGTCCCCAAAATGAGCCTGGTTCTAATCTTAGACACTTTTAATTGGTGACGGTGTTACTTAAATTACTTTCCAAGAAGTTTCAGTGTGTAAATTAACCATGTATTTAAGGACTAAGAGAGTGTTTGGGTGATCTTATAAGCTTATCAAAATATCTTATAAAATGTTTGACAACTTATAAGATGTGAAAAAGTGTTTGGTAATTTTTTTTAAAAAAAAAAGAGCTTATAAGCTCTTAATATCATTTTAGGAGCTTATAAGTTCTTTTTAAAAAAAATAAGGAGTGCTTAATTATTTTAAAGATCTTAACAAGTTAACTTAATTTTAATCATATTAATTACAAAACTATCATTACTAACATTTTATAAGCTCTAAAATATTATTTTATCCAAATATTTTGAGAACTTATTTCTAAAAAATATCTAACATCTTATAAACTCCAAACAATTAGCCAAACAACCTCTAACTTCCCTGGCTTAACTTTGTTTGGAGTTTAATCATCTTGAAATGGTTGCATTTGAGTTTTGGCTTCCAAGATAAACTTAAAACTGTTGGGTTCAGCTATGGACAGAAAGAGTTGGGCACTGGGCCTGGGAAGGGCAATTATCTTGTTGTAGTGCGGCAAGGACTATCAATGGGTCGGATTTTGATCGAATCTATCATATTCGAATTCGAATTCAATTATTAAAATTCATATTTGAATCTGACCTGAAATCCTATAGGATTTTGGGTAGTCATTACCATATCCGAATCCGATGGATATCCGAAATTCAATAAAAAAATCCGACCTGATTTATATATATTTTTTCTTTTGAATTTTATAAAAATATCGTATTTATAAAGTAAATTTATGTCATATTTGAATTTTTAACAACTTTTTATTATATATTGGTCCAAAAGTTAAATATTTGAATACTAAATTCCTATTTCACATTATATTAATGCATATATGAACTATTATATATTATTATATTTGACATTTTATCAGTACCCCTCTTATTTTTTAGGCTAAAAACTCAATATTAATATTAAAATATAGACATTAATATCAATATCATGTTAATATAATATATAGATTTTATTTTAAAATCTTTATTAATATTATATATAAGAGTATTAATTTAATAAAAAATATTAAAATTCGGATTCGGATCTTTAACGAATCGAATTACTTAATTCCATATCTAATCACTTATTTCGGATTAAGAATATTTGTAATCGAATTTGATCCATCGAATATTTTAATCGGATAAAAATTTTAATATTCGGATTGAATTCGAATTAAAATTCGATCCATTGACAGCCCTAAGTGTGGGGTCGCACAGAAAATGGATGGGGCCCAATACCCTCGAGCGAGAGGAAAGCAGGCCATGGACTGATTACATGTTGGGCTTCTTAGCAAAGTTATGGGCTGAGTTACAGGATCCTGGAACAGACTAAGGCCCATTTTTAGGCGACGCAATAATTGTTTAAGGCCTGAAGGGAATTATTTATGCTCATTCCAATACATGGATCACTTTAAGAAGTGCATTCCTCACATGAAAATATTTCTTTTTCTTGTATTCGACTTTTATGAATATTTCATTCTTTTTTTGTTTTAGCTATTCATGATCTATCTAGTATTATGTATACTTTATGTATTATTTAAAGAATGTATAAGTCAATTGTAGTTATTATACAAAAATTTATGATGGACTTTGTATCTATAATATATATTTATCAATAACGGTTTCTTCTAATACTCCAAAAAAAGTACTATTGTGAATATATTATTACTTTAATATGAATCACTAATAAATTTAAGTTTTTCATAACTGATCAAATTTTTAAAATTTTAGTCAATAAAGTTAATGATATAAATAAAACAAAAACATTGAATATATTCAAGTAAGTTCCAACATTTGAGCATTGCATGCACTTAAAAGATTTAATTAAAATTTATTTCTTCATTCACAATAATAATTAATTTTACTTTTGATATATTTAAGTAAACAAAAATTTTATATTTACACAACTTTCCCTGTTTATGATTATCCATCAATTTGTTTTTATTTAATTATTAAAATTATATATTGCTTATTTTCATACTTAAATTTACAAAATAAATGATGTTTTAGGGTTGTATTGATAATTCGAACATTTTAATTTTATCAGTAAAGAATAATTGGAGTTGGATGGAAACATCTTAAGAGGTGGAGGTGGGATATCTCATCTTAAAACAAAAAAAAATTCAAAATTATAATAATGAACATTCTATATTATCCAAAGTATATATATTATTAGGTTAGATAAAATAGCATTTCTAACATAATAAGTTAAATAAATAAAACCTTATTGTGTTAATTAAGCAAGTCTCTACTAGCTTTTAATTAGTTGGACTTCAGTTGAATCTGATCCTAAGAAACATAATCTTTCTAGTATTTATATGTTTAATAAGCCAACCTCAAGGTTTGGAAACTTCTAAGTTAAGTTTAAGTTCAATTTTATTTAATTTTATTACGAATATCAGTATACGAACTCAAGTTAGAATATCGGTCATCAAATCTAGCATTTTGGTGCTTTAACAATCCCCTGCCTTCCAATGGGGTCGGATAATTTGTCCATATCAGTTATTAAAATCTATAAGTGATTAATTTAAATATTCAACCCTAATTATAAAAACCTGAAAATACCTTAATTATGCTAATGAAGAATGAGGTTTACATTTGATACACCAGATATGATAAAAATATGATTAAAGGTTAATTTGATAATTTTTTTATTAGGAAGGGCGCATATTAACAAAATCAATCTTTATGCATAAGGACAACAACCACGAGGTGAATATGGGCTTGGGGTCCAAACATTACTCCAACTTCTATAAATATTCCTAAAGTTGACTTCACACTTGAATTATTTCATGAAAGCAAGTGCGTCCCCAACTTAGAGGCCCACACTCTTATTCTTCAACACAAAATTTTTAGGGAATCCTTAAAATTGAGTTGATCTCACATAATTTTGGCCATCCATGGGAAAAAACCTAATTTGCCAAATGCTGAGGATGCAAGTGAGATTTAAAGTTTGACACTCAAGCATACATATGGCCCCTTTGGTAGAGGCGATAGGCAAAGATAACGCGAATAGAGCTAGGCACTTGGTCCCAAACTCGGATAGGGCCCCGACCGCTATTATTCCAGAAGAAGAAAATATGTGATTAGCAAGTAGTCGAGGCAAGAGTGGATTTCTCTATCTTTAAGACGAATTAGCCATGCACTGGTGCTATCAATAGGCTGAAATAAAAAATCAGAAGAGCCAATAAGATAGAAATAATGAATTGTAGTGTAAATAGAGTTCGGGTTTGAATTCCATAGAATATTTTATATAATATAGATGGGATTGTCCGACAAACTGCCTATTGTCTTTCAAGATACAATGACTATTTCAGATGCTAGCAACACTACAAACCGTTTGGTCACTCGAACTCAAGTACATTGAAACTGTCTTTTTTAATGACTGGACAATGCATAAATGTTGTATGGTTATGAGTTTTCTGGTCGTGAATGATGTAGATTCGGGGAACAATTTATAAAGCTGAAGTCTAGCATGGAGAATGGAAGCCAATTATAACAGTTATTTTTCCAACCCAGGAAATTTGAAGGATGCATCTTCTGGAGACTGGAGGCAGGAGTTTATTCATTTTTAGCTTTTCCAGATGCTGATTTATAATTTCCAAAAACTTTAGAAGTCTGGTTAAAATTGAGAGTTGGGAGAACTATTCAGTTGGGCCAAAACCGAAATAAGTTAGGCCTAGATTGAATTTGGTCCAGAAAGTTAATATTTGATTGAAGGTCCAACTCAATTCAATTTAAGTCCAAGCCGACGACCACGCCACGCCGTGCCACGCTAGGCCCAGGCCTAGAAAAACTAAGCTGTGTCGAGCTGAATGGGGGACAACGACAGCATGCGTGTGGCTTGGATTAAACCTACTAGCATGTAGGTCCTTTCCCCTCCAAATTCTTGTGGTACCCCCAAGGGGCCCATCCCTTACCTCCACACTTGAGTTATTTATTCTGGTCCACCTTTTACTCAACTTCCAATGTGGGATGGATTTTCCCTTCTTCCCATTCATTAGCTTCTATGCTTGCATTTAAGTCAACTATTAAACAACTCACTTTGACCATTAATTTCTCATTCACGTGAAATTGGTCTTGGCCAATTGATTATATTGTCAACATCAGCCAAGTGGCCTAATCCTTTAGCTTACCTAATAAGCTCTAGTAGCTTTGATGTAGGATGCTTTCATGCACGCTGCAACCAAAGTTGTCGCTCAGTACGTTGTCAATCACACGCAATAAAATCTAACATAGTCCTCTCGTAGAAGTCACGAAGCCTCATTAGATTCAAATGAGCCCGATCGTCGACGCATGGTTGCACCCTCTCTAGCTTAGCCCTACCAAGGCAGCTAGGTGTTCTTCTATGTTGCTCACTCTAGGTGGCCTACTTGCGCAACCAATATTGCCACGTGCACAATCGCACTCAAGCACAACTAGGGGCACTAATTGAGTACATCTTTTTTGCTATGGCCTCTCCACAATGCATTTCATTTTGCCCAGTAATACCAGCAAAATCCTTCCCCCACAGGGTGAAGGTCTCCAACCTGTTGAAATTCAATGGCACGAGGATACCTGGGAATATATGAATAATTTGCTTATAAGAATAGAACTTTATGAGTTAAACAATGATGTAATTACTAGTTTTTCCACACTCTTGTGACGAAACGCAACCTAACTTGGTTCAACTAGTTGCCCATCGAGACCTTAACCGGCTTCGAGTAGATGATGCAATGATTTCTCCACAATTTTTCCATTGATCACAAGTACTTGAAGACTTTTCTTGCCTCTTTCATCAAGCAAAAGGAAGAAGAAAGGTATTGTGAGTACATAGATCATTTCGTGCAAGTCATGCATGAGATTACCCTCATTAATCAAGAGCTCTTTCCTATCATCATCCAAAAAATACTGAGGCACCAACATTTCAAGAAGTCTATAGCTGAAAAAGCCCTTGGTCATATTGGATGAGCTCTTTATCCGAGCATCAATATATATTTGCATTGAAGAGACTGCTATGCTCCTAAAAAGTAATAAAATAAAAGTTAGGAAAGATGAGTCTAACACTAGCAAAAAGAATGATGAGCGCAAGTACATGCATCCCTTAGGAAAACTAAATACACTCCCCTGAACAACATTAGAAAAAGGATAGTAATGGTTGTTATGCAGTAAGGATTGGTCAAGAGATGTAAGAAGACGGCTAAGAAACCCAAAAGGTAGAGATCAAAGAAATATAATCGTTTCCACATAGATAGAGGGCACACAATAGAGGAATGACACCATTTGAAAAATGAAATTGAGAAATTTATTCATCAAGGATACTTGATGGAATTTGTAGATAAAAGACACAAAGTCCTTATGACCTCCAAAGGCTAAGGATATTAGGCCACAAACACCATACTCTATAACCCAAATTGGAGAATAAAAGAGATCCAGCTTTAGGGGGCTGATAACCTCCTCACCTTAGGCATTATTAGGTCATATTAGATAAGCTTATAAGAGAAGACTCGATCATTTCTCAGAAGTTACTAGTCTAAGTTACTCTTTAGGCCCAATCGAATAATCCAACCTCAACTCTCTGCACATGCAAAGTACATGCTGCCCAGCCAGAGATCTTTTTCAGTAAGGAGGATGGGAGGTATACCATAGGGAGCACAACGATGCTCTGGTCATCTCAGTCTCCTTGGCTAACTTTTTGGATGAAGAAAATTTTGGTGGATAGTGGTGGCTCTATAAAAGATCCATAGTCCATACCCTGCTTGTAGGATTCAATAGAGAACTGGTGGAAACTCTATGGGAGATCACACTTTCACTTTCTTTGTGGTCCTACCACCGCCGCATCGCCAAGATGGTGAAGTTTCTGATGGTAAAAGCCCTTCATCGTATAACATGATTTTGGTATGAGCTACACTCAATATTTTCTATTTTGTTGTTTCTACATATCATATGAAGATCAAATTTTCTACTCTAGATGACGTAAATATTACGCTAACAGGTTGAAAAAGCTAGAACCATACTAGTGCCACGGGCGTCCTAAAAACTATAGTGCAAATGATCCAAAAAGTAAAAGGGGAAATGCCCAGCAAGTAAGACTCACGCAGTAGAAATTCTTACCCTGGAGCTAGTTCTTTGGAAGAGGAAATGCTGACAAAACCAGAATTGAGTTTGTTGAAGAATTAAACATGTAACCTGGGGTTAGCCACACTCACATGCGACATGGTTGCAACTGCGAAGACTGAGATCGACGTGGCTGGACCTGGGTTAGCCACCCCCTGCATAGCCACCAAGTGGTGCAGCTGAGTTGGAGTCAAATGCACTCCTCTCCTTCCCCTCCTTCTACTTGTTTTACTCCTTTCCACAACTTTGCTCCTACTTGAGAACTCCTTCCGTAATTCACGATTTCCCCCACATGATTTTGATTTTTTTATGAGATCTACCCCAAGAATAAGAAAGAAAAGCTAACACTACAAAGTAAGAAGAAAGAGAAAGAAAGGGAAGAAGGAAACCAAATATGGGAATTTACCTAGGATTCCATCATCTCTAACTTCTGAATAAAGAGAATTTTGGACAAGAGCAGAACAAAGCTCAAGACTTCCATTTTTTTGGAATTAATACAAGGACCCAATAAGACCCATTATCAATTACTAGTTGAATTTAAATAAAAAAAATTAATTTAAACTTAAATTTGCTTTTGAATAAAAATATTAGTGAAAAATTACAACAAATAATTGAATAAAATCACAAATGAGTAATGAATAAAATTTATTCTCTACTCCCAAGTGAATTCCACTTGGGAGTAGGGGGTTATATGATATGACAAAAATATGACAAAGGTCAATTTGATAAATTTATTGTCAGGAAGGTGCACCTTAATAAATGGACCTTCATATATAAGAGAACAACATCCATAAAATAAACATGAACTTGAGTCCAAACTCATAGTTCAACTCTTATAAATAACCATAAAGTTGACTAAAGAGGGACATATAATCATTTTCACACTCAATATCACACTTCTCAAAAAATTTAAAAAAAATTATTCAAGTGGGGTTGATCCTAGGGTTGTTAACAAATCAAACATTTATCAAATAATTCGAGATTCGAATCTGAATAGCATATTCAAATTCAAATTCGAGTCTAGTATAATATTCGATAAATAATCGAATCCGAATCGAATCCAATAATATTCGAATTTGATATTCGATAAAATATTCGAATATATTTTATTATATATATTATTATATATTAATATTTTTATTTCTCAAAATTTAAAATTTTGATGATTTATAGTAATGAAGTCATTGAATATTATGTCAACTATTACATGTATTTGATATTTGTTTTTTGGATAAATCAAATATTTTTCATTTTGTGACCATAATAAAAAATTGAAAAATCAATAAATAATATAAATTTAAATAAATAATTGAGTTAATTGAACATTCGAATCGAATCCGAATATATCGAATAGTTACTCGAATCGAATTCGAGCTCAATTTAGGATTCGAGTCGAATTCGAATTCGAATTCGAATACAAGTAAAATATATTGAATCGAATCCGAATCCTCAAATATTCGGTTCGATTCGATTCGATTCGTTAACAGCTCTAGTTGATCCTGCATCACCACCAAAATTAGAGGTATACCTAGCTATTCTCTCTTTCTTCAACCTTAGAAAGATCAATTATCAAAAATTAATTGATAATTAACATTTTACCTGTATTAACAACTAAAAATCAATAATATAAATACCAACAATATATTATATATAGGTGTGATTTGAATGCAAGATTTCTGGAGTTTCACGGCCTCAGCTTTATTAAATGAATAAGACCTCATTTTTAATGCATTTATTGATTGTTGATCAATTTATATTATTAATCAATTAGAAATCTAATGCAAAGATTTACTTGATTTAAAATAAATAAATAAATAAATACTGCGACTTGCCCATCCGTAAACTACCAGCCAGAGACCTCACCCAAGTGGATGGCTAACAAAAAATAAAAGGAAAAAATCTCGAATGAAATTAATGAGAAAAAAAAATAAAAAATACCGGGGTCCATAGTTCCCGTTGTGGAAAGAATCTATTAATTAAGAGGAATATATAGTATATTCCTCTTCAAGATCCAACCAAAATCACTCCAATTCAGTTGGCCCATCTTTAATTGTTACCAACATTGGATGCATTCGCCCACTCGCGCAAGAATAAACCGAAAACGTCTCTACTCGTATCTCTTTTACAATTTCTCTGCACTCTGGAATGGTACAGTTTCATACCGGTCCACATTTGCCCGAGAACAAAGCAACCTGCGAAAAGTTTTGTTTCTCTTTTTTCCCCTCTCTTTTTCTTGGGTCAATTTTATGCACCGAATATCTAATGCAGTGCATTTGTTGGTGATATTGGTCACATAGGTGTGCTGGGTTTGCTCTCACATGCAACCAAAACAATTTGTGGTGCGCATTGGCCTGTATGTTTCTTGGTGAGTGATCGGTCATCGTATGTGTCATTTAGCCATTTGGGCATGTTACAAGCAAGTTGGTTCATATCACCTCGAGAAAACGAGCAATCAATATTCTAATTTAGTTAGTTTTATCCATGATTTTTTAATTTTTATGAAAAGATTATAAATTCAAGCTAATTTATGATAGTGCTGTATAAATCACTTATTTATGTACTAAAAGAAGTTCAACCGAACTACAATTTTTGATAGAGTTATAGTGATAAGACATTCAAGTAGACTGTTAATAAATATTCGATAAGTTGATTGTTGTTCGTATCCTTATTTATTTATATGAAATATTATCTACAATCTGTAAAATAGATATTATCATTATTTTATTAGTAGATGTTCGATTATAAATTAATACAAACATAATAATTGCACATTCGATCCATTTGGCATCCACTTTGAAATTTGAATACATATTTGTTGGATATACTCATTTCTGGATTCAATTATCCGTAACTTAATTATATCTGTTGTAGTTTGTATTCAATAAATAATATTTAAAAAATTATTAGTTATAATATATATTCTCATTTTTATGTATTTTAAGTATAATAAATAAAATATTTTATATCTGATATTTTACTATACGTAATATATTATTTATACTTTTTATAAAGTTTCATAATATAAATACATAAAATTAAAGAATTGGGAAAAAATGATAAATTTAAACATTATAATAATATTGAGGAAAAATTAAATAATTGGTATAAGAGAAATCAAGTTAATTAGCATAAAATTAATGTTGGTTGACTTTATAATTATAATATTAGTTAATATTAAAATATTATTTACTTTGTTGAATTAGAAACTTGTTTCAATCAAATTAGTCTTGTTCCTATTTTCAGATGCTTTATAGGTTCTTCTTATTTTGGTCACTAGAAATGTGTAGGTTGTTAAATTTTTTTATACTATTTACTTGATTGTTTTTCCTTTTAATTAAATTGTACGGTTCCTTCTATTAGAAAAAATATTGCATTATATTACAAGTTAACAAATTTGGTCATTTGGACATTCGCAAACGGATATTCAAATAATTATAATTGAAACAGATATCCAAAATATGATATTTGAATTTGGATATAGATAATTACAACAAATGTAGATGTATTCGTATAATTATAATCAAATACGACTATATTCAAATTCAATTAAGATCAGTCGAATATAAATTTGGATGCCATTATTAAACATCCATCAAATACGAATATGAATATAAATATTAAAAATCTTAATTGCATATGAATACGAATACAATATATTCACTTCATTTAATATTCATTTACAATGCTAGTTAATTGAGAGTCCAAATATGTATTGCATAGGGAACTTATATGTTTACACCCAATTAAAGTTAATAAATTGTTTGCCCCTCTTTGCCTCTCTTCCCATAGAAAAATGGATGATAAATTCATTATTTCTTCCGGTAATGATCTTAAATAAAAGTAAAAATGAGCTTGAGCTTGCCGAATCATATTTTTAAGGTGTGAGATTGATCGCAGTATACTTATTCTATCACTATTTTTCATATTTGATGGCCATATATGTATCAAGCCGGATCCATTATCAGGTCAAGTTTAGGTGCATTATCAAAAGAAATTTAGGTACTATGAATGGAACAGTTTTCGTATTTTTACTCCACCATCATACTGTTCAATTGAATCTGGAATTGTTAACTGTACATATTATTAATGTGATAATAATACTTGATTTGTCCTATATTAAAAGAATTAAGGAATTTGAATTAATTTATAAGTTATTCTTCTTTCTCACCCTGTCATGGTTCTTTTCCAAAACAAAACTCCCCATGAAATGTATGTTAGTAAGACAATACCTTGATGCGACTGAATCTTCACATTTGACGGCAAATTCGATCATCATTAATTATTAGCTCAGTTTATAGGATCGGCGACCATGTGCTCTTATCAAACCCTCGACTAGGAGATAATAATAATACCTTGATTATCTATATATACTATTACGAGAAGAAAAATATTTATGTGTTTAAAATGAAAAGTTATGATATCAAATTTTAAATATACCAAATTTATCCTTTCACTTATTCTATATTTACTAAAATTTATATATCCAAATAACAACATTTATTGAAAAACTTCTTTTATCACAAGCTAAACTCAATATTTTTAATAACTTTTTTTAATTTTTCCTTTAATTAGATAATAGATTATGAAAATTTTATTTTATGTAAATTACTATTTTCATAATTACATATAAATTATAAATATATATTTTAGATACATGTTAATTTTTAGTATAATAAATGTGAAAATATGTACAAATAATCTGATGATTACCAAAAATATTTTATACGAGCAAGAATTGTATGCAAACTACTGCTAGTAGTTTATAAATTGTTTCACCCTCAAATTTTTTGAAACACTTTTTCAAAATAAAACTCCTATTATAAATAAATATTATTGGAATAATACTTTAATATGACTGAATTTTATATTTATTGATAAATTTAATTATCATAATTCCTGATATCGTAAAAAAAAGTATAATGTTGATATTTTGGCAGGCAGCACCACGTTTTTCTGTTCTAAAATCATACCCAATGTATGTAAATGCATTTCTATATCCTACAGCCAAAAGCAACCAAACATTAGGCAAATTCTCATGCACAGACTCATGTTTTTTCCTAGAATTTGAACAAAGTCGCAATCACATACCATCAGTCAAAGAGGACATGGCCTTGCTCTTGACACGTGTGTTACCCTAGAACACGATTCTTGAGAATCGCACTTCAGGACAATGTACATGGCCAACAGCAAAATGTTGTATGATTAGTTGAAGGTTTCAATGGGATTCTTGACACGTCGAAAGCTTTCTGAGGTTGGCATTTTAAATGCATATTTCTTCTTCTTTTAAATATGCCAATGGCATTTTACATGTTCGTTCACCAAAATTGGAAAAAATTCTCCATTTTACTAAAAAAATTAGGGAATCAACTAGATTTAATTTGTAACAGATACTAAAAATTTGTAGTTTTTTCTATGAGATTACCCTAAACAAGTTCAAAATTAATGTTCTCGTAATTAACACTCACTATGACGAATTCGTAATTGATCATCATTTTTTTCTTTCTATATATTAATTTCCCCACAAATAATGCATTTATAATATATTATGCTTTGAACATACAATATTACGGATTGATAATTAATAATTTTTATTGATTAATTTTATAGCAATTTTTTCATAGCAGATATTTAACTTTTTGATAGTGTTTCATCCTTTTACTTCACAATCACAGGCATGATTTTTTGATAAGATTTCTTAATCATCATAAATAAGTTGTTTAACTACTTCTCTGAAGGTCATCGATTGTTTCTGATAATGTTTTGGAGTTTAAGTTAATGACAAAATTGTATAGTTTAGCGATAATATATACTTTCACATTGAAGCCAATGACGAAATAAATCGATTGAAAGGAAAGCCAAGTCTTGATATATAATAAACCAAATTGCTTAAGAGAATATATATTTATATATATATATAAATAATAATTATATAGCATATGATATATATATATATATATTACATGATGTTCTTTAACAATTTGGGTCCATGTGGGCAAGATTATTCCGGCCTAATATATAAATATCTGGGCATATGTTTATGAAGCTATATGGTACAATTGAGTCAAATTAAGTTAAATTGGTGGACAAAAATTTTATTTGGGGTTTGAAATGTATATATTAGATTTGAGTTTGAGGAGTCTATTTTTTTTTAGCTTAACTCAACTCCATTCAATTCAACTTGACTCGATTAAGCTCAAAGTTTAAATAAATGCCAAGTTATTATTATTTCAAGTTTAAATAAACTTCAATAACTTATATTCATAAATTGCATTCATAAATTCATCATAAAAATCATACATTATCATAAACAAACTAGCTATAATTATAGACCATCATAAGTTTATATAAATATATACATATATTAGTATTACTAATAATAAAATACAATTATTAATGAAAGAAAGCAATAGTTGATAATCTTGATATTATAAATAAGCTTCGGGCTAAATATCAAGTCTAAATATAGAAGTACAATTTGAAAACCATTCGAGATAAAAATCAAGCTCAACTCACTTGTACCTTCTTATTCTTACCTATATCGTATATAAAATTTTCATATCGTATATAAATTTATCATTTATGAAAAGAATTTAATCCTTTTAATATATTAGTTATAATAAATTCTTCTTCTTCTTCTTTTTCTCTCCCTTTAAAGAAAGATGTCACATCGGGGTGATTTTCATTTTGAAAAAAGATCTCACAATTTTATTAAGGGAAGCTAAAATTCCAGAAATCATATTATGCGATTGAGATTGATCTTGTATATTTTAATTTGAATGTTTGAATTAATTAACTGTAAGAGAAAATAAAGGAAAAAATTATTAATTTTCAATGAATAAATTATCCATTTTCACTTAAATTGTTTCATTTAATCCTAAATTAAAAGCAATGACTAATGAAATTAGGTGCCAATGTAGAATGAACACAGAAGAGGAACATGCATGATTTCTCCACTGAACATGTCAAATTGACAAATGCATGAGAAATGAAGCAAGGAACATGCATCATTCTCTCTTTCTTAGGCATTATATTCAAAGGATAAGTTGATAAAGGTGGGGATATGCTCCACAATCCAGCCCCCTTGAAAACACCTAATAAAATTTATTTATGATATGTGAGATAAAAAGTAGGGTTGTAAATGGGTCTCATTTTATTCGGATCAATCATATTTAAATTCGAATTTGATTGTTAAAATTCATATTTGAATTCAACCTGATATTCTATATATATCATCTTTGTTAGTGAGTATCATATCGAATCCGATGGGTATCCGATCTGATTTAATATTTTTTTTTCCTTTTAGATTGTATAAACATATTTTATTTGTAAAGTAAATTCACATTATATTTGAATTTTTAATAACTTTTTATTTTATATTAGTCCAAACGTTAAATATTTGAATACTAAACTCCTATTTCACATTATATTAATACATAGATAAAATATTATGCATTATTATATTTGATATTTTTTCAGTATCCCCTTTATTTTAGACTAAAGACTTAATATTAATACCATAATATAAATGTTAAAAAAAATGTTATGTCAATATAATATATAAATTTTATTTTAAAGTCTTTATTAATATTATATATAAGAGTATTAATTTAATAACAAATTATTAAATATTCGTATTCAAATATTTAATAGATTGGATTGCTTAATTTCGTATTTGATCCATTTATTTTGAATATAGATATTTATAATTGAATATGATCTATTAAATATTTTAATTGAATAAAAAATTTAAAATTCAGATTGAATTCGAATTAAAATTTGATCCATTCACAGTTCTAAGGTAAAGGAAAATGAAATTGAAAAGAACCAAAGATTTTGGCACCACAAATTGGGACCCATATACCCAATCTTGCATGTTCAAATGGGACCTCAATTGGCCCAACGAATAGGACACTCTTCTTGGATTATTGAGTGACGTGAAACTAATGAAAAGGGGCAATAATCTTCGAGGAATATTAATTCGTTAGATAGTCAAGAAGTAATTCTAAGAAGCTGCAGCCCACTTGGGAACAAGAAGAATTCTCTAGAGAGAGATTTGTTTCTCTCAAATGGCAAAGTTCCAATAGTGCCCTCTTTGGATTTAATATCTTGATGCCAAATAGCTAAATGTATAGTCACAATCATTATCTTTATCTTTATCAAAGTGCATAAATATTTCATACAGTCTCCAATATTTTGTCGACGCGATTTTAATTAACAGGAAAAGAACTCACTATGCAACTATTTTACTAGTCCTCTGAAAATGATTTATACCAATTAGATGAGAAATTTAAAATTGCTGTTGACCAAGTGGATTATTGATAACAAAAGTAAGATACATAGAGAAAAGTAGTATGTGAGTACGTGTGACAGACTCAAATATTTATTTTGGTAATTCTTATAATTAATTTGCTAAATCTTATTCTTTTGTGGTTTTTTGCATAATGTAAAATTTTGTCAGACTCATTTAAAATCTTAAGAAATCATTTACTATAAAGAAACTTGTTTTTGCACTTTGCTTATCAATTAAACCACCCAAACCAAAATATTACATGTCATAGTCGATCATGATAATTAGTTTCAACAACTTTAGGAAGTTAGAAGTTTGGTGTTTAGTTGTTGATACTCATCAATTATACTTGGAAGAGATTAAGGGGAATATAATTAAAAAGAAAAAAAGAAAGAAAAAAAACTTCATATCCCAATATTAAGTATTTCATTAAATGAAAAGTTTTGAATATTTTTACGACATTTCTGTCAAAAATAGTAGTTGAGAATTGATGGTATTTTGAACATGCTAAGTATTTTGGATAAAATAAAATTTTAAAGTTAATAAAATGTTAGTATAGCAATTTTATTAAAATGGTTCAAATTAAAGAAATTTGTTAAAATTTTGTAAATAAGTTAGAATCTTACTTCTTCTCAAAAAGCTAATTATAGGATCTTAACATCTTGTTCTAGGATTTTACAAGCTTCTTTTTAAATAAATTACCAAATACTTTCTAATATATCATAAGTGTTTAAACATTTTATAAGATGTTTTTAGCAGTTTATATCCATCTTATTTTATGATTTATAAATTCATTTTATAAACCACCTACATAAGGTAAGCTTATTTTTTTGACTCATTTCCATTCTTCTTCTGCTGAAATGCTATGGACATCACACACAATCTAGAAAACGATTCAAAGTGTCAGTTGTGAACTCAGACCTTGAGAGAAGCCATAATTGAATGATATTTCGGCTTAGACGATCCTTAGACGCACAAGGCACTTCGAATTGTACAAATCAGTCGTTCCTGGCTCTCTTTGGAGTAGTGCAAGATGAGGGCGAGGCCATGGACAAGTGAACATCCATGCTTGCATCGGAAAGAGAATGACAATTTTGTAATTAAAATGATTAAAATACAATATGCTTGTTAAGATTTGAAAGAAACTATGATCCCATATTTTTTTCTAAAAAAACTTATAAAATGCTATTATCTTATTATAAAATCTTATAAAATTCTTTTTAAAAGAAATTTATCAAATATTTTTTAATATTTTATAAGCTCTTAAACATCAACACTACAAAAAAAGAAAAGTCCTTTTAAACTTACAAAACAATTATTCTGCCGCTACACGAAAACCTAAAATATCTCTAACGGTAATATACATAACTAACCATTAGTTGTCCATGACTTCTTTCCGCATTCCATTCTCTATCTCTCCGTTATCTGTAACTCCTTTCCCTCCTAGCCCCTTGCTCTTCCCATTATCTACAATTCCCTTTTAAATTAATTTTATCCATGTTTATGGTCTTTCTAAGGTTATCTTTTAAATTACAATGAAAATAATAGAAAGGTTTGTAAACAACACTCGTGAGCATGAAGTTCTAAAAATTTTGTAAACAACACTCGTGAGCATAAAGTTCTAAAAATTTTCATTGATTTATATATTTTAATTTACTGGTTTATTTATAACTTTCTTAAGTTTTACTTTGAAATTCAATTTATTGATTTATTTATTACTTTTTTAAAATTTGTCAAAGTTGTTTATGTGAATGTTATTTTTCGAGAAGGAAAAAATTTAGAGAAATACGTGAAATATAATGTCATGTACAAAACGATGGTGTGTCATGATGATTAATTTATAAAATATTTTGAGAAGCTCATAAATTCATCCAAACACGCTTTAATTCTACTCAAATTTTCTCTATTCTCCATCTTCCAACCTTGTGGGAACAGAGGCATCTGGGCCGTTTGGCATCCATTCAAGCTAACCATGGACATTTTCGTCCCACACAATCAATTCCAGATTTCTTTTTTCCATATTCAAGATTCTAAAATCACTCTACTTCTTATTTTGTTAGATATAATTTTACCCAAAAGTTATTTCCAGAGTTCAAGTGGGCGTTCCTATTAGTTTCAGAATTTAAAAATATATTATGAAATACCTGAAAAAGATGGGGTGCAATTTGATATTTTCCATTTTCTTAAAAAAAAAAAATATAAGATAAATAGTGGGTAGCTATCAATCATATCCTGACAGTTGTTAAGGCGTTGCGTGCCCCCTGCCCCTGTATCTTAATGGCCTTGCCATTCAAACAAACCGGTCCTGGTCTTCCAGCCTCCAGGACCATCTCTTCGACGTTGATAGTAATGCATACCTGTACGATTTTAGTATAATATCAAAATATAGTAACTTCTCGTTGTGAAATAAATATCTTTTAAGCAACTTTACTTTATATAATTATAAAGCCATATAATTCTACCTGAATTCATTTATGATGTTACTTGTTTTTGTAATTGAAAGGTGTGAATGACAAAAAATGTTACTTCCACGATCCAGCAGTTCATCAACGCCACGCAATTCTAGATATCGTAAGCATAAATAGTTTCTTTTAAAATTTATTATCGCTATTTAAAATATTTAATCAAATGTAAAGAACTTTATAAAGAAATTCACATAGCATAGCAAGCAGCATAAACTAAATATTTTTAATCAAATATGAAGAATTTAACAAAAAAAAAAGTTATAAAAAGAATAAAATTCACCTGATTTGGGCACTATAAAAAAAATATGGGAAGCATGGGGGTCCGTGAGTTTAATGAAATTGAATGAGAATAATTTTATGTAGGATGTTCATGGGTCAGGTTGGTTTTGAGTTTGGGGAAAAAATGAATCTGAATCGATCATTTTCAATTGATTTGATTCGGTTCGAATTTTATAATTTTTAATTCCTGAACCCGAATGAGTTGATTTGGTTCGGATAATTGGGTTCAAGGGAAGGAAGGAAGGAAAGAAGAAGAAGAAGAGAAGGAGGAGGAGGAGGAGGAGGAGAAAACAACATTTACAATTTCTTTAGTTCTTTAACTAGGAAATAAAGACAATCAAATTATTATCAAAATATTCATCAAAATTCAAAGCACAGAGTATTGCACTAGAGCACCACAAATAATAATTGTTAAAAATTATCTCATTCTCTACCATAAGCTATGATTGATAATATAAAATTTCAAATTCAAATCTTAGTTGAATATTAAATATAAATATAAATATAAATAACAAAAATCATAATTTAAAAAAAATTATTATTTATTTTAATTAAATGGTTGAGTCGGGTCGGATTGGGTCAGGTAAATGAATATAAAATTTGAGAACCAAACCAAATATAATTGAGTTTGGATTGTCGGGTTCATCGGATCGATCCGATCCGATGAACACCCCTAATTTTATGCATCTTATAATAGTAGGAGATGGCAGTTAAGCTAATAATGGGTATGAGTAGTTAGTTAGTTAAATGCATATCATTTTAATTTTGTGTATAAAATTATAGGAATAGCTTATTATTTTAAAAATATTTTGGAAAATAATATTTTAATTATTTAATGCAAATTCGTCATTTATGAATGTAAAAATTACGTTATATATATAGTATAAATATAAACATAGGATTAGTTTGATCTAATATTTTCTCAGCATCTCTTTGATTTTAGGGCAAGTTTGGTTGGATTTTAAATTTATCTCTTAATAACTTATCTCATAATAACTTGTTTGATTATCAACTATTGTAGTATTGTTTGGTTTGCATAATTGTTTGTAAAATTACCCATATGATTGTTGTTTGGTTGGAGGTATAATAATTCTTGCCATTTGATTATTTCATGAAATGAGCATGCTATCCTTTAGCTTAAAAAAAAGACAAGCAATTCTTTCTCTTCCCTTTTTTTCCACAAATTATTTTTGCAATGAATAATTACGGAGACACGTTCACTTTTTTCAAATTGTTTTCCTTTCCTATTTTTATTGATTTAATCACTTCCCCAAAGTCTCAACAGAAGGAATCTAACCCATAATTTCTAATTTATTTTTATAATTTTTCAAAAATGTTAATTTATAAAATTAATAAATTAGAATAAAAATAAATTGTTTTTATAGTTATGATATGTGTAAATATAACATTTGGATTAGTTTAATAATTTTTCAATATTAATAGCTTGACTTATTTTTTTTCCCAATTTTTAGAAATTACTAATTCAGAATAAATTAAATTATTTTAATATTACTCAAAATTATTAAATTTTAATTTATAATGTAAGTTCCGAATCATTAATTTCATATCATAAAATTATAATATATAATTTATTTTGTTAATTTTCTTTAATTACTAATTTAAAATAAACAAGTTATTACTTATAAGTAAGACATTCTAGTAATTTGCAAAAAGAACTTAAGGGCAAATAAGACTTTTTGCTGCACAAGGAGAGTTATGGATAAACAAGGATAAGTTATCTTAGGGGTGGGGGTGAGCTTAGTAATACCACATATTATGCTTACATATACGGGCTCAATGATAAATCATCGACCTGTGTGTATACAAACCCACAAACCAAACATGAGACTGAAAAGGATAAATTTCCCTAATCCTATCTAATCCCACCAACCAAACTTGCCCTTAGTGTACAGACAGAAATTGGGGGAATCATATAGATTCGGCAATGCAGAAACAAAGGTAAGATTTAAAGATACAAAAACTATGGCCTTGTTTGGTTGCCAACTCCCAATTTGTTTTTCAACTCTCAAAATATAAACAAACAAACCATGCACATTATCCAATCCCACTCACAAAACATATTCAAAGAGGCCCAAAATATCCTCACAATTCATTTCCTACCCATTTTAGCCCTTTCATTTTTTGTCAGCCCTACCCAATTTATATATACACATACATAAATAATTTTAAAATATTCATTTTACCCCATCAATCCAACAAAAAAGTTACTGATGTGATATCTTCTTCCCTCCCAAAATACAAACAAACAAATAATTTTCTCCCAATTCATTCTCTACTTATCACCCAAAACACAAATAAACAACCATCACATTCCCCAACCCCACTTCCCAAAATCCATTTTGCCAAATTTTTTTGACAAAATGCCCCAATTCACAACCAAACAAAGCCTAGATATTCAATCCAATGTAATTACAACAGTTTTCATGGCTTAAGCTCCTCTCGTTGTTAAAATCTCAGTTGAAAATAACTAATCTGAATATTGTGCAACAAAATAAATAATTTAGTAACTTTTCTAAATGCAACTGAATATCATAAAAAAAAAGGAAAAGTAAAATAAATATATAAATTACTTTTTTACACAAATTTTCCTTTCATATCTAATTAAATGAAATATAAGAAATTAGCTCAAATTTAAGAAACTCAAGAATTGAACAGAGCACTCGTTGTATCTGTTTGAGCAACTCTGTCAATCGCCCACACCACGTCCGAAACGACATGCAAATGAAGAAAGGAAGAGCAAGTTTGAAGTTATTCTCCCTAAATAAATTCACATTTGTTTAGGAGAAAATGAATTTTTTTAAAAGAAAATACAATGTTCAAATCCTACACTTTAATATTTAATTTATTAATTACATATGCAGTATGTTTCAACAAGCGCACACCACATGAGCAACAGTTTTATGATTATACTTGAAAAAAAAAATTAACAAATTCTTTTAAAGTAAAATATAAAATTAATAAAAATCATAATATGTTATTAAAAATTAAAATATAAGAAATCTTTTCCATTTATTTTTCAAAATATCCAAATATTTATATAGTGTTTGCCTTTTGGCTTTGTGCGACAACTCAGAGCCTGTTCTTCTACGTTTTGGGGAGGTTTTTTTGGGCCCAAAAAAAAAATTTTCAAAATACAGACAAATTTCCTAATTTTTCTCCCAAAATATTATAATTTTTTTACCCAAAAAATTCCTCACAATTCACCCAAAAAAATCCTACACCCTAACAAGTACACCTACCTCATTTTCTTATTCTATTTTCCATATTACTCATTCAATTTTCGCTCACTCACTTCACTCATATATATATATACACACACACATATATAAATACATATATGAAAATATTAAAATTTTACTATTTAAAAAATTCTAAAACTTATATTTACAAATTTAATTAAATAATCATTGAGAAAATTAATTAAATTTAATAAATAATTTATTTACTAAATAGCTTATTAAATTAATTAAATTACTTATTAATTAATTAATGTATTTGTTATATTTAATATGTAAGTATTAATTAAATATTACATTTATTCATTTAATAAATAATTTAAGATGTTTTAATTTGATATACTAAATAGACTAATCTTTTTTTAAAAAAATTAATCTGCATTAAATATCAATATTTATATTTATTTAAAATTATTATAAAATATTAATTATAGTGTGGTTTTTATTTAACAATCTATTAAGTATAATAAATTAATATTAATATAATTAAAATAATTATTGATAAAATTAATTAAAATTAAATAATTTTTTTATTATTACTTAGTAATTTATTTATTAAATAATGAGTTACAGTAAATAAATAACTTATGAAATTAATTAAATTAATTTATTTAATTATTTAAATAACTTGTTATGTATATATTAATTATGTTTTATATTTCATGTATAATTAAATATTACACTTATTTGTTTAATAAATAATTTAAGATGATTTGATTTCATATAATATAAAATTATTTATTTTTTTAATTTGATGAATCGTTCTTAAGTCTTATATATATATATATATATATTATTTTATTTAAATAAATAACTAAATTTTATTTATACATAAATTGTAAATAATAAATAGTTAAATAATTATTGATATGGGGTGGCCCAAGTACCTTGACCCAAACCAAGCTGGCCCAGAGACGCAGCGCCAGGCTCAATCTTGCATTCGAAACCCATAGGTGCGATCGACCTCGATCGACCTCTCTCTTGACCCGTGCCTCCGTGACAGAACGGCGTCTGGTTGACTTTGTCGACCTGAGAGGTTGAGACAATACAGTAAGCTACCTCCGCATTAAATGCACTGACTGGCGGCATGCTTCCGCATTAATGGCGCATGCCACCCCCTTTACCGTCTGACACAGCAGGCGCCTCAACAGTGTACTACCATGTCCTTAAAACCTGAAAGGGCAGTTACCTGGAACTATGCAGAGAAAGGAAATTACTAATCACCCATTGCACAAGGGTGAAGGCCCTTTGATTGTATTGGGGGCATCTCAGACAATTCCCCAAAAAGAAAAATGCTATAAATACTCTCACTTTAACCTTTCTAAGGTATGCTTTAATACAGATACAAAATCCTTACTCCGCTGCTCGATATATCTCGTAGATCCGTACTGACTTGAGCGTCGGAGGGCCTGAGCCGAGGGCTCCTCGGCTAGCCTGACGTTTGCTGTGATTGCAGGATTCGTCCCACCTGAACAAGAATACCGACCAGTGAGGTCAAGTTTCATCCAATCTTGTAGTTGGACCAGAACACAACGAATCGAACCCGCATCAATTATATTTAAAGAATAAATAATAATTAGTTTGTAATTAATGTACAATAACTAATTTTTTTTATATAAGCCGATGTCAACAATTATGATATCAGCCGATTTTTTATAATTAAGATATATATATATAATTTCATAAATAATTAATATTTATTAATAAATATTTTCAAATAATACATCATTTGCTAATGTTAAATTCATAAAAATATAAAATTTAAAATAAAGCACCAATTGAATTAATTACACATCATTTTATTGTAACAATATGCCAATTATTACATATATATACATACACATCATCCAATTATAAAAATACATACATATATAATATATTATATAAAAAAATTACTTTCACATTACGAACCCAACAGAAAAAACAAATGATTTGATATTAACAGTAAAGTTGGTCTCCTTCCCAAACATAAAGAAACAAACAACTCATTCTCAAATCATTTTTCATATTTTTTCAAAAAAAAAAAAAAATGCTTAATACATTCTCAAATTTTTTTCCCAAAAATCCATTTCTCCAAAATGTTTTTTTATAAAATGCCCAAAACATAAGACAAAGGAGCCTCAATTTCAATGATTTTGCCCTACCACTTAAATGAATGAATCTTGACCTCCAATTATACATGGGCAGGGCAAAATTAACCTTAAAAATTTAACCTTAGGGTCCACGTGCTAGGGAATCTGGGTGACCTGAGCTGTGGAGGGGTCTCTTTCTGGTTTCTACCATCCCAATCCCTCTAGCCCTTTAACTCTTGAAAACTCTATAAATAAGTGCTGATGGGTACCTTCCATAGGCTTGAAGAAGCAGTCAAGCAGCCAGCCACTCATACTTGAATCTTCTAATCTCTTTCTTTTCTTCTTCATTCTTCTAATTTAGTATCTCCTCATTTTCTCTCTTTATTATATCTAAAAAGCAATCAACTGGACCCATCAAAATCCAGAGAAAAACCCCAAAAGCTAAAAAGTATGGTTGGATCTTCACTTGACTCTCACGATCTCACTCTCAAGCCCATCAAGTTCTTGTGTAGATACGGCGGCCGGATCCTTCCCCGGTACCCGGACGGCAAGCTCCGTTACCACGGCGGACAAACCCGTGTCCTTTCCGTCGATAGCTCCATTTCTTTTGCCGGTCAGTTCTTGTAATTATATATATTTGCTATTAAGGATGTATGATTTTGTTTTTGTTCGTAGAAATTTCTTAATGGGAATTTTATTTTATTTTATTGTTATAGAACTGTTGGTGAAGATGGGGGAGATGTGTGGATCGTCGGTGAGTCTGAGGTGCCAATTGCCCACCGAAGATTTGGACGCGTTGGTATCGATCACCTCCGATGAGGATCTCGCCAATCTCATCGAAGAATGCGACCGTACTGCGGCTGCGGCGGCGGCGGCGGCGCCACCGTCGTCACTCAAGATCAGGGCCTTCCTCTCCGCCCCCAAAACCATAAAAAAAGTGTCTCTGCTTCCGTCCTCCGCCTCCTCCTGCGGTAGGGACGCTTCGCCGTCAAAATCACCGTTCTATTCCTGCTCCGCCGCCGCCGGCGTACCACCTAGGTGCCCGACCTCAACCATCGGCCGATGTATTCGGCGGGCACCAAGGCCGCCGCCGTACCCTATTTTTAGTAAGAAAGCTGTCGGAAAAATTCCTCATCAGTACGGCTGTCAGTATCACAATGGCTATGGAAATGGTGGCCATGTTTATCTCATCCACAATGGCAACCACTGGCAATAGCAGATAAATTCTGGCGAAAGTAAAAGACGAATTCCTTTTGGTTGGAAGTAAAATACTGGGGAAAATGATGCTATTAGTATAGAAAAAGAAAAAGAAAAAGAAAAAGAAAAGAAAAAAAAAAAAGGGAATATTTGATGTAAGATGCTTGTATATGGGGGATGTAAATATGGTTAAGAAGGGATCCAATGATTTTTGTTGATTCCCTCTCTGCATGCCAAACTAATGGAAATTTTAATTCCATTTTCGCTTTGGGATCCACCAACTTTGATGGTTAGTGAAACTCTTTTTTTTTTTTTTTGAATGAATAAATTCCACTTTTTAGATACCATTCCATGTATAATCAAGGACAAGTAAGGGAACCATGAATGATTTTTCCTTTATTTCCTTAAAAAAAACAATAGGGTTTATTTTTATGTTATTTTTAATTTCATTTTTTGTTTATTTGGGTGAACAATGAAGTAAAGCCTTGCGTTATCTTCTGTTTTGTCTTGGAAGGGGTATTTTTTGGAATTTTCGTCTTAATTGGAGTCATCCATTTTTGTTTGCTTTTTGCATCTATATTCTATATCTTGAATCTTGATAATGTAATTAATTTTTTAAAATAATAATTCCGACCTTCACTAATGTTTTTCATTTGTTAATTTATTGCAGGTGAAGTTGGACGTGGAAGTTGCTCTTTAATCAAAAAGATTTTTAGAACCATATACCAAATACTTCTTAAATTTTTAGAACTTTCAATTAATTATCTTTATTGTTCAACAACATAATTTGATCAGATAAAAAATTAATTTTTAGTTGATTGTACGCGTTGGACCACTAAATATGATATTTCCATCAAAAACCTTTGCAACATTAATATTTAAAAACCAAATTTAAAATCAAACTTGGGCCAATTATAAATTTATAAGAATGATAGAAAAATTCAAATTCAAAATTGAAAAATAAATTCAAAAGGAAACAAAAAAAATTAGAAAACACGATAAAACCTCTAATGGAATTCTGTAATTTTCCAAAATGAATGCTTCTTTTTCAAAATTAGAGAGACTGTGACTCGAAAATATTACATCACTTGATGGGAAGAAGAAGAAAAAAGAATATATATACACATAAAATACTTTTATTGAAGGCAAGAGGTGTTAGAATGATAATGATGGTTATTCCCCACGTGTGAATTCACATCTTTACCCTGACAAAATTTTATTCCTAATATTTTTTTCTTATTTGTATTTGTTAAATGAGCTCGAAATATCGGCACAAATTGTAAGCTTAAACCTCAAAATAATTGAAGTCTAACTAATCTCAACTCTTAAATTAATTTAAGATTAAATCAACTAATTAATTGTTCAATTGGACTTTGTCTTAATGAGAAAAATGTAAATGACCTAGTGACTAATTAATCAATTAATTTAATTCCAAATTAATTAATCTCATTCATTAATTTTCGAATCCAATTCTTAAATTATTTTTTCAAAAGATAAAAAAAATCCGTTTAATTTGTATGTAATCCATTAGGCTAACCAATTGACTAGCTGTAAGCTTACAAATTTTTTATTTAGTTAGTGAGTTAAATTGCTCTATGAACTAAATATTTTAAGTAACTATTTATAATTAATTTACAATATTTACAAATCATGACGCGTCTAGTGACTTGCTATAAAAATCTAGAAATAATTAATTTCAAAACAAACACTTTCAGTTATAAATTTTATGTGAATAGGGTTCTTTCATAATCAATCTCTATTGTTTAGTGACTCGTAGTTCAATGACATTAGTCTCTCCTATAATATTGAAGGTTGGCAGTTTGAACCCAAATGAGCTACTTTGTGCACTGTCATTTGTAATGTTTTCTCAAAAAAAAAATAAAAAAATCTCTAATCACTATCAAGAATTTGAAAATATGATACTATTGACTTGTTCAAAGGATAAATTTCGTAATTGGTAATGTTGTCCCTAAAAAAAAAAAAAAAAAAATCAATCTCAAATCATTATCAAGAATTTGGTTGCACGACTAATTAAAAAGCTATTTCTTAATTGTTTTTTTGTCCCGGCCATGGCTTACAAACCAATTATGGTGAAAAGCATAGGTCATTTACTCATTCATTTATATGAATTATTAAAATCTTTGTTGAAATTACATTTATGGAGTGAATAGAGGAGAATATATCAGACTAGGGGTGTAAACGAGTCAAGTCAAGCCCGAATCTAGTAGGCTCAAGTTCGGCTCGTTTATTAATTCGCGAGTTCGAGCTGGAGCCGAGCTTGGTCGAGCCTAAACAGCCAAGTTTAAGCTCGGAATCGTTGGAATAGACGAAGGCTCGGCGAGCCTTACCGAGCTTGACTTGATGGTTCGTCATATAGAAGCAAAAAAACTTGATTCGTATAAAATTGGATGAGCTCGAGTTCGAGCTTGTATAGGTTTAGATTAACTCGAACTCATTTAGACTTAAAACAAAATCTATAATAATAATTTTTTAAAATAATTTTATTATATATTTTCCTAAAAATAAAAAATTGAATTAATAAAATCTATATTATTATTATTATTATTATTATTATTATATGGGCCTAAATTATAATTATATATGTATATATATAATAAGTAGGCTCGTGAGTTTTTTGAACTGAATATTATTGAGCTCGACTCGGCTTGTTTGACTGACGAGCTCGAGCTTGGCTCGGGCTCGACAAGATCAAACCGAATACGAGCTTTCATCGAACCGAGCCCGAACCATTCACGAATCGCCTCATCTTATTTACACCCCTATGTCAGAGTAACCTTAAATAAAAATTAATTTATTAAATTATTGTATTGAAGGAGTATTTTCAATTTGGCAGTGAAAATTCTCATAATGAGGTTGTGTTATGAACTCGTTCTCGTATGAACACCTAAATATGTATATTTAGGTTTAACACCCTGGTAATAATGAAACAAAACATCCTCATTTTGAGCATGCATCTATACTATTATACAAAGGAAGGCATTTTTTTGTCTAAAATAAAAGTTATGATATCAAATTTCAATATATCAAATTTGCCCTTTTACTTATTCAATATTAAATAAAAAATTATATGTACAAATAACCACCATGTATTCAAAAATTTCCACTATGTACCTATTTTAATTAGTTTTAGAATTTTTCTTTAATTTTGTAATGAATTATAAAAAGTTTACTTTAAATAAGTGCTATCTTCATAATTATGCAAATTATAAATATTTTTTGATGATGCATATCAATTTTTAATATAGTGAATGTGAAAATATTTTACTTAAAAATATTTTATACGCACAGAAACTACGTGCAAACGACTTCTATATATATATATATATGTAAAAGTAATTCAAACAATCAATGTTCAGGAACATGATGGTCTATAAAAGTACTTTATCTAAAATAAATAGAAGGTAAAGATAAAGAATTGTATTCTTTATATTAAATGTAAAGATTATTTATTATAGGAGGATACAAATTATCGATCTAATTGACTAATTAATTATCAATATAAAAATGTTAAGATGCAAAAATACATTGTCCAAAATTCAACTCTGTGTCTGGTTTCGTTTCAAGTTCAGTAAAATATGGATATTTTCATTTTCATTTTGGAAGTTTCAACTTAATTGTAAAATTATCCATATCTTTTTAACCAACTTTAATTTCATCATTCTGGCCATCCTCCGGCAACGTATACGACCAATTTAAAAGGCATTTTGGTAATTGTCGATTTAATAATTAAACAAATAAAAAATCAAAACAAAATTTGAGCCATTCATTTTTATGGGATAATCTAAACCGTAAACCAAAAATCAAAGTCAACATGTATTATTAATTTTCAGTTTTTTTTAATTTTTAATTTAGTTGAATTTATTTTATTATGCTTTAATTCCATTGAACTTGCATGATGGAAGCTCTCAAGCTTCAACAGTAGACAATAGCATAGGTTCTCAATCTTGAAGGTAAGATCTCTTCACTTTAAAATAAATAAATTGTGTGTTTGTTCAATTGTAAGTTGATAAATCAATTAAGTTATTAAATATGTTTATACTAACATTATCCCTGTGCTATGCACGGATTCTTCAAAATTACTATATATTAATTTAATTATTAGATTATAAATACAATTAAAAATAACAATATAAAATAAAAATATTACAAAAAATGGTCAAGTAATTAGTAAAATTAGATATTACTTCAAAAAATGATCAAGTAAAATTAAATTTAAAACTTTAAAATTTAATATTCAAAAGCTTTAAAAATATAAAGACATCTCATATACATGATGTCATAAACAATAAATTTCAATATTATTCAATGAGAAGTTAATATACTTTATCAAAAAGAAGAAAATATTATGCAACCAAAAATTAACATATAGTTGCATTAAAAATAAAAATATATGAGAATAATATAGAAATACAAGATTGACAGTTTAAAAGTTGTTAGAAATTTTTTTAAAATTATAATACTTTAAGATTACTTTAAATTTAAAAGACGATGAGTATATATTTAATTTTTGATTAAAAATCAATTAAGTTAAGACAAAACTATGATAGTAAAGATAAAAAAATTAAAAAAAATCAAAATAAGTATATAAATAATTATAAAGTTAAAATCAATATTAGTATATAAGCTAATAGAAACCTTTTGATTTGACTCATAACTTAGTTATTGAATAATTAAGTGAAGAAAAGAGTTTGACATTAGCAACACAAAGTTAAAATTATAGGAAATAGATAAAATAATTACAAACTTAAAATTGATTTTAAAATATGAATTAGTGACAGGATATAAGGATGAAAGTAGAATGTAAAATAAAATATAGAAAAAATAAATTATTATGTTCATTATCAAATTTTTGTATAAATATAATTGGATATTCATATTATATTTTGCAAATAACAGAAAAAACGTGAATAAAAAAAAATTGTTAACCTTTCAAATAATTAAAATTTAAAAAAATATAAAAATTAAAATTGGATATATATTTTGATGGATTAAGTAATGTCCAATGTTATAAACTTAAAAAATTAATGGGTGTATTTTTTTTATTGAACCAACCATATCATAATTTTTTCAAATAAATAAAAAAGATTTAAGAATATATATTGATGAAGTTTTATATAAAATTTTGATTCATATACATGAAGAACCTTATTATCTTTTTTATATTCATATTATTTGTCTTTTTGATACATATACATGAAGAATCTTATTATCTTTTTTTATACTTCTCTATGTTATATTGCCAAAAGAGCAACGTGTTCATTGCAGAATCTTTTGTTAAGATACATTGTTAAAAATGTATCTTTTATTAAAAAATGCATCTTCTATATATGCAAAACTCAGGGACCATTTTGCTTTTCTTTTTATATGTTGTGGGATGATTTTGTTTATTATGTGTTATGTATAAGATAGTTAAAATGGTATGTTAGTTATTTTCTATTTTTTGGCCGGAAAGTGTTATTGAAAGATGGTCAGGAGGATAAGATTGAGGCCAATTAAAAGAATATAGATGATTTTATAATTGAGTTGAAACCTTAGGAATGAAAATGAATTTTACTCGTAAATATATAGGTATAACTAATTCATTAAAAAGGGACAAACAATTTAATGCTTTTTGCTTTCATACTAAGTCAATAAGTACTCTTAACTTACTAGAATTGATTTGAGTTATATGTCAGCACATATAACTCAAATAATTTTCTTTTAACGGAAAAATATAAACAAATTTAGGAGGAAAAAAAACAATTCTTTTTGAACAAAATACAAAATTTTATTGAAATTTTATTTATTCTTCCTAATTTTGCGGTTTTTGCTTCATAATATTATTATGAACATATTGTCTTATATTTGGTTCCAATTTCTCTATTGTTCCTAGAAGTTTAATATTTCAAGTTTGGATTTTGAATTTATATATTTTCTTAAATTTAAATTTTAATATTTAAGAAGCAATTGAATCCATGAGAGTGCCATTATAATACGAAGATGTAAACTGTATATTTAGATAAGCATATTTTTATCTGACAAAGTTTGATGGTCAAATAGTAGTAGAGGACAAAGTAAAAATATTAAATGCTTAGAAAAGCATAGAACGTATTAACTCTACTTATAAAATGCGAACTATATTCAAACTTATCAAATAGCTGTGCTCTTAAATTGTGAAGTGGCAAATACTCAAATTCCTTTTATATGGCATTCTTTTTTATCATATTTTATTACTAGTACTTCATCAAGTGTTTTAGGTATACAGTATTATATCCTTCCTTTATCATTTCATTTAACAATGAACTTTTTTTCCTCTTTTTTTCACTGTTCAGAACATTCTTTTTATATATCGTTCTGAAATACTTGAGACTCGGATCCTTTATACCTAATTATGAATAAGTTGAGAGTCGTAAAAAATATCATAGACCAAACTCACAAATTAACCCTAGGACATGTTTAAGATTCAAACTTTGATTTGGCAAAATGCGGAATACTCTATCAACCAGAAAGTCTAATGCCACTCTTATAGTTTTTGGTTATCATATATATATATATATATATATGTGTGTGTGTGTGTGTGTGTGTGTGTGTGTGTGTGAAGCTTATAAGTTATGGTACCTAATTGTTTTCAATTGTTTTCATCGCATGGAAACCAATTTGTAAGTTATGGTACCTAATTGTTTTCAATTGTTTTCATCGCATGGAAACCAATTTGTCGACTGCTTAACTAATCGGTGAATGTTTCAATGATAATGCACGAAACACTTATCTAAAAATTATTTATGTCGTCCAGATATATAATATGTTGAACATGATATGATTATAACATATGTCTGACATATTATTTGATATATTCATAAATTAAATCAAAATAATTAAAAAAATTAATACTTTTGATGATGTTGGATGCACCAACACAGTGCACCATTGACGATGTCTTCAATACATTCCAGGGCCAAATTTGATATGGTATTTCGTTAAGAGGGAGAGATTCATTTGGTGATTGGAATAGTGAGATTAACATATTATTGTTTTGTTTGATATAGCATATAGCATATTGCCGTGGGTGAAGGAGACTACAAATTTTTTGTAGCAAGTACCGTTGCTGTTAGTGGCACCATAATCTGAGGTATGTTTCGATGACCCTCTTTCGATGGTGATTTTGAGAGTAATCCTTTTGTGTGTTCCTCTTCTTTTACCTTTTTCTTATATGCAAAAATAAATTCAATTCTCAATGCTAATTAGTGTGTGCAGCTTTTTAATAGAGATTGATGTTGTGTTGTCCTTGCATTGTTTCCAAATTACATCTCAGTTGGTCTTCTGGTTTCATTTGGATCGTAATAGTAGTAGGTACATTGTGATAGTACCGAAATTGATACTTTTGACTTTGAAGATAGCTCATTTTTTAAAATACATGGTAGCTTTGATTCTAGAAATTGATTTATTTGTGTGGGCTGAAAGCGTGATTTTTAAGATATTTGCCACTAGTTGAAATCGGCTATTGCAACTGAGAGGTACCTTATGCATTATACCTTCAACATACTTTTGGCAGTATCTAAGAACACATATTTAATACCATTAAATAAGAGAATCATTACAAAACGGCATTGATATATATCATGGTATGGTTGGGTCTTGTAGTGTATTGTATATAGGCAGAGATTTAGGTTTCAATTAAGAGCTACTCAGTGAGTTGAATCATGCCATATTCCACAGTTGTGTTATTAAGTTATGTGCTAGTTATGTCACCGACATAACGAATTTTTGGCCTTATACTTGTGGCTTATTTGGAATGTGGAAATATCGTATTTATTTGTTATGTGATCCGTACAAGTCTTTCCAATGAGATATGGGGTACTTGTTAAAGTGATATATGTTAAAATGTACACTGTTAAGACAATCTCAAATAGTGGTTGTGTGTGCCATTATATGGTATGATGGATGATCAGTGTATCTCTTGTCATCATGTGAACACAGTACCTTATAATGGAGCTCAAGTCATCACTGCTATGCTCATGTGGTGGAGGTCTGATGTGTCTACGTCAATCTCACACTACTCAAAATCTTGGCCAGTGGTTTTACAAGTGCCCCAAGGGAACTAATCATATTAGTGGCATCATATGGTGGGATGTGTACCAAGGGGTCACCTTGGCAGTTTTCATATGGTGGGCATGAATCATACAAATCATTTGGTGGGCCTACAAGTTCCATTGATTATATTAACACTCCAATTACTTGTAGAGGCACCAAGTCTCCACAAAGTGGCTGCTTATATCATGGAGAGCATGTAGAGTAGAGTCAAGGTTCAAATATAAGTCCTTCAATGCAAATTCCTCGTGTTGTACGTCTAGGGTTACTTAACCCCTCCCATCTTGGTATGAAATCTACACTAGTTCTCGGTGGTTGTGTTGGATGCATGTGTATTTTCATTGTCGCTTTTGTTGGGCTGGTCATGGATTTGTTGATAGGAAAGCTAGTATTGTAAGATCAGTATTTGCACAGGTTATGCTTAAAGTATGCATGCTAGGGGTCCTAATTATTGTTATATGTTTTTGCCTTTTGCGACCCTTGAACAACATATTGGTAACTTTTTTTTTTTGTATAAAGTTTTTTTGGGAATTTTCAAATGCATTGTATAATACAGTAGCATCTCTAAGTTTCCAAATTGAAGCTGGAAGCTCTTTATTACATCATTTATCGACATTATGATTTATTTTTGCAAATTAATGAAATATTGGCAAAACATGGTCAACAAGCACATATTAAAACAACTATGATTCATGAGAAGCAAACTCATTTTCATACTATAATGTCAAGCCATTGAAAACTTGGCCACATTTGCATCACGAGGACTGTATATAGTATATGTAGCTGCATGGCAATATGGATACAACTTTGGAAGAAAAAAAATTCGTGCAGAAAGTTGTGTAATGGCACGCTATTGGGCAGACTTATTTTCTTGTGATGGATTTTTCTTTGCTTACAAATAGGTTCTCCTTTTAAGATTCTCACCATGTCATAGGTACAACTTTGTATTAGCTGATGCACAAATTAGATGAGCTTTCGGCTTCCTTATTTCATATTACCAGAAAAGAAAATGCAACTGAATTGAAATATGAATGAAAAGGTTGTAGGCTATGTCACATCCAATTACGAGTCTCAACTAACATGTTGCACGTATAAGTTGGTTCTTGGAACAAAAGGCTAGGATGATAGAACCATAGTTTCTTCATTTTCTGCTGTGTTATACATAAAACTTATAACATTCAACCAAGTAGCATACCAAATGGCTCCACAGAATCCACGCACTCAAGCACAAATTTTCTACGTGACTCCATGGCTTGAGGAAATTGACAAGGAGTTTATCTTCCGTCTTGTGAGGTACAGTCGGCTCGATGGAAGATCCCTCTCCCAATTTATTGTCACCTTTATTTGTTCTTGCATACACTCAGTGAGTGCAAAGTTTGAGACTAAATTTACTTACAAGGATGGGAGCATGCGTTTCAAAGCTTTGCAACAAAGACATACAATGTTTAGCTTTCTGATTTCATCGAGTCCAGTTATATACGATGAAGAAAAAAACTTCATCCATACTGAGCCTTATAGTCGAAATAGTTAATTTTATTTTATTTTCTTTTTAGGTCTCATTAAATATAGGTATGTTTTGTAGAAATTTCCAATTGCGGAGGCATACATAGTTAAAGGAGAACCTCTGTGGTTCGAGCTTTGTGAGATATTTGGCCCTCCAATGCCAATTAATCTATTTCCAGAGTCAGACATAATTTAGATTTTGGATGATAGTGCTACCGACCCAGCTTACCCTGTGGTTAACAATGCTATGGTGTCGGTAGCATCCCCAGGACTCGTCGTCAGCTAACCTTTGGATTCATCATTTTGGAATAATTTGGCAAAGGCTTATTGCCATGATGGTGTAAGTCAGAACTCAGTGAAATTCACGAATCGTATGCCATTTTCTACCCTACCTTCCATTCCATTTTCTGATATGTACGATAAACTTTGGACGGAGCAAGATGATATGGAAATGTTTGGGATATTTCAAGACCCCTCCCTAAGTGGTGGTCAAGCGAGCTCTCACGCATCTACCACCTGCACTCCCAATATCCTTCACAAGAAGTGAGTTAACTTCATCCCAAAAATAAATATGGTAATTTATTATGTAAATCTACCATCATCTGAGTGTTTGCTACTTCACATTTTCATTGCTGTCTATATTTGCGTTTAGTAAGTGTGATCATAAATCAAATGTTATTGTGTCTTTCTTGTTCAATTGGTGATGTCTAGTATGTGTTACTAAGCTATGAAACATGTAGTACCTATAACCATGTTCTACTTGTTATTGTGGTGGAATATCAAGTGTGTTCTACTTGTTAGTGTGATGCCATATACTCCCAAATCATACATGAAATATGTCCTTAGCAATGATCCCACCCACTAGCACTAGAAATTATCAATTGTGGTCAGCAAGCACATATATATTTAACATTTATTGGTAGCAAGAAATGACGCAACTAATTTTGCAACCCACATGACGAGATAAGTGTTTACATATAACGTGGATGCATTGTACATAAATACAGAAGGGGTTACATCTATTATATATAGATACATATTACACCTATATAATAAGACAAACTTTTAAGACGATATCAACAATATTCCTTATTGTTGGATCATTCTTCCATACAATTTCAATAGTGGCAGCTAAATATCGACAAAATAATCATAGACCAATGAGACCAATCCAGAAAAGTAAATCACGAGCAGGGTAGTATTTTACTTATGTTAATATTTGTACGTTTTTCTTGCTAACATAACATGTCTGCATATGGGTTGAGAAAGCATAAATAAATATACACATTCTTTGAATGAACACGACAGGGGACGCCAATGGGAAAGGCCAATGTCCACCAGAAATCAATTTAATGCCTTGTTCATATATACACATCCCATATGCTATTTGAGCCAGTGGTTTAGTCTTTGTTGTTTGAGCTACACATTTCTGCGTCTATGGCAACAAAACTTGGCAGCTACAACATCGCGGTCTGGAATTCCAGAACACCTAGGGCCTGTTCTTTACCATTTCCCCAAAAAACTTTTTAACTCTCAAAACAATCCCAATATATGTACACATTCTCCAATCCTTTCCCCAAAGTACAAAATATTTATACCCAAAAATCCCTCCCAAAACAATCTCAAAATACCCTACAGCCTAAAAACCATACATACTGTATCATTTTCTTACTCTACCTTTCACATCACTTATTCATTTATCACTTTCTTACTTCACTCATCCCCCCCCCCCCCAACATATATATGATAATATTAAAATTTTACTAGTTATAAAATTCTAAAACTTATGTTTACAAATTTAATTAAAGTAATTGTCGATACAATCAATTAAATTTAATTAAAATATTATTTATATTATTACTAAATAATTTATTTACTAGATAATGTATTAAATTAATTAATTAAATTACTTATTAATTAAATAATGAATTTATTATACTTAATATTTAATGTATTAATTAAATATTACATTCTTTCATTTAATAAATAATTTAAGATATTTTAATTTGATATAATAAATAAATTAATCTTCTTCAAAAAAAAATAATCTTCGTTAAATATTAATCTTCATATTTATTTAAAATCATAATAACAAATTTAATTATAGTGTGATATTTATTTAATAATATATTAAGTTTAATAAATTAATATTAATATAATTAAAGTAATTGTCAAGAAAATTAATTAAATTTAAGTAATAATTATTTGATTATTTACTAAGTAATTTATTTAGAAAATAATGTATTAATTAAATAATGAGTTAAAGTAATTAAGTAACGTATTAAATTGATTAAATTAATTTATTTAATTATTTAAATAACTTATTATTCATATATTAATTATGTTTCATATTCCATGTATAATTAAATATTATGTTTATTTGTTTAATAACTAATTTAAGGTTATTTAATTTCATATAATATAAAATTATTTATTTTTTAATTTGATGAATTGTTATGAGTATTATATATTAATTATTAAATAAATTATTTTAGTTAAGTCAACAAGTAAGGTTTATTTGTACATAAATTATAAGTAATAAATAGTTAAATAATTACATTTTAATTAACCAACAATAATTATTTTATAATTAATGTAAAGTAATTAATGTTTTTTATATAAGCCGATATTAACAATTATGACATAATAATGATATAGGCCATTTTTTTATAATTAGGATATAATTATGATTTCATAAATAATTTATAACGCCCCGACCAAGAGGCGCCTGCTTTTGGCCGAGGTGCCACTCAAACACTGCCACACGTCTTCTTTACAATAGAAAATGCAATCCTCAAAATTCCAAAATAATGAAATCCTACAACCATCTCCATCGAATACTCACTTCTGAACCGAAACATTTCAAATCACACTTGGCACTTCTATCATCCTCATTGCCTCATGTGTGGCCTGGGTTAGTCTATTTTCGTCACTTGATCTTATCTGGGGTAAAGAACGGAGAGCAATAATAAAACAACATAAGTCCAAATGATTTAGTGAGATAGTTTAGCAATAACAACCAACTAACAACTCTACAATTATTATATAAGAGACAAATAGAGGTATAAATATTCTCAGGAGTTGTGAGAGAAGGTTTTAGTCAAAATTTAGAGCAATCCATCTCACCACCGTCCCATACCTTTGATGAGACTTCACAAATTCACTATCTCTTACATAGGAATTTTAAATAACGATTACGACCACAAGGAGTCGACATGTTACTTGAACAATCACCGAGTTTGTGTCAAATACTCGAGTTTTAAAATATAAAATAAAATTAATAATCACTTTCACACTTTTACTGTCGGTGGTTCTCCTACCTTATTACTCCACTTTCGAAAACACGAAAATCCTTATTAAAGTACCGAGTGATTGGCTCGGACACTTAATCACTCATTGGGCATAGCTAGCCGCATGCCTGATCCCACTCATAGGCAGCTACCTCCAGCTAGCCTACTGAGTAGGGATTATGTGTGCATCATGCACGGGTATCAACCGAAAGATCTGTCACCGTCGGTCCGTTCCGCCCGGTTGCTTATCGTAATCGATCCAAAGGCCCACCCCAAGGGTATTAAACACTTTCAATGTTATCACTTAACACATCTAACAACATTTCACTGAGCACATCAAGTCGCCATGTTAACACGAAATCCCTATTTCAGCACTAGACTGGTTTCAAGATAGACATGGCGATAAAACATGTATTTCAAAATCACTTTTTAGCTTCTTCAATACAATCGCCAATTTCAAATAAAGCAACATTAATTAATATCAATAAAAGCACTCAGTATAAAAGGGCGATGTGGAGTACTATTTTTGTAAATAGTTTATTTTCTCAAAACTCGTTTACAGACTCGGAACTCAAATAGGTAAGATTCAAGGATCATGAAAGAGGAACAAAGTGACTATCAAGGGTATCTCTGGAATCAATGATTGATGAGTATTATAGAATAAACAAACATCATTGATTGGGTTTCAGCACAATCAGGATCAAACAATAAGGATGTAATAGCAATTATATATGTTCTTTCCCTAGTAATAAAAGCTAATATAACTCACCTGGTGAATGCAAAGAAACTCTTAATTGCACAGCCACTCAGGTCCTGGCTTCCTAGTCAAATCGAGAACTGTCATAAGATAACTCGAGTTACCATTCTATCAATCCTCTGAACCTTAAAGATAAATATCACTAATGTCTTTATTAAGCTTAAGGATATTCTGACACAGCCCCGATAATCCTTAAATATTTGGAAAGTCCACAACTTGGCTTCATATTTAATTCAAAATTCAAAATAATTAATCTAAATCAACATTGTATCGTTTTCTAAATCATAATTCTTAATGTACTTAAACGCCCATATCAAGTTCCTCAGTTACTCTAATTGTTCAGCCATAATTCTCAATTTCCATGTTACACTCAACCGTGCAAGGTAATCACCTCTCATAGTCCTTAACTCGATAAGTTGATAAACTAGTTGTTAACATCTTATTTAAGGTCTTAACAACAATATGATAATTCATCCGAGTTGATTAAATTCAATACTATACTAATTACAAGATTAATCTATAACCTTAGGCTAAATCATGGCTTAACAATCTTAGTTCTGATCACAATTAGACTTCATTAAAAAAGAATCCAATTACACATGACAACTCAATCGAATTAAAATTTGATTACTGAAATTTATCCAAATTAGGTCAGATCAAACCCAATCTCACGCCGGAACTAGTCCTGACGAGTCCGGGATCAAAATATGCACAAACTGCCTGAACGACACCGTCACGTGCTGCCGTTGGCGATGGAGATCGCCACCACCAGCAGACGCGACTCGTCGAGGCGATCAAAACCCCCCAATCAATTTCTCGATTGGCCACTCAAAGCGGCAGCCAAACCCTAACCTTCGCCGTCAACCACCAATGTCAATTCCGCCACCGTCGCACTTCGAAACCTAAAATTGAAACCACCATTAGCCTACCCACCTCCTTACGACCAAAACCCAGCAAAGCCCATCCTATTTCCACCATCGGAGATGGCGGAACTACTGTCGCTCGTCGTCGGGTTTGATTTCCTGGCGATTTAGCCGGTGGTTTTTGGATGTTTTTGGTATAGTTGAGTTCGCCACGACGTGAGGAACATTTTTGTCCGGTTGGTTTTGGGTTTTATGGCCGGTATCCGTCGATTCGCCGTTGGGGTGGGTTTTGTGCGCTTTTTGAGAATTTGATAAAAATTCGTCCTTCAACTATATATATAAAAGTACTTTTTAGCCTTCTCACTTTAGCCCCAAAAATTCTGACCGACTTCAATATTACCCTAAAACTTTTAAGCCGCCTTCAATTTAGTCCCTGGAATTCAATTAAGTCCTATAACTTTCAACTCTTGCACATTGACCCCCAAGATTCCTGTTTCTGGACAATCAAGTCCAAATCCAATTGTTTTAAAGTCTTCCAACTTTCAATTTGTCCACTTTAACCCCCTAAAGCTTATAGTTTTAAACAATCAAGTCCCTTCCTTATTTATAATTAAATCCTCCAATTCCCAATATTTCTACTTAGCCTTTATTGGTTTAATTTAATCAACTTAAATTTAAAATCCCAAAATTGAGGTGTTACAACTCTACCCCCTTAAGGAATCTGGTCCCCAGATTCCTTTCTGATATATGAAAGACCTCATAGTGTCGTCACATACTATTTGGCCATCCCCAAAGAAAACTTTGATACGGATGCCCATCTCTTTCAACAAATTGGTTCCAAATATTCTTTTCTCCTATTCTGAGTATCTCTCACTTGTCCTAAAAGGTGGGAATCCTTCTTAGTGGTAATCACTGATGTGAGTTTCTTGGTTGTTCATGCTCACTTGAGCATTCCATATTTTATCAAGTGCTTCGGGTCATTTTCTATGTCCCATGTCTAGCAAGATCATCTGCCTTATGTCTTATCTCTCAAGTCTTTCCAATACTTATGAAATGGTTTCCTTATGATCCCATATTCATTTAAAGCATAAGCATACTTGACATTTTCTTAAGTTTCCCAAAGAAAGATAAACCAACGCAAAAATCAATCTACCTCCTCAATTCCTAACATTTCTCACACATCTCTATATATATTCAAGAATTTGCCCCTTTCAAATTTCTTTGATCAATGTGTCACTGCCTTAAGAAGATCACATGTGGTATGTATTGTTAAGCCCTAAGAAACATGTATTCCCTATATATTCTTCGATCTTCTTCAACTTACCGTGACTCCAACTTTGGTATAATAAAAACTCCATCTTCCTTCGAGGAATCGCATGTGTCGTATCTTATAATGTAAGGGTTGGTTGACCTTAACCCATGACTTAGATTCCTTGCAATCCTTCTATTTTGTCTTCTCCCTTTGGGTGGTATGGATACATGAAACTATCTTGCACGTTCTGTAGGAAGAATGATAACTAACATAAGTTAATTTTGGTCTTAAGTTCACAAAATCGCCTCGTGTCCTTATTTGTCAGAACCTATTATCATAAGAGAACTTCAGGCACACTCTTATTCTTAATATTAATTTGATAGGGCCGAAAGGTTCTGCACCTCCGACATAACTACATTCCAGCTTTTACCGATCCATTATAACCTTGACTTCAGTAAGATTATCCTGATGATACTCTGTGGTTTTACACATCTTTAACTGTATCATTTGCTAATTGATACTCTGTTAACTTGGTACACAAGTGGGGTTCCTGTGGTATCTATAACACCAAATGGAAATGTAGTATGGCTTTTCCTTAAATTCCAAATCCACTAATTGCCCTGAATAGATTTGCTAGAACCCAATCTAATAAATCAACACCCTGTATATTATATCTACAAATGTTGTAGGAATCTGGCCATCCAAATGACAGTATATCAGTTCCTAGTACCCACATTACAAACAAGAGGAGATTTCCAGAATGCTTTCTCCACTGGTGTATGACTAAGAATAGTTTAGCTTAGTCTAATCTTAAATAAATTATAACTTTACTTTGGGCCAAGTAATGTTCATAAATCAAGATATTAGGATTCTATATGCAATGAATCTTATTTAGTTCCTATCCTTGTCCCACAAGTTCTTGTATTCTTATTGCTAACCTTTCCATAAATCTCCATGAATTAAGCCCAAGAATTTACCTGAAGTACTTTTCATGAGATCTCTTACGATACCTTCAAAATCGCTAGCCTAACTATGTTTATCACTATTCCATAAGAGTAGCATTTATTGCTAACCTATAGAAATATGGTTTCACTAAAGTCAGATTCTCGCCACATGTCTCCCCAAATTATATCCAATCCTTATTGACCAGTTGTGATTGTCAATAAACCACAAGAGCATCATATCATCTCTACTAGGTTCCAAAATTGACTTGCTTGCTTCTGAATCCTTTCCTAAAATTGACATAAGGGGTTTGTTGCTAGTATATGTTTTTCCCTATACGTCCTCTGCTGAAGTATTCTCTATAGGATGTTAAAATCTATTAGTGATTATACGTCGTAATTCAAGTGATCTACATTTGTGCCTGACCTCAAGCAGCATTAGTTTCTGGCATATCAAAATTTTGGCTCAACAGGATGGGCCTAAACCAATTCAACTTGCGATGTTCAATCTAAAACGTCATAAGCAATGCGGAGGTTACTGTGTGATTATTTAAGGGTGCCTAAGAGTCTCCATCACTCGCACACGATCATTAATACTATAGTTTTCTACTTATGTAATACTTATATCGAAAGGGATTGAGTCCACACTTAACTCCCCTAAAACAGTATAACAAGTCGTATACTTAGGTCTCATGGATCACCTGCTCACCTAGACCATATTAACTTAAACGACATTACTGAAAATAGAACTCATGATATCATCAGCATTAAAGTCTTAATAACATGGATAGGTACGGACCAGAAAGTTCAGTATAATCACATACCCCAAAAATACATAATAAATCCAACTCCACGGCTGTCGATAGCATCAACCCATGTAAGCATAAACATTTACATGAGTCATTCTGAAGTTCAAGCTTACATACATAATATTTCACATAACCAAAATAGGTTCTGTATATCTGAAAACTAATAACAGAATGGTTTACGTTAACACCATCTAAGTTTTCGTAACAAGTCAAATGTTACCATAGAGTTTACTACCAGTTCGCAAAACTTATATACATATTAGGTATAGTCATGGGCGATACGTTTATGATCCTTATATTCTATCTATGAGATAAGGCTCAGATTACAGGGGACTAGGTCCTTGATTGATATTCAGAACTTAAACAGTACCTTCAACTACGTTCATCTGTGAGTTAAAGCTAAAATTTCTTAGATCTCCTTTCAGATTGATGGGGCTTAATATTATAATAATTATGAAACTAACTCGTAACTTGAGCTAAATCATAATTTAATAATCTTAGCTCGTATTAAGATTAGACTTGAATCCTAAACTTTGATCACCTTTGGTAGATCAATCGAATTAAAATTCGGGTGCAAGATTTACCGCCTCTGTGGCACCCCACTGAAGATAACCCCTAAGTTGAGATGTCACCAGTTCATTATTAAATTTAATCCTTAAAACAACCAATAGGCCCATAAGATGGAAAATTTCTAAATATATCAGAGATAGCAACAACTTTCAATTTAAACAACCCTCATCTTAAGTGCTATATTCATACTATCAATGGACCCACAATATTCATCATACAGTAGATATTGCAACTCACAAATTCAAACATGACATATCACAATATCTCTAAGTTAAAACTTAACATTCACTTGAACTCATATACACACATATACCTGTTATATTACAAAACATATTTCCCCTTGTTTAAGCCAAAAGTCCATATTTATCACTTAGTCTTGTATGAGATATCGAGAAATAAACAGGATAATAAGTTCAAAGAATTTAGTGAGGGATAATATTGATAACAAATTGGTAAGGACCTGTCGAGAAAGAAACAACTTAACAGATCATAAAATAATGGTCAGAACATATATGTATTCGGATATAAGCAGGCATGTACAATTCAAGGTAACTGATAGGTACTACCTCGGGAGTTATTACCTTCAGCTCGAACGGCCCAGGATCATCTCAATCAAATCAGCTCGGGAGGAAATACAAATGGCTTATTCAGCGAACAGCCCGGGATCATCTCAATTGAATCTAATTAGGAGGAAATACAGATGGCTCATTCAATGAATAGCACGGGATCATCTCAATCGAATCTGATGGAGAGGAAATACAGACTGCTCGTTTAGCCTGGTCAACAACCCGACCTAGACCAAGAAATTACGCCATCCTTATTGCTCCATGAGCAGAATACAAACAATCAGAATACAATCGAAGCAACAAACCCGAGTATATGTGCAATCCAACGAATCAGGACAGGACATGTACATCAGATTCTCCTTATCAAAATATTCCCTGTTTACCTTACAATTACCACAATGTAGTTACACTGATAAATTTTATTGTCAAAATATCAATCCCTTTGAGATAACAATATTGTACGGATCTCCATCATATATATAAACCAAAATGCCAATTATTCCAAAATGGTCATTCATTTCTCAAGTTCTATTATCGCAAAATACACCTGCATAACGATGCAACACTAAAAGTATTGTTCCACCAAACACTAATGCAGTCATATGCTTAACATTTCAAGAGCAACTGATTAGATATTGGTTGGCCATTCCAACACCAACCCTTTACTCTTTTAACATCAAGCAATATCCCAAAAGTTCACATCCTAACCAAACTTTCATGTCAACCTTGGCCTCCATTAATCTCAATATTCCATGAACCAAGAAGATCCAAGTCATTAACACATCATTTTCCCAAATAACCTCATATTAAGCCACGACATACTCTTGTGTCTAAAGTAATGATCCAATAAGATTCTTCACTCTTCAAATTCAACTCCATCTAAAACAATCATCTAGTCATACCAGTTAGAATATTCCCAAACATGCTCGCACTCAATGTAATTTCTCAAGGGTATTATCCATCACCAAACATATGAAGTCACATGCTCGATACTTTAGGAGCTATAGATTATCATTGGTTGCGCACCCAATCATAACCCGTCACGTACTTCAGATCAAACATCATTCCCAAAAATTCATGTCCTAATCAACTCTAAAGTCATACTTACTCTTCACTAACTCAAGACTTTCATATTCCAAGGATCATATCCTAACGTAGCTCAGGTTTCCAAACCTAAGCTCTGATACCACCTGTAACGCCCCAATCGGGAGGCGCCTGCTTTCGGCTGAGGTGTTACTCAAACACTGCCACACGTCTTCTTTACAATAGAAAATGCAATTCCCAAAATTCCAAAATAATTGAATCCTACAACCATCTCCATCAGATACTCACTTCTGAACCGAAACATTTCGAATCACACTTGGCACTTCTATCACCCTCATTGCCTCATACATGGCCTGGGTTAGTCAATATTCGTCACTTGATCTTATTTGAGGTAAAGAACGGAGAGCAATAATAAAACAACATAAGTCTGAATGGCTTAGTGAGATAGTTTAGCAATAACAACTAAGTAGCAACTCCACAATTATTATACAAGAGAAAATTAGAGGTATAAATATTCTCAGGAGTTGTGAGAGAAGGGTTTAATCAAAATATAGAGCGATCTATCTCGCAACCGTCCCATACCAGTGATGAGATTTCACAAATTCACTATCTCTCAAAGAGGAATTTTAAATCACGATTACAACCACAAGGGGTTGACATGTTACTTGAACAATCACTGAGTTTGTGTCAAATACTCGAGTTTCAAAATATAAAATAAAATTAATAATCACTTTCACACTTTTGCTGTTGATGGTTCTCCTACCTTATCATTGCACTTTCGAAAACATGAAAATCCTTATTTCTCTAAAGTACCGAGTGATCGGCTTGGACACTTAATCACTCACTGGACATGGCTAGCCACATGCTTGATCCTGCTCATAGGCAGCTACCTCTAGCTAGCCTACTGAGTAGGGATTATGTGTGCATCGTGCACAGGTATTAGCTGAAAGATCTGTCACCGTCGGTCCGTTCTGCCCGGTCGCCTTTCGTAACCGATCCAAAGGCCCACCCAAGGGTATTAAACACTTTCACTGTTATCACTTAACACGTCCAACATCATTTCACGGAGCACATCAAGTCGCCATGTTAACACGAAATCACTATTTTAGCATTAAGCTGGTTTCAAGATAGACATGGCGATAAAACATGTATTTCAAAATCACTTTTTAGCTTCCTCAATACAATCGCCAATTTCAAATAAAGCGATATTAATTAATATCAATAAAAGCGCTCAGTATAAAAGGGCGATGTGGAGTACTATTTTTGTAAATAGTTAATTTTCTCAAAACTCGTTTACACACTCGGAACTCAAGTAGGTAAGATTCAAGGATCACGAAAGAGGAGCAAAGTGACTATCAAGGGTATCACCGAAATTAATGATTGATGAGTATTATAGAATAAACAAACAACATCGATTGGGTCTCAGCACAATCAGGATCAAACAATAAGGATGTAATAGGAATTACATATGTTCTTTCCCCAGCAATGAAAGCTAATATAACTCACATGGTGAATGCAAAGAAACTCTTAATTGCACAGCCACTCAGGTCATGGCTTCCTAGTCAAATCGAGAACTGTCATAAGATAAACTCGAGTTACTATTCTATCAATCCTCTGAATCTTAAAGATAAATATCACTAATGTCTTTATTAAATTTACGGATATTCTGACACAGCCCCTATAATCCTTAAATGCTTGGAAAGTCCACGACTTGGCTTCATATTCAATTCAAAATTCAAAATAATTAATCTAAATCAACATTGTGTCAATTTCGGAATCATAATTCTTAATGTACTTAAATGCTAATCAAGTTCCTCAGTTACTCTAACTATTCAGCCATAATTCTCAATTTCCATGTTACACTCAACTGTGCAAGGTAATCACCTCTCATAGTCCTTAACTCGATAAGTCGATAAACTGGTTGTTAACATCTTATTTAAGGTCTCAACAACAATATGATAATTCATCCGAGTTGATTAAATTCAATACTATACTAATTACAAGATTAATCTATAACCTTAGGCTAAATCATTGCTTAACAATCTTAGTTCTGATCATAATTAAACTTCATTCAAAAAGAATCCAATTACACTCGACAACTCAATCGAATTAAAATTTAATTATTGAAATTTACCTAAATTGGGTCGAATTCAGCCTAATCTCATGTCGGAACTAGTTCAGACGAGTTCGGGATCAAAATCTGCACGAACTGCCTGAACGATACTGTCACGCGCTACTGCCGGACTTCCATGCACTGCTTCTGGCGATGGAGTCCACCACCACTAGCAGGCACGCCTCGTCGAGGTGATCAAAACCCCCCCCAATCAATTTCCCGATTGGCCACGTTTGGCCGGTCAATTGGCCTCTCAAAGCGGCGGCCAAACCTTAACCTCCGACGTCAACCACCAACGTCAATTCTTCCACCACCACGCCTCGAAACCCAAAATTGAAACCACCATAAGCCTACCCATTTCCTTGCGACCAAAACCCAGCAAAGCCCATCCCATTTTCGCCACCGGAGATGGCGGAACCACCATCGTCCATCGTCGGGTTCGATTTCCCAGTGATTTCGTTGGTGGTTTTGGGATGTTTTTGGTATATTTGAGTTTGCCATGATGCAAGGAATATTTTTGTCGTGTTGGTTTTGGGTTTTATGGCCGGTATCCGGTGATTCGCCATTAGGGTAGGTTTTGGGCGCTTTTTGAGAATTTGATAAAGTTCGTCCTTCAACTATATATATAAAAATACTTTTCAGCCTTCTCACTTTAGCCCCAAAAGTTCTAACCGACTTCAATATTACCCCAAAACTTTTAAACCGCCTTCAATTTAGTCCCTGGAATTCAATTAAGTCCTCTAACTTTCAACTCTTGCACCTTGTCCCCCAAGATTCCTATTTCTGGACAATCAAGTCCAAATCCAATTATTTTAAGGTCCTCCAACTTTTAATTTGTCCACTTTAACCCCCTAAACCTTATAAGTTTAAACAATCGAGTCCCTTCCTTATTTATAATTACATCCTCCAATTCCTAATATTTCTACTTAAACCTTTATTGGTTTAATTTAATCAACTTAAATTTAAAATCTCAAAATCGGGGTGTTACATAATTAATATTTATTAATAAATATTTTCTTCTAAATAATGTCATTTGCTAGTGTTAAAATTATAAAACTATAAATTTTAAAATAAATCATCAATTAAATTAATTACACATCATTTTATTACAACCATATATCAATCATTACACATACATATATATATATATACACACACACACACACATACACACATATAATCTAACTATAAATATACATACATTAAATAAAAAAATCACTTTCACCTTACAAACCCAACAAAAAGCAACTGATTTGATACTTTACAGTAAAGTTTGTCTTTTTTCAAAATACAAAGAAACAAATAATTAATTCTCAAATCATTTTCCCTGTTTTCCAAAATAAAAAGAAATACTTGACACTTTCTCCAATCTTTATCCCAAAAATCCATTCTCCCAAAATATTTTTCAAAAAACACCTAAAATACAAAAGAACAATAGCCCTAGTATGCAACTAACATGCTGCAAATATCACATGCCAGTGTACACATTTACATTATCATCCTTTGCACCTCATAAGCAATCCACAATCCATATTTCAAGACCCTTTTCCATTCGAAGCCTAATTGTGGTATAGATACAGAATGTGTGCAGCAGTAAAACAAACAACATGCATTTGAATGCTAACCTTAATGAAGTAAACTCGCTACATGCCAAGATATCACATAGCGTGAAAATTCATCTAGACCAACACCCCTATACTACTGCCATTACTAACTGGACAAATCCTGGATGCCGTTGAAATACACAGATTACACGTAACGCAATGAAATCAATAGAATGATGTGGGAGACACCATTATCTGGACATCATGCTATGGTCTAAGAGCAACTGAACGTAGGTACTGGTAGATTACAGATTTTACACATTGAGCATTTAAATTAGCTGATTGATATACCATCATATGAACATCCATGCCATGAACTAACAAGCACATTGAAATTAATCATAATCATAGTCACAAGCAACAAAAAAAGAGCCATCACATACAATATCCAGCACTAGAATTCATAGCAAATCAAACATAGTTTAAAACACCTATAAGCATCATCCTAATAAGGTACAAATCATGTTAAAATAGCATTCCCAAGCTATCAAAGGCTATAGAGAGTTCTAATTAGAGAGCAGAGTACTGGATAGTAGCAACCGCATAAAACGAGATTTGGTCTCTTTATTTGTCCCCTAAAATAGATTCATATCAATGCCAAATGATGAGTATCTTATATTTGCTCATCTAAAGTTAGATATGGGATAATTGCAAGAGCTTCGAACAATGAAGTTCTAAGTGAAGATTCCAAGTCAAAAGCCTGCACCGGTGGTTGAAGTAGCTTGTTCGCAATACTACCAAGGGCTAATTTGGTGTCTTCTAGTAATGTCCCCATCATTGTCTTAAAGTTGATGGCACATGGATCTATTCTCTTTGGCTTGCCAGAAGAGGATGTCTTCTTCTTTAACACAAACCCGGAGGGTGGAGTGACAGGCATGGCATCATTTTCGACATTAGGCACCAAGGTATATACAACTACTGGTCGACATTCTTAGCAGCCTTCTCTCCGTCTTCTTGAGCTATGTGTAACAACTCTTGTACAAAGTCAGCAATATCAAACGCTTGCTCTCCTATGGGCCTATCACTTCGAAGATCTCTACCCAACTATTATACCATGGGTGCAACTTCCCTCTTAGTTTTACTACATTAGGTTGTGCTTACAAAACATATGGGTGTATATAAGCAAGTGCTTGTACAGTTAAACATGTCTTGGTATTATACCAAAGGGAAAATAAGTTAAACGTCTATACCTTGACGTATTCAACCCAAATGGCTTTCGATTCCACAATCATCATGTGCGTTGTAGGGTCCATGGTTACCCTACTACCGCCGCTGCAACCAAGTACACCTTTTATAGTGGAGTACGTATTTTTTAACACTTGTAGCTTCGATTTGATATATTTCACGAGGATGCCACTACCGGGGAATTTTTCGAACATTATTGACTCCAATCATACCATATAACTGTCTTTAAAAGAGCCATCACAATGTTGACCACCTGTCTATAATGACTTCAATGTATGTATCAGGGCCTCCTTCTCCTAATAAGTCTAGAAACGCCGTGGGGCTCCCACCACCTTACTTGATCTTTCCTTACTGTGAGATGAGACCTGACTGGGCCATAACCTATCACTCACAAACATATGTGAATATTAGTTATATTTGACATACGTTCGTGGGCCTACTAATAGTGAATGTCAAAACATATCGAGTGAATGAAGTTCATTTTCTTGTAAAATAACATAATACTATATGCAGAAGTAGGATATACGTTAGCATACAGATCAAGACATAAAAGGCTGTATGCCCTCAATTTGAACGACAATCAAATCCAAGTAACAGCGTGCACATCACACGTTTAGTTAACATAATTTGAAACAACCATATAAAGCAGTATAGATATGTTTGATTTCTCTACTAATGGTAATGGGTCCATTGATTTCTCTATTGATTAATGTTCCAAAATATGTTGCTATGTCCCACATGTATCTTCTAATAGAACGCATGATACTTAAGACAATGCACGAGCCCCTCTCCATGATTAGTACATATTGACGGCTAGGTTATCACGCCAACTGCTCCACTCAGATGAACTCTTAATCTTGTCAATATGATCAACATCCACTTGTTTACTCCCTCATGTAACATCCAAGACATTATCCTCGAAAGGGTTTGTAGGAGTCTGCGTGCGGATGTTATTGTGTAGAAGTGCACAAGCTAATATTATCATATTTTGTGCTTTGATTGGATAGTATGTCACACTCGGAAGAATTGCCCATCGCCTCTTAAGAAGTTCAAACGCCCTCTCAATAACGTTGCATGCCCTAGCATGCCATATGTTGAAATATTTGTGAGGATTCTACAGTGCAAGTGTGCCATCGCTCCTGTCATCCAAATGATATCTAATACCATGATAGGGTCAAAAAACCTTCACAATTGGTGTAGCCAGCATCGCACAGGTTGTAATTTCCTATAGAAAAATGAGGACTCAAGGTTTGTTAGAAGATAACACATCAAGGTAAAAGCATAAAAGTACTATGTGAGATATGAAATATGAATAACAATTAGTACTTTGAGGCCATTAAGTTTGTTAATCGCCAACCGTAAAACCCTGCTATCCGTAGTGGACCCTCCCGTCCAACAAGCAAATAAATAAAATTCATTTCATGGTTACATACACCAAGAACATTCACCGCTGCCTCACCCTTCCTTGACCTATATCGTGTTTATTCATTGGCTGGTACACGAACCAATATATATGTCCCATTAAGGGCACCAAGTCAACCCTGCAAAATATACAATTACAATTTCATCTGAATAACTAATCAATAGGCTATATGTATAAGTAAAATCAATTGTTCATTTAAACATACCTGAAAACATCTCCATGTTTTATTTGTACATAAATCATCGACGGGTTGAGGATCGGCAAGGAGCATTGGACTAATCTTTATAATGGCTTGAAGATATTTTTGAAATACTTGTTACCTGTATGATCGGATCTTCTAAAATCATGTTTCACGATCATATTCTTCTTATAATGTGCTAGTATGGACAAAAACATGGCTATTTTTTTAGGAATTCCTCCAAATCTTTCATTTCGCAGCCCCCCTATATGCTTTATTAAATAACAGAGCCTGCAAAAGGCATTTATATCCATACAAAAATTATCGAAACATGCTTGATCATCTATTTCCACAATCTCTCTCAAATGTTTTAGTTGATCACATATCTAAGAAATGACGCTCCATCGCCTAGGCAATCATTCTACCCTATTGCCCCGTCTCCCATGATATATAAGATAAGCTCGATGAATAAAAAATATACAAATAATCCTTCGGACCAAAAATACATAAATCTATATGAAAAGATGAATTTTGGTATTCCAATCCATTTCCAATTACCTAAAATAAATCTAAAATCAAACAAATTCCAAGTGATTAAACGAGCAGAGTTCTCAAATGTGTTTTGCAAACTCACAAACTAAATGTAAATATATACAAGTATTCACACTGACATATATGTACAATCATAATGACCATACATCATCAACAATAAGAAATAATCAGCTTGTGGAATAAAAAAAACCTTATATTATTGCACAGCGGAGTTGAACTATCCATCATCAACAATCATAAACAAATTAATTATTATATTATTTCACCATAAGCATCCCTCATAAACAATAATTAGATTAGATATATAAACAATCATATTAGCCTCACTATTCAATTGTCCATTATCAACAATCAAAAATAATAATTAATTTGTTTGCTACACTAAAAAAAAAAAAAGCAAAAAGAAAACACGTGGAATAAGATACAAAATCACGAATACTGCATTAATTGACTTCTTTCGTTCGATATAAAGCCAAAAACCACCAAAAGTTGAGATATGAAATAACGAAATGGAGGGACCAAAAAGAACCATACCTGTATAGTCGTTGCAAACCCAAATATAGCATTCAGTCGACCTCACAATCTTGGCTCTCAACAATATCCACCCAAGACCTGGGACAATAGGCCATTAGTAAAATGAGTCCCCTAAAATTCATTCAGCATATTTAAAAATTGGAAAAAAATAAAATAAAATTTGATAAAATAAAAGCTGCCTGCCAGCAAGATTGGCATGCTGATCACTATTCCAGCAGCAACTACTGGAAAAAGGGATTCAAGATCAATTTTTTGCTAATTCAGTGTGTTGTTTAGCCTTATCCCCAGCAGATACCCGAACTACGGTTCCGCTCGCTCGGCAATGAGTTTATGGAAAAGAAGTTCAGCTTTGATTTGATGTTGTGTGTGGGCTTTGTCATTATCGCCTAAACGGGGAAAAAACATAAAAATGTAATTTCATTCAAGGACGTAGATGACATTTCCACATAGACGGACATTGCAGATTGGGGTACGATTACCTGAAACCTAAACACACACTAATAGATGCTACAATACCAGATTGAAGATTAAAATCGAGCCGACCTGCGTTCCCAATGTTGCTTCTCAAACACTATATTATGTGAGATTCGTAGGTCTTATTGAGCCTAATAGGAGTTATCAAATGTACCTTAGATAAATGAAATTAATATGGATATAGATTCTAAAATTTTATGGGTTGAGTGGTGAATTACATTGGATCGAGCATGCTAGATCTAGATCTATTAAGTCTAACTCCTCTCTAAAATCGGTCAAGCTATTAGACCTATTTGATACGGATTGAGCTATTAAATCTACTTAAAATGGGATGAGTTGTTGATATTGTGAGTTGGGTTTTTAACTGTTATATATATTTAGGATGGACAATGAAAAAAAAAAATGCTTAGAGTGTGACTGAATTTTGAGGCCTCGAGACAAGTAAATTATGTAAGGTTGAATCTAAAATTCGAATTGAATAAGGCATTACAAGCATAATAGGAAAGAATTTTTGATATAGTATAATTACCTTAAGAGGTAAAGTTCTACGAACAAACTAAATTTCATGAATAACTATTATGCAATTAAATTCTCATTATTTTCCATCAAAAATTTTCTTTCTTTTTTCTTAAATAAGCAAAGCCTATTTTTTTTTTTTTTTTACTTACACATGGGGAGCTTCATTGAAAAATACCCTAGGGTCCTTAACTATTTTTTGTAGACTGTTGTTAAAAAAAGAATGTTAAATCATCTATCATTACTTCCCCTCTTTATTTTTATAAAAGCAACCCAAAAAAAAAGGATTTTTGTAATAGTATAAAATCTACAAATCACACTAATAAATTCTAACAAAATCATCGATATAGACTTCTCTTTATTGATATATCACATAAATATATCTTTAAAAATTTATTATTGATTACATATGTATATGTAAATGTATATGATAATCATTTTGTAGTTGGATCGGGATCTAGAATCTCTAAAAAACAACATAATATCATATCATCACCGTATTGTGCCCAAATCCACCACATCTGTATTCATAGATTTTTAGCTTTATTTAGAACCGTCAAGACATTATAATAGATTATGTAATAACACCGCTCCCAAATCCCCTCGTCTTTGGAGAATTTATATAACAAGTCTGATTTGCTTAAACTCTAGTCAATTATACTACGTGATTGGTTGTATTTATTATTTGATTGATAAATAATTGGAGAATGGCAAATCCCAAGGCATTGGTCATAAATTGAGTTTAGCCAAAATAAGAATTTTCTCACCCTGTGTTGCTCCAAATTCTTGATTTGATTAGCAGTTAGAGGACCCATTTTAGTGGAAACAATTGTCAAAGTCACAAGGAGATACAAGATATCATAAACATTTGAAAAATCATGATATTTCAACCCTACTGTGGCTCCTCTCTATTTTTTATCTTTCAAAGATTTAATACCAAGACAACTTTATTTATTCATGAATCATGATATTGAAAGAGGGCATGGCTCATGGCTCATGGCCAACTATAATTGCTGGTTTCAATTTATGGCCAGATTCTAATAACTACCCATTGGGCAAATTCAAAAAAAGCCAAGCAGAAATAGAGTTGAATTGGAATTATTGGTCGTGGCCACTGCAAGGCATCAACAAAATTGAACATTTTCAGGGCTAGTAATTTCGACTTATCAAAAGCGGGAAGAGTTTGGTGCTCAATGGGCCACGGCAGTTGGTGCATAAATCCTTGATGGCCAACATCCCCCTCCCTTTTTTTCCTCGCAAAATGAGTATTGATGGGTCCTTGAAATAACAAAAGTGTCACTATTTTGGATTGATCCGGCATTTTACGCCCGAGTCGTGCGAGACCCGTTAGATCCAACCCAATATGATTTCATATATTACAAATTATTGATAGCAATCACGCGTATGATCAGGATTTTTCATGTCATCTAGGGAAAGTATGTCAAATATCAACAAATATAAATAACCCATGTCATTGCATTAGAAGGTATCAGATATTCTCCTCTCCAATTTTGATTTCTCTATACTTTTCACCTATATTCATTCCATCTTCCTATTTACATAAAGAGTCTGTCATTTAAATATTTTAGGGTATTAGTTTAATTAAGTCTGTAAATTGAATATAATAAAATAAAGATAGAATTTTATTAATAAAATATTTTAGAGTATGGCATATACCCAAAGTACAATGCTGTGTGCTTTTGAGTTTTGATAAATATTTTGAGAATAATTTGATTGTTTTGATAGGATCATACTATGCTAATGTTGTTTATGTAGGCCATCTATTCAATTTTAATTTAAATACAGTTAGAGCTTGCCAATATTTTTCTAATTAAAAAACTAAAAAAACTACAATCGATGCTTGTTTGCTTCTTGTTGCTGCTTCTTCTTCTTCCCCCCACCCCCCGAACCTGATTACGCAAGATTCATTTTCTCCTCAAACCCGAACCAATCCAACCCGAACACCCCTAAAATTAAGTAACTATGGATGAAAAGAAAGTAAAATAGATGCATCAAGTGAAGTGACTTAACAAAGAAGACATTAATGCATGCACAAAAGTCAAATTCAATTTTATGTTTGCTATTGGAGACATTGCTATTTTGATAAGTATATCTAGGTGTACAAAAACAAAATAGCACGCATTACACGACATCAATACTCTATTTACATAAGAAATTCAAGGCAAAGTGACAAAATTGTCAATTGTTATCTCTTGATTCTTATATTGGTAATGGGGAAAAAATAAAAATATCTTGATTAAGGTTATCCAAAGTTCCCCACCTCATCCATTTGCATGCTTCCAAATAAATGTTAACTTAGCCCTTTATACAAAAAACAAATAAAGAAATAAAAGCACACAAGCTATCTACATTATACATCCTCATTCTTAAACGCACTAAATTATTATTTATTTGTTCGGTAAAATGAAATAGGACATTAGGACATTAAAGTCATCAACAACAGGACAATCCCATGATAAAGTCCACATGAAATTATTATTTTTTTATTATTATATTTTTTGGTGTGAATCAAAAAAATCCTTATTCCCTCATAAAAATTTATTTCACACTATTTTTACTATTAAGAAAAAAAAAAAAAAAAGGAAAAATAAGTAACAATACAACCCCCTTAGGGCTTAGCCTCATGCACTGGGTAGTTGTAATACATACACGACAAATTAGAATAGCTAGATAAATGCTTGAAAAAGTTCAAATTTTTAAATTTTATTTATTTTTTAAATGAAAATTCTTCACTATACAAAAAGTTGTACTAACTCTGTAGTTTCCAGAAATATATTTTAAATTCTCTATTATAATACATATTTCATCTTCTAGTGTACTTTATTATTTATACATCAAATGTATTTGATCCACAATTAATTAAATTTATTATAAAATATTTAATATGCTTAATATATGTATATATATAATAAAATAGAAAATAAATTATGTATTTGATCGAGGATTTAAACCGTCAAATATAAACGATGAGCCTCATGACTGCGATCAGATGGGAAAAAGAATGTGTTGCAAGAGTGAAGACCCTTCTCAGTTCTCCCATCTCCATGGGATAGAATTTTTCTACTAATGTTAGAGAGAGTTAAAGTGGTTGTGCCACAATTAGAAAGCTCCATTACTGCTATCCTCCATTACGTATTAAAAATGCTTGTACCACTCAAAGTGCATCACGTTGAAATTTGAAGACTTCCACTTGCTTGGTCATGGAATATAGCAATTAGTACGATGTATATAACCACATTTGATTGCCTAAATATCTTCTATTCCACAAAGGCGATAAAACCGGCCCTCATGACTCAACCTTAGAGATATATATATATATATATAATTTATTTTCACTTATAGAAGGGTTAATTAAGGTTTGAATTCCAAATTTCATATATGTAAGTGTATGAATAATACTACTGTTCGAATTGATTTAAATTCTAAATATTTTATAATCTTTTTTCAAATTTATTTTAAGGTGTGAAGAATAGAATGCAAAGGAATTTTTTGACATGGACATATACATGTTAAGCATGTGTAAATTCAAAAAATATGATAATATAATTAGTTAATATTAATTTTGTTATGATATTAGATATATATGTAATTCTTGAACTGATGATATACACTCCCTTTACTGAGTCTCAATAGGATGAGATGTAAATTTATATGAGTATTTGATATAAATATGAAGTTCAACCACAACATGAACTCGAATAATTGAATATTTTCAATTCTAGTCTGGAATGATGCATTTAGGATTTTTTTTATATATTCTTAATTAATATTCCATCATGCATTCTTCTTCACAAATACTTGTTAGGTACATTTAGTTTATGATTAAATACTTTTATGAAGAAATATTTAACACATTTAGGCCCTGATTACTTAGGACAGATTTGTTTGGATAAAAGCATATATCCGCTATCATCCATTGCATACTTTTTTGGATGTGGGCTTCGTATAAAACTTATGTCCTGCAACTATTTGGACAAATTAGTGGACGTGCAATCCACCCAAGTTGAGAGGATGTAGACATTCTATATTTTAGCCATGATGCGAAGAGAAACACAATACCCAATTTGACCTCATGTTTATACAAAAGTGGGATTGCATTTTTTTTTTCATGTCTTTTTCTTTTTTTTTTAACAATGGATTGTTTAGTAATTTCTTGTATCATTCCAAAAGTTTAATCCATCCAAATAAGTAATCAACTTAATTATTCTATCTCATCATTCAATTCATCACACTTAGTAAATATAATATAACAAATATAAAATAATCGCACCCTTAATTCTATCATTCATTTCATCCTATTACTCCACATCCTATCTACAAAAGTAAGTGAGACACTAGAGCATGTTTACTTTGTGATGTTTTAGCTATACTATTGAATTTAGACTATAATCAAATTTAGTGATACAAGCTCATAATATGGAGAAGACCTGTTACAAAATTTTAAACATACTGATAAAATAATTCAGTCAAAGAGTTACAATACAATGATCAAGACTAATGGGCATCTCTTATGTTTTGTGGGAAGACTATCTCATCACTCAATTGTTAATTAAATTATCAAAATACCCTTATTTCTACACATGTCGATTTTGTATATTTTAAACCATTAATTCATTACACATAATTCAAAAACAACTAATTAATTAACAGAGCTTCTCTTCTCATTTGAAATAATCATTCAAACCTATCATATAGCCCTGCATTCATTGATTATGCACAATAAGATACAAAACACTTACTGAAATGGAGACTAGATACGAGAGGAACTTTCCAAATTCAAAAGAACCATAAAAGATATTTCTAATTTGAAAAACAAAAAGTGAAGGTTTGATCAACATGGGTGTCAATTGCATGCCTCAGCCCTCAAGCAGTAATTTCCCAATCACATTATAGTACCAGCCACCAGGTGTCCCGATTTAAACTAATGAGCTGAACGAGGCTTAACATTTGGTCTAGTCATCAATAAAGTACAAATATGGACCAGAGCATTTTCTGTTGGACGTCTCAGCCTGACGGCCCTGACCTGTGTAAATCCGCTTTTAAATCAAGTCCACTTGGCTTGGAAGCCCAGCCAAAAGTGTCCCTTCCACTGGCCAGTCTACAGTTACTAATCAGTAATAATATCAAATCAAAAGGAAGACATATGTCTACTAAATCTAATTTAATACAAGTAGGGTTGTCAATTGATCGGATTTGAATCCGAATTCGATTCAAATTTTAAAATTTTTACCCGATTAAAATATTCATAATGCGAAATAAGTGAATCAAATATGAAATTATATAATTCAATCCAATAAAGATCCGAATCTGAATTTCATTAAATATATTACTAAATTGATAATTATATAGTATAAATTATATTAATGAAGACTTTTGACTGGAATGCAAATATATGTGATATTATAATTGATAATGCCCTAATTTTTTTGTTTCTTTGAAGCAATTAATTTAATAAAGTAATTATATATATACGTATGTTTCATATAATAGCCTAAATACATAATTTATAATGGCTTATGCATTGTAAAATATACATTACCGAATGATCAATTTGATACAACCCCCATGAATTTATGACTTAAATCTTTAGCTTTTGCAATGATATGATAAAAAGTTATGAAAAAAAAAATCTAAATTTGAGCTCTTTTAACTTTATAAATATTATATTCGAATTAAAAGGTATTCTTGAAATCTCATATAACATATCTTATAAGACGGTTCTTTCTAATAATATAAAAATTTGGGGGAGACAAATTTCACTATTAATATCAAATTAGTTGCTTTTTTGTTGGGTTTGTAATGTGAAAGTGATTTTTTTATGTAATATTATATATATATATGTATACTTATAGTTGGATATATATATGTATACTTATAGTAGGATGATGTGTGTGTATATATGTAATAATTGATATATTATTGTAATAAAATGATGTGTAATTAATTCAATTGGTGCTTTATTTTAAAATTTATATTTTTATGAATTTATTAATAAATATTAATTATTTATGAATTTATAATTATATCTTAATTATAAAAGATCAGCTAATATCATAATTATTAATATTAGCTTATATAAAAAAATAATTATTGTATATTAATTATAAACTAATTATTATTTATTCTTAAATATAATTATTTACCTATTTATTATTTACAATTTATATATAAATAAAACTTAGTTATTTATTTAAATAAAATAATATATATAACTTAATAACGATTCATCAAATTAAAAAAATAATTTTATATTATATGAAACTAAATCATCTTAAATTATTTATTAAACAAATAGGCATAATATTTAATTTTACGTGAAGTTTGAAACATAATTAATATATACATAACAAGTTATTTAAGTAATTTAATAAATTTAATAAGTCATTTATTTACTTTAACTCATTATTTAATTAATATATTATTTAATAAATAAATTACTTAGTAACAATCAAAATATTTTTTACTTAATTTTCTTGATAATTATTATAATTGTATTAATGTTAATTTATTAAAATTAATAGATTATTAAATAAATATCACACTATAATTAATTTTTATAATAATTTTAAATAAATGTGAATATTAATATCTAATGAAGATTAATTTATTTATTATATCAAATTAAAATATTTTAAATTATTTATTAAATGAATAAATATAATATTTATTTAATACATTAAATATTAAATATAACTAATACATTATTTAATTAATAAGTAATTTAATTAATTTAGTAGTTATTAGTAAAATAATTATTTATTAAATTTAATTTAGTTTCTCGATGATTATTTTAATTAATTTTGTAAACATAAGCTTTAGAATTTTTTAACTAGTAAAATTTTAATATTTTCATATATGTAAATATATACATATGTGTGTGTGTATATATATATATATGAGTGAAATAAGAAAATGATAAATGAATGAGTGATGACATGTGAAAGATGGTGTGAGAAAATAAAGATATAGGTGTGCTTTTTAGGGTGTAGGATTTTTTTTGGTGAATTGTAAGGGAGTTTTTTGGGCAAAAAATTGTTGTGTTTTGGGAGAAAGATTGAGGAATATGCCTCCATTTCAAAAAAAATTTGGGAGTTGAAAAAAAGACTCTCCAAAATGTAGAAGAATATGCCCATATTTTTGGTGTTATGTTGCCCCTTACACTATGGAAATATATTGTTCTACCTATTTTAGTTGAGAAAATATAATTTATTTTTAATTGTACCCCCTTGATTTTAATATATTTGGAATAATATTACACTTGGGATACTAAATTTATAAAATTTTGTTTGTTCTTGATAAATATAACACACCTAATTTAAATTAAATAAATTATAAGCAGTACAATTGAATTTTATGTTTGGGTACAATACCACACACTAATTTTTATTTGATAAATTAATTTTATTATGATTTAACAATCATTTGGGTTCGCGGTACAAAAACTCTCATTAAAAAAATTTAAAAAAATGAATTATCTTAAATATTGAGAATGAAAATGAGATAGGTTATCAATTTCCTTAACCTCTTATCATTTCGTGCATTTAATTTCTTTTTGCTGAAATCAAACATATTATTATTATTATTATTATTATTATTATTATTATTATTATTATTAGGAGGAGGAGGAGGAGGAGGAGGGACACCAAAGAAATTGGCAAGAATGCCTCCCAAAATGACAAAAATACGTAACGTTCCGGGAGGGTGCGTGCCTTTTTATCCGGGTTGGATCGAAAGGAATAAAACAGAAATTTACAAGAGTACCTCCAAAAGTGACAAAAATTACCTAGCATTTTCCACGAGGATTCCTGTCTTTTTATATAGGTCGGTTTCTACCCGATCATACTAAAATAACCTAAAACGTAGCTGTTAAACAAGAACACATAGATAAATCATGCGTTGCCATTTAGAATAAATAATATAACACCATCTTAGCCCATAACTATAAATATCCCTTCATTTATCTTAAAATCTCAATGGGAAGAAAACAATACCACCTATCTGATAACAAATGTTACTCCCTAGGCCTGATTCGTATTATCACTATCCATTTACCTACCTACCTCACTATTGATACACCTTTCTGGTGTACTTGCATAGTTAACCCACATAACTCAACTCGAGCCCAAACCCATCAAGTAACCTGCCGACCCATGAACCTAAATAATATACTGGAGCTGTTGCAATTCCCGATTCAATATGTATTCATCACTGCATTCTTGAATGAGCTGTGGGCTATGCCGTCTTTGCCGTTCTCTCGTTATAAACGAGGGGTCATATTTTAATCATGATTTTTTGACTTTGCCTTTCGAGTAGTGTCATTGAATTTTGACATTCTATTGTAAGATTTTCTTTTTGTCCTGCACAAGTATTCGTTTGATGGTATCACAAGTTTTTTCTCCTTCTTATGTGTCCAAACATTATCAAGATTATAAAAATTGATGAGTAGTCATTTGCTCTACAGTCTAGGCAGTGTTAAGCTACTGCTGCTTCTGCTTCTTCTTCTTTCTCTTTTAATTATTAACACACGTGTGCATACCAAAAATTTATTAAATATGAGGACAATGTTAGTATATCAATAGATCAAATTAACAATGTTAACTTGGAGTACACATTTATTCAGATAAAATTATATTCAGATAGAAAAGAATTTAAAGTCATTTTTGCCCTTGTTGGTACATAATATAACTATGCTGTCTATATTTCTCAAATGAACACAACTTCTACAAACTTCCACAAATAAATACTCCAAAATTTGTTTAGGCGCGGGAAACACTATTAGGGGATATTACTTTTTGAATGTAAATAAAAGTTTTAGTCATTGTTGTATACCCTAACCTTTATTTTCTCTCCACTTATATGTATATTTAATTTACACTTTTGATGATATTGTGGGTTGAGATTCTGTTATAACACTAATACTGAATATTTTAACCTATTGAATTAGTCTTAACGCTTGCGTGGATATTATTCAACACAAGCTTAAGATTTATGTTTCATTTGTACTTAAAGCACCATGACGGTATTTGGACACGTTCTAAAGAAAGGAAATTATTCTTTCAAAATATTCCCACACATTACGTATATCTTGGAGTGGACAAGGGAAATAGTGAAATCCTAAAATACACCAAATATATGCCAACCCTTGTACCAAAAACCCCTTAAGACTTTCATATTCTTTTTCTTCATCACATTACATATATATATATATATATATTTATTATACATATAATTTTATATTATATATATATACAACAAATAATGTTTAATTCAAAATTCTTTCCACTTACCAAATGAAAAAAAGGTAATTGATTTAACGTTAATAGTAAAACAAAAATCCCCAAAAATATAATATATAAATTACTCCCATTTTTTTATACCTTTTTTTTCAAAATATAAATAAAAATACATCATATTCTCCAATCCAACTATCATATTTCTCAATTTCACTCCAAATATTTGTTTTTTCTAAACATACAAATCAAAACACCGCAAACCATAAATTTTAACTATACGTATATTTTGATATATGGTCAGATAGTGTTTTAAGTAATACCTTCACTAATTCATCTCTGTAATTCAATCAAAGCAAACTTTAACACTTAGGCTAACGGATTCGTGAAAATTTCTCTCAGGTTAGCGGGGTGAATTGTATTTTATCTTCCTGTTAAAAATGAAATGGACAAAAAAATTCTCTATCAAAAAATAATATTCATTGCGCCTCCATGTACTTCTGAAAATGTAGCACATGGCTTATTTCCACACTATTTGCTTACATCTTTTAATTGTGATTGTAGGGATGGGAATAGGCCAAACTACTCGTCAGGGGCTGTAGCACCCCATTCGGGAGGTGTCTGCTTTTTGGGCCGAGGTGCTACTCTAATCTTTTCCATAAAAGTTTAATTCCAAAACACACCTCCAAAATTCAATTTCAATTCATAAGACTGCACATCAATCCAAAATTTTACAACTCAAGTGATAGCAGTCTAACATCGACTCAAAAAGATCATTTCAGAGTGCGCAATATGTATAACTAAAAGCAACAAAATTTCAAACTCCAAGAGACACTACAAGAAGTGCAACATATATTCATATTCTCAAGTCTCATAAATAACGGCATATCTCAATTTAAGATAACACTACATGCCAACATTATATACAGGCTAAAAGTCTTTCAGCTGAGTTAAGTCATGTAAACATTCTCAAATCCCATAGTCACCATCAAATGATATCTAAACACCTATCATAAACAGTTCTTCCGAGCAAGCATCAATCCCCATTCTTCACTATTCATACCTGTTTGAAAATATTTAAGAATACACAGGAGGGTGAGTCTTAAGGACTCAATGAGGGGAAAAATATAAAGCTATACACGGTTCTGTTGAAGAATCAGTAATTCAACATAATTTAACTAGCATGAATACACAAAAAATCATGAACATGCCAGAAAAGGGTCATTAATGTCCCGTTATTTGAACCAAGACTTTCGGGCTTACGGCTTATCCATGCACTCAGCAAGAATTAACATTCCCTTATTTCAAGGTTTCTAGGCTTACGACTTATCCATGCATTCAATAAGGATTAACGTCCCATTATGGGCCTATGGCTTATCCATGCACTCAGCAAGGATTAACGTCCCATTCTGGGCTTACGGCTTATCTAAGCAATCAGTAAGGATTAACGTCCCATTATTTCAAGGGTTTTGGGCTTATAGCTTATTCATGCATTCAGCAAAGATAACGTCCCATTCTAGGCTTACGGCTTATCCATGCCCTCAACAAGGATTAAAGTCTTGTTATTTCAAGGGTTCTGGGCTTATGGCTTATTTATGTATTCAGTAAGGATTAACATCCCATTCCTGGCTTACGGCTTATCCATGCACTCAGCACGGATTAGCGTCACGTTATTCATTCCCATATATGCCAAACAAAACCGAATAGGTGATAAGCAAAATCAAGGAATCAAACCCTCACAGGAGTATAAGAGTCAATCAGCAGATACCAACAAGAAATTCAAACAATTCACAGAATCCAAGAGTCAAGATGCATATCACATGTTAGAAATAGATTTAACCCTCACAGGGGTTCAATAAATAATAGAGTACAGTAATCAAGTCAAGTAGCAACCCTCACAAGGGCTTATCAAGAAAATCAACAGGTATAAGATGTGCCAGGTTAGTGGATTAGTGGATTCTCACCTCCGTAGTCTCAGAAATCTAAAATCACAGATCGTTGGTCCACGGGATCCACTTCTTTGTCACCTAACCAAGAGAATAGATCCATGATCAAAATCCTTAATTAACCTTAATAACCTCCAATAGTTATAGCCTTATTATTAATAGTCCCAAAATCATTGGTTAAACAATAATTATGATATTTAGGTTCGATCGATACTATTATTACAATATGACTAATTATGCCGTTAGTATGGGAATATATATGTGTTTATATCAGTGTTAACAAAAAAAATAATCAAGTCCTTATTTATATAATTATCCTTATATCGTCATCCCAAATCAGAAATAACAGTCCAATTATCTTAATTAATCCAATTATTGTTAAGTAAGTCCCAAATTTACAAAATTAGTGTTCTATTACTCCAATTAACTCAATTAACCTAAAATTTATCACATTATATACAAATTCGAGTTCACTAAATCATATAATAGTCCATGCATGGAATGTACATATACCACATCATATCTCAAATCCTCATTCTTGACATAATACATGATATATGGAAATAACGATACAATATATATATGTACATGTATAACTTAATTCCATTCCAACTCCTTTACCCAAGATCCGACTATATGAGCACTGGAATCACAAATCAAGAACACCATTACGATCCTCACAACGAGCTAAAGAATCTATCCTAACTCCGCCGCCACACCGCTGTCAACCATCATCGAAAAAGTGAAACACCACCACCAATCGAAGCCTCTCAGCTTCAGGAATCCAACGCCCCCTTCAATTTTGAGTTTCGCCGTCAGAAGGCCTTCAATTAGCTAAAAATCAAATTAGGTCACCTTAGCACCATCGCGGGTAATTCTCCTCCATCGATGGTTAGTTCGTGAAATTGAAGACACCGAGATACTCCTTGAGCTAAACCCGTCATAGCCCACGACTCAGACTGAAGCTTCAACAGCCGGAGACTTCACGACCACCATCTCCACCGAGGCAGTAACTTTGAGTCAAAATTTCGGCTGCCTCACCACTTGATTTTGGAAGAGGATAGCATCAACGTGTTCTTCGTGGGGAGATGAGCAAAATGGTATATAACTTGTGGATTTCGTCGGTCATTGGAAAAGGTAGTTGGAGGAGGAAGACGGTGGTTGCATAGAGGAAAAATGAAGAAAACTAGGGGTTGAATTGCTGTATAGCTTTTGAAATCCAATTTTGAACCCCCAAAACTTCTGCCCAGTTTCCAATTGGGTTCTCGAAGGTTTAACCCACTTAAATTTCAGTCCCTAGACTAAGTTAGTGCCTCACTTTGGCCCCTTTAACCAGGAATATTAGCCATGCAATCCCAAAACTTTGAAAATATGATCCAATCAAATCTTGCTTAATTACATTTTGACCCTAAAACTTTAAAATTTTTTGCAATTAAGTCCTTTTTTTAAAAATTTTTTAAGCCATAAAATCCGACCAACCCATATCTTAAATTTCTAAATTCTTATTTTTTTCAAAAATCAAATTTTAGGGGTGTTATGGGGGCCTATAGCCTACCCTACTTATAGCCTACCTAGGCCTAGCCTACTTAATAAAAAGGTCAGGTTAAGGCTTAAAAAGTAGTCTTTTAACTAAATAGGCTAGATTTAGACTCTTCTTAAAGCTTACAAAGTCTAATAGGCCGGCCCATTTATTCTTCTTCACATAAAAAGTACAATAATAATGATATAATATTAAATGGCTAATTGTACTTAATTTCTATAATTAGTTCTTTATGGGATTTGTTATGTTGTTTAGTATTGCTTTTTGTTGAAAAAATATTGTTTTATATTTAAATTTGAACTTTGATACATTTGTTATTTATCATTTTGATTATTTTTTACCAAGGTCTATCACATGTTTGAGCATATTGAAAATTTAGATTTATGTGATTAGATTTAATTGAAGCCTTAGTAGAAAATAAACTTTTAGGTAGACTTTCACGTTAGGCTAATGCTTTAGAGTTTATTAAAAAGGCTAGGCCTAAACATAAAAAAAGAGAGTCTATAATAGATAATAGACTATGCTCAGTCTCGTCATTTGCATAACAAACCTGGCCTATTGAAGTCAAAATCTAGCCCAGCCTAGCCTATTTTCCATGCCTAATTGTGAGGATAAAAATGCCCTCATATAAAAGGTATCCTTTTACCTATTTTACTGTTGTTAAAGTAATACAATCCAAATAAATAAAATTAGGGAAAATAATTTAATATATAATTTTTTTAAAAATTATTTAATTGAAAATTCATTAAAAATATTATTAGATATTTAATTGATAGTTTTATAAAATTTTGGTGTTTTCTTCTATTTTGGTTTTTAAACACCAGATATAAAATTAATTTTTAATTATCTAGATTTATTAATTTTAAATTCTTAACTTTCAAATTTATAAAATATTTCTAGTAATTATTTAATTACTATACTGTTTTTCATACTTAGTTTCCAAATTAAAAGTTAATAAATAAAAAAATAAAAATGAGATTTTATTTTCTAAATTTACATTATTTATTGTTTTGATATTTAATTGTTAGGCTTATAAAGTGCCTAATTTACTTTTTTTTTTATTATTGTTTTGATATCTAATTTTATATTAAATGATAAGTGATTTAATATATAGTACATAAATATTAAAACTAAGAATTAAAGGTTAGAATACATAAAACTAATAATTTGATATTTTGTATGACTTAATAAACAAGAGAAGAAAAGGAGAAAAGTAAAAAAGGCAAAATTTATCTCGCCTTTATATACTCAATAATAAGAGCAAAATGGATAATAATGATATGAGAGAGCTCGATATGGCTCAACCTTAACCCAGTTTGGCTCATCGTACAACATCTTGAATAGAGATCCAGTTGGGCTCAATTATGTCAATCTGATAGTCGAAACAACTGCTTAAGCGGCACTGCATTGCCTAATCCCTTTAAGTAAGAGATATAGAGGCCAACCCAAATGACAAAAGAGGTCAGGAGATGACTTTGTATTGTCCAGATCAACCTACTCTGGGTCGACCACACAGAGACACGGTTATATTTGCATATTCGACCTCCCTGGAGGCAAAGCCGCAAAGGAAAGTATCAATAGCGAAGCTAGATAAGTGATTGACGTCAACAACTCGAGTTAATTGTTATTTCTATGTATGGAGTTCTGTGATCAAATAGTTGAGGCGAGATTGGGCTCTCTTTCTTTAAGATGAATTAGCCCCGCATTAGTGCTAATGGAACCGTGGCTATCGTCTCTTAAGATACAACGACTACTTAAAACAATAGCAGCATTACAAACCGTCTTACTTTTAGAACCTTCAGCGTTCTAAACTCTCTTGTTATGATTCTGGATTATGCAGAATTTTCTATATGCGGAATGTATGTATGTCTGTGGTCTAGGACTAATCAAATTTTAATTTATAGAGCTAGAATTTTCGTTCAAATCCAGCAGCCATTTTTCAATGTTGCTACAATCTCCAATGCAGCCAGTTTGAAAGGTTGTTGGCCAGATTCATTGGTTAATTGCTGGAGGTTGAAGGATTATGCATATTTAGCTTTCCCACAAGCTGATAACGATTTTCCAAAAATTTGATTTTCGATACGTTGAATAGAAGTTTGAAAGGTGTTGAGATTTCCAATTGGGCCAAGTAATTCAGATGAAATTTGGTGCAAAAATATTAATATTGGACTAGGGCTAATTCCATTCAATTTTAAACCAAGCCCAAGCCCACACCATGCCATGCCCAAGCCTAGGTCCAGCCGAGTCGAGTCGGCCGAACAACGGTGGCGACACGCGCGTATGGGTTGGATTGAACCCATTACTATGGAGGTCATTTCCTCTCCAAACACTTGTGGTACCCTCAAGGGCCCTATCCCTTACCTCCACACTTAAATCATATATTCAAGTCTTTCTTTCATTCTTTATCCAATGTAGGACAGAGTTTTACTCCTCCCATTTCTTTAGCTCATTCTTTAGTCTTCTTAGTTAGCCTTCAAGTAGCTTATTTTGACCATTAATTTCTCATTCCCCCATAATTGGTTTTGGCCACTAAATCACATTATCATCATCTAATTATGGCGTAGTTTACGACGATCACCAATTTCTTAAAAATTAATACTTCGACCATACTTCAAAGTTTGGTCAAAGAAGACCAATTTTCCAAGAATCCCCCACATGAACGGAAATTAATGCGATTGATGATGTAGATGCGAATGCAGACAAGAGAGGGTTCAAGTGAACAACTATTGCATCAGATAGATAGATTGTGGCTTTGAACCTTCCTTAGTGAGGCACCATCGGGCTTACTTAGCTAATCAGTGAACATAATATCTCGAATTGTTTAGCCATTTGTGTAAGCCAAGACAATAGTACTCACACAATAGTTGTCCTTACGCCTTTTAGTTTTGTTCGGTTGTATTCATTTTGGCTATAGACACCGATCTTGGATTCATAAGTGTTTACCATGAAGTGGCTTGTCTTCACACTTACATAGGTGATCTCCCACAAAGAGTATCTTGCCATACTCTGCTATGTTGGCTCTGGGAATCATTAAGAGTTGAGACTCAACCTTGTACCCATTTGGCAGGCAGCATTTCCACGTCATAGGAATGGGTTGAAGTACTCACATAAACCTTCATAACTTAGTTGTCCCATTGAACCAAGTTCTTGGGATCTCCAATCATCATGTTTGGGTGTTCGCTCTGTCGATTCTTAAACTTATGGGTTTTAATTCCATTCCTCTCAATAGGCATTTCACTTTATCTCTAGGTAGGCCTTTTGTTAATGGATTCACTAAGTTTTCCTTGGATTTCACATAGTCAAGTGCAATTACCCAATTTGAGATCAATTGCCTTATTGTATTATGTTGTTGTCTGATATGATGATATTTGCCATTATACATGCTACTTTGTGCCCTTCCAATGGCTGATTCACTATCACAATGAATTATGAGAGCAGAAATCGGCTTAGGCCAACACAGAATGTCATCTAAAAAGTTTCAGAGCTATTCTGCTTCCTCTTCTACTTTAGCTAAAGCAATGAATTTGGATTCCATTGTAGACTTAGCTATACACATGTGTTTAGAGGATTTTCAGGACACAGCAGCACCACATAGGGTGAAACATACTCACTTGTGGACTTTGTATCTTTCATATTAGATATCCGGTTAGCATCACTATAGCCTTTCAATATAGCTAGGTATCTAGTGTAAAGTAACCCATAATTCATTGTGTACTTAAGAAATCTAAGTACCCTTGCCAGTGCTTCCAGTATGCATTGCTAGGATTGCTCGTAAATCTACTCAATTTATTTACTAAGCACGCAATGTTAAGGCGAGTACAATTTGTTAGAAACATCAAACTGACTATAATTCTTGAGTATTAAACTTGAAATATGGGTTCACCAGTATTTTTGCTCAGATGTTGACTGGGATCTAGGGGAGTTTTTACAGGGGTGTTGTCATACACATTGAATTTCTTGAGAACTTTCTCAACATAATGGGATTGAGTGAGAATCAACCCATTAGACGTTCTGATAATCTTAATCCCCAGTATGACATCTGCTACATCCATATCTTTCATGTTAAATGATACATAAGCATTTTCTTGGTAGTTATGATAGTATCGTGAGCACTACCCATTATCAGCATGTCGTCAACATAAAGGCAAACCAAGACAAATTCACTTTGAGTGCTTTTGAAGTAAACACATTTATCACACTTGCTTATCTTAAAACCAATTGACAACATTACATTGTCAAATATTTTGTGCCATTGTTTTGGAGCTTGTTTGAGTCCATACAATGACTTAACAAGTCTACACACTTTCTCTTTTTGCCCAGGAACAATAAATCCTTTAGGTTGTTCGGTATATATTTCTTCATCCAATTCACCATTCAGGAAGACATTTTTTACATCCATTTGATCTATTTCAAGGTTATTCAAGGTTGCGATTACAATAAGTACCCTAATGGATGTGATCCTTGTCATTAATGAGTAAGTATCGAAGAAATCAAGTACTTCATTTTGTTTAAACCCTTTTGCTCCCAACCTCGCCTCGTATTTGTCTATAGAGCCATCTTCCTTGTGTTTTCTTCAAAGAATCCATTTGCAGCCTAATGGTTTGTGGCCTGTTGGGAGGTCAACGAGCTCCCAAGTGTGATTCTGCATTATCGACTCTATTTCACTGTTTATAGCTTCTTTCCAAAATGATGCTTCTAAACTGGACAATGCTTATCCAATTGTCCGTGGTTTATTTTCCAACAAGTAATCTAGAAAGTCTAGTCCAAAGATCTTTTCCTTTCTATCCTTCTTGCTACGTCGTGGTTCTTCATTTGATTGAGAACTACTAGAGGAGTCCAGAGATCTTTTTCGGGAACTTGATTCTTATCTTTGCAAGGAAATATATTTTCAAAGAATACATCATTCCTGGATTCAATAATCATTCATTCATTTATATTAGGAACTGCTGATTTGTGCACCAAGAATGTATAGGTACTACTGTTATGCGCATATCCAATGAAAATGCAGTCAACAGTTTTTTGTCCTATTTTTATTTGTTTTGGCTCAGGTACTTCGACCTTGGCCAAACATCCCCACACTTTTACATATTTGTAAGAAGGTTTATGACCTTTCCACAATTCATATGGGGTTTCATTTTTTCCTTTGTGGGGTATTTTGTTCCAAATGTGATTTGCTGAAAGAATAGCTTCCCCTCACATGTTTTGGGGTAACCCAGAATTAATCAACATAGCATTCATCATTTCCTTAAAAGTGCAATTTTTGTGTTTAGTAACTTCATTAGATTCAGGTGAGTAAGGAGCCACCATTTGATGAATAATATCAGAGTTCGAGCAAAATTCTTCAAACGGTGTTCCATATTCACCACCTGTATCACTTTGGATAGCTTTAATTTGTTTGCTAAGTTGATTTTCAACCTTAGTTTTATAGCACTTGAATGCTTCGAATGCTTCATCTTTGCTTCGTAACATAAATACATAGCAGAATCTTGTGCAATCATCAATAAAAGTAATAAATTACTTTTTCCCACCTCTAATTTGCACAAACTTCAAATCGCATATATCACTATAGATTAATTCTAGAGGCGTAATGTTCCTTTCAACTGATTGAAAAGAAGCTTTAGTCATTTTGGCTTCAACACAAATTTCACAATTATGAGTTGTGTTAATTTCAAATGGAGGCAATAATTCCAAATTTATTAATCTGCACAAAGTGTTGAAATTAACATGTCCTAATCTAACATGCCATAATTCACAACACTCAATCAAGTAAGTAGAACCAAAGTCATCATTATTATTCACTTGAACAGTTTTGATTACAAGCATTACATTGAACTTGAATAGCCCATTATATATATAGCCTCTACCTAGAAACAGGTCATTCTTAGAAAGCACAAACTTATCAGACTCAAATACAAGCTTAAAGCCAATTTTCACTAACAAAGACCTTAACACTAAGTTCTTGTGAATGTTTGGCACATGAAGAAATTTATTCAGCGTTAGCTCCTTACCAGAAGTCATCTTCAGAACAACCTTACCCATTCCAGCAACATAAGAAGTTGCGAAATTTCCTATATATAGTTTCTTTTCAATAACAAAAGTATAAGTTGAAAACATATACTTTTCAAAACAAATGTGTTGAGTGGCACGATGTCAATCCACCACTCTCTCAGGTTTTCAACAAGATTGGCTTCAAAGACCACAACCAAGAGGTTTAATTCAGATAGATCCAGTGGTACGGATGTTTCCTTAGTCATATAAGCTTGATTCAGTCTGCTCTTTTTAAGAAGTCGATAGTCTTTGGCCTTGTGATTTGGCTTTCCAAAGTTGTAGCAATTGCCTTGAAACCTCATAAATTTCTTGCCTTTGCCGGTTGAACCAATTTCGGGGTACTTTCTCTTTTTATTTGCAATTGCACTTGGTTTAACCAAATTTTCTTTTGCCTCCATTTTAATCCTGTCTATTTTAGCATCAGACATTCAATTATCCTTCTCAATCCTTACTTGGACAGTCAGATTTTCAAGACTCATCTCCTTTTGTTTATGTTTAAGATAATTCTTGAAGTCTTTCCACAACGGCAGTAGCTTTTCTATAATAGCAGCTACTTGGAAGGATTTACTTGGAATCATGTTTTAAGCAAGAATATCATGTAGAATGATCTATAGCTCTTGGACTTGACTCATGACGGATTTAAAATCCATCATCTTGTAGTCTAGAAATTTGGCTACCATAAATTTCTTCAAACTAACATCTTCTGCCCGGTATTTCTTATCAAGTGAGTTCGATAGCTATTTAGGTATCTTAAGAGGGCTGTATACATTGTATAATGAGTCGTCCAATCCATTTAAAATGTAGTTCCGGCACAAGAAGTCGCTCTAATTCTAGGCATCCAAAGCCGCATATTTCTGGACATCAGTATCGTCTTCGAGTACAGTAGGAGCATTTTCTTTCAAGAATCTGACAAAGCTCAGTGTTGTTAGGTAAAATAGCATCTTAACTTCTCTAGTCTTTCTCCATGAGCAAGAAAAAGAGCAAGAACTGGTGCAGTGACTTTAGTTGCAGTAGGAGTGGTTGGCGGAACAACAACCTAGTTTGATGCCATGATCACAAAAACTGACAATTGTCTTAAACTTATTATTTCTGTGTATGGAGTTCTGTGATCAAATAGTCAAGGTGAGAGCTGGGCTCTCTTTCTTTAAGACGAATTAGCCTCGCACTAGTGCTAACGAAATCATGGCTATCGTTTTCTAAGATACAGTGGCTACTTAAGATGGTAGTAGCGCTACAAACCATTTTACTTTTAGAACCTTCAGCATTCTAAACTCTCTTTTTATGATTCTGGATTATGCAGAATTTTCTGTATGTAGAATGTATGTATGTCTATGGTCTAGGACTGATTAGATTGTAATTTATAGAGATAGAATTTTTGTTCAAATCTAGCAACCATTTTTCAATGCTGCTGCAATCTCCAATGCAGCCAATTTGAAAGGTTGTTGGCCAAATTCATTGGTTAATTACTGGAGGTTGAAGGATTATGCATATGTAGCTTTCCCATAAGCTGATAACGATTTTCCAGAAAATGGATTTCCAATATGCTGAATAGAAGTTTGAAAGGTGTTGAGATTTCCAATTGGGCCAAGTAATTCAGATGAAATTTGGTCCAAAAAGATTAATATTAGACTAGGCCTAATTCCATTCAATTCTAGCCCAAGCCCAGGCCCAGCCCAGTCTAGCCGAGCTGGCCAGACGGCGGCGGCGGTGCGCGCGTGTGGGTTGGATTGAACCCACTACTGTGTAGGTCCTCTCCCCTCCAAACACTTTTGGTACCCCCAAGGGCCCCATCCCTTACCTTCACACTTGAATCATATATTCAAATCTCTCTTTCATTCTTTATCCAATGTGGGATGGAGTTTTACTCCTCCCATTCCTTTAGCTCATTCTTTAGTTTTCTTAGTCAGCCTTCAAGTAGCTCACTTTGACCATTAATTTCTCATTCACCCGAAATTGTTGGCCACTAAATCACATTATCGTTATCTACCCACGGCGTAGTTTACGACGATTACCAATTTCTTAGAAATCAATACTTTGAGCATACTTAAAAGTTTGGTCAAAGAAGACCAATTTTTCAAGATAAACATCCATCAAATGTGTTCTGTTGCATTTAATGCAGATGGCTCTGCTTAGCTTTTTACCTCCATACTTAATGCAGCCGAACAAACACTCTATCCATATTAAATGCGCCGCCAACCTATCGGCACCATATTAATAGGAGGATTCACTATTGTACATTCGTACTTCTAGTCGACCAAAAGTATGGCGGCTATCACTCACCAAAAAGACCTCTTTTGCCCCTAGCATCTATTCAAATTGTACTATATTTATAGGGAGCTGCTAGTCTTTTTCGACCTCCCATCTTCAGAATCAATCTCACACTATAAATATCCCATTTTACAGAGATTTTAGGTATGTTCCAATACATATTTTGGTCCTCACTCTTCTTCTTTATACGATATCTACTCTCAAGTTCAAAGGCTCTCTTCTTATCAACCCAAATGAGCTCCTCCTCCTCATAAGTCATATCCATCTCACTAGAAATATACATCATCAATTAAATATGTCAAAATACAATTCCCACTAACAAAACACGCAAGGGAACTATATTTTCAAATTAAGGGAGTTAAAATACTTTTTCCTTTTTTACATGTGGGTTTGGTGCCTATTTTTAATTATAGAAAAGATTTTTGTCTATTTCGTTTTTGAAATGGGGTAAACTGCCATAACCCCATGTTAGCCATTAAAAACCCAACACAAATTGAAATCATAAACTCATGAGACTCGGGTTCTTTTTAACTATTAGGCCACTTGTCTTCCCTCAACCCTTGTGTCATGTTGTTAAAGATAGAGCATAGAGCGAGCTGATTTGAGAGCTTTATGAGTCGAGTTCAAGGTGTTTTAAATTCGAATAAAATTTTGAATTTAACTTGAAGTCTATTTTGATTCGATTATAAGTTGTGTCTATCTAAATTAGAGGTTTACAATTTGGTATATAATTAAATATTATATTTAAATAAATATATATTATAAGACTATTATTTTATTTTGAGTTCAAACTCGAAATCAAGTTTGTAATTGTTTATATTTCACTTAATAATTCAAGTTTATTTAAGTTGAATCGAGTTGAGCTCAAACTCAAAATATTAGGCTTGTCGAGTTGGATTTCAAAATTTTTTCCTAAATTTGGCTCAACTCTACTCAATTGCATTCCTGTAATTGAAAGGTTGAAGTTTAAATTAGCAAAACATCATCATTTTCGACATTCATACTCGAGAGTCGAACCCTTAAGTCTTGTTCTCCTATGTTTTGAGAAAAAAAATTTCAATCCGTCAAAACATTTCAAAATGCAGGTACGTTCTCCAATCTTTCTCCCAAAATACTACGGCCTTATTTGGTTGCCAACTCTTAATTTGTTTTTCAACTCTCAAAATATAAACAAACAAACCATATATATATATATATATATATATTCTCCAACCCCACTCCTAAATACACCTAAAAAGGTCCAAAATACCCTCTCAATTCATTTCCTACCCATTCTAGCCCTTTCATTTTTTGGTCCCCCTACCCAATTTTTATAAACACATACATAAATAATTTTAAAATATTCATTTCACCATATCAACCCAACAAAAAAGTTACTGATATGATATCTTGTCCCTTCTCAAAACACAAACAAATAAATATTTTTTTCCCAATTCATTATCTATCTATCACCTAAAATACAAACAAACAACCATCACATTCCCCAATCACACTTTTCAAAAATCATTTTGGCAAAATGTCCCAATTCACAACCAAACAAAGCCTACAATTTTTTACCCAAAAAACACCTCACAATTAACCCAAAAAAACCCTACATCCTAAAAAGTAAACCTACTCCCTCATTTTCTCACTCTATCGTTTATATCACTTATTCATTCATCACTCTCTTATGTTGCTCATACACACACACACACACACACATACACACACACACACACACATTTTTACATATATGAAAATATTAAAATTTTAGTACTTAAAAAATTCTAAAATTTATTTTTACAAATTTAATTAAACTAATCATCGAGAAAATTAATTAAATTTAATAAATATTTATTTAATAAATAACATATTAAATTAATTATTAATTAAATAATGTATTAGTTATATTTAATATTTAATATATTAATTAAATATTATGTTTATTCATTTAATAAATAATTTAAGATGTTTTAATTTGATATGATAACTAAATAATCTTCTTCAAAAAGATTAAATTTTACATTTATTTAAAATTATTGTAAAAAAATAATTATAGTGTGATATTTATTTAACAATCTATTAAGCTTAATAAATTAATATTAATACACTTAAAATAATTATTGAGAAAATTAATTAAAATTAAGTAAAAATATTTTTGATTGTTACTAAGCAATTTATTTCTTAAATAATGTATCAATTAAATAATGAGTTAAAGTAAATTAATAACTTATTAAATTAATTAAATTAATTTATTTAATTATTTAAATAACTTGTTATGTATATATTAATTATATTTTATATTTCATGTATAATTAAATATTACGCTTATTTGTTTAATAAATAGTTTAATATAATTTAATTTCATATAAGATAAAATTATTTTATTTTTTTAATTTGATGAATCATTATTAAGTCTTGTAGATATTATTTTATTTAAATAAATAACTAAGTTTTATTTATACATAAATTGCAAAAAATAAATACTTAAATAATTATATTTTAAGAATAAATAATAATTAGTTTATAATTAATGTATAATAATTAAATTTTTATAAAAGTCAATATCAACAATTATGATATAATTATGATACTAGTCGATTTTTTATAATTAAGATATAATTATAATTTCATAAATAATTAATATTTATTAATAAATTCATAATAAATTTTAAATAAAGCACCAATTGAATTAATTACACATCATTTTATTACAATAATATATCAAGTATTATATATATATATATACACACACATCATCCAACTATGAATATACATAAATATAAAATATATTATATAAAAAAAAATCTACAAACCCAACAAAAAACAACTGATTTGATATCAACAGTAAAATTTATTTCATCCAAAATATAAAGAAACGAAAAACTCATTTTCAAATCATTTTTCATATTTTCCTGAAACTTTCCTAAAACAAAAAGAAATGCTTGGCACATTCTCCAAATTTTCTCCCAAAAACCCATTCCCTAAATTTTTCTCTAGAAAATGGCAAGAACAAGGCCTTAGTGTGGTAAATAAAAAAAATTAGCAAAAATCAAAATTTACCCTCCTATGAAAATAAAAAAGGGCAAGAAACTCCCTTATGAAAAAAAATAGGCAGTGCCCTCCTTATGCTTTTAAAAAATAGCAAATTACCCCATCCCATGGTGTAATTCATGCACGACAAGTGCAGTAGATTTTAGAGTTTTGCTGTTCAAATGTCAATTTTACCCCTAAATATCAATCGTTTGATGTATTAAAAAAATTAATGGTCCAAATTATATCTATTTATAAAAAAAATATAAAATATATTAATGTAGCTATATATATTAAATATATACATATTTATATATAACTATATTTATATATAGTTAATTATATATATAAATAAACCAAGCAAGTCTTCTCTATCAGCCCACCCAATCATCCCCGCAGGTAAGGTTGGGGCAGAGCTGGAATGGGGTTGGGGGGTTATTATATAAAATATTATAGAGTATTAGAGTTATTATATAAAATATAATACAATATGTTTATATATTTGTTTATATTTATGTTTGTTTATTAATAATATTATATATAAATATATACATAAATATATTTATGCATTTATAATATATTATATTTCTATATATATTTTTTATATTTATATTTGTAGTATATTCTATATATGTATATATTATATATATTAATGTAAATAAAAATAAAAAAGAATAAATTAGAAAGATGAAATAAAAATAATTTTTAAATTTAAAAATAAAAAAAATTGGTATGAAGGAGATGAAAGGAGATATATGAAAATATATTTAAAAAAAGAAATAAATAAAATTAAAAATATATGAAATAACTAGGGGTAATATAATCTTTATATATTAAAATTAGAGTTAAATTATAGCAAATCATGAGATGAGGCAGTGTGCATAATTTTTAAAATTATTTACAGATTTATTGCATATTTTATCTCTTTTTGCTCTTTTTCATTTTCAAGAGGGTAAAATGCAATTTTACCCTTCCAAGATTTGCAAATACCTCGTCTGTATCGTTGGGACTACTAGAAACTATGACCCCGTCAAGCGCAACGCCAACCTTGCTCCCGGCCCCGCACCAACAAGAGGAAAATCAACGATTTCATACTTCTTTTAAACCCACTCTAATCCACACTATATTGGGCATTTCTCTTCCAGCTTTTTCTGAGAAATTCCTCAACGATGGTTCATTGATATACACACACGAAAGCTCAGTAGGAAGAAAAAAAAGATGGACAGGAATATTGGGAAGGAGTTTGTCGAGGTTCGATGGAGTGATGGTGATGTTTATAACAGAGAAAAAGTGGTTGACGATGATGCTGTGGATGAAGAGGTTGTTAGGATTTTAAGTGAAGCCCTCAGCAATAATAAGGTGGTTGAAAGAGTTGACCTTTCTGGGCGCCAGCTGAAATTTCTACCTGAACCCTTTGGCAGGATTCATGCCCTGGTTGTTCTTGATGTCTCCCATAATCAACTTGAGGTTTGTTCGTTAGATCCTATAATTTCTTTCTTTTTTTCGCTTTTCTCTGTTTGTGTTTTTGTTTATGAGAAATGATCAACCGTTAATCAAGAAACTGAAATTAGGTTTTGTATCAATTGGATGGACGATCACCTTCACCTTAGAAGTAATCCAAAAAGGATTTTCTTGTGCCAAACCTACCGTGATTTGGACAATTATTATGCATCTGATTTGATTGGGAAGCGGGTTTTATCATTTCTGAGCTTATTTTGAAATATTTGGGCTTGTACTCCCAATCATTCACGAATTTTATGTTACTTATAACTGATTTTTAGATAACCTTGATTAATCTAAAACAAAGAATTAGTGTTATGTGTGAGATTCTACGAACAAGATCACCTGTAGGGTTCTGTGTGGGTCTTAATGAATTTGTCAGTTGAAAATGGGTTTTAACATGAATTTAATGTTTTTGCTCCTCCTTCTACTTTCTGACTTGAAAAATTATGAAATTAATTAACTATGAACTCCCTTCTGATTCCCTTTTAGTCCTAGTTCGAAGCACTGCAGTATGATAATGAATCTAAGCCAAAGCAGTAATATGATCTATGTGCTAATAAAGTCTATACATATTTTATGACTTGTTAATATGAGCGATTTGTTTCCTTGTGTTGTTGAAATCCAAGTGGTTTTGGTTGTGGTGGAGGGATATTAAGCTTGATTTGCATGAAGGTTTACTAGCATTAAACTGTTTTGAGATTTTAGCAGACGAAGAAATCTCTAAGTAAAAGTTTTATCCACCTTGAAATTTTACGCCACCGCCTTTTGGGCATCTTGCTCCTATTAAGCTCAGTCTTAGTAGAAGTGGGTGGGAAAACTGGGTGAATTGACTATCCATCCTTGAGTGGTATTACCAGCCATTCTGGATGATTAAAATTAAGCATGATCTTCTCTTTTCTTTTTCATCGTTCTTGCTGCATAACATTAAGTGTGTTTCAGTTAGACTGTTGGAGCATTTATATATTGGCCTAAAGTTCCTCAATGATCTGGGGATTTCGGTCCAGATTATTCCCGACTCAATTTCAGGACTACAGAAATTGGAGGAGCTCAATGTGTCATCCAATCTTCTCGAAACCTTGCCAGACGCCATTGGCTTGTTGGTGAATCTCAAGTTCTTGAATGTGTCTAGCAATAAACTAAAGAAACTCCCTGAAAGCATAGCCGGTTGCAGGTAAAACATTCAAATCTATTGATTTTTTTGGCATGCCAGCATGTCAAACACTTGCTTCGTCATGATTTTTCCATTTTAATCAACAGGTCTTTAATTGAGTTGGATGCAAGCTTTAACGACTTGATGTTTTTGCCGACAAATATTGGTTATGGATTGGTGAATCTTGAAAAGTTTTCTATTCACCTGAACAAAATAAGAGCTTTTCCAAATTCTATCTGTGAAATGAAATCGTTGCGGAATTTGGATGCTCATTTCAATGCAATCTATGGTCTACCAAATGCAATTGGGAGACTCACAAATCTTGAGGTCTTGAACCTGAGCAGCAATTTCAATGATTTAACTGAAGTACCTGAAACAATTGGTGATCTGGTCAGTCTGAGAGAGCTTGATCTTAGCAACAACCAAATCAGAGCTCTTCCGGAGACAATTTACCATCTTCAGAATCTGACTAAGCTTAATTTGGATCAGAATCCACTTGTGATTCCTCCGATAGAGATTGTTAACAGAGGACTTGAAGCTGTGAAGGAATACATGATGAAGAGACGGCTTGATATCTTAGAAACTGAACAGCAGCAAAGTTTGGTCAAAGAAAATGGTGAAGCTGAGACGGGATGGGTGGCATGGGGCACATCCATGTTACACAACATTTATTCTGGAGTTTCCCACTCTGTTACTAGCCATGTAGGGGGAAATGCACCTAAGGATCCACTTTTGGATCAGCAGCTGTAAGTGGGCAACAATGTTTCATTGCAGGGTTCTTGTTTCTTGTTCTGCAAAATTGATGTGTGTATTGCCTGTGAGTCTTATGGTTAAATAATGCTGAATGAGGATGCTTTTGTATAAAACTTCTGTATAGTTGTCTGAATCTCCAGCGGATTAATGGACATCTATCTTTTGGGTTCAAAGCCTTATTAGATAATTGATTGTCTCTTCGGGCAGCTTGTAGTTGTCATGTGTACCAGTACCTTTTGTTATTGGAATTTTAGGATTATATCTGCGTTTGAATTCAGTAAAGTGAATTTTAGGATTTTATCCACAATTCAAATTTGTAAAGTTCCAAGAATTTGAATGTCGACTCGAATTCATTAAAATAGTATTAAGAGGGTGTTTGACTAAATTTATTTAAAAGATTTTATAAATTTCTACTTCTTATAAGATGTTTTTAGATATTTTTAATTTAAGTTATTGAAATATTTGGTTAAAATAAAATTTAGGAACTTTTAAAATGTTAATAATGGTAATTTTATAATTAAAATAGTTAAAATTGGAGGAGTTTGATAAAATTTTAAAAATAAGTTGAGATCTCTTTTATTTCTTTAAAAAGAGCTTATAAGAATAATCTCATTTTTTAAAAAAATTATAAAACATTTTGTAAAATTTTATAAACTCTAAAACTCCTTATAAGATGTTTTCAGAAGTGTATAAACTCATCCAAACGTCTAATAACTTTGTACATAACTGGTGATAGTTATCTGCAACAATTCATAAATATTCACTAGGTATGAATATATGCACATAACGTATTTTAAGTTTATCTAGTTCGGATACTAATTCGATCATATCATTAAACATGACTTATAAGTTGGATATTAGATTAAAAAAATTTATTTATTAATTATTGATCACAACTCACAAAATTACATTCTAAGTAGGGCTGTTAATGGGTTGGATTCGGATCAGATCATGCTGAATATAAGTTCGAATGCGAAAGTAATATGTCATATCCAAATTCAATCTAGGATTCATCGGATTTATAGTTGGTATAACCGTATCCGGATCCAAATAAAAGTCGAATATCCATCGGATATCCAAAAAAATTCAAATTTGATTATTTCAAAAATCATCATATATTTATTATTTTTCTAAAAATTTAGTAGAATCCAAATTTAAAACAATCATCCTTAAAAAAATATACAACAAATTAATGAATAAATTATCGAGTCTATTAATAACTTAAAAGTAACAATAGAATTTAACTTAATCACATTCATTGACCAAATTATTACATTTTAGGTTCCATTGTTGATAATCGTACTTATTTGGCATTATAAATATATTGTTATACTTGATCATTCAATCAACTAACTATAGACTCAAAGTCTTAAAAAAAAAAAAAAAAAAAAAAACTCATTTTGATCAAATCAAGATTTGCATTACATCTTACCATATTATTGCATTCGGCTCCTACTCATTATTCTTCTTGCATCATTTTTTGTTATAAAAATAGAGAAACAAGTGATGTAATTATGATATAAATAAGCTTAAAATCTAACAATTTATAAGAAAAGCATCTGATTTGATATGTTGCATGGGAGTTCATTACTTCCTTCATCCAAATATCCATATTGGCATTATTATAGGACTTTGTGTATACATATGTATAATACTAAATATATTCAGATTCGGATTATTAATGGATCGGATCGAGCCATATCCATATTCGCTCTATTTATTTTGAACTACGAACTTTTTTAATCGGATCATTATGTCGAATCTTTTATTGGTTAAATATCCTAAATAATTGGATCAAATTCAAATTGAATTCAGATTAAAATTCGCTCCATTCATAGCCCTAAATCTAAGGGAGAGAATTAAAAACCATCATTGGGGTGGAGTCCAAACTATAATCCATGTTGACCTAAACCAATACCCAACAACTCAACCCAAATTACAACCTCAAACTGCAAACTAGGGTTGTCAGCGGGTCGAATTTGGATCGAATCAATCATATCCGAATTCGAATCCAAATTCTATTATCAAAATTCATATTTGAATTCTATGGATATCCAAAATTCGATCCGATTTAATATATATTTTCCTTTTAAATTGTATAAAAATATTATACTTATAAAGTAGATTTATGTCATATTTATGTTTTACAACTTTTTATTATATATTAGTCCAAAATTTAAATATTTGAATACTAAACTCGTATTTCACATTATAGTAATGCATAAATGAATTATTATACATTATTATATTTGACATTTTATTAGTATCTCTATCTTATTTTTTAGGCTAAAGACTTAATATTAATAGCGTAATATGGACGTTAATATGGATATTAGGTCAATATAATATACATATTTTATTTTAAATTTTTTATTAATATTATATATAAGATTATTAATTTAATAACAAATTATTAAAGTTTTGATTCAAATCTTTAACAGATCGGATTGCTTAATTCCATATTCGATTAATTTATTTTGGATTACATATATTTATAATCGAATATGATCTATCGAATATTTTAATCGAATATGATCTATCGAATATTTTAATCGAATAAAAATCTTAAAATTCGGATCGAATCCGGATTAAAATCTGATCCATTGACAACCCACTTCAAAATAGTAGGCTTCAGTTTCATGTACCTTTGGTCAGTAGTTACTACGACGCAGGAGACTCAGAGCTGGATTGGTTATTTTTTATTCTCATTTTGTTTTTATTGTAGAGCGTGTTTTCATTTTATCATTATTTTGCGTGTGAAAATGAAAATGTGATCGGATAAATATTGTGAAAATTTTGAAAAAATAGTTTGAAAACAATATTTTAATATAATAGTATAAATATTTTAATGTAATAATATCAATTATTATTGTTTAATTGATTGTGGGCCTAATTGTCTAGAGAAAATAGAAAAAAATAATTATTTAATAAGTTAGTGGATGATGATATGATGAAAAATTAGTATTAAATTTTATGTGGGTTCCATTGTTTTGGAATAATGAAAAAAGAAATTAATAATTAATTAGTTAGTGAATTTTAATTACTTTTAGATCAATATGTATTATAGATTTTTTGTAGGTATAAAAATAAAAATAGATAATATTTTTATTAAAAATGAAACAAAGAATTGCGTTTTTTATTTCAAAATAGTGTAAAATGAAAAAAAAAAGAAGGTGTGTTTTAGAACATAAACAATCTAGGTCTCAGTGTTCACTGTTGTAACGTGGCAGAATTTTATTGGCCAATATCGCATGAAAAAATTGAAATAAACGATCATAGGGGCATCCGCTCATGAGGCTGATTATTTATCTCGTTAAGTCCGTCGCAATTCGCAACTACACTATTTTATTCTTAAAAACAAATAATTGTGTACTTAAAGTGGAATAAGTCTTCCCCAGCCCTTCCTTTCTGCCCGTAATTTAACAATTCAGCATAAACTATAACCAATCACCAGTCCCTTTTCCTTTTATCTTTTTAACCAAACCCTTGAAGTCATGGATCATCCTCTGATTATCAAGGTAATTTTGTTTGTTCTAATTCTACTGAATTTTTTTGGATTTTGTACTTCTTCTTTTTTATTAATTTTCCATTTAATTTTCAGCTTTCTGCTTTTTTTGAGCTTGCACTTAAGTCTGATTTTTATTTTGTAGCTTGATCACAACACATATATAGATATACGCATGTATACAAGTACGTTCTTAGATATTCTTTGAAAATTTTGTTTTTATGATCGAGTGTTTATGGTTGGATGAAGAACTACATTGATAGAACACTATACTTTCAATTGTACTTGTGTATATATAGTTCCTTTATTCGTGTGTGTGTGTGTGTGTTTTGTTTTTTCCTTCCCCCCTAAACTCTATGCAGAACTGACCAAAGTTCGAAACTTTTTGATGGATGCGTGGATTCCGCGAAAATAAAGGAAAAACAAATGGAGCACAGTGGATAAGTTTGAAACTGTTGTATTTTTATTTTCCGATTGCATGTATTTTTGTTCTATTTTTCTAATTGTATTAAAGCTGATATAGCTATATATATAACACTGCAAAAACGGAAAACGCAAGTAAAATTTTTCATCTTCTTAGTACATCCAAGAAAGATTTTTTATTTTTTCCTATCCGCAGATTTTCTCTTCCATGAGTACTTGAGCAATGCATGTATCTGTATGTGAGAGAAGCACAACATTATTTGTTATTACATATGTGAGATTTATCACAGGTTAAATGTGATGAGGTTCTCAGACGTATCACTGCTTATGTTAGTAACGGAGGGATCCTCAATCTGGACTTGGATAGACTTAGAAGGAAGGTCCAGTTTCTGTTTCACATTTCCCCTGATGCAGATTTTAAACTGAGATACATTGATGAAGATGGAGATGAGATTACACTTTTTGAAGAGACTGATCTGTGTGAGGCCATTACTCAACGCTTGAACCCCTTAAGGATCAATGTTGTGCTGAACAATGTTAACGAAACAAGATCTGAATCAAGTTCTACTTGCAGTAAATCAGCCCAAGTTGAGCATATATCATCTTGTATGGATAATGCTAATGCAGACATTTTAAAATCGAGTGAGAACAGTTTAGATGACATTTTGTCGAAACCCTCTCATGAATTGGTGGAAAGATTGGCATCTTTAGTTTTGAGTAAACTAGCTGAGGGTCTGTCCAAGTTGGCAATTTCTTGCACAGACGTGGTGTCTAAGCACCAAGATGGTGAAAATGCAAGCTCAGGAAGTTCAACTACTGCTTGCTCAACATTGGCAAAACCATCGTCTCATTCACACTTGACGGAAACAAAATCTCCACAGCCTGTTCAAGACAAACTTAATTTAGGGGTTCGTGGAGATTGTCCCAAGTATTCTACTGTGCTCTTGTCTCAGGCGTTTATTCGAGAATTTTACAGCTGCCGGTTTGTCTGTGATATGAGTGTTCCAGATCATACTTGCTTTGCTCCAAACATCACATTTATTAAGAAATGGAGGCTCTGTAACAGTGGTGTTAGGGCATGGCCTCATAAGTCAAAGCTTGTTTGGATTGGAGGTGATAAGTTATCTGATGAAATCTCAGTGGAAATAGAGGTGAGATATTATTTGCAAAAAATATCTGCATATTTTTATTCATTCTGAGAAGTCCTCTGAATCATGTCAACTTTGTTACTCTTAAAATCCAAATAATGAATGGTTTGCTATTAGTATATTTGGCTTACTGTTATTTTAAAGAAGTTGCTCTCATTTGTTCAAGATTCCTGTTAATGGCCTTCCTGTCGGCAAAGAACTTGATGTTGCAGTGAATTTTAAAGCTCCAGAAATGCCTAGCCATTACGTTTCTTACTGGAAGATGTCCTTGCCCACTGGCGAGACATTTGGGGAACGAATATGGGTCCTCATCCAGGTTTGAAATCTGTTGCCTTACCCTAAGAGGCACTATTTTGGTGCCTTTTTGATGTTAATAGTTTTTTTACAGGTGTATGATCGATTGAAATATTTGAAAGAACTTGACCTGAATTTCCCCCCTCCTGGCCGCGTTGAAGATGATGAGGATATCAGATATACGACAACCAGATCTATTGACTTAGGCTGTTTTGAATTGACTGATGAAGCTAAAAAATCATTTCCAACTCTTATGGAATGCAAAGTAAATAGCCTAGATACCAACTCTCATGCATCAAATATTTGTCCACCACTACCTAAGCCTAACGGTGGTTCATCTGGGGCACAACTGGAATCTGTTTCTGATTATGAGGATAATGATCTTGAGCACTCCCTTCTCAAGGTTCTCGAAGAAATGGGATTCAAATTAACCTACTTGAACAGGGAGATATTAAAGCTGAACTCGTATAATCTCCAGCAAACCGTAAGTGATCTATGTGGAATCCATGATTGGGATCAAGTCTTGGCAGAGTTGGAGAACACGGTTAGTCGACTTTTTATTTAGTCGAAGAAATTATATGACTGCAGGCCAGTTTCTGCATTATGATTATATAATAGTGAAATAGTAATACATGTGCAATGGTTGCAGGGATACTCCAAGAAAGGGACAGATATGAACTCAGACATGACGGCTCAGGAGAATATAAAAAATTTGTGAATGATTTGTATCTGGGAAGATTGCAGCTTTCAAGGCTAATCTGCGTTTAAGGAACCACTACTATAATGTGGCTGAGTAAATAGACAATTAATTTGACTCATTTGAGGCAAATCCACATCCAAATAATCACATGTAATAATGTGAATCCTTGACTCACTTTTTCTTTCCTTTATTGTAATTATAAGTTTTTGTTTTCTGATTCATTTGATAAAATCGTAGCTCAATCAAAGTTTAGAAAGCTGTTTTTCATTTGGTATTGGAAGTTTGGATGGGGGAAAAAGAAAAGGGAAACTGCAAATTTGATTACATCAAGCCTCTCGTAATCAGTTGCACCAAAAACCAGAGCTGCAAATCGACCCTATTCAGTTAAATTTAATCTTTTCAGCTGTAAATCAACTTTCTTTAGTTGCTGGAAGAATGGTAGCTTTCTCATTCAAGACTTGTTGGTAAGCATGTGAATCATGTGGTAGCTATAACTAATAGAAGTCAAGGCCCACTATTGAGCACGTTGTTATTTCCAATGCAATATATTGTTCTTCCCTTGGCTCTGTTCTGTTATCTTGCCCACATGTAGTTTGATTTGGCTTAATGATAAGCTTTCTTACAAGCTTACCTTAGCGCACTAGACCTGCTGCAAAATTGTAGTCTTTAACAGAACTTGATGGAGCTTGATGGAGAAAACACATTTTGCCTAGCCAATGGCAGTACTCCCCATTCCCTCTCCAATGATTTCATCCTTACGGCCCAAAATAGGCCGGTGCTCTCGGACATCCCACCGTCAAGTTCAGTTCCAGTCATTGACCTGAATGGGGCACAATCATCTTTAGTCAAGAAAATATCAAAAGCTTGTGAGGAATATGGCTTCTTCCAAATCATCAACCTTGGAGTGCCTAAAGAATTGTGCCACAGAATGATGGCTGCAGTCAAAGATTTCTTTAAACTTCCACCTGAAGAAAGATCACATCTCTTCACAGATGACAAAACCAAACCTTGGGTCTCTAACTATTACCTAAAGGTTGATGAAGGAGAAGAAGATAAAGTCACCATGTGGAGTGAGACACTAGCTCATCCTTGGCACCCTGCTGATGATTTTTCTCATTTCCTGCCAAGAAATCCTACCATTATAGGTAAATCAATACACTCTTTTCTTGAAGAAATTTTCGCTAACACTCAGGGATTTCCATGTTTTCCGTTGTCTCAGAGAATTGGCAGGTGAGTATGCGAAGGAGATTGGATGGCTTATGAGGCAAATTTTGAGCTTGATATCTCTAGGTTTGGGGCTGAACAAGGAGACCTTACAAAGAAGGCTTGGAGATAAGCCTAGACTTGTTTCACAAGCCAACTACTATCCTCCATGCCTGAACTCACCTTGGGATTACCTACTCATACTGACCTAAATGCTCTCACCATTCTTATGCATTGATCGGCCTGCAAGTCATCAAAGATGGTCAATGGGTAGCTGTGGATCCTGTCCCTAATGCTTTTGTTGTTAACATTGGTGATCAAATTCAGGTAAATTTTCTGCTTAGAAGATTTCTGTTGTTAGCTAAACCTTCTTTATAATAGGATCTCAAGCTGAAAGGCTAGTAAGCTTTTATGTTGAAGAAAAGAAGAGAGCAACCCAATAAATTTGGTGTGCCCATTACTTTGACAGACCTTTTGCTAAGTTTAAATGAGGAATGATAGTAGTATTACTTGAGTGTAGGTCTTGAGTAATGGAAGATACAAGAGTGTCCACCATGGGGCTGTGATGAATAAGGACTTGGAACGAGTATCGATTGCCATGTTTTATGGACCAAACAAGGACATGGTTATTGATCCACTTGAGGAATTGGTAGATGGAGATCACCCTCCAATATATAGGAATTATCGGTATGGAGAGTTCCTTGAAGAATTTCACAGGCAGGAAGGAAAAAAGCGGAGGGTCAAGGAAGTTTTTGAATTACAATATTGAGATTATTTTGCTAGCTATATTTATCATCTTACAAGTTACATCATTTGTTGTTTCATTTTATTTTCCCATTAGCAACCATTTTTGAGTAGTTAAAGATCATTCACATGATACTTCTTGGGCAAGCTGCTGACTGTTTAGTTAAATATAAAACAAATGCATTCTAATTCATCTCCTAATAGGTCCAATGATATTCTTGTCTGCCTTCTGATTTCATGGTTTTAATTTCGAATTCCTAGAATATTCCTTCAAGCATGTTGCAAGTAGAGTCAATGGACTAACTACTTAGATATAGAAATCAAACTTGATGATGCTTCAATGCTTAAAAAACTAATTTGTCTGATTCTTCATCAGAAACTTATTTGATTTACAGATAGTATGACTTTGTAATCTTTTCTTTCCAACTTTCAAACCAGTGAGCATAAAAGAATACTTCTTTAACTAATTGTACTTTTCTTGCTTTAATCAATATACAATTTCCATGTAATTTCCATAGCTGTGATATTTCCAACTCAGACCAAATCTTCGATATAACTTACCGATTACGTTTGGTATAATAACAAGGGCTTTTCTGTCAAGAAAAAGAAAAGAAAGGTCAGATTCCACATAAACGGTTCAATGATATCTAATTGTCAACAATACAACTTGTTATAAATGCTTTCAAAGATCAAACACAAAAAAGCTACCAAGTAGAGGACCTTATAGAATTGCTGATCACAAGAGAACAATGTCTGATGCTGTGCAAGGCCCTTTTGTTAACCCAACCGTACCTGGTGGAGGAGGAGGGGAAAACGTGCCTGCAGTTGGCATTGGAACGCCACCTGATTCAACAAAATCTGATCCATCTGATGCTAAGTCAGCAATCCTTCAGGCCATTGAGCTTGGATATAGATGTCTCCAAATCACCATTTCCAGTTGTTTGGATCAGCAGGCTACTGGAGAAGCCATAGCTGATGCCCTGGAACGCGGGCTCATAAATTCTAGGGAAGAGCTCATCATCACTTGCAAGCTAAAATACCATGATGCTGGTTTTGACACTGTTATCCAGGATTTGAAAAAGTTTCTTGAGTAAGTATAAGATCTTGTTCTTTTTCCTCCTTTTACTCTGGTAATTCAGATTAGATTCAAGCAAGTCAGTGATCTGATGATCTGTGCTAATGAATATTAGAAACTGTTATAAGATAAAAGTATCATATGGTCTATATCTTTCCACCTGCCATTCATTTTTTCAACTGGTATATGGTCTAGATCTCAGGGCCTTCTAACTTCATCTCATGGAATCTGACTTTACATTTTGCCACTCAGAAAAGTTGAGAAAATTTGTGTATTATCTGACATAACATAACCTTACATCATTAAGTTTTCCTTATATTTCTCTTTCGTTATCTAACAAAGAATAAGCCCTTTTCTTAAAAAATGATCACTTTTCCCAGACAAGGAAATTTGTTTAATTCTAGAGCAGAGGATTCTTGAAGACAGGGTAAGTAATAAATATTCACAGCAATATGTTCACAATCAAATAAGGCGAAGGCCTAATGTATAACTATTCTTTTTCTCCCATTTTAACTTGGAACTTAACTGCTTAATGGTACAGCTGATGGTCCATGTTTATGCAGAAAGTTGCATCTAGAATATGTGGACGTTTATCTCATTGAATGGCCCGGCTGTGCTAAGCCAGGAGAATATGAACTCGGACAAGCAGACGATGCCATTCCATTTAGTGACCTTATGTTGGTCTGGCCAGCTATGGAAGAGTGTCGAAGGCTTGGTCTCACAAAGTCCATTGGAGTGTGCGACTTCTCTTCTGAGATGCTGAGATTTATACTCAAATATGCAAAAGTACCTCCTTCTGTCAATCAGGTTAGTGATCACATGTAAATGTAATTAACATGTTTGTATCCAAGATACGCCATAAACTGACGAAAGGAAAATATAATCTTATTGTTTCTTCTTCATTTTCTTTGTAAGGTGGGGATGCAAAGGCTCTTGAGAGAAAAGGAACTCAGAGAATTCTGCTTGGCTAACAAGATTTCCATTCTTGCATCTTCTACTATTGGAGAAACAGAAAAACATTTGGATTTCACTCACCTTATGGAGTTAGAAGCTTCAAACAAGATTGCAAAAGATGGACAGAAGACAGCTGACCAGGTAATGTTACTTAACACAGGACTATATAGCTTTTTACAGTTATAAAGAATCAAGGATTATGTTTGGGGACAAGGTTAACAAAACCGACTCCTGAGAAAAATATATGAACAACATAAAATAGATTGTCCCATATGTTATTTCTTCTGTGCAGGTTGTCTTTAGATGGGCATATGAGCAAGGGGCAGCTTTGTTGTTAGAGAGCTTCAGTAAGGAGCATATGCAGGAGATTTTGAACATATTCAAATGAAGGTTATCATAAGATGATTAGCACAAAATCTATCAAGTTCAGCAATGGGAACATCTTCTTAACTTGAATTGAATCCTATTATAAACCATGAAAATTTTCTCTGAAATATGGATTCCTTGTTAGTTTTTGACATTCGATATCCAGTGCATGCTTGTAATAACTCAAACATTTTCCTAGCTGCTCTTCTAACATATGACACTTCTGCATATCCTTACTATAGTTGGTTCAGGTTTACATGTTCATTGGTCTGTAAAAAGATATTGGACTCAAAAGGCAACAAGAAAACCTGGAAAGTGGCTTCAATTAAATACCAGATGAGTAAAAGAAATGTGTAGAAAGTCATAATTGGCTATCAACGAGTCCGATTTGGATCAAATCAGTCGTATCCGAATTCGTATTTGATTATCAAAATTTAAATTTGAATCAAGATTGGATATCCTATAGGTTATTTATTAGTCAATACAATGTAATACTCCAAAATACCAACTTAAGGTTTAGGATCCCAAAATTCGGGGTGTTACATACCATGTTCGAATTCGATAGATATCCGAAATCTAATTAAATAATCCAATTTGATTAAATGTTTTTTCTTTCTTTTGAATTATATAAAAATATTGTATTTACAAAGTAAATTTGCGTTAAATATAATTTTTAATAACTTTTTATTAGGGATGTAAATAAGATGAGACGATTCGTGAATGGTTAGGACTCGGCTCGATCTTTTCGAGGCTGAGCTGAGCCAAGATCGAGCTTGTCAGTCAAACAAGCCGAGATGAGTTCAATAATATTTGGCTCGAAAAGCTCGTGAGCCTAAACGAGCTTTTTTATTATGCATATATACACACATGCATAATTATAATCTAGGCCCATATAATAAAATTTATAAAGATAAGAAGAAGAAGAAGAAGAAGAAGAAGAAGAAGAAGATGATGATGATGATGATGATTCGGTTTTTCATTTTTTGGAAAATATATAATGAAATTATTTAAAAGATTTATAATTATAGATTTTGTTTTAAATCTAAATGAGCTGTTAATCCAAACCTATACGAGCTCGAGCTCGAGCTTATACGAATCAAGCTTTTCTGCTTCTCTATGACGAGCCTTATCAAGGCAAGCTTGATACGGTTTGCCGAGTCTTCATCTTATCAAGACTAAACTCGAGCTCGTGAATTAATAGACGAATTGAGCTTAAGCCTACTAGATTCGGGCTCGACTCGGCTCGTTTACACCCTTACTTTTTATCATATATTGGCCCAAAAGTTAAATATTTGAATAATAAACCTTTATTTCATATTATATTCGTTCATTAATTATAGGTAAAATATAATACATTATTATATTTGAAAATTTTTTAACATCCCTCTCATTTTTGAGTTAAGGCTCAGTATTAATAATATAATATAGGCATTAATATAGATATTAGAAAATACAATGTATAGTTTATTTAAAATTTTATTAGTATTATATCTAAAAGTATTAATTTAATAAAAATTATTAAAGTTTGGATTTGAACTTTTAACAAATCGAATTGCTTAATTTCATATGCAATCCACTTATTTTGAATTACGAATATTTACAATTACATTTAATTCATTAAGTATTTTAATCAACTAAAAATTCTAAAATTCGAATCGAGTTTAAGTTGAATTCGAATTGAAATCCGATCCATTAACAGTCATCATAAGGTCATAGGAGCAGAAAATGCAGCATGATCAAATGGGCTTATCCGGCCCATCCAGTTAATGGGCTTATAGTTAGGAGTTTCGATGGGCCACTGAGGTTGGGCCCAAATCCAAACAAAATCAATCTACCATTGTTACAGTAGAGAGTCAGCACTGAGCAAGTAGGTTCCAGAATAGTGTGCAGGGAGCAGGCCTAGAGAGAAAGTAGGGCAAGAAAGTACTGTGTTAAAAGTTCAATCTGAAAACAGAAAAATGCTCTGAACTGAGCATATGTTATTAGGCCTTTATTATGTGAGTTGAGAGGTCCATCAAATGCTGAAATGACATTTTCTGATATCTCTGTTTCTGAATCGTTTATGGGGTGGCACGCTTTCACGGCGTTAATTTATTTAATGCGTTATTTTACGATCCAAATGTTTTTAGACCTTTTTTTTTTTAATTTTTTTTTCACTATAAAACTGCAGTAAATATAAACCGGAGTATGTTAATGAAGATTGATTTAGTGTCTGTTTGGATATGTTTTTAATACCCATTTTTATTTTCATGCAAATTTTAAAGTTGAAAACGTAGTTATAATTTGAAAATGAAAAATGAAATTTGGATATTTTGTTGAAAAATAATGATTAAAGTAGATATAAGATTGAAAAGTTAGTTGATTTATATTTTTTTATATTTAAAAAGATTTTTTTTAAAAATATATATTTTATTAATTTTAAAATGATAGTGGGTATTTTACGTTAAATCAAATTTGAATTTGATTGATGTAATAGTAGGATAATATGGTAAATTTAGAAAAGAATTAAAAATGAAAGTGAAAAATATTTTGAGTGAAAATGAATATAAATGTGATAGTTTTCTATTTTCATTTTGTGTTGAAAATGGAAAGGGATGTTGAAAACATAAACAAACGGGCCCTTAGTATTTTGTAATTTTATTTTCATTTGATACATTATATCAAGAGTGCTATATATTAATGATGCATTCCACAATAAGATCTAATAAGTGGGAAGTTGAATTGGTGTTTACATAATTTTTTTTTGTCTGAAAACTACGATAATCTAGCCTTGTTATTTGATTCATACAACTATACCAGAGGATATATTAGTAGTATTTCAAAATTATTCACATACTTAATTTATAAATCGAGAACAAGTTAATAATTTTGCGAGTTAAAAAATCATATGAAATTGTTACCTTAGATGGTAAGATCTAATTAACTTTTGATTGCTGCTATAGTCCGACTTGGTCCAAACTTGACGTTAACAAATTTAAAACACATTCGTAAATTGTAATCGTGCATATCAAACATGTTTCTGTAAATATTAAAACTCTTAATATGATCTTATACCACATATATTAGATGAGACCTCATGCAATAATACTAGTAAGTATAAACTTAATCCTACTCTTATTCTAGTTCCAATATAATTCGATTTGTAAGATAAATTTGATAAAAAATAAAAGGTATAATATTATCATGAATGGAACTAAGATTTTCTTAAATTTTATTTGGTTCTATAACATCTTGTTTTGGAATTTATAAATTAGATTTACATCTTTCCTGCAACTTCATTTTTGCTTACAAAATCTGACGATTTGTTTGGTTGTGTTTTAAATGTTTTGAGAAAATATATTTTGAATAGTGGGTTTGGGAAATGCGATATTTGTTTATTTATGTTCTAGAAGTTGTTGGAGAATATTTTGGCAAAAAATAGTTATTTGGAAGTATTATGGAATAAGACAATTTTTACTGTAAATATCACATTAGTCAGATTTTTATCAAGTAAGTAGAATGAGATTGAATTTTTATAATAATTATTTATGTATATATAAAGTTGTAATGATTGATGTATATGTATGTATTAATTAATAAATGATGGGTATGATTTATGAAGGCTACTTTAAATATAATATTACACATTTTACGATGCATTATTGAAAAATATGAATATTTATTTGAATATATTTTTTTAATTAAAAATATTGTAGCAAAACAAACCCGAAAAATTAAAAAAAAAAATTCATGCTCGAATAATCTCATTACCTATTTCCTTTTTTTTTTACTTCCCCCCCCCGCCCACCCAACCAAAAAAAAAAAAAAAACTATGACTAGGCCTCCTTCCTAATATATACTATATCTATATCTATATCTTCCTTTTAATCACAAATATTACTAATAATTTATCACAATATAAATTAGATAATTATTTTATACATCGTCCTTCTTAAATCATCTAATTTTGTACTATTACACATAAGTAGGTTCATAATTTAGAACATCAATGGAAGCACAGAAAGCCTCTCCACTCTGCCAAATGTACGGATGAAATATGCACTAATTTTCACCTTCCTAATCCCCTATTGCCCTTTTCCCAAACAATGTCCCTATAATATATTTTGGCATCTAATTTTACAATAAGTAAACATTCTTATGTTTTTATTTTGCTAGGGTCGGAAGCACCAGCCAGCATGAGTAAATGGTTTTCTTCCAAAGCTGCATCTACAGCCGCCTAAATTTGCACCACTATATCAACTGATTTTGGGGTTGTGTCTCTGCCCCCCCCCCCCCCCCCCAGTGTAACAACTTACAGTGTTTCTTCTGTTAACGGATTTTATTTTCAGGAAATTATATTTATTACTTAATGTCATTAGAAAGGTATATATTTTGTTAGTAATACTATATCCCAAATTCAATTAGTTAGTTAAAATATATTTTTTAAAATCTTCCATGATGGAAAAAAAAATGATATTGTATTTTCAAAGTTAATATTGTGTTTGGTGATTCAAGATAGACAAACACGATCCAAAAAAAATGGGGTGTCGAGACAGACAGACAAACTACATGTATATTAATTCCGCATATTTTATTGAATTCGCATAACAGTCAATTTGCTACATCTATTATTTTTGGTCAACTTGAAAAATTCTTATCTTAGGATTTTAATTCCTTTTCTTTGACTAGTAAGGAAAAGGAAACTTCACCGATTTTTTAATGTCCGAACCATGATATGGACTAAGTTGATAAAGCATAAATTGTCTTTCTCAAATTAGAGACCAGATAGTAAATGTCTAATATATGACTTGCCTGAGGCAATATCTTATTATTACATAGTCTTTCGTTACCAACCACAATTTCTGTATCGTTTCTCATCGAAAGTGTGTATATACTTAACAAAACGGCTTTTTCTGACATAAGAGTTGACTTCGCAATAATGATGAAGAAATAATAAAAAAGATGTTCAGGCTTTGATTAGTTTTATACATTATTTAGCATTTATACAATGGTTATAGTACTTGTTATAAGTAATATCTCTCATGAAATGGCATGAAAACTGATAATAAAAAAGGATCAAGAGAAAGGGGAGGGGGGAATGATTTTTTTTCTAAGACAATAAAAAAAAACTTTTTCTTTTCAAATAACTTAAAAGATTTAATAAAGAAAATAATTTTGAAAATCCAAAAGGATAATGAATAAAATTTATGAAAACAGCAAATATAAAAGATATAAGGATTTATAGGGGTTCGACAAGCCTACATCCACTACCTAAGGTATAATCTTAGGATTTTTAATCTACATTTATATTAAACAGAAGAAGATATACAAAAGACATAATATAGAAAATCGAAGGCAATAAACAACTTCCTTTGCTGACAGAAACACCTAATAGACTAATGATGGAAGGCAAAAGCAAACTTTCAGAGCAGTATTGTTGTAGTGTTCTGGATATATGAGAAAGGCTCTTCTTCTTTTTGACTCATTCCTTCACTCCATTAAATAGATAAAATTTATTTAGAATCTTTTACATCTTTTAGACATGTCATGTTACCTTATAAAGTTCCAGCCGTAACTTCCCTTTCTTGAGTCTAGATTACCATATAAAAATTCCAATGGCATCTTTCCTTTTTTCTTTCTTTTTTGAATATATGACATTAGGTCAAATCATGTGGCTATATAAATCTCTAACAGTAACTTCTTTGATTTGCAAGTTGCCATGTTGAAGTTCCAACGGCTAGTTTCCTTGACTGTTACTAGAAGATCATATAGATTTTCCTTTTTCATTTTAGGCATGAATTAGACAATTATCTTAAAGATTGATCCAACAAATATCTTCCTTTAAATAACTCTTTCTTGATTGCAGGTTTCCATGTGACGTTCCAACAGAAACTTTCCTTCTTTATTTCTAGAAAATCATGGAGATTTTCATTCCTTTTTGCATCCATGAATTGGGTGATTATTTTTATTTCGCAGATATTTTAGAATTGAATAAACAAATTTCTTACTTTAACTAGCTTTGCACCATATATAAAAAATAAAGATCATTAATAAAAATCTTGTAGTAAAATTATCATTATCAAAACCAACGTGAGGAGATCCTAACAATCTCCCCCTTTTTGATGATGATCCATTTTGCATGTGAGGATATGATAATCGCTCCCCCTGAATTTGTGCTCCCCCTGTCTACAAAACTTTATCAAGAGAAAATAGGTTTATTGACAGAAACCTGGGCAAAACTTATACTCCTCTATTTGTAAGTTCTTTTAAAAAATGTGCAGTAGCAGCAATTACTCAAATGAGATGCAAGGCAACTAGAGAAGGTTACCAAGACATAAATCTAGTTCTAACATAAGATTCCAAACATAATTCTAGTTGCAATAGCAAAAAACACATCATAATATGATCTTAAGACAACATCTAAGTGTAATACCTAAGTCATGAAAATGAGAGTACACATTAGAATGCTTAGTTGTCACATGCTCAAAGTCTCTGCCTCAACATCAAAAAGGAGTAGTAAAGTGTTATCAAAATTGTCATGTGATAGAAGTTGAAAATGCTAAGATATTATTTGAAAATATTAGTTGTATTTTAGTTAGTTAAGAAATATTTTATGCTAGAGAAGAGATTATGCCAAGCTGGATTTTGAGAAAGTTAAACTGATCTTTTGGAAGAGCCTTAGTGAAAATGTCAGTTAATTAGGACTTAGTTTCTACAAAAATTATGCAGACAACACCCTGTTCACATGATTCTTTATAAAATGATGCCTAATTTCTATGTGTTTTGTTCTAGAGTGATGAATGTGATTTTTACACTTGTATTATCACATTTGTTGGGTATATTGAAAAAATCCATATCATAATCCTGGAGAGTTTGCTTCATCCAAAGGATTTGAGTGCAGCAATTGCCCAGTGCCATGAATTCTGCTTCGATAGTTGATAGTGTGACAATATTTTGCTTTTTGCTACCCTAGCTGACTAGTCGTCCTCCAAGAAATTCTGTCAATTTTGCAACCTGCATAGTCCACATCAGAATAGCTAGTGAGAGAGAATGAGTTCGAGCAAGGATACCAGATACCAAGATGAGGAGATCCCTTTAGATATCTTAAAATTTGTTTCACTACTTGAAGAGGAGACTCCTTTGGATTTGCTTGAAATCCGGAACATAAGTTGGTAGAGAAAAGGATATTTAGCCTACTTGCTATAAGATATAGTAGACTTCTAATGAATCCTCGGTACATCGTTTTATCAACTCCTTTTTCTTCTAAGTCAAGTTCCAATTTTGTATTTGGTGCCATAGGTATGGATGTCTCTTTGTAGTTCTCCATTTCGATTTTTTTGAGTAGTTCCCTTGGGTATTTTTCTTGAAAAATATATATACCTATAGAACTTTGCTTGATTAGAAGTCTAAGGAATAAATTCAATTCCCCCATGAGACTCATCTCAGACTCACTTTTAATGGAATTTGCAAAATCTTCACAATGAAAATCTTTAATACTACCAAATATAATGTCATCCACATAAATTGTACAATTAGTATGTCACTATCAACTTTCTTGATGAAAAGTGTGGTGTCAATTGTGCCCATAGAAAAACCCTTAGAAAGAAGAAATGTGCTTAGCCTTTCATACCATGCCTTCGGAGCTTGTTTCAAGCCACACAATGCTTTTGATAATTTAAAAACGTGATTTGAAAATTTTGAGTTTTGAAATCCAGGGGATTGTTCAATATACACTTCTTCTTTGATAAAACCATTTAAAAATGCACATTTAACATCCATTTGAAAAGGTGTAAAATTTTTGTAAGATGCATTGGCAAGCAATTTGTGAATTGATTCTAGTCGTGCTATGAGTGCATATGTTTCACTAAAATCAATACCTTCCTATTGGGAATATTCTTTTGCAATGAGTTTTGCTTTGTTTCTTACCACATTTCCTTTTTCGTCCAGTTTATTTCTAAATACCCACTTGGTTTTTATTACTGGTCTATCAGTGGGCCTTTTGACCAAGTTCAACACCTTATTTTTGTCAAATTGGGAAAGTCCTTCCTCCATGGCAATCTTCCAGTGTTTGTCATTCAAAGCTTCATGTATATCAATAGGTTCTACAAGAGATAGAAATCAACATTAGTGACATTTTCATCCTTTACTTTAGATCATGTCATTATTCCAGCACGTGGATTCCCTATTATTTTGTCAGTTGGATGACTTGATACGTGTTTGAACTTTCACACTTTTTCTTATGCTTGCATATCAGAACTTCCAGTTGATACTTCATTGGTATTTTTCTTGGTGTTTTCTTTTTCAACTTTATTTTCTTGCATACTGAAACTTTTAGTTGAAACTTCATCAGTGTTTTTCTCATAACTTCATTTTTCTGCTTCCTTTTCTTGTTGTACAACTTCACTTACTTTGTCAATACCTGCAGTTTCTATGCCCAAGGTATCCTTGGCAAGAAATGGATTAGTCTTATAAAAAACAACATGTATGGATTCTTGCATAGTCCTTTTTTGTTTGTTAAATACTCAGTAGGCCTTGCTATGAACAGAATATACAATGAATATACCTTCATCAAACTTGAAATCAAATTTAGTCAGATGATCTCTATCATTCAAAATGAAGCATTTGCATCCAAACACACGAAAATATGAGATATTTGGTATTTTACCATTCCACAATTCCTAGGAGGTCTTTTTGATAAAAAGTCTTAGGAAAACTCTATTAATAATATAGCATGTTGTATTAACTGTCTCTCCCTAAAATGACTTAGGTAAATCATATTTATTTAGCATTGTACAAGCCATTTCTTGAAGGATTCTATTTTTCCTTTCCACTACCCCATTTTGTTGCGGTGTTTTTGGTGCATAAAAGTTATGAGAATAACCATTTTCATCACAAAAGATCATAAAATCATAATCATTTAATTCTTTTCCATGATCGCTTCTAATTGTTTTAATGAAACATCCTTTTTTCATTTTGAATTTTCCTGGTAAGTGATACAAATGATTTTAATGCTTCAATTTCATGAGCAAGAAAATGAACCCAAGTAAAACGAGAAAAATTGTCAACAATAACAAAGACATATTTACTACCTCCAAGAGAAGATACTTTCATAAAAGTTATGAGAATAACCATTTTCATTACAAAAGATCATAAAATCACAATCATTTAATTCTTTTCCATGATCGCTTCTGATTGTTTTAATGAAACATCCTTTTATCATTTTGAATTTTCCTAGTAAGTGATACAAATGATTTTAATGCTTCAATTTCATGAGCAAGAAAATGAACCCAAGTAAAACGAGAAAAATTGTCAACAATAACAAAGACATATTTACTACCTCCAAGAGAAGATACTTTCATAGGGCCAAATAAATCTATATGAAGAAGATCAAGTGGCCTAGATGAGGTGATATCATTTATGGGTTTGAAAGATGTCTTAATTTGTTTTCCTTTTACACATGCATCACATATTTTATTCTTAGTAAAATCAATTTTATGAATTTCTTTAATAAGATCCTTTTTAACAAGATAATCATGAAGTTTCATAGTTGCATGTCCTAAACGTATATGCTAGGTCCAACTGGAATCTTTCGAAGTAACAAGGCATTCAACATTTTGACTGGAAAGATCATCTAAATTAATATAGTAGATGCTTCTAACTCTTTTTTTTTTTTTATAATTAAAGATTCATTCATTCATAATAAGTTCATTACAATCAAAAGATGGAAAACCTCTATCACACAAAACATTGGCCGGGATATCTTCAAAGCAAATTGTTCCCAAACAATCAAAAATAGAAGCCCATTTAGCCAAGTTATGAGCAACAAAATTAGCATTCCTACTAATAAATTTGAATTTCCATTTTGGCCATAATGCCCAATATCTACTAATTCAACAATAAGCACTTGAATGGACCAATTTGCAAGGCTTGTTGGATCATTGATGAAGTGCATGACTCTCAAACAATCTGATTCAAATATAATTTTTTCCTTCTTAACTTTGTCTATTCACTGACAAGCCTCTAAAATTGCCGTAGTTTCTGCTGCTATTGCATCAAAGCATATATCTTTTCGAACATTTGCAAACACTATGGATCCAATATCATTTCTAGCAATAATCGCCCCAAAGCATGTTCCTTCTCTAAACAAAAAGTCTGTGTTGATTTTAATCCATCATTTCCTTGGTTTTTGCCATGCACAACTCAATGTTACTCCAGCTTCTGTTGTTTTGAGTTGTACTTCCCAATGTTTATTGGCTTGTCTCTCAATTTTGATCACCAACTTCTGCATTGAAAACATTCTAGGGCCATGAGAATGAGTAACATTATTTCTAAGTTTCCAAATAGAATCATTCACTAATGAAGCAAAAACCAAAAATTCTTCCCTTTGAAGATGTGATGAAAAGATGTTGGAATCATTTTCCAAAAGAAACCACATCCATTTGGAGATTAGTTCATTCCTAAATGGTTCGATTAGAAACTTCCATTTAGATATGAACCAAATCTGAGTTACCACTAGACATTGCAAGAAAATATGATTAACATTCTTTTCTTCCTCTTCACACAAAGGGTAGAAGAAAGCCGCAGATGTAAATAGAAATTTCAATCTTCCTTGTGTTGGGAGAATATCACAGAGAATTCTCCACCAAAATAGTTTATGACGATCATGAAGATGAGCATTCCACAACTTCTTGAAGATTTTGTTTAGACTATCTTTAATTTTTGGAAACCTATGCTTCTGATCCATAATATATGCACCGTTTATGTCAAATCTCCCTGACTTAGAGGGAGTCCAAAACAATTTTCTTGGCAAAGCCGATGAGGGGGAGAATTTGGAATTTCTTGATTTCTTGCAGAATATGATGAGGAAAAAGTTCATGCAATACTTCCAGATTTCAACAGTTGTCCCCCCGCATCATGAGATCTTTAACCAACTAAAACTGATTAAGATCAATCCAGCATGATTATCTAACAATCAGAATGAAACTAGGAAGAGTGGGAATCCAAGGTTTATCCCAAATATGCACATTTGATTCCTTAGAGATGAAATAGCATACACCTTTCTGAATCGTTTCATTTGAGTATATCATGCCAAATCCAAGAAGAGTTTTAAGGAGCTTTTTCTAGTTGAAGAAAATTCATCCCTCTGAGATATTTAGTTCTAAGGATTTAAGTCCACATACTTTGTTCATTGCTTGCAATTTTCCATGACAATTTTGCAACTAAGGCTTTATTAGAGTCCAACATCTTTCTAAAACCAAGACCTCCATAGCTTTTAGGAAGGCATAACGAGTCCCAACACTTCAACATAAGAGAGTGCCTATTCTGCTTGCTTCCCCACCAAAATCTTCTCATCAAACAATCAAGTTGGTCACAAATGTTTCTTGGAATCAGAAATGTGTTCATTTGATAGATAGGAATCGATTGAGCTACTACCTTGATAAGTACTCCACGGAAAGCTTGGGAAAGATTTTTATCTCTCCATCCGCATAATTTTTTGTTCATCTTTTCAATCAAATCCTTGAAAGCAAGGTTACGTGATTTAGGTTTACAAAATGGCAAACCTAGATGTTTTCCTTTGTGATTACACTCCTTGAATCCCATGATGCTTCCAATTTCTCTTTTCACTTTGGAACGTATATTGTTACTAAAGTGGATGTATAACTTGCTTGTATTCATGCATTGAGCAGACCATTCAAAGAACTTGTTGAGCAATTGAGAAACATTTCCTGCCATCTTCCTTGTTGGCCCTACGAAAGACAACCAAGTCATCAACATAAAGCAAATGAGATATTGAAGGGCAGAATCTAGAAACTTTCACTCCTTTAAAGTAATTCAAGTTTTCTCCCCTTACAAGAATTCTTGAAAGTAATTCTGAATAAAGAACAAATAGGTAAGGGGATAAAGGATCTCCCTGTCTAATGCCTCTAGAAGGAGAGAAAAATCCACATGGGGCGCCATTGATCTAGATCGAAAAACTTGTTGTAGAAATACACTACAAAATCCACTAGTAAACTTCTAACAAAATCCAACATTAAGAAGGATGGCCTCAAGCAGCTTCCATTCCAACTTGTCATATGCTTTAGCAAGGTCCACTTTCAAAGCAAAATAACCTTTCTTACCTTTTCTATGATGCAAGAAATTCATGATCTCATAAGAAATAATTGAGTTGTGAGAGATTTTCCTACCACCAACAAATGCAGATTGATGAGGAGAAACAATTCTATTAGGAAAAGCCTTCAGTCTATTAGCTATCAACTTAGAAATGACTTTGTAAGTAACATTACATAAGCTTATAGGTCTGAAATGCTCAACCATGCATGCAGAGTGCTCTTGGGAATTAAAGCAATAAATGAGTAGTTAAGAGCTTTAAGCATAAGGCTAGTTTTGAAAAAATGTTGAATTGCATGAATAACAGTTCCATCGGTTGTTTTCCAAAATTTTTTATAGAAGTCTAGAGGAAAACAATATGGCCCTAGAGTTTTATGAGATGCAAGTGAGAACAATGTTTTTTTAATTTCTGATGGGGAGGAGATAATGCAAAGAGAAGAATTTTCCTCTTCAGAAATGACACGTGTGAACAATCTATCAAGATTTTGGGGGAAAGGGATTTGTACACCTTCAAATTCAGAGTGAAACAAATCCTGATAATAATCAAGAAAAAACTAACCAATATTTTCCCATCCGCTGACAGTATCTCCCTCCAAGTTTTTAACAGATGCAATTCTATTATGTCTAGCATGTAACACAACAGTCAAGTGAAAGTACTTAGAATTAGCATCTAATTCTTTTAGCCAGTTATCTTTTGCTTTTTACCTCCATTTACATTCCTCTCTTTTGTAGTACTCATAGAGCTCAATTTGTAGAGCACCTTCCAATGCAAGAGTTTATGAGGTTTGATCCATTTCCTGCAATTTCTCAATTTCATCAAAGATGCCATCAATTTTGTTTTGATTGAAACCAAAAACATGTTTCCAAAGACGCAGAGAGTTTCTAGTATTTTTAATCCTAAAATGAAGTTTAGAGAGAGGGAAACCAAGAACTCTTGATTCCAAACAGTGTGAACTGCTTCATGGACAGAATCATCCATAAGCCACATTGACTCAAACCTAAAAGGCTTTGCTCCGCCAAAAGCCTCTAAACATGAATCAAGACAAATGGACGAATGTTCAAAAGCAACAATAGGTAGATGGGAAATGTGAGCATTAGGGAACAACAAAAACCATTCTAAATTAGCAACCCCACGATCAAGTATTTGCTGGATATTAGCAAAGCCCTCTCTTTTATTATTCCAAGTGAACGAGTTGCCATTGAAACCAAGATCAATCAAGCTAAGGGAGTTCAATTTAGATAGAAGATTATGACTAGAAGAACATGCAAAGGGTTTACCACCTTTTTTTTCATCTTGAGACAAGATAGAGTTGAAATCACCCATCACAAGCCATGCTCCCTTAAACGCAGCAGCTAACTCATTCATCATGTTCTAAAAAAGTTCTTTACCGAGAGAGTGCAAGGACAATAGATACTAGTAAGTTGCCAAGGAGGAAGATTGGGATCATTGCAAATAAGAGAATTAATCATGAGATTATTTTGGATAGTAATATGAATATTTACATTGTTGGTCCATGCATAAGCCTCCTACTAGACCAATAGAAGAAACAAAAGCATGAGAGAATAAAGAAGCTTTGTTAAGGGACCTAATAATAGAAGAGAAGGAAGAAGTTTTAAGTTCACAAAGAAACAAGATATCAGGTTTGTGTTTGGAAAGCATTGCCCCTAGAGCTCTTACAGCCTTGGGCTGGGCAAGCCCTTAGCAGTTCCAAGGAATTATACGCATAGTAACTACTCCCTCGGCCCCTTTGGACCCTTAAAATCGTGAACATTAGGAAGGGAAGTAGAATTAGGGGTTTGTGTTTCCTCAAGTACAACACAACTATCACCTTGCATGTGTTTTGGAATTTGTTGAGATGGAGTTCTAGAATGCCTCATCACTTGAATCCATTTTCTTTAAAGTTTGATAACTTACTCAATTTTGGTAGAATTTTCCTCATGATCTTCACATGTTGCATGCCTTTTGGTTAAAATGATGGACATTTCATGGTTGAGATGGTTAGGTTCCTTGAGTTGTAACGTATTTTCAAGTGGGGTTGAGTTTAAAAGATTAAATGGAGAAGATGTAGCTATCATGTGAATCTTTAGTTTCTTGGCAAATAGGTTAATTTGTCCTAGCTCTGCTGATGCCGTCGGTCTCTTGGAGAGTTGTGTGGAGATGGTGGTTGATTCAGGGTTAAGGGTTTCTATTGGGAATGAGTGTTTTGGGACATCAATGTGAGTTAAGTTAACCTGAGTTTTAGGTGTAGGGTTTTTGCTAAAATTTCCAGGTTCAAAGGTTGTGGGCGTTAAATCCTCTCCAATTGTTTTAAAGAATGGCAACTTAATTTCTAACGTGGGTTTGGATTTCATTGAGGTGCCTGGATAATTGTCTGCAACTGAGACAAAAGGGATTAATGTGGACAATGACCTTTTGGAGGCAAGATCTCTTTTGGCATTAGGTTTTATAGATATGTTCAGAGTTGTTGCAGCCTTATTTGATTTTTCTAAAAGGTCAAAGACTACGTGTAATTGTTTAGTAAGTTCCCGGGCTTTAGTAGGTTAAGGTTTCTTGTGGGGTTTGTTTCTGTCTTTTTGGATTGAACCACCATGGCTGAACTCAACAGTAAAGGTTTCTGTTGGGAAGAAGGGGTTTCAGTTGTATGTTGTTTTTTGAACCTAGGATTCTCAACCATGGAACTTTCATCTTTTAACCAAGAGCCATACCTTAGTGAAGCTTGATCCACTTGCTTTCCATATTCATTCTCTGGACATGTTTGAACTTTATGCTTGAGTTTTCCATAGCCATAGCAAAACTTAGCTAGTCTCTCATATCTAATTTCAAGAAGGACATCATCTCTTTTATCATGAGGGAGTAACAGATGATCCACCAGTAGTTTAGGAACATCTATCTCTATTCTTAATCTCATATATCCGTTCCATTGATATCCTTCTGTAACAAAATCTACTTTCATGAATGATCCCAGCATATTGCCTATCATTTTAGCATTTTCCAAGTTTATAAAGCAGGTTGGGATATTTGATACTTTCACCCAGAAAGATGTGTGCGAGAAATCAAGTTCTGATTGGGCCTTATTTGATAGCCATTCCTAGATAGTTGACTACCTTTGAAACTCCAGGACAAGTTTAGAACTTTTTGAAAATCCCTTTCATCTTCGAAAACACATGCAATCATGTTCATCTGAAGCATGTGTATGACGACATTTTTCCTTGGTTTCCAAACTCCCAAAAGAGTGTGTTTAAGAGCCCTTGGTTGATGTTTTTTTTCAGTGAGGACCTTTATGACAATTGTAAAGCCAGTGATGAATGAACTAAGATCAGGGGAGTTATCTGGGTTTTCATCATAACAGGCTAGTTGCTGCGTTTGTTGGATAATTTCTTCGATAGGTGTATATTGTTCCATAAATGAAAAAAATAGTGATACCTACAACTGAAAGAGCAATAAGAAATCAACACCAAGAGAAATAGACTATAGTAAATAGGGAAACTTGAAGACAGAATAACTGAGATAGAAGTAAATGCTGCAACCAAGCAAGAAAGACACATAAAGCATGAAATGAAGCTAGAGAAAAGACATGAAATATGTTCTAACTCATGAAAGTGCAATATAAGACATATAGAATAATTGCATTCACAGAGGATAGAAGGCACTTAAAGAGGGAAACCTTATAAAACTCTGAAACCCAAAGGATGAAACCTCTACTCTCTAAGAGAGAGAACAACGGTTAATTGATCTAACTCTAGTAGCAGTAAAAATGATTTCATCATTTTTGGTGAGAATGCAATGAGAAGGTTGAAATTATACTTAATACCCACTGTCACAAAGTTGACTGATGGTCAGTAGATTATGCTTTAGCCCATCTAGTAGCCAAACATTCTAAAAAGAAGTTCCATCTCTATTTCCAACAATCCTTTTACCTATGATTTTCCCTTTTGTGTTGTCAGCAAATAGGATGTTTCCACCATAGAAGTCTTGTAAGTTTGTCAATAAGATTTTATCTTTGGTCATGTGTCTGGAACATCCGCTGTTCAGATACCATTTGTCTTTCCAATTGGCTTCCTTGTTTCCTGCGGCATAAATTGAAGTTACTTTACGTTCCCACATATTACTGGGTCCTTGTTGGTTAGATTTTGGAACCTATATGTATTTGTTCCAATTTCCTTCTTTATCGAGCACCTATAAGAAACGTGACCACATCTTCCAAAAGTATTACAGGTTTTTTTATTTCTATTTTTAGAGTGGTTAGTGAAATGATATGTTTGATTTTTGGTTTCTTTTTGTTTTTCCTTGATATTTCTATTTAGATTATAATTTCCTTCCAACAAAAAAGCATTTTCCTTTTCGAGGTGTTGAAACTTCTCGACAAGCTTATTCTTGTCATCTATATCCTTTTTAATAATCTTATTGTAAGTTTGAACAAGTTCAACTTTTTTCATCAAGAATGTTCTAAATTTGATAATTAAGTGAGTTATTTTTCTTTTGAAGTTCCGCTAACTGATTTTACTACTCTTTATGCAAGTATTGGAACTTTCATGCTCACATTCAAAATCATTGGAGTTTAATTCAGAGAGAAAGGTTACTTGTCTATTGGCCATGAGGCAATCGTCCTTGTTGAACTGATCTGAGTCATAATCATCCCATGTAATCGTCATTGCTCAAGATTTGGAACTTTGCTCGTACTTGGGATTTTTTTTTTTAGTTTTGGACAATCAGGCCTCTTGTGCCCAATTTTGTGGCATTCATGACAAATTATCTACTTAGATCATTGGTAATCAACATTGCTTCTTCTGGAACTTGTTTTGATGTCTCTCTTGAATTGGTTATTTGCCTATGTTAGATGCTTGAGACACTTTTTGATAATTGCTATTTATCATTTATGGCATCTTTATCTAAATCTCTTGAATCGTCATTTCAGTCAACTTGTTTCGAGTTGAATGCAATATTCCTTTTATTTTCACTATCGAAACTTTTTTTCTTTATTAGGAGTGTCATTTCATGAGAGGTAAGTGATCCAATAAGCTCTTTCATTGATAGAGTTTCCAAATTCTTGGCTTCATGTATCGCAATGGCTTTTGGTGTCCACTCTCAAGGTAAAGATTGCAGGATTTTTCGAATTTGCTTTTCCTAGTGCAAACATAGGGTTGGCTATCTTCATGAAACGTGTATACATTTGACTGATCGATTCACCTGTTTTCATGGAAAATATTTCATATTGGTGAGTAAGTAATGGGAAAATTGTATTTGTAGCCCCCTCGAAAAATACAATTTGGTGGTTTACCCCCATGTGAAAAAAAGGGGTAAAAAACCTACTCGTATTATTTTTATGAATTGTCCCACCACCTTGAGGCTGTAGGTGATGTTCACGCGCACTGTTGTTCAAGTACGATATTGTTTTTCCCGACTTTTATCAATTGAAATTACATTTTTATCCCTCCATCATATTTTTCTATATTATTTTTTTTTGTTTTTTCCACTTTTCCCATTTCATTCCTTTAATTTCCATCGCCTTCTTCATTCCTTCTTTATCCCTCCATCAAACCCTAAAAATTTGCAGAATGTCCTCATCTAATTCAAGAGTGAAGAATAAAAGTAAAGAAGGACAGAAGCAAATCGCCTTTGACTTGAGGTGGGGGAACACTCCAGAATGTGGATGCAATATACGAGCCAAAATTTGAGTGGTGGAGTTTGAGACGAAGCCTTCAAAGGGGAAGTTGTACTATTCTTGTTTGAAGCACCAATGTAACTTCTTTCATTGGTGTAATCCACATCAAGCTATGTGGGCAGCAACTGACCTTCTAATAAGCCCACCAGTGACAATGGACACATGTGCAGTAATGGAAAAAAGCAATGTTCTTGACATTGATGAAGTTGTGTCAAGGATTTCTACACACATAGAGTCCGAGATGCCTAAAAATTATGTTCATTTTTCTTGGGTTGTATGTGGTGTTTTGTTAGCAACGTTGATTTTCAACATCTTCATGAAGTAGTTGATCTATTTTCAATGTATTTCTAGTAAGTTTAATGTACTTTCAATATAATATTATGTTTATGTTAGTATGGAACTTTGAATTTCTTCATTCTAGTAAGAATTTATTGATTTGCTTATACCTCTAATGGTCATTGTTGAAAAAGTCAGCAACTCAGGAGGGGGTTAAACACTTTTAAAAAATAGAAGGGGGTTAAACGCTTCTTTTAAAAAACAAAAGGTGGTGAAAGGCTTATATTTTCGTAGGAAACTGCAAAAATAGGTCCACTACACAAAAGCAATTCCTAACCAACATAAAAGCAATCCAAAGGCAACCAACCAATCAGCAATCCAAAGGCAGCCAAAAGCAATCCACAACCAACCAAAAATCAATCCAAAACCAATCAAAAACTAACCAACAAACAATCCATAACCAAGCAAAACCAAGGAACTAAACAACTATGAAATATAACTATAACAACATTTACACAAACTCAAAAATAACATTGCCAACATAAAGTTGTCATAAGCAAACTTCATACATAAGGAGTTCTACTACCATAAAACCTTCCAAAAAGATCCAACAAATTCAGCTTCAATAATAAATGTTCCAGAATACTGCAAACATCAATGTTGAAGAATACTACAACTTCAATACTACATTTGGCTTCAAGAAAATTCAAGAAATTACAACTTTACATCTCCTAATTCTTTTTTCTCCTTTGCAATGCCCTTGCCCTAAGGTCTTCCAATACATCAGGTACACCTGCTTTCCTTTTTCTCTGCACACTTCCAACTTTGGATCCAGAACCCATTGTTGCACTTGTTGGAACAGAAATAGCTGGATCAGACTCATTGGGACTTGATCCACCAAGAGCTGGAGTTGATGCACTTGGAGCTGCTCCTAATGTAGCTGTTCTTGAATATGGCCCTGATCTATTTGACTTTTTTCTGTTGGGTTGTCTGCCAAACAATGCTTCATTCCTGAAGCCTTGGTATATACCTCCACCTCTGGAAGTTGACTGTTTGTAAATTTTTTAAATATAAAAGTTAATAAATTACTAGCAATTCATACTATATGAAAAATAAATAAGAATTACTTACCCTTGTTGTTCTTGGTTGAGGAACAGAGGTAGAAGGAGGCTGGACATTAGTTGGAAAAGCTTGACTGGCAGGAAGGGCACCCAAACCTTCAGTATTCATATCTGCTGGAAGGTCCCCCTATAAAGAGAATTAGAACATTAAAAAGGAAGGAAAGAAATTAAAATAGTAATAAATTGAACACGTATATAATGACATACCTTATATAGTTTAGAATTAAGATGCACAGGATTCTTGCAAGTAACTTTGGTATGGCCTGTTTGTAAGCATCTCTTGCAGGTATGAGTCAAGCCTTTTCTTGTTGAAGTCCTCATCTGGTCTTCTCCTCCTAAACCTTTTAGTTCTTCCCATTTTCTTTTTCAAGGATGGGGGCCTCTATGGCTTAAAAGATGTCTTGATGTAATGTTTTTGGCCAGGAACAACATGGATCCTGAATTGATAAACTTTTTTATACAACTCCACACTATAATAAGCATTGACATGATCCTCAATCTTGCCTCGCTTCTCAGAAATGGCAGCATATGCATGACAACATGGGTATCCATTCAATTGGAACATACCACATGTGCAAGTTTCATTAGCCAGGTCAACAATATACTTATCAATAAAGTTGTCCACTTCAAATTCATCTTCTCCACACCATCTTATCCACCAATTCTTAGTTAGTTTGTGCTGCTTGTTGATCTTTTTCAAAATGGTAGGACAAATTGAGCCAGCATATTTTTCAATACCCTCCATTTTGCACTAGATTCTTTTCATAAGTCTAGTTCTCATCCATTCAAACATTGTGATGATTGGCTTATCTCTAGCCTCAAGAATGTAATTATTGAAAGACTCGCACAAATTATTCACTAAAATATCAGACTTATAGTAAGTTTGAAAATGAGATCTACTCCAGTGCTGGGGAGGGATATTTCTCAACCACTCAGCATCAGTTTCTTTCTCTTAATCCAACTTAGGGTCAGCTTTCTCAATATCCTTCATGCAGTCTTCAAAATCTGTCTTGTTTGCTGTAGAGGCAGCCTTCCAAAATAGTTGTTTAAGCTCTTGTCTCTTGATTTTTTTTAGAAATTATCATACACATGTTTGATGTAAAACTTGTGTTCACTTTCAGGGACCAAGTCTTTTAAGGCCTCCATTAGACCTTTCTGCCTGTCAAATATAAACACACATTTGGACCCCCCAAAACCCCCAGTATCATCCAAAAGTTCTTGAACAAACTAGGTCCAGGTCTCTCTATTCTCCACAGGGATCAATGTTATGGCAATATGCCAGAAGTTGTCATTGCCATATTTACCAACAACCATCAGAAATTGTCCCTCAAAAGTAGTCTTCAAAAAGCAACAATCAAGGCCTATAATAGGCTTACAACCAGCTAAAAATCCCTTTTCCATGGCATCAAGACTGAAATACATTCTCTCAAACACAAGGAATCACTTCCATTAACCTTTCTAAGGATAATTTTGCCGCCAGGATTCTTGTGCCTCACAGTTTCACAATAATCCCACAACCTTCCATATTGCATCCCATCCTTCCCCGTTATGTTTGCCAAAGCCTTTTTCTTTGCAGCAATTATTTTCCATTTGTTGACTTGAAGCCCCATTTTTCTGTTAATAACAACTTGCAATTTCTCTATTGGAATCTGTGAATTATCTCTAATTGTGTTCTCCAACCTCTTAGCTAAGTAGCCACACTTAGCTAGTTTGTTTTTATACTTTCTTGTGCACACATGCTTCCCTTTAATAGTTTTTATTTGAAAGACTTTGTCCCCCATTATTGGTGAAGCATGAATTCTCCATGTGCATTGTTCATGGGCACACCTTGCAGTGATTCTGGCATTCTCATTTTTCATGAACTCTAACTGAAATCCTTCCCTAATACAACAGTATTTGAGCACCTCTCTGAAGATTTGAGCACTTAGGAATTTTTTACCTACAACCATTTGGATGTTCTTCAAATCCTTCCCTTCTCTATAAGAGTAATACTTAGGTGCATCACTATCTGAATCAGACAAGCTAATCAACTCATCTTCATCTCCAGCCTCACTGTACCATTCTTCTTTTCCCACATTCTGGGCCTTTGCAGCTTTTTTCCTTCTAGTCTGATCATCATCTGCTTCTCTCATAATCCTTTTCAACTTATGAATTAAGTCTCTTTTGTTGTGCCTTCTCTCAGTCAATATGTCATTATTAGTAGACCCTTTAACATCTTCCAAAGCACAGCTTGGTGTGTCTGAATAATCACTCTCACTAGACTCATCATCTGCTTCATTATGTTGTATGTAATTATCATCAATTGATGCATTATCATCTTGCCCAATTTCACTATTGGCCTTTTTCCTTTGTCCTATGTGGCATACTTATTAAATGTTGGCTGACTGGGCTGACTGTGTTGTACATTATCATCTTGTCATGACAAGTCAAGGTCTGCTTCTATCCCTTCTAAACCCAAGTCTGCTAATGATGGTGCTCCCTTATGTGTTGATGGATTCTCAACAGGAACAGCTACTAGTTCCTTTTCAACTGTCTCCTTACATGGTGGCTCACAAGCCGTTTGCCTTGTTTTCTTGGTGATTGCCTCCAAAAGTTGCCTCCAATGATCAAGTGCTACCTCAACCATAGATTCATTTGATTCCTCAACTTGCACAACTGATAGTTGCTCAACTTGTATAGCTGGTGGCTCATTTGTTTCCTCATTACCTTATTTTAAGTAACATAAGGGTGTAAATCACTCAACCATAAAATACAAGGGGGGTAAATCACTCAAACATAAAATACAAGGGGATAAACCAATGTTTAGTAAAAATACATGTTATTTAAAAGTACCTCATGTGCATGATCAACTACTACCTCAACAGCTGCCCCAACTCCTTTATTTACTGTCCCAATTCCTCCATTTACTGCCCCAGGAACTAAACCACATTCTTGCCCAATGCCTGCCTCAATTGCTGCCTCTTCTGCTACATGCTCATTAGTGAAATCATCTGCTTGCTGTTGCTGCACCTCAGATGCTATCCCAAATCCTTTATTTACTGCCCCAAAACCTGAACCACATTCTTACCCAATGCCTGCCTCAACTGCTGGCTCATGTGATGCCTCTTCTGCTATATGCTCATTAGTGAATTCATGTGCTTGTTGTTGCTATACCTCAGAAGCTACCCTAAATCCTTCATTGCATGCCTTAGCTGCTGCCTCTTGTGCTATATGATCATTTGCTGGCTCTTGTGATCCATGCTCATTAGTTTCTACATACTCATGTACTTCATCTACCTCAGGTACTTGCACTTTTGTTGCATGCTCATGTTCTTCTACAGTCTCATGTGTTTGTTCATTCCTTACCTGCTTATCTACAGCCTCATATGTAGGTCCTTTTGTTGGTACATATGGAACTATCATGCCCTCATCAGGTGCCACAAATCCTGGAGTGTCTATCACAACTATTAGAGGGGGCACATTCTCTACATAAATCACAACAGGTATGTTTACACGTTCATAATATGAAACCGTGTCTGCAATTTCCACAGTTGCGTTCAAACTAATATTCCTTAGTCCTATGTGCAATGGAAGACCAGGCACATAGTAGTAGAAGAGGCAACTACAACTCTCACTTCCGGTGATGCTTGTAAGCATGCCATACAATTCTTCCATCCTAATGAAATCCAAGTCAACTCTGCTAAATACATGCTTCTCACCTCCCTTATACTCAACTTTGCTCTCCATGTATACAAACTCCCCCCTCACCTACATGTGGACCTCATGCAACATTGTATCTATATTTACAGAAAATAACTCAACAGTAATTAACATAATAATTCACTTAATACATGAACAAGTAATCAACAAATAACTCATAAAGAATTAAGCATAAAATTCGCTGACAACTACATGAGCAAACACATCACCAACTAATTCATGGAAAAGAAAAAAAAATAAAGTCAGCAAAATTTCATCTCATAAAGAAAAAATTCACCAAAAAAAAAATTAAAAAGAGGGGCCCCAAATACTGTTCAAGTTTTTGTCCCCGAATGTGGGGTATTACTTCTTTCCTCTCATGAGGGACCACCAACCTCAAACCAACAAATGTTAATATCAGACATACACCCCACACACCCCACATACACACCACATGGATGATAAAAGTGAATCTTTTACCCAAACCCGAGAAGAATCTCACAGACACTTGCTAGATATATTTACAACCATACCATACACTTAGTTGTCGCTTCAAATAAAGGATAAATAAATATTAAGTCAACTCATTATTCATAGTTTTAGGTGTTGCAAACACATACCTTGTCCAACTTCCCTGTGTAAAGGTTATTTGACAACTGCCCCTCTCCGTCCAAAATCGTCGCCCAGCTAGGTCTCTCTTCCGTTCAAAAGCTTTGTAAATCCCTCATTCGATGATTGAAAATTCCTTGTCTCACACGTTTTTTAACTTATGCTCTGAGGATTGTAGGAAAACTTTGAATCTGTCGAAGAACTAGGGTTCGCAGACTCGCTTTCAAATTTGAGTTTTGCAGACCGGGAAATTTAAGTTGCTAATTGGAGAGAGAAGGGGCTCTTATTTATTTGAGGGCATTTTTGTCTACCCATCTCAAAATTGAACAGAAGTACACGGGAGGAGGCAATGATCCAATTTTTATAAACATAAAGGGGCATTTAACCCTTTTTTTGTTTTTTCACAAGGGGGTAAATCGATCATTTAGTATAACACAGGGGGTAAATACTATTCACCCGTAAGTAATGTGATTCTTTCCTGTTTTACTTGATGTCCTTTTGTAGGTAACTTGAAGCATGTCTCACATCTCTTTTGCGGAGGAGCAGTTGCTGACTCGATTATATTCTTCCTTAACCAATGCATAGGAGAGAATATTTTTAGCTTTCGCATTCATGGACAACATCTTTTTGTCCTCTATGATAAGTTCCATTCTGCTTTTCTGGGATATATTCTTGGTGGATGGAATAAGTGGCCCGTCAATGACTATGCTACATAAATCATAGTCAAGAGTGGAAAATTTGCACTTTTGATCCCATAACTTATGGTCATTTTCAATTAAGTCCTATTCATTTAAGAATTATCACATTGAGTCCCATAATTTAAAATTTTTCTGACATTTGGTCCCTCCCCGATTCCATCAAATACTTAATGGAAAACGTACGTGCCATACACATGGCTATTAATAGGTGGGTTTGGGGGAGAAAATTGACTAGGCCTAAAAGTTATGGGACCAAAAGTGCGATTTCTCAGGCACTATTCATATTTATATTTTAAACACTTTTCAATACTTATTTCCAAATTAAAATTTAAAATTTAAAAAAAAATTAAAATTATAATTTATTAAACAAGTTATTTTTAAATTTAAATTATATTTAAAATTCTAATAATTTTAAATTATACTTAGAAATATTAAAATTACAAATAATTTTTAATTTAAATTGATTTTTGATCTTGTAAAATGATATTAATTAATGTAGTTGGTAAAATTATCATAAAAATTTTCAATTTTTTTTATAAATTTAAATTTCAAATATTCTAAATTACATGAAATAAATATTCAATTTTTTAAACATGATACATTAAAGAATTTATTGTGGCAAAAATTTCAAATATTCAAAAGTATTTGAAAAAATAAATTAAATAATTCTTTTCCATTTGTATTTATTAATTTTTCATGTTTGGAAATTTATTTAATTATTAACTTGTTAAATGTTTTGTTATTTCTAAAAATTAGTCAAATTGAAAATAAATTTTAAAATTAATAATTTATAATTTTTCAATATAAATAAATACTTAAATTTATGATTTTTTGTTATTTTTAAAGTTTTCATTGTAATAATGAAAAATTAAATATTTGGAAATTTAAAATTTAAAATTTTCCATGCTTGTTTCCAAATTAATGTTTAGATATAATTTTAAATTATATTTTATTAAGCAAGTTTTTTTCTAAATGTAAATTATATTTTAAATTCTATTAATTTTAAATTATATTTAGAAATAATGAAATTAAAAATATTTTTTAATTTAAATTTCAAAATTAAAATAATCATTTCAAATTTTAAATATAGTTAAAATATATTTAAATTAAAAATAAAATTTAAAATTTATTTCCAAATTAACTAATTTTTAAAAACAAAAAAAATTAACAAGTTAATAACTCAATAAATGTCTAAACAAGAAAAATTATGAAATATAAATTATAATTTTGTCATGTTTGGAAAAGAGATCATTTATATTTTTGAAAACTTTGGAATATTTAGTTTTCAAAAAAAATTCTTGAAAATATTTACATGATAAAAATAAATTCTTTAATTTATAATAATTAAAGAAGTTGGATATTTACTTCGCGTAATCTAGAATATCTTAAATTTAAATTTATAAAAATTATTAAAAAAATTTATAATATATTTCCCTTTTTCTCATTTTTTTTTTCCTTTTTTATAGTTGATTTTCCCTCCAAAATGAAGAGTGAACAGTATCTGGCCAATTTTCTATGCAAAATACAACTGTTGACAGTGAACATGCTCTACATGTGCATTTTTTGTTAATTATTTAACGAAATGGAGAATGTGGGACCAAATGTGAGAAAAATATTAAATTATGAGATTGAATGTGATAATTCCAAAATGAATCGGACTCAATTAAAAATGATCCGAAGTTATGGGACCAAAAATGCAATTTTCCCGAGCTATGATAAACTCTTCAATACAATTTTTTCATGTGGAATAGTTTGTTTCGTTGAACAAAAGTGGACGAGTATGTGACTGTCCTTCTGTATAAACATCAAAACTAGACGCAACAATTAGGATCAATTAAACTCAAGTTGGTTAGGACTTATTTTGTGAGCCCCAAAGCTCCGATGCCAATTGATCTTTTTCAAAAACAATTCAAAAAATTTCTATTCAAATAACTTAAAAGATTTAATAAAGAAAATAGTTTTGATAATCCAAAACTATAATGAATGAAATTTATGAAAACAACAAATATAAAAGACACGAGGATTTATAGTAGTTTGACAAGCCTATATCCACTACCTAAGATATAATCTTAGAATTTTTAACTTGCACATATATTAAATAGAAGAAGATAGATATACAGAAGACATGATATAGAAAATCGAAGGCAATAAGCAACTTCTTCTGCTAACAGAAACACCTAATAGACTACTGATGGAAGGCAAAAGCAAACTTCCACAACGATATTGTTGTAGTGTTCTAGATATATTAGAAAGACTCTTCTTCTTTTTGGCCCATTGCTTTACTCCTTTAAATAGATGAAGTTCATTCAAAATCTTTTGCATCTTCTAGACATGTCATGATGCCATATAAGTTTTAGCCGTAACTTTCCTTTCTTGAGTCCAGGTTGCCATATAAAAATTCTAATAGCATCTTTCTTTTTTTCTTTCTTCTTTGAATATATGAAATCAGCTCTGATCATGTGACTATGTAATTCTCTAACAATAACTTTCCTTCTTTGATTTGCAAGTTGCCATGTTGAAGTTCCAACGGCTACTTACCTTACCTATTGTTGGAAGATCATACAAATTTTTCTTTTTCATTCTAGGCATGAATTAAACAATTATCTTGAAGATTGATCCAACAGATATCTTCCTTTAAATAACTTTTTCTTGATCATAGATTTCCATGTGAAGTTTCCGTAGAAACTTTCCTTCTTTATTTCTAGAAAATCATGCAGATTTTTATTCCTTTTTGCATGTATGAATTGAGTGATTATTTTGCAAATGTTTTAGAATTGAATCAACAGATTTCTTACTTTAACTAGCTCTGCATCATATATAAAAAATAAAGATCATTAATAAAAATCTTGTAGCAACATGATCATTATCAAAACCAACATGAAGAGATCCTAACAAAAACAATCAAACATGATATGCAATGTGCACACAACAACGTTGAAAATACAATCTCCTATTATTTACAATTTTTTTAGGTTTGATTTTGAAGTTCATCATAAGGTCAAACAAGTATTGTTATATCCTTGAAGCTAATCGTAATCTTTATTGCGTATCAAATGGTGGGATGAAATAAACCTTACGAAAATAGCATTTGAAGCATGCCCTCAAATTATCTAAAAATTAGTTGAAGTTTTTTAAATTTAAAGTTTTTAATTGCATGGCCAGAGTTTCCATGCATCGACAAAATTTCTCATCTCTAACTTGAAAGTGTCCAATGAAATTTTACAGTTCTTATAAGAACCTAACTTGCTATTAAATTAATTCGTCCAACAAAATCATTAGTCATAAAAACACGCTTTATATGATTGATAACAAACAATAACGTAAGATAACATATAGAGCCTTGGAGGTGCTCACGAATTTAATCCTTGTGCGAATCAAATGCTTTGTTCGTCGTGTTATGGTGCCCCATATTCATACATCACTACAATGAGAAATTAGTATTAATGGCAAGATGTTAACTAATAATGTGAAATTTTTTATTAAATAAATATATTAAATAAATTCTTTGTAATTATAATATTTTTCACAAATTGTCGATATTGGTTATTAATTCATGATACATATATAGTCGCAATAAAAATTTAATCATTAATTATAATGATAATTTTGTCATTGCTATATATGTGTTACTAACGTCTACAGTGACGACTTAAATACATTACATTAGTCACTAATGATAAATGAAAATTTAAAAAGTGAAAATTAGTTTATGTTAATACTGAATCTATAGAATCATTATTATGACTAAAGAATATCTACTTTCACTTAAGATTTTGTCACCAATATAATATTTATTTTTTGGGCAGCATGTATGTTTGTGTATATAGTATGTTATTGGCCTACCTCACGAGGGGTAGGGAGGATCCATTAAATCCTTCAACCTCCTACACCTTACATAAATTTGATTGCCCACTCTATGACCAACTGTGCATTTAATAGCTAATTCCTCTCATAATTAAGCTATTACTTAAAGTATAGTTCTAAAAGATTTTCTTTATCCCTAACTTGAGCCATTGGATTTTTTCTTTTCTCTAGGGATCATATTGAATGAAACATAAAAGTGTTACATTACTTATTTAATCCGAGCAAGCCGAAACAAGTTCACTATTTTTAGTATTTCCACCAATATGATCTTTGTATCTTATCATCTTCACTCTTCAATAAAATTTAGATTTTACATTTTTAGGCTCACTAAATTATCATTATAATGATAAATTCTACTAATAACATATTAACATTTATTGATTTTTTTTTTCACCTTACCCTTTCAATTCTAAACTTCATTGCAAAAAGAGAAAGAGTAAAGGAAAATGAGTTTGTTGTAAATAAAATTACTTTAGAATTGTAGTTGGTGATTCATTTCCTACATAATTTTAGTTCTATGCTTTAAAAATATGTGAAAAGTAGATTAAAATGATAATTGGTGAATATAAATATCTTGTACGTTATGCCCCTCAAAACTTTTAACTTTTGCATAAAAAAATGATATCATAGATTCGAAATATTGAACTCAAATTAATCAAAAAACTAAGAATTAAAATAATTTAATCACTAAAAGAAAAAGTATAATTCACAACAATTTTTTTGGGCACAATTTCATTTTTGTTGTTGTTGGTTAAGGTTTGACAACAAAAAATATGTATTGTTGCAGAATGATATATTTTGCTTCTATTTATCATGTATCGAATCTATCATGTATCAAAATGATATATTTTGCCTCTACTTAAATTTTTTTAGAATGAAAAATATGTATTGTTGCAAAATGATATATTTTGCCTTTATCTATCATGTATCAAATCTATTAGGCAACAATATTAAGAAATCACAACAGAATAATTTGTTGCAAAAGAATATTTCTTTTAGTAACACAGTAAATCGTAGGAAGATCAATAAAATTTGGCAACAAAATATTTTGTGCCATATAAGTATTGAAAGGCAACCAAATATTTTGTTGAGAATGCTTAATAGATTGGCAACAAAATATAATCATAGCCAACTATTAGAGTTTCTCAACAAAATATTTTTGTTGATCTTAGATTATTTTAGGCAACGAAACTTATTGTCGTTAATACATCAATATAATTGGCTATGAAAATTAATCGTGCCAAAAAATTAGAGCTTTTACAATGAAAAAAATTCATAGCTATTCTATCTTTTTCAGCAATAAAATGTCTTTGTAAATATTTTGACAATTAAGAATGATGTTTGTCGTTGGCTAATCATTGAGTATTTTTGAGCATGAAAATTTTTTTAGTACTTTTGGGTAAGATATATTTTGTGGCAAATTATTGAATACTTTTGAGTGTAAAAACTTTTGTTGCAATTATTGATGCATTTAGTTTCAAAATAATTTGTTGAAAATTGATAAATGGATTTAGGCATGGACTATTTTGTTGCAATTGTATTCTTCCAAAAAACAAAATGATAAAGTTATTGCTTTGCTCTAAATTGAATAAAACTAACATTAATCCTATTAATACTACTTCATTGTCCTAAAAAGTTAAGTTATTCTTTTATAATTTAATTAAATAATGCAAAGTACCCAACATTAAATTTTAAAAAGATCATTTTGTACTGATATAGTTAAAAAATTAGAATTTTGGAAAAGAGAGAGTAATGTATATTAACTATATATTTGAGTTTAATATTGACACATCTATTTCTTCTTAATTAAAATAAGAAATACCAAGTGATATGGGTCCCTTTTTTATATATCTTTGTTGATGAGCATGATTTAGATAAAAGATAAATTAATATATTACTATTATTTCATTATATATACTTTTATAGGTATTTATTTAAATATATTTTTTAATTTTTTAAGTTATTAAAACTAAAAATTTAGCAAATAAAGAAATAGAAGTCTGATTTCTTTATATATATATATATATATATATTTGATTAATCTTGATTTTAATTGGTATTTAGTACATCTTTTTAGTATATGAAGTATCAATTCGATTCTCAATTTAATTTCACAAAATGAATTTTTTAATTAAAATATATATATATATGTATATTTATTTTTTAGGCATCCTAAATAAAAAATTATATATAATATCACCAACCATAATGGTACAAATTGGCGCCACTTCTTCCCACCACCATAACTCCCCTTCAATTTGGCGCAACCTCTTCCCATGACCATTCTTCTATACCCACCACCATAACTCTCCTTCAACTACACCCCACCCCACTCTCCACACACCCACACCACACAGACAGAAGTTCCTGCACACACCACAAGCATATGCTGTCTGCTCACACATACACATAATCGCACACGCACAACCAGCAGTCTTGTGCACACACACATTAAACACTTAATTCTACATACATACACGATCGAGATACCAAATAAGACAACAAAAGCAACTCTTTATACTCCACAAAGGTAATTCTTTTTGTTATTTACTTCTATATATTGAATGGTGTACTTATTATTAATTTTAATTATATAGTTGTGGATGATGGCCATTTAGATTTTAAGTTAAAATTGCCTATGACTCTAGAAATTATATCTCTACCAAATTATAAGTTTTTTTTTTCTTCTTTAGATTCTTAAAATTCTTTAAAATAATCGAATTGAGAAAATGAGTTTGGACATTGAATTATTAAACATGCTTTATCTGAATATGTGATTCATTTTCAAAAATTATCTATTGAGGTTAAATTTGATTGATATCGTGTACTCTTAGTTTACTATAATATATGTTAGTTTCAGCATGATTAACAATTTCAATAGCTTCTATTTCTTTTATACATCTTTTTTGATAACATTGGTACCGTTTCATATACTAAATTGATTAAACCATATCACACTTTACAAAAGTTCTAGTTTTGTTCTATAGATATCAATACTATTATTTTTGTTAACAGTAACACCTAGCTTCTTTTTCTCTTTTTTCCCCCCTATTTTTCTTGGATATGAAATATTGCATCATGGTAGTGGAGGCTAAATCATTATTGTAGCAAAATGCAACATAAGTTCTACCACATTTGAGAGTGAAAAGGAGATGCAATTTCAATTGAAAATGCAACTTAATCTGTTGTATTCTTAGGGCTGAAATACAGTAGAAGTGGGCTGAAAATTCAACCTCTAGAGGCCAAAAATGCAGCAGAAATTCTGCATACAATTACTGCAATTTTGCAGCAAACATATGCAAAAGCAGCCCCAAAATTGTAGCAAATATATGCAGAAATTATGTTGCATTTCAAGCCTTTAAAGGTTGAAAATTCAGCAAGAAAATTTTTGCAGTAGAAATCACAGATATAGAGTTTATCAACATGCCTGGAATGCCAAGGACGTGAAATATAAATTCTTATTGTATTCTATTATCAAAATGAGCGATAAGTTTTTTTTTCATTTTGAATGTAGTACATGTGAATGCAACTTCCAAAATTAGATTGGTTGGTAGAATGGATATGGATATGAAAATTTGATTCATTTAAATTTGAGTTTTAATTGTATTTCATATTATATCTCATTTTGACATATGTGCATTTCATTTCTTATTCTTTTGATTATTTACGATTTTAAATACACATATTGATTAATTGATATATATTTATTTTTGGCGATAAGGAATTGAAAAATGGTTAATGCAGTTCGCAATCGAGCTAGTGTAACATTGGGTAGGAGTCTGCATCCAAGTGTTTTGTTGCCTACAACATCACTGTCTCAGGGATCGCCGACTTCCTCAGATCAAGATGGTACTACGTCACAGACCCCTCCTAGTAGCAAATGTGCAATATTATAAAAATCAAATTTTATTTTCAATATAACTTTACGTTTATTTTAGATAATTGGTATTTCTTTTTGTAAATATAGCTTTTAGGATGAATAAAAATTTTTGGGGTCATACATGAGGAATAGGCCTTCGAAAGCTAAATAAGAAAAACAAAGAGAAGTTGGTTATCCACATTGATTATGTACAAGGAGTTGATTTATTTATGAAGTATGCAGAGGAACATATTGGCGAAGAATGTGACATTAGGTGTCTGTGTATGCATTGGTTGAACTCATACATTAACAATAAGAAAGTAGTGCTTGATCATTTACTTATTCGAGGAATAGATACCGAAATACACTAGGTGGATTTATCATGGTGAACCCTCTAACTATCAAGTTCCTAGTGGTGATTCTGATAATGACAATGTGGATGAGGAAGATGACCACACAAATGGGGTGAATAATATGTTAGATGATCTTGGTAAGTTTTATGATCATGTTGGTGGTTTTGATAAATGCCATAATAACATAGCTGAAAAAGAAAGTGAAGATGTACCAATGACCTTTACCGAACTATTAAAAAAGGCTGAACAAGAATTATATTTGGGTTTCTCGAAGTTCTCGACATTATCTTTTGTTGTGCATTTACTCCACTTAAAGGTGTCTAATAAGTGGACCAATAAGTCATTTGACATGATGTTAGAAATGCTCAAGAAAGTTTTGCCTAATGGTGAAACTCTTCCAAAAACATACTATAATGCAAATTTTTTTTGAAAGACTTAAGGTTGAGATATATTACAATCCATGCATGTAAGTATGATTGTGTATTATTTAGGAAATAGTATGAAAAGTGTCAAGAGCGTCCTGTTTGTGGTATTTCTAGATGGAAAGTTGACGATAGGAAGGGAAAGAAAATTCCTCACAAGAATACTGCTCTGTTGTCCATTAGAACCAAGGTTATAGAAATTGTTTATGTCATCAAAAATAGCAGCAGATATGAAATGGCATCTTGATATACACATAGACAATGAAAAAGAGTTGAGACATCCAACTGATACACCAATTTGGAAAGAGTTTGATAAAGAGCACCCATGATTTGTACAAGATGCCCATAATGTAATACTTGCTTTGGCAATTGATAGTTTCAATCCATTTGGTACTATGAATAATTCTTATAGCATATGGCCCGTAATTACAATTCCATATAACTTGCCTCCTTGAAAATGTATGAAGAAGTCATATTTTATGATGTCATTACTCATCCTAGGACCTCGACAACCAGGAAAAGGCATTGATGTTTATTTACAACCATTAGTTGATGAACTAAAGGAATTATGGGAAAAAGGCTTGCAAACCTATGATGCTTTTTCTAGGAAGAATTTTCAAATGTATGCTGCTTTTTTGTGGACCATTAACGATTTTCCTGCATATGGTTGTTTGTCTGGTTAGAGTATAAAAGGTTACATGGCTTGCCACATTTGTAACAAAAATACATGGTCGAAGAGATTGAGAAGCAAAATTTGTTACATGGATCATCGTCGATACTTGTCATGTGGCCATAAATGGCGAAGGAATAAAATAAAGTTTAATGGTACAGAAGAAAAAAACTTAGCACCAAAAATTTTATCGGGAAAAGATATATCATGTCACACAATGTATTTAAAATGTACTAAAGCTAGAAAACATCTCCATTTTAGGAAAAGTAGACGAGATAAACAAGATTTTAATTGGACTAAAGAGAGCATTCTTTTCAAATTGCCTTATTGGGAAACATTACTTTTAAGACACAATCTTGATGTAATGCACGTTGAAAAAGATATTTGTGATAGTATTTTGGAAAAATTGTTGGGCATAGATAAAAAAACAAAAGATGCATATAAAACAAGAAAAGCTTTAGAGGATATGAACATAAGGAAGAAATTACATTTAAAGAAACGAGATGATGGCAGATATGATGTACCACTAGCATCCTATGCAATGTCTAAGAAAGAAGGGCAAGAGTTCTGTGAATTTCTTAAATAACAAAAGTTTCCACATGGGTATGCTTCTAATATATCCAATTGTGTGAATGTTTCTGAAGCTAAATTAGTACATTTGAAAAGTCATGACCATCATGTTTTCTTACAACGACTGCTTTCATATGGCATTGTGGATGTTTGAGCAAAGAACTATCTACTACATTGTTTAAGTTGGGGGATTTCTTTCAGAGATTGTGTTGTAGGAAGTTAATGGTAGAAGACGTACAAAAAATGGAAAAAGACATTATTGAAATATTGTGTAAGCTTGAAATGATTTTTCGACTAGCTTTCTTTGATGTTATGGTACATTTAGCCATTCACCTACCACATGAAGCCATGTTAGTTAGACTAGTTCAGTATAGATGGATGTACCCCATCGAAGGGTAACAAAAATATTATTTTCTTCTAGAGATCTACATTAAAGATATTTTATTATCTATGATGTTATTTAATAGGTTCTTGGGTACACGAAAAGATTATGTACGAAATAAAGCTCGTCAAGAAGGATCAACTGCAAAAGCTTATATTGTTAATGAATGTTTGACATTTTGCTCAATGTATCTTGAAGGAATTGGAACTAATTTTAACAAAAAAGAGCAAAATTTTGATATGAAAGTTGATGGTAGGTTATCGGTCTTCTCACAAAAGTTACGACCATTTAGGGCTGCCAAATATATTGAGCTTGCAAATAATGAGCTAGATATGGCTCGTTGGTATATATTGAGTAATTGTGAAGAAGTAAATCAATTTCAGAAGTAAGTAATATATAAGTTATAACCTAACACAAATAGTATGTTTTTTAATCCTTAAGTTTAAAATCATAAAAAGAAATATTTTATGTCATGCAGAAAACACAAGAAGATACTTAAGCGAGAAAGTCTCTAAATCTGGAAAATAGACATAAAGAGCAATTTCCACAGTGGTTTAAGCAACATGTAAGTGAAATAATTGAAAATTCAATATTTCCTACTAATTTCTTTATTTCATATTCAAAGTTATCTAATACTATTTTATTTATCTTGTAGATGGCACACCTAAAATATCATATAACCCACAAGAAGTGACAGATGAGTTATATACATTGGTTTGTGGACCTCATATGATTATGAAGAAATATCTTAGGTGTATTGTAAATAGAGTGAGATTTAATACTAAGGAGCGTGATAGTCGTCGTATAACACAAAATAGTGGTGTTATGGTTGAAGGTTACCATGACAACAATGTCATTGAATTTTATGGCATTATTATTGAAATCATTAAGTTAGACTATATTAAAGACAACTATGTTGTTCTTTTCAAGGCTCAATGGTTTAATGTTGGTAATGAGAAGTCCATCATACAAGTTGACAGAAAAATTACTAGTATAAATATTAGTCCCACTTGGTATGAGGATGATCCTATCATACATGCATGTCAAGCAAAGCAAGTATTCTACATTGATGATACTAAATTGGGCAAGAATTGGCAAATAGTAATTCATTTTCAACATCGACATGTATTTGACATCTTGGAATCAGAAGATGGAGACAATAAGGAGGATGATGAGGTCTATCAAGAAGATGAATCATTGGGACTCAGAATACCAATCGAAGATACAAATGGATTGACATCACTTGGTAGTGGAGATGTTGAATTAGAAGTTATTAGGAGTTATTAAGGCCACTCTAATCCAAAATTTAGAAAGTAAGTTTGAAAACCTTGATTTCATTGTATATAATGTTGAACAAGAAGATGATAAGTTAGTCAACTATTGTGATATGGAGGAAGAGTTTCAAAGCAGTGATGATGATAGTGACTTAGAATGAATCAAGTATACAAATCTCTACTTACAGCACGGGTAAATATTATAAAATTTTATTTTGGTGTTGAGCATAAATTTATATTGTTCTAGATATATATTTATTATTTGTGATATGATAATGCTCAATGAGAGATTTTAAGTGAAAAGTTTAGTGCTAGTATATCTTGTTTAACTTTTGGAATTGGTTTTATGTATTTAGACTTGAACAATATATGGTTTGGCAAAGTTATTAATGTAAAATTGGGTGAGGATTTCCATAGTTTTGATTCACTTCAAGATGGGAAGATACTGTAAGTTTTTTACTTTTGTAATTTGTTTTCACGAGCATATTTATATAATATATTAAGGTGACTATTTTATTAGTTAAAGGACAAAGAGAAAAGCTATTTCATTTGTCATTGTGGCGGATCTTATGTAAATATCATCATATAAATAAAATTATGACAAACTTCTCATTTCTATTAAGGTAACTTTACACTCCAATGCTTGTAAGCTTTGTTTATATTTAATTATTTATAGTTGTATGTTGAAATTCTTGAAAATTAGCTGTCTTGTTAAATGTTAAATGCATATCTTAGTAAATATACTCTAGTTGTTTCTATAGGCCACGTTTGATTCAAAATTTTGATAATTGGGGCTATTGTAGTAGTGGGATTAAAATTTGATATTAACCACATCTCATATCTTTAGACTATCGTTTGATATGCAAGATTGGAGTTGAAGATTAGCCACCACTCAATGGCACTCCTAATGTAGTCTCTCATTTGTCATGCATTACTATAAATAATATGCCCATTATGCCCTTTGTCATTCAAACCATCCAGGTAAAAAAAGGTGTTCCTCAATGATCCCCAAGAAAAAAGAAAGTTCATCATACTTGTACCAAAATCATCTCTTTTTCTCATATGCCCCAATTGTTGCTCTAAAGAAAGAATAGGAAAAACTGGCGCAAGCGAACACCACGGCCACTGCACAACTCATAGCCTAGTCTAGGTATTTCATTCAATCCTCTTGTATGCCATTTTAGTTCTTAAATTGTTTGAATGTCTTGAATTGTGTGAGCCATATTTTTAGGAGAAAAAGAAATGTTCCCTAGTGTGGACCGGCTTGTTTAAGACACGCAAGATTTGCTAGAGTTGTAGCTTTTAATTCCGGAGGAATAGGGATGTTGCGAGGGCTTGTGATTGTCGGTTGTGCTTGATAATGACAATAATGCTTAGTTGTTCTCTCTCTCTCTCTCTCTCTCACTCACACACACACACACACACACACATACTCTAAATCTATGGAGTTTGGGAAATTATCAAGAGTGGTCCTTTCTTTTCGCGTCATTTTATCTCATTTCTAAAATGTGAGTAGTACGAATCTCTTCAGACATGGTGTCGTCTATAATGAAAATTTTCAGATTGTTAAATTGAGGTACAACTAGACTTGAATACTATAGTCATGCCGACAACACACCTTTTAGTGAATCAAGATTGTATACACTTGTGTGGTCAGGGAAAAATAGACCCCAATTCCTCTCAAATTCCAAACCAAGATTCCTATTCTCATTGAATAATGAAAATATGTACACATCTATTTCCTCTCCTGGCTTTGCAGGAGTACCAGTATCATTGATGACAAGATGAGATTTGTGTTGTAAGTTTGTGCGTTATCTGAAGTAGTAGTAGTCTCCTTTGGGGATCCTGTAGAAGGCCATCCAGTCTCAGTTACCATAATCTAAATAGTTCTGAAATTCAAAGCTACTATGATGATCAGAGAAAAAGGAAGTATCCCGGTGCCTTTATTGATTGGGGCATGTAAAGGCAAAGCCGGAATAGAAAAAAAGGCGAGACTTTTTATTCGTATGTAATGGGTTATTGTTAAAACAGTAAGTGTTCAACGTGCCATTTAATATTGTATTTTTTAGTTTGTTTCAATACCGTTTTTTACTAATATCAAATCTATTGATCCATCTAGTATGTTTGTAATCCACCCGTTTAATATAGTTTTCAACGCATGCATGTAAGATGAATAAATAATGAGATTGTGTATTTATCTTCAAATAAATGATTATATCAATTTATAGACACATAATACATTTGTTCACTACTCATTAAGGTATTAAGAATTGCATTTTACTTTATAGTTCATACATTTGGTTTGCTTGTATGTCGTATTTCTATTGGGTTTTTTTTTTTTACTTACATAGACAATTTTGTTCTCCCGAATTCTTTACAATAAACTAGTTTCAATGCCTCTTATATAATATTATTGTAATTAAGCTTTTGCAATCATCTTTTGTCAATCGTGTATCATTTTCATGTGTTTGTATAGGGAGCGTTTGTCAAATGCATTTGAAATCATCACCTCAATGCCTTTGGTGGGGGGGACATATGGTCCTACGTCAATCTCGGACATCTCAGAATCCTAGCCGTTGGTTTTACAAGTTCCCTAAAGGAAGTAATCACGATGGCCACTTCATATGGTGGGATGTGTACCAAGGTGTCACCTGGCATTATTCACACGGAGAGCATGGGTCATATAAACAAGCATCTTCGGGGCCATGCAGTCCTAGTGGCTATGTTCACACTCATTCAGCTAACTGCAATTCAAAGACCCTGGATAGCGGTTGCTTTGATCATAAAGAGAATAGCGAGAGTTCACATCAGGTCCCTCGATTCAAAATCCGCGTTCTGTGCCTCCTGAAGTGTTTAACCCTCTCCTTCCCCCTAATATAAAATTTGCAATGCTTTTTAGTAATTGTCTCGATTGTGGGTGTGTTATCTTTGTTGCTTTTGTTGGTTTGTTATTAGGTTTGGCCATAGGAAAGGTAGTGTTCTAGCATGTGAATAAGTAAGTAAACACGGAGATGTAAAGTGTAAATACGTGTGTTATGTGACTTTTTATGTATATTATTGTTATCGGCTTGTATTAACCTCCCATTTGCATCACAAAGTTTCTTTATGGCAGATACTTTTGAATCGCATAATATTTGTGTTATGAGATGCTAGCTGATTGGATATTACTGTGTTCCTTGTACCATGGGCAGGATTATGCAAACTATAATAACTCATTTGGATTATGCCCTGGGGTTGATGAAAGACATGGCAAATTTTGTCTGGGATATCTACAAAACCATAGATTAATTAATCTGGTTTGTTAATCTTAGTTTGTCTATTAATTAACATCTTAATTAAGTTTCCATTCCCACTTGTTACGTGTGAGATACTTTATCCAGAGTGACCTTATATGGCATGCAGACATGCACACATATAGGTTGTACTATGTATAAGAGGCCATACGAGTTTGTTTTTGGAATACTTGAATTGAAATTCTAGTCAAACAATATTGAAAACTCAGCTGTGATGACCTGTGGTATGTCTCCACTTCTCCTATTGACTACTATTTACCTATAATACCTATTTGTTAATTATTCTGAATTATCAATGAATTGAAGGTAGAATGTGATGGATGATGGGTCCAGATTGTTTGTAAATAAGTAATTTGGTCATTACCAGTGAAAGTGTGTTGCAATTAAGAATTCACCCTGTGGTCAAAAATAGGTGCTTCGTAGGTGACACTTATAACATGCATCTTTATCCATCTGTGGCTAGTATAGTTTATAGTTTTATTCCAAAAGTAAACTTTACATATATAAACATATACATATAATAAATTCTAAAGAAAAACTTAGGGATATTATTAGGGGGGAAAAATAATTGAAAGAGGAAATGATTTTAATAAAAATCCCCGTAGTAGCATAATAGTTATTACAAGCCATTTATGATTATAAAAGCAAAATCATTACCATATCAAGAACAGCTGCCTCACCTTTAATTCCCAAAATTGATGGGTTATAAATAGGAATAATTTCTAAATGGGAATTATAAGGGGGAAAAAAAATGGTCTGTGCTTCCAATAATTAGTCATGGCAAAGTTATTTTACTCCTTTTATGCCATAGCATAACACTCCTAAATTCAAGGAACACTGTGAAAGGATTTTTATGATTATCCAGACTCATTTTGTGTGGCCTTCGGTGTGCCCACATGACCATGAGGAACACGCCAAGACTCGCAATGATTTGCTTTTGACATATAAATGCTAATAAAGCTATAGAAATTTACTAGCATGTACGCTTCAGTTTTCTAATTGGTGCATAAAGTAGTTTGTTTACTTTTCTTTTCTACGTTCAAAGTATGCAGCTTTGGATCAGGTTTAAGTACCAATTGAATTCATATTTTTAACATACACATGTACCACCAAGCTGTTTGTGATTTGAGAACTCCATTAAAAGGTTGTGGCAAGAGTCATTTCCCTGATTGGTAGTTGTGATAAACATGTGGCATAAATAGATAGGGAGCATGCATATAATATCATTCATCGCCTTCTTCTTGAATAGAGGGGAATAGAGAGTCTTTTATTTACACTTATTAAAAACACCATTCCAACCAAAAACCAGGGATAGCACCGTCAAATCCCCGAAGTCAAGATCAAATTTTCTATGTGCCACCATGGATCGAGGAGATTGAGAGGGATTTCATCAGACGGATCACGGGGTTTGCTCATTTGGATGGAAGACATCTCAGTCACTTCGATGTCAATGTGATTACCTCATGCTTCAGTCAGTTAATGCTAAGTTCGGGACAAATTTAACTAATAAAGATGCAATCACTAATTTCAATTAACTGCAACAGAGGCACCATGTGTTTGGATTATTGATCTCATTATCGTCTGTGCACCATAATAAAGAAAATAATATCGTGCCGGTAGACCCCTTCATCTGGGACTATGTTACCATGGCATGATTTTCATTTTCTATATCTTGGTCATCATATTCTAGTCTATGTGTTATTTTCCTTATCTTATCTAAATACATGTTTTGTGTTTTGTAGAAATTTCCTTTATTGGAGGCATACATGATTAGAGGGGAACCTCAGTAGTTTGAGCTATGTGAGATTTTCAGCTCACCCAAGCTGATTAACCTATTTCAATAGATGGACATCATCCAAATCTCGAATGATAGTGTTGCTCACCCTATTATACATGTGATCAACAATCATGTTACACCATTGGCATCCCATGCACCACCCATAAACCAACCTTTGTCTTTATCTTTCTGGAATAATTTGGCCAAGGTTTATGGGCATAATGATGCAAGCCAAAACTCTCGTCCGCCAATTTGTTCTCTGGTGGTAACGATCATCTATGGACATAAAATGATGAAATGGAGATGTTTAGGTTAATGAATGCTTCCCCCTACTGGGTGTCCAATGAGCTTCCATGCATCTTCCTCTAGTACCCCCAAACATCGTGGAAAGAAGTGAGGTATCTTAAAGTTTATCATTTAAGAATGTATTGTTGTCTTAGGACTATGTTGATTTCGTATCCACAATCATATATTTCCTTTATGTTGCATGTTTGTTAGAGTAAATGGCTTATAACATTGTTGCATTGTCGCGCTAATTGTTGGCTGAGGTGTTGCCTACTTGTTGTATGTTTGTCAAAATTATGTCAGTTTTTATTTTTCCTAAAAAAGATTATATGACCATTATCTCACATACAATCTACAAACATATAGATGGAATATTAAAAAACAAATAGATGAATTGCTAACCGTGTGAGATCACAAAATGGAGTAGAATTTTTTTCAAGAACTTGTATGGTTCTGGAGGATTTAGTTTAATTAACTAGGCAGAGAAGAGCAATTGAATTCACTATTGAATGGTTGTTCATTCAATAGTGCACAAGAATGTCCATTGCTGCTTTGGTGAATGAGCATCAAGAAAGATATTGAATGGTACATGCTTGCTTGATCATCATTGAATGCTAAACATTTGCTTATTTTTAATACTCCACAATTGTATCATCCAGCCTGTGGAGCCATAGCCCAACTATAATTTACTCAATCAAAATCGTGAATTCCTTTTTTCATGGACAATCACACTATAATTTACTCAATCAAAATCATGAATGCCTTTTTTTATACATTGTTGTCCAAGAAAGCGAGAGGGGAAAACAAAGGCATTATCTATTCCATGAATAAAAACTCATCATCAATACTATGTTGGCCCCCTACGTGTTGCTACATACGCATTAATAATAGTTTTTGGGAATTCTAGCAATAGTGCGCCTATCAATATCAGTCATAAAATGCACTTGGCTCGTATAATACATTACAGTACTATCCAAAGATCCACACACAAGTTTACCAAATCAAGGCTAGCTTCAATACTATACACTCGATGACAAAGCTAGGTACATTAAGCTTCACGCAATTGGAAAATGCTTTAGTGTACTATAGCATAATACAATATCTGAACAAGGAAAACAGTAAATATTAATCACATCTCAAGCTAAAGAAGCATAGACATGTTAAGAAGTCAAACGTTGCAACAACACAATAGTTCTACGCTTAACCCGAGCAAACAGCGAAGATGACAACATAAGATATTAAGAAAGCTTGTCACAATCCATATCCATGAAGAGCATCACAGGCGCATCAGGCTTAGCATGCACAAAACATAGACAACCCATTCGTCATAGAGGTTCAAAATACAAGTATACTAGCAAATTAATAGATGACCCAACCCTTGTACGCTTAGCCACAATAAGGGTCAAACAACGGCCTAGTTAAAAAAAATGCTATGTGCGCTATTAAGGGCACAAAGTACCTGAAATGAGCAATATAACAAAACGAGCCCGTGCATCTTTGTTTCTTCCCAGAAGCCATCTATATTGACTTTATTGTGCGCTAGATGGTGGATAGCCCAGGTTTGATCATCTAAACTCAAATCTGGGACTTCAGTAAGGGCTTCGAACAAGGATGTTCTCAACAAAAAGTCCAAATTAGATGCAGGCACCGGCAGTTGGAGTAGCTTTTTAGCAACCCCAACAATAGTTGTTTTTGTCTCCTCTAGCACTATCCCTATCATCTTCTCGAATTTAATATTGAGTGGATCGATCCTCCTTCACTTGCTAGTTAAGAAGCCTTCTTTTTTTATCCAAACACTGATAGTGGAGTGATAGATACAGCATCAACCTCGGCATTAGTACCCAATGTAAAGCCAGTAGCTGCCTCCATATTCTCAACTAACATCTCTGTATCCTTAAGATTGTCTCTCTCATATAACAACTCTTAAACAATGTCAGCTACATTAAATGATTGATCTCATGTGGCCCTATCGTTACCAAAGATCTCAACCCAACTCATGTACCAAGGTGCGACTTCCCTCTAAGCTTTGCTGCATCAAGTTGCACCTACACAGAATGTCAATTGGATGTAATTACACTTTATAAACATAACATAATGAAACATATGGTCTCAAAAAACTTGATATATATATAAGCGATATATGCACCTTGATGTATTCTGCCCATACAGCTTCAGACTCCACAATAATCATATGTAAGGTAGGATTCATGGTAGCTCCACCACCTCCACTACAACCAAGTATGCCTTTCAACATAGCATACGTCTTCTTCCACACATGCAACTTGGACTTTATATATAATGTTTAATGAGGATGCCACTACTAGGGAATTTCTCGGCCATCATTGACTCTAATATAAATATATACCCACCTTTGAAAGAGCCATCACACCGCCATCTACCTACTTGTAAGTGCTTCAGTTCCTATATCAAGACCTCCTCCTCCTGATGTGTCCAAAAACGACGTAGGACAGGGGCGGCTTTACTTGACCTATCTATGCTGTGAGAGGAACATCTAAACAACGCCATCACCTATTTCAAGAACATTAATTGTATCTTGATATCAAAATATAAGGGAAGCAATAATTTAAACTCCTTGAATATAAATACACATGTATATATTATGGCAAATGCAACACGTACAATCACACATAAATAATGATGGGCACATAATTAACAGACAAAGTCAAAATTATGTAACTAATACTATGAAATTAAGCTTCCAAAATCACACCATATTTCACCATACATCAAATTCATAATAAAGCTAATATTTAGACATGTATATTTTCTCACTCATTCAACTAATATAAAACAATTTCAACATCCATGATCGTAATAGATGAAATTCATATGACCCAATATTCATCTTGTAGTCTAAACCTAGCATCCTAGGACATCGAGTAAGCCACTCTCCATGATTGATACATATTGGCAGCTAGTGTATCGTGCCAAATGTTCCACTTGGTGGAGCCCTCAATCGTGTCAATATTGTCAACTTCCATCAGTGGAGAATCGTCATCACGACCTAAAACTTGATCCTCGAATAGGTTATTAGGCATCCGTGCAAGTGGAGCCCTCAATCGTGTCAATATTGTCAACTTCCATCAGTGGAGACACGTCATCACAACCTAAAACTTGATCCTCGAATGGATCAGTAGGCATCTATGCACGGATGTAATTGTGCAAAAGCACACATACTAATATTATCATATTTTGTGTCTTGATTGGATAGTAAATAGTGCTCCTTAGAACAACCTATCTCCCCTTAAGTCCAAATGCCTTCTCAATCACGTTGCGTGCTCTAGCATGCTTCATATTAAAATATTCACGAGGGTTTTGTGGTGCCAGTACCCTGTCGCTCCAGTCATTAAGGTGGTACTTTACTCCACGGTATGGAGTCAAAAACCCTTCATAGTTGGTATATCCAGCGTCACATAAGTAGTAATTTCCTGCACAAGCCATAAATTCCAAAAAAGATTAGATCGAACTTCAAAATATACCAATACTAAAGAATCAAAGTATTGTTTAATCTATTATGTTATACCAGCAGGTACTTTAAGCCCATTAGGCTTGTTAGCAGCAGCACGTAATATCCTACTATCTGCAACCAAGCCTTCCCAGCTGACAAGTACATAGATAAAATTCATGTCACAATTGCATACACCAAGAACATTAACTGTGATCTCACTCTTCCTAGACCTGTAATGCATTTGGTCGGTGGTTGGTACACAAACCAATATATAGGCCCCATCAAGGGCACCAAGACAACCCCACAAAATTCAAAAGCATTCTGATCTCATAATAAGGGTCATACATAAAATCACAACAGAAATTACTATATCAAAATTATTTAAACACACCTTAAAGCATCTCCATGTCTCATTGGTGCAGTCATCATCAATAGGTTGAGGAGTCATGAAGAGCAAGGGATTTATCCTTATAACTACTTTCAGATATTTTTTGAAATACTTGTTAATTGTATGACCAGATCGTTTAAAATCATGCTTAACGATCATATTTTTCTTATGATGTGCTAGAATAGACAAAAATGTGGCTACTTTTTTTGGGATTCCTACAAACTTTTTGTTTCGAAGCCTCCCTATGTGCTCCATCAAATAACAAAGCCGCCAAAAGGCACTTCTATCCATACGCAAGTTATCCTGCTTGATCATTGACTTCCACTATCTCTCTCAAATGTTTTAATTGGTTCAGTATCTTAGAAATGACACTCCACCTCCTAGACAACATAGTTCTCCTATTGTCCCATCTCCCATTATATATGAGGTAAGCAAGATAAAGCAACATCATGCAAATTATTCTTCGCATTAAAAAAACGTAAATTAATATCAAAAAATGGATTTTGGCATCTCAGTCCATAAGAGATTGCTACAAAAAATCTACAAGAAAAAAGATATAAAAGCAATTACAAACCGGGGGATATCACACTTTTATAATCATTTATTGCAACTTGATAGGACAAATTGGTTGCTTCACATGTGTTATTGTCATTCAATCACGGTATGTGCCGCACTATGTATTACTAGTTATAACAGTATATATTAAAAAAGGATATTAAAGTATATATTTCCCCAACCCTATTAAAAAAGAGAATGATGCAAGAAACAAACATCTTGTGTTCACATAAAATCTTATACACATGTAAAAACATTCAAGAGACCAGAAATGGTAACAAACAACTTCCTCAAAAACACCAGCAAAAACAAGATCAATTCTACACTCTTCGAAATGCTACAGAGATGATGGCACATTAACATTACCTTATATGCTATATGCACAACAACTCATGAATTAGCATTATAAAAATTATGATATTTTTACTTTAGTTTACATATCTTCACCACTTGAGTTGAGGCCCCCTCATTTTCTCATCCCCATTCATTGTAACACGAATATACACACTTTTATCATCCATGTGATATGAGTGAGTTCAAATTCTGGCATTTAAGCAAAGCTTTCTCCTTCAATTGAAGATAAACATTTTAATTATTAAGTTTTAGAGCATATTGGCGCAGACACACATATGAAAAAGTATTGGTACAATTTTAAATTGTTCTAAAACAATAATAAGACATATATTACCAAATTGTTTTAAAACAATAACAGCAAGTGATGTTTATATGATGAAATCTTGACAAAGCATGGCACCATTATCCCACACAATTCTAACAATGCATATAAAAATAAATATATTATAAGAACAAGTTAAAGTCATAATCATAACTTTAAAATATGAGAAACAAACAAATATATGCTGAAATATATGGGAAACAAAATCTTGATTAGAGGTGACGTCTATTTTATTTTATTTATTTATTTATATGGATGGAGTTTGGTACTATTACGACTTCAGTGAGGGTGAAAAGATGAGAAGCACGTAGCATAACATGTGAGTCTAAACCAAATATTCTTTTCCTCTGTGTATCATACGTGGTCGATCATTCACATACACAGAGTCCTAAGAAAGAAAACATTTTCTTATGCTCCAAACAACTCAAAACAATTTCCCCTTGAACAAAGCCATTTTCAACTAAATCAAACGACAAGATGAAAAAATACATACAAAATACCTTAAATCAAAATGCGAGGAGAACGCTGGACCTATGCGAAGCTCATGGAAATAGAAGCCTCAAAACACACCCAAATCTGGAAAGAAAAGGGAAAATAAAGATTTATCAAATTGAAATTTCTAATATGGTAACTATGATAGGGAGATTTTAAAAAAAGATGAAAAAAAAGTGCAGAACACTATGCAGATGATGGAAAATCGTGGTCGTTTCCTTCAACCCCAGGTTCAACAACCTTCAATTACACTTCAGTCCTAGAGGAAGAGTTCCTCAAATATCTTCGATTTCTACAGTAGGAAGGAAAACCAAAAGGGGGATCTGCGATGGAGCCGAGTTGTTGGTTGTCAAAGCAAAAAATGGTGTAAAAATGTAAAATGGGTGTTGTTAATAGAGGGCAAAAATGAAAATTTACTTTCCTAGCAAAATTTAAAAATGGAGTGCAATTATTTAATCGCACCCCCTTGCTCTACTGTGTGAATAGCTGCTACTCGCGTCTACAGTTTCGGGCCCAGCAATAAAGGTGGGCCGGCTCACATTTCTTATGATGCATATCAAACAAGCTGTTAGGTGATATTATAGAAGGGTGTAGTGGCTAATGTGTGAAATCAAATGTGGCTATACTTTTTTAAGTTGTGAAACTATTGCTTTTCTAGCAGCAATTAGCTTTTATGTTAATTCTTTTTAGTTTCACTTGGAGCTCATATGAATGGATTGCTTGATTGATAAAGTTGTTGAAAATATTGTAGTTTGTCTACTTTGGAGAGGGATATGTTAATAGTTTTTCAATTTTTGCTTGTTTATTTTAATTGATTGACGACTTGAGAGATGATTTTCCACATTTTCTGGAGTAGAGATGGCATTGAGCAACATGGTTGTTGGCTACAATAATGTTGATGTAAATATGCTAAAAGATGTGGTGGTGGTGGAAATTCGCTTTATGTTTATAAACTCTAGTTTTAAGGATCATCATCCATACTTTTAATCAGAAATATATGCTATCATATTTGCATGGAATATTTTGGGATGTATGTCATTTGAACTAGTACTTATCTTCTCTTGGCATGATAATAACAAAAATCTCTTTTTACCACTTATATTCTATTCTATGGGTTCTTTTGTTTCTTTATAGGTTTATTTCACTAGAGAGGTTGTTTCCGCACTAGAGATATCCAAAAGAAGTGTAAATGAATGAACTATTTATATGGTAATTTAATTAATAAGTAGTTTTAAATTATTAAAAAATATAAATTAAAATCATTAATAATTCAATATGAACTAGAGTATAAATTGAATGTCAAATGCCACAAAAAAAAAATTGTTCCCCCAACATTATTTTTATTTTTATTTTCAAAACACATTATCCAATAATATATATATTTTCTTTCAATATCCTATATATCTTCTCTCTTTATTTCATTATTTCTATCTCTCACTACCTACAACCTATTAAAACCAACATAATTATTATTTTTTTCGACAATCTATCCAAATGCAAATTCATTTTCAATGCATTTCTACCAACTAATTTTTTAAATTTTAAAAATGATGAAAATAAAAATTAAAGATGAAAATAAAACCAAACAGGGAGCCTTCCAGAAATGCATCTCTCATTTTCTATATAAGCTGTGGTACCCGAGAACACATCAACGTCCCTACTAATTTAGAAACCCAAACTGGGATTTACACTGCCAGCTCTATATGATCTTGCCTTATGTTATTATTACCTCTGCAGATTGTGTGCAAAAAAGTTAAGACAAATAAGTGGCTGCTCTAGCACGCCTGCCTTTTAACTTCCACATATGATTGGTTGACTATTATCAACACAATAATGGTAATCAATATATCGAAGTGTATAATTAAAAATAACATGTAATCCTGAAATTAAAATCTAAAACAGAACTTAATTTAATTCTGCTTAATTATAGTTCTACCTTTGAAGCCTCATCAATTTCTTGATGCTTTAGAAGCATTTAATTTTTCAAAACAAATTACAAATAGAAGCAAGAAGAAAATTAACACAATTTCAGTTCTCATTTTGAAGCTTCATATTTTCAATCTTAAAAGAAAATTACAAATAGGAGTAGAAAAGAAAAAAATATATATATATATATATATATATACAACGTGGACTTATACGTGTGTATGCAAAAGTAAAAAATGGCAAAAAAAAAAAGTCAACCATCGAACGGGCGGCCGCAATCTGAAGAACAGCATGAGTGCCCCTAGCACTGTAGCAAAAAATGATAAAAAGGCTAAAATAGTAGCTTAGCAGACAAAGCTGAAAGCTCTTGTACAGAAATTTATTTTTATGTAAATAACAAAATAATAAGCACAATGAGTCATACCATATTATTAATAGAACTCCAAATTATTTTCATTGTTTTATAATTTTATATTTGATATATATTTAAGAAATTTCTAGTTAAAACAATTTATAATTATTTTCCCTTTCAAATGCTTATTAATATGCATTTTCATTTTTATTTTCTCAATAATGTGTGTTAATTTGTGAGGTATATAATATGTCAACACAATTGAATTTTCATATTGAATACAAAGGATCACTACAAAAAATTTGTGGCTGATACTAAAAATTTGTAGCCTAAGCTACGAAAGTGACATAGCCAAGCTCAAAGCAGATGCTCTCGTAACTAACTTTCACTATGACTAATTCATAGATAATAATTATTCATTTCTCATGTATATAAATTTTTCTATGGATAATTTGGAATTAATCTATTGTGCTTGTAATGAATATGACTAGAGCGAGGTGTTTGTTGATTAATTTATATATTTGAGCCCCTCTTGTTTTGTAATTCAATGTAGATAGCAAGCAACTGTTTCTTCCATTTTAAGACATCAACTTTGTGAAACAGTACTTTGGAGCCTGGTAATTATATAATTTATATATATAATTTTAGCACTGCCAACTTAATTCTGCGATGAAATTCTTGGGCTAATATTATTAAATAATTCAAATAACAACAGGGCCCCTTACTGCCAAAATTAAGGATGCCTATATCTTTGTTTGCAACATAAAGGTTTGATTTGTTATAGCTATGTTATGATGTTGTCCCCTTGCCCATATGCCCTGGCTGTCTGATATTAACTAATTATATTTTTGAAGGGACATATATATGGATTGGACTAGAAATGGAAATGAGGTCACAGATTGTGCCATCGGGTCTAACTTAAAATCGCTTTTGATAGTTAACTTAATAATGAGCAGATATTTAAAGTTGTACGTGGGATAGAGAAATCAAAGTAAGCATAATGCAAAACTTTATTGAAAAGTAAATATACTAAAAGATTGTAATGATGGTCTCATTTATAAAATTAAATCATCAAAATGGACACGCACACACACAGTGTTCTTGGTGTCAAATTTAAAAATTTTATACTTAATTTGACTCCGACACATATTAAATGGATATCCTCATTGTCTAACATGCATAGCAAATGAAGCATATAAATTAAAGATGTTTGCTCGGATCAACGACAAAAGTAAAGCAAGAAGAGGGCAAGAAAAATCTTTAGTGATTGGCAAGAAATTAAGGAGAGACAAAAGTGAGAAAGAAGAGGAAAAATAAGAATTACAAGATGCCAAATAGGATGGACAAAATAGGGAGTTGGAGGGCGAATGCATTAAATTTCCATGCACGCTTGTGAAAGCTGAATTGCTAGGTACATTCTTACAGGCTTTCTTTATAGTGGGTGTCTCAGCTCAAGTAAAGTTAGGACTTGGAAAGATTAGGGCGATGTTTGGATTTGTCTTGGAGTATTTTTGGATTGGGAGAATATTTTGAAAGAACATATTCTGAGAGTGGAATGAGAAAAACACATGAAGCTATGTTTGAATGTATTTTATATAGGAGAAAGAACAAATTTTATTGCAGGCATCTTTTTATGGAAGTGTTTATTTTATTAGTGGTATCACGTGAAGTTCTTATATTATTACTATATAATAATTAATAACTATATATTATTATTATTAAGATGATGATTGGAATATATATATATATATATATTTATTGATGTAATGATTTGAAATGCGTGATAGATTTTTATAATATTATTTTGGGGAAAAAAATTGAATTTTAAAAGAAATATTTATTCATGTTTTGAAAGGACTTTAAGAGCTTGAAAATATTTTGAAAGAACAAATCCAAACATTGCCTAGGTTAATTAGAGACAGAATGATGAGGAGAAAGCTATCACCGTGCCAGATGTGATCTCCGCCTTACGTCTAACCGTTTGTGTTGCAGTAATTAGTTATGAATACGAAACAGTAGATAATAATAATAATATAAAAGGATGAATGTTCTATATTAGTTGGGAATTAAATGAATTATATTCTTATTTGATTTATAATTTTAAAATTAAAATTACTCAAAAATATATTTTGGACCTTTACTAAAAGAAAATTAGAATAAAATATTTTCAATAGAGGAAGTGTTTTATGTATCGGCAGCTAATTTTCTTAATCTAATTCAAAATTTTAGAAGATGGTTGAATTAATATGATGGTTGGATCCACAACTTTTTACATATTTTTCCATGTTAAATTAATATGAAATTTTTATTATTCTGAAAGTATCCTTACTTTGTATGATGTGTTTCGATACAAAAATGTAATGCAAAATAATTCAATTTATATGATAATCCACTATAAGAATAATAGTATAATATCCTATGCTTAAATCTCACTAAAGTATAAATATGTATTTGTCTACTTTTGTACGTAATAGTTATGCTTTTATAATAGTGATTCATTAACGCTAATAATTAATTCATTTAATTGTTGATGTATTTTAATTTTATATCTTGGTGTAAAAATATATTCAATTATTTCTTTTGAAAGAGCATAGTTTCTAAAAACTGAAGTGTCACTGTCTTTTGTTTCATTTGATCAAATTCTATAATTTACTAAATTAAAAATTTTATATTTTCATTTTTTACAGACTTATTTCTAAAGTAAAATAGTCTTCTCAGAACATTAAACAGTCTTTTCACCAAAAAAAAAAAAAAAAAGAAAGAAAGAAAAAGAAAAAGGAAAAGAATGTAAGAAGCAAGTTTTGGAATCTAAACTAGCTAGCTAGAAATACTTTAACTAGGTAACATTTGGACTCATCATATGGTTTATTTTATGGGAATATTGCCGCATAACAGTTTTTTATAAGTTGCAAAGTCTGACAAATTGAACCGAAGTTAATTTGATACTTTGTTTTCAGAAATTATATTTAATTTACTTATTTTAAAATCTGTCAAAAAGAGTATATATTGAAAAATAAAGCATTGCTTTCTAAAAATACAGCATAACTTTTGAAAATGTGACAGAATATATCTTTTAAAAAAATGTTTATGGGGAAAAAAAATTAATTTCGATCAAAAAGCATAAAAATCTTTGACCAATGAATCCGAAATACCCTTCAATAAATTAGTCAAGATATTCCTTTGTATATTAACATTAATTTGAGGAAGGCATGGATTACATTCCATGGATTTGATGCAATATTAATTTTATATTAACATCAAAAGAAGAATATATATATATATATATATATAAAACTTTATGAACTTATGATCAATTTATTCATCAGTGAGTTAGGTTTAGATCAAGATCTTTTACTTTTATTTTTTTTCTTTTTTTTCTTTTCTTTTGGATTTATACACGCGTACACACTAAAGGTTCACTAAGATTCAAATTTCAAACTTCACTCTTATATGTGTAAGGCTAGTACGTAGTGTTAGACCAATTGACCACAAAACAGACTTAAATCAATGTAAGGTTCCAGAGTTTTTTATATTTAAAAGATCTTGAGTTAAATTCCACTTTAGTATTTATCTAGTTTTATAGTATTTTTTTTTTTATATCCTAAGATGTAGAATTTTATTCTAAATCAATAGCAATTACAAAAGAAATAAATGTAGAAATATAGTCTTCCACACAATAGGTTCAAAAATAGAAACCATGGTTCTAGCAATACAATGAACCACTTGATTCGTTGAACAATGAACAAAATAAATATTATAATTTGTAAGCTCCAACGAAAAAGATTTACAATTTAAGATAGTACAATCAATTAGGAATTATCTACTAAACTATCTGACACTACTTTTATAGCATTTTGATTACTGTAAATGCATGTTTTCGTTTAAATAATTTTTAATATTTTAATACAATTGGTGATGCAATTGATTATTTATTTTTGTAAAGAATTGAGATCATGTTATTCTAAGACTGTAAATGGATATTCAACAAATTCGTTTACTATTCACATTCGTATCCATTTATATAAAATTTATCCGCATCCATTTAAAGCGGATATTATCCGTATTCGATTAATACATATCCGATTATAACTTGATACAGATATGGTAAATGCATATCCAATCTGTTTAATATCCACTCCGAATATATATTTATTAAATAATAAATTATTTATAATTTTTAATAAAAATCTCATAATCCATATATGTATATATAAATTATAATTGAAGAATTGGGAAGAAAAAAAAATTAAAAATTATTGTAATGTAGAGAGAAAAAATTGAAGAATAAAGTTAATCAATATAATTATTGTTGGTTGATTTTGTAATTAATATACTCCAATGCCATTATTGTTACAATTAATAATGTAGCGCCCCCACTAGACAACATCTATGCCGAGGCGCCACTCAGTTCAACATTAAATTAAACCCACAATACAAATCAATAAACCCATAATCAAATACTTCAAACTTATCAGAATTGCAATGGATTCCAACTTTAAAAAACCTTAATTAAACCCATAACAGGCAGCACATATACTAAACACATGCCACCAAATCTCAAATCCAATTTATCAGAAACAATGGAAATTTCAAACTTAATTGACACATCAAATCATTAAGCAAATTCCATGATTCACCTTCTTATATCTAGCCACATTTACATGCCTTAAGTCATCAGCATCAACATGATATCATCACAATGTCTCAAGTTCAAGCTAAATATTCAAATGATTCAATATATACATTCAATCATCTGTTCTATTACAAGAGATAATTTTCCTTCAGTTCAAACCAGAAATCCGCATTCGTCACTTATCCCTGTCTGGAAATCAAAGTAATACAAGGGGAGGTAAGTCCAAAGACTTAGTGAGGGATAATCGTGATAGTAACTATAAGGATATGTCCAGGAAGAATCAATTCAACAGATTATCATTAGTCAATCAGAACAAAAGTATATCAAGCGATTACATGCAGAGTACAATCAAACAGAACAGTCACATTACAGGCGGACCGGATGCTAATAGATAAACAGATCATAATAGGCAATCAGAATATAGTCAGGCAAAACAGACATTTTCAGATTTCAAGATTATCAGTAGGAACTAGTTCAGGAGTTGTGGATATAGGCTCGAATGGCCTGGGATTGTCTCAACTTGATCAGTTCGGGAGGAATGGTCCATCTCAATCGAATTAGTCCGAGAGAAAATACAGACGGCTCATCCAACCTGGACAACGACCTGATCTAGACCGAGAAACTTTTGCAACCTTATTGCTCCATGAACGGAATACGAGTAATCAGAATACAATTACAAAATGAAACAGAACATGTCGATCAGATTTCCTTATCTCACGAATTTTGGGCTTACAGCTTATCCTATGCACCTAGCACGGATTAACGTCCTAGGGCTCATGGCTTATCCCAGGCACATAGCTGAGATTAATGTCCTGTTACTTAATTAGAATTCAGGGCGTACGGCTTATCCCATGCTCACACGACAGGGATTAAGGTCCCGAAATAACAGTACAAACAGATAACATACAACAAAATAACTGATCGAATAGATAATAGACAATCGGATAGCAGATCAAACAGATAACAGTACAGATAATTTAGAAAAGTACAGAAATGCCGACAAGGCAACAGATAATAGAACCAAACTGAATAGATAAGCCAACATGGCCAATTCAAAGCTGTAACGGATAATAAATGTGCCGGCAAGGCAAAAGATAACAAAATAGGACGGAACATATAACAAACAGTAACAAATAAAAGAACGGTACAGATAACAGATAGGAGTTCTAGGCGCCAGAACAGACAGAATTCAGAATCGGTGACAAATAATAACCCACACAGGGGTGTACAGATCATATAACAGATATCAATTAAGATTTCAACAAAATAGAATACAGATCAGAAGCAGGAAACTTGCACAAGGGTTCATCGCAATAACAGATAAGTAAAAGGAGTGCCAGGTTGGCAGACCCTCACTTTGTAGTTCTCAGATATAGCAACCACAATCAGCAATCCTACTAGTCGGCATGACCCATTTTGTCGTCACCTAAATAAAAGGGTATTTACCATTACAATCCCCCTTTGATTCTAATACGCATAATTAAACTATTAATAGTCGCCAAAACCTCTAATTAACCAACTAATACAATAATCAGGATCCGACCAAATCTATTGATACGAGATATGCTAATTAAGATGATTACTACAAAATAATTATGAAATTATTTCGATCCCCATAATAGAATGAATTCTAGTCCTTGAATCATATAATTATCCTCATACATCATCCCAAATTAACAACAACAGTCCATTTAACAAAATTGTCCTCAATGTCAATACTTAGGTCCTAAATATATATAAAATCCTTAAGTTAGGGTTTAATCCTTTAATAAAATTTAATTAATCCAAGTTACCACATAGTACTATATATCTGGGCCCACTGTACATGTACATATATATATATCCAAGCATAAGGTACATGTCCAACTTTATATATCACATCCTCAATTGACATATTACAAGATTTGTAGGAGAAATAGTACAATATACATGTATATATACACATATATATATATATATATATTCAAATATCATTCCCAACTTCCAACACAAGAGTGCTATAGGATATTTGGAATCACAAACCAAGCACACGAGTGCGATCGTCTCGCCGAGGAGACAAAACTGTCTCACTATTACCGTCTGCCATCGAAAAATTTAGCACCACCACCCACAGAATCCTTTCAACTCTCGCAGTCCAAATATCTAACTGGATTCAAGTTCCGCCGCCAGGAAAACCCTCAAACTCTGCCCCAAAAGCTCAAAATCTATTTTGCTCCACTGTGAGTTTTCTGTCGATTTCTGCCTTTGCTACAATGTGGATTGGTCATGCAGTGGCACCACGTTGTTTCTCCAGTTGCCGGCTTTTAGAAACTTCACCCAAATACTCGATTGGCCGTGGATCCGCCGGTGTCCGCCATGCCCGTCAAAAGTGGGTTTTCTTGAGCTCTCGATTTTGGTGGTCTGCTGCTCATAATGCTGCGCACAAGGTGCCAACGTGAAGCTGGTGATGGGAAGAAGCTAACTAATGGTTTAGTTTGGAAAAAGGTTGGCCGAAAAAGAAAATTGCCGGAGGGAAGGGGGTGAGGTTGCGGGGAAAAAGAAGAAGAAATGGGGGGGTTCAATGGCAAATGCCATTTTTATAAATTTGATTTTTCTAAATTTCAGATTTGACCCTAAAATTTCTATTCAACCTTCAATCAAGTCCTTCAAGATTTGGTCAAACTTCAATTTGATCTCTAACCTTCTAAGTGCCTAAGATTGACCCATTTGACCTAAACTAATTCCATGCAAACCCACAAAATTCTCAAAGTTAGTATAATTAGGTTTTCTCAAATTTTGGATTGACCTGAAAACTTCCAAAATCTTTGCAATCAAGTCCTTTGCACTTATTTCGAGCCCTAAAATCCGACTAATAAAAATCTTAATTTTCTCAATTCTTATTTTTAAAAATACTAAATTTTAGGGGTGTTATACTCCTCTCCCCTTAAAATAATCTAGCCCCCAGATTCTCATCTTCGATTAGATGAACCTCGATTAACACTGGTATATACAACATTCTTGTTTCTTGTTGCCTCAATCACCTATCATTTCAATACTTAAAATATCCTTCATTTCAGTTCTGACAGAGTGCATGCTCTTATTTAAGTTACCATGAAACCATTAAAGTAACAAGCAATTAACAACATCATAAGTTTATACTTACATAATACGCAATAAAGAGTAATCAAATTCAAACTTAACATGCCAGATTCATAATTTACCATACATTCCCAACCAACTAAACACAAATTCATAAAAACTTAAACACACTAGATACAAACATAACCCATACGCCTATTGCCCTCAGACTCCGTTTGGGGTAAGAAGTCAAAATATGCATTCTTGGATTCTCTTCAGACAATTAAGAACTTAGTCAGAACCTTTGGTCATCCATTTTCTTTTCCTTTTTGCACCTGGGGTTAACCGTTTGTTTCTGGGGCAATCTCAAAATAGATGTTGATTGTTGCCGCATCCTATACATATTCTTAGTTTCTTCTAGCAGCTAGATTCCTCATGATTCAAAGCTTTACAAAATTCAAATTTCATTCTTGATGTCCCTAATTGGACTTTCAATCGTTTCTTATCTGACTCACCTTCACTACTCGTTGTGAGTTCTAGATTAGAAACTTTTCTTTGCTTTCCCTTCTTCTCATTGGCAGATACCTCAAGAGATTCTTGTTCTATGAGCCCGGGCTCTTGCCAAGACCTCTTCGAAGTTAAACTGCTCGCAACTTTTAACAAATTTCTCAGTTTTAAACTCTTCTTTCCTCCATATCTGTGGGGCATACCGCAACAACCTACTGAATCTTGCTTCATAGTGCCACACGGTTATAGCTTCTTGGGTAAGATTCTTAAATTCTTGTTTTCGGGCATCTTTTACCTGTCATCGTATGAATCTATCTATGAATTCCCACACAAAATTATCCCAAGTACGAGGGACCTTCCTATATTCCCATTGTTAACTCACCAATGTCCACCATTGACCTGCAGTTCCCTCTAATAGATGAATAGGATATGTGATTTTAAGGTCATCTAGGTAATCTATCATTTGGAAGATATCTTCGATCTCCCTGATCCAAGCCTCTGCCTTTTGGTAGTCCAATTCACCCATGAATGTTACGGGATGAACCTCAGGAAATGTGCTAAAGTCTCAAATTCTGAAGGCTCTTCATTTCTCTCAGAGCTATCTACATGGCCTTGTTGTTAAGGCATTGTACTTATCTGCCTTATAACTCCTTCCTTCAATGTGGAATGTATTTGTGGTTCTCGTGCCCTTTCCTCAACATTTATTGGGCATCTCCGCTCTACGATATCTTCTTCCAGATTTTCTTGACTAGGGGAATCCATTGTGGTAAGATTTGGTGATGCCATTCGGTAGATAGGAAACTTCTAGTGGCAAATTTTAATTAAACAAAGCGTTCTATTAATTGATATCCAATTGGTATTAGTTTTTATTGCACATGTTGAACATAGATATATACCCAAAAATCTTCAATAATCTGCAACTCTAATAAAGACTCTACACACTATTCGCTAATAGCAAACAAGACTAAAAAAACTACGGACTTTGATCACATTTTTTGATCTCTTCCAGTTGACTACTATCTCTATCCTAGGGAAATCAACCTCTACCCCATCTCAGGAGGATCTGGTGTTTCTTCTCCTGTCAGGGCATACATATGAGCTTGGACATGTTGTCTCCCTCTAGCTCCTGCTATCTATTTTCCCTTTCCTACGGGTGTTAGGCTTTCCGTCTAGGGTAATCTCTCACAAAGTGCTGGTCGCTACCGCAACCCACAAATCTGCCTTGTTTTTTCCAATACCCAGACTCTTCATGCCTAAATCCCCCACCAAATTCATATTGTTTGGGTGCCCTTTTCTTGGGATAAATTTGCCTTCTTGCTAGAATGAGGGGCTAACTGAGTGGTGCTTTCAACTTGGAGTTTAAGTTGCTTTCTTCCAATATTACTCTACTCCTCAAAGCATATCTTTTCCTTGCGGCCCTTATTCTCGATCTTTCGAATTTCCTGCAACTTTGACTCTAATTGCAGTGCCCTACTTACTGCTAGATTGAGATTTGGCAAGTCACAAGCAGCCAAGCCTTGCCTAAGCTCTAGCCGCAGCCTTTGTATGAATCGTCGTGCCTGTCGACCCTCGTCATCTTGTATGTAGGGAGCATATTATATCAATCGGCTAAAAGTAGCCTCGCACTGACTTACAGACTGTGCCCACTGTACAGGGTCCATAAACTCTCTTTCTCTTGCTTGTTTCACCACTTCTGGCACAAATTTACTCATGAAGTCTCGGGTGAAATTCTCCCAAGTTCGGCGGGTTCCTTCAGCCGTCCATCTTTGATTAATTATCTTACACCAACTTCGGGCGAAACCTTCTAGAAAGAATGTGGCAAATCGAACCCTCCGTTCATCCAAATAATACAATGTCCAAAAATATTCTCCAAACTCTCGATCTATTCCTCAGTTTTTCTATCATCAGGACCTCCTAAGAACTTTGGGGGATTGAAACGAAGAAATCGTTCTAGGGCTCAGTCTTCTGTAACCGCCTTTGCTACCCCTGCTCTAACCATCGATTGCCTGCGTCTCTGTCTATCTCGATGATCAGGCCCTGCCGGGGAATCTACAGCAGGTTGATCCATTTGAGGAGTTTGAAAACTTCCTCGTCCAGTATCGATTGTGGGTAGATAAATGCTTCCTGCCTAGGAACTTGTCGGTCAACGACTTTTTACCTATGAGGTCTACCCCGTCATCCGATTCTAGGGTCGAACGGGTTCACCAGAACTTCCTTGAGAAGCCATCAACTTTATCGATTCTGCCAAGCTTCCAAAGATAAAAGAAAGAAAATAATCGTTACAAAACTAAATCAAACTCAAAAATAAGTAAATCTTAATCATTCTATGATAAACAATAAGATCCCATGAACATTTTTACAGTTCTCAAATTCATCTTAAATCTTCAAATCACACAAGAACTCCCAATATTCAAAGCACCTAAAATTTATTATTCCAAAATCATATCCTAACATAACTTAGGTATTCCTAAATTCAAGTATCCATATCTAAAACATTTCGAAATTCAAGCTCAATTTCTATATCACCCAAAAATCATCATTTTCACAATCGCATTCTAGGAGCAAGACCTAGTAGTTCAAGCTCTCATATCCCAAATGTTTATATCCTATATAATCCCTAATTCAAATTAAATCTCTAGCAAGCCAATCGGATTCAATCACAACAGTCATTCTCATGTGAACTTAGGTCATCAAAACATAGGCTCTGATACCATCTCTGTAGCGCCCCTACTCGAGACAACACTTAAGCCGAAGCGCCACTCAATTTAACCAGAAATTGAACCCACAATACAAATCAATAAACCCATAATCAAACATTTCAAACTTATCAGAATAGCAACGGATTCCAACTTAAACAAACCTCAATTAAACCTGTAACAGGCAACACATATACTAAACACATGCCACCAAATCTCAAATCCAATTTATCATAAACAACAAAATTTTCAAACTTAATTGACTCATCAAATCATTAAGTAAATGTCATGATTCACCTTCTTATATCTAGCCACATTTACATGCCTTAAGTCATCAGCATCAACATGATATCATCACAATGTCTCAAGTTCAAGCTAAATATTCAAATGATTCCATATATACATTCAAACACCTGTTTTATTACAAAAGATAATTTCCCTTCAGTTCAAACCAGAAATCTGCATTCATCACTCATCCCTGTCTGAAAATCAAAGTAATACAAGGGGGTAAGTCCAAAGACTTAGTGAGGAACAATCGTGATAGTAATTATAAGGATATGTCGAGGAAGAATCAACTCAACGGATTATCATTAGTCAATCAGAAGAAGAGCATATCATGCGATTACAAGCACAGTACAATCAGATAGAACAATCAGATTACAGGCGGACCGAATACAAACAAACAAACAAATCATAACAGGTAATTAGAATACAGTCCGGCAAAATAGACATTTTTAGATTTCAAAATTATCAGTAGGAACTAGTTCAGGAGTTGTGGCTATAGGCACGAATGGCACGGGATCATCTCAACCGGATCAGTTCAAGATGAATAGGTCCATCTCAACCGAATTAATTCGAAAGAAAATACAGACGGCTCATTCGTCTTGGACAACGACCCGATCTAGATAGAGAAACTTTCGTAACGTTGTTACTCCATGAATGAAATACGAGCAATCAGAATATAGCTCAAAAAATAAAACATAACATGTCGATCATATTTCCTTATCTAACGAATTTTGGGCTTACGGCTTATCCCATGCACCTAGCAGGGATTAACATCCCAGGGCTTACGACTTATCCCAAGCACACAGTCGGGATTAACGTCCTGTTACTTAATCAAAATTCAGGGCTTACAGCTTATCCCATGTTTACACAGCAGGGATTAACATCCCAGGGCTTATGGCTTATCCCATGCTCACACAGCAGGGATTAACGTCTCGAAATACCAGTACAGACAGATAACATATAGTCAAATAACTAATCGAACAGATAATAGATAATCGGATAGCAGATCAAACAGATAAGAGTACAGACAATTCAAAAAAGTACAAAAATGCAGACAAGGCAACAGATAACAGAACCAAACTGAATAAATAAGCCAACATGGCCAATTCAAAGCTGTAACAGATAATAGATGTGTCGGCAAGGCAAAAGATAACAAAACAAGACAGAACAGATAACAAACAGTAACAAACAATAGAATGGTATATATAACAAATAGGAGTTCTAGGCGCCAGAACAAACAGAATTCAGAATCAGTAACAAATAATAACCCACACAATGGTGTACAGATCAGATAACATATATCAATTAAGATTTCAACAAAATAGAATACAGATCAGAAGCAGGAAACTTGCACAAGGGTTCATCGCAATAACAGATAAGTAAAAGGAGTGTCAGGTTGGCAGACCCTCACTTTGTAGTTCTCAAATATAGCGACCACGGTCAGCGATCTTACTGGTCGGCAGGACCCATTTTGTCGTCACCTAAACAAAAGGGTATTTACCATTACAATCCTCCTTTGATTCTTAATACGCATAATTAAACTATTAATAGTCCCCAAAACCTCTAATTAACCAACTAATACAATAATTAGGATCCGACCAAATCTATCGATACGAGATATGCTAATTAAGACAATTACTACATAAATAATTATGAAATTATTTCGATCCCAATAATAGAATGAATTCTAGTCCTTGAATCATATAATTATCCTCATACATCGTCCCAAATTAACAACAACAGTCCACTTAACAAGATTGTCCTCAATGTCAATACTTGGGTCCCAAATATATATAAAATCCTTAAGTTAGGGTTTAATCCTTTAATAAACTTTAATTAATCCAAGTTACCACATAATACTATATATCCGAGCCCACTGTACATGTACATATATATATCCAAGCATAAGGTACATGTCCAACTTCATATATCACATCTTCAATTGACATATTACAAGATTTGTAGGAGAAATAGTACAATATACATGTATATATACACATACACATATATATTCCAATATCATTCCCAACTTCCAACACAAGAGTGCTATAGGATATGTGGAATCACAAACCAAGCACACGAGTGTGATCATTTCGTCGAGGAGACAAAACTGTCTCACTGTCACCGTCTGCCGTCAAAAAATTTAGCGCCACCACCCACAGAATCCTTTTAACTCTAGCAGTCCAAATATCTAACTGGATTTATGTCTCGCCGCCAGGAAAACCCTCAAACTCCGCCCTAAAAGCTCAAAATCTATTTTGCTCCGCCATGAGCTTTTCGCCAGTTTCTGCCTTCGCCGCCATGTGTATTGATCATGCAGTAGCACCACATTGTTCCTCCAACTGCGGGCTTTCAGAAACTTCGCCGAGATACTCTATTGGCCATGGCCGTCAGAAGTGGGTTTTCTTGAGCTCTCAGTTCCGGTGGTCTGCTGCTCGGAACGCCGAGCGCGAGGTGCCAATGTGAAGCTGGTGATGGGAAGAAGCTAACTAACGGTTTAGTTTGGAGAAAGTTTGGTCGGAAAAGAAAATTGCCGGAGGGAAAGGGGTTGAGGTTGCGGGGAAGAAGAAGAATTGGGGGAGGGGGGGTGTTCGATGGCAAATACCATTTTTATAAATTTCAGATTTGACCCCAAAATTTCTATTCAGCCTTCAATCAAGTACTTCAAGATTTGGTCAAACTTCAATTTGGTCCCTAACCTTCTAAGTGTCTAAAATTGACCCATTTGACCTAAACTAATTCCATGCAAACCCATAAAATTCTCAAAGTTAGTCCAATTAGGTTTTCTCAAATTTCGGATTGACCCCCAAAACTTCCAAAATATTTGTAATCAAATACTTTTCACTTATTTCGAGCCCTAAAATCCGACCAATAAAAATCTTAATTTTCTCAATTCTTATTTTTCAAAATACCAAATTTTAGGGGTGTTACAAATAAGTACTAATAATCAATTATAAAATTAATTATTAATTAAAAATTATGCTATTTGTTTGATTGCTTTCTTTTTAATAAAATTATATAGTTTCTTCTACTAATTAAAACATGTATTTGTTATAGATTCATAGATTCAAGTATTTAGATATTTGTAAATAAATATCTAAATAATTATCATCGAATATAAATATAAAAAAAATAATTCGAATACAAATAAGTTTAATAAAATATGAATAAATTTGAATAATTATAATCGAACACGAATATATCCGAATTCAATCGATATCCGACGGATACGAATTCGGATATCATTTTTAAATATTCGTTAAATTCATATCCGTATTTAAATATTCAAAAAAGTAAACGAAATACGAATATAAAAACAGTGTATCCAATCCATTTAATATGCGTTTACACCCCTACATTATTCAATTAATGTTCGGCATTGTGTTGGAACCATTGAAAAAATTGATTGATAACAATAATTTGTATAGTTATGAGGCCCACAAAGCTTGTATAGGTACTCCCACATAAAAGCAATAATTAAAACTATAGAATAAATTCTCCATAATGAAACAGCATATATCAATCCATATATACATATACATATATATATATATATATATATAATAACTAGTCCTCGCCATGCCATTAATCATCGTTACATCTGCACGTGACATTGGCTAGCATTATTAATAAGAATATAAGATACGACCGACATGAGTTGGGGGACATCTTGACTACATTGCAAAAATTGATTTTTCTTATTGCATACGTCAATTTATGTATAAATATTTTGATGCTATACAATATTTAATATATATATATATATATAGGCTATGAATTAATGTACAAGTATTTAAAAGAAGTAGGAATCGTGGCCAAGTCATAAACACTAAATTATTCAAAATTATGATGCAATAAATAATTGGACCTTATCACCTAAGTATGAAGAACTTTTATAATTACCTAACAAAGGGCGGTCGCATCACGTGTGGAATTGAATTAACCATTTCACTGCCACTATATATACTTAATTCATAGCTTGGGTTGGTAAGAAAATCAAGTCCCAAGAGAAAAAGAAATCCTTATCACCTATCTTGGTTTGCACCAATAACACTCATACCAAACTATTTGAGGATGCAAATATTCTTTAGACGCTATACTTAGGATCTCTGAACTCATAATGTGCATAATTAATTACTCATTAAGCCATGCACTAATCACAAAAAAAAATATGTATTTGTAAGTTTTGTAATTATTTTAATTAAGTAAATGTTAATTAATTATTTTATTCATTTTAGAATATATGGATCATAACAATATTAATGTAGATACCAATTTATTCGATTGATATTTATTAACAATAAATAAATGAATGCATTTTATTTGTGTTACAAGCTTTCACAAGTTAATCGTGATATATATATATATATATATATATGTGAATTTATGGATTTTATTAATAATTTTCAATTATTGTTGAAATCTTGTGATGATGATGACATCATCATCATCATCATCATCATCATCATTATTATTATTAAACTTTTAATAGTTACTATTGCTAATGCTGTTAGCAATACTTATATTATCACTGTTTAGTCTAATTATATATAGATTATAAATATTTAAAAGATCCCAACAAAACAAATCAAGAAAATCAATATCCTCAATGTAAATTATATTCCATTATATATTAATAATTTAGTGAACAAACTATGATGTATAAAAATATTCCAAATGAACACAGTAATAATTTTATTAGTTCTTTCTATTATATTAATCAATAATTACTGTAATATAATTTTAGAATTTTTTTCCTATTAAATTCTTACTGCATTATTTCAAATATTTTTCCCATTTTTAAAAAATTTCATCATATATTTGACCAATGTTTAATGTTTGTACGTATGTAAAACGGAAGTAAAAATACTGAAACTCTCTAAGTCAGAATGCATGAATATTTTCGTTTCTATTTTTTCAAAAAACCCAATGAGACATATCTCTTTAAAAAAATGAAAAAAGCAAAAAAAAAAATATATATGAAAAAAAATATTTACATTCTGCACTTTGGCAGGGCGTTATAACTAAAGCGATACCAAATATACAAACATTTAATATTTAAAATTTTATTTGATATATCACATTATTTTATTCTAATAAATACTATCTGGTATTACTATTTAATTATTTGAAAAAAATTCAAAAAATGAACTATTTCATTAATTTTGAGTACAGAACATTATAATTTTTATCATAATAAATTAACTATATATTTGTATGTTTCTTATTTAATTTAACTAAATGAATGTAGCGTTCAAAGCTCGAGATTTATGCTAGTAATTATTCATTGAATTACTTCGTAATAAATTTGAATTCGACTACGGTGATAGTTACTCGTTATTAATTAAGGGTACTGTTATTTGCACTCCAAATTTTATTATCCACACTCCACTTTAAATTTTTGTGTTATGTTGTTTACCAAAATATTCACTTATTTTTCAAATCCATTTATATTAATTTGTAAAACAAATATACCCTTTAATATAACAATTATCACTTTCAAGTTTGTTACTCATGAATACGTTCCACCTCAACTTGTCCAAATTAATATGAAATAATATTGATAAATATATATATTAAATTTTTCTCTAATTCTCACAAATAATTTGGATAATATAACACATTTTTCTATGATAACAACAATGTTTAAGTGGTATTTAAATTTTTAGTTCAAAAAACTTTTAACATATGATGGGATTCAAATTTGCACTTCAAAATATAATATAACTTAAAATCAATAGATGTTTAAACATTTAAATTGTACTTTTTAAACTAAAATATTTGACATACTTTAAGTACTTGTTCAATGTAATATTTAAAATTTGTAACATCTTTTATTAGTTTTATTTAAGTAATATTTGAATATTATTAAGTACATTAAAAAATACATATTAATTTACCTTCAAGTTTTAAAAAATAAAAATGCCGAAACTTGTGGGTTATCCATCACCCATAGTCATGAGTAATAGGTCCACTATCTTGTATCCAATAAAAAATAAATAATTTTATCAATGATAAATTTACTCATCTCATTATTACCCATTCTTAGGTTATCTACGGACTACGGATGGCCATTTGCCAAGTCTAGAGGTGTGAAAATATACTATATTTTAGTGATACTATTATTTTTCTATTGAAGTTTATAACCAAATTTTCAGTAAGATGATTGAATTTAGAGATAAGATAATATGTTCATTTTTATACGCTTTATCAAATTTAACATGAAATGAATCCAGACTAAGAACAAATCAAAATTATATTTAATAGGACAAAAAAATAATACACTAAGGATATAATTGTCTACCAATTTAAACTAAATGATATCTTGAAAATAACGGGACATAATGGTCAATTCTTATAGACTAAAAATCAAATGGAGTGCCAATAACAATTTTTGAAGTGCAAATAACAACACCCATTAATTAATTTAGCTATCTCCTTTCTTTGTTTGTAACTTTTTCCGTGCCTATTTAATTGTGGGATTAATGCTAACTTTTTCTGCTTCTATTTTTAACTTGACGTTCTAAAACAAATTTAATTTTACAAAATACAATAATATATTAAAAATATTGTAACTAATAAAAATAATGATATGACACTCTATGTAACACCCCTAGAATTTTCTTGAATTGTGATAGCTTAATTATCAAATTACTTTTATTTTTATTTATTTATGAATTTTCATAATTATTTAGTATTTTAGAATTTTTGTGGTCAATATATATTACTAATAAACTTGATTTCATGTTAATTAAAAATTTATGGGGCCAATTTGTAATTTTAGAGGATGTAATTGCACAACTTAGGAGAATGGTAGGGTTTGCATGGAAGGGCCTTGGTCAACAAGGTCAGAAGTGAAAATTTTAAAAATTCAAGAACTTAATTGAGGCTGATTGGAAATTCTTGGGGGCTAGATTGCAAAATTGAGAAATTCAATTTTTAACACCTGGCAGAAGCATTTGAGTCTTCATTTCTACTTTCTTCTTCCTTTTTTTTTCTTCCTTTTTCTTCTCCTCCACCGTGTCCACCACTCTCCCGGCGTACTCCCACCAGCAACCACCATTCACCAAACTAAACCAACCAACTCACTCCCCTTGACCCCAGCTACACTTTCACACCACCATGCACGGTTGAACCCGCTCCAGCAAGCCACCGCGAGAGAGGAACCAAGAGCAAGCTTCACGGCGGCAAGTGGGTTTTTCATTTTTCGACAACCAACATTAACTCCAAGGGGTGGTCTAGGCAATACTCGACAGGGAGAAAACCATGGAGGCATTACATGGCGGTGAAATGCAACGGCGGTGACGGGAAATGGTGATCGGAGCACGGTGGTGAATGACCATTTTTGAAGACTATTGAGCTCGGTTGAGGGTGCTACGAGCTGTGAAATCTGAAAATGAGGGCAGCATTGAATCAGGAGCTCAAGGAGAGCATTCTGGTGAAGTCGTTGGACAACTCAAACGGCGGCGAAGCTGAGGCAGAATCTTCTCCTCGGCGCGGTGATCATAACGACAGCCTTGGTTGTTGAATTCGAGGTCTCGACTTGGTATTTCGTGGATAAATAGTTAGAAGGAATTATATATATATATATATGTTATGTTGTATTTTTTTAGTTGTGTAGTATTGCAAGAACGAGAGCATGGATTCTATATCTTTAAGTTCTTGGATCATGCATGGATGGAATATGTTATGTTGTGGATCCGGATATGTTGTACTATATATGCCAAATTTGGAATTTATGAGCTTGACAAGAAATTTAACTTGGAATTGTGAATTGAGGACTTAAAATGGAAATTATTGAGAATATGCATGAGACATTAAGCAATTTGGTGATGTAAAGCGACATTATGAAGATCATGTGATTAAGACTTGACTATTGTGATAAGAGAAAACGATGTAAGAATTGAGGTTGTTGTAGCAAGCCCAGTTTAATAGCCATTGTTGGAACGATAACAATAGTGACATTTTAAGATATCATGTCAATAGGTTAAATTAGAAATTTTTGGAATTTAGAACAAGTATGATAATGCCGTATTAGGAGATTAAAATGGGTTCTAACTAAATATATCATCTTGGTTAGGTGACACTGACGTGGGTCAAGAGGACCAATAAACAAATTGCAGGACTTGCATCATCTGGGATTACGGATGTGAGAGTCTCCCACTTTGGGTTATTGTTTTGTATAAGCTTCTCATTACTTGTTGAAAACCCCTGTGAGGGTCTGCCAATGTGGCGTCAATATATCATATGTTCTTGTGGCATAACCCTTGTGAGGGTTAATTTGCTAGATTGTACCTGCTTGTAAATTGCTTGATTCGTACTTGTTGTACTTGATTCGTACTTGCTCGTTTGTTGGAATCTGAATTGATCGGTACTTGCTCGTTATTTGTTATTAGCTTGTATACCCCTATGAGGGTTAGTATTTGTTCGTTCAGGCGCCCAAAACTCATGTCTGTTATGCCTAGTACTTGTCTTGATCGTACTTGTCTGTTTCTTTCTTAAATCGTTATCAGATGCCTTGCCAGCATACTCGTTTGTCTGTATCCTGATATCTAGCCAGTTGGCTTGTATGTACTTGCTTGTTGTTCATATATTGCCTCGTCGGAAACTCTAATTGCTTGATTCGTACTTGTTTTACTTATTGTACTTGCTTGGAGATAGTACTTGTGCCGAGTGCCAATCCTACGCGGAATGCTAGAATACTTTGGACACGCCTTGTAGTCCGCCTGGGTGTCCAGGTCCGCTTATGTATCCACTATGCGCCATACAGTCCGTATGGGCAGTGCGCCATACAATCCGCATGGGCACACCAATTGTATGCCAAGCTATCACGCTATGGAAGTACTTGTTTGATTGGTATAAGGTGATCTGATATGCATATCATAACTCGTTTTGTTGGAATACATATGCCATATGGGTTTGCTTGCTTGTACTTGTTTCTTACTTGATTGTAATCTGTTCTTGGAGCAATAAGGCAAAAGAGTTTCCTGTTTGCTATTCTCGTTCTTGATTGAATCGTAACTGTACTTGTATTGCTTAATGACATTAAATCTGTTGAGATGCGCTTTCCTTAATAGGTTCTATTATCGTTTGATACATTATCCCCCCCCCCCCAATTTTTACTTTTGCAGACAGAGGGGCCTAAGAATGGAAAGTTCTGACTTGAAACATATGACTGTTTCTTTTGTAATAGATTGGTGTCCTTTTGTACATGGATTATTAGAATGCCATGTGGTAACATAGAGATGTTGAAATATGTCAGGGTTGTCAGGGCTACCTTGAGCTTGTGTACATAATTTTGCTAGTCGTCTAAGTTTTGAACCTTAGCATAAATGTTAATGGTTGGTAGTATTGTTTAAGTTAATATTTTTCCGCTGCTTTTGAAATTGTCATTTTTTTATATGACTTGGAATTGGAAAGAAAATTTTGGGCCTAATATTTGTATTACAGGTTTAGAATTTAAGCTTGAAATGTGTTGATATCTCAGCTTTGGGTTACCTAGAGTGGGGTATCACACCCTAGCTAAACATGCAGAGGCAGAAGACCTTACTATATATGGATGGATTAACAAGAACAATAGCTATTGTTGTTGGCATTATCTTAGCAACTCGACATATTTTACATTTCTTTCCAGCAACGTCCTTTAAGAAGAGGACAAGAGGTGCAAGGGCTCTTACATGAAAAGATACTCAAGATGATAATTTCGTGCACTCTCGGGCCCAAATCCAAATGCAAGTTGGGGTTAGGGTCCCAACACCGTCTATGAACCTTGCTCAGGAGATGCATGCTATACGTAGCTGAGGTGGGATTATTTTTCAAGTGCTTTTTTTTCATTTTTATGTTTTTTTAGAGTTAAATGGTTTTAATGCGAGCTAAATGGTTTTAAAACCAAAAATATAAAGACCATTCTTATTGAGCTAAATTCATTTAACCCAAAAATAAAAAGACCCTTCGTGTTGAATCACATGGTTTTAACATCAAAAATACAAATGGCCTTCTTGTCGAGCTAAAATATAAGGCCCCTTCATACCAAGCAAAATGACTTTAACACCAAGAATACAAAGGCCATCTACCTCGAGCTAACCAACTTTAAGCAAAAGTCCTCTTGTATTGAACCAAATAGGATTGATGTAAGGAATAGAAATCATTTGTATTGAGCTAGACATAAGCATTTGTATTAAATAGTAGATGCAAGATGTTAGCACATGCAACGAAAATTTTGAACTATCACAATAATCTAAGTAATTTAAGTTACAAATGGTGAGAAACAGAAGAGATAATGTGAAATGGCGTGGAGCAAACAAGACAAGTGTTGATGCATGCCTCGATGCACGTTTGCAGGAAATCGCGCGTCGGGGTGCGAGGAAGACCACTCTGGGCGCGGAAATTAGGCAGGAACGCTCGCAACACATGCCCGGGTGCGACGAGACCACGCCCAGGCATGGCACACACTGGAACCGTGAGCCTAGGCTTGCAGCACATTGGAACGCCGCACCGAGGACAAGTTTTGAGCTTGTGCTCCGACGAGGCACATAGGCCCATAGGTCATGTTGTGGTTTTCTTTGGGTATTTAAACTCCATTTTCTTATAGTTTGAATAGAGGACGAACCCTAGACAATAGATTTTATACTGCTTTAGATATAGTTTCTCAGAACAGAATTTAGAATGAGGGTGTTGGGTGTTCTCGTGAGATTTGTGGACTTAAATTGTACTTAGCACTTTGATTTGGAATCAATAAATTCATTTCTTTGTCGAGTAGATTAAGCACATTGTCGAATCATGTTAAATCTTGTTGTCTCTATTTCATTGAATTACTTTACTTTTATTTCTCAATCATACTATTTGGTCTTTCTAGGTTTCAACAAATTGGTATCAGAACCAGGATTGACCAGATATCAGCCATGAAGTATGAGGTAGAGAAATTCGATAGGAAGAACAATTTTGGGCTATAGAAGATGAAGGTGCACGCCTTTCTAGTGTCAACAAAGTTTACAGAGAGCATTAAAGGATAGAGATTTCTTTCCAGAGACATAGTCAGATGAACAGAAGGATGAATTTATGGTGAAGGCTTACGATACTCTGGTGTTATCATTGGCAAATAACATACTAAGAGAGGTCGCCACATAAACTACACCAGTAGGATTTTGGTCAAAATTGCAGAGTCTTTATATGATGAAGTCCCTCACAAATTAGTTATATTTGAAACAACAGTTATATACATTGAGGATGAATGAAGATACACCTATCACTCAGCACATTGATTATTTCAATAAGGTGATTTTGGATATCGCTAGTATAGATGTACAAATAGAAGATGAAGATCAAGCATTAATTCTTTTATGTTCTTGGTCTAAATTCTTTGAGAACTTGGTTACTACTTTGTTGTATGGGAGAGATACAATTTCAATAGAGGATGTGAAGGCTTTATTAAATTCAAATGAATTGAGAAAACATGTCCTAGGTAGTAACGATAGTAAAGTGGGAATAGATTGGCTGCAAAGAAGAGACCGAAAGAAAGGGGAAGGAGCAGAGGCTGATCTAAGTCCCGAATCAAGCTTAGAACAAACGATAAATATTTTAAGTGTGGAAGAAAGAGGCACTAGAAATGAAATAATCCAGAGCGTGGAAAGGCTAAAAATTCAGGTGAATCTTCTAATAAAAAACGGGATTATATTGCAAGAATTGTTGAGGATGAGTCTGATGGTGGGCTTGTTTTCAATATTACTGAGAGTCTTCTGAGTTCAGAGTAGATTTTGGATAGTGGTTGTTCCTACCATATATGCCCACGAGAGGACTAGTGTACCATTTATTAGAAATACGATGATGGTAAAGTGCTCATGGGAAACGATGCTTCTTGTAGAGATTTAGGGATTGGCACAGTAAGTATCAGAATGCACGGCGGTATTGTGAAGACCCTGACAGATGTGCATTATGTTCCTGATCTGAAGAAAAATCTAATTTCGTTAGGTACTCTGGATAAGAATGTATGTGAGTACAGAGCTCAAGATGGAGTTCTGCAGGTTTCCAAAAGTGCACTACTAAACATGAAGGGGGACAAGAGGAATGGTCTTTACATATTGCAAGGTAGCACAGTTTCTAGTACTGCAGCAATTTCTTCGTCAATCAATGATAATATGCAATTGGGCATTTGAGTAGAAGAGGGATGCCAGAATTGAGCAAATGATGTTTACTTTGTGGAGAGGAGACTGGGGAGCTGGATTTTTGTAAGCAGTGTGTTCTTGGCAAGTAGCATAGAGTGAAGTTTAGCACCGCAATTCACAGGACTAAGGGCACTTTTGATTATATTCGCTCAAATCTTCGGGGGCCTTCTCAAGTTTACTCAAATAGAAGTGCCAGATACATGCTGACATTCATTGATGACTTCTCACAGAGAGTATGGGTGTACATGTTGAAGCATAAGGATGAAGTGTTTGTCAACTTCAAGTAACTGAAGACTTTAATCGAGAAACAGACAGGAAAAAGGATCAAATACTTGAAGACTGACAATGGATTGGAGTTCTGCAATAAGGAATTTCAGGAATTCTACAATAAGGAAGGAATTGTGAGGTATCGCACAGTTGTACATACACCACAGCAGAATGGAGCTGCAGAATGAATGAATAGGACTATCTTGGAGAGAGCTAGATGTATGCTCTTTAACGCCGGATTGTCTAAGGATTTTTGGGCAGAAGTAATTAATATTGCTTGCTATTTGGTGAATAGGTCACCATTGACTGCTTTGAACTATAAGACATCAATGAAAAGTTAATCCGGGTCTCCCACTGATTACTCAAATCTAATAGTATTTGAGTGTCTAGCCTATGCTCATGTTCGCGACAAAAAGCTTGAGTCGAGAACTAGGAAGTGCATATTCCTAGGTATGCAGATTGGAGTTAAGGGTTATTGTTTATGATGTAATAATGACAAAGTCTCCAAGATAATTATTAGTAGGGATGTGACATTTGATGAGTATGCTATGATGAAGAAAGTGAAGCAAGGTGAAAGCAGTCAATAGGGCATCAAGGAGAATGTGGAGTTTGAAATTGACAATCCACAAGTTTCAAAGGGGAAACAAAATGTGGTAGATGAAGCTAGTGAGAGCTCATTATCACCTAATCAGCAGTGAGAAAATGATTCACTGCAGAACTATCGTTTGGCTCGCGATAGAGAGATGAGGCAGATCAAACCACCAAGTAGTTTACATATTCAAATATAGTAGTTTATGCCTTGAGTTCGCCCGAGGAGTTTGTGGGTGATGATCCAGCACATATAAAGAGATCATTTCTCGTCCAGATTCAGATAAATAAGTAGCAACTATAAGTAAAGAGATGGAGTCTCTACACAAGAATAGCACATTGGGGCTAGTTGGTGTACCTAAAGAGTAGAAAATTGTAGGTTGCAAATCAATCTACAAGAAAAAAGAAGGAATTCCCAGGGTTGAAGATGTTAAATATAAGACGCGATTGGTTGTTAAGATTTTTACTCAAAGAGAGGGAGTTGACTTCATAAGGTGTTATCCCTAGTTGTAAATCATACTTCCATTTGGGTGTTACTTGTCATGGTAACTTTGTTTGATATGGAGTTTAAGCAAATGGATGTGAAAATAACATTTCTACATGGTGAGTTGGAGGAACAAATTTACATGAGTCAATCAGAGGGATTCGTTGTTTGCGGAAAGGAAAATAATGCATATCTTTTGAAGAGGTCTTTATATAAGTTGAAGCAGTCTCCTAGGCAGTAATATAAGAGATTTGATGCGTTTATTACCCAGATAGGAATACTAGAAGCATTTATGATTATTGTGTATATCAATAGAAATATAGTGATGGTCTTCTTGTATATTTGTTGCTTTATGTTGACAATATCTTGATTGCCTCTAGAAACATATCTGAGATCAACGTTTTAAAGGCCCAGTTGAGTGATGAATTTGAGATGAAGGATTTGGTAGGGGTGGCAATTTTCAACACGACACGACAACTTGACACGAGTTTGACACAAAAAAATTGGGTTTGGGTTGACCCATTTTGGGTATAAGTCCAATAAGGTTGACACGAATAAAAACTCGAAGAAAATAGGTTGGGTTTGATTGAATTTCAGGTTACACGAACAACCCAAAATTTGATTATGGGTCACATGACAACTCAAACCCACCTATACCAACTCGACCCAATTCGAATTAAACAAATAAAATTTTAAATTTTTTTAGGAGTAAAAATATAAAATAACAAAGTAAAGCTTGAAATTTTGAACTTTAGTAATATCAAAATTACTACTTTGGCATTTTTTCGGTCATATTTATTTTCACAACCATATACGATGGTTTATTATAATTTTAAATTACTTGTAATGGTTATTTTTGTATCCAAGTGGACAAGAAAATTATACTTCAAAGAGTTAACAAAACACTACATAAACTAGTAAATTGTCCTAAAAGTTTTTCTTAGGCCTTATACAACGCAAGATTTTACATATATAAATAGATAAAAATACTTTCTATTGAAAGTTTACAAAAAATTCAAAGACTTATAATTTAAAATATTTGTTTTACTTATTTGCTTGATCTTATATATTTATATTAATTTATGTATTGCTTAATTGAATCAATATAAAGTTAAAAAATAATGATACTAATTTTAAACAGTTAAAAGAGACAATTTAATCGACCCAAAAAGATTCAAAAATTAAAGAGTGTGGGTGAGTAAAATTTGAAAAAGTATGATATTTTTAAAAATAAGACACTTTGTGATATCAATATATTTATGATGCCCATAAATACTAGAAAATGAAAGGGAAAAAAAATCCTAAAAATCAATATATTATGTGGTTCAATTAAAATTATTTGATTGCATTTGTGAAGTTATAATGAGAACTCTTTACTCTATTCTAATTTATTAATAATTAAAAATAGACAAAATTAAAAAATAAAAATACCAAAAAGTTTCTAAAAAGTAAAATAAATATTCAAAATAATTATTTTAAAAATCATACCAACCCAAACATCACCTGATATGAATCAGGTTGGGTTAGGATTGAGCACTTTCAGATTATCATTAGGTTGGGTTAGGTTCAAGTTGAGAAAATTAACATTATACTCCTACTTCAACCTAACCCAAACCCACCCAAATTGCCACCCTTAGAATTGGGTAGTGCGAAGAAGATTTTAGGCATGGAGATCATCCGGGATAGATATTCTGGGTTAATGTACTTTTCTCAACAAAAATGCATTGAGAAAGTACTTGAGCATGTTGGAATGGATAAGTCCAAGCTAGTTAGTACGCTACTTGCAACTTATTTTAGGCTCTTATCAGATTTATCACTGAGTACTAAGGAGGAGGTGGGGCACATGTCAAATGTGCCATATCTTAGTGCTATTGGTAGTTTGATGTACGCCACGGTGCGCACTAGACCAAATATTTCACATGCAGTTACTGTTGTGAGCAGGTACATGCACAAGCTGGGAAAGACTCAATTGGCAAGCAGTGAAATAGATTATGAGGTATCTGAGAGGCTATGCAGATAGATGTTTAAAGTATAGTCAATTGAATTCTACTGCTAGAATTATTGGCTATGTAAATGTGGATTATGCTACAAATTTGGACAGTAGAAGGTCTATGACAAGCCATGTGTTTTGTGTTTCGAGTTGTACAGTTAGCTGGAAGACGACTTTGCTGTCATCGGTTACATTGTCCACAACAGAAGCTGAGTACATAGCCTTGGCTGAAAGCGTGAAGGAAAGCATTTGGTTAAAGGAGCTGATTGATGATATGGGTATGAATTCTAATATTACTACAATATTTTGTGATAGTCAAAGTGCCATACACTTGTCAAAGAATCAAGCATTTCATGAGAGAACAAAGCACATAGATGTGAGGTATCACTTCTTCCAAGATATGATGTCTCAAGGTGTCATTTTGAATGACAGGTTGGGACTAAGGATAATCCAACATATATGTTGACAAAGACTGTTTCAGGAATCAAATTTGAGCATTGCTTGGATTTTGATAAATATTGGCAGACTCGGATGATGGCCCTTTTGGGGGTAGAGACAAAAAAGATGGATGGAGAATTTCAAGTCGAAGTGGAGAATTGTTGATTATGCCTTGAAATTTAAGCTACAAATGGTGAGAAATGAAAGAAACGGTGCAAAACATGGTGGAGCAAACAAGACGAGTGTTGAAGCATGCCCCAACGCGTGTTGGTAGGACCTCCCGTGCTGGGGAGCAAGGAAGACTATGCCCGGGCGCGAAAACGGAGCAGGGACGCATGCGACGTGTGCTCAGGCACAGCACAAACTAGAACCAAACACCCAGGCCTAAGACATACAGGAATGTCGCGCCAGGGCACAAATTCCGCACGCACTGGTGTGGCGTGTTCTGCCAAGAAAGGAGTTACGAGCGCAGAGGCGCAAGTCTTGTGTGCCCCCGCGCAGCACACAGACCCATAGGTCGTTTTATGGTTTTCTTTGTGTATTTAAACCCCGTTTTCTTCCAGTTTGAATAAAGGGCAAACCCTAGACAAAAGATTTTATACTACTTTAGATATAGTATCTCATAATGGAGTTCAGAACAAGGATGTAAGGAGTTTTCATAAGATTTATGGGACTTAATTGTTCTTGGCACTTTGATTTGAAATCAATAAATTCATTTCTTTGTCGAGTGGATTAAGCACATAACCGAATTACATTAAATCTTGTTGTCTCTATTTTATTGAATTACTTTGTTTGTATTTCTCAATCATACTATTTGGTCTTTCTGGGTTTCAACATAATTCGATGATTACAAAGTACAAAAGAGTTGGTCTAGGGACTCATATTAGTTCCATCAGAGCCCGCGATAGAAGTATCGGTGGTATCTACTCCAACCCTTGGAAGATCAACCTCTTCATCATCATTATTATCTTCCTCTTTTGATAGGATACCTCCCTCAGGACCTAAAGTCGTAGTCCACTATTACTCTTGCAGCTCAACTTTCCCTGCACAAAGCTGTAAAAAGTGGAAGGGTTAAGTGATGTGAGCAAAATGATTTAGTACAAGCAATCGGATTTAACCTAGCTTGGCGTCTCGATCAAGAGAGAAGACTATTCGCATTCGTGACCAATGCACCATCTATAGCTACATGATATCACCAGGCATGCTAAGCCTATTTTGAGGCATTGAAGTGTATGCAAATCCAAAGAGATAAGAGGAAGTGTACAAAGAAATACTTCGGGAAAAAAAATATCAAAACCACAAAAGCATGTAGAAGAGCTTTTTACTTTTCAGTGTAGAAATTAGTCATATTTACATCAGCCACAAAAATGATTTTGACAAACTTAATGGTGATAAAATTGCTTTTAAATTGTTATTATTGACAATTAATAACATATTTATGATGACAATAAAAATCTTATATATCACAAATAATAGAGATTTTACTTTCACTAGGTTGTCATTATATATGTATCCATAATTATCAATAGTATCAAATTAAAACACTACTTCTTCTCACTATTAGGTCATATTGGAATAAAATAAAAAACTATCATTAATACTGTTATAAAAAAAGAAGGGTTTTTACTCTCATAAGTGGAAGTTATTTCACTATTTTTATCATTTTTCAATTTTATCACTAAAAGACATTCAAATACTAAAAAAAACTGTTGTAATAATCAATTCTGGTTAAGAGTAGAAATGACAAGAGTTTTAAATTGGATATATAGTTCTCGTACCAAATTTGAATAATTCAAATTTGCCCTCAAAATGTGATGTTAACATCCAAACAAAATTGTAGGTATAATTATAATTGAACTAAAAAATCACAAAGTCACATTCTAATTTTCAACATTAATGAGGATACATTCTTTAATCTCTATGTCAATGATTAATAATATTTCAACAATATGTTTTCTTTTTAAATGCAAATATTCTATTGTTGAGATTTTGTTTCTATTTCACAGAAAGGAGAAAAAAATGAGATCTGAAGAAAGGAATGCAAGCATTTTCCAAATCAACAAGTCCTAAACAGGGACTAATTACACCTGTAGTTTTGATTCAGTTTCGTCTTTTAATATTCCATTTCCAAGTTCATAAATAGTTCTCATTTATTTGCTATTATATGTATTTGAAAATCAATATTAAATGTTATTTAGTCTAGTTATTATTAAAATTATATTATTGTATATTTATTTGTATTATTTACAAAATTATTTTTTTTATTATTTATCATTACGATTAATTTTGATTTTATATATGATCAGATAAGTTTATCCACATAGGGACAGCGCCACTGTCATTTAATAAAAGTTATTAAAGACATATTTTCAGTTAATTTTTCTATTAATATTATATTTTTTTATGGTGCATATAATATTTATATAAATTATTAATACCAATATCTGGTAATATAAAAATTTAATGTGATTAATCATATAGAAATTTATATAAAAGTATCTATAATAAAAAACATCTTCATAATAAAATTAACTCTATTATATTTTATAAAATACTAGTAATTTATGTATGTAGTTCCTGTGTACATAATTATTTTATATAAAGAAAACTAATTATTCTTTAAATATTTGAATTGTAGTATATTATTAAACTATAAAAATGCAGATTGACTCGAGAAAAAAGAATTATGAAAATTAAAGAATTCAACAAAAAAATTATAATATTAATATTAATTAAAGACTAAAAAAATTGAGTACTAAATCTACATGCAAATAAATTCCCAATAACTATTTTTTCTAATAATTATTTTTCAAATTAGAATCAAATGATGGGAAAAATAATTCAATACAAAAACATTGCTTGTGTTATTACCCAAAAATATTATTAGAAATATGGTTGTAAAGGTAGTAATATAAAAATAATATTTTGATGATTTTTTAGTAATATTTTTTGTATTATAGTTAAGATCCCTATTAAGTAGTGTATTTAAATGTGGTTATAAGGCTAAATTTGAAAATATAAAATTTGGTATTACAACTACCTAAAATATCTACAATTTTCTAATTTACCCTCTATATCATTTTTTTTTTTTAAAAAAAATTATAGAGAATTGAAGAAAAAAAAAATTAATAGGACCAAAAATAACTTACACTTTAAATACAAATTAGGCTTTCATTTTTATAATAGTATAAAAGTATTGATATATTTTTTGAAATATTTAATTTTCTTCAATTCGCTCTAAAATAAACCAAACATAATATAAAAGTTAATGATATTTGATCCCCAAACTTGCAGTTTGATGAACCACTTATCAATTAGTTGAATGGCAGCGCTTTACACTTTCGAAGTTCAATTAAAATAACCCATTTACATAGACATGCATATGTATGTGCATAAATTAAAAATAAAATAAAATAAAACAAAACGCTTAAAGTTTGAAGAATACTAGTACTTTACACACACATTTTCTACGCACATAACTTTTTTTAAATAAAGAAAAACAATCCTTTGTAAATATTTGTATTATATTCTATTATCAAACTATAAAAATACAGATTGACTCGAGAAATAGAATTATGAAAATTAAAGAGTTCAACAAAAAAAATTATAATATTAATAATATTAATTTTAATTAAAGAATTAAAAAATAGATTAGATTTACATGCACATAAATTCTCAGTAATTATTTTTCTAATAATTATTTTTCCAATTAGAATCAAAATGATAGGCAAAATAATCCAATTCGAAAACATTACTACTTGAATATCTAAAATATTACCTAAGAATATTATTAGAACAAGGTTGTAAATGTAGTAATACAAAAATAATATGTTGATGATCTTTTTGTAATATTTTTTTTATATTTATACTTAAGACCATGATAAATAGTTTTTTTAAATGTGGCCATAAGGCTAAATTTAAATAAAATAAAATAAAATAAAATTTGGTATCACAACTATCTAAAATATCTAAAATTTTGTAATTTACCTTGTATATCACTTTTTTTAATTTTAAAGATAATTGAATAATAAATATGTAATAGGACCAAAAATAACTTTCATTCTAGACACGAATCAAACATTCCTCTTATAATAATATTTAACTAAATGATATATTTTTCGAAATATTTAATTTACTTCAAATTGCTCTAAAATAAACCAAACATAATAAAAAGTTAATGATATTTGATCCCAAACTTGCATTTTGAGGAGCCACTTATTCATTAGTTGAGCAGCAGTGCCTCATATTTTTGGAGTTCAATTAAAATAGCGCTCCTGCATATGCATGCACATGTACGTTCATAAATTAAATTAAAAATAAAATTTTGAAGAGGGAGAACGGTAGAATAATTGGGGCAAACAGATTTGATCCAACTTGACAGCCATACCTTAGTGCTTTAGTCCAAAGATATCTCCATGGAATTGAATTGAAATGCAGTTCTGACTAAGAGGATATTTGGGTGAGTTTATAAGTTCATCGAAATATTTTATAAAATATTTTAGTATTTATAAGATGTCAAATGTGTTTGGTAATTTTTTTTTTTTTTAAAAGAAATTATAAATTTAAAAAGTAAAATGTTAGGAGCTTATAAGTTTTTTCTAAAAAAGTAATGAGTTTCTAATTTATTTTAAAATTTTAATAAATTCTTTTAATTTTAATCATATTAATGATAAAATTGTCATTACTAACATCTTATAAATTTCAAAATTTTATTTTATCTAAACACTTTAAGAACTTAGTTTTAAAAAAAGGTCTACCATCTTATAAACTCCAAAAACATCTCATAAGATATGGAAGCTAACAAGACATTTTAAATAAATTTAATCAAATACACTCCAAAGGCGGAAGATTCAGCATTGAACAATTTTATAAGTTAAAAAAAATGACAATATTAACAATAAAGAACATAGTAAATAAATAATATAATTTGATATTTTCATACTTTTAAATATAAAAGATTAGTAGAATAAATTAATCAAAAATTAGACAATTATATTTTGTATAGAGTATAGGAAAATGCTTAAACCATAAAAATATTCCAATCACAAAAAAGTTATATCCAAACATTCTAAGAATGCAAATGTTTTGTATGCAGGTAACAACCGACTCGTTTATGATTCGGATCAGTGTGGTACTTTAGAATTGTAATGCAAAGGCTAATGTGATGGACGCACATTAACACCTTCTAATAAATACCTTCAATTAGCAAAAAAGCAAGTAACTATTTGAGAATGACATTAACCTTTATTTTTAAAATTGTACTAATTTTCACCATAATTGTCCAAGGACTCTAATCATATCATATAATTTTAGGTTAGTTCCCAAGTATCTTATGCAAATCTATGAACTTCCTTTTGACTAGTCCAAAAGAACCAAACCAAATTGCGTTTTGTTAGCCATGTCATGTGTGATAGATGGAGTATTATCATAACAAATTAATTATCAAATAATGCACTTTAGATTTAAGTCACTTTAAAAATTAGTTCAAAAGATGCATGAGGATAGTCTAATGCCATATAAAGAGATCACTACTTATTTACTTAATCGATGTGGGAATCTAACACACTCTGCATACACGCACAGAAACAAACATGCACCTAGAGTATAAAATAACATAAAATGGGTGGTTCTACCGCCATATCAAAGACTGAATTTTAGGCCTAACTCAGTACAAAAGTTAGCCTAAAAGGTAAGGATTATCCAAAATTATATATAGAGACAACTACACATTAACTTATTTACTTAATCGATGTAGGAATCTAACAAATTTTATCCTATAGCGGATTAATGTTCTTATTAAGATTTCTTTGACAACCAATAAGTAATACTGTTAGTTATTCTAGGAATTTCGATCAGATGATAAATACTCATCTTCTGGTTGTTTGTTAAACTCAAAGCTCATTAGTCATTTCTTTTTATAAAATACAGAAAAGAAACAAAAATCTAAAACAGTGTATGCACACAAATCTAAAACAGTATAATGTTGTAGGCCAATGTGTAGGTCTCATAATTATCTTAATTGAAGAATCATATTATATAGTTCAGCCAAAGGCTAATGATGATTAACTATGTATAGGACAACCTTACCTATTTTATCATGCTCATCAATGTGGAATTAAGTAGGTAACTACTTAATCATTTTCCTTTGTTCATTACTTAATTATGAAACTACTAATTAATACTGCTTATTAATTAATCCTATTTAATCAGAGGAATAACCAAAATCCCTACCTTTATCCATAATGAGTAGTTGCAGTGTAATTGTATGACTTATATATAATATATAGATATATAGCCATTTTTATTTTTATTTTTATTTTTGCTTTTTACATATATAGGCATAATTATTAATTGGAGGGATAAGGCTACACTATTAATGTGCCTGAAATCGAGGATGCCACGTAATTTATTTAATTAGATGGCAAGAATAATTCTCTAGCAGTTGCACATTAATTGGATCATTAAGATATAGATTTTTTCTAATATATTAAGATATGTTATTAGGAGTTTGGTAAAACTTTTTAAACAAGTGTTTATGAGTTCTGATATATATAAATATAGGATGTCAATTTGAGGGTTGTTATCTCTTGCCAAAAACGTAAGAGATATTTTATGGATTATTAATGTTTTCTTAAGATCTAAGTTTTATATCTATTTATGCGAGGAACTTTATGCCTGAAAAAATGGAAAATATTTTTTAATAGTGTTTCATAATTATTTTGAATACATGAAGGGTAGAAATTTTATGATATATTAGAAAGTAGGACAAGACATGTGTTGGATTTAAGAGGAGGAGGATAAAATCAGCGAAAAATTAAATTGGAGTAGGAAAATTAAAAAAGAAATATATTGCATATATGTGAATATTTAAGAAAATCAAAGAGACTATAGCATTAATCAAGTATATAGACTATGTTTGTTTTTTATTTTTGGAGAACGCTTTTGTTCTTCAGAAATTGTTACAAAATATAAATAAATAATTTTTTTCATAATCTATTTTTCTCTTAAAATATTATTAATAAATTTTAATCATTTCAAACCATTATGTCAATCATATAAATAGAATTAAAATTATTAATCAAATAAAAATTTACATGAAAAGATATTTATAGAATTATTTATTTTTTATTCTAAAATACAACCAAATATACCTTTATTCTCAATATATTCAAAAAACTCATGTTCAATGCATATTCTTCGAAAAAAATATTCAAAGCACAAACAAACATACACATAATGTTTGGAGGACTAAAAAATAATCACTAGAAATTTTTTTAGTATTATGATAAATCAAATATTTTCACCAAATTAGCTTTAGCATGTCCAGGTAGAATCTCTAATATTCTTCGCTAAATAAAAGCTACACGAAATTATCTTACTTAATGTCTTTAGCAATAAAAGTTACTTAAGATAGATAACCTAGACCATGATCTAAAGGACTAAATGAGCCTTGCTGGCTCAAATCTCACTTGCATTTTCACATTAATTTACTAAAGAATTCAAGATCTAATTAAAATTATATCTAAGTTTAAATATCTTCCTTTAATATCATATATTTGGTGTAAAAATTTCAAAATTTGAATCTCTCTCATGCATTGTATTTTATTAATAAAATTATAAGCATGCAAATTTAAAATTAAATCGGGTCATTTCTCAAAAATAATAGTTAAAGTACATGATATATACTATCACTTGGATATATGTTGATGCTCACCATTTCAAAAATTATGGCATTAATTTATAGAAGATTTCTCAATTAGTGCTCATTTTGACATTTTATAGAATTACACATATAAAATTCGTTTGGTTCAAATTTTCAACCTCACATTTTATATATATCTCTTATACCGCTGAATTAAAAAACCACCCGACTATTGCAGAATTTAATATCTTTCAGTTTACGTGAACAAGAAATGAGAAAAATACAATACGAATATTTATCTGCACATAAAAACAAAAAGAGAAGCAAGGAAAACTCAACAGAGATAGAGCAGAGCAGAGCATTCATGAACATAAAGAAGATAACATTAGAGTTGTATGGATAAGTCTTGTTTGGGCAATATGTACCAAAAAATCTTTGATCGATCCATTCTCTGCCAGTGCCAATCCCACCCATAATACTGTTGTTCTTTTTTTCTGTCTGTGTACCATATAATAATAAACAGTGCTCCTTTGCAGAAAGACAAGGCTGCAATAATTTTAAACCTTTCATTAACTTTGCCATTACATACTGAAGTTTATAATGAGTAAATACACTGTTGTACTGTTTACTGCACTACTCCCACCTGCCCTGAAAAACAACAACCACAGAGTTTGGGTTTGACAATTGAGGACAGGAACATGCCATATATCTTCCAACACAAGCAAGTTCGCCTGGTGTGTTAATTACATAATGATCAACACCAGCTCTTTTTGTTTAAGTTTTTTTTTTTTTTTTTTTCGTTTTTATTTGGAAAATTGATCATTGCGATTAGCTCCATTCTATATGCAAAACACAAATTATTACTATTTTTGTATCTTGATTACTTCTAATGCCATATTCCGTTGTTAAAGAGAAATACATGATTTTTGAATTGTTGACAGTTTTGTAATTATTCAATTGATGATAATAACCAAATCAATCCATAGCCAATTATGGAGGCCAAACTTTAATGAGGTTTTCCTATGGGCACGCATTTAATGGGGATTTTGTTATTAAAAAAAGGTGCTTCGGTGAGAGAGTGAATAACTTATAAACTATTTCAAAACCTTCAACTTCTCCGATATGGCATAAATCAAATATCATCACAACCCCCAATTAAAGGCCTTGAAAAGAGGCACATGACCATTGTTTTCACAGACCACATATAATCTAAAATGATGCAGACTAAAATCGTATTGAGTGAACTTTTTGAAAATAGCTCGGGTGGGGGTAAATGATCTCTGATTCCATTCACTTTGTAGAAGATTAATCCCGTAATACATATTGGATTGAATTTGTAAGAAGGTATTTATATAGCTAGTTTGGATTCGGGGGTTATGCTATTATGCGCAAGGAGCTAATTTAATACTTTGCACTGTTTTTTAATTGTAATTTTACTAATATACCCTTAGAATATATTATTGATAAATCACCAATTATTTTTAAAAGGATCGATTTGACATATAAAATATTGCAATGTGATATAAAAGAATCAATAAAATTAAAAAAATCATCTAGTTCCAATTAGGAATTCGATTAATTGGAGCTTTAATGAAGAGTTTTTTATAATTGTGAAAGTTTATTGATTATATCATTTAATAACTCATAATTTTTGAAAATCTGACACAACGTTATATTGACAGAATGTCCTGCCCTGGATCCATGCCTGGTTTTATTCTTTGTTTTCCACCTTTATGTGTTGTTCCCCTTTTATCTGTCGATTTCTTACCCAAAGGAAATCCGTGCAGGAGTTTTCTTACTTCTTAATACAAAATTATTTCTCCCCGCATGTTCCCTACCAATAAAGGCGAGCTCAGACTTTCAGTCCCTGCAATTAAGAGGTTATGTTACAAGTTTTTTAGTTATATATTTGATATCTTTATATTGTGAATATTGCAATTCTTAGTAGATATTAATTTTAAAATTTGGATGTAATCAATTCAATTGTTTCTTAATAACATTGGGAATTTTAATTGTGTTTCTGTATTCTTATAGTATATAAGGGTCAATTGCACTTTCTATCCTCTATTTTATTTCCTATTTCAACTTGTTATATTTATGTAAAGTATATTTTATTATCAATTAATTATTTTTATAAAAAAATATTTAATACATATATCATATATTCATAAAATAAAATAAGAAATAGAATAAAGGATGAAATAGAAATTTTAAATTGGGTCAATTGAGGATTGTTCGGCTGATTAACAGTTCATTTATGACCCCCAATACTTTTTTACTGTACGCGCAGAAATCTTACGAAACAAAATAATTGCGCAAAGTAAGAAGTACCCAGTTGAGGTGAAGTGTATAATTGCGAAATTATCAACCAAAAAAAAAGAAAAATTGTTAACGTAATTGCGGGTAAGAACCTTCACAGTTCAGGTCCATTTTTTGTGACTAACAGTGCAAAATTTTGAGGTGGGGTTAAGTCATTTTGGTTTTTCCAAAAACTTAATACATACGCACGCCATACCAAGAACATGCAAGGGTTCGGACATTTTTTATGTTATATGAAAGATTTATGTTATTGAGTTATATGCTACTTGATCAAGTTAAATCATTTGATTATATATCAATTCAACCCTATTCTATAATTGCTTGTAATATAAATAATGAATTTCTGAGGACCTATTTTAGTTTTTTTTTTTTAATTTTCATCTTTTTAAATATTTAAAAAACTATGTAATTAGTGAAAATAAGTTTGTATTTGATAAATTATTGAAAAGTAGTGATTATGTTGGGTGTAGTAGATTGTAGGTAGAGAGAAAGTATGTAGAGAGAAATAATAATAATGATGATAAAGAGGCAAAATATATATATATATATATGTGTGTGTGTGTGTGTGTGTGTGTGTGTGTGTGTGCGCGTTATTGAGAGAAGATATCTATACTATTATATATAGCACAACGGTGTGAGGCCCATAATTACTCAATTTTAATTGTAATTTTGGCCAAGTGGCAAATTCTTAGAATTTTGAGTTCTTTAATTGAATTTAAAAAATTTTCATTAATTGTTGATTATTATCTCTAACCGATATGATTATATCTTATCTCTAATTTTCTTTTATTTGAAATTTAAAATAAATCTCTCTATACTATTAAGTAAGAACTTAAATCAAATTTAAAAATATAATTTATTTTATTTATTAACAATTAGATATTAATATTAGATTATAAAAAATTGATAAAATCTTTTTCTTTAATAATTTAAGATAAAGTCGCTACATCTCCATTGAAAAAAATAAGCAATAGTCTCTAAGATGAAGTCATTACTTTTTTAGTTAATTTGCAGTAAATTGTTAAAATTTTAAATTTTTTATTTAAATCAAAAAAATTATTGGTAGTTGGTTGCTCTCTTCAACTTAGTTGAGCACTTATCTATTCCATATAAATATTTCTAAAGTTTCGAAATTGTTTTCTTGGTTGAATAAATAATTATTTAATTGATCTTTAATATCTAAAAAATGATTATTTATAAAATTTGTTTCATTTCGCGCTTAGAATATATTGAAGATTTCTTAATTTACAATTTTTTCTAAGATCTTTTTTAAGTTTTCTCTTAGCTTTAATAACTAAATTTATTTATACCTGATTGTTTATGATGAAAACTTTTTTAAAAAAAATATTAATTTTACGACTAATTACAAGAGGCTATGTGTAAAATAAAGTACTAATAATCAATTTATTGGTTTTATTTATATATTGAAGTATCAAATTCAATTTTAAATATAATAATTAATTTAAATAACATGCTAAATATTTATTTGGTTCATAAATCTAATATAGCTAAATATAAAGTTGAGATTTTTCAACCAACAAAATGCAGTCTAATAAGATATAACAATAAAGTAAATTTCATCAGACGACATCAAATCTCTATCAAATAAAGATTTACTATTATCCTTAAATATTATATATAATAATAAAATAATATCAAAAATATTTCAGTAGGTTAAGACTCTTCTACTTCATACACATATATAAAGGGAATATGTGATTCCATGCAAACATAACTGGAAGAAATAGAAAAAATTCAAATTTCAAAAAGCTTTACCTCGGTCTTTCAAATCTGAAAGAATGAGAAATCAATAAATTTTTCCACAATAAATTCATTTTCTACTGATATTTGGTATCTATTGAAATTTTGATTTCATATATATAATTAAATATAATTATCTTTTATTGATTGTTGAAAACCTGATGTTCTCTATGTTAATATGGCAGAGTATGACAAATGAACTGGGCACAGGAAATGGGCGAGCAAGAAAATTTGTATCAAAAAATGATTCTTTTTTGACTTATTTGTAATGATTCAGGTGGTATTTTCTTCATGTACATTTCAAGTATAAAATATCGAATCATATAAATGTATTCTTGTCCCCCACGCCACCTCTCCCCCCACTAGAGTACTGCTACAACTTTAATATTTTAAGGATCATAAGAAATATTGATCATTAATTTATTTTACCTTTTTTATATTAATGGTTAGGAGGTTTGGACATGGATGATTTTTGATGAAAGAGTAATAGAAATCATTATATTAATACGACAACGATAGAATCAAGTTGGAAAATGGAGGTAAATAACATGTGAAAAAAATTGTTTTTTATTATTAGTCCACTTTCAAAAATTATTTGGAATACAGAGAATTTTTTTTATCATAATGTAATTTCAGGTTGAGAAGGTCTCAAAGCATATTAAAAAGTGATCAATTTCTGATGTAGAGTAGGAATTTCAGATAAAGATGAATCATGTCTTAGTTTCTACTATAAAAGAAAACTCATAACTTAGGTAATGTGATTTTTATTTTTATTGATTGAGTATTTGTAACACTTGAAAAAGTTAATGTAATGTTACTTTTATTTCATCAGTAGCTCCTCAAATGTGACTTTTGTTTTATCAGTAGTTCCTCAAAATATAATGTTATTTTTGTTTTATCAGTAGTTCCTCAAAATGTGATTAAGTTTTTGCTAGATTTAGTATTTCAAAATATGGTTTCTAATACTTTTGAGGAGCATTTTCTTCCGTTAATGTAGTGTTCTACTTCGCTTAGCCTTTTAAAATGTGATATCAAAACTTTCGAGTTAATTGTATAAAAATTTGCAACTACTCATTTGGCTGAATAGCATTATCCTTGCACTTATATGTATAAGATTTGGTGTTCAAACTCAAAATAGTCCCAAATGTATTCACCTTTTGTTTAAGTTTTTTTTTTAAATTGTTCAGTAAGTTTTTATATTATTAATATTGTTTATCATTCTTTCATATCTTTGCAGGTATTACACTTTTTATTATTTTGTTCAATTTCTTTTAAATTGACTAAGTTGTCTTGGGTTATGAAAAAAATAAGAGTCTTTGCATTTTTACATCGTACTTTTTTAAATTGATAATAATGTGATTAGCTTAATTTTTCATTGCTTTTTTATTGATATTAATACATATGATTTGGTGGGAAAAACTCTTTAATTTTGATATTATTTATCTAATTTAAAAAAAAAACACGTATTAAACTTATTTTTACATAAAATAAAAATAATACTAATATATTATATTTTCAATAGTAATTAATTTCATCCGTGCATAGCACGGGGTACATGCTAGTATAAATTATTGGGGAATGTGTTTTAAAAATAAAAATAAAAATATATTGAGTGAAAATATATATAAAGTGATGTATTTAAATTGTTTAATAGTAAAAAATATGAAAATAGAATTTAAAATTAAAACCAAACGAGCCCTAAATTTAGTTCAAGTTACATAATTAGTCGCGATTAGAATTAATTCCCTCGCACCAAATACTTCGGCATGCCTCTATACTCAAACACAAAAATATCTCCAAAAATTATAAATAAATTTGGCACAAAGCACGATATAATGTTATTCTACCCAAGCAACTCAACTTCCATCGTTCCCCTTGTATTTACAATCAATTCTTATACCATGAGAAAAGAATGTCAAAATTTCTTATACACACAAAAATATCTATGATATCTCGCAACAACTTACTCCTTTTAGAGAAAATTTATATCGTTTATTTAAGCATATATTAAGTCAAATTATTAATTATTAAATGAAAATATATATATTAATAAATATAAATTATTAAATAAAAATATAATTATATTATAAAGGAAAATATAGACAGTATATTAGGATAATTAGGGCTCCAAAAGAACCAAGCAATAGCCATCCACTACTTAAAACGATTAAAGTTAGTTAAAGGTTACTTACATTACATGTAACAGCTCATGCATATTTGTTAGCTGACATCTTGTATATAATATAGGGTTAATTATCTAGACCCACTTAAAATTTGGCCTAATTATTCAAAAGTCAACAAATTTTACGAAATTATAAATACCCCCGACGCCATTGTTCTGCTGCCAAATCAGATAATTTTTTGTGAAATATTCAATTTACCCTTGGTTGAATTAAAAAAGAAAGAAAGAAAGAAAGAAAAAATACACAAAAACTGAAATGACCTTGACACTACAAAATAACCCATGAAGTGGTGGTGGAAATGACAAAAATACACCAAAATTATTAACAAAAAATATATATTACAAAATAATTAAATATTATATATACAAACATATAAAATACTGTATCATATATATTATAATATATATTTTATTTAATTATAATTAATATATATAATATACATATAGTATATATAAACCCACCTACCCCCAACTCCCCCCTACTGGCCAAATCTAGCCCCATGGTGGCCGCTATGAGGCAACCACCATGATGGCGGCTACCTACTGCCACGGCAGCGGCCATGGGTTGCCTGTTGCCCATCACAAAGGCGGCGGCCTTTCAAAAGAAAATATTTATTTTTGTTAGTTAATAAAAATTTTAATTAAAATATATAATTTTACTTATTTATTCTTAATTAATAAAGTGGTTTAAATTTTTATTTATTTTATTTTTAATTTATTCATTATTTAAATAATTTATTTATTTTAGTTATTATTATTTTAATAATTCATTTAATTAAACTATTTCATACATATTTATCATTTTAATATTTTAATATGTAATTCAATTAATAAATATACTTTCTATTTAATATAATTAAATAAAGTTAATTATGTAAATAAATTATTTTAGACATATTTACTATATGTTTTTTAAATTTTAGATTTTTATTATTTTTAATTAATTAATTATTAGTATGATAGATATAGATTTTTATTTATTTTTTTCATCTTAATTAATTAATAAATTCATCTAAATTTTATTATATTATTTTAGGTGTGTTTATTATTTTAATATTATAGAATATGCAATTTAAAATTATTAAATTATGGTTACATGGATAATAGATTTTTAATTTTATTTTTAATATTTTACTTATTTTATTTCCTAATTAATAAGTAATTTGAACTTCATCTAATTAAATTATTTTAATTATAACTATTCTTTTAATATTACTGATCATTATGTAATCTAAAATTATAAAAGTTATTTCATTTACGAGATGAATTTACTTTTTAATTTTTTTAATTTTTTACTTGTTTTATTTTTTGATTAATAAATAATTTAATTAAATATAATTAGATTATTTAACTTGAATTTAAAAATTATTTAGTATTTATAAAGTTTTATTAATAACAAAATATGTTTAAATTTATTATAAATAATGTTTAAATTACATCCCTATGGTATGAGAAATATTACAAATAGGTTCAAGGGTATTTTTGTCTAAAAAATAACCATAACAGTAACCACAGGGAATTTCTGGATTTTCATACAGAATTTTTGATGACGTCAACATTTTTTCTGATGAAGACTAACGGACTTTAAAAAATGTAAGATGGAGCAAAACATTAGGAGAGTATTTGTAATTCGTCAAACCTGTGGGTTTTTGGGTAAACAATCCAAACCTCAAGGGGGTGTAGGTAATTAACCCTAAAATATATCTTCATTAAACTGATGAAAGAGAAAGGTTCTTCCTCCATAATCCAGCTTAGCATGCATGGTGGTTTCCATTTTAATATGATATCAATGTTACCTTTTCTTGGTGTTGGACCATATTGTTGGGCCACTCATTTATATTATTCATGCTTCAAATGTCTATCATTGGGCGTACACAAAGTGTGTGAGATTTTTATATCGATTAAGTATGTATATAGTAATCTCTTTATATGGTTTTGAACAATCCTCACCTCTTGAGTTGATCCTACACCTCACTCAACTCCTCCATTCTCTCAGTTAGACAGCCAATCTGATTCCTCACATCCACGCCCTCCAATTAGAAGGTCATTTAGAGTTCACAAAACTCCTTCATATCTTAGAGACTATTAGTGTAGCTTGCTTCAATCTCACATATTCTCCCATCAACCCTCTTACCTTATCTTCAAATACTGGACTTACGATCATCTCTCACCTCACAATGCATTTATGCCAACAACTCTTCCAATTTTGAACCAAAACACTACCATCAGGCTTCACTACCAAAAAAACTGTTTTTTGCGATGGAACATCACAAATTTCTATAGATTTTGTGACAGAAAATTCATGACAAAAATATCCATCGGAAAATGATAATCTTTGAACAAATTAAGTTTGGACTTTTGCGATGGAAAAAATTCGTTGCACAAAAAAAAAAAAAAATCGCAAATGAGAAGATTACCGACAGATTCAAAATCCGTCGCTAATATTTTAAATATTAGAAAATAATCAGAAAATTTTTGCTATGGAAACGAATCCATCACAAAATCTAAGTTTATCCGTTGCAAAACAGAAAAAAGAAAAAAATAAAAGTTTTTTGATCAATAATGTTATATTTTTAATTAATATAAACAATAAAAGTAATGATAATATTAGAAAATATTTGACCATGATAATGTTATTTATATGTTGTGGGTTAAAAGAATGAGCAAAATTATTCATGTCAAATGTTTATTTTACACTAGTAGTCTTTTATGATATTTATTGTTATATACATTAATTTAGAATCAATGGTTTAATATAACATATATACAATGGTAAATTTATTATTATTCATACCATTAAAATTTTCAAAATAGATAAAGTCATTATATTAACTCTATATTTTTTTTTTCCCAATAATAGATAAAGTCCATTATTTAACTTTTGATTGTTATTAAATATCTAACTTTTATTTTCTTATCTATCATTTAATGCTTATTTTTTTGTTCATACATATGGAATTTTTTATGTATTATGTTGTAAATGCTTTATGACTATTAATATATTTATGTAAATAGTATACTTTTATTATAAATATAATGAATTATAAATTTAATTTCAATATACATTTATGTATTCTGATTAATTGGAAGATATAATATCTCATTACCTTTAGCAAATGCATTAATCATTATAAAATAAAGATTAATTATTATAAAATAATTATATACTAATTTATACAAATTCTATATTAGTAATTAATGTTTTATAACTCATATTAGTAATATTATATATATATATATATATTATAATAAAAATGTTATACATTTAATTAATATAAAAAATAAAAGTAATAATAATATTAGAAAGTATTTGATCGTGAAAATGTTATTTATGTGTAGTGAGTTAAAAGAATGAGCAAAATTAATTAAGATAATAATATATATAAATTTATAAGTTATATAATTGATAATTAGTTAGTAAAATTAGCATCATGTCAAATGTTATTTTACACTAGTAATCTTTTATGATATTTATTATTAGGTACCTTAATTTTGAACAATAGTTTAACATCTATACTAATATATATATATATATATATCACAACGGTGTGGGACTCACAATTATGCAATTTTGATTCTAATTTTGGAATTTTGGTCAAATGGCAAATTCTTAGAATTTTGAGTATTTTAAGTTTTTAACTGAATTAAAAGATTTTCATTAGTTGTTGGTTATTATCTCTAATTGATATGATCGTATCTTATCTCTAATATTTTTGATTCGAAATTCAAAATATATTTAATAATATTTCATAATCCTTATTAAAGAGCTAGAAATTTGAGAAATGAATAATTATAAATTGACTAATATATAAGCTCAATTTATCAAAAATTTTAAAACTTAATAATTTTTACAATAATATTTTTTTAGATATATAAAATATTTTGAGATAAAACGATATATATATAATATAACAAATAATTTAATTTGAAAAATATTTCAAATATAAAAAGTTACTTCCTGTAACAACTATAATTCTATATAAATCATTATATTAATTCTATACTTTTCTGTTTTGTAATAGATAAAGTTCATCATTTAACTTTTATTTGTTATTATATTTTGAATTTTTATTTTTTATCTATCATTTAACATTTACTTTTTATTCTTACATAAGGATTTTTCCGTCGCAAAAGTGACGTATCAAATCCGTCACAAATCCGTTGTAAAATGAGCCATTGCAAAATTTTGCAACCAAGGTTATTGCAACGGGTTTCTGCTGTCACAAAATTCATGGCAAATAACAGTTTTTTTTAGTAGCGTAGCTTCTAAAATTCCTAGACAGCAAACAACCATGAAACTTGAACTTGATGAATTATAAACTAACCAAACACTGATCCTTCTTCCACCCAATAAACACTCTATTGGCTGCAAATGGATTTTAAACTTAAGTGCAGGTTTGATAATAGTATTAAAAGGCACAAAGCCCAGCTAGTTGTCAAGGGCAATACCCAAAAAGAAGAAAACAATTTCATTGACACTTTTTCACTCGTTGCCAAACTTCCCACAGTTAAATGTTGTTAGCTCTTGCTACTATAAAAAATTGCGTCTCATGTAATTGGATGTTAATTAATAATGAGAAATTTCTATAAACTTACCTCTGTCAGCAGCCAAGAGCCTTCTAATTCAGTAGATGCAGCTCCTGCAAATGATTGCCATGTGGTAGAAAAAGATAACATGGATGATGAAGTTATTTGCTTAAGTCCATATAGGGATAGTGATCATAATGTAGGTGAAGAAAATGGTGGTGATATAAATATACCTTCTCAACATACATCTTATGTGATTGATCCTAAAAGTCTTGCCACAAAAGCCTTGTTAAATGAACCTTCTGAAGATGAATCTCCCCTACATTCCTAGAATGATAACTCTGAAAATAAATCCTCTCAGAATAAAACTTCTCATAATGAATCCTCTCTAAATAAATCCTCTAAAAATGAATCTTCTCTAAATGCATCATCTGAAATGAATCCTCTCAGAGTGATACTCATGTGGCTGACCCACCTTCTCCACGTTTACATACTCAAACTAATGAAGCATTGGGGAGTTTCTTTGAAGATTTGGGCTTGGATGAGGACAATCTAGATTTAGATGGGCTGGAGTTTGATAACTTAGATAATGAGACTGAGGAGTCAGAGTATAAAAGTGAGGATGAGAATGGGAATTTGAGTATAGGTGATGTTCTATTTGAAGAAAATATAGCTACAGATATTGAATGGGTAGGAGATATAGGTGAGAGGGTGAGTAGAAGTAGGGAGGATGATAGGGGCAGTGATGGAGACAGTGAATCTAAGGTTGGCATTGCTTGGGACAATGAGGTGGAGATAGATGAATTAGGTCCTGATGGAGAGGAAACAAAACCTTCAACACCTGTCTTTAATTCCAAAGCCCCTTTTCATCTAGATTTGCACCAGAGATGAAATTTAAGGACAAGAAAGAATTTAGGAAGGCAATACATGCTGAAGCTATTCAAAGTATGAGGAATTTAAAAATTAAGAAGAATGATAAGAATAGAGTTTATGCAAAATATGATGAACAGGGCTGTGAATGGAAGATTCATGCTTGGAGGTTAAAAGATTAATCAACTTTCCAGATTCTGACATATAACCCTAACCACAAGTGAAAGCCAACTATTGATGTTGGTAATGTTAAATCTAGCTACTTGGCTGAGAAATTTGTGAACAAGTTCAAGACTGACTAAGAGATCAACTGAAGGGCTTAGGCTTGAAATGGTGGAGGAGATTAGAGTTGGAGTTTCTTGGGACCAAGCTTATAGGGCTAAGAGGAAGGCATTATAAATGATTGGGGGGGACTCTAATTTGCAATTTACAAAACTGTGGGACTATGCAGTAGAAATAAGGAGAACTAATCCAGGGTCCACAGTTATTTTAAGGATGGAGAACAGCTCAGGTTCCAGTATATTTTCTCATTTTTATTGTTGCTTTTGGGCATTAAAGAGGGGATTCATAGCTGGATGCAGACCTATTGTAGAGGTAGATGGTTGTCACTTAAGTGGACCACATAAAGGTGTGCTTTTGATAGTTGTTGGGATTGAACCCAACAATAAACTTTATCCAATAGCACATGTGGTGTCAAATGAGGCAGGTGACACACAGATTTGGTTTTTAACTCTTTTAAAATAGGATTTGAACATAGTCACACCATATGAATTTATATTCATGTCTGACAAACAAAAAGGTCTAATTCAAGCTTTTGAGGAGGTCTTCCCAACTGCAAAACATAGATTCTGTGTTAGACACTTATGGAAGAATTTTTACAATGCTGGATTTAAAGGTTTGGAGTTCAAGGATGCTTTGTTTAAGGCTACAAATAGCACAATTGTGGGGCAGTTCAAGTAAGTCATGAAAGAAATGGGTGAACTTGATCAGGCTGCTATTAAATGGTTGAGTGATAAGCCTCAAGTCACACTTCACACCAATGCTAAAGTGTGACATGATTTTGAACAACTTCTGTGAGTCATTCAATAATACAATACTTTATGCAAGAGAAAAGCCAATTTTAACCATGCTTGAATGGATTAGAGAATACTTGATGACAAAGTTGCAAAAGAACAGAGATAAGGCTGCAAAAAATTGGAAAGGAGACATTTGCCTCGCTGTCTTGGAGATAATTGAACAACACATTAAAAAATTGGCAGACTGTATTCCTAGAAAATCAAATGATACACACTACCAAATCACACACATCTATGGGGGCCAATTCTGTATAGACTTGGAGTTGTGGAATTGCAGCTATAGGAGGTGGGAGCTTACAAGAATCCCATGTTCGCATGCATGTAGTACAATATGCAGCAAGAGGGAAGGTCCACTACATTATGTGGATCCATGTTACACTGTTGAATGTTATAAAAGGGCATATAAACCAGCAATTTTAGGAACTAATGGCTAAGACCTATCGGGTGAAACACTTTTTATTCCTCATTTGCCACCAAACTTTGGCAAAAAGAAAGGGAGACCTGTTAGAGCTAGAAGAAGAGACAAAGATGAGGAGATTGGGAAAGGGAAAAAAAGAAGTAAATGATCCAAAGATGAAGGGACAATGAAAGTAAAAAAGAGGTAGCTCACTATAAAAGTGAAGACCATAACTCCAAAACATGCCCTATTAAAGAAGGAGCAAGCTCAACATCTGCCAAATAGGTATTTATATATGTTTGAACATTGAAATATATTCATTTTATTGATTTTGTAATTATACTTAACTTGCACTTTCAATGACATCTTTGCATTATTCTTACAGGTTATGAGGAGGAAAAATGGAAAAAGAAGGGCAATGTAGGTCCAGCTATGGAAGAGGCTGAGGTTCTTATTTATGTTATTTGCGAAAAATTGAAGTTTATATTATGAAAAAAATCCATATACTCTTACTATCTATGCCTTTTATAGAGGGTGCAAAGACAAGATGATGACATTGATGAAGAGGATTTGGGCACTCAACCAACAAGATCAGCTAGGAAAAGTGCTAAGATTGCATTTACATTCTTATTTTTTGGATTTTTCACCAATTTAGTGCTTGTCTTAAAGTTTGAAGTATATGGTTTTAATTTGATGCAATTCACAAGTTAGGAAAAATGATAATGAAGCTAATACTAGTAGAGATTCATTTGAGTTAGGATCACTGGCAACAAATGCAAGGAAAAGGTTTGAGGTACAACTATTGACCTTACTGCTATGTACCTTTAGCAATTTGTATGGTTTTAGGCCTTACATTTGACTTTATGTGAATTGACAGGAAATGAGGAAAACAGTTCAATCTAAGAGTAATAATGCTCATGAAAAGAACAAAAAGAAATGTGGCCATTCCTCAAAAGCCCCACCCAAGGTTCCTAGACCTAGTATGTATCAACAGTTGCAAATGCCACAACATGATGGAAGCCAGCCATCTCAAGCAGTTTTAACCCAGACATCCACATCAGGAAGGAAGAAATATGTTACATTGAGCAACTTGAACACTGCCATAGATAACCTCAATAGGAAGAAGAAGAAAACTACAAAGAAAAAGACGACCTGAACAAGAAAAGCATTCATTCGTTTATGTAAAGAAAGCAATTTTTTTATATTGAAACATGTGATGACACCCTAAAGCATTATTAACCTTGTCCAGATTAGGGAGAATATTATTGTGATTGAACTTTTGGGTTTTTGTGAATCAAACAACGTTAAACTTGTTTTTGACAAAATGATGTATTTGAAGTAATTATTCTTTTGTGATTAATAGATAAATTAGCTCTATTTTGTGCATATTCTGATTAAGTTGCTTTTCTCTTGCTTTGGTAGTGGTTTGCCTTGGATTGTAAGATTATTGTTTGTTTAATAGTGGTTTGTATAACTTTGTTCCTTAAGTAGCCAAAATGGGATCCAAAGTAAGTCTTCTTTTGTCTTTAATAGATATATGGTAGTTGTTCATCATTTACCCAAGTTAGACTCCACTTTGCTTCCTATCTTGTAAAACTTCAATTTTATCATTTAGCCAAAAATAATTTAGGTTTTCCTTTGGACAAATTACTGAAGCCAAGTAAAAGAACTTCTACATCAGCCAAATATCTTACTTTTTCATTGAAGTGCAAATACCTTACATTGACATTTAAGTCAAAATCCCCAACACTAAAAGGCCAAAAGACTACCTTACATGACTAAAATCCATTCCAACAACCAGGATGCAAACCTACAAAATACAACATAAACACCATGTCGTTTTTCCTACAGATACATATACATCCCTACACATCCTATATGATTTCTTCCTATCTTAAATCGAAGCCAAAACATGAAAAAATAGAGCCAACAGAGCACCGCTACCATTTACAGGATTATGTTCTTCCTCCTCATCTTACCAATTTCAACTTCCATTGAATTAATTCTGCGAATTAGACCTGAGATTATATTATTCGACCTTATGCACATTAGTGGATCTGCCCATTGGAAAAAATCACATCTATTACTTTTCCAACAGATTGCAAAATGGAGAAATGAAAATATGAGACTTTGTTATAAAGTAGCACACAATGTGGTGAAATTGAACCCTAATGATAAAGAAGATTCATGTTCCTCTTGATTGGGACACGAATGAAATCTCCTTCCTGAGTTGCGCTCCGTCCACAAAGTTCTCATGCGCGCCCTTGCCACCACAGAATCACTCCACAGGTGCTCTTGATTGGGTTGAACAATAAGAATTACATGACGACATTTCAAAGTACCCTAGAATTTTACTTCAATTTTGTGAAAAGAAATTTTAGGGGTGAAATTTCGTCATGCGACATCAAAGTGGGAGATTATGGTGGAAAGAGGAGCTTTAATGTGAGGAATAAGAACGCTAAGGATTTTTCCTCCAAAATTAGTTAATGTGGCTTCTTGTCTTGTTGATGTGGCAATTAGGATGCTGACATGGGATTTAATGCCATGTGGCTAGTCTACATGGGCAAGGCATGCACACATAAGCGAATGACGTGGAAAAAATTGCCACATATCGCAAAAACCCAAAACTATCCATCACGTGAGAAGCATATGGCATTCTGCGACGATAGTTTCTGTAATTTTAGGCGATTTGTCCTGAAATCACGGCAATTTTTACTAAATGTGCAAAATTGATCGTCGAAGTGGACCAAATCAAAAAACGCAAACTATTAGTGTCCTTGTTCCACATATGGCCATAGGTAGTGAACTAAAAATGCATTTTTTCCTTAAAATGTCCTTATAATGCAGATCTGACTTGAAGGCCTTGGCACACTAAAATACTTCCTTGGTCTCAAGGTTGCTCACTCTCCTTTAGGTATTGTTCTCTCTCAGCATCATTGCACTCTCCACTTCTTAGAGGATTTAGGTTTTTTAGCAGCAAAACCTTCTATTGCTCCTATGAATGCAAGAGTTCAATTAAGCTCTACTGATAGACCTCTATTCCTTAATCCCTCTCAGTACAAACAACTTATAGGCACTTCTCACCATCTCATGGTAGGACATAGCTTTCACAGTTCACAAGCTCAGCTAATATATCTCAACCTCGCTTGCCACAACTGCAAGCTATACATCACCTTCTCAAATATTTAAAAAGGACTTCTAACCATGGCATCCTATTGTCATCCACATTGCAGCTTCGGCTAGATGCATTCTCAGATATAGATTGGGCCTCTTGCAAAGATTCCCAAAAGTCCACTATTAGCTACTATATATTACTTGGAAGTGTCTTAATCTAATGGAAATCGAAAGAGTAAACAACAGTCTCACAATTATCCATAAAGGCTGAATACCGAGCTTTCACTACGACTTCATCTGAAATTATGTGGTTACGACAACTCCTCAAAAGACTTCAAGATCAACTTCACATGCCCTACCCTTTTGTTTTGCAACAACTAAGCTGCTTTCTACATTGCATCCAACCCAGTCTTCCATAAATAGACAAAGCACATAGAGATATATTATCATTTTACCCGAGAAAAAGTTACTCGAGGCATATGTAATCAAGCTCATGCCCATACATATGGAAGCTCAGTTGGCTGATCTTTGCACCAGAGCCCTTCCAACTGCCTCATTATTCCCCATTCTCTCTAAGATGGTCGTTAGGATCTCTCCCGTCCACCTTAAAGAGAGAGTATTAGGACAATTAAGATGCAATAGAACCATGCAATAACCATGTAGAATTGCACACTTAAAGTGATATGTTATCTGCAAGCTAGATATTTTTTCTAGAATTCGTTAGTTAGTTAAAGTTTAATTACGTGTAACAACCCATGCGTGTTTGTTAGCTGACATCTTGTGCATATATATATATGTGTGTGTGTGTGTGTGTGTGTGTGCACGCGCGCGCGCGCACTCTGTAGTTGAGTGGCCTATAGGCCAGTGATATAAATATCTCACATAATATGAAATGTCAGAAGTTCAAACTCTAATGGACTCCTAAGTACATGTGTATAAATAAAAAAAATTATGTGCATTCTGTGCAATTTATTCATTCAACTAATGAACAATACAATTTGTTCGTCCATAATTAAGCTCAACATGAGTGGTGGCTTCCATTTCAATACAGTGTTTGTTTTCGTTTTGGATGAACAAAATCAATTCCCCCAATATATAAGCAAACATATATAGTAGATTTTTTGAAGCCAAAGTGCATTTTGTCATTTCTCCAAAATGACTTTCATTTATTCTCCCAGTCTATAAAAGAAAACCCTTTCACAATATCAATATTTAACCAATTAATACAATAATATTTTAAAGGGTAAAATTCACAATAATATCAGTACTTTTAGTTGCATCACTTTGCATCTCTTTACTCTCAATTTTACTTAAATTATTCAATTTCATTAAATTCTTTTCATTTTCTTAATACCATTAACTTTTTCTTTTTAAAAGGCAAAGTTGCCCATAATTTTTAATTATTCATTTAACAAATAAAATCCACCTTTTCCATAAAAAAGAAAAATTTATATTTGAAGATTTAGAAATATAAAATTACCAAAGACATATAACAACAATGCATTTCTTAAAGACCAACTTCAAATGTCCATATGAAATCTCACTTTTACGTAGTTTTGTTGCTACTTTGTGCTAAAGGCAGTGTTTTATTTCGATTTTTGATGATTTCATATAAGGATATATTAAGTAATAAAACAGAGTTAGTAAAGCAATTCTGTGGAGGAAAAAATGGGGTCCATATATTATTAATTGAGTTTTCTTTAATGAAAATCTTTGTTTCTTCTAGAGATGATGTACAATTAGTATATAATGCAAGCTTTTGATATATTTGTAGTGCAATCAATAGTGATGTCCAGGTTTCATCTTTTAGCATTCAACTTTGATCTTTTAATTTAATTTTAATATTATTTTGTATAAAATTTTGTGTATTCATATAAGAGAAGAATAGTTGGGAGAGATCAGCAAAAAAAAATATTGAGGTACAGGCATTTTGGGTATATAAATATAAAATATGGTGATCTAATCATTCTTGCTTGATTTGCTTACAGAAATTAAAGAGGCTTTAACAGTGTTAAAACAAGTGAAGAAAAATTGAGAGTACAAGGAGGCAAAATGATGCAATTAAAAGTATAAAGGAGTAAAGTAAGATGAAATTTGAGTACAATGGAGTAAAGTGAATTTTACCCTATTTTAAAATTATATGCAATCATTATATTTACTACATATACATTTTAAAATATGATAAATATATTAAAATTATTTTTAAATTAGAATTTCTCCCTACTAATCCAACTATAAAATGATTGATTTGATATTTACAATAAAAATTATATCCCATCAAAATATAAGTAAACATTACATTACTTTCTACTTTTAAGAACAATTTCTACCTACCAACCAAACATTCACACTCCCCCAACCCACCATCGCAGGCATCGCATTCCCAAACTCATTTCAAAATTCCTTGTTCAAAAATATATACAGTAAAACACTGTTGCAAAATATAATCAAACATAGCCATAGCAACTTAATTGTAACTATATTCAAGTGGATGAACCATTTTCTAATAAAAAGTGAGAGAAAAACTGACGGACAAGACCCAAAAGTCTCATCATGCATTTATTATTTATTGTTAATTCCAAAATTAAATATCTTATTATTTATTGTTATTATTTTTTAAGAAAAAAAATAGATATTTAGAAGAATTATCTGGAGGTATATATGCATGGCAAGCTTACATTCCCATATGGTACAAGCTATTAAAAAATAAAAAAATAAAAATCTGTAAACTGAAGAAATTAAAAAAGCTGGTTATTTCATTGATTCTACATCCTCTGACAGGATCTCCCCCTTGTCGTTAAAATCTAGTTGGCCTTTATTGTTCCCCCTGCCCAGCTTTGCTTACCGTCATTTACTCTCAACATCAAAAGAAATTATTTGGGCCAACTTTTCTGCCTCATGTTAAGAACTACTAGTTTAATCAATTGTCCATTATGTCGATTAATTACCATCAATTTTTTGTTTAAAAACAAATTGCTGGTGAGGATTTATTGCACCACATTGAACTGGTGGCGGACACTGGACAGCCTTCCAACCATATATATTAAAATATATAATATAATCGATCAATTTAATTAATATTTTACCCTCTTCAATTTAATTTTATTTATTGATATCAATTCCATCAATAAAAAGAAAAATCAAAATAAAAAGGGCCAAAATTTTGTTGATTTTAATGATTTACTCTTTTCGTCCCGAATAACAAGTCTAGTATGTGTATATCAAAACAAAAATTTATATGTAACATGAAAGAGTTAAATTATATGAATTTTTATTTGAAAACCCCCTTAAAAGTAATAAATGAAAGTAGTTGTATCACAGGTACCATTATTTTAATTTAGTGGTACTTTTGAAAATAATTTTTTATTTCATAAAATAGAGTTTGATGATGTCCAAATTATTTATTGCCACGTATTGAAAATCTAATTCTGTAAGATATTATTCATCAATATTTGTGATGGAGAGAGTTTTGTTATTATTAAAAGATATTTTTATATTTTAGTAGGATTTTGTGGGGCCTTTATTTTCTTTTATAAAGACAAAGTCTTCACTATGAGTATTGGTGGGATAACATTCTAGAAAGTTGGGCATTTCATATCCGACGACTTATTTTAGTATCACTAATCTTATTCTAAAGGAATTTATAAGAAAAACAATTCAGACAGAGATTAAATGTATTTGACATTAATTGTAATTATCAAATACATAGTTATGATGTTTAATGTTTTTTCGAAGTGGTATGTCATTGGCCCAAAACAAAAGTACATTTGTTTGCCCTTAATATTTCAACATATTTACTGCCAAGAGATTGGTTCACATGCTACCTCACATTGGCACATAACTTTTCTCTTGGTACACAGTACTACTTCATTATTTTATTGCTTAACAATATGTCAATATACATAATTGCACGTAGTTTTCTACTACTTCATAATTCAATTCTCAGACATTTTTGTCAGAACATTACTTTTCATAATTAAATCTTGAATTATTTTCTACCAGTACATTTTTTTATTCATTAATACTGCAAACTGAAAAAATAAAATAAAAATAAAAAGAGATTTATTTTTTTTACCAGTGTTTATTTCTTAATTAAACATGAAACAAGGTAATTCTTCCCCTCATTAATTTTGCCACTAATCCTTTTTGCTTCCACGCACTTACGGATTATTCTCGTATCTTCGAAAAATATTTTTACAAAAAAAATGCACAAAAAGTGGAGAAGAAAAATATTAAAAGAAGCATAATTAATTGCACTAGTAATTAAGTTACATTTTTATATTACTAACTAAAATCAAAATTTTAAAGTTGATATTAAGTTGAATAATTTACTAACCAACTTTAATTGTCCAAGATTATATCACCATTTATTTTAATTTATATGTATAGTTCGGTGAGAAGGTTTTAGGCCCACGCATCGTGGCTGATATGTAATTTGCTAATAAAAGGTTCCCACTTGGCATTAATTATTAATGAAGTGGTGGATTATCATTAGGAATGGAATATTATTACCTCATTAATAACTATTCAAAGACTTAGGACCATTGTCATTAAGAGAGATTGTTTATTGCATATGGGCACAATTTAACTTAAGAATTTATTTACCCTTTTTATCAAACATGAATACCGAAAGTCGGGGTGCAAACGCGTCGAGCCAGCTCACGAGCTCGAGTTCTAATTAGAGTCGATTTTGAGCTACGGTATTTAGACTCGAGACTCACTAGCCAGTATATAATTAAATATTATTTTTTATTTTTTTAATAAATATATATTATTTATTTTTTTTATTTTGAGTTCGAGTTTGAGCCTGCAGTTTTTTACAATTCATTTGTCAATTTAAGCCTTACGAGTAGAGCCAAGTCGAGCTTGAACGCAAAAATTTTACTCAAATTCAACTCAACTCAACTCGACTCGATTTCACCCCTAACAAAAAGTAAATTGTTATCATTTCTAATTAATTAAATTATAATGAATAGGGTACTTTCACATATCAAGTACAGGTTACTTGTGTTAATTATTTGCACATATTGAAATGTTTTCGTTTTTAAGTTTAGCGCTAATAATACATATTGACAGGTAAGGTGAATTTTAAATAGCAATACAAAAATTATACAATTTTGTTGGGGGGGGGGGAAACCCAAACATAGAATAATAAATAGATAAGAAAAATTCAAAAAAATAAAAAAGGATATAACCCGCTGTCACAAAATGTGTACTTATGGCATAATAATTAAGTTAATCGTATTAATCTTAATCACAAGATATGCTGTGGATAGCTTTATTAATAGTATTTACTACAAATCCCCATTAATCTTGGTCTCGCAATAAGTTTTGATCACGTTGTTCTCTTACTAGCTCGTCTTATTAGGCTATTTATATACCATACATTAGCTAATTATAATTACTAGTTAGAAGAAGTCATAAGAAAGTTTAGGGAGATATACTCGCTGCATAATATAGTCAGAGGAATTATTATTAATTTTTTATTAAATTTTGAAATTCCACAATTTATCGTCAATAAATTTATTGATCCACGTGTTGGAGTGTGTCAATTTATGAAGTGAAAAAGGATCAAATTTAATATAGAATTAACTTATCGAAAGTAGGGTGATTGAGGGATAGTAGAAGGTTTAATTAAAAGGCTTGTATCACAATCTCTTTCATCGAAGTTAGGTCAAAATTATATTTATTTTTTTCTTCTCCTTCATAACTAACGATATCAGTGTTTATAGTTTCCTACCAAGATGTTCTTATTATGTATCTTATGTGGTAATCTCAAATTTAGCCACATGTCCTTATCTAAAGGTTGGAGTTATGGGTCAAACAACTTGTCGTATTGAATTAAGCTCTAACTGATACATCAAAAAAAAAAAAAAAAAAAAAAGAAGCACCAATATTCATTGAAATTTTTGGGAATTTTACCCGGACTTAAGGACAATTAGATCCTTTTTGCTTTAACATCACCAATACTAATACAATTTTCTTTGAACTAAATCAAAATAGGAAATTTTTGTAGTATGGTATTAGTTTTTTTTTTTCTTTTTTATAATAAAAAGGTAGGAATGGTGACCAGCGCAGCAATACTCCCTAGACGTAATCATACGAATTTCCTATTTTCGTGAAATATTTGATTTGAATCATAATTACTGCCTAAATGGCGAGCCCATCACCATAACTCTATCGAAATGCTAGTCAACCGAGATTCCTCTACCACATAGATAATTAGTTTACAGAGTACTACCTGCATATGAATTTGAAACCGTGACCTCCTTATGAAAGGTAATAGATCATATCCAACTATGCTACCATGTTATTGGTTAGTAGGGTACTAGTAAATAGTAAGGAGCTTATCAACCTAAAAAGCATTTGAGTTTTCTGGACCAGTGAAGTCCTAGCCCTTGGTAGGGCGTATCTTGGAAATGACATTGTTTGGCAAGGATTAAGATTCGGACTTTAAGTTTCAACGTGGATATAGACTTGGAATGAAAAAATTAAAAATAAAAAAGACTCGATGGAATAAATTAATACATTATTTTCTATATTTTTTGGGCACAATTGTTGTTATCATATCAAATTTTATTTCATATAAAAAAATTAATAATTTTGAAATAACTTATAAAATTATATCTTTATTATTATTTATTATTAATGTGTTATTTTTCAATGATAAAGTTTTCTACCGTAATATTGATGGAATAATACTTCACAAAACGGTTCACTACGTCCAGCGAGAACCAAGTAATATAAAAAGAGCCAACTCACATCAACTTGAATTTATTGTAATTTTTTATCAATAAATTCTTCCAAAAATCAATTGACATTTAATACATGTTTAAAACTATTATTTTTTTTGACTCTAAATGAATTATTGCCTTGATCAATTAAGAAGGCATTTGGGTGAATTTATAAGTTTTTCAAAATATTTTATAATATGTTTGAGAATTTACAAGATGTCAAAAAGTATTTGATAATTTTTTTAAAAAAGAGTTTATAAACTTTTAAAACAAAATATTAGGAGTTTATAAATTCTTTTTAAAAAAATTAAGAGTTCATAACTTATTTTTAGGATCTTAACAAACTCTCTTAATTTTAATCATATTAATTACAAAATTATTATTACAACATCTTAAGTTCCACAATCTTATTTTATCCAAATATTTAAAAAAATTATTTTTTTAAAAAAAAATCTAGCATCTTACAAACTTCAAAAATATTTTATAAGATTTAAGAGTTTATAAGACTTTTTAAATAAATTTAACTAAATATCCTCTAATTCGTAATTAAGGATGCGTGAATGATCCTTCACATAACCACATATATTCAAAAATAAGAACAGCCAACAGAATAACTCCAATCAAAAACCAATATAATAGAAATGAAAATTACATCAAAAAAAAAAAAATATATATATATATATATACACACAACACACACACATATAGAATAGACAAGTTCCCTCCTTTTTCTGACTTGAGGGTACAACTTTTAGTCTCCATCTGCCAACAGAACCCTAAAATCACCCCCCACGCCCCCCACCCTCAACCCCCCACGCCAACCCAACCCTTTAAACAGCCTATACAACCCTAGCTGATTGAGACAAAGCCATGTGAAAATTAAACCCTTGGTTTTCAAACCCTAACAACAATTACTGCCCCTAAATATATAAATATACATATATTTATATACATACACACATAGATATAGATATATTAATCGCAAGAAGCATGACCAGAATTAGCTGCAGCAAAAAAGTGTCAAAACAGAAAATACATAAAAAAAACTTTCCAAATGAATGAAAAATGATAAAAAAACAAACAGTTTTTACAGTACACCAAAGTGAGAGAGACAAAATCTGAGCGCCGCCAGTGTAATCATACACAGAATGGATATATAGAATATAAGTTAAAAACAAAAAGAAAAACTTTCTTGAACTAGTAAACAAAAATCGCACTTCATCAATCTTACCTTACCCGAAAATCGCGACCTTTTATTTCATGTTGGATTGAGACATTTTGATGCTGACCCATTTTTTTATTTTATATACGTTTGATTTTTTTTTATTTAATAATAATTTTATTTCTTTTTAAAGAATATTCAGACATCACTATTAATTAATTTAATTTCTATATTAAATATGTGAATTAACACGCCCTCTTTTTCTTGGAAATAGCCGATTGCAATTACCATCCAGTTGCTTTTTGCTGTCAAAATTTTTTATTTTTCTTTTTGAGTTGAAAATTGATAAAAGTAAATGATTGTTAATTAAAGATGAATTTGGAGTTACATAATTAAGAGTGGAAATAATTAGTTTATTGGTTTGAGAGTTGATGCATATGATTCGGAGCTTAAATTATTCTCTGGGTGCTGATATAAATATAATATAATATTATTATTATATATATTATATATAATATAGATATTATATTATTATGGTAGTTGAACATTTATACTGCAGTATTATTATTTTCATCGTGAAAGAAAGTTCAAATAATTAGAGAGTTACCTCGAGAGAAGATGACAATAAAATCATGCATCTTAATTCCTCTGGCTCAACATAACTACCTCTCAGAAATTTTCTTGAATTTTGAATTAAAAATCTGCAAGAAACTAATTAATAGATATTTCCTCGTGATTAATTTAAAGGTGACTTGGGATGCGGATTTTATTTTATTTTTTAAAAAAAAGAAAGAAAGAAAGAAAAAAAAATTTGTATTAATAATACAAGCTGCTGGTTTTACTTTTTCTATTAATTAAATACTAGTTCTATGTATGAATATACTTATAAAGTGGTTCTTAATAAATTAAAATTATTCTCAATTAAGATTTTTAATATGATTATCACTGTTTAATACTTTTAAAGGCAAGATTTTATAATTTCAAATAAAATATGTGATTAAAATAGTTGAAATCAGCCTAAAAGATTTGGCAAGGAATGCAAGTGGGAATTCTAAAAACTTACTCTCAGATAATTTTGCAAGTTTCATGTCTCAAATTTTAAATTTTCTCTATTCATTTATTACAAACATTGGTTCACAATTTGTTCATTTATTGGAGACTAATTAATATTAATTTTTATGGTGCTATGCTGGGAAATTAATTTTTTCAATCTAATATATATATATATATATATTTATGGCTCAATAAAAAAGTTCAATAAAAAGAGTATTTTTTTTCCCAAATAAAATAGACAACGGTACCCAAGGCATAAAAGGTCAATAATATACCCTTTTGTTGAAACTCGTTCATATTTTATTCAACCCTTCTTTGGGCAAACAAATTTACAACTCGTCACTGTAAAGAATAAATTGGAGTAAATTCACATAGAATCATGGAAGAGGTGCAAAGTATTCCGGATGGAAATTTACCATGCAAAATAATTCTAGGCTAATTTTTTTAATTTTATAGGCTGCCGGATGACCTCAAGGATTGAATTTTTATTTATTGTCCAAGTAAAACCAAGGTCCTAAAACTTGCTCTCGCTACCATGGTATGTCTTATTTTGACAAAAACGCGTAGGAAGAGGGACGCGACTTTATAATACTCTAGACTAAAGAGACTTTTGAGAAATTGGAAACGGTTGGAAATTTTGGAAAAATCTAACAAAATTGACATGTCAAGTAGTTAATTGGAGCAATAATATCTCGCCAAGCTCACTTGCAAGGGTATGTGATCCTGGTAGGGGCAACACCAACTGAAGCAACCGAGGTTGCACCAATCCTAAGCCTAGATGGGGGTAGGTTCGAGGCCGTAGGGGATGTTTAGATAAATTTGAGGAAGATCACCCTTTGAAAGAGGGGGAAAAAATACAGCAATGATATCCTTTTTGTATTTGTATGTGCGAGGTTGAAATTCAAACATAATAAATTCTTAATTTGCCGGCGTATGTAGATAAAAAAAAAAAAACCGAAGATGAGCGGAAATCTACATCCATAATTTGCTTGGGTTTATGAATACTCACTTATATCACTATAAAAAATAAGTATATAATTAGCAGGATTATTTAATGAGGATTATCATAAATTCCTGCTAAATGTTTTATTTTATAGGAGTTTAGCAATCCCACAAATTTGTAATTAATAGTAGGAATTTTGGGTATTTAGTAAGGGTGCAAATGAGTCGAGTTGAGCCCGAATCTAGTAGGTTCAATCTCGGCTCGTTTATTAATTCGCAAGCTTAAGCTCGAGCCTAAACAGTCAAACTCAAGATTGACTCGTTGGAATAGACGAATGCTCAGCGAGCCTTATCGAGTTTGACTGGATAAGACTCGTCATAGAAAAGAAGGAAAGCTCGATTTGTATAAGTTTGGATGAGCTCGAGCTCGAGCTCGAGTTTGTATATGTTTGGATTAACTCGAATTCATTTAGATTCAAAACAAAATTATAATGATAATTTTTTTTAATAATTTTGTTATATATTTTTCTAAAAAAAAAAAAAATTGAATTATTATTATTATCATCATCATCTATATAGATTTTATTATATGGGCTTAGATTATAATTATATATGTGTATATATATAATAAAAAAACTCATTTAGGCTTGTTAAAATTTTCAAGTCGAATATTATTGAGCTTAACTCCTCGGCTCGGCTCAGCTCAGCTCAGCTCGTTTGATTGACGAGCTTGAATTCGGCTCGACTCAGGCTCAATAAGATCGAGTCAAATACGAGCTTTCATTGAGTCAAGTCAGAACTGTTTGCAAATCGTCTCATCTCATTTACACTCCTAATATCTAGTGACAATTTAACTCCTCAATAATTATATTTATATTTAAATTGACCATGGATTTTTGCGTATCTTAGACAAAACATGACTAGATATTCAAATAATTAAGGCTCATTAATCCTAAAACACAATTAATCCCAAGCCCTATTAATCCGCTTCCTTATGGACAGTTCCAAATGATTCATTGTATATAATATCTTATCTTTTATTTACATTATATATAAATTATTTTTAAAATAAATATCTCATGTTGAATTACATATAATTATTTATTTATATTTATAAAAAAATATGTATGTATAAATTGTTGAACACTTGTTGAATGATCAATTATTTCAATAGTATCATCTTTTTATTTGTATGTGTGAAATTCAAAGCGTAACAAATTCCTATCCCGTAAGAAATAAATTGAAAAAAAAAAAAGGTTTATAATGGTATATTAATTCAACTTAACATGAATTATTACTTTTGAAAGACTATGAAAAAAATTTTAAAAACAAAATTAAGTGTCAATGCCCGTGCAAGAATTTTCTCTCTCCTGATGAGTGTGAATTCTCGTTATAAATACACATATATCCACCCCACGCTTCACCACACGGTTTCAGCCTTCAGGTGCGAACTCTTTGCAAAACTCTTCCTCCTCCCTATCTCCACTGAAATAATAGTAATCCTTTCAATCATTTCTCTACAGTAATTTGCCCAACTCATCCTCCCATTTCCTCTGTTAAATCTTTAAACTAACAGGTAACTACTTACTATATACAGATAATCAACAATGGAAGAAGCCTTGAGAAGGCTTAACGGCACTCTCACCACAGATTCTGACCCTCTTCGTCAGGCCACCGCCGTGCCAAAGCGGTGCACCACCAACAAGAGGTCCCTCAAGGACGGCGCCGCAGCCTCTGCTAGTGGCGGCACCATGAGGTACCGCGGCGTGCGACGCCGACCCTGGGGCCGTTACGCTGCCGAAATAAGAGACCCTCAGTCTAAGGAAAGGCGGTGGCTGGGTACCTTTGACACGGCGGAGGAGGCGGCGTGCGCTTATGACTGCGCAGCTCGTGCCATGCGCGGCGTTAAAGCGAGGACGAACTTTGTCTACCCTGCTTCTCCTACTCACCCTACGGGAGAAAATCTCATCCCTTCATTCAACTACGCAAAATCATCTCAGCCCTCCATTTTGGGTTTTCGCCAGTTTGGCTCTTCGTCTTCCTTTACAAACCCTAATCTTGATTTCAGTGGATCTTCCTTTAGAAGCAGTAATTCTCTTAACATGCTGCTGCTACGTGACTATTTCAACTCTTCCAATACAAAATACTCGGAAACTTCTTCATTCAACTTGCCTTTACAGGAGCAAATGCCTCTGAATTTTCCCAACACCCCTTCTTCTCCAACTTCAAACGATTTCATGGGCTCCTCTTCTTTGTTAAATCTGACACGTAATACAACTTCTCAGGCCACAATTGTCAACACAACCATAGTTTCGGACAGCAGCTTCAAGGGCTCTTCTCGAAGTTCAGTGAAATTTGAGTCAAGTTTCGAAAATATCGCTTCTGGGGTTTTAACAAGTGGTGCTTCCACTGATCAAGCTGATTCGATGGATTTTTTCCCTACTGAGAGGTCTGATTCAGGTCTGTTGCAAGAAGTTTTACACGGGTTCTTCCCAAAACCTAAGGCGGCGGCGGCAACGGTGAAATCTGAGCCACTACAGACAACGTTGGAGTCATTTGCTCCACCATCGGTTGCTGAAGTTTCTATCAAACAGGAAAATGAAGCTAAGAATGATAAACCAGCTTTCGAGAATGAGTTTTTAGGATTCTCCGTTGATTACCAAAGAGTTGCTCCACAGTTTGAGAGCTTGAATTCCAGTAGCAATTTCACTGGTATAGAAGCAAACCCCACTGCCTCTTACAGCTGCAGTGATTTTCAGGGGGTTAACATTCCGGCCAACGCATCAAATGGGATATTGGGGGACATTTTTCACTATCAGGATGCTCTAGGTCTTTTTGCAGCTAAAGTGCAGAATGCTTGAATAATTTCTCATGTTCTTGACCACTTCCAAGAATCTCTAACAAATGTCACCTTTATGATCTTTTGTTGACAAGAATATGCCGCTATAGAAAAATTTGTCTCTAAGAAAGCGTTACACTTTAGCTGACAAGAAAAAAAGGAAAAGAAAAAGAGCTAGAACAATGGTGTACCTCCTTTCAAGGATTGTCTGCATTAAAATTTTCTGTTTTATGAGTACTAATTTAATCTTTATGTAATAAAAAAAAAAGGGGCATATATGCAGCTTTTAAACTATTGCAGTTAAATTTAGATTTTTCAATATTATATATATATATTATAATATATATAAGATTGTTGTTAAAGTTGCTTATTTAGTTTCCTTGTGGTATTCCTGTTTATAGATATGTGCGTGGGGAAGTGTTAGTTTGTATTTCTGCATTGGGGGGCCCTCCTGTTGTTGCTGGTGGTGGTGGTGCAACTTCTGGGGATTTGATTCAGTGAAGAGATTTCGTTTTCCTTTAGATCCTTTGATGGTGGATAAAAGTTCCTACTTTTCATGCTTTTGCCTTTTGGGGCGTTTACTTGAGTTGACCTTCCATTTGGGAAAAAAGCTGTTTTTATCCGGCTTTTTGTGCCATGTTTTGATAAGCTAAGCTAGCTGTGTGTCCTTGTTATTTAATTTCGTTGTAATTTTGGTACTCTCACCACTTCCTATATATACTATGAAAGGTACGCTGCTCTGCAAACTGAAAGGGGATAGAATTTGGGATTTTGTTTTTGTTGCATGCCATTGGATATTGTTGTTGGGTAAATGCATGGGTTTAAGTTGTTAATCAGAGAAAAGAAAAGCTTAATTTGGGGTGCTTAAATAAAGCTAAAGCCGCAGCTTATTTTGTGCAGTACCAGTCTGAAAAGAAAGAACTCCCGTCGCGTTGATGAATGTATATACTAGTTTGGATCTTCTATTTTGTTTAAGTGTTTTATAATTCCTATTTTATTTCATAGTGTTAAGTGTATTAAATATTTTTTTATAAAATTAATTAATAAAAAATTAAATACATTTTGTATATATTTATCAAATTGGGATAAAAATTAAAATACAAAATAAAAAAGAGGATTCAAAGTGTGTATGCATGCAGATATAATTCTTGAATAACACTTTTATCACAAAAAAAAAAAAAAAAAACTATTGTCATAATAAAGTATTAAGTTTCTACGTTGTGTTCCTTTCAAGAATTAAGATATGGAGTAATAACAGGATCCTATAAGAGTCTTTTGGTAGGAAACATTAAAGAAGAGTCGGTTATCAACTTCAATGAACAAAAATGCTCTCCTTTACTCTTTTTCTTTTTCTTTTGTAAAATTTTCAATGGAAGCAACTAAATATATTATTATACGTGAATATCAATTAACATCCTTAATAATTTATAATAATTAATTGTCAACAAATAGTATGCAAGTAAATCAGTACCCCAATATCTTGATGGAACTCAAAATCTAGAACTTCGAAATCTTGGGCTTTATATGGTACTCGATCCTGTGCGACTAAGAGGGTACTATTTAATCACAGACTTCAATATCTTATAAGATATTTTCAAAATTTATAAAATGCTAAATTTTATTTTAGAAATGAACTGTTAATGTGTTTAAATAAAATAAGTAAAATGCCAGTAATATATAGCAATTTTATAATTTATATTGTTAAAATTAAAGAAGTCTATTGGAATCTTAAAAATAAGTTAGGAATTCTTTACTTTTTGTTTTAAAAAAAAAAGCTTATAAAATTTTAGCATATTATTTTAAAATTTTGTAAACTTTTTTAAATTTTTTTTTTTTTTTTTGAACATTTTATGATATCTTATAAGCTCTCAAAATTTTATAAAATATTTCTTCCAAATACCCTTTGAAAAATCAAAACTTCCTTGACTTTCTTGTCCCACTTTTAGCTTACACACTTGCACAAAATTAAAGGGTATAGAGGAAGATTGGGAATTCATCAGAAAACTTTAATATTTTTTCAATTTATCAAAGTTAAAGGATAGTAGTGAAAATTGAGAAATGAAAGGGAAAAAGGTGAAATAAAAATGGAAACATAGCATTGATATAAGTCGTGGCAATTTGGTTAGCCAATCTCTTGACACCTTTAGTCTTAGATATTAAATTCCAAAACCACATGGCCAACCCAACAAGCTCGAGAATGTTGTTTAAAAGGCACTTTGGATTCGGACTATGACCCTTCCTTCATGTTGCTATCTTTATATTATAACACCCTATATATACAGATACTGCGACTCTCTTTAATAATTAACACCAGTTAAGAGGGATGGACCATTTTAATTTAAGTAGGATTGTTAATAATCCCATCGAGGTTGCAAGAGTACGTAAGTCAAATTAAAAATATTGGAGCCGGTGGGATGCACCTATTAATTATTCATATGCTCTTGTTATGCAATTAAACTTATTTGTTTACGTACAAGCTAAATAATACTACTTAATGTAACAAGGTCATTTAAAACATGACTTACATGCATTTGCAAAATACACCAATGGATGAGAATTATGAAATACGCGATGGTTCACACTGCTGATATGATATTATTTTAAGCACTCTTAGAGCTCATTTGCTTGGTGTGTTTGGACTGGGTATAATATGTATGACTAGAATAAATAATAGGTTATTGTGTATCCTATTTAATGCTTGTTTGCATATTTTAAATAACTTAATATCTAATTTTGATTGTTTGCTCTTCATGTTTATCCCATTTGGCAAACTACAATTTATTTTCAACTTAAGTTGAAAAACATATAACACCTCAAGGCCTTGATACCAAGCCAAGTTCGACCTTAAATGCATGCTAGGCCTAACTATATCAGAGGCTCTTAAAAATGAACCAAATATTGGAATTGTATTGGATTATATATCTATTATTTAATATCAAAGCAAGCAAACGACCTGTTAGTATATGTATGAATTTTCTTGTAAATTGTGACTAAATGTGGATTATTATACTTAAGTAACGTTGAAGAAGCAACTTATGAAAAGAATATGTAATATTAATATAAAAAATAAAGTGATAATAAAAAAATTATAACTAATTATATATTTATTTTGTCACTAATTATACTTTTAAGTAATTTTCTTTTTCTTTTTTTTTTGTCATAACATAATTTAATAGTGATAAAATAAATATAACAGAACAACTCAAGAAAGGAAAAAAAATATTATTAATTTCTTCATACTTGTTCCAAGTTTGAAATACCATTTGTAGAAACAAGAATCCTTTTCAGTACATCATTAAATTTTTTTTTTTCCAGTATAGATAGGTATAGGACTTAGGACTCAATATTTAAAAGAACGTTTTGTGCTTTCAATCCTTTCTATATGATAGAAAAGAATCCTATATAATATTTTGAATCGATGTTACCGAGATGCATGGTAAGTTCTAATGTATTTAAATTAAAGTATTAACAATTAATGATACATGTATAGTGACAACCTAATTAATAGTCACTATGATTTCATAATTGTTTGAAAGTTGTCACTATACTTCAACCACAAAATATAAAAAATGACAAGTTAGATACTAATTAATTTTGTACTCTTAAACTTGCAAAAGTAATTATTATGACAAAATATTTTTTTTCACTTAAATATATATATATATATAGTTAATAACAATTTTTTACTGTCACTTAATATATTATCACTAACACTCTTTATCCCTTGTCATGCATATTATGTAATTGAAGTCGGTTTTTTTATGTGAGATATATCGATTATGAAGATCCATTAGAATCTTAGAAAATGTGCAAGTTCAATAAATAAATTTAATGATCAAATCAAGCTTAAATATTAATAATTAACCTTGAATTGCACTAGGACCATAGCAAACCATGCGTGGACTACTAGCTACATATTCAAATTAACAAGCTGCTTACTAGCTTACTCTATTTTTTGTCAATAGATATGTAGTTTGATATTATACAATTAAGTTATAGATATATATTGATAATAGCTAGCTAGGTGTATTTTTTTTTTTTTTTTGGTGTTTAACTATAGATGTATCCACAGTTGCATGCAATTCCTTTGGTTGTTCGTATTTAAGGAGGTGACACTGTTCATTCTTCACAAACAGCCAAAATTGTAGGTAGAGATAAAACCCTCTTATCATCCCCCATTAATACAAATATCTTTGGTTCCTTTCCTTTTTATAACTCTTTTATTTGAAAGAGGCTGAGATAGCGTCGCAAGTTTACATACGTTCAAATTCTGGTAATTAAACATATCAGTAACTGTGGTTTTTTTTTTTTTTTTTTTTAATATATAATTTTGTAATAATTGAAGTTGAAATGGATATATACATAACCCCCTAAGGTTTTCACACATGGATATGGAAGTTGCCCTTACAGAGATTCAAAATAATATTGAGGGCTACTTTAAAATCATACGATTGCGCAATTGATTTTGCTTACACACACACACACACACACACACACATGAAAGCTTATTTTATTTTATTTTTTAAGTGAATGGATTAATTTATGCCCACATAAACATATGAAAGTTTATTTTGTTTTATTTTTTTAAGTGAATGGATTATCACTATCAAAAAATTAAGTATCTATCATAAAAAAATTATTATGAAATTAATTTTATAGATACAGTTACAAATTATAGCTACAAATATTCATAGCAAATATAATTTTTTTAATTATAATCAATAAAAAATATTAATGATCTTGTACGTTTGACGTGCAATAGATTAATTATAAAAAAACTAATATAAATAAAAAATAATCTTCAGGTACGAAATTAGTTATAGCAAAGATTAGCAACGAAAGCATTTAATTCGAACTTGACTATTTATAATTTTGTAGTTGAAACTGCAAAATTTTAGCATCAATTATGAATTTAATTTTTCTTTATTTTTTGTAGTGTGTAAACTGTTATACCATAAATAAATTCTAATATTATTAAATAAATATGCGAATCAGCATTGAGCCATTGACTACAACAATCAATATTATAACCAGTGAAAGAAATACTACTAGTTTAGCTCAGGAATGCAATTTTTTTTGTGCGATGAATAAATAAAATAAGTAATAAATAACATGACCCTTCAAAATAATTTAAACTGGCCTGATTCAAAAAATTTATTCATTTTATTCCGAAAATTAAGGTAGTAATTTCCATCGATAAGAAATTGGTCAACCACACGTTTGACTAATTGGATGGAATTTGAATCCAAAAACTCGTTAATATTTGGTTTTATTTTGAATGTTTTGAAAAAAATATTTTGGGAAATGAGTTAGGAAAATACAATGTATGTATTTTGAAAATTGGTTAAAATTATCTTGAAGTGGAATTGTATGTTCAATTAAAGCTGTGATCTGGTGTTGTTGATTGCTTGGCGAAACAGGCCGTAGACCGAGAGCTTGGGGCTTTACTTCTACCTCATCAGTTGCCTAAGAAAGTGATCGCTCTCATTTGGATGGATGAACTTGGCTATTCAAATTTCAGATTTTGATTGGATTGGTTGATTCCTGTAGATGTCTTTTGGTTGTATAGTTTTGGATTCTGATATGCTTGAATGTCTCTTGTAATTGCATATAGATTTTACATTTTAGGTTTAAGACTTCTAATTTTTTGGAATGTAATTAAGGCACTTTTGCCTTTGTACTTAATCCTTTCTTTATCTATATGCAGGTTGGGGGTCTCGCCTAACCCCTGCGCTTTCCGCGGCTTTTGAGAAAAAAAAAAAAAAAATTGTGATCTGGTGTTATTAATTTTATAAGTATAATTCTACATAATTTGAGAATATATAAATATATATGTGTGTGATGATTGTGTCTGCTTTGGGAAATTAAATGAGATGAGGGATATTTTGAAATACTTTGGAATTATTTTGAATATATTAGGGGAAATAAAAAAATTATATTTACTTTCATCATCCTTAAAAAACTATATTTTGGAAAAACAAAACAAATATGAGCTCATATTCTTGAGACACGAATTTTGCCCATTGAGTTATGCTTTATTGACAATGGAAGTTTATTGGTAGCTCGGATTAGTATGAAGAGCTTTTAGTGGGTTTTCTTTTTTTTTTTTTTTTTTTTAAAAATCACAAATACTAGAAATAACTTTTCTCCCTTAATTATCCATGAATAAATGATTTTATTACATGTTTTCTCATTAAACTAGGCATAAATAGTTTAAAGATTTTAAAAATTCTCATCATAAATAATATTTCTTATAATGGAGAAGAAGAAAATGATTAGGCTACAAGGCAAAAAAAAAATATTGACAAAATAATAGGTGATGCTATACACGTTTATTAAGTGCATGATACAAATTTTGTTTTGTCACTAATGATTTTCACAATTTTAATAGTAACAAATATTGATAATGAAAATTTTGTTATAAATCATAGTGGCAAATTTTTATAGTCAGTAGGGTGTCACAACACATATGTCACTAATTATCAATTATGACAACTTAAAATATTAGTTACGTTCTTGTTACTATTAAATCATATTGTGACAAAATACAAATCATTGTCATGTAAAAAGTATCATTAGTAAATGTTATAAAAGGCATTATCACTTATTATACATCTTCAGTGACAATTTTTCATTACCACTTATTTTTTCGTCACTAGCATTGCATTTTTTTTTGGATTATAATAGTCTTGTTAGTTGTATGCATAAATAATGTTTGGTTATATTTTTTTGTGTGATTTTAATATGTGTTTGGGGAGAATGAATATTGAAAGTGATATTGAAGAATGTGAAAGTTGTGTTGGAGAATGTAATAGATTTTTTATTATATTTTGGGGAATAAGTAAAATTTTATTTTGGAGGATTTTGGTATGTTTGTTTATGATTTAGATGGAGATATTTTTTTATTATAGCAGTTAAATCAATGCTTTTTGTTAGATTTTTGGGATGAAAGTAGAGTTGAGTGATTTTTTTATCATTAGAATAATAATAATAATAAAATATATATGATAGATATATATAATATATGTGTATAGTTTGAAAAACGGGAAAGTTTGGAGAATAATGAATGATATGAGATGGTATATTGGGAAAACTTTTTCTAATATTTTGGAGGGAAAATAGATGTATATTTGATTATATTTCCTCAAAATAATTTTGTTATGGGAAAATACAACCAAACATTCCCTTTATTATGCTAACTATGTGTTGAATACTTCTGTTTCAATCTAATTACTTTCAATAGTAATAAAATCTTCATACCAATTATCCTAATTAATTACAACCATAAAAGCCTGAGGAATGCACAGAACAACCAGTATAAGTAGAAAGCAATAAGTAATTTTGACCTTCATAACACATAAACCCCTTCTTGAGTGAGTAATTCTGAAACTGTCATTAGGTTTTAGGATCATTCCCCCCCCCCCCCCCCCCCCGGGTTGTTGTTGTTGTGGTTCCGGATTGACCCGTTAATTAAGCGATCTTGTCGAAAGATTTACTTATTTAGCAGAACCAACTATATTTAACTATATTTACTTTTTCTTTCTTTTCTTTTTTGAATTAATTTTAAAATATATACTACAAGAAAACACCTCATTACCAACAGAAATATCCATCACAAGTTTAATAAAATCTATCATAAAATATGATTTTTAATGGATTTATTTTACAAATTCATTAGTATATGTTTTGTCATTGATTAGTTCTACAAGAAAGATAAAATGTGTCACAAAATTAATTTTGTGATGAAATTGCCATCATGGACCGAGAAAACATTTGATCATAATGATTAGAATCATGAAATTCGTGACGAACAATTCATGGTAATACAAACTTTTTATATCTATCACAAGTGTTATTACTAATATATGTTTTTGCTCTAAAAAATTCATTAGTAATTCATCACAATTGTCTCTGATTTGTAATATCTTCTGTCGGTGAATAAGCGTATTCTTATAATGGTGGATTCAATTCAACTTGACCCAAAATCAAATATCCAATCTGACCCTAAACTTGATCGAAGAGCCTTTCTGAGAACTTACATCACCTTCATATTTAACTAAGACTGAATATTTAATATCTTTAGTACAAAGTAAAAATATTATGGCATATGCTTCCACAACTGTCCCAAAAATTAAAAGTCGGGTAGCCATAATTAAATTAATGCAGAACCTTGGAGTGGTTGCATAAATGCGTCGCATGCATGCATGATGCAATAACATTTGATGTTACTGTGTTTTCACAACGTAAGCATTGGATCATACTTTGTATGTATAGTTATGAAGGAAGGATATATCCAACATTGGCATCAATGCTCGTTGGGAGATGTTTGTAATAAAAAGTGCCGACAATTACAGTTTTATATATGATCATTATATGCGCAGAGGCATTATTATTATTATTATTATTATTATTATTATTATTATTATTATTATGTTGGATGGAGCTGGCTGTATGGGTATTAATTTCTTTTTTCTTTTTAATTATTATTATTATTATCTAGTATATGGTAGAATGAATATATGTAGAAGAACACGTTTATGTGGATGGTGCACATGGGGGAGGGCTTGTTTGGCTAATAAATATGCACACTTATGGAATAGGCATATAGTTGTCTCCCAGTTCTGTATAGTTCCATTTAAATTTTTGAGGGTGCTACTCTCTGCCTATTCCATTAATGCTTCAAATTAATGAAGGCGTTTTCCACTTTCCATAGTCTTGGATGGTGGGGTGGACGATATCTACCAATTAGTGGGATCAATTTGCCCTTAGACGGTGGTGGTGGTGGCGGTGGCGGTGGCGGTGGCGATGCTGGTGGTATAGTTATAGTCCTACTTGTGGGAGTCCCTTTTATTATTTTTTGGGCTCTAAAGTGATTGTTTCAAAAAGGAAATATATACACACACACACACACAGCCATGTATATCAAAAGTTTGGTAGGTTCAAACCTCCTAACTTCACACTATGTGTAAGATTTATACCAATGAGTTAAATGACCATAGACAAAAAGAAATTGATATATATGGTCAAAACTTTATATTCTTCTCCATTATTTGTTAATTTCTTAAATAATAATAACAATATATTTTAGATTGTCTATATTGAATTTCAATTCAACAATGATGGAAATAATTTTTATTTGGACTAAATGATGGTGAAAACTGATACCTATATAGATAGCTATGTTATGGGACACTAATACTAATTATTATTATAAAATACTTCGTACTTACTCTATCTTAAATTAATTTTTTTTTTTTTTTATAGAAGAGGACGTGTGAGGGAGACGACATGTTTGTAAATAATATCTCATTTTATGTAATGAAAATCTTTCGAGTAGTCAGACTAATTAACTTGGAATACTTGTATAGATGATTGCAATCCAGCGCTCAAGCATATAGGAATAAAAATTAAAATTCTAAATCTTGCATATATAAGTGTGAACACCATATTACTTGATTACTTAATCACTCAACAATCTGAAAGAATGATACCACTCGACAAATTAACTACTTGATAATTTGAAATGCTTAGTATTAATTTATTTCGTGCATCTCATCCTATATTATAAGCTCTATATATGTGGTCATAATTGTTAGCTTCTTGTCTTCTCAAGCAAACAGTATTTGCCTCCCCTCCCCTCTCCTCCATTTCCTTTAAACAAAAGTTGGGTGGGGGGGGGGTATAAATCTCTCAGAAATTAAGAAATAGGCAAAATCGTTTCTTGGGTCAACCTCATTGGGTGGGCCAGACACGTTACCGAAACCATCCCCCCCCACCACAACACCCACAAAAAAAAAAAAAAAAAAAAACACAACCAAACACACACACACAAGAAAGGAAAGGAGAGGGAAAAATATTAGGGAAATAAATTTTTAATTGAACAACAAGAATTTTTTTTTCTTTTTAACACTGTTTTATTTTTGAATTTTGGTAGAGAAAAGAAAAGAAAATATTGAGGAAAGTACTAATTCCAAAATGATCCAATCGTTTGATAGCCCTATATATATATAACCTTGTGCAACTTTTTAGCCTTGACTATCATGGCATTTAAAAAAAAAAAAAAGAAAAGAAAGAAAAAGAAAAAGATGGAGGTGTCGAGGTAAAAATCACAGAACGTATCTTTCTCTGGGCTATTCCTCGCTAAAATTTGAAATAAAAAAAGAAAAAGAAAAAAGAAAATCAAATAGCACTGGGTTAGAAACCAGTGAATGTTCAAATTCACCATGGGCCAAATTGATACTTTGCTCCTTTTTTTGGCCCATTTTATTTCTTCATAGCACGCATTTCCAAAATGGACCCTCCTCCTCAGACCCAACATGTTAATGGGTCCACATACATGGACCCTATCGCATGCATATGATGCAAAATGTTCCAGTTTTTTCTTATTTTGTTTTTAGACTATAAAGAACTTTTATAAACTGTTTTATGAGGTCCTAAATTTGTCAGCTTTTTTATATGGTCGCATGCATTCTTCATAGGTCTTATAGTTTTTATCCTTTATTGTCAGTCTTACTGTTAAAATTTTGAAATCGTGTTGTTGTCACAGTTGACCTATTTGATTTGTCCTTTATTCTTCATGATAGTAAATACTCTAATAAGCATAAATAAACATTAAATAAAAATGAAACAAGTCATATTCAACTCCATTTAAATGTGGAATAAAATAAGGGTGCATGTCTGCATTGATCTCTCCTTTTGAACTTAGTTTATCTTTTATAATAATTTAACGATTTAGATGTACCAAAATCATCTTCATCACAAAAATTAGAATTGTTAAGTGATTAGTTACATTGTGCTTACATATATATATATATATATGCGAGGTTCGGAGTTTTAATCTTAATGAATGCTTATGCTTATGTGTGTGAATATTAAAAAAGACAAAAACAAAATTTTTTGACACAACTTATGTTACTCCTTATTTAATTTAAAGTTATTTTTGTGATATTAAAATCTTAAAAGAAAGTCTAGTTCTATATTGAAAAGATATTTCAAATGCCACCTTACCCTCCAATAACTAATGAAAAAGACCTCCAGCCAGAGAAGAACTTGCAGATTCCATGCATTGTGCAGGTGAAGTGATAAGCAAAATTGACTCTCCACAAGTGTGTGTCATCATCCTAATATTAGGGATGTGGTTTGGGAATTGGGACCCCTTCAAAAGTGCTTCTATTGGCATGTTATTCTCATGATTAATTCAACAAAGAAGCCCCCCACCCCCCACAAAATTATAAAAAAAGAAAAGAAAAGAAAAGCAAAAGATCTAAATGGGATTCATATCTTGATCAAGATTTACCAGAGTAGTTGAAGCATTACATAAAGTGATGGATTTCTTGTGGTGGGACATTAATGGAGACTAGATTGTCAATCCTTTGAAGCAAAGAGATGCAAGACAAGATTAGAGGGGCCTCTAAAAATACTAGATTAATTTAAGCCTAACCTTGAATATAATCAACCTAATAATCCACTGTGTCTGCCCATTGCCCATCACTTTTCTTATCCTCACCCCCAAATAATCCACATCCTTTTCCCTCCCACTCCCCTAGCCAGCTGCCTTTATTTAAGCCAAAGGCCAACCCACCAAAAATAGTTGTTAGTTCAATTTTCTAGCTCACACCACCCTCCAAAAGGTATAAGCCAGAAATCAGTCATTCAGCTTCTTTCAAGTTGTTGGAATTATTCTAACATGAAGAGCTTGATTAATGTAATTGTAATTTATTTTATGTTTTGCAACTTATAATTCTGTTATCATGAATCACAATGTGTTTGATAATTTCAGGACAGAAAGAAAAAGACAATGGAAAATGAGGCAATGATCAGCAAAGACATCAAGGTGGAAATTCCATCCCATGAGGCACAAGTCATATCACCTACTTCTTCAGGTGGGCTTTCTAGGCAAGGAACCGTTCCTAAGTACAGCTGCCTATGCTCTCCCACCACCCGCTGCCGGCTGCATCGAGCCTCGTCCCTCCACCGGGCTAAAAGCATCGACTCCCCGGCCTGCCAGGACTCACAATCTAAAGTTACTCCAACTTCTGATATGCTTATGCAGAATAATGCAGTCTATGCTCAGTAACAAGAACACAGATAAATGAGATGTTTTTCCTTATATTGTTCCACGAAATGTTCTAATTGACCTGGAAGGTTGCCTTATTAAGCAATATACATAAGTTGCACGTATCAGCTTATAATTTTGCAGCCATTTAAGCACAGTCTTCTGCTATGAAGTTTGGAGCAAATCTTGATCAGTAAGCCATAACAGAAGTTGTAGCAGTAATATTCCAGTTTTTCTATAGGTTCCCTCTTTTGTTGCATCATCTATGGCTGCAAATCTGAATTGGGATTAGTCATAATAAGAGATAATTAAACAGCACAGAAACAAAAGCAAGCGTGCTTCATGTCTTTGCTATTGGCCCTAACAGTGTTTTAACTTTTATTATTGTACATTTGATTGATTTGGAATTCAATAATCACGGATTGATATCAGTTGATGGACTAGACAAAGAAGTTTACCCATCATGTCTGATGATAGACAAAGAATCATCTGTATGGTTGATAAAATTAGATGGCCACAGTCAAAAGAAAACTTGATGTCAGCATGCTATGAGCCATAATTTGTTGTAATTATGAATGGTTTAGTCTAGAATCATCATGATTTATGAGCTGTATTATTTATCTGATAGTAAGATCTTGGACAAACAACTAACCTGCCAAATCTTTCTTTTTATTTTAAATTATCACAACAAAAATTTCGTCCCATATTATCTTAACACCGGCTCCACATTGACTCCATGGATACATTTACAGCTAAAGAAATAGTTTTAGTCAACAAGATTCATCAACAAACAGAAGAAAAAATCATACTCATTATTACCCAATACTAAGTTTGCGGCAGTGATCAATAATACTAAGTTATCAAGAACAAACATAAGAGCTCCTGAGAAATAAACATAACCAACATATTTTCTTGCCAACACATTGAAGTTTACAAGTGCATCATTCTAGTTTGCATAGAGAGAGGTTCCTAACATAATTTTCTCCCTAGTGAAAAAAAATATTCTCTGTTTCCTTGGTTTTATTACCATAGCTTACACCAGTAATTTCACAAGGGATTTGCCTTTTCCTAATGATTACAAAGAGTTCTGCAAGAATTAGGACGAGAAAGAAAAAAATTGAATAAAGACAGAGTATTATTTACCCTGATAAAACGAACCACCCAATTTAAACAAAAATTCTTTCAGTTCTTTTCAGTTGTACTTCTGTTGATGGGCCACAACTTGCTGAACATTCTTTTAGATCTGTTGGGAGTCATACTGAAGGCCTTGACTTTTGAAGATTTTTCAATTCCATCGGGGAAATTGTCATCTAAATCATCATCTTCATCCAGCTTCATTTTCAGTGTAGAAAGATTAGATTTTGGCGACTTTAGGCCTGAAACACTCCACTGATCTTCTGGTGGGACAGTGGCATTGGTGCTAAAAGAGGCTGTAGCCTTTGATGGATTCTTGTGCACTGCTAATAGAGCCTTGATATTGCTCGGCAACTCAGTCACTTTGCCACCGGCCATTGCAGCTCGTGCTTGCTCAAAGAAGAGAACTTGGACCACCACCCTTAAAGGGAGCATCTCGTTCTGTGCAGCATGCATGCAAGCTTCCATAGATAACTTTTTGCAGTCTAATATTCGGCATAGGCGCTTTCTTTCGCTCTTGTTGAGCTCTGGATGTCCCTGCATTTTTGATCAAAAAGGAATCTTGCTTAGGAAAAGAAAATTTTAAATATCTTCTCAAATAAGTTTTTCATGATCTACCTTTAGGTAAATGTCAATAGCTTTGTAAAGATCATCATGGTCAACCCTGGCAAATTCTGGGATGGCTTCTGCTATGGCAATGAACTTTGACAAGGGCAAGTTTTTGTCCTTGGCTATCTTTTGCAGATACCCGTCGATGAGCTTTGCCACCTTGAGTTTAGAGCTATGCGATGCAGAAGAAGATCTCCTGCTCTCTTGAAACATCAAATCCACGTTTTCTGCTGAGCGAGACCTTCGTCTTTCAAAATCCCCTTTGGCTCTTGGAGGGCTTGTTGGTGGGCTTTGCCCCTGTAACATGAACTGCTCTAATATGGTAATCACAACATCTACATTGTAAATCATGTCATCCGTGGATGACAAAGACGGTATTAGCAAATCATCAACAGAGGCTTCCTCCAATTGAAGTGCAATCTTTCTTGCCAATTCCACCTTTGAAGATGAAGAAGCTCTAAGTATGTTGGCTGCCTTCAATAGTTTCAACAGAAAGCTGCAAGAAACTCCACCTCTCTCAGCCGGCAGTAAGCTAACTATTGACTCCAACAGCAGCCTATGTTTTGAAGTCATCTCCCCAATCGAATCGAGATCGGAATCAGATTCTGCTTGCTTCTCTATATTTATGTACTTGGATATATTTGGCAGCCACCGGGACGCATAAATTCTCAATGCATCACCAATGAGATTAGAGGGAACCTTCCCACCTGATTTGATGGCTATCATTGTTCTCCAATAAAGATCAATCCCCAATTCTGCTAAATCTTCGGCCCACCAGCCTTTACTTGTGGGTTTATGCCTGTGGCTCTCGGATCCATTGCATGATACATCATCCCTAACTCTTCTTGAATAACTATGTGATAAGCTCACCTTTGTGGGATGGGATAGAACTTTTGAAGCAATAGCTTCAATGCATCGGCTCGTTATCCCAAGGTCCTCGGACCACAAAGGGAAGGCTTTAGTGCTCTGTAAAGTTACAATCGAGTCCCTCCATCCATGAAGGATGCAAGAATTGAAGAAGACTTCAATCTTGTATATTAAGTTACCCTTCTCAACTTCTTCTGTCATTTGTAGGTATTCTGCTGCACACCGGATCGACACAATGTTGTAGGCACTGAGAGTGATTGTGATGCCATAGCAGAATTTTGCACAGAGTTCAAATGCCTCAACGCCTCCCGGGAAATCCGGGAGTTGGACTATTTGGAGCTGTGAGGCTTCAGGGCTTTCTGAACATAGCCTCTGCAAACGCAAGCACTTGGACAGCAAGGGAAACTGCATTCATAAACAACTCAAACTAGTAAAAGATTTGGACATCCAAGAATCATCAGTTTTTACATCAGTCACTTTCTATTTCTGTAGAAGTTTTCACTTGTCCACACATAGAATTAATATACAGAAACTGGTCTGAAAATTCACCTTATGGAGTAAGTATCTGCTACCCTTCACTTGAATGATGAGATCACTTGACACTTCTGATGATACAGACCTAAAATCAAGAAACACAAAATCTTGATCCCAAATTCATCCGACAATAAACCCAAATGACACCTTATTCCAGAATTTTTACAGCTAAACACAAAGGGTCCAAAAGTTAATCTTTTTGCACGGGTAAAAAGAAAAAAAGAAGAAGTTTTACCTCACAGACTCTGTTGTATAGAAAGTATCAGGCCGAGATCCAAGTTTCATAAACTTCATTTTTCTGAGCCTCCTATGTTGCTACTAAACTGTGGAATTGATCACCAGAAGAGAAACACCATTTCAGAGTGAGACAAAAACCAACTTCTTCACTGTTGTAAGCTTCACTTTTTTAGAACACCACTACCACGGAAAGTTCCACCTCCAGCTGCAAGCAATAGATTTTGTCGGAAGCCAGATCACAAAAATATACTAATTTCCACTATTTTTATTCTCCAATCTTGATTAACAATAATAAAAGATACAAAACAAAACAAAATCCAATTCCACCAGGCCTTGAGGAACCTTCAAGTTAAAGAAGAAAAAGGAAAAAGAAGTGCAGAATTCTTATGAAGGGATTGAGGAATTTCAAGAACTTAACAGATACCCCACAAGAAAGATAATGAAATTTTTACAACAGCCATGACTGAAAACTGACCCAAAAATCCCAGAAAATCAACCACTCAAGAAATCCATGTCACTTCAGTCAAATTCTCTGCCCAACCAATCCCATCAAAGATCATAAAAGAAAAACTAACATAAGTCAACTTTTTGTCACACCCATTAGTTAAAACAACAAGAATTGAAAACAACAAGGAGGAAAAAAAGTTAAATCAAAAAACAAGAAAGAAAGAAAACTCCAGACCACTAAAAAATCATAACAGGCCAACAACATTCACAGCATCAAATATATTACTGAATTTAGGAAAGACAGAATAAAATATGACCACAACCTGAAAATTTTTAAGGTTGTTTATGTACTCACAAGTAACTGCCAATCATTTCCTGGTGGCTGTGTTTTTCTGTTTTTCTGTTTCCCTCATTTTTTTTTTTTTTTTTTTTTTTTTTGTAATTTGAGAAGAAATATTTGAGCTTAGCTTGCTAAACTACCATGCCAGCGTGCAGGCAATGAGAAAGGCCACTCCCACGTGCTTATCCTGCGCCCACTTCTGTCCCTCTCGCTCATCATTGCCACAGCAATTTCACTACCACCATTCTTGTTTCTTCACGACCCCTGGATTATTTTAGTCAAACGCTACTTTATAACCAGCACCGTACGCCGCTCTACATGCATTATTATCACAAATGAAGGGGCCGTGCATAGTTTTATCTAGCTACAGGAGAAAGTATTAAAATGGGAAAGTGTATACTAGAATAAAAATATGTTATTTAAATACTGGTTATTTAGGGAATAAACAGTATTTTTCTTAAAGCAAGGACATAAAGAAATAATCAAAAAGAAAAAAAAATTAAAGAGGAATGGGATGTGTGTATCACTATCAATAATGGCTTTAGGTCCTCAACTCAACCGTTCTCGCATACTGGCCTCAAGTTCTTCATATATATAAATTGGTTCACTGGGAAATTGCCCTTATTTTTCTTGAAAATAACAGGGTTTGCTTTATCATGCTTTAATGCATGAGGGGCCATGCAAATTTAATGCTGGTGTGAAACAAAGAAAAAAGAAAGAATATACAATTTTTTTTGCATGTATGGTATTTGGAAAATTAATTTGGGATAAATTATCCAATTTTCTTGTGATAAAAAAGATAGGAGTACTGGAAATATAATTCTATCACACTCAAGTACATATACTTAACTTTCTATCAAGTAATTAATGAAAATTTACTCAAGTGGGATCAAGAATTTAAAGGTGAGGCATGATCTTGCTATAGTAATTCTCATGAAAGGAACATGAGTTTTCATAGTACATAGTAATAATTGTGATAATGAATGCCCTAACCACTACATTTTAAGGGATTATAGAGCTCAAATTTCCACAATTATTTCTTAATCCAATTTTCCAACGGTTGAGTGAATAACCATTATTTTTTGATTTTGCAGGAAATCTGCAAGCTTTATTTGTTTGCATTTTCAAATTAATGATATTTTTTGTAATTTTATTATATATCCAAAACTACTAATTTTTAATTCTTCTCACATCTATCATATCACCTTATTATCACATTCATAAAACAAGTTAAATTTGATATATATTGACAATCGCCTCGTACATTCTCAAAATATATATTTTTTTCACATATAAAAAAACAGTGAACTAAATAATTTTTCATCTGTATACCTTTCATACCTCAATAATCTCACACAACTAATTTAAAAAAACGTTTTCATTACAAGCTAAACATTTAAAATATAAGCAAAACATACAACAAACAGGCACTCAGTTTTTAAGCTGATATTTTAATCTTATGTTTCTTTCCTTTGTAATATTTCTAACCATGTAACCAACAAAGAAAGAAAATCAAAGATGTTCAAAACCAAGGGTTCGCTGGCATAGCATCATATCTTCTTGCTTTACATTACAAGATAAGTACTCTTTGAATTCTTTTTGGTATTAACTTTCTCATTTGCATAAACTATAAAGTATATGTTTTTAACTGCAATATCTATCATAGATTAATTTGGCAGCTTATGATGTGTAAAAGTTTTTCTTTTCTTTTTTTTTTTTTGGTTTGAGTCTTTCTGGTAAAGTCAGATTATATGTTGTTATTATCTCTTGGTACAAGTGGTTGTTGAATATAACTTAAAAAATTCAAGAAAATTAATGAGTACTAGAAAACTAAGAGGCTGCAATGGTTTATGGGCAGGGGTCCCTTTTATTTGATCAACAAACGTACGAATCACAAGAGCAAGACAATAACATGTGAAAACTAATTCCCTCTAATATCTGCTAATCAACTGCAATTCTGATTTAATCCCATCATTCTTACCAAATAATCCGACAGATTAGATAGTATGAACAAGACTTTGTACTATCCAATGTCAACATTAATGCATCACTATTAATGCACGATTAAAAGGAAATTAATTAAAGAAAAGAAAATATTAAAATTGTCATCCATCAATTGATTCCCCATCCAGACAGTCAACTAACAACAATATAGCTTTTGAATGGGATGAAATGATTGAAATTATTAGGAATTACCTTTTCTATTATGCGCTTGATTTTTCCACAAGAATACTAGAAAAAAAAAAAAAATTATTTTTTCCCATGATAGCTTTTCTTAAGTTGCGTAAAGCTATATATACTTGTAATAGGGAAATTAATATGATTTGTATTCACAGGCAAAGAACTAAAGTTGCCCAATCGAGAACTGACAATAATAATATTTAGATTGTGACTTAAATTTTGTCAGGATTAATATGTATTGAAAAAAAAATAAAAGATAAATAATACGTAATTCTTTTGTACATAAGAGTACATAGACAATGTAAAGTACGGTCATGAATTGGCTTAATCAATGTCTACCAAGTGGTAAGATGGCTCCAAAAATTAGACCATGTCTTGGTTCAATCGATGTCTCCTAAGGACCATGGCTCGACCGTGTCTAGGCTCAATCCATAGATCCATCCCCAGTTAATTTGGACGGCAAATGGCAATTTCGACAATTTGGGTGCGAAGCAAGGGCAAATTGGGGGAAGAGCGGTGGTGGTGGTGGTGGTGGTGGTGTGCGGAGTCTTAATCTGTGCTACCCGATGGGGTTACAATAAACATATGGGCCCCGAATTTCTTTAAGGGTAGGCCCTTTTCTTTTTTTGGCTTGTATGGCTGGAAAAAGGGGGAAAATTAATTGGCCTAATATATATATATATATATATATATTTTTTTAATTTTGGATTGGGGGATCGTTCCCAATCTGCTTTGAGTACCCCTGCGGCCTCAGATCCACTCCCGATTTAGGGCTAGAATTGGTGCAACTGAGATCGCTTCGACCCCCAAGTCACCCCCACTAGGATCACAGGCCCACGCAACTAGGCTCGGCGACCTAAAACAGATTGTTTTCTGCTGGGTTTTAGTTATGGTGGAGTGTATGTGTGAACTTGTGATTTATATTATTATGAAAATTTATAGCTATAATTTCGTAGTAATTTTCTATTGTAGATACTAGGTACCTAATTGGTAGTGTAAAAATATTAAACAAAATAAGAAATTTTAGACTTAATAATTGGCAATGATGTTATAAAATTTGACGTTAAATACAAAGTTATGTGAAATTGATGTTTTTATGAATCTTCTTAAATACTTATATACGAGATAAAGAGATGGTGCGTCAAATAGTTTTCATAATCCATTTATGCAATAAAGAGTAACTTCTCATACAAAGATTTTTTTATTTCCTGAATCCTGTGAAGCGTCTTCTTATTTTATTTCTATACATAGTAGCTAATCATAGATGACTGATAATATTATTGGCATATAAACATAATAATGTATTTAATAGTTTTTTCGTTGAAAAAAGAATTATTTATTTAATGAAGATCTCCAGTTCTCCACTCATACAAAATTACAAACCATAAAGAATACTCAAGCTAAGGCTAGAATTAATACAACTTGGATGGTATCACTAAAGGTGAATTAAGTATCTAATTCAACTCTTAGTGCCAAGAATTTGAAATAAAAAGGGGGGTAGAAAGTTCCCTAGTGCTACCCAAAATTTAGTTAAATGAAATGGTATGGCCAACAACAATACCCCATATGTCCTCAAAAAAATTTCATGCACAGTACTCAAATTTCACATACTGAAGAAAGGAATTCCAAATTAAAGCCCATACCTTGATAAATTTGTCATTAATTCCTTCAAGAAAGTAAAATATTTTTTTTGAGTTGACAGGACCAGGAAATGGCTACCGATACACAGCAAATTAGAGCAAGGGGCCAGCCAACACCATTAATTCCCATTCAGTTGGTGCCCCAATTCTTAAGACACGTTTCAGGAAAAAACAAGAAAAAAACAATCTAATTTTTGCACATAGACAGCATTTGTAAAATTGTCATGAATGAGGAGGTGTATGTATAGATATTACATATAGATATCCTCTACATATGTGTATATATAGGAAAACAATTTGTCTGTGTAATCACTGTCTGTATATCCCAAAATTGTGCATGTTATTTCACTTTTGGTCTTAATATTTGTATGCATATGTGGATGCACACATGCACAGCTGAAATGGATGTGTTACTGCCAGTGTTTGAGATACATAGCTTGTTTCTCTGCTTGAGAGTTTTGAGTTGTAAACATCCATATTTCTGTCACAGGTGGGGTTGGGGGTGGGGTGCATGGTTAAGGGTTGAGGGTGTACATTACTGAGTGAACTGGCAATTTGATCCTAGAATAGTCACTCTCTGCTTTTTGGGTGAAATGGGCCATCCCCAAATCCCCCACTTTGGTTACATGATTAGCCATCTTGGGGCTCCTTGTGAACCTTTATTTTCCCAATAAAATAAAATAACACAAGATGTTAATTTGGGGAAAAGGGTCAATTTTGCAATTGATATAATAAGGAAAAGGGATAACTAAAGAATAAAATTGAAAAATTAGATAAATGGTTTGATTCTTGATAGAATGGATGGTTATATAAAAAAACTTTTGAAGTTGTATTATGGCAACCTATTCCAATTTTCTTACGAAACTTCTGTTATTTTTCAATAGAATCAAGATTGCATGTTAATTTCTTTATCTCATGATATTTCATTGGAGATTTTCTAGTGATTTAAACACTGTATCAAAATAAAAATAAAAGAAAAACTATGATTGGATCATAACTTTTAGATCATGTATATGCATAATTAAGTTTCTTTTTGAGAAATAATTTTTCTAATAAAAAAATCAAATAGTCTTAGAGTTAAGCCCACTTTGAAGTCTCTTGCAGGAGAAGACAGTTTCTTAGCAAGCAACCATGACTCTAACAAAGACGAGATTTTATTACAAACGACAAGAGAACAAATCGTCTTTTGAGTAGAATGGAGGATCACCGTCCGGTATATTATGATGGTGGAGATTGAAAGATGGTGTACACATCAAGAATGGGTAAACGGACTTATGAATAGGAAACAAAGGCAATGTTTATTCGAATTTTTTATTTGTGTTCTACATTATATTTTTATGTCACATATATAAAAATATCTTGAAATGTACAGTTAATTATGTATCATATACATTTGATGGGCACATTTAACATGAAATAGTAGATAAAATTTGAAATTACCATCTTTATAATTGGTTCAAAGATGCATAACTCATTTTTAATTTTGCCTTTTCTTTTTCTTCTCAACAAATAACAAAGTATATAAAGTCCTTTTAATTTATAGTTAATTAAACAAGCACATTTTTTCTGTTACACTCTCTTTTCCCCTTTCAGACTAGAAATTCTCTCAAAAATCTTTCTAGGATTTTTCACCAGTCCTTGTTATTTGCTAATAATTGTCTCATCAACTTTTCCAAAATTTTCTGTTTTATTCTTTATTTTTTGCTTTTTCTAATTTTTAAATACTTTTTGGCTGGCTGTTGGATTTTGTCCCAGTAATTTATCCAACCTCTAATGTTTGTCAAAGATTCGCGTGCGAACGCATGGACGGACAGGATGAGTGTGACATGACCAAATTTGCCTTCAGTCTTCACCTTTGTTATTGACTGTGGGCAAAAAAATAAAAGGACAGATTTTTAGTCGTCATAAAGGTTGTTTCATACGTAAACATGTTTCTGAAAATGATTAAGAATAACAGAGGCCATTATAAAGTTTGATTCCCACCTAATACCATTGTTTGACGTGAAGCGCTTTACTAATCACATTCACTAGTCTATGCGTATGGATAAATCCATAAATAGTTATAACATGATTAGAAATGACGATAGGGCAGAGTTATCCGAACTCTAGACGTTTACTTTTTAATGCCATTAAATATTTTTTTTTTAGTGTAAATTAAAAATTATGAATAGAATAATATAATTTTTGCTAATTTTCATGTGTAGTTGATTGAGATGAGGTGACTCAATCAAATTTTACAAACTTTTAAAAATGTACGATCGTAACTCGTTTTATATTTCATTTATTAACTCAAATTAATAATATATGACATGCTATCAAGATTGGAGTAGATCTATGTCAAATTTGAACACTCAATAGGATTAATGCATTGTTTCACCTGCACACATTGATGAAGGTTTTGTTCTAAAAATACTTTTGTTTTGAAACTAAATCATTTCTTTTGTATTTGAGGAAAACTTCCATATTAATAAAAAGAAAGCTTGATTGAAAAAAAGTAGAAATTTTCTTTTATGTATGATCAACCAACAGTTGCAAATTGAATTAATTTCTCCTCAATAAATAATCGTCTAGGCCACCTTCATGCGATCAATTTTTTCTAAGGTTATTGATCAATAATTGTAGGGCAAACAATCTACCTTACTTTTCAATAGATATCCTCTAAGTACGAATTAGTCTAATTCTTTTATTATCGAACTGTACAACGGTTGAAGAATTAGAGATCTTGTCAAAATTGGCTAATTAAATGAATAGATTATTTATTCCATTACAAAAATGAAAAGTTTGAGATAATTGATATTTTTTGGGGCTTTGGGTGGGGGGGGGGGGGGGATTGAATGTATTACTAATTTATGATCTAGTATGTAAAAAAATAAAAAAATTTAATCTCAATTTTGTGAGAATTCTTATAAAAACCTTTCATCTGCTTCTGTTATCAATTTTTTTCTTTTTTTATTCAGAGTAAGATCTAAGTGCTTTTAGGGTTCGACCATTACCCTCCCTCATTAATAATGATTGACAAAGCCAAAAATTTTACTAATGTACCTACCATTATGCTCAACAAACTACTACTTTCTTTCTTTCTTTTTTTTTTCCGTAATATTTTGCTGATTGAAAATCATATGCCTTTTCACTGTTTTTGTTGGGAGGAAAGTCTTGTGTAATTAAGAGTTAACGAAGTTAGAGGCTCTTGTTCTTCTTTTGTCCCCTAATCCATTCACATGTGTGTACCTACATATTAGTTAATTGGTAGATGTGGCTTGTACGAGCTAGACAACTACTTAAAGCTGGAGAAGACAATGTACAAGATAGGTAAAAAGTGCTGCTGGTGGGTTTTTTCTTTTTTCTTTTATTTTTTATTTTTCAAATTATACACACGCACATATATTAAGAGTGTATTTGGGTGAACTTATAAGCTCAACAAAATATCTTATATGATGTTTAAAAATTTATAAGTTGATAAAAAGTATTTGGTAAATTTTTTAAAAAAAGAGCTTATGAGATTTTAAAATAAAATGTTAGGAGTTTACAAGCTCTTTTAAAAAAAGTAAGAAGACACTAACTTATTTTTAAGATCTTTTATTTTTAATTATTTTAATTATAAAATTGTTATTATTAACATTTTACAAGCTCTAAGATCTTATTTTATCCGCCAAGTGGCATGTGACCCAATGGCATAAGTCTCCCATATGATGTAGAAGGTCAGGAGTTTGAGTCCTAACGGACTCCTGATATGCGTGTGTGTGTATAAATAAATAAAAATTATTTTATTCAAATACTTCAACAACTTATTTTTAAAATAAAATATAACATTTTATAAATTTCAAAAATATTTTATAAGACATAAGAGCTTACAAGATATTTTAAATAAGTTTAGTCAAATACCCTCTAAGAGCCCATTTAAATTTGAACTTCTTTCCTCTTACATTTTGTGGAAAATTTATGCCACTTAACATGTAAAAAGTGCGGTTGAAAACACATTGTTTCAGCAATATGTAGCACGCATTTATGAGGTTGTTTCCTCTAGGGCAGGTGGGCAACTTTTCAATCTGGATTTTATCTCATAGTAAATAGTAATATGCTAGTTGCAAATTAAATTCTTATGCCCCTTTGAATCAAATTATGATTTGAAATGTTTAAAATTATTTGTGACTATGTCTTATGACATAAATATGTCTATTAACATAATCATGTTCTAGCATTATAATAATCTTTTATAATGTATATATTAAAAGGTTTTAATATTTATTTATTATACACATGTAACCATACGGCAATACCTATTTATTTTTATTTCTGTTATTGTTAAAATAATTATTATGCTATTAGCTATAATGCAAAAAATTTTATATTCAAATGTGTGCCTAAAATATTATAGTTGGTAGTATAAAAGGATATGATAGTTATAATTATAAGCAAGATTTTATTTCAATCCAACTGTGTACTTAAAGTGAACCAAACAAATGATAGAAAGAGACCATCTAATTCTAACTACAACTCCGCAATTCATTTCTCTAACCAAACATTGAAATAAGAAACTCTTTTAAGTGGAACTTCATTAATTCTACATGAATTGATTTTTTTTTCTAAAATTGATTAACTATTATGCCAATTGTGCCATGTATAAGATCTTTTTGAGCCCTTCAACTGCTTGTATATATTTGTACAGGTACTCCGAGCCAATCAGATACGCCTGACTATGTACTTTATATTGGTAATAATATTTTAAATTACACTAAAAGAGAATAATTTTTTTTTATTACTATAAAAAAAATTTACAAAATTAAGATGGTAATGAAATCTCGTTAATTGAATATCAACATTAACAATTAATATACAACAGATTTGAAAAATTATTATTGTGATAGAATAAAAATTTTCATCACTTAACAATACAAATAGTGATCACCTTGATATTATCTCTTAGCATTTATCATTAATAAATTTTATTCTTATAATAGTAAAAGTAAGGATTGATTAAACATTTAAGACCTTGCACAGTCAGACTAACAAAATTTTTAAGTCGTACAAGTATTTTTCCTTGAGTTTCAAGCTACTTCATGATGATAATTATGTAATAGTAAATTAATATATGTGCACTATACATTTATAATTAATGCTTAAGTGTCCAAAGTGTTTTCTTTTTCTTCAACTTCACCTTAGAAGGTGTTTGGTAAATTTATTTAAATATTTTATAAATTTCTACATCTTATAAGATTTTTTTGAAACTTATAAGATGTTGATCCTTTTCTCAAAAATAAGTTTTTAAAATATTGGATAAAATAAAATGTTAGAGCTTATAAGATGTTGGTAATGTCTATTTTGTAATTAATATAATTAAAATTAAGAGAGTTTGTCAAAATTTTAAAAATAAATTAGAACTCATTTTTTTAAAAAGAGCTTATAAGTTCTTTGTAAATGTAAATTTCTTTGTCTGCAAAATTAGAATTATAAGATAAGAAAAATCGTACAAATAAAATGAAATTGAAACCTATCAATTATGGATTTAATCTCTAATATAATCATCTAATTCTTCCTTTATAAATATAATCTTGAAACTTGATTAGCTCCGCAATGAATGTCTTGAACACTGTAGATCTCCTTAAATTTGATTGAGAGAATTGCTGGATTTCTCCAAAGTTTCTCTCACTTGCTAGGATTTATGTTGTGTGTGAGCTATGATTACCCCTTTTTTATAGCTAGATGCTTGATGAAAACTTCCAAATTGACTTGAACTTTTTTTATGGTTATCTCTTCAATAAGATAATATCAAGTATTAAGAGATAGTATCAAATTTCTTTGATTTGATTGGGTCATTGACATAGACAGTTCATATTTGACACTTGTCAATATTTGATTTGAGCATAAAATAAATACGTACTAGAGTATTAATTAAAATTAATTATTTATCTTTTGAAATTAAATTTAATAAATTCCAAGAAATAAATAAAAATTTTAAATTAATATCTAGCATATTATTTTACATGTGTCGCTTCTCTATTGGCTAAAATTAATATGTTTACAAATGCTTCCACTTCAAGGCTTGGCGAAAGATGTGTCAATCATCCACAAAAGAGGTAAGACTTGCAGTATTTGAAGATTTTTTCTTTTCTTTTAGTTCTTCACATACATCTGTGGCAAGAACATCCTCCAAGCATTCCTCAAACTAAACTGATATCAAGAATTATCATCTTTTTATGGGATGTTTATAAACTTTACGGATTGTCCATACATGAAGATTTTTATAATGAAGTCCTTCCATCTGCTTGCATACCTAATAAAGAGATCAAATCACAAAATAGTTCAAAGTAAACATCCTTTTGAGGGAGGTGCCGTACATAGTTTATACACATGCGGGTGAAGAGTAACATGCAGTTTAGGTTTGTGCGTCAATGGGCATATTTAACTTGAATAAACATTTTATACTCGTGTCAAGGAACCCACTTAAGTTTGACTTAATAAACAGTTTACATTCTTATCAAGGAGTATATGGGGAGACTTTAACTTAAAGATTTTAAATAGTTTATACTAATATCTAGGAGTATTATTGACAGTTTAAGCTCTTATCAATAAACATATGGGGATACCTTAACTTGAGAATTTTAGATAGTTTATGTTCGTGTCTAGGATCATTATTGAAAGTTTAGGCTCGTATCAAGGAGCACATGGGAGACTTTAAATATTTAAATAGTTTATTCTCATATCTAGGAGCCTTATTGATAGTTTAAACTCTTACATGGAGCATTTGGAATTTGAAGACTTGAGCTTTGAACTTGAAAACTTTGAGAGTTGAGTACTGGATTTAGGGACTTGGAAACTTGAGTCGTGGATTTGAAAACTTGAAGACTCGATTCATGGGTTTAGAGACTTGGAGACTTAATTTTTGTATTTGAAAACTTGAAGACTTGGAGATTTGAGTCGTGGATTTGGAGACTTGAAGACTTGACTTGTGGATTTGGAGACTTGGAGTATGGAGTATTAGATTTGGAAATTTAGAGACTTGACTATTAAATTTGAAGACTTTATTTTGAAAATTTTATATAGTTTATGCTCATATCTAGGAGTATTATTAATAGTTAAGGATCTTATCAATAAGCATTATTGACAATTTAGGCTCTTATCAAGGAGCATTATTGTCAGTTTAGGCTCCTCTCAAGGAGCATTTGGAGTTGAAGATGAAAATTAATTGCCTCAACATCTTCATCATCATCATCATCATCATCACCACCACTTGAACTTCTTGTTCGTCAAAATTCATACTCATTTCAATATTATGTGTATGAGTTGCCAAATCTTCAAAAGCTTTTGGTTTGATTCCTTGAAGTATATTGCAAAAACTCCAATGCATTCCTTGGATACACATCTCAATGGATGAAGACTCCGATAATTGATATTTTCAGTTAAGAGTTAAATTTCTCAACGATTGATATATTCAATGACCGGCTCTTCTTTCCATTGCTGAGAGTTGGTAAGTTCAATCATACTAACTGTCTTTTGAGTGCTATATGAGTGATTGAAGAACTCTTATTCCAGCTACCCCCAACTATCGATGGAGCCTGCCTCCAAGTCAGTATATCAATCAAAAGCATTTTCCTTTAATGATCGAACAAATTGCTTGACATGATCTCCATATATTCCAACATTATTACAAATCTGAATGAAATGAGTCACGTGCTACTTTAGGTTGCTCTTGCCATCAAATTGCTGAAACTTTGGGGGTTGGTATCCAATTGGCATTTTCAAATCATCAATCCTTTTAGTATAAGGTTTAGAAATAATTTAGAACTTCCCTCAAGCTTGTCTTTGATAATCCTCATAATAAATTCCTTCAATGGGTCAATGGGAATTAGTATATTAGTGGAAACTTGTAGTTCTTTTGTTGTAGTCTCTTTATTTTTTGGCCGGTTGTCTCCTTGTAGATATTTTGCCTTCATCCTAAGCTTTAATTTATTTCTCCACCATGCAGGTGGTATCAAGATTGTCTAATTTACTCATCAATTTCGAGATTTGAAAGTCTTGTTCTTGGACATGGTTCATGAGTGCTTCAATAGCCCTTGTCAAATTAGCATATATTTCTCTAAGGTTGTACCACTTGTCACCATCATCGTCGCCATACTCGAGGAATTTGATTTGAGTGGAGAATGGATGATGTGAATTCTTCCTTTGAGTCTCCACCATCTTCTATAATATCAATAAAATGTGACAACACCTTTTCCATAACAAGCGAAGGAGCCACTTCCGAAAATGATTGCAACTTCTTGAAGATACTTCTTGTGATGAAGCCACCACTTTTTGCTCCAGCACTTGAGAAATTTGAGTTAGTAATTTTAAATGCAGCGGTCTTGTTGGAAGCCATTTGATACTTCAATTTTGACAAAGGAAAGAGATGAGAGGTAGAGATAGTTCTACCGGGCATGCCAAAACTTGTAAGCGCAAATTTCTTTGTGTCCAAGAAATAAAATTATAAGATAAGAAAAATTGTACAAATAAAATAAAATTAAAATTTATCAATTGTGGATTTAATCTCTAATCGAATTCGTTGATTCTTCCCTTCCAAATATAATCTTGAAATTTCATGAACTCTGCGATGAATGCCGCGAATCTCCTTGAATTTGATTAAGAGAATTGTTGAATTCCTCCAAAGTTTCTCTCACTTGCTAGGATTTGTGGTGTATACTGAATGAGCTTTGACCACCTTCTTTTTATAGATGCTTGATAGGTGACTATAGATTGACTTGAATTTCTTTAATGGTTATCTCTTTGATAAGATAATATCAAATATCAAAAGATAATATTAATTTTCTCTGATTTGATTGGACTATTGATATAGGTACACTTCATCTTTGACATGTATCAATATTTGATTTGAGCATAAAATAAATACTAAAATATTAATTAAAATTAACTATTTATTTTTTAAAATTAAATTTAATAAATTTCAAGAAATAAATAAAATTTTTAAATAATATCTAGCGTATTATTTTATATGTGTCACTTTTCTATTGGCTAAAATTAATATGCTTACACTCTTAACATCTTATTTTATGAACTTATAAGCTCTTTCTCAAAGAAATTTACTAAACACTTTTTGACATCTTACAAGCTCTCAAACATTTTATAAAATCTTTTGAGAAGTTTATAAGCTCACCCAAACACCCTTTTAGTATTAAAATATGCTAATAAAGTTGTCTAAACTGTTCCTATTAATTATTTCACTCTTGATCATTTTCCCCTACTTTGGGTAATAGAACTAACAAGAGGGGAAAACACGGATAAGTTAATTAATTGATCCAACCGATTCTTGATCCTTCTTCAAATAATGGGTGCAGCCCTGCAAGATCACGACATCTTAGCTAAAGTAGAAAGCGCATGTCTGATTCTAAAGCCAAAAAAGCTATATATGCAAATTGAACTGACAGATAATAAAGATAGGATTAATCTTAATTAGTGACACAATCGTTCATCATCTTGGCCTTATCATGTTTTAATTAATATTTAAGTTTAAAATCATACAGTCAATCATTGCATCTCTGACCCAATTGTTAAATCTGTAGAAAGTTGGAGGGCTTGGAAATAAAAATTGATAGAAAAGATAAAAGAAATAGAACATAAGAAGAATTGGCAGTCAAATTTATTTACTACTTAGTAGTGTGAAAAGAATTAATGGTGGCTGTGGTGAGGCCCAGATATGGGCAGAAGGGGCCAAAATAAAAGGAATATTTTTCAGTAGGAATTGACTCCAAATCCATGCCCTGAAATAGCTATCAAATTCTTTGTTCTTATGAATAATAAGTTAATTGTGAAAATGCTAAAAACTTACGAACAATCATAATTAAATTCAGTGGGGTACTTTCAGAGTGAAAAACAAGTGGTAACAATTTTGGATGCTGAGGGTTTTTACTCCAGGGTTGCTTTAGGAATATACCCAACAGCATTGAGTGGAACTGCATATATATATATATATATATATATCTAAACAGGAATTTGATTTTATTAAGGTTTCGAACCAAAGTTAGGTTTTAACCCATTTAGAAGTCTAAGTAGGGTTTATAATCTGGACTCAATTTAGATCAAATAAAAAAACTTCCAAATACCTATGTTGGTTTGAAGTGCTACACAGGTCAAACCCACTCGTTTCAATATATAACAATTTTCATAGCTTAATTTGAGGTGCAGCTGAAAAATGAGTTTCAGCGAGAAAGAGATATTGAGGGGTGGGATGCAGTTAGATTGAGATTGGAAATCAAGAAATCTTTGTACTTCTCTGTTTAAAACATAGTAAAATTTATTTCTATTCACGCGATGAACAAAAACTATTCAATTTAAGTTGGATCAGGTTAAATTTTATCGTTCATTGTTATTTGTATTTGACTTCTTTCAAATTTCATTTTCATAACATCAACCGACCAACAATTCCTCATGGGAATTTTCTACCCTCTTAAGGATTGTTGATTGTTTTGATTTCTGACAGACATATTCTAAAAGAGAATTTCGAGATGAATTTATTAAGTTTACTCAAGTTGAATTTTGCATGAAATATTGATTTGTTGCTCCTATTATGGGAGTTTAGTTGGATATTGTCATGAGTATTGAAAGTATTCTCCAAATTTGGCTAGAGTGACAATTGTTTGTACTTAAGTCCATAGATTGCAGTGCAAGTCATCTGATAGAAGTTCTCCCAAGTCAGACCTAATAAACTTATTTAAGAGCATTTCTCCACTCTGGAAATACTTGTATCTAGGAGTTTGGTTTTTCACACATTTGGAGTTTAATTGTTTTCACTATCAAATATAAATATCTGTGCTTGAATTGTATAAATGTTTTAGACTAATTAATTTGACATGTTTCAAATTGTAAGTGATAGCTTAGATAATAAATGAAGGTATTTACTGAATCACTATAAATTGCTGAATTATTTACTTATGCTGTAACTTTATCAATCATTTTCTCATTGATCGGAAGCTCAATCAACTTTTATTTAATTTCAGTCATTGTTAGGCCAAAACAATTCAATCACTTTCCGGGAGAAGGCAATTTTCATCAAAACAAAATTCTTAATTACTATATTCCATACCATTGCATAAAATTCTATCAAGCCCAATTCACCTCGTACTCGATCGGACTTATAACTATATACTGAATTTGGGAAAAGTGGGGGAATGGCCAGTGCCAGTATTTGGGAAAATTACTGAATAGTATGTAGAATATATAACGAATGGCAGCCAAATTCTAAATAGCTTGCAGGGTTGGCTTTGGACAAGAACTGCATTGGCTCCTTCCCTCATAGTTGATATTGATGATTGATCATCGGTGTCTGTAGAAATGGCAGATAAGCCACGTGGGATTGTCCACACTTTTTGAAGGTTCAATTGTTTGGGATGTGAAAGAGTTAAATGGCCTGTTGGTAAGGGAACAACAATATTGACAAAAATGGATTGATCGGAGCCACACGTGCAGCCTTGAATCTTGATAGTGAATACTGATTTGTGCATACAAAACTACAAAACTTGGTGTGGTTGTTTTATTTCCATTAGAGTAGAGCTGTTGCCTGTTGAGTCGTGTCAAGTCAAGATGTGGCTACAATACATTCAAGATCCTATCTCTCTCTCAAAGTGTACACCTCACTTTTTAGGTTAGGGTTCGGAAGAGTCCAATGGCCGCAATTCAAAATATTATCAATTATCATCGGACAAAATGATTTTCTACTCTTTTCTTACAAAATGTGCATTTCTAATTGTTAGACAGTATGATGTTAAACTCTTTATTTCTTTTGATAAGTTTGGGATTACAAAACTTCCAATAGGAAACTATTTTCAATCTTAATATGAGTACAAAACTATATATATGTAAGACTATTGATATAATTGGATAACAAGAAAACATGAAAAAGAAAATAAATAACAAATGAATTTCGATTTTGAGTACATCAAATCTTCTTACAAAAAGTTGTAAAAATTAACCTGAATTTATATTGACAGAAATATGTTGTTGTAGTAGTAAATACCAATCCAATTTTGTATAGTAAACTATGAGATTTTTACAAATAACCTCTTTGTGTTAAAAGGGGGGGCACAAATTACCTCCCTGTGGAAAAAAAAAAAATAGACAAAAAGCACCCTTATATTTTAAAAAATCATGCACTGACCTCCCATGAGAGCGTAAGTATAGGACATGCGCATGTGCGAGCACTTGGGTTAAATTTTTCTATATAAAAAGATAATCATGCCTTTATTCATCAACCGTTGGATCTTCTTTTAAAAAATCAAAGGTTTAGATCAAATCATATTATTTTTTAAAATATATATATATATATGAAAAATATATTATATACAATACAATATATTATCATACATATAATGTGTATATATATTATATATATCACTATCCCCCACCAGCCGCCGACAGCCGCCTGCAGAGGCGGCCTCCATGGCTGCATTTGCAGCGGCCATGGAGGCCTAGCTGCTTGGTCCCTGCGAGCGGCAGCCATGGGCGCTGCTCGCAGAGGAGCCTCCATGGCCGCTCAGCCATGCGAGCGACGACCATGGAGGCGTCGCTCGTAGAGGGGCGGCCATGGCTGCTGGCAAATAAGATGGGGTGGGTTGAGAGTGGGGGTATAAAATATAATATAAAATATTTATTTCTAAATATATACATAAATATATTTATGTTTATTATATTATATATTATATATTTATTGTAAATATATATAAATAAAAAAAGAATAAATTAGAAAGATGAAAATAAAAAAAGTTAAAATAGTTTTAAATTTAAAAAAAAAATTGCATAAAGGAAATGAATATAATTGATAAAATAAAAATGATTTTAATTTTATAAAGAAATGTATATATGTATAAAATGAGAATATATGAAATAATGATCAATTTATATAGATGTATAAAACGAGAAATATATGAAATAATGGAAGAAAAGAGAAATGAGAAATAAAAAGAAAAGAAAAGAAAGAAAAATAATAATAATAAATTATTTAAATTGAATTGAAAATATATTAAATGATTAAAAGTAAATTAATCTTTTCATATTAAAATTATGTTAGATGGACAGAAAATGAAAAGGAGGATACACTATGCATAATTTTTTAAAACATAAGGAGGTATATTAAACATTTATTTTTCATAGGGGATAAATTGCCTATTTTTTAAAACACGAAGAGGTAAATTGCTATTAGCCCCATAAACTACCATTAATTAATAGAATTTTTTTTTTTGAAAAATTAAACACAACTGGGACGGATTCCCTTGTTTGTGTTGCGAATTAGTGAGGCACTTCTCAGCTCAGCAAGCTCTCTACCTCAACCCTTCCCATAATTCTATGGAACTCAAAGGGAAGAAAATAGATAAACCAGGAAACAGGTCAGGGGCACTGCCTTTGAAGCTAATATTCTTTCTACCTGTTAAAAAATGACTAAGCCAGATGTGCCATCTGTCAGCCTAGTTGTACTTACAGAACAATTTCTCTCCTGCAAAATGGACATATGTGAAGAACTACATATTTCCTAGGACAGGGGTCAGCTGACAATGAAAATAATATGAAAGACAAGTTGAACCAAAAATAATTTTAGATTGTCTACTTGAAGACTTGAATACTGAACAATTTTCATCTCCTTTTGATCAATATTAGTAACTCTCAACTAGATTGTAATAGATATGATAATGGATTGTGATGGACTTGAGATTATTTCCATGCTTTCCTTCCACGAAATTGTTTGCTGGATTGCTGCCGCTGTTTCTTCTTCTCTTGGCGAGTTTTTGCTATCTTGGCTCTTTTTGCAGCAAGTGGCAAAGACTTTTTGTGCTCCTTTTGCCGATTGCTCAGACCACCAGTCTGTCCAACAATCAAGCACAAAGAAATTACAACAGTATTTAGTTCAATAACATAATTACCCTCTTGTGATGTTTCTATCCTAAAGAAAAACAAACCAAAATTACTTCAGAATCTCATAAGAAGCTCAAAGGATTCAATATGAGACATGCGCAGACAAGATGGAAAAACAAAGGGGCAGCCTCTGATGTTGAACTAAATAGCGTAACACTGTCAGAACACATACCTTTTTCTGTTTTATAGCAGTCCGAGACTGGTATTTCCCTCTCTCCTCCCTCCCTGCTCTTATCAATGCCAGTCTTTCTTCCTTGGTAAACTTCTTCCGTATGTTAACCTGATATGCAGGAGCAAATGCGTCAGATGTTTCTTCAAAAAGATATTAGACAGCCAATTATGTCATTGAAAAAGAAATAAGAATCTGCAGCTCATAATTTACTCAGATTTGGAGATCCTCAACTTATTGTTCAGGACTGACAGCAACATGATGACATGAGTGTGAGCCTGACTATAACTAGACCTTAAATTTCACATAGCCAAGTTGGAGATCTTGACCAAGCTATATACCATTTTAACTAATTCCCATTTTCCTTATTAATGTACTTGATAGTCAGTTGACTTCGTATGAAGAATAAAGATGACAGGAAAGATATTGTCCAGGAAAGCTCACCTCAAGTTTGGCAGCATCGACCCTCTTAAGGCTAAGCTGGTCTGAGCTGGGAAGCTTGAATCCATGCTGAGTTAAGGTATCCCTAGCCTCCTTCTTAGCCTAACAATCAAGGTCAGCAAGATATTTCCTCTAGGTAAGAATATGAGGAAATATGATTGTTTAAAGACATTACTCCATAAAAAGCAGAAGCATGTATAATTGAGTCAATTACTAATGCATGCTTATCAAGAAGATCCAAACCTTCAGCTCTTTTATTCTTTGGAAGTCCTCATTAGAAAGAATGCCATCATTTGCGTTTGAAAAGGCATTTTGGGTTGCTCCAGTTAATTTCTTCAAAGCACGAAGACTTTTATTGGCAGCATTTAGCTGTCCCTCAAAATCAGAAAACTTTCTTTTCTTTCTCTTTGATTTATTGTTATCAACATCAACATCCTTCTTAATACTGGTATCAGTTTCCAGTAAAGTGGATTCCTCATGCTCTACATCAGCATCTTCCTCACTCTCTTCTTCACCAGCGAAAACATCAGCACCAAAATTATTATCATCTTCCTCAGACATTTCATCCTCTTCAGCGCTTCCACCACCACCATCATCTATTTCGTCATCAAAGTCACTGGACCCACCAGATTCAGATTCAGAATCACCATCACTTTCACCACTGCCATCCTCTTCAATAAGACTAACATCGTCATTCTCTTGATTATCATCATCTGTAGAGACACCATCTCCCTCCCCATCAATGTCCTCATCATTACCATCATCATCTTGCTCCAGTAACTCAACACCTGGAATATTGCTAGCAACATGCACCTCACCAAAGGCTTTAGGTCTGGCCTTCGGATCAGCAGGCCTCCCTCTGTCCTTCTTGACCAATAGTGAAGGGCAAACCTGCAAGAAACTTCGTTAGTCCTCCTGAATTAATTTAAAAAATATATATTTAATTCCATAAATCATATTTTGAGATATGGGCATGCTCGAGCAAGCAAGAGAAGAGAGACAGAGAGTGAGATTTACCTCTCTAAATAAAGTAAGAAGTGAACGAGCAGCCGAAGAAACTGCTTTCTCATGTGTCTTTCTATACAACACAAGGTCTTGCAGCAGATCCTCCGTCATCAACTGAAGATAAAGGAACAGAAAACATGGTATACAGCATTAGACTGTGATAAAGAAGTTAGAAAAAAGGCCTAAAATGTACTTCAAGACTATTATGGAGCATACCAAAGGCATCCGTAGACACATTTCTCGCACTACATTCAGTCCGACAGCAATGGCCTGATAAAGATAATTGGGGTGATAAGATACCATCAACATAGAGGAAATTTCTTAACAAACACAACAGTACCTCAGGGCGTGATCTGTCATGTACAAATTGGTTAACTATTTGCTTAAACAATGGTTCAACTGCATCAGGAGGCACCTAGCACAAAAGAATCGAAGGACTAAGTAGGAAAATCTCTTCAGAAGAATCACTAAGTACTGAGATATTCAGTACAGAAATCAGATCAAAGTTGGGTAAACCTAACCAAATAGAAGATACCAGGTCATGGCAGGCCTGAACAGCTGCTGCAAGTAAATTTGTCACATCTCGTTGATGTGGCTGCAAATGAATATAACCCAACTTAGCTAAACATATAAAACATTAATCTCCTGGGAATAGTAGCTAAATCATTAGCTAAGTATCTCAATCCTTTTATATGTACCATACATTTATGAAGTTGGAGAATATAAATAGGGGTAGCTCCTCTTTCATATACTAAATATGGGGAAAAAATCAAAATACCTGGACATATTTCTGAAGATAAGGGTAGAACTTTAACAAAATTAAGCGGTGAAGGCCAACGGTTCGGGCAATTACTTTAAGCAACATCATTTTTACCTGCAAGAAAACAAAAGAACATTCAACAGATAATTAAACAGTATAATTTTTCCACAATGACGGAAAGGATGTGCTTCAAAATAATAAAAATGAAAAATTATTACCTCAAACCTCTCATTGCTTGATTGCAGCCGAGAGAACAGCTTTTCAGCAAAGCCCTATATCCAGAAATTTGATCCAAATCTCTTCCACACTTGAAAAAAAATACAATATAGGAAAAACAAAATAAAGCATCTCACGAACCTGTTCATCTTTCAAATGGTTTAGTGGTGAGTAGTAGTTTGAGTTAGTTTTCTCATTTGATCGCTGCTGCTTCTTCATGCTACGGACAACACGCTGCAGTTTTGCCTTCTTTTTCTTTTTGCTTGATGTCGTGCCTTTGTGGTTTGCCTTTCAAAAGTAAATTTACAAACAGTGAGGTATACATTCGTTGCTTCCTATTTTCTTTTTCTTTCAATCAAAGAGCCACAGGAGGTTGGGGTTGGGAGGGGGGGGGGTGTGTTAGGCATGGACCCAAACCTGTGTATTAAAGCTCAAAATATATTGGTCTATGTACACGACAGGGAATCAAAACGAAAAAAGAAAAAGTTCAAGCCTAATCTAGAAAAGCGATAAAAAATTAGGGCTCCTCCCTTACTACCGTCCTAGCCAAGAAAAAAAGAAAAGAAATGACAAATTGAAAAACTATACGAAGGATCACAATGTGCTGCCATCTTGCTGTGTTATTATGTTAGGAGTAGTCAAGTTGATTGTTATTGAAAATCATAAAAATCTGCACAAATTTGGTAATCTGCATAGGTTTGTTGCTTTTAGCTGTTAAATTCTTCAGGCTTCATCTACCCTGTACTCAGTCCTCATCCAGCAATTTTCAAGCAACTAAAATCGGACCCTACAAAGTCAACCATTGCTCCTTGGATTGATTCATAAATTCCTGCCTTCTACTATTTCAGTTTGTAGCCAATGTATTTGTGATCCAGCAAATCAGCCCCCCATGCTCAATTTTGCAACTTCCAGCAAATCTGCTTCACTATACAAACCCAGAAATTCTAAACAATAGCCATTTTCGACTTTCCAGCAAAAGTCAACATTGTACCAAAAAAATAGCAAAAACACAACATTGCTCAAATTTCATAGTCCCTTAATCAGCATTCCGCATAAGCCCCCATGCCTATTTTCTGCATAGCCCCATGCATTTTTAACATCATGAATTCTGTACTGTAACTATTTTCATGCACCACGTGCCCAAATTCAGCAAGAACTTTCCAGTCAACATTCAACCACATTATGCAAAAAGTCAACACTTATGAACATCTTCATGAAGATAATTAGCCCTCTTTCATCAGCAACAAATATTTTCATTCCATGCCAAGTCAGGCCAAACCCTGAAAGATCCAAATCAGCCCCTTAATGCAAAGAAAAAATCTGAAACAATCTGTACTAACCAAACCCTCCATGCCCACATTCGAAACCCCGTATATTTCCATTAAATTTTCAGCAAGACAGCAAACAACCAGCAGATTTCATCTAAGTGAATCATTCCAGCAAATCAATATTCAAGCACTGCAGACCAAATTCTGCACAGTAGCAGTATACCTTCCTGTCCAATAACATAATTTCTGTACCAGTTCTTACCAGTAAAAGAACCAGACTCAAACCAGTTTTCAGCATCAGCCACCAAAAACCAATTCCAATACTTCAATTCACCACACACATAGACTGTGCAACAATCAGACTACGTACTATCGAACTTCTGCAACAAGCAACCTATACAGGACCATGCATAAGCAGAAAATACCCAGATGTCTCCAACAATTAATTCTAACAAAGCTCACACGAAAAATACAAAGGGAAATGCATAACTCAAGGAGAGACGGTTAATATTAACTCAACCAATCTTATGGAAAGCAAAAGAGAAAACAAAAATACAACAAAACATCTTTCAAGTACTCATGATATGATTGTTTTATCAAAATTCAGTTTCCCTTGCCAAATGAAGCAACATGGACGCAATAAAAAGCTTCAAGAATGAGTAACAACCTTGTAGACAGCTTCTTTACTTAGTATTATTTCAGGCTGTTGGGTTGCTGCATCACCTTCACTGTCAGAATCATCAGTATCATCATCATCTTCAATCTTCTCAAAATCAAGAAGAAATGACAAAGCAGCAATCATGATCCTGAGAAATTAAAATATGTTTAGAGATAACTAGATGTCAATATGAGATATGAAACACATCAAATAGATATATAAAAGTACACAATTGTCACCTCGATGACGGATGGAAACATGCCATGCAGATAGAATTAGCTGTCCTGTCATCAAACCAGATTTTCCTCCGATGAAGATTACACAGGGTAATAAGTGCTCTCTTTGCTTTCGCTTCTTCCTCTTGCTATTTTCCATCAATTTCATACATTAGACACCAAAAATAACAAAAGAAAGAAAGATTCAACAAGTTTACCTAATAAATCAATATACCTGCAGCATTCCGATCAAAACATTCTGAAGTGCCCTATTTTTAGGGTCATTCTTATGCTTCTGGTTCATACGTCTAATACTATGAATAACATGAGAGAATGCCAATTTTTTCAACGCCCTATCTCCTACTGTCTGGAGCTCCAAGAATACCACAAGTGTCTCTGCAATATCAATGATCTAGAATAGCCATTATGGGGCATAGAATCAGAACATACAGATTGATGGTTTACAATACATAAAAAGTAGAAACTTTTTCTATCAAAAACAGAATTATGCACCTTCAACTTGAACTTTTAAACTAAAATCCTGCAAATACAATCAATTAAATTTTCCACACTCCATGCCACAAATATCTTTTCACATTGCGTATACATATTTTACCACATCGTTAACTTTTCTCAAAAGTATACCCAATTAACGTAACAACGAACAAAAAGCAGCATAGTAAAACAAAAAAGGATTCAACTAAAAATAAAATAGCCAATTGAGTATTGACACAAAAATGCACAAATGTAAACTTCATCGTTGCACAATCAGAATTCACCAACAAAATGCAAACTTTCTTCTTATTTCACATCAATCTCGATAATACCATTTCAGGGAACCCAAAAAACTACCTTTCGGTTAATCAAAAGAATCAGAGCTTGCGTCACATGCACCCTAAGGCCAGATGGCAGATTCCTGGCCGAAGAGTCCAGAAATCGGAACAATTCACTCGGAAATTGAGCTAATTCTTTTGGGTAAAATGGAGTAAGGTGGGCTAAAAACATAGCCCGATCACCCAAATCCTTTGCGACAGCGGTGTCGGCTGCGATTCCACTTATTGATGTGAAATTCAACGCAGCTTGCTGCTGAAAAAGCTCGAGCGATGACTTGAATTGGCTGTAAATAAGGCTTAGCTCCGAACTATAGCCCTCCGGGTCAGATTTCATTTTGGATTGTAAGGTAGCAAGGTTGAGCTTTTCGGAGGCCCGCCCCGAGGCGGAAACTGATTCCGGGAGCAAAGCCATTGCCAACGTCAGGGTTGAGGGTTTGGGGAGCGGAAGCTGAAAGCCCTAAAAAAACCCTAACAAGGCGAAAGAGTAGGTTATGCTTTAAGAGGTTGTACCCTTTTTATGTTTTTGCGAGGTTGCACTTTCATGACGAGTTGTTAATTGGTTGAATTGTCCCCAAAAGAATTAGGGAAAATGTACTTCTCGGTGGTTTGATGAGTGCGCCACTAGTTCAATTCTTGGAGATAGTTTGAGAAAAGAAACGCACTTTTAGCTTCGACAAGGTATTGAGGACAACGATTTTCATGAATGAAGTAATTTGTAATACAAAATGTATGTTTCATTTGAAGAAATTTAGTGATAATTTTTATATGAATAAATTGTAATTACCTATACTAACTTTAAGTAGTCAATTTATTTAACATCATTACATTCACTTTGAAATCCTAATAAATTCTTAGTGCACGTATTCGTGTGCAGATAACCAAAAAAAAAAAAAAAATTGAAATGGTAAAATTTTAAGAAATACATGACAAAAGAGGAAAAATAATAATATTAAACATTTTTGTTCATAATTTTTGACAATTATGTATATGGCAAATAAGTATATTCTTTTAGAATAACTTTTTAATAATGTAAAGGTCACAAATATGGCTTTTACAACATATTTTATGTCTTAAAAATGTTAATTATTTATCAACTATATAAATATATAATAAGTATTTTATTGACAAAAACAACTAATATTAGATTCTTTACTAGTCACGGATTTAATATGTACATTGTAACATGAAATACTTTAAAAACTAATGCATTCCTCAATATTTGACATAATTTTAATAAGTAAAATAAATTAAGACATACATGGTTTATTTTAAGTGAGACTATGCTATAAAACAAATTATATTTTAAAGAACGATGCATAAATTATGATAGCTCAAAAAATAATAAATTTATAATGAATCGGGTTAACAATAAAATAACAATATACTGTTCAATTTGAAAAACAAGTGAAAGAAAACTACAATTAACTGAAAGAAAAGTTCTATTGAAAATTAAACTTCAAAGTCAATTTTTTGGAAGTTGATCACAAACAATAATGGGTTTTTCCTAAAATCAGTTCTTATATAATTTGTTTTAGCACTCCATAGTAAATCCTTTCCAAATCATAAGCTGGGCCAAACCAGCCGCTCTTTCTTTAATCTTTACTTGGGATAATTCCATCGTCTTGCTGTTGGGGAGCAAAGCATGAGGCTGCAAATATTGGCCCGAAATCCAGTAATTTCTGCTGTCAAAAGTGGGTCTTTCCCAAATACCTCCCAGGTCTTTGTCTCCATCCCTTTTCTATTATATTCTGTATTTAATGAATGTTATTGTTCTTTTGATAAGCTTCTTTATCAATTTCATTGAAATGTTTTATTTCTAGTTGGTAATTTAGTGTTTATTCTTTTAGCACAGTCCAAGAGAAACAAAAAGTTGTGATATTGTAATTTTTTTCTTTATGTTATGTTCTTGAGCAATTTGCGCTTGCTTGAAAGGCTGAAACACGGTTAGTAGAGATAGAAATTTCTTCTTATATATTTATCTGAAAGATTAGTATGTGTTGGGAGTGGAGAAAGTTTAGGAGCACCAAGGAACGACAAAGATTAGATCTTTCAACTTCCAAATCCATACCCATTCACTTTTTTCAGATTTTGAATGTGTAATATGTATTTGTATGCATTAGTTTTTGTGGGCTAATCTTTAACACTTTGGCTTCATTATTTCAGGGTGTCCTGAAGAATCTGGTAAATGATGAATTCATGTCGAAATTACTCGATAGAAGGTGGGCTTTGAGCAGCCCAGATGCCAAAATTAACCAGATAATGGTTTTGAATCGCAAGGAAGGTCGTTTAAATGGGCATATTTCCTTTCAAAATATTACCCATCCACGCCTTGGTGAAGGCATGATGGAAAAGAAACAATCCTTTCCATCATTCTATGTGGTAAGGGATGATTTGTTGCATCCTTTGGTGAATGGGAACAAGGCAAGGAAATTAGATGCACTGCTTCCCCTCCTTGAAGATAATGCCATAACCGATGTGGTGAGATTTTTTTTCAATTCCAATGGCTTAATTTGATTTCGATTGTATCTAGTTGGGTCCTTGATAATAAAATTGGTGGCCAAATTTGAAGTACTCATGCAATTTCACTTTGGAGCACTTATTCCTGTAAATATGAAAACTTCTAATAATTATTTATATTTGCAACCTGTGATGGCCATAATCCTATAAAAATGGCTGATGAGAGTTTTGTTTGGCTTCCATTTGTTCGTTGATTTAGCTGCTTAGAACTGTCATGTCAAATACTGATGGTATAACTGAGAATTTCTGTTATGCATAAACTAGATTGGAATAATATCATATTGGAGCATTTCTAGGTTACCTGCGGAGGCTGCCAAAGTGCACACACTGCAGCTGTTGGTATGTAATGTCACAATCAATGGGCCATTACACTGATCTTTACTTTCCAGACTTTTCTCTAGCTGTTTAGTTACAAGCACCAGAAGTACAGTTTAACTATTTATTTCCATATAATGCAGCTGTCTCATGTGCAGAGAGAGGCCTAAAGTCACACTTACTTCTTCGAGGGGAAGAGCCCGAAACTCTAACTGGCTACAATCTTGTTTCTAGATTATTTGGAAATGTGGTTTATGTTCCAAGATCTATATATGCCAATAGAGAAGAAATGCTTGCAAGGCATGCGGAGTCAGTTGCAAGCCACGACGGGTCCATTATATGGCTCAATGATATTACGGAGACTTACTCCAGAAATCAAGCATCTGAACACCATAAATTTACCCAAGCAGATCCTGCTAGATGTCCCAAAAAATCAAGGGTCATTATCATAAATGAAGGTGCAGGAGATGCAGTAGCTTTATTAGGTATTCAATCTTATCTGCTCTTGAGGTTGTATATTCTTTTCTTTTGTCTAGCCATTTCTATCCTTGCCCTTGATATCATGCACCTTTTCTTTTTTGTGAAATTAAGAAATTCCGCATTTCTTCCCATGTTATGAAGTCTATATAGTATATGCGCTAGAGCTGTTGACTGTTATAATTCACTTTCAGGGCCAGTTCCTATCAGCAACTTAGAGAAATCTAGGTATAATATTTGTTTCTATGTTGTCTTGGAGTGAGAGAGTAAACATATTCATGCCTAATTAAAGATAAATCTTATGTTTCAGGTTCAGTTCCTATCAACAACTTATGGAGGAATCTATATATTATATTTGTTTCTGTGGTGTCTTGGACTGAGAGATGATAAACATATATATGCCTAATGAAAGATAATATTCTAACATACTTTCTCATGTTGGAATCTTATCCTTCATCTTTACTTTCATTTTTTAAAAATTTCAAGCTTATCAATTACGTTATGAAACATTGTTGCCAAACTAACAAAAAGTTTCTACGTTTTGTCTTCCGAAGCTTTTAGTGGAATGAAGTTTTATACTATGGTGATGGTTGGACACAAATTGTTCTTGAACATCTGAATTAGTGTAGATATACTATAAAAGTTCTTAACAATCATACCCGTAATCATTGTTTTCACAGCTTGTTTGCCTGGTGCACTATTGCTCTGTTGTCTGTTTCCTTTCTTCCTTGTACTGCTGCTCCATACAGGGTAAGATATTGCCACAGGATAGCATCTAAAATTACAGTAATGCATTTTTCTTTCTTATGCATATCAGATGCTTTACTGAGACATCATTGACTTCTGCTTTCTGATAGGTGTCATACGCTTGGTAAAATACTTGTCCCAGAACCATCTGTTCGGAAAAAATCAGGCGCTAAAAGTCATTGTAGATGCTGGCACTGGGACAACAGCTGTTGGTTTGGGACTTGGAGCTTTATGTTTAGGGTAAGATCTACTTTTGTTCTTGATATGCTCCAAGGCATCTTTATGTAATATATATGTTCTCCTAGTTTAGTTTGTGCTTTGCAAACTACTTGAACATTTCTGTGATTGTCTTGAGGTATACTTGTTTGCTAGCAACTTATTAGCACTTCTCCTTTTCCTCTGTCCAATTTTCAACATTAGGCTTCCGTGGGAGGTAACTGCAGTAATGTTGGCTGACAAAATCGATGGGTACAAAGAGAAGGAGCAAAAATTGATATCTGAATTTCTTAAAAGTTCTGCACCTTCCAATTTTGCTCTGAATGAAGGAAATGCAGGAATTGTGCAATGGGTAGAGCGCAGCTTACCTAGAAGGTAATCAATGAGTTGATATAGCATATATGCTTCTCATGGTGATATGCATCATAGTATAGGAAAATCTAGTTCTCTCATTGCACTTATCGAACCTTTAAACAATGAGGACATTCTTGCATCCTCGCAGGTTTGGCAATATATTGAAAGGGGAAGTTCAAGAATGCCAAAAAATAGCACATCAGACTGGTATTCTTGTAGATCCTATATACACTTTAGCTGCTTGGGACCTTGCTATTCGACTTTGCCAGAATGGGGAAGAAGATACCAAAGTAGTGATGCTTCACACCGGAGGGACGCTAGGAATGTTTGGACTGGCGCAGCGGTATAAGTCTTACTTCTGAATACCTAAAGCGGGTATGGAATGATACAAAGTCTCTCATGCTCATCAAGTTGTTTTTGGAGGAACAAAGAAAGCCCTTTTTTCAGGTGAAGGAAGTTTGCCAGGTTAAACTTAGAAGGCACCTTCATATTTGCTTCAACTAAACATTGGCAATGGAGCTTCTACATCTCTTTAGTAAGACTTGTGTCATTATCTTAATAGACTCATGTTGACATCAATAATACATAAGATATTGGTCGTATCTGACTGACTTTTAGCAAAGGTACTTTTTGTGAGGAAACAATGGAAATATTTCATTGACAGATAAACTGGTGAACAAGCAAATCACAGAGGCCATATCTCTGGAGTCTATCCCAGTTAGGATTCTAAGTTTGGAGGCTTTTCCACTTGAGATCACATGGCAAGCTACAATGGAGTTTTATCTGAAGGTCACATGGTGTAAGTTCGGTTCCCAGACTTAACTTTCTCTGGCCTGCTCTCTGTCTATTTTACATTGATCAAAAGGGACAGATTTTTCTTTGTTCATTCTGACACTTTAAGTCCATTTGTTTGCCCCTACTTTGCTGTTTTCTCAAAGTAGATACTAAGTGTTCATAGCTTATAAAGAGTTTACTGTAATCCCTATTGGACTGGCTTGTGAAGGATTATGCTACTGCTGTGTGCTACATTTGGCAAGGGGTGCAGTTGATGATCCTTCAAACTGGACATACAAATTCTTGGATGTTGCTTGTTGCTTATCCCAATTCTAAGGGAATGCATATATGGTTGTAAATCAGTTGAGTTTCTGAAAATTTTTAAACAAATTCAAGCGCTAGCTTTAAAATTTTAAGCTTGAGCTTGTAAATTTAATTTCAAGATTGACTTAATTTCACAAATATTTGAATTTGGATTCGTGCTCACGACCTTGAAACAAAGTTATGCTACTTGAATTAATATGAATTTTCTTTTTCTAATTACTGTAGTATGATAATTATATTATTCTTTATCAACAATATTTTTCTTGTTATGATATTACCATATAAGATAAAATATAATCTTGTTTGTTATATTACTTATTTGTTAAATTAAAATATAATCATAAATCTTTTTATGTTTATTATTGTGCATTTTATAAATTTATTATTATTGGTATTAAGTATAAAAATATTGTTACTAATTACAGATATTTTTTATTAATTGAAAATATAAAAATTTTAATAAAAAAGTTTCTGCATATTTGAGGACTTATATTTTAGTTGAGCTTGGCTTCATTGATAAAGATTTCTGGGTTAATTATGATGGCTTGTAGATGAAGCCTTAGGGGCCGTTTGGTTTTATTTTCAAAGGTCATTTTTATTTTCAATCATTTCTAAATGTTGAAAAGTTAGTTATGAAATGAAAATAAAAATTGAGATTATTTTGATGAAATGTTGAAAAGTAATGATTAAAATAGGTTATAAGATTGAAAAATAGGTTAATTTATAATTTTTTTATGTTTAAAAAGATTTATTTTTTTAAAATATATGTATATTTTATTAATTTAAAAATGATAGTGGGTATTTTATGTTAAATCAAATTTGAATTTGATTGATGTGTAATAGGATAATATGGTAGGTTTAAAAAGAGTTTTCAGAAGAAAATATGTACTTTTTTTTAAAAAAATGTGCGAAAATATTTGTTTCCAATTTTTATTCCCACATAAAAATGAAAATGGGACTTGGAAATGGAAACAGACACCCCTTAGCCTTCCTTGGGCCTTAGGCCTTAGTCATGCCACTCTCACCTTGGTGAACAACTTAAATCTTTGTTTGTTTGTTTTTTTTTAAAAAACAAATATATATTGGCACTAATAATTTGTTAGTCAGAACTCCTAATTTTATACACACGAGTGTAAGGTGATGGCATTTATTCAATTGACCACTAGACAAATCTTTAGATTTTGATTCTCAATCAAACTATTAAAAATTCCTCAAAAAAGGGACCAAGTAAGAAAAGTAGCTATGACTACATTGGCTAAGAAGAAGATAACTTGTGTAGGGTTTGTTTCTTTTTTTCAATTTATATACACACATTAGAAGTCCGCTAGAGTTAGAACCTATGACCTCCCACATTATGTGATAAACTAATGTCATTAAACTATAGGCCACTCAACGCCTCGACGGGTAGACTTGATTTAGTGCTTGTGTTTGTCATATAAGTGAAGGTTTCTTTTCTAACATTTTTCCAGTTTGTATAAATTGAAGGTTTAGTTTATCCTAGTACTATTCTTATACGTTGGTATAAACTTCATGGCCTTGACGCTTGTGCCAGGACATTTGATTTGGAATACCCTTGGTGGGAATTAGGACTGTCATTTATCCGTAAATTTGTGCGCATACTGCATGTAAGGCTAGCTAATTAGAAGGCATCTCAGATTTCTTCCATGACTTTTAGGTAACATTGCCTAATGTGAAATTGTCTATGAAACAGCTACAATGCTTTTTGGAGTATATTTTATACCATTTTTTGCCAGTTGATTACATGTGATTAAGTGATTGTTGAGCCTTCTTTTCTTTTTTTCTTTCTGCCCCCCCCCCCCTCCCCCGCCCCCCCCCCCCCTTTTTGCAATGTTGATTCTTGCTTGAAATACATTATATACTTATTAAGGGAATCAGAAAATGTCATTGCTTGTACATTTGACAAAAACTATTGGATTGCCATACAAAAATTATTGTCTTATGCATTTGGAATTTCTAGTTTTACTGTTGTGAAAGTTTTAACTTTTTGTTTGAAGTGATTTTTAAGTTAATTCGACTAATTATTACCTTCAATTGAGTATGGAAGGGGATAAGTTATGGCATGCTTTATTAGCATATTTGTATATTAATTTCTTTGCATTATATTTGCATAATTGTATATAATCAGCCTAGTTAGGGCTACTAGTTAATTATTGTGCTGAGTTATTTTGTTAACCAGTTTGTTAGGGTTTGTTTTGATTCCGCCTCCTGGCAGGTGTGCTTCCTTGTAAATATATCCTTTGTACTGCATTCACTCAATACACACTCATTTTTCTACACGTTGCATTGTGTAGCATTTATCCATCCATCCATAATGCTCCTGCCTCAGGGAGCTCTGTACTGTAACATGGTTTTAAAGCCACCGTTCCCGATGTTAGGTTACCTAGTGTTGTTGGACCACCCATATCATGTTATTCCACGCTCCAAATGTTCATTTTTGGGCGTGCACGGCGTGTGTTAGTGTCCTATATCGACGAAATAAATAAATTGTGGTCTATATGTATAATCTTGGACAATCCTCACATTTTGAGCTAGCTTTTGGGATTGAGTTAGACCCAAGGTTCATTCTTTAACATGGTATCAGTTGTTTCTTCCCCTCTGCGCCCCTTCTTCTTATAACTTCGTCTTTCTCTCCCGGCGATCGTTCTAATCCGCTTTCTTTGCACATCTTTGTCTTCTCTTCTCTAGTGATTCTCTCCACCATGTCTTCAGCCTCAGCAACTTACAATGGCAATTCTGCCATTGAGGATACATCAAGCCCCTATTATCTTCACCATTCAAATAACCCCGGTATCACCTTGGAAGCGTGTGATCTTATTGCCCTATCCATCAAAAAATAAGGTGGGCTTCGTCGATAGCTCTATTCCAAAGCCTTCTCCAGATGATCCTATGCTCCTTAACTATTAGTTCTGAAACAACATCATTATCTCTTCGTTGCTTAACTCCATCTCAAAGGAAATCGCTGCCAACATCATCTACTCCGACTCCGCTGATGCTATTTGGCTTGATTTCAAACAACAGTTCCAACAAAACAGTAGCCCTAGATTATTCTAGTTGCACAAACAACTGAACACTCACACACAGGGAGATGATTCTGTCAATGTGTATATCACAAACCTTAAAACCATTTGGGAGGAGCTTAGTAATTATAGGCCTGTTTGCACTAGTCATCAGTGTTCTTGCAGTGGCGTGCAGGGCTTGACTGACCATTTCCAATGAGAATATGTTTTGGCCTTCTCATGGGCTTCATGATTTCTTTGCTTCACTCCGAAGTCGGATTCTTCTTATGGATCCTCTCCCACATATAAGCATACTCTCTTCTCTCTCAGGAGGAACAACAACTTGGAGTTGGTTATTCGTCTGGGATTGATACTCATAACAATGTCACCTTTGCCATCTGACCTGGCAACAACAAGTTCTCTTCCAAGCCATCATCAAAAACTCCTCCATACAACAACTCCAAACCAATCAAAAATGACAGGTCGTATTGCACTCATTGTGCTTGTCATGGGCACACAGTTGAGACTTGTTACAAGATTCATGGTAATCCTCCCGAGTTCAAATTCAAGCCTAAAAATGCTTTCTCTCAAGCTCCTCAACCTACTACTAACACTGTTCAGCAGACTTCAGCCAGCAATCCTATCAATTATATCTAGGCTCCATCTACTAACGACTTAAACAGATTCTTCCAAACTCTCAGTGTTAACCAATACAATCAACTCATCCATCTCCTCTCTTCTCATGTCAATCCTCCTCCGTAGCCCACTGAACATGATGCTACCTCCACCACTCTTACTACAGGTACTTGTCTCTCCACTATATCTAAGCTATTCCTTGATTCAAGTTCCTGAATCTTTGACTCAAGGGCATCCAAGCATATTTGCTCAGATGCCAATCTATTCAAGCATTTACTTCCCATTAAAAATTGTGCTATTACATTACCTGACAATACTAGAATTCCAATGCACTATATTGGTGATATACTTCTATCTCCATAATTAATTCTGCGAGATGTCTTATATGTTCCCCAAATTAAATTACAACTCTTATTTGTCAGTTGCCTTCTCAATGATTTCTCACTCACTATTGCTTTCTTTCCTGATCATTTTATTATCCAAGACCTCAAGAATTTGACTATGATTGGCAGGGGTAACAAAGTTGCTGGACTCTATATCTTACAATATGGTGTTTCTTCCTCTATACGCCACGTAAATAAGGTTTCTGCCCAGCTGTGGCACACTAGGCTTGGCCATCCCTCATACCAAAAATTAGTTGTGTTGAAACACCACCTGAAGTTTGATGTTGTTAATGTTGATCCTTGCTGCATTTGTCCTATTGCTAAGCAGAAATGTCTTCATTTTATTTCACATAATCATATGTCTACATCTCCATTTGATCTAATTCATATCGACATTTAGGGTCCCTTCCACATGCTAACACACACCGGCCACCGATTCTTCATTACCTTGGTTGATGATCATTCAAGGTTCACCTGGACATGCTTGATCAAACATAAGTCAGAAGCTACCAAAGTTATTCCTCAATTTTTTCAGTCTTGTCTCCACTCAATATAATGCCAATATTAAGAAAGTTCAGACTGATAACACCAAAGAGCTTAACCTCGCTGAATTTTACTCTAAAAACTGAACCATTCATCAACTGTCACGTGTAGCCACCCCCCAACAAAACTCCATCGTTGAATGTAAACACCAACACCTCTTAAACGTGGCTCGTGCCCTCTTCTTTCAATCTCACATTCCTATCATCATTTGGAATGAATATGTATTAACAACTACATACCTCATTAATCGAACCCCATCTACCTTGCTCAAAAATAAAACCCCATTCGAGCTACTTACTCGCTCACAATACGACTACACATCTCAAATCTTTCGGATACCTAGCATACATGTTAACTCTTCCAAGTCATTGCACAAAATTTAACCCCAGGGCCAAGCATTGTGTCTTCCTTGGTTACCCCCAATGCCATCAAGGGATACAAATTATATGATCTGTCTAGCAAACAACTCCTTATCTCTCGAAATGTGGTGTTCCACAAGCACATCTTCCCTTTCCAGATTCTCACTCCAACTGAGTCCATCATTGATCCCTTCCCACACTTAGTTCTTCCCCTTCCCTCTCTAAATATCCCTACAACACCCGCCACTCCTACTTCTCTTTCTCCTCAGTCTGTCATTCCCTTAAGACGGTCAACAAAGGTTGTCAAGCCCCTATTCTACCTTAATGATTACCGTTGCAACCTCTTAGTCTTCGAACCTCGTCATGATACTTGCTCACATCATATATCCAACTTTCTACCTTATGATTCCTTCTTCACTGCACATAACTCTTAAATATATCATCTAACTCCAAGCCTCAGTCATACCAACAAGCTACACAAATCCCTAAATGAGTTGATGCTATGCAATGTGAACTTCACACATTCACCACTAATAATAATTGGTCCATTGTCCCCTTTCCCCTTGGTAAAAATGTTGTTGATTGCAGATGGATATACAAACTAAAGTTCAATGCCGACGGCACAATTAAGAGGCATAAAGCCCAACTTGTTGCAAAGGGCTTCTCTCAACAAGCCATCGTCAATTTCTTAGATACTTTCTCCCTCGTGGCAAAACTCACTACAGTTAAGGTGTTACTCACTCTTGTAGCTGCTAACCAGTGGCATTTTGCTCAACTGGACATTAATAATGCATTCCTCGATGGCGACTTACTTGAGGAAGTTTATATGGAGATCCCACCTAGTTTTAATCCTCATACTACACCGCCACATGGTTCTCAGAGTCTTGTTTGCAAGCTTCACAAAACTTTGTATGGCCTTTGCCAGGCTTCAAGGCAATGGTATTCTAAGCTTTCTACGGCGCTCGTCCAGCTCAATTTCACTCAGTTTAAGGCTGATTACATCTTATTCACTCAAGGCCCTAGTGATTCTTTCGTAGCTCTCCTTGTCTACGTGAACAACATCATACTTGTTGATCCCTCCACTGTCCTTATCTCTGAGCTTAAAACCCTTTTCCAACACCGCTTCAACTCGAAGGACCTCGGTGAGTTAAAATATTTCTTGGGGCTGAAAATTGCAAGGTCTTCTAAGGGTATTTATCTTTCCCAGCAACACTATGCCCTACAAATCCTTGAGGATACTAGATATTTGGCTGCAAAACTGACCTCGGTTCCCTTTGATCCTCACACCAAGCTCCGTTCCGCTGAAGGTGACCCTCTCCCAGACCTTTCTCTATACCGACATCTCATTGGCCGTCTTATATATCTCACCTTGACGAGACCGGATATCACATACACCATTCATAAGCTTAGTCAATTTATATCCAACCCTCACACTACCCACATTTAGGTAGCGCATCATCTTTTACGGTACCTAAAAGCCACGCCTGGTCAAGGTACTCTATTCCTATCCTCCACATCACTGTAGTTAACAGCTTTCTCGGATTTCGATTGGGCTTCTTGTCCAGAAACCCACAAGTCTACAACCGATTTTTATGTTTTTCTTGGCAAGTCTCTTATCTCTTGGAAGTCTAAGAAGCAACCGACCATCTCACAATCCTCCGTCGAAGCAGAGTACCGCGCTCTTGCCACCACAATGAGCTTCTTTGGATTCAGCATCTACGTCACGATTTTCACATCACACATATTGCTCTAGCCCTTCTATTTTCCGATAATCAGGCTGTCTTTCATATCGCAACAACCCGATTTTCATGAACGAACCAAACATATTGAAACTGATTGTCATTTTGTTCGTGAAAAGGTAACCTTCGGTAAGGTTAAACTCATGTCGGTTCGCTCCAATCATCAACTTGTCGATGTCCTCACAAAAATGTCACTGGCTCCATCCTTGTCTTCCATTTTCTCCAAGATGGCCGTTTGGAACTCTCACAATCCATCTTGAGAGGGGGGGGGATATTAGCATATTTGTACATAAATTTCTTTACATTATATTTGCATAATTGTATATAACCACAACCCTAGTTAATTGTTATGCTGAGTTAGTTTGTTGGGGTTTGTTTTGATTCTGCCACCTGACAGGTGTGCTTCCTTGTAAATTTATTCTCTGTACCTTGCATTCATTCAATACACACTCATTTTTCTGCACATTGCATTGTGTAGAATTTATCGATCCATCCATAACGCTCCTGCCTCAGGGAGCTCCGCATTGTAACATGCTTGCTCAAGAAGAGAAGTGAACTTGGGGGATGTAGGGTTTGTTCTGCCTTCTAATTTAGCTACTTTTGTAGATTTTGTAAACAAGCAATGATGCATTTTTTCATTTTGATTCTTCTTATTGAAATTTTTATAAATTGTGTGTTAAGTATTTATGTGATTGATAAATGAAGCTCTTGAATGTTAAATATCAATTGTCAACATCAAGAAACTTTTGGCTCAATCGTATAAGTCTCACATATAATATGTGAAGTTAGAGGTTTGAATCTATCGAACTCTTGATATGTATGTGTATAAATAAAAATACATAGATGTATTGAGAATAGATGGAAAAAAGTGATGGTACGGATGTTCCATTTCAAAGGGAGTAGGAAACATTAATACAAGTTTAGTTGTTTTGTTTTGTCTATGCAATTGCTAATTTGCCGTTTTATGTATAGGAGTGGCGTGGGCTTGTTAGCATTTTTTAATATGCTGTTATTTTTCTCGTTATGTTATATAGAATTGTACCAATTTTGAGAAAGCTACTTACTGTGGCACATCTCTCATTCCTGAAACTGTGAGTAAAGCCTGGTTAATACCAATTTGAATCATCTTTCATTATATGTTTCATCTCCCATTTTATTTCATAGATAAATACCTAGTACATCAAATATTTTCATATAAAAATAATTAATTAGGAATCAGATACACTTGATATGTATTTATCAAATTAGAATAGAAAACGAAATATAAAATGTAGTAGAAGATCCAAGGTGGGTTAATACATCTTATGGGAATGGAAAAATTATCAGAGACTTACTTTGGATGAAACTCATTGAGAAATACCAGGGCTGCCATGGTCATCACATCGTCGCACTTTCTACATATGGTGGAAAGGTGAAATTGAAGATACTTCAAACTGGACATAGATATTATTCTTATACGTTGCTACTTGGTTATACAAGTTCTGAGAGAGATTGCATATTTTTGGAATAAGAATGTAAACGAGTCAAACTCAAATCAAACATCTTAAAATTTTTGGCCCAAGTTTAAGGTTGCTTTAAAAAATTGAGTCATGGTACGTGAATTAATGTGAATTGTGTTGTTTTAATTATTAAAATATAGAATTTTTACAATATTGTGTTTAATAATATAATTGTGTTTTTTATTTTTATTTTTTTTTTATTATTATTAGAGTCAAACTCAAATCAAACATCTTAAAATTTTTGGCCCAAGTTTAAGGTTGCTTTAAAAAATTGAGTCATGGTACGTGAATTAATGTGAATTGTATTGTTTTAATTATTGAAATATAAAATTTTTACAATATTGTGTTTAATAATATAATTGTGTTTTTTATTTTTATTTTTTTATTATTATTATTAGAGTCAAACTCAAATCAAACATCTTAAAATTTTTGGCCCAAGTTTAAGGTTGCTTTAAAAAATTGAGTCATGGTACGTGAATTAATGTGAATTGTATTGTTTTAATTATTAAAATATAGAATTTTTACATTATTGTGTTTATTATTATTATTATTATTATTGAATTAAGATATAAAAAATTCCATGGACCTTCAATATTTATACTTTGGCTCATGCTGGACTCATGGAGTTCAAGCATGACAAACTCGAGCTCGCTCGGATATATTAGATTAGCTTACACCAAGCTCATAAGCTAACTCGATTCGTCTTTCCTTCCCATCCTATTCTTGAAGTGGTTCTAATTAAAGTTGGTGATGAAAATATGGCCTACACTTTGAGAAAATATCAATGAAGAATTACATGCTACATTAATTAGTGTGAAATTAGTAAGACCAGTGTTATGCTTCAATGATGAAGATTTTTGGTGTTAATTTTGATCTCTTGTGAGTGAATTGAAGCCTTAACCTTTCTTGTCCCATACACATATATATACTGCTCTCACCTTGGCAAACAGTTTAATTCAATCCTCAGTTTCAGATTGCCAGTCAAACTATTAAAAATTCCTCAAAAAGAGATCACACACACACACACAAGTTGAAGGTGAAATTAATTGTTTACTATCTTGGAAGTAAGAAAAGTAGCTATGACTACATTGGGTTTACCCCCCCTTAAAACATAAATATATGCATGAACATTCTTGGCCATGGTGAACTTCTAAACTATACACAAGGAAGAAAATTAAAGAAAAAAATAAAGTTTTAAAAACCACCTAGAAATCTCAAAACCAAACTAAAAATATAAACAGCATGTCTGGCTGTACACACAGCCTTCTCCACACACGTGTTTCATCTTCTCACAAGATTCGCCGCCAACACGACAAAAAGTCCTGAAATTCAGTTGGCTGTCATAAATCAAACTAAAACTAGTGGAGCATGCACTACTAGGGATGGTGGTGGCAGCCTCCCATTCCGGCCTGAAGCGCAGTGGTGATTGGACGGCGGTGGGAGGTGGGGGGCAGCAGCACCCCTGGTAACAAGGGAGGCAAACAAGGATGGTCCGTTGGAACCTTTGCCTTGTAATGCATTTTGCTCGCATGATGTGCATGTATGGGGCAAACTGAGTGTTGTCTTGTTAAAAGAAGAGTTGATAGTGGCCTTTTAACTGTCCTTTTCTCCTACTTTATAAGTGGTGAGACTGTATTAATTAATAATATGGTAAAGCTGCAGGACAAGAATATATAAGAGAGAAAAGCATGGTGATCATATGAAGTGTTCAATTATTAGTTTCTCACTTTCTTATCAAATGTTTGATATTGCTCCATGAGGGATTCAATGAACATGTGATGGCGGCCAAATTATGTGCATATATATATATATATATGTTTACATTTGCAAATTGAAGATGATTGATCATAATTTAAGCTTATTTACATAACATAATTCTCATAGCAAAATTCAAGATATCTACTTAATTTTTATAAGAAGAAATGAAGTGAACGTCAATATATATGTGTGAGACAATTAACATTTAAGTTATTGTAAAAAAATTTAAAGTTTGAATGGGAACAGTTATACTCTAAATGTTCAGTTTTAAATTTCTATTAATGCTTATAACACGAGTTTAATGTCACTTCCCATTCGATTGATGGGGTGAAGATTCTTGTCATGATACGATTTTGAATTAACTCAGTGTACTGCTTCTGATTCATTTACGACCCTTGGATTAGAGTGTTATTAACACTTCTTAAACTATGGTCTATGGGCACTAAATAAATGGAAAGCAACTTATTTGGTCTATTACAAAACAACCCCTTGTTTGAAGTATGAAAATAATGTTAGTAGCTTGTAATTTAAGTTTTACCATGAGTATATTTGTCCCACGTTGAAAAAGCGGCTTAAATTCTTTATTTCATTTTTTATTTCATCTGATATTCCATTTCATGAATATATGACATGTGTATTAAATATTTTCTTATAAAAACAATTAATTGAGAATCTAATACTGTTGACATAAATATAGCAAGTTGGAATAAGAGATGGAATAAGAAATAAAATAGAGGATCAAGATGTTGAAAAGGTGAGAATGTTAGAATATACCGAAAAGTTCAAATTAGAACTTAGGGAGAAAATATAGAGGGAAGACAAAAAATATATATTGTTATATATATATTTAGATTAAATTCACTTGGCACGTGCACGTGTGTTTAAGAAAGCATTGTTTTCTTTTGCAGAAAATTAATTTCGGATCAAAAAATTATTTTATTTTCTTGTATAGAAATTAATTGCAGGTTCTTCTGAAGTATTGTGATTTTTCAAATACGTATTAAAAGTTGAATATTCTGAAAATATAGTTATATATGTTTGTATTGATACAACTGTTGGGAATTAATACAATACTTCAGAAAGAATGTCTTCAATTATTATAAATATAACTCAAGAAAAGTGCCTAAACATATACTTTTCCTAAATAATAAGTCTTTCCTTTTTCATTAAATTTTCTCATATACTTACAAAAGTTTTCTAAAGGTCCTTGAGATAAATTTTTGAAGTTGTTATTTGCAGGTTTTGGATGGTTTTGTTGTCCCTAGAAATGAATTGTCATTTCAACCTAGTAGCAAAATCATAATGGGGGCAATAATCACTTTAATGAAAGCATGTCCACGACTCAAGCCACATAATTTAATGTTCTTATTTATAGCAAGTCGGCTTCATAAATTTCCTAACAAATTATTATTCTTATTTCAAGTCGACAACTTGTACTGTAATAAATAAAGCTTGAAACACTCAGTACTCTTGTTTCAGCTACACTCCTGAAGCAACAATAAACACTCAATAATGCAATTACAAATACAACCAACTTAACCAATTATATAACATTATTTTTATTTTTATTTTTATTTTTATTTTTATTTTTTTGTAAATGTTCAGAAGACATTTTTACATCACTACTACTCCTATGAAATAAAGTTGTTACTTCTTATGTATTTATTTATAATATATTCATAGTACAAGGGCATATGCACAGTAAAGTGAGTAAGAAAGGCTATCTTTAATGGGGCTCGCTAGCAACTCCAAGGAATGTTGTTTGTTGTGTGCTTCAAACCTAACATTGTAACCATCTTAAAAGAGGGATGCAAGGGAATGCAGCAGACATCCTTTCACTCACTTTTTCAAGTTATGGAAAAAGGCCTCTTTTTTTTTTCTTTTTTTATTTAAAAAACAATTACACACAAGAAGAGAGAGGGAAATTTTGTGGCCCATAACCTCTTGAGAATGAAATGGGGAACATAAGCTATGAACCTACACAATAAAATATGGATATATTGGTTAAGACAAATAAGACAACCACTAGATTGTCAATAATTGCCCAAAAACACTAGCCCATTTTGTAACACTATTTCACCCATTGAGAAAAAAGTACAATTGCATGAAACAAAATTTTATTATACATATGGACAAAAGTAAAACATTGCCCATGGTTGGAAGATGGTAAAACTACAAAAGTGAGATTGAAGGATATAGGTGGATCTAAAAATTGCAAATGAAGATGTACACTTTGTGGGTACTTCAAATTTGACCCTTTTTTTTCCTAAATTTTCCCACGCAACTAGAGTGATGTTATTGACAACAACTTAAAAAGTATATATTACAGTGTAATCATTAATTATTCTTTATATTATTAAAATATCATATTCTGTATTGCCATAACATCGTACATGTATACTTTTAATTATACGAAATAACATAACATCATCATTCACAAGAAAACATCACTAACAATAAGGCCACTCTAATTTCATATTCAACACTACATTTGGAATTGCAAAGTCATGGTCCAAGTTATGGGATTCATGTCATTGAAAAAATTAAACAAATATTCCAAAGAAAGTACAAATCCCACAAAAATTAATCATAAGAAAGTATGTTTAATGACTAAAAAATAGAAGCAAATTCTAATTTTTTATATAGCATAGATTAGAAAAAGAAGAAACAAAACCTAGAAAATACATGAGTGAGGGACATAAGTTGAAGGACAAGTGCATGCAATGCAACATAGCAAACAAACTTGGAATTTGGTTTAATTAGGATTTGGTGGAGGCATTGGGAACCTCATGTTTGGTCTCTCTGGTCAATATAATCTCCGGTGCACGTGCACCACTATTTAATTACTATAATTATTCATTAATTAAAACAGAATTAGTATTATTTTCTGCCCAACTTGTCAGACTGGTAACTATGACTGTTTTTTCCTCCATTGAAATAAAAAATACGTTTCATGTGTTTATTTAAATAAAATATAGGAAATCTTCAAAAAGTAGTCTTACTCAAAAGGGGAAGGGGTATATTCATGTGGCAAACAAACTACTTTTGGAAATGCGACAAAGCATCATCAACGATTTATGGCACCAAACACCACAAGAAAATTGTATATTAGAAGCATTAAAAATGCCATTTAAGCATAATTATAGTGACATTGTTATATATAATGGCATTTCATAAAAGTTTCATTTAGGTGTGTGTAGCTAAATGTATGAATATCACTATTTTATTCTTTTGTTGGAATTAATAAAATGCAATAAGAAATGATTTAAATGACATATTAAAATGTCACAAATGTACATTAAATGATAGGCTAACATGCCACAAAAAAACTCTTAAATGACATTATAACATACCATAAATAATGCAATAAATGACATACTAAAATGCTATGAAAGGCTTTTTTTAATGACATATTAACATGCTGCGAAAGATATAGCAAATGATATATTAAAATGTCACTAAAAGGTTCTTTAAATGACATGTTAGCATGCCACAAAATAATACATAAATGGCATACTAAATGTCACAAAAGATCTTTTTAGATATATATGTTAACCTACTCCAACTCCCATATATATGTTAAACTTTCTCCAATCCCCAATTGTGAAACTCCAACATGGCTCAATTGATCTATTTAAGATTCGAATCCACAACCATCAGTTTGCAAGAATATAAGTTTACCATCAAACTATCCATCAAGTTCAATATAATTAAAGATATTAATTTATTTGTATTGTTTGGAAGCACATTTACTCAATTATTTAAATATATGCATACACTCAAATTTATTGTATGAAATAACACATTTAAAAAAATGTGAGAGATTAATTAGTTAAAGATATAAAATATTTAAAAAATAAAGAGAGACAAAACATAATACATAGGTGAGGAGAGAAAAAAATTGACAAAAACTTAAATTTATTATACTTTTTAAGTATACGATTAATTTAGTAAATACATTATTATAAATCAAATAGGTGGCATCAATACATTAATGATAATATATATATATATATATATATATATTTGTAAATTTTGTAGTTATTGATATACCTACATATTATTTATCTACTTTGCGATTTTTTTATATTGCACCATGATTAAATTATGAGTGTTTATTTTTTTCCCAAAGAAAAAAGGTGTTGATACTAGTTAAATACATTTAACATATAATGATGTTGGTTGTTTCAATAAAATGTCACTACGTTTGTAATACGCCATCCCATATAGACTAAATATTGAAAGAGTAATTAGTATATAAGCTTTGGCCAAATAACTCATATGAATGCATTGGATATCCCTTTTGGGCAAGTTGATCATAGCCTAATTTTAGGATGCACTCGGTGAGTTTGGAGGTAACTCTAGCGTCCAACGGGCTCACAAGCTCGGGGCATGATAAATGGTATTAGAGCCATCACCAGCTGGAATATTGGGAGTTAAGTGCTATACAGGGCAAAGTGCTACGTGTGTGGGAGCCATCTCTTGAACTTGCAGGATAAAGTGCTACACACATGGGAGCCACTTCTAGGTCCCAACGCCTGGTGACTGATCTTGGATATATGTCATGCTGGGACGAGGACATTGTGTTCTTAAGGATGGGTGGTTGTGATATCCCATCCTACATAGACTAAATATTGAAATAGTGTTTAGTATATAAGCTCTAGCCAAATAACTAATGTGCATCCATTGGATATCCCTTTTGGGCAAGTTGATCATAGTCTAATTGTAAGATGCACTCGGTGGGTTTGGAGGCAATTCTTGCGTCCAACGGGATCGCGGGCATGGAGCATGACAACGTTCTTACAAAATTTATTAATCAATTGACACTAAGTATCACATTATAGTGATTTTTTTTTACTACTATCACTATATCACTTTAATGTATCACTATAATATAAAATGTCATTAATGTGGTGATTAACTATTGTGGCATCTTTTTCACTATATTACTTTTATACAGTGTCACTAAATAATTTGTGGCATCTGTTATTCCATAATTAAATAATATTAAAAAAATTTAAGAAAAATTAGTGGCATTGGTCGAATGCCTTGAAATACATTTATGTTTGCATTTTCAATCAAATGTCATCATATTTATTTGTCATTTGTTAATCAAATGTCACTAAATATTCTAATATAATGGCATTTTTTAATAATTATCACTATATTACTCTTGTGTATCACTACATTACAGAATGTCATTAAATTAGTGTCACTAAAATATTTCATGACATTTTGCCTAAATGACACCATTGATAAATATACATGGCATTTTATAAGAAAAAATAGTGGCACTAGCTAAATGGCTGCAAAATACATTTTTGTTGGCATTTTTAATCAAATATCACTATTTTATATGCCATTCAATAATCAAATGCTACAAATATTTTATTATAGTGATATTTTTCTAAGAGTACCTTTATGTGTCATGATACTAGAAAATGCCACTATATACTTTATGATATTTTTTTTCAATGACACCATAACTATGTTTTAGTAGCATTTTTTTTTAAAAAAAAAAATTAGTGGCACTAGTTAGTTGTCTTTAAAATAAATTTATCTTGACATTTTCAATTAAATGTCACTAATTTATTTGTCATTTATAATCAAATGCCACCAAATATTATATTATAGTGACATTCTTTTACGACTATCACTATATTTATTTTTTGTGGCATTATCTTATAAAATGTCACTACGTTGATGCCACTAAATATCATATTTGTTGTAGTGAAAGCCGAGTTTATAAATTTTTATTAGAAGTAAAATACATGTTAGATTTATTGATAAATAAAGGGATTTTCAGCTAAAAAATAGAAAATATTAGAAATATTCGATTTCGATATTCGAATTATTATATGTATTGAGATTGTGTGAGGTTAATTAAATGGATGTTAAAATTTATTATTGTGAAAATCAAGTACTCTAGGGGAAATTTTAATATTGATAAAAATTAACTTTTAAATTACTATGAGTAATAATTGGTGGCAAATGTATAATATTTAATTTTTTAATTTATACAAACGCACATGGATCAAGAATTCATTAAAATTCAAAATCCGAACATCCTGCATAATGATTTATGTATATTGACATTTAGTGATGTTTGTATAATGGTATATGTAGTTTGTGGTAAAATTTTTGCTATCACTAAACATACACCACTAATAATTGACAATGATCACTTAAATACAAATCTGTCTTCTATTGACAAAAATTAATTTTTATGTTTTCAATGTTAACAATTAGTGAAAAATTGTAGAGTTTAAATTGTTGCTATTAACATTTAGTGGTGGATGCCTAGTAAAATAATTTATGATAAGATTTTTTATTACTGCACATTTGTCGCTTGATCAATAATTACAAATCCTTTTTTATTAAATTTATAAAAATTATTATCTTGATAAAATAAAAATTCTTGTTACTTAACACATATATATATAATTAATGATAATTTTTTAGTATGTTACATAATATTTTTTTTCTTCAATATCCTTTCTTTCTTTCTTTTTTTTTTTTTTTGTAATTAATGATTTGAAAGTTTTGAATTCTCCTATTCATATCCCTCAATTACTCTTCTCTGCATTAATACTTATAAGAAATGCTACTTATAAAAATGAAATAATTTTTTTGAGAAAAAGAAAATCTACTGAGACTGGAAGAAGGCAGAAAGAAAACAAAAAAAAATAATAGAAAAAGGGGGTCAATTCATTTTGCATGTATTGTCCTGTCAGCACTCAGCAATGCTGGCACATCTGAGGCCATTTTGTGCGTGGGATATATGCTGTAAATTTTGGCAGCCTCTCACCTCTCACATCTTCAACACTTTAATTCATCAGTTGTAGGAGTCACTGCTGAGATGACAAAAAGCCTAAGGCGTTGTTTGGTTTTCATTTCCAGTAACCAGCAGTTGTTGCACGCAATTTTTGCGCGCATAAAATTACTTATTGAATCATTTAAAATTAATACATAATATAATTTAAATTATGAGTAAAATTAAAATCATGTTGTATGTTTTGATATGATAAAAAAAATAATGGAAGATGGAATTTTGACAATATGAATTTGTAATATTATTGAATCATCGCTTCTAAAGGGAAAATTAAAGGAGAAATTTGGAATATTAGTTAATTTGGTATCCAAGCCACTTTTTTGTACTAAATTCTCCATTTTATCCTTCAAACTGCATTACCCATTTTAGTTGCTAGAATAATTGAAGAGTAAATTATGTAAAAAATCACAAATAACTTCCACTTTAGACACAAATTAGCCTTTTTTTTTTATAATAGTATAGATATTTTTATTTCGGTAAAATTTATATTATTATAAAAAGAAAGTCTTTTTTTATCTTTAAAATAAAAATTAGAATTAAATTCATTTTACCCCCTGTACTATGGGGTATGTATCAAATACCCCAATCTATTTTCAAAACCTTTAAATACCCCCCTCAGGGGTGTCAAATACCCCATATACTACCAAAAATCTTCAAATACCCTCCTCAAAATCATCTATCATTAGTAAAATAATTGACATTGTCAAAATTCTAAAGTAAATTACTGATTTAACATCCGAAAATAACTAAATAGTATAAAAACTTAGGATATGTGGCATTTTTTTTACAAAGTAATGATAAATCATAAGTGAAATATAACAAAACTCTATATATTATTATACATTTTTTAATCCCAAAACGAATGTAGATTTGAAAAATTTTAGACAAACAGTTATGAAATAGAAGTATATATAATAGTTCCATCTATTTTTTTCCACACAAGCAACCTCTATTTTATTGTTAAAATGGAGTTGTTCAATGTTCTTTTAAAAAAATAAAATGATTTAATGTTTTTGTTGGATTAGGAGTTATATGGTACTTTAAATCCTAAAATGAAAGTAACAAAATTGAAGTAAGAAACTTGAGCATTATATAATAAATTACAATGGTATTTTGAACATAAACTTTTTTAATGATTATATGTGTAAAAGGAAGATAATTTTAGTGCTACATCAGCCAAGCAACTGTTACTGTTCTAATGACAAAGAAGTTTGAGTGGGGTATTTAAAGGTTTTGGTAGTATGGGTGCCAAGGATAGATTTGTCTACACACACAAAAAGTCACATATCTTAAGTTTTTATGCTATTTAGTTATTTTTTGAAGTTAAATCAGTAATTTATGTAGAATTTTGACACCGTTAGCTATTTTAATAATGACATATGACTTTGAGATGGGTATTTAAAGATTTTTTGTAGTACAGGGAGGTATTTGACACCTTTGAGGGGGGGTATTTGAAGGTTTAAAAAATAGATTGAATATTTGATACATACCCCATAGTACAGGGGGTAAAATGAATTTAACCCTGAAAATTATGATACCAAATCTACTCTTTTATTTATCTTATACATTCAATAAAATATATATTTTTAAAGAACCACCACATATTTAATAACTATCGTTGTTATAAGCTCAATATCTTAATAACTTTTAATCTTTTTCTTTAATCTGTAATGAACTATGAAATTTTTACTCTATGTCACTATTATATGTTCATAATTATGAAAATTATATATATATATGTTGGAGCGCAGCGGAAGCAATTTAAGCATGAGATTTAATTTATTAGGAATTCACAAATCACACTCACAAATTTAATGACAAAATTAATACCCGATAGATAGAAAAATAAAACAGACACAGATTTACGTGGTTCGGCAAATTCCGCCTACCTCCACGGGAGTTTTCTTTCTTCAATTATGATAGACCAGTACAAGCCGACCCTTGAATTTGACATGCCCAAACTCAAGCCAAAAAAACCCCTTGTACAACCACTAACATAACTACCAAAGAAATACTCACTCCACCCCTTTGTATTGCCCCACTCGTACTCACAATAACTACCCCATGAGTATCACATCATGAGTTCCACGAGTGTCCTCTCTATTTCTTTTTAAAGTAATCAAATAAACACATCTATTTATAATAGAAAATTACTTGACTACTTTACCTAGAATTAGGAAACCCAATACAAGAAGGAGTCCTAATTCTAGTCAAACTTGGTTTCTTGAAAACTGAGTCAAATCCTAACAATCTCCACCTTGACGAGGTTTCTCATCTCAGCAATTGTTCATGACTCCATCGCAAACCAAGTTCCATTGGCCTTCAAAGATATCACTGCACATGTCGAATTAGTAAGGTCTTGGCTCTAACTAACTCATCCCGGCCAATGCCCATGTACAGCTTAATGTGTGACTTTCAAGACTCCACCTTCAGTGAATATTCACAACCTTAGGAATCCAACTGGCTCAGGACTCCACCTTCAGTGAATATTCACAACCTTAGGAATCAAACTGGCTCAAGAAAATTGGATTCTTTCATACCTTTAGGACATAGATCACACCACCTAAAGTATGAACTGCTCCAACAACTATTTTGATTTTCCCCATTTCAATACCCATGACTCTCCAAGTAGAATCATCGCACAAAGACAAATTACCTGTCTTCCATGATTGAAGTGAATCAAAAATAATTCTCCATGGAGCAAACATGCATTGTGCATCTGGAATCCAAAATCCATTGATCTCCACAACATTAATAATAATGTTGTCCGCAATACAAAGTCAAATCTTGCCGCTGTAAATCCTTCATATCTGTCGGCTTCTCCTACCTTCAATGCCACTGCTAGGCCCTGTTGAATTAGGAGATCCTCCACTCTTTCTTGCAAAAAAGTGAAATTCCCTTTGTCATCAAAATTTTGAACCGTGAAGTAATTTGCTAATAACATTGCCCATCCTCAAAAAATTAAATCTCAACTTGCAGCTTTGATACTAGTTTGTTGAAACCCAGGAGGATCTATTGCGGAAACAATGAAATAATAGCAAAGTAATTCAATGTAAAGTGACAACAAGATTTAACGTGGTTCGGCGATGTGCCTAATCCACCCGACAAAGAAAAGGAATTTTATTGATCTCAAATCAAAGTGCAAGTACAAACTTGAATCCCACAAATCTCACGAAAACACCTAACACCTTCCTTCTAAACTCCGTCTTGAGAGAATTACTCAAAAGCAGTAAAGAAGCCCTTGTGTTATGTTCGTTTTTTTTTTCTTCGAAAGAAATAACTAATATTTATAGTCAAAAAAACTACTTTACCTAGGACTAGAAAACCCAATAAAAGAAGGAGTCCTAATTCTAGTCAAACTTGATCTCCTTGTCAAACTTACCTCAATTTCAAGGCAAAAACAACAATTACCTGCTGAAGCATAAGGATGAGGTGTTTGTCAACTTCAAGCAATGGAAGACCTTAATTGAGAAGCAGACAGGAAAGGAAATCAAGCGCTTGAGGACTGACAACGGATTGGAGTTCTGCAACAAGGAATTTCAGGAATTCTGTGAGAAGGAAGGAATTGTGAGGCATCGCACAGTTGTACATACACCACAGCAGAATGGAGTTGCAGAACGGATGAACAGGACTATCTTGGAAAGAGCTAGATGCATGCTCTTTAACGCCGGATTGTCCAAGGATTTTTGGGCAGAAACAATTAACACTGCTTGTTATTTGGTGAATAGGTCACCATCAACCGCTTTGGACTGCAAGACACCAATGGAAGTTTGGTCTGGGTCTCCTGCTGATTACTCAAATCTGAGAGTATTTGGGTGTCCAGCCTATGCTCATGTCCGGGATGGGAAGCTTGAGCCAAGGGCTAGGAAGTGCATATTTTTAGGCTATGCAGATGGAGTCAAAGGTTATCGTTTGTGGTGTAATGATGACAAGGGCTCCAAGATGATTATCAGCAGGGACGTGACATTCAATGAGTCTGCAATGATGAAAAAGGTAGAGCCGTAGAAAAGCGGTCAACAGGGCGTTAAGGAGAAGGTGGAGATTCATATTGATCCTCCACAAGTTTCAAAGGGGAAACAGAAGGTGGTAGATGAAGCTGGTGATAGCACATTACCACCTAATCAACAGCAGGAAAATGAACCACTACAAAATTATCGCTTGGCTCGCGATAGGGAGATGAGGCAAATCAAACCACCACAGCGGTTTGCTTACTCAGATCTGGTAGCTTATGCTTTAAGTTCAGCTGAGGAGTTTATAGGAGATGATCCAGTCTCATACAAAGAGGCAATATCCAGGCCAGATTCTGATAAATGGATTGCAGCTATGAGTGAAGAGATGGAGTCTCTACACAAGAATAGCACATGGGAACTGGTTGATGTACCCAAAGGGCAGAAAATTGTAGGTTGCAAATGGATCTACAAGAAGAAAGAAGGAATTCCTGGTGTTGAAGATGCTAGATACAAGGCGCGATTGGTTGCTAAGGGTTTTACTCAGAGAGAGGGAGTTGACTTTCATGAAGTATTCTCCCCAGTTGTAAAACATACTTCCATTCGTGTTTTACTTGCCATGGTTGCTCTGTTTGATATGGAATTAGAGCATATGGATGTGAAAACAGCGTTTTTACATGGTGAGTTGGAGGAACAAATCTACATGAGTCAACCAGAAGGATTCGTTATTCCCGGGAAACAAAATCAAGCATGTCTTTTGAAGAGATCATTATATGGCTTGAAGCAGTCTCCCAGGCAGTGGTATAAAATGTTTGATGCTTTTATTACCAAGATAGGATATACTAGAAATAAATTTGATTGTTGTGTATATTACAAAATTTGTAGTGATAGCCTTCTCGTATATTTGCTGTTGTACGTTGATGATATGTTGATTGCCTCTAGAAACATATCTGAGTTCAACCAATTAAAAGCTCAGTTAAGTGAAGAATTTGAGATGAAGGATTTGGGCAGTGCAAAGAAGATTTTGGGCATGGAGATCATCCGGGATAGACAAGCAGGATTGTTGTACTTGTCTCAACAGCATTACATTGAGAAAGTACTTGAGCGATTTGGGATGAATAAGTCCAAGCCAGTAAGTACGCCACTTGCAGCTCATTTCAGGCTCTCATCAGATCTATCACCGAGTACTGAGGAGGAGGTGGAGCACATGTCAAATGTGCCATATGCTAGTGCAGTGGGTAGCTTGATGTATGCCATGGTGTGCACTAGGCCAGACATTTCACATGCAGTCAGTGTTGTGAGTAGGTATATGCACAAGCCAGGAAAGACTCATTGGCTGGCTGTGAAATGGATCATGAGGTATTTGAGAGGCTTTGCAGGCAGATGTTTGAGGTATAGTCAATCGAATTCTACTACAAGAATTATTGGCTATGTGGATGCAGACTATGCAGGAGATTTGGACAGCAGAAGGTCCATGACGGGCTATGTGTTTTGTGTATCAAGTTGTACGGTTAGCTGGAAGGCGACTTTGCAGTCATCAGTTGCATTGTCCACAACAGAAGCTGAGTACATGGCTTTGGCTGAAGGCGTTAAAGAAGGCATTTGGCTAAAGGGGCTTATCGATGATATGGGTATGACTTCTGAGAACACTAAGGTATTTTGTGACAGTCAGAGTGCCATACACTTGTCAAAAAATCAAGCATTTCATGAGAGAACAAAACACATAGATGTGAGGTATCACTTTGTTCGGGATATGGTGTCCCAAGGAGTCATGTTGGTTGACAAAGTTGGGACTAAGGATAATCCGGCAGACATGTTGACTAAAGCTGTTCCAGGAATCAAATTCGAGCATTGCTTGGATTTGATTAATATTTGCAGACTCAGATAAGAGGCCCTATTGGGGGCAGGGACAAAGAAGATGAATGGAAATTTCAAGTCAAGGTGGAGAATTGTTGTTTTTGCCTTGAAATTGAGGTAAGTTTGACAAGGAGATCAAGTTTGACTAGAATTAGGACTCCTTCTTTTATTGGGTTTTCTAGTCCTAGGTAAAGTAGTCTTTTTGACTATAAATATTAGTTGTTTCTTTCGAAGAAAAAAAAAACGAACATAACACAAGGGCTTCTTTACTGCTTTTGAGTAATTCTCTCAAGACGGAGTTTAGAAGGAAGGTGTTAGGTGTTTTCGTGAGATTTGTGGGATTCTACTTGCACTTTGATTTGAGATCAATAAAATTCCTTTTCTTTGTCGGGTGGATTAGGCACATCCCCGAACAACGTTAAATCTTGTTGTCACTTTACATTGAATTACTTTGCTATTATTTCATTGTTTCCGCAATAGATCCTCATGGGTTTCAACAATATATATATATATATAATATGCACAAGTATTTTGTATTACTCAAGAATATTTTTTGCACAGGGGAACTATGTGCAAAATGACTACTAGTAATTTTAAAATAAAACTAAGTATTACCCTGAAATATATTGTTGTATTCTTGAAATATTTTTAAAAAATTTGATCATTACGAATTATTACGTCATGAATTAAAAAATATATATTTATATTTCTTGATTATTATTCTAATATAATATCATTTGTTAATTGTAATAATACTATATTAATTTATATATAATGATATAAAAGTTTGTGTGGAAACAATAATCAAACATGTTGGCATGGAAAGACATTTACAGAAAACAATATCTGAATAAAGCATACTCTCGTTTTTTAGTAATATTTTAATATACTTCCACAGAATATTCTTTTTGAAATTATTTATCCAAGACAACCTAAAATAAAACCCAACAAAACCTGAAAAGTTTGCGTCCCCATTTGATTAAGAATTCTTTTTTTTTTTTAAATGTTTTGTACGAAATTACATGACAAAGTTGTGTAGTTATATTATTTTGGGTATTTATTATTTATTCTTTAGACGATACTAAATTAAGTTCTCAAAGTTAGAACTCATTGACACAAATGTGAGACAAATTGATGTTTACCGGTATTTACTCGTGCATTTTAGTTTCCATAATAAATTTTAGGGATTATTACTAAAAATAATTTAAAATAAATTTTATATTAAGAAATTTTAGGAAAAAAGTATCATACAAACCACATTTATAATCCCCATTTCTAGCTAGCTGCAATTAACTGATATAATTTGAATTTACATAAATACTTTTTTTTATACAAGTTGAAAAATATTAATATTTTGTGCATCATCACAAATATGTCGTTAAAAATAATAGTAAAAAATAGAGCAAGTATCCGTCAATTCTGAAATCCTCGGATCTTGGAAGTATCACACTCATTCATATCATGGCATTTGTTTTATATGGATGTTATTTTTATAATTAGATATGGTAATGGGGAGGGTTTAGGATAGATTAGTCAAATCCCAAGACCCACTCATTTTATATAAAAATAATAATATTATCATCACAAATAATTTATGTATTAAATAGATTTTGTAGTTTATAAATTTTCAAGAACAAAAATATGCGTATATAAATATCTAAATAATTAATTCTTTGTTAATAATATTACTTCTCTTATTTTAAAAAGTTATGATAACATTATTTTTTTTACAAATTTTTGTTAAATTTTTTGAACATATATACAAAATGAGTCTAACGGGTCTAACGGGTCCAACACACTATGATTCGGATTTGAAACGGGACAGATCTTGGGTATGCGCACATTTGAAATATATATGAAATTATGAATACATATCATATAAATATACTCATAATAAATAAAATTAATATATAAAATATTTTAATGAGCCGAGTTCGAATTTGAAAATTAAAACCAAGACCCACCCCAAAACCGTTTATACTTGCATGGGGTGAGTTTGGGACCGGCTGGATTTTGCCCAAATCCATTTTCATTCCTATTTACAATCAATAATTGCTGCAAACTTGAACTCACAAATAACGATATATGCCGAGATTTCTCAAATTGAATATCAACGCATTAAGTCATTACATGGAAGAAAATGAAATATCTTTTGGAACCCCAATAGAAAAAACCTAATTCATTGAAGAATCATAATCTTTGGTGCTATAAGTAGTCACTCTATGTATCCCTATATAATTTTCATATTTAACAGTTGATGTAAATTTGAATGAAAGTATTGGTACACGGCATGCTAACAAAATTTTATTTTAAATTGACACATTAAAACCATTATTCAAATGAAATAAAACATCTTTTAGAATTCAAATAAAAATACATATATATGTATTTATATAAGTAATACAATGTATGGACCTATGTATCATACATATGCATGTTTCTTGTTGAGATTTGCACAATTTTACTTTTGAGTGAGAATGTAAATAGTAGTGAAGATTTGAATAGAATGAGATAAAATGAGATTAAATAATTTATTAGTCTGTTTGATATTGAAAATTAACCTTATAATTAGCTGCCGTTATAATCTACCCAATCTCTAATGCATGTTTAATATATAGGATTAGTTAGATAAATAACAAGATTGCCTTGAATAAAACTCTCATCTCTTCCATTGACCTCTACAAGAAAAAAAAGAGGGGGGGGGACAATTAAGGAAGCAAAGTTACAATGAGGGAGTGAGATTACATAATCACATCCCCAACCCACCATTTGAACAACACACAATTGCATGAACAATGTCGGGCTTTGGATTAATTGCGGGTCATCCTGCATTTTCATCTTGCATATCAAACACCACATTAAGTGAAATTAGAAGACTATATTGGGGCTAATAACTTATATCAAACATGCCCTTGTTCAATATTACAAGCCTTAATAGCACATAATATTATGTTCAATAAGGAAAATTCAAGTGTTGGGTCCGATGACTATAGTGGACGGCTCGAAACCATTTATTAGATTTAGTGTTATTCAAATTGGAGCTCTCCACATGTGATTGTGAATCTCACTCCCAAGATTAGGTGTAAAATTATTTAAATATGATTTACACATGTTGGGAAGTATTAGTATTTTGAGACAATTTCATCATTTCTATCATGAGTCTCTCATATCAAATAATATTTGATTTTTTTTTTTTTTTTATATCAACGAAAAGGAAGAAAACAGTAGTGGCGATCTTGCCTCCTCCCGCTACGCTATGTTTGAGCTTTGGTATTCAACTGCAAACATATCAGACACCTGAACAACCTGCGCAAACACGAGTCTCGTCAGTGTAGCACCATCAAGGGGCGAATAAAGTCCACAAAAGTTGGCATTGGTCTACACTTAGGACAAAAAACACACAACTAGTAAATGTTTATGACAAATACATAAAGAGAATTTGAACCCAAGACATAGACATACCAAATCACATAAGAGTGAGCTTGAAACCACTATACCACCACCCCTGGTGGTAATAATAATTTGAGATTAAAGGAGATTATAATGCGCATCAATGTAGAATGCAAATTTTACAATCAAATAATAATTTTATTTAAAATTTTTAATCTCAATTACATATCTAATCTTCTACTAACCATTACTAACTATATTTTGGTATCAAATGCAAGCTTCTATGAAATCAAGAACTTATACTATTAATTTATGCCAATGTAATGAATATATATTTGCATACATAAACACAATTACATAAGTAGGTTTTTAATTTCGGCTGTTTGGAAGGCAGAAAAGGAACGAAAAAACAAAAGAACCAAAAAATAGAACACGCACAAGAGTATACGGACACAAAATAAAGCATGAGAGTGGTCAAAATACCCACATGAAAAAAGTACCACACCACTCAGCTGCAATTATTATTTTGCCTTAGTTTCGACAAAATTAATTAATTCAGATACCTGGCATATGAGATATTGTACCTTTACAGTATATCTCAACACGTGTACGGCCAGGGTTTGACTGTCCCTTCTCATTTTATTAATAGAAATAAGCGAATGTTAAAAATTATTCCGAACAACCATATATATTTTGTACGTAGGTAACTAAATCATGGAGTTTGTTCTATTTACCATATAAATAATGAAAATTTTGGCTTTTTCCCAAAATATAATCAAACATACATTATTTTTTTCCTTCAAAATATCAAATTAAATTTTTTTCTAAAATACCCTCTTCTATTTTTCGTAATCCCCAAAACTTCCCCATTTTTCAATATATATGTGCCTATATATATATTATACACATTTCATGTATATTTTATTATTATTCTTACTAGAAAAAAATTACTCAATTTCATTTTTATCCCAAAAATCCAACGAAAAAGTATTGATTTGATCGTTACAATAAAAATTGCCTTGTCCTAAAATATAAACTAACATATTAGAACTTCCCAAAATAATTTTCTAATTATTCCAAACAACATAAACAAACAATCATCAAATTTTCCAATACAATTTTACATTCTCTAATTCCACTCCTAAAACTCATTTTCTCAAAACACATAATACAAAACATACAATTTGTAAACAGACATTACCTTAATTTTTTGTAACCACCGTGAATTTTCACAATTCATATAACCTTTTTCGCTATTCTTGGAACAAACTTAAGTTTATTTAAGATTTGGGATAAAGTTAATAAAATTTACATCATCTAATTATGATTTAATCTTATATATAATACAAAATGATGCTTATGTCTATTGCTACACAGGTATCGAATAGAATACTAGATAAGGTCTAATAAGCTCGGACTTCCCTACTTGATAATGAATTTGATATTAGCAAAAAATATATATAGGTACACGAATTGTATTTTTATTTATTTGTATATATTATTTAATTTCATTACCATTACTTAGTAGGCGTTTATCATTTGTTCCCATTTAAATTTGTTAATGTTTTACTATGATTTCACAATTCATGTAACCTTGTCTCTTTTCTATGAAGAAATTTGAACTATTTATTAATGACTCCATAATAAATTTACTAAAATTTGCATCATCTAACTTTCATCTGATTTTATATATAGTATATATATATATATATATATATATTGCTAGACACGTCCTCATCAAAAAATATTCAACAAGATTGATCTTCTATGTATGATGATAAATATGAATATCATCAATATTCTATATATAGATACAATTATATTTTTTAACGTCAATTTTAACTTAATTACCATGGGTGTGTTGGTATTTTTATTCCCCTCCGTTTAATTTTGTTAATGCTTATAATTATTATGAATTTCAGTATTTCACAATTCATATAACCTTTTAACTTTTCTTTCAAGAAAATTTAACTATTTATTTATGGGTGGAGGATGAAATTAATAAAATTTGCATCATCTAATTATGATTTAATTTTATATAGTATGCATAATGATGTTCATCATATCTGTTGCCAGATAGACGTGCACTGATTGGATAATACCTGAAGTTCATATCTGTTGCCAGACATGCACTGATTGGATAATACTTAACAGGATTGGACTTTTCACGTGTGATGACAAATTTGAATATCGTTGTATGATATATGTATATAAATATAAATTATATTTTATTTATATTATTTAACTTTATTACTACAAGTTACTTGATATCATATAAATCGTTCTTATCTAATCTCCATATTTTATCTCATCTCAATCCATTATTAAATTAATTTGGAAAGCGAAATTTTATTTGAAGAGTATTCAATTAATTGAAAAAAAATATAAAAATATGAAAAATATTAATGCATATGTTTAATTCATTTCTATATCCTCCCCCTTTGATAGCAGAATCTAAGCCTATGTATATTTCTAAATCCATTCTAATTCATTTATTGTTCCCTACTTTTAAACTTACAAGAATCTATTTCATTGAAAGAAAAAGAAGCAGAAGCGCAAATTATGCTATACTTTATTTTTTTCTTTTTTCAAATTTTATCCCATTCTTCCTAGATTATGACGAATTAACTATTAATTTGATTGTTGTTTTCATAATAATATTTCTCTAATCCTACTTATTTGCCTCATAATTAATTTCAAACATGGACTTGTCATATTTGCTACATAGCAAGTATAATTAACACGCAGTTATTTATGGTCCAACTCCCAGAGCAAGAAACCACAACTTCATCAAATTACTCACGAGTAAATAGTAATAGCAATTTTAGCAAACTTGTTCTTGTTTGAAAAGAGACAGTCGCGTAATAGGTAGCTCCATTGTTCTTTATAACATTCTCGTCTCTCTACCTCTGTCGTTCTGCCCTCTCTTTCTCTCTCTCTATCTCTCTCACACACAAAAGCACACACAAGACACATACTAATCCTCTGCTCTACTCTACTCTACGCTACTAGGCAGAAGATTCAACGTAGAGTCTAGAGAGAGATAGAGAGTTTATGTTTATATAGCATGAGAGAAAGCCTAGAGTGAGAAGGAAAGAACCAAAGGATATGTACCGAAACTACATATAACAATATCAAGAACCGTCGTATATTGCTTTAGGACAAAAACCCTTATCGGAAAATCATCTCTTTTCCAGGTTTATTCCTTAAACCCGTATACCGACGATGAATGAACCCGGTTTTTCCCAGTTCCCGGCTCACCATCTCGACCCTGGCGCTCAAGAATTCTTCCCCGCCACCACTTTACCCTCAGTCCCACCTCAAATTTTTTATCCCTACCCCCCGCCGCTGTACGACAACATGGGATACGCTCGGCCGCACTTTCCTTCAGATCCGGCGTTTCTTGCCGCTGCCGCCGAGCCCCCCCCGCCGCTGCCAGCTTCTTTTCCTCCGTCTTCAGCGACGCCATCTCGAACTTTGCTCCTCAGCATGGTGCCAACCTCCGTGAGCGAATCAACGGTGCGCCGTGAATTGGAAGTCTTCGGCGACGTGAGGGCGGTGCAGATGGAACGGCGGCGGGAGGGTTTGGTGACGGTGCATTTCTACGACGTCAGGGATGCGCAGGCGGCGTTGGTGGCGATTCAGGAACAACACATGCAGCAGCAGTTCCGTCTCGGACGCCACTACGATGCTGTCTTGAACAATTCTATGGCATTGATGGCGGTTGCGCCGCCGCTGCCGCCTCAGTCGGCGCGTGGGCTCATCTCAGGACGAGTGGTGTGGGCCCAGTTCACCACTCCGGTGACTTCTGGTCTTCCTGATGGGAACAATCAAGGAACCCTCGTTATATTCAATTTGGACCCCGGGGTTTCTGCTTCTTATCTCAAAGAAATTTTCGAAGCCTTTGGTATGATTATGATTATCATTTGTCTACTCTTCTTCGTGTTATAGTGTACTAATGGCGTTTTCGGACAATTTTTAAGTTCAAGACCCGTTTTTGATGGTCAAACCGATTAATATAGGAATCCCATAACAGTTGTCTTGTGATTTTCACTGGTAAGTCACATGGCGTTTGTAAATCATGCGCCATGTGAATGGTTCTTGTCCGGTGAGTTAGAATTTCTTGTGTAATATTTGTTTTCAAGTTTTCTACTTTTTATGTGTAATCAGATGTTTCAGGTTGTAATTATGAAGACTCATGAGATCTAGTGAGATTTTGTAGGGGGTGGAGGTGGGGGTGGGGGGGTCGGGGGCAGATGCTTGTTTGAAGCTTTCTCCTTAAGTGATGGGTCGTTTTCTTGACCACATTTATGTGGAAAATAATTGTCTTTTGTGTGTCATTCTCGGTAGGTTTTTTTAATGCGTTTATGTTTTTTGTTGTTATGGATGGTTTTTATTGCAAAAAAAAAGGGCCCGTGAAGGAATTGAGAGAGACACCAAACAAAAGGAACCAAAGGTTTGTGGAGTTCTATGATGTGAGAAATGCAGCCAAGGCCATGTCCGAGATGAATGGCAAAGAAATTTATGGCAAAAGCATTGTGATTGAATTCAGCAGGCCCGGTGGCCAATGCAGGAAACTGTGGAAGGGCCCTCCAAATGGATCATCATCATCATCATCAGCTGCAGCTTCAACCAAATTGAATTCTCCTTCAACTCCTACGAATAACTATTCATCAAGAAACTCCCTCAGGTGTTTGCCGCCTTTGACGACCCGGCCGATCCGGGCCACACCGCCTCGAAATTACCACCCGAAAGGAAACCCTACTGGGAGTGGGGGAAGCAAGAGTTCGAGCAGCGGGTCATCATCACTTCATGGGTCGGTGAGTAATTTATGCATTGGTGGATATGAGGATCAGTGCTCAAATATTAGGCCAAACAGGAAGAATAGTTCCAAGAAAAACAGTAACTCAACATCTGATAGTGGTGGTGGAACTTCGAAGCAGCCGCCGAGCCATAGTGTTTGCAGGCCGTGGAAAGGAGGCGGCGGCGGCAGCGGCGGCGGCGGAGCAAGACATGGGAAAGATCATGATCCTCGCTTTCTGATAAACGAAGATGCGATACTGGAATCAAATTGCAGGGATTCCAGAACCACTGTCATGATCAAAAACATCCCCAACAAGTACAGGTATTGGTCTTGTCCTTCTTTTCTTTCATTTTCTTTTCAAGCTTTGCTCTCTTGCTTGCTTGTTTAGCCAAAATATTCTGATTATACTCCTACACACAACTTTCATTCTGCCTATTAAAAAAATATTATATAATATAAAAACAAATTTTATTTTTGTATTTTATAGTATTCTTTTTATATTTGACACTTTTGACTTTCATTTCTTTTTTTTTTTTAAATTATTATTATGATAATATTGTAAATGTGCAGTCAGAAGCTGCTGCTGAACATGCTGGACAACCACTGCATTCACTGCAGTGAGCAGATGGCCGACGGCGAAGACCAGCCCTTGTCCTCTTACGACTTCGTCTACCTCCCCATTGATTTCATGTGATTAGTCTACTCTTCTTTCACTGGGCCTTTCAACTTCTTCTAATTTTCATTTAATCCTAATTAATTATATCCTTAAAACCCTTATATTTATTTGATCTTTTTTCATGTTTGGTTAGCAACAAGTGCAATGTGGGATATGGGTTCGTGAACATGACTTCCCCACAGGCAACATTAAGACTCTACAAAGCCTTTCACCATCAGAACTGGGAAGTCTTCAACTCCAGAAAAATCTGCGAAGTCACCTATGCAAGATTACAGGTAAATAGTAACATATAATATATGACTGAAAACTTTATATATATATATCATACATGTACGTATAGAAGTGTATATTATTATTGAGATGTCGATATATATTGTTTTGTGAAAAAATGGATGAAAGGGATTAGAAGCATTGAGAGAACACTTCAAGAACTCCAAGTTTCCTGGCGACGCCGAGGAGTACATGCCTGTGGTGTTCTCACCGCCTCGAGATGGGCGGATACTGACTGACCCCGTTCCGATAGTAGGCCGCGCAATAGATAGCATCCCGCCGCCCCTCCCCCTTTCTCCACAGTCTTCAGCCACAAGTTCAAAGGAAGATGATCAGTCAGAACAACAGATTGAAGAAGTTAATGGCCATATTGACAATGCCAGCTATGATGATGAGGACGGAGACGAGAGTGGCGCCGGCGGCGACGGCGGTGGAAGTGGAGGCTGCGGCTATGATGAAAATGACGACAATGAATGAAGGGGTTCCCCCTTGGATGGATTGGATACAGCTCTCAATCACTCACTCTTATAATGGAAGCCCTTCACATACATATATCACTGTGCCTTAATTCCATTTCTCATCAAGAATCATATATATATATATATATCCCTTCCCTTCTTCAACTTCAATTTCCCATCTCTCTCTCTCTCTCAGTCTTTCTTTCTCTAGCTGCTGCCAGTTCTCTACAAATAGCCAATGGGCTTTGTTGTTGAGCTCCGAGCCTTAATATATCTGTGAAACCCCATATTGATGGCCATGCATGAGTAAGCAAGCATTAAACCCCAACTCCTCCACTTCTTATAATGCGCTTGTATCATATATTTACTTAATTAGAATGTTAGCAATATAGGTTAAGCTTATAGTTTCTTCTGCTTTTCTATCTCTTCATTTGCATCTCTCTCTCTCTCTCTCCGCATATGTATTGAAAGATTGGTTAGTGGTTGCAAGTTTAGTGGAGACAAAGAATTTCGAGCTGTTGAATTTATTTTATTTTTATGTTTTCAAGGGTGAATGATGCCTATTTATTTATTTTTGTTGTATTTTATTTTGTTTTTTCATGACACTTGAGTATTTGGAATTATAAAAGAAAAGATTATGTTACGTTGGAAACATTGAAGTATCTGTTCATGGGCACTTTGAAGGTTCGAACTTCAATGTAAGGAGAGAAAAGCGGAGTTGAGCCCAGCCCCAACCCCAGCACCCCCCCCCCCCCCCCCCCCCCCCCAATTCCATTTGAAACCATTAATTCTTTGTGTGTGATCAGATGCTTCTTATATTTGAAAATTTTTAGTTAATTTCCGCCGTGTCTGCGTCAAATCTAATGCAGTGTGAATTTAATTCAATCATGTAAGAGATACTTATACTTTGTTATGTTTGTTATATGATTGTTGTGAGATTGGAGGAATTTTTTTCCTCATTTGTACATATGCACGTAGATAAGAAGCCTGTTAGAATTTGAATTTTTAATTTTTCATATAATGGGAAAATTTATACCATTGGGCTACAACTCGAGAATTGTGATATGATTTCATATAGTCTTCAATCATGCACGTAGTATGGGAAGTTATATTTGTTATATAATTGTTATGAGATTGTGTATGGTCTTAGAAAAATGTTATATGATATATGGTATAGAGTAACCAATCATTTAATGTGTGGATAATATCTATTACCAAGTGTTTTCTTTGTCCTAACTAAGTCTAAGTGGACATGGGTTAAGCATAAATTTTTTTGGGCCCATCTAATGTGGTTATTTCACTTAAGGACATTTATAAATTTTATAAGATATTTTGAAACTTATAAAGTGTTAGATTTTATTTTAATAATAAGTTCTTGAAGTTTTAAATTAATAAAAGATTTTTTGAATATTTAAAAAATAAGTTAAAATTTCTTTCTTTCTTTCTTTTTTTTTTTTGAAAGAGCTATAAATTTGAAATATCTTATTTCAAGAATTTATATTTTTTTCAAAAAAATTAACATATTTTATATGATATCGTATAATTTTTTAAATATCTTATAAAATATTTTAAAAAACTTAAAAATTCAGCCAAACAACTTGTTTTTATTGTCCGGGAGATGGGAGCTTAATTTGCAAAGTTGAACATCAATGACTAATCCATTATAGGATTATGCAATATAACAAAGTGTACATAGGATTACGAAATTAAGTTAAGCCATCCCGCATGTTTGATACCTCTAGAAATCAAATATATATACATATACATATATATTTTGCGATGTGTAATCTTCTGTAGAAATTAAATATATTCAATGATTTAATTTTTGAGAATTTCACCGTTCGAACTTGACCTAGCTAGAATGCGAACCTTTTTTTGATTGATTTTGATTGCAAATGAAATCAATCACATAGCAAGTAAATTATTATTTTTTTTTAAATTTAAATTCATACCTATATGTGACAACATTATTACTGGGTTGGGCCATTGAACAACAAATAAATTAAACTTAATTGTTCAGCATTACAGCTAGACGGTTGTTTTGTTGGAAGAAAAATAAAGTCACACTTCGGACGAATTTAAATTGAATCCGTGTACTATGCGCCTAATAGAGAAAGCATAATTATATTTATAAAAAAAAAAATCATAAATTTTTATTTTTATTATGTATGAAATTAAAGTCTCAAAATAATAATAAATACAAATTATTGTACTTTATTTACAGCTAGCTCTGAACTCTGCTGTATTTTGACATCTTGATATATATAAAATAAGATCGAGGTAAACCATGTTCCTCATCTTTTCTTTTAGAAAAAATAATGAATTAAAATCATTAATTGTTAGAGACCAGATCAGCAAGTCATGATTGTGGAATTTTCCTAAATCCTCACTATTATAAATCATAAAAAAATTAGCAAAAACTACTATTACAACAAAAGAAATAATAATAATAATAATAATAATAACAACAACAACAATTAAGATTCATTGTCAAATATGAATCTTCAATCTCATCTACATATTGTCGTTCATAGGGGTTTTGTCCTATGAAAGATGCCTTAAAAAGTGAGAGAAAATGAACAATTTATAGACTATTGAAAATTTCAATTTAATATTAGGATCAAACCTTTTATCGGTAGGCTAAAAGCTTTCATTTTAGCAAAAACACAATTTTATTTTCTTATACATTTGGTAGCATGAAGCATTGTATAAAGTTATAGTCAGCTTAAGATGATTGCGCCCTCATAAGCACTGTGGATTTGACTGTTAGTTTTCTACCAATATATTTTTTCAAGTCAAAGAATTGTATTGATTATAAATACATGTAAGATTAAATTAGGTATTATCATCAATGGAGGAGGAGGAGGAGGAGGAGGAGGAGTAACAACAACAACAACAACAACAACAATAATAATGGAAGAGAGGAAAATTAAGAAAAAAGATTAAAAAAAAAATTGTGTTGTTTATTTGTGTGTCTTAGGAGGAGGAATGCGGTCAAATAATGATATAGTAGATGATAGATGAACTGAGTAAAATGCAGAATGGTAGGTAGGTGTAAGGTGTTAGCATCTGAAAGCTACGAAATACGTAGTGGTCTTTTTTGGGGAAAATCTGCAAAGGTAAAAAGAGGAACTAAAAAGATGGTATGGATTGGCCCAAAGCCACTGAGTTTTTCAGTGGGTCAACTGATGACTCATCGCTTCCCTTTTCATACTTCCTCATTCCCACTGCTCCTCCATCGCTCGGATATCCATGCAAATTAATGCAAATGCCAAATGCAATCACCATTCAGCCATGTTTTGAAATCCGGACCCGGACCGGTCGGTCCGACCGGTTACCAGTGGCCAGTCTGGTCCGTTGAGGCTTGAAATCGGTGTTGGTTAAAATTGGTGAAAATCGGTCAAATATCGATTGAACCGGTACTGGTTCACTCTTTTTTTTTTTTGAAAATTTAAAAATTATTTTTTTAAAAAGAAAAGAGAAATTATGAATTGAAGATTATAATTAAAGATTTTGGACATGTAGTTTTTTGAAACATGAATTTATTTTCTTAAAATTTAATGAAGTGCTAGTTATATGTGAATGCTTATATTTAATTTGTTATTTTATTTTGTTTAATCTCTCTTAAATTATATTGAATATTTAGCATAGAAGAATTTATTTGTACTTGGAGTTGAAGCATGAAACAAATGATTACTTATATTAGTGTGAAATATTATTTTTTATTTATTTATAGTTGACTAATTGTGAAATAATATTATTTTCTAAAAAACATACTTAAAAATAAGTAAAATGGAATTTTTTAAAATAATATTCTTTCTATATCAATTGAAAGTTTTATTTTTTGTTAATATTAAAATATTATATATTTTTATAAAATTAAATATAATTATTACGTTATTATGATGTCATATCGGTCGAACTAGTGGTCCAATCGGTTGAACCGATTGAACTAATAACCAGTAAGGTCACCGATTCTTTATCTGATTCGATTTTGAAAACATTGCCATTTGGCAATCCCACCCCACCCCACCCCCAACCCCACAATATATATATATGTTATATATAATATTAAAAATCATAAACTTAAAAAAAAAAAAATTGAATTATGGAAATTTTATGACCAAGTCAGTCGGTCCACCATTGATATAGGATAGAATATTGTACACATCATCCACTGCATGCTAGCTGCTCATTACATGGAAAACATGTATCAATTTTACTACATAAAGAAAGATCTGTAAGTGAAGTGGGAGAATTCGGACGGTTTAAAAGCAAAATTTTGAATCAGATTCAAAGCTTGACCAAGAAAAAAACCAAATGAATAAATTGAAATTATTTGGTTATTATTTTGAATTTAGTAGTTTAGGGGTTGGTTAGATTCGATTTATTCGAACATCGAAACGTGAGTTAGTAGAAATGAAGTTCATGACTAGTTTATATTCTCGTAACTTATTTGTAGTCGTGAATTAAATATACTAACAATTTTAACACGCTCAATGCATGTGTTAAAATTTTTATTCTATAAAAAAGTATGAAAAATATTTAATTATTTTTTATGTGTTACTGTGATTTCTTAATATTTTCAAATGTATCTATTTAAAATTTAAGAATAATAAAATAAGATGAAATAAAATAATAGAAGAAAAATTAAAATGTAAATTATTAGAGAAAAAAGAAAAGAAACCTAACTTGTTAATATATTTTAAATAGGTCAACTATAAGATGACACTCCACTAAAGTTCTTGCCCTCTATATATAGTATATAGATAATTATAAGTAAAAAAAATCAAATAAACTATTTTAGAAAGAAAGAAAAAAAGAAAGAAAAGAAATTGATCAATGGATTTGGTTCATTATTATCTATATATGGAAAAGGCGAAAGATACTTTATAACCTTATGGATGGATCACTCAATATTTCAATTTTCAACATAAATTCTTTCAACCGCTCTAATATCTACTTCTTTCGTGCTGCCCGCGCTGCATCCATCCATGCATGGGAGAACAGAGATTTATCTATTTATGTGATTTGCTACGGCTTGTTTGCCCCTAACTACTTATTGATACTATTGTCTACCGATTAACAAGACTTTTCCAATAGTAAGAACCGCTGGATATCATTAAACAAAACTAAAATCTTACTTTCAGAAAGATTTATGAAAATTAAGTTTTTTTGAATGTTTGTGAAAATATTAAAAGAAATAAATGAAAGACATTATAATATATTATATAGAAATATACATACAAATATATATCAGTCAAGTTGTTAACAAGGCTAATGTCATCCGGGAATAACAGATTTTGATATTTAATGTCATAAATAAATATGAAAATAAGATACAGGGGACGTGTTCCCTACTGCCATAAGAAAATTTCTGGCATGTTTGTATTTTAGAAAAGTTGTAGAAAATGGTTTATCTTAGGTTACCAATATTTTAAGTACTGCATCTGATAAGGAATCCCATGTTCTTTGCTAAGGAATATAAAATGCACTGTTACTAGTTACTACTGTGCATATAAAATTCTAAGGGCTCGTTTGTTTGCTAGGATTATATAGGATAGATATAGAATTCAATACAATTGATTGTTTGGTTGTTACAATTAAAGTTCATGATTAATAAAAAGCTCAATATTTTATTTTAAAGTATTGAAATTATATATCTCACTCTCTTGGTGTGATTAATAATTCTAGGATTAGAAATATTGAGATTAATGTATCAAATGATAAAGTTATACTTGCATATAAACTAAATATAGACTTAATTAGTAAATATATATTTATCACTAAAACTTGATTTATAGAACTAAAATTATTTATGCAATTAAATTTATTTTTATAAGAATTTTATACAATATTTATCTAAAAACAAATTTTTTATATGGAAATTATTTCTTCCATGATTTCATAAGTAAACTTTTTCTTTTTGTAAATTAAAAAATGAATAATATTTTTCAAATATAAATTTATGCTTAACTTGAATTTATTTTGTAAAATTACAAACGAATATTCATGAACATATTAAATATAAAATAGTTTAATTTGTGTAATAAGTCAATGGTTTTATAAAATTTGAAAGTAAATTATTTTTTCAAAATAAAAATCAACTCTTTTTTAGGTAATAATAAATTATAAACTATTTGAAAAAAATGTTTAAAAATAGAGACTTAATATAATACTATGTTTATATATCTATATATTTAAATTTTTTCAATGAAAATAATTCAATTATTAAAACAAGATTGATATTTTGCACTTATCGTAAGTTACAATCATAAGCATTCAGACAACTGATTGTGTTAAATTAGGATATCCAAATTAATAATCTAGGCAAGCAAACACAGTATTGATATATTTTCTAGATAATGAATCATATACTTATTAATAATATCCAATCCAATTATGACAAGCAAACGAGCCCTAAAAAGAATGAATTAATAATTTGTTTGTACTTTGGATCAAAATAATTGCACTCATGGAATTGAATCAAGTGAAAATAAACTATACAGAAACATGGTGTATGGATATAAGTTTGTCCACTTCAATTTATTTATTTATACATATACACGTATACTTAAAATTTATTAAATTTAAAATTAAAATTTCACACAAAAGAGCATGAACACAATGTAATTGAGTTAATTGACTTCTCAATAAGTTTGCCCAATTTGAATGCTAAAACTTTATTTCATTGACATAATTAAAAGTAATTTTCATTCTACACCATGTAAGTTTATTGTTTGTGCCCATAAGGAATTCTTAAAATGAATAATAATTATTTTTTAAGTCTTAATCTAATACATAGTTTCGAAGAACCATTTAAGATAGTATATATTGAGGATAATAGTGTGATTTATGTTAAAATTATAAAATTATAATTATGTAATCATCATAAATATAATTATGTAAGATATAATGTATAAAGTAATAGATCAAACCACATAAAAATATTCAAGAAATCAAAGTTGGATTAATGAAGAGACACGACATTTGTTGCCTAAAGTCATGAATGTCTCCCTACTTGCAGATTATGATGGCTGATCATGACTCCACGATAAAATCCCATTAACTCACTGCAGTATGCCATCTCATGTGCACGACCACAATAACGCTAGGAACCAATCGATAGTCACATTACCAAAAACAAAAAATCTTGTGGGGGTGTATAGATCAAAAACTCTCTGTGTCCAAAAATGAATTATGACCCCTTTATATAAAAATAAAAAGTTTGATCATTAGAAAGGATTAATGAGCTACTAAAACGTCATAAAAACACCATAAAATCAATTATAATTTGGCCCAATTAGTGATAAAATAAAAGTGATCATGCAATTATAAAATCGGTTAATTAGAAAAAAATCCCTAAACCTACTTTCACTTTAGTGTTCAGTCCCCATTTGAATTTTTACACACTAAACTCCCTACTTTTTTACAAAACTTAGAAATCACTCCCCATATCTTTTAGAAAGACACATATATCCTTGTAACTAGAGAAAACAACAAAAATACCTGAGAAATACGTTTTTCTCTTCAAGAAGAATGCTTTCATATTTTTTTTCCTGAAATCGACGACTTCCCCAAGCAGCCAAACAAAAGGGCACGAAATCGTTCCTCTGCCATTGACGCGAGAAGAAGAACAGAAAAAAAAAAAAAAAGGAAAAAAAAAACACCAAAAATTCTGCCATTTTTTCTGTGACCATGGAAGGAGAAACAGCGGCAACAAGAAGCGAAATATAAAAAGAAGTGATCGAAAGAAACAAATATATGTTTTCTGCATTTACAGTTTTAAATGTCTGTGATTTTTCAGTGTTGTACTTATTTCTTGTCTATTTTCTCATGTTTAGGGTTTTGATTCCCTTTTTAGTTGTTAAACACTTGAACCCAATTGATATATATGATTTTTATTGTGAGATGGGAAGTTTTTTATTTGTACTTGAAAGGTATGAAAGTTGTACTTCACTTTTTTGAGGTTTATACTTCTTTTTACCTGAAATTATATGATAAAATTATCTGAAAGTGGTAGTATATTATTTGTGGTACAAAACATCCAAGCTTGCAGTACATATTAAGCAAAAGTGTAGTATATAATCTGTGTAATTGCAGTATATTTTAGAAGCAAATGTAGTATAAACATTCAAGCTTGCAGTACACATTAAGCAAAAATGTAGTATATAATATGTGTAACTGCAGTACATTTTAAAAGCATTTGTAGTACAAAATATTCAAAGCTGCAGATTAAATGAAATTATAATATATAATTTGTGTGCATGCAGTATATTTTAGAAGCATCTATAGTACAAAAGCATTAAAGCGTGCAATATACATTAACTGAAAATATAGTATATAATTTGTGTATTTGTAGTACAAAATATTTAAGTCTGTAGTATACATTAAATGAAAGTGTAGTATATAATCTGTGTAAAGAGGAGCAAAACTCATCCGGTGCAAAAAAGAGATCAGAGTTGAGTTGGGGCACCGCATACACTTCGGGTCCTTGTGTATGTGTTGACGAGGATGTCAACGGATCGAGTGGGGGAGAATGTCATGGGTCGCTCATTGGAGAAGAATTGCGACCGTGACTTGAAGGAGCATTATGAGCGGCAAGGCATTGTCGGCTCACCCGATAAGGCGAAAAAGGCCCATGAGCAGAGACTCTTACGAGGTGCGGTTTGAAAAACTGTTTCAATGGCATATTTCTTGAGTTATGAGGATGCTTCCCACCAAGTTTGAAGTCATTCCGTGATCGTTTGGGCACCGAACATTGAGGGCGACCTAGAGCGGTCTTATTGCACGTAGGTAGTGCCAAGATGCATTGAGCAGAGTGTCTTGGAAAAGGAATTTTGTGAAACTGTTTCAGTGGGGTGTTCCTTGAGGTGTTGGCAACGTTCCCACCAAGTTTCACCAGTAGACGGTTCCGTTTGGATAGGAAATGACGAAGATCTTTAGAATGCGGCAGTGCAGTGGCAATGCTGTAATTCCAGCTTATTGCGAGGGAAATTACTGTTCCATGGAGAATTGGACGGGGCTGGAATTTTGTGGAGTTAATGTATAAGCCGAGAGCTATCCAACGGTTCAAGCGGCAAGTGATTTGGACACCGGGAGAGGAAGTTGCGAAAATGTAGTACAAAACATTCAAGCCTATAGATTTAAATGAAATTATAGTATATAATCTGTGTACATGCAGTATATTTTAGAAGCATCTGTAGTACAAAAATATTCAAGCGTGCAGTATACATTAACTGAAAATATAATATATAATCTGTGTATCTGCAGTATATTTTAGAAGCAACTGTAGTACAAAATATAGCCTGCAGTATACATTAAATGAAAGTGTAGTATATAATCTCTGTAATTGCAGTATATTTTATAAACAAATGTAGTATAAACATTTATGCTCGTAGTTCACATCAGGCAAAAGTGTAGCATATAATCTATGTAACTGCAGTACATTTTAGAAGCATCTGTAGTACAAAATATTCAAGCATGTAGATTAAATTAAATTATAATTTAATATTTGTATATATGGAGTACATTTTAGAAGCATTTGTAGTACAAAAACATTCAGGCATGTATTATATATTAACTGAAAATGTAGTATATAACATGTGTATCTATAGTACATTTTAGAAGCAACTGTAATACAAAACATTTAAGCCTATAGGGTTTGAATCATACTTTGTATGTACATACATATGTAAATTGAAGCATACTTTGTTTATAATATTATTTTGTATGTAAGTATAATTTTCCATCAAGTATTTATAATATTTTTATTTCAGTACAATATGAGGGAAATGAATTACAAATGTAGAACAAACAAAGTATAAATGGTGTTATGTTGAAGTACACTTCAATTCAATTGAAATCAAGCAGTGAATTTGAGTACAATATGATGGAAATGAAGTACAAATATAGAACAAACAAAGTATAAATGGTGTTATGTTGAAGTACAATTCAATTAAATTAAAATCGAGCAGTGAATTTAAGTACAATATGATGGAAATGAAGTACAAGCGTAGAACAAACAAAGTATAAATAGTGTTATGTTGAAGTACAGTTCAATTAAATTGAAACCGGACAGTGAATTTGAGTACAATATGATGGAAATGAAGTACAAACGTAGAACAAATAAAGTATAAATGATGTTATGTTGAAGTACACTTCAATTAAATTGAAGTTGGACAGTGAATTTGAGTACAATATGATGTAAATGAAGTACAAACTTAGAACAAACAAAATATAAATGGTGTTATGTTGAAGTACACTTCAACTAAATTGAAATCGAACAGTGAATTTGAGTACAATATCATAGAAATGAAGTACAAACATAAAACAAACAAAGTATAAATGGTGTTATGTTGAAGTACACTTCAATTAAATTGAAATCAGGAAGTGAATTGAGTACAATATGATGAAAATAAAGTACAAATATAGAACAAACAAAGTATAAATAGTGTTATGTTAAAGTACACTTCAATTCAATTGAAACCGGACAATGAATTTGAGTAAACTATGATGAAAATGTAGTACAAATGTAGAACAAACAAAGTATAAATGGTGTTATGTTGAAGTACACTTATTGCAATTAAATAATTAGTCTCCAATAATTGTAGTGATGGTCAAATACAATATTTTGAGATTATCGAATAAGGTGAAGTACGTATTTGTATGGGTTATAGGGTGGATATTATTGTCAAATGCTCATTTATTTACATCTTTGAAAACATAAGTATTCTTTACATTACTGCGATTGATAACATTCATTCGTTCAACATTAGTGGTTAACACTTTAAAACTTAAATATTATTTTATTCATATAATAAATATTACACACATTTTTAGAGTTTGGTTATTAATTACTGAGACTTAAAAATCAAATCATTGAACAAATTTCAATTCAACAATATTAGTAAAAATATTAAGAAATGGAGTACATAATGGCCGAAATGAAATATGTAATTAATAACCAAACTCTAAAAATGTGTGTAATATTTATTATATGAATAAAATAATATTAAAGTTTTAAAGTGTTAACCACTAATGTTGAACGAATGAATGTTATCAATTGCAGTAATGTAAAGAATACTTATACTTTCAAAGATGTAAATAAATGAACATTTGACAATAATATCCACCATATAACCCATACAAATACGTACTTCACCTTATTTGATAATCTCAAAATATTGTATTTGACCATCACTACAATTATTGGAGATTAATTATTCAATTGCAATAAGTGTACTTCAACATAACACTATTTATACTTTGTTTGTTCTACATTTGTACTACATTTTCATCATATTTTACTCAAATTCATTATCCGGTTTCAATTGAATTGAAGTGTAATTTAACATAACACCATTTATACTTTGTTTGTTCTATATTTGTACTTTGTTTTCATCATATTGTACTCAATTCACTTCGTGATTTCAATTTAGTTGAAGTGTACTTCAACATAACACCATTTATACTTTGTTTGTTTTATGTTTGTACTTCATTTCTATGATATTGTACTCAAATTCACTGTTCGATTTCAATTTAGTTGAAGTGTACTTCAACATAACACCATTTATATTTTGTTTGTTCTAAGTTTGTACTTCATTTACATCATATTGTACTCAAATTCACTGTCCAACTTCAATTTAATTGAAGTGTACTTCAACATAACATCATTTATACTTTATTTGTTCTACGTTTGTACTTCATTTCCATCATATTGTACTCAAATTCACTGTCCAGTTTCAATTTAATTGAACTGTACTTCAACATAACACTATTTATACTTTGTTTGTTCTACGCTTGTACTTCATTTCTATCATATTGTACTTAAATTTATTGCTCGATTTCAATTTAATTGAATTATACTTCAACATAACACCATTTATACTTTGTTTGTTCTATATTTGTACTTTATTTCCATCATATTGTACTCAAATTCACTGCTCGATTTCAATTGAATTGAAGTGTACTTCAACATAACACCATTTATACTTTGTTTGTTCTACATTTATAATTCATTTCCCTCATATTGTACTGAAATAAAAATATTATAAATACTTGATGGAAAATTATACTTACATACAAAATAATATTATAAACAAAGTATGCTTCAATTTACATATGTATGTACATACAAAGTATGATTCAAACCCTATAAGCTTAAATGTTTTGTATTACAGTTGCTTCTAAAATGTACTATAGATACACATGTTATAAACTACATTTTCAGTTAATATATACTACATGCCTAAATGTTTTTGTACTACAGATGCTTCTAAAATGTACTTCATATATACAAATATTAAATTATAATTTAATTTAATCTACATGCTTGAATGTTTTGTACTACAGATGCTTCTAAAATGTACTGCAGTTACATAGATTATATGCTACACTTTTGCCTAATGTGAACTGTAAGCATAAATGTTTATACTACATTTGTTTATAAAATGTACTGCAGTTACAGAGATTATATACTACACTTTCATTTAATGTATATTGCAGGCTTAAATATTTTGTACTACAGTTGCTTCTAAAATGTACTGCAGATACACAGATTATATACTATATTTTCAGTTAATGTATACTGCACACTTGAATATTTTTGTACTACAGATGCTTCTAAAATATATTGCATGTACACAGATTATATACTATAATTTCATTTAAATCTATAGGCTTGAATGTTTTGTACTATATTTTCGCAACTTCCTCTCCCGGTGTCCAAATCACTTGCCGCTTGAACCGTTGGATAGCTCTCGGCTTATACATTAACTCCACAAAGTTCCAGCCCTGTCCGATTCTCCATGGAACAGTAATTTCCCTCGCAATAAGCTAGAATTACAGCAATGCCACTGCACTGTTGCATTCTAAAGATCTTCGCCGTTTCCTATCCAAACGGAACCGTCTACTGGTGAAACTTGGTGGGAACGTTGCCAACACCTCAAGGAATACCCCACTGAAACAGTTTCACAAAATTCCTTTTCCAAGACACTCTGCTCGATGCATCTTTGCACTATCTGCGTGCAGTAAGACTGCTCCAGGTCGCCCTCAATGTTCGGTGCCCAAACGGACACGAAATGACTTCAAACTTGGTGGGAAGCATCCTCATAACTCAAGGAATATGCCATTGAAACAGTTTTTCAAATCGCACCTCGTAAGAGTCTCTGCTCATGGGCCTTTTTCGCCTTATCGGGTGAGCCGACAATGCCTTGTCGCTCCTAATGCCCCTTCAAGTCACGGTTGCAATTCTTCTCCAATGAGCGACCCATGACATTCTCCCCCACTCGATCCGTTGACGTCCTCATCAACACATACACAAGGACTCGAAGTGTATGCGGTGCCCCAACTCAACTCTGATCTCTTTTTTGCACCGGATGAGTTTAGCTCCTCTTTACACAAATTATATACTACACTTTCATTTAATGTATACTACAGGCTTAAATATTTTGTACTACAAATACACAAATTATATACTACATTTTCAGTTAATGTATACTATATGCTTTAATGCTTTTGTACTATAGATGCTTCTAAAATATACTGCATGCACACATATTATATACTATAATTTCATTTAATCTGCAACTTTGAATATTTTGTACTACAAATGCTTTTAAAATGTACTGCAGTTACACATATTATATACTACACTTTTGCTTAATGTGTACTGCAAGCTTGAATGTTTATATTACATTTGCTTCTAAAATATACTGTAGTTACACATATTATATACTACACTTTTGCTTAATGTGTACTGCAGGCTTGGATATTTTGTACCACAAATAATATACTACCACTTTCAGATAATTTTACTGTATAATTTCAAGTAAAAAGAAGTATAAACCTCAAAAAAGTGAAGTACAACTTTCATGCCTTTTAAGTACAAATAAAAAACTTCTCATCTCACAACAAAAATCATATATATCAATTGGGTTCAAGTGTTTAACAACTAAAAAGGGAATAAAAACCCTAAACATGAGAAAATAGACAAGAAATAAATACAACACTGAAAAATCACAGACATTTAAAATTGTAAATGCAGAAAATATATATTTGTTTCTTTCGATGAAGTACAAAAGAAAGTATAATTTCAGAAAATAAAAGTACAATTTTAGATAAAGTGAAGTACAATTTCAGAATGCTTGAAGTATAAAGTCCTAGCAACTGCAGTATATTTTGGTTAATCGATAAAAATAACACTTAAAGTATATAACTTCAATAAATCGAGTACAATCTTTGATAAAATGAAGTATAATTTCAGAAAATCAAAAGTATAATTTTATATAGAAGACGTATAGTTTAGGAACACTTCAAGTATAAACTGCTAGAAGTTGCAGTACAATTTTGGATAATCAATTAGTAGAACACTTGAAGTATAAAACTTACATAACAGAGTACAATTTCAGAACACTTCAAGTACAAAACTTTACAAACTGCAGTCCAACTTAGATTTTGTAGAAGTATTACCTTAAACCATCACTGCTATTCTTTGCACTGCTGCTTAATTCATCATTTCGGTTTATCAGGATGTCAACAATGTTCATATTCAATGTCAAATGCAGTAAGACCATATTCATGACACTGTTATCATCAGTCAAACTCACGTACAATCTTTGATGTGGAGCTATGTATTGCAAACTGAAGTGTTCGGCGTTGATTTCACTCCATTCTCTTGAGAGATTAATGTACATGTCCATTAACTTGATTGAACAATCCTACTTCACTACTTGTTGACATTGTCGGAAAAATATAAGAAACCCAGAAGCAACTGAGAAGAAGAAGAAGAAGAAGAAGAAGAAGAAGAAGAAACTCGAAAATGATGAAAATAAAAAGAGAAGAAGACAATGCAGATGTCGAGTTGGTGGTTGTTGGCTCTAACGTTATTCTCGTTCCTGCCGTGGAGCTTGTTGTGTTTTTTCTGTTCTTTCTGTTTCTGGTAATGAGCGTATGATATGATTTACTGTTTGCTTATCGGATGGAGAAGAAGTGAGAAAAAATGAATGAAAAATATGATACTTATGGGCATTTTTGTCAAATCAAATGAGTAGGGAGTAATCTCTAAAAATTTAACAAAACTAGGGAGTTTGTTCTAACAAAAAACAAGTGGGGACTGATCACCAAATTGGAAAGTGCATTTGGTACTTTTCAATAAGTGTCCCTTATAAAATTCATAATAATAAAATAATTAATAAGATCTTAAATATAAAATGAACAAAATAAATGGCACATTGGATGTGGAATTAAAACACACAATAAAATGAGAGAATAGAAGCACAAATAGGTGAATATGGTCCCAAAAATAACGGGAGATATGAAAAAAGCTATTTTAATGGGGACTTGATAAGTTGATCCACACCCGATTGTAAGAGTGGAGCTCTACCAACTGAGTTATGTCCCTCAAGTCAAGTGAAATTTGTTGAAAATAAAATAAATTAAAAAAATTTAAAACTTATTTTCAACAGTATCTTGTTGTAAATAGCATTTTTTTTTTTTCAATTCTTATAAATTAATACCACCATTAGTAAGTTCATTATTCTCTATTTACTCAAGCCTTAGCTCTTGTTCTAGCTCTATATATATATATATATGTATGTATGTATATTTGAAGTTGTTATTTGTTGTAAAACTTAATTTCTTCGTGAAAGACTTTTTATTAGGATACTCTTCTATACGATTTATGTGGACAAAATTCCATTTCCCAAATCATTAATTAAATTGAATTTGACTACTACATATCCATCATTATACAGCACCACAACAGTTACATATCTTAAGAAAGGTAATTAGTGGCCTGGTGACATATACCAAGAAGCAATAATACTTGTCTACACAATTTCCTTCCTAAAATTTCACTTTCAACCCCATTAAACATATGTCCCAATGAAAATTTTAAGATATTTGTCCTAACCAAACAAAGCCCATGTTTGAGAGGTATATTGTGTTACAATGGAGCTGGGCCCATCTTCAGGGAGCCATTAATTTTTCTCTACAGTTGAAAAACAACAGTTCTCTGCGATTTCTGCTCCCCCGCCAGTCCCACCACCACCACAATTTGGAGCCTCTGACCCACCCTCCATTAAATGCCCACATTCACAGAACCGCAGCTCTTCCTTTTCATTTGTCAGGGTTGTCCTTTTTGCTATTTCTTTTCCCTATTAAGCTTCTGGGCGGGGCTCTGACACGTGGTGTGTTCAGAATGCGCCACATCATTTGTTTGGGGGCTTTGGGGTGTTGGGTTGTATGCCACATTTGGTCCCGGTTTTGATATTCTTGCAACGGTTCAAACCTCGTATTTTTTGTGGGCAAATAGTGGCAGTTGGAAATTTGGTGCCGGTCAAAACAGTCTACAATGGCACAAATCAGACGCACGCAAAATTGTTGTGAATAAATAATGAATTTGCAATTTTTACAATTTTGGAATTGATTTCTAGAAATTTGGAATTTGTAGAGATTTACCGTGTTTGAATATTCAATAAGTATATTTTTATCATTATGTACATATTTATCGCATTTATATCAATTTATTATTTTGTTGTTCATCATCGATATATTATTGATTGAAATAATTCTAGCACTATAATAACACCGTTATTACCTTCAAAATAAAATAGCGTTTGATAGGGTTTCGAAAACATTAGAATAAAATATAGGTTTCAAATTAAGTTACCAATGAAAGAATGATGTAGATAGAAGTAAGAATGCTATGCACAAAAAGAAAGAAATATATAATAATGATAGAGACGAATAGAGTTTTTGTACGTTTGTCTTAAAAAGTTTTAGAAGAATTAAGGTTGTGTTTGATATAAAAAGTGATGTTGGATAAAACAAAATCAACAATATATTTGTAATGATGGCACTAATTGAAGCCATATGAATCCTATGCTCTCTCTCTCTTTCTCTAAAAGGGGCTCCTTCTAAATGGCGTTACATGGTTATTTATAGGAGAGAATTACGTACTACCAACACAAGGACATGTCTAACTCGTTGGTGATGCAGCCACGTGTCTCTAAATCAACAACCGTCCTACAAAGGTTGTACTTCAGTCCTCTGTCTTGGAGTACTATTTCAGTTGCCTAAATCATGATGCGTGTTCTCCTTATTGATGTTCGGATTCGATTCATGCTTGACTTGTCAATGAGGTCGGGTCGTTACATTACTGGGTCAGATTGTGAATTATTCAGCATTTACACTTTAAACTTGAGTCTTTTTCTTTCTTCATCATCAAAAAGATTTGAATTTAGGAAGGACTTAGAACTAAATTTTTTTGAAGACAACATATATCATTACATTAGTATTTTAATGAATAATTTACTCAATACATTCATATATTTATTAATAACTAACAAATTATAGTTAAATTAATGAGAAAACCTTATCGGGCTTGTAGAGTCTTTGAACGGTAGCTTTAACTCCTGACAGAAAGCAAACTTAAGAATTTCAAATGACTTCAATGGTGAGAGAAACCGAAACCCTTCCTAATAATTGAAGAATAATTAAAAAGTAACTACTAACTGAGCTTTGCAAATGCTTAAATTTTTCTTGGGTATGATTGAATTTGGATAAGCGCCTCTATATTTGGACGATAATAATGGTAACACTTATGTCCAAAATTTTACAGTTAGTATGGTTTAAATTTGAGTTCTACCCATGTGTGATTCATAAGCTACTGTAGTAGTACTTTTTTCCTATTTTGATTTATAATTCATTTGTTTACTTTAATATTGCATGATAGATACACAATTCAATTCAATTTCAATGTTCGGTTCATTTTTAGAAGTCCTTGATACAGTTAGGGTACGACATGCATTCAAGGATAAACTTGACTTGTGTATCAAGGCCCTGAGGTGTGATATATTTTTAACCTAAATTAGAAATAAATTATAATTTATTAAATGGGATAATCATGCCAAGAAAACACCAAACAATCAAAGTTGGATATCAAGTTATTTAAAATATGCAAAAAAAATTAGATAGAATAAACAATAACCTACTATTTATTCTAGTAATACGTATCATGCTTAATCCAAACATACTAAGCAAATGAGTGCTTAGAATTGATAATATTTAATTAGTCACTAATAATTATAGTAAATTAGGTTTTGAAACTTAAGTATCAAATGTGCTAATGGTAATTTTTCTTAAAAAATCTATATGTTTTATTAAATTTTAATTTCATTATGCAAAGAAAATTAGTTCCAACGCCAGGCCATTTGGTTTTATTTCAAAGGCCATTTTCATTTTCAATTATTTCTAAAAATTGAAAAGTTAGTTATGAAATTGAAATGAAAATTGAGATGTATTTGGATGAAATATTGAAAAGTAATAATTAAAATAGGTTATAGGATTGAAAAATAGGTTAATTTATATTTTTTTCTATTTAAAAAGATTTATTTTTTAAAACATATGTATATTTTATTAATTTGAAAATGGTAGTGAGTACTTTATGTCAAATCAAATTTGAATTTGATTGATGTGTAATAGGATGATATGGTAGGTTTAAAAAGAGTTTTGAGAAGAAAATGTGTACTTTTTCTAAAAAAAGTTGGAGTAGTCTATGATACAATTTTCATTATACATACTTCATGTGAGGATTGTACAAATGTACTTAATCTAAACCATTTGATTTAAAACATAAAATCATAGCCTTTCATTTTAATGATTATTTGGTAACATAATAAATACAATTAACCTGCTACCTGTACAACTGGTTAATGATTGATTCTAAATAGAAATTGTTATCTATTTATGGAAAAAAATCCTAACATTTGATCTATTTATAAAAAACTTATAGATTATGAAATACCCATTTAATTTTTATTAAAAAATTATTAAAAAAAAAAAAAAACTAAAAATTTAACACCACAAAAGCCATCCACAAAAAAATATTTTGAAACAATATATATTTACCACACATTAAATTACATATATAAGAAATACATACGTATATAGAAATACACATAAACACACACACACACATACATATATATATAAATTCCATCCCCAATTTCAACTCCCACCCAAATTCGATTGTCATGGCCGGCGGCAGACCGATAGGCGGCCAAATTTGGCCATGGCTGGACGGGCTGATGGAGAAAGGGGGAGAAGGGGGCTGATAGGGTGAGAGTTGTGGGATGAGGGGTGGGGGGTTGGGGTGGTGGTGGTGGGGCTTGCTCGTGGCTTGGTGGTTGGAGGAGAATAGGATGATTTTTTATTTTTTATTTTTGGTTTTTTCTTTTTTAATTAATTTACTAATTCAATCAAATATTTTAAAACACATTTATATATTAGTATATTATAAGTACTAATTCAAAATAATTATTTGTTACTTATTTTATTTAAATTATATTATTAGGATAATAGTTTTAGATTTGATATTTATTCTTAAATTTTTTATTTTAGTTAATAAATAAAGGTAATTATATTTAATTATATTATTTTTGATATATTTCTTATGTAAATATTATAAAATATATAATTAAAATTATGAAATTTTGTTGTCTAATATAATTAAAAAAAATTGAAAAATATATTTTAATTATTTTTTAAAAAGTTACCAAGTACTTAATGTATTAAATTTTAAAATGCCAATCAACAACTTGTTGTAAAATTAACGATAATATGTTATAAAAAGACATGTTATTTAATTCAATTATACCTCATATGAGATAAATACTAGCATGCCTCACCATAAACATGCCCAACTTTAAAATGTAAACCTGCAACCCATTGTACAATTAACAATAACTTATTGTAAAATAACACATGTCATTTATTTAGTGGTACCTCATATGAGGTAAATGTCAACATACCTCACCGTAGACGCCCCCAAAAAAGTTGCGAGAAATTGTTTGTTTCCAATTTTTATTCCCAAATAAAAATGAAAATGAGGCTTGAAAACGAAAACAAACAGCCGGTTACTTCGACTAATTTTTATCGTTGGGCGTTAAAATTGTGAATGATTTCGATCTCCAATAATCCAAATCCAAAACAATGGATGAAGTGAAGTAAGACCTCGAACCACAATATTGTCGGGCTTTTTGAAGCGGTTCCTAATTAGGACTTAAAATGCTTAAGTTAATAAGGAGTCTCAGTAAGAACAAACAGAAATAAAATGTTAATATTGCCAATCACCTCCTAATAATCTAATTAAAGGTATTTATAACGAGAAGTATCAAATATTGTTAAAGGTATCAAGTTAAGAGTATTTTAGTCAAAATAGGTCAAATCTTTGATTTCTATGTTATATTCCCACATTAGTTTAGTATATGTATTGTGGTCTCTTTATATAATTGGCAATTCTTATCTTTTGAGCTAGTTTTTGAAAGTGTATTATTTAATATGGTATTAGAGCCATCAATTCTTGGTGTAGGCGCTACCCAATGTTGTTGAGTCACCTATTTTATGTTATTCCCATGCTCCAAATGTTTATTCCTAATTGTGCATGGAGTTTGTTAAATTCCTATATCAAATAAGGCCTTGTTTGTTTGCCTCTCCCTAGAACAATTTCCAACTTTCAAAGTCTAAACAAACAAAACATCATATTCTCCATCCTCACTTCCTAAAATACACAAAAAATTATTCCCAAGGCACTTCTTACTATTCATTCCAAAAAGCTATTTCCCAATGAGCGCGTGCGTGCACACACACACACACACACACATACATGTACTTATTCCACCTATATATTTAAAAAATATTAAAAAATTAAAAAAATATTGAAAAATTCATTTCACTGCACCAATTACCTAACAGAAACTGATTGATATGAAATTTAAAGTAAAATTTTGTTCCTTCTCAGAGCACTTCCAAACAAATACTACAAAAAAAATAGATAAGTTTGTGACAAAATAATGAGTGACAATATAAAAGTTGTCACTCAAAATTTTGTCCTCTCACTTTAATGATTTTTTCAAACTAAATAGTAACGATAATAGTGTTTAAGTTGTCACCATTGATAATTATTCACACCCCTAAGGTGATCACAACTTAGTGACAATGAAAATCTTGTCATAAATTATAGTGCAATTTTTATTGTCATTAGGTTGTTATTATAGAAGTGTCACTAATTGTTAATTGTGTCAACTTAAGACATTAGCTTTTGTCACTAGTGAGTCATATTTTGAAAAAATAAAAACCAATTATACCTAAAAAATATCATTAATTAGTGACAAAATAAAAGCTTTTGTCACTTAATACGTATCATTAGTGACAATTTTCACATTATCACTTATTATTTTATCATTAATATAATTTTTTTTTTTTTGGAGTGAAACAATTTTATACCAAAGCATTCTCAATCTAACCCATAAAATAAAAACAAACAACTACCAAATTTCCCCAATTTATTTCTTAAAACACATTTTCACAAAATATTTTCCATAGTTCACCCAATTTACTTTTAGAAAATTTTAATTAAGATAATGTGTATGCTTGTACTTTGTGTAAACATATAATTGAAATATATACACATATAAAACCATGTAAACATATAAAACTATTTATTGAGTAAAGAAAATAAACAAAAAATCTACTTGAATGCAAGTTTATTGACGAGACATGATTCTTCACTAGAATAATAATTCTTTTTTTTTTAAGGACACAGCTATAAGATAAAATCCCATAATTTACTCTTTTAATGAAGAGTTACAGCTCCACTAAAGAGTTAGAAGATCAAGTTATAGCTCTAGCTTTTAAGCTAACTTTTCTAAAGGGGTGTGCTAATCGGGATACATTAAAAGTAAATTTTAACTATTTTATTTACACACACGCACTCTTTTTTTCAACGTGGATATATAAACTTGTTCTATTCACTAAAATGTCCTTACATTATTTTTCAATTTAAACTCAAATTTTTTATTTTATTTTTTGATTTTAACATATAAATATGCTGAATTTTATATTTACATCCAAACAAAACTCAAATATATATACAATGATCTCTTTACACGATGTCATACAATTTTCACCTCTTGAAATACACTTGCTAAAACCTAGTAAAATTGTGCAAAATATAGTAAAGCATTTGTATTAAGGTCAAGTAGTTGGGTGCATGGTGTTTTATCTAACCTCGTACGACGCATTTAATTTAGCATTTAGTGGAGATTTAGTGGAGAGAGACAGGTGAGGTCCCCAAATGTTGGCTGGACCTTTACGGTACCGTGAAGAAATTCCCAAAATGTAGTGATTATATATTAAGCAGCAAAAGTGAGCGACTGCGACTGTGACTGCGAGTATAGATAATATCATGACTCATGATTTATGATTGCCCTGCCTTCCATGCATTCCCATGCCAGCCACATATCTTTTGTTCCCATTAATCCTAAACGTATATTCATTTTGACGGCTGCTCGATATTATTCAAATATTATTAATTCATTCTTCATTTATTCACGCATGGGGTGTGGGTGTGGGTGTGGCGGAAGTCTTTTTTTGGGGGCAGGCCGGCCGCCGGAGACAAGAAAACCAACCTACTACTCGCATCACACGTAAACATCAGCCATATAGCCTTTGTAAGAGGGTGAACATATAATTATAAATCATATGTCTGTACGTAGCTACTAGCTAGGCGACATTTATTTTATTTCTTTCCCAAGAAAATAACATTAATCAATGATGCATGGAAGTGATATATATATATAATATATATATGCATGCATCCCACACGCACCCAACTAATTAAATTAAATCGGATCATTATATATAGACTATATTAGGTGAAGTAATTATTGTTCAAAGAAAAATATGAAATTTACTGAAATTAAGAATAATCAATGTACTGTAGACGTACGTTAAGATATCTCATGTACGTATTTCATATTACCTGAAGGTTGTGTTTGGATATGCGTGAAAATTGACGAAGTTTTCATCATTAATGAGACATATCTTGATCTTTGCACAGATACGTACACACATGTTATGTAGTATAATTTTTTATTTCTTTGGTTAAGTGCAATGGGAATTAAAGTGTTATAGTGCAATGTATTAATATGTTCTTTTTGTCTCTGAAATTAAGTCTTAAATCTCATTTGGTCTAAATCACCTGGCCTTTATTGCCATGGGCCCAATTCATGTACATCATTCTCATTCACTTAGGTTTGTCAATTTAGATAGGTTTATTAACATGCATATATATATATATATATTTATATATGTGCATATTATAAATTTACTAGAATTTGAATGACCTTACATTGTAAGACTTAAGACAGGAGCTAAATGACCACCTACTGTTCTATTAACATATATGGTTTATTTATTATTCAACTCATCTCAATTGCTTAATTAGTCAATCGATCCACCTCAACGAAGACTTCTCCTCGAGCTTCAAAAAGTTTAACTCGATAACTTGACCTATATATTGTGGGAGGATTTTTCATCTGGTTTGGCCCAACATCATATCAAAGATCTAAAAGCTTTATCCACATCGTCAATATATTACCTAAGTTTTAAACTTAAAGACTTTATGCTATCATATTCAAATTTATTTATAGATTGATTACTAAATTTTTAATTGGTTTTTAGATGCATTTCTTAATATACATGTAACACCCCTAAAATTCAGTATTTTGGAATATAAGAATTGAGAAATGGTCGGATTTTAGGGCTTGAAATAAGTGAAAAGGACTTAATTGCAAAATATTTGAAAGTTTTGGGGTCAAAATGCAATTAGGCAAGACTTAATTGGATCACATCTTAGAATTTTGGGGGTTTGCATGGAATTATTTTGGGTCAAATACGCCAATGTAAGGCACTCACTAACTCCAGGGACTGAATTGAAGTTTGAGCAAACCTTGGAGGACTTGATTGTAGGGTGGAGGAAAGTTTGGGGGCCAAATCAGAACTTCAAAAAAGTTACCCTATAAATATTCGAATTTTCAGTTTCAGCCCCATTTTTCCTTCTTATTTTTCATTTGTGACCCATTACCCTCACCATTTTTCTCTTTTTTCCGGCGAGCCCTTTTCCCCACAAACAACCGTCTATCTTCTTCCCCACACTTTCAGCAACCACCTGACACCACTTGCTTAGCATTCCGGGCGGAGGGCCACTGGAGCCGAAAGCTTGAAGAAAATCACCACGGCGGTCTTGGCGGGTGACAGCGGAGTAGTGGTCGAAATGGGTTTCTGGGCAACATTTCTGGGAGCTCTCAGCTGGAGGACCTTGGTGGTGCTACTGCATGATCGATCCACGTGGCGGCAAGGACGAAATCTGGCGAAGCAAGGCAATTTTTGAGTCTTCAGGGCGACATTTGAAACCTTTTCCGGCAGATTAATAGAAAACCAAGCTAAGCATTGGAAAGCTCATGGCAAGAGGTATCTCTGGGCGGTGGCGTTGAGTTTTCCGACAACAACGGCGTGGTGGCGGTGGTAAGGTAGTTTTACCTCCTTGACGCAATGAATGCAACCGTGTAATTGGTTTGTGGTTTCGGAACTTCGATGGCCAACCTTGGAATTTAGTTTTGGGTTGTACCTTGATATATAAATATATGTATATGTTGTACCTTACCTTTGGAAGCCTTGTATTTTATGCCAAGAATGAAGATTTTGGGTATGATTGGTATATATATATATATGTGTGTGTGTGTGTGTATGATTCCCATGCAAGAAGAATATTCAATTAGTGGACCCGGACATGTTATGCTAAATACCAAAATTTGGATTTAATAATGGTACTAAGTGATTAATCTAAACTAAGAATTATGTAATGTAAGACTAGGGGTGACAATCGTGTTGTGTTGGGTTGAGGTGAGGATATCACAAAATTTTGCTCAACCTGAACCCAATCCAATAAGCCTCAACCCGAACCCAACCTGAAAATTTTCATGTCAACTCGAACCCAACCCGCTTCAACATATGATTATTTTTCATTAATAATTCATCTATAAAACCTACACATTTTATGTTCAACTAGAATCTTAATAAAATAATCAATTTATACCAAAATTTTGAGAAAAGCAAGTTATACAAAAAATTTAGAAAAAGTCAGCATTATATTCTAGTAGCCTAACTTTTGTACCATAGAACAATTTGATAATTGGACTTTATTTAATTTCCTCTAGAACATCAATAATATACAAGTTTTCATGTTAAACCAAAAGTTTTGCACAACTTAATTTTAACAACAATGAAGTCGAATTCCAACAAAAAAAAATATAATTCGTCCCATTCAATGATTTATAATCATCCCAACATCACCAAGTAGTCAAGATTTACGTAGTAAATAATAATCATTAGTTCTTAAAAATCAATCTAGAGTTAAATTGTTTTAAAACAACAAGTTATTACTTAAAAATAGAAAAAACATAAAAAAAAAACTATTAAATTATCGTGTTTTTGGGTTATTATCGGGTTACCCAAAGCCCAACCCAAACAAACCCATAATTTTCATGTTGTTTATCGGGTCGACCCAATATCGACCCAATCTAATAACCCCCAATCCAAACCCAATAATATCGTGTCGGTTGGTGTCGTGTTGAAAATTGCCACCCCTATGTAAGACTAAGTGGTATTTGATTAGGATTAATTATGTAGGGATTGGACTATTTTGTGTGGATTAGGATGATGATATGATAAGGACTTTGTAATTAAGAACGAGATATCATACTATTTTTGGAACTGATATAGACCATCGTGGCTAATTCTAGAATAGTTGATTTATTGAGGTACTTGTTGAAGATACTACCTATTGAATTTATATAATCGTGTTGATCAATAAGTTAGTAATGTTAGAATGCTTATGATGCAATTCTAAAAGGCTATTAGAGATGAATAGGAATTTGACTATGGAAATACCCTTTTGTTTAGGTGACGATGAAGTGGGTCCTGTCGACCAGTAGGATTGCTGATTGTGGTTGCTATATCTGAGAACTACAAAGATGAGGGTTTGCCATTCTGGCCTCGATTACTTATTTGTTCTTGTGGAATGATCCCTGTGAGGGTTTCTGTTTCTGATCTGTATTCTGTTTTGTTGAAATATGAGAATTGTTGAGTTCTTGATTGATATCAATTATCTAATCTGTACACCCCTATATGGATTATTATCTTTTATTGATTTCGAATTTTGTCTGTTCTAGCACTCAGAACTCCTATCTATTATATGTACCGTTCTGTTATATGTTACTGTCTGTTATTTGCTTCGTCCTGTTCTATTATCTTTTGCCTTACCAGCACATCGGTTATCCGTTACAGCTTTTAATTGGCCATGATGGCTTATCTGGATTGTTTGTTGCTATTGTTCTGCCTTGTCGGTATTTCTATACTGTTCTGAACTATCTGTACTGTTATCTATTCGATTTACTATCCGACTGTCTGTTATCTATTCGATCAGTTATTTGACTGTATGTTATTTGTCTGTCCTGTAATTTTAGGATGTTAATCCCCGCTATGTGAGCATGGGATAAGCCGTAAGCCCTGGGTCATTAATCCCTGCTAGGTGTATAGGATAAGCCGTAAACCATGAACTCGTGATTAAGTAACGGGACGTTAATTTCGGCTGTGTGCCTGGGATAAGCCGTAAGCCCTGGGATGTTAATCCCTGCTAGGTGCATGGGATAAGCTGTAAGCCCAAAACTCGTGAGATAAGGAAATCTGATCGACATGTTGTGTTTCGTTTTCTGACTGTATTCTAATTGCTCGTATTGCGTTCATGGAGCAACAACGTTGCGAAAGTTTCTTGGTCTAGATCGGGCTGTTGTCCAGGTCGGACGAGCCGTCTGCATTTCCTCCCAAACTAATTTGGTTGAGACAGACCATTCCTCCCAAACTGATCCGATTGAGACAATCTTGGGCCGTTCGAGCCAACAACCACAACTCCTAAGCTAGTTCCTACTAATAATCTTGAAATTTGAAAATGTCTGTTTTGCCCGACTGTATTCTGATTGCCTAATCTGATTTGTCTATCTGTTTCTATCCAGTCTACCTGTAGTCTAGTCTGTTTTGTCTGATTGTACTTTGCCTGTAATTGCTTGATATGCTCTTGTCCTAATTGACTAATGATAATCTGTTGAGTTGATTCTTCCTCGACAGATCCTTACAGTTACTATTATGATTATCCATCACTAAGTCTTTTAGACTTACCCCCCTCACATTTCATTGATTCTCTCAGATAGGAATAGGTGATGAAGATGAACTCTAGGCTTGGATTAAAGTATGTATGTTTTGTAATAGATCAGGTTTTTATATCTCTGTATGAGATCACTTGTATGTTAAGTTTTAAACTTAGAGACATTGTGATATGTCAGATTTGATCTTAAGGTTTGTAGTATGTATGGAACAATGAATGATGGGATATGTTGTGGCATTTTCTTAATGATTTGACGAGTCAATTAAGTTTAAATTTTTTGCTACTTTTGGTAAATTAAGATTGAATGTTATGGGCATATTGATTGAATTGTAGGTTCAATTTAAGATTGAACTGTGTGGTACCTCAGCTTAGGTGTTGTCTCGAGTGGGGCGCTACAATACATGTATATATTTAATCTATATCGATTTTGTTGATGTATTAAATTTATGTATCTTGTACTCATTGTTTGAAGACTTTTGATGTTTAGTGTTTACTGAAGACTTCATAAAGGAATATGAGTTCTGCTAAAGCAATCAACGTGGATAGCACAGTAGAATTGTATGAAATGATCTGCTTTACCTTGAGAAAAGAAAGTATTGGAAGTATTTTATATTGAGGTGAGAAATGTAATTGTCAAAATAATGTCTATTTTTTTTTTCTTCTTCAAAAATAGCGCTGTTTTATTTCTATAAAGATGTGAACTTGCTGATTCATAACAACTATTTTTAAATTAAAAGAAAATAAAGTAGAAAAGTTTTCAGAACTTCTGGTAATGTGTGGTTACATTTTATATGTTTTGTATTATATATTTTGGAAGAATGAATTTTGGATGTGGGGTTGAGGAATGTGAAAGTTGTGTTGGGAAAAGTGATGAATTTTTGTTTACATTTTGGGAAATAGCTAGAAATTTTTTTGGGGGAGTTTTGATATGTTTGTTTATATTTTTGGGGGGAGACAATTTTTATCAAATCAATATTTTTTTGTTGAATTTTTTTGGGGTGAAAATAAAATTGAGTGATTTTTTTATGGTAAGAATAATAACAAAATATATATGATATATGTGTGGGTGTGTGTGTATTGAAAAATGGAAAAGTTTTGGGGATAATAAAGGATAGAAGAAGGTATTTTAGTTTGACATTTTGAAAGGAAAAAGAATGGGAATGTTTGGTTATTTTTTTGTGTGATTTTATTATATGTTTATTATGTGTTTTGAGAGAATGAATTATTGAAAAATATGAAAGTTGTGTTTTGGTATGATTGTTAATATTTTGAGGAAGATATTTTTCATTATAACAGTCAAATCAATATTTTTTTATTGAGTTTTTGTAATGGAAATAGAATTAAGTGATTTTTTTATTGTTAAAATAATAATAAAAAATATATAATATTTATATATTATATATGTATGTATATATTGAAAAATGAAAATTTTGGAAGAAAAACGAGGATATGTTTGGTTATATTTTTCCAAAATAATTTTATTTTGGGGAAATATAACCAAACATTCCCAAATAAAATTGTTCTGCTAAAATATAACCAAACATAACATTTATTTTTTTAATATAAGGAAATAGTCATGTAAGTTAAAATAGAATTTAAAATTTAGATGAAGTGAAAATTAATGAATGGATGAAACCTGATAAATGCATATGGAAGCACAATAACACAAGAATGGAGTCCACGAGATTTTTGGGTCTTTCCCGAGGGGAAGTTGGACAGTTCAACAAAACGAGGCTAGATTAAATAATGCATGCTATTTTTGGCGATCTGCTCAGGAAATAATGATTAAGGGCTTATTTGTTTGTATTCATTCAAAATAATTACCTACTTTCAATATACTTTAGAATAAATCTGGATATTTTTTAGGTCATTATCAAGATATCTTTTTCTTTTTTCAAAATACTTCATTCCAAAAACTCTACTTCATTCTCAAGGTAAATTTGAAAAGATAATTATATACACACACATATATAATTAATATTTATAAAAAAATTTAATTTCATCCTACCAACTCAACAAAAATTTAACTAGTGCGATATCAACTATAAATTTAAATACTTTCAAATATACTATTTTCTTCTAGAATAATTTTTAATAACCCTCGAAACAATACCAAACAAACATTCATCATATTCTTTGCCATAACCAGATCCACTACAAAAATTCATTCTCCCAAAATAACTCCTTCAAAACACCCAAAATATAAATAAACAAACCCTAAAAGTTTAAAACTTTATGGTATAATAATATCATTTCAACTCAAAGTTAATTAAAAATAAACACAGAATTTCAATATTTTATAAAACTTAATTTTATCCTGGGACATTATAAAAGAAAAATAAGTATTATAAATTTTTTTTCAGAAAATAGTTTGTAATACTCTTTTTATCATAATACAGGATTGATAATTTGTAATTATTATTTTCAAAAATAATATGTACATATATATAAATTTATATTTTTTAATGCTTGTGTAAAACTTTAGTACGTTTTAATTTAATAAGACGGAAGGAATAATATATTTGAGGATGGATTCATCAGTACAAAGAAGTTAATAGTTATGGGTCAAATAAAGAAGAAAGATCACACACGTACGGGAATTCTGACCAACTGTGGCCTGCTCTGCTTTTTGGGGATACAATCAAGAATACACGGTTGGTCCATTTTTAATTAATCGGATTACGTTACTGGGGATTATTTTATTTTATTTTATTTTATTTTTTTATGCTTTTTATAAAACATTTTATTTTTTTTTCTTTTTGCTTTTAATTAAAAGAGGGGAGACACCACATAGATAAGAGAGAACATTGGTAATGACAACAATTGTACGATTGCTTGTCTTGTTTTCAAAAGTGGGAAATGCAATAGAGGTGGTCCAAAATCAAATAATGAATTGGATCTGGGTTGGATTTTGGGTTTCGATTTTGGATCAGGTTATTAGGGGTGTTTTGAGGTCCATTATTAATTTGGGGTTGTCAATATTAAGAAAATGTGTGGTTAATTTTACTTTTAAGAAATGAATAAATCTTTAAGCATCCATTATTTTATCGTACAAAAATAATTCCACATCATAATCTAGCATGATCATGCAAGAACATGACTTACTTACATCATTTTTAATAATGCAATTTGGATCTCTTTTGTATTGGTATATTAAAAAGTGACTGTATGATGTGCAAATTGAGCTGAGTTGACTCGGTTCACTCTCGAAATTATAATGCCTCGTGTTGGAGTCAAACTTGAGCTTTAATACAATAGCTTAAGAGCTTGCAAGCCCAAATATGTGTATACATACACAGATATGTAGGTATTAAATAATATATAAAAATAAATACTTAAAAAATTGTGCAACACATTGAAGTAATTTTCAAATTATAATTCATTTATTTGCTTATATATTGCTTATTTAAATAATAAGTAATAATTTAAAAGATACTAATTTGTAATTTCAAAAAATAATATCATAGGTTTGAAGAAAAATAAAAAAAATTTCTATTTAAATAATTTTACAAAAATATGTATAGTTAAAAGCCTGGACAGGAAAGTTGATAATGCTATTAACTTTGTTAAGCCAAATAGTATTTCTGAAAAGTTGTGTAGGAAATGGGTTTTTGGCATTTTGCACCCTCAAATTATAATTCGGTGGCACTTTGCACCCTAAAATTATAAAATTGACATATTGCACCCCGAAAATAACTTTTTCTTGGCAAATAGCACCCTAATCACCTTTTCAACTAAAATTTATGATGCAAAAAAAGATTTCTCCAACAAGACAAAAATAAAATCATTTATTTGTTCTAATTTCTATATTTGTAGCTTGTGGAGAAGAGTTTTAATGATTCTTTTTGTTTTTTTTTCCTTTTTATTTTTATGAATCTATGAATTAGGGTGGACAAAAATGCAATCTTAGATTGAGTGCGGTTTTAGCTCTTGATGCATTGATTTTTTTTAATTATTATGGCTGAAAAATTGTTTGAACCTTGTTTATAAAGATTGCTTTGAAAATATGAATTTTGGTTCTTTTTGCCGATCTTTTAGTATTTTGATTGGTTGAAAAATAATTTTAATCTATATAGAGTTAGTCTGTTTAATGAAAAGAACAAAAAGAACAAGGTTGCTTAAAGTGCTGCTTGAGGACTCTCTTAAGCTAGCTACAAGTCTTGCTTATTTATTTTATAGGCCAAAATTTTATTGAAGAGGGAAATAAATGATTTTATTTTTGTCTTGTTGGAGATATCTTTTTTTCACCATAAATATTAGTTGAAAAGGTGATTAGGGTGCTATTTGCCAAGAAAAAGTTATTTCAAGGTGCAATATGTCAATTTTATAATTTTACGGTGCAAAATGCCAAAAACCCTATAGAAAATAGTGGGAAAAAGATTGAGTCTGATGGGCTCGAGCTCCTCAAACTCGAGCTTGAATTCAAATTTGATTGTGGCTTGATGTTTGATAAGTTCATTGAGTTCAACATTTATCAACAAATTCAAACTTGCACATAGAATAGGTATTTTAGGAGTTGGACAAGCTTTAATTGATGCTTACAGATTCTCAGCCGTTTCGTGCATGAAATCAGGACCAGTGTGGTTGCTCTTCCATCAGAAATGTTATTTGCAAGGCAGGAAAAAAGAAAAAAAAAAAAAAAAAGAAAAAAAGGGTACCCTTTGCAATAAAGAAATCAGCAGCAGGGGGCAGACTGCAGAGGAATTACTGTTCATATAGGCTACATATGTCTTTTGATTTCTAGCCACAATTTTTTTTGCTAAAATTAAGGAAACACCAAAACAGTCATTCTGATTTCTAGCCGCATCTTTTTTGCCCAAATTAAGGAAACACTAAACAGTTGCTTATATTGTAAAGTACTCTGAATCTTCCTCCATCTTTTCTTTCATTTGCAGAGCAAACATATTCCATAATTTTTCTACAACACTTTTGGTAATAGTCAGGTATCGTAATTGTCTACAGTAAGTACATTTACACATGCTAAATGATTACTTACTACTGTGGAGTGTGAACTAATCAAGTCACAAACCATTATAAATGGCTTTAGCTTGATTGGACCATCCATGGTTGAGAGAAAATTTCCAGCTGGAAAATTTAAAAAATAATTCCAAGTTAAGTGGATTTGGCCTAAAGAGGAAACTGCATTGTCTGAAAAAAATATCGATGTAAAACCCATCTTTTCTGCAAGTACCCCTAATGCTGATAACGTGGCTGAGTTCCATTTTGTAGTTTGTTGTCAGGTTATCTGAATTTTCATAAGGGTTAATTACCTACAATCCCCTGAGCTTTGGCCTATTTACAAAAAAAATCCACAACTATCAAGAAATTACAAATACCCCACGACGACCAGCAATGTTGAATACAAAATAAATCAAACTGAAGGTTTCACAGATAAGATTAGAACTGTAAATTACATGAAAAGCAAAGATGAATTCCTAACACCAAATATTGCATCTTAACCTTAGAACACATATTCGCCCTTCTCATCAACCACAGAGATGAGTTCAAATGAAAAAAAACTTACAGATGCAATTCATCAATTTAACCGGCTGTATAAATTCTTTAAAGTGCTAATACGGATTATGAGACAGAATATATTGACAAAAAGAATCCATAAGTAGCAGTACCTAATTTTTTATATGCATATGAATAGATATTATATGATGGAAACAAAGCAATGAACATGCAAAGAAATAAACCCATGAGATATTATATGATAAATGCAAAGCAATGAAGAAACCCAAAGAATAAAGCCATGAACTCGAATTATACAAAGTTCATATTGCGTGTTGATCATTGGTTTCTGAACAAAACATGCATCACTCAACCAGGACCAACAAATGGTATTATTCATAATATTAAAGGCAATTGCTGATTACGACAATTGGAAGCCCAGTACTGTGAATCCCAACTGCATAATGCTGAAAAAGTATAACTCAAAATAGATGGATACCAATGACCTGTTTGGCAAAGAAGATCCATGTTTAAGTAAACTAAGTCATGCTGGTAACAATTCAAAAGGACAGAACAAAACTGGCCATTGAGACTGCAGTTGCAATCCAATCTTCTAGCAGCTTATGCAAGAGAGTCCCTCTCTTTCTGTTGTTGATATAGTTCTTCTCTCATTCTCCTTATCTCAGCCTCTTTCTCCGTTCTCTCCTTCTGCACGTTATGAGAATATCAAGTGAGCAAAGAATTCTACCTTAGCACTGAAGAAATTATTAGAATATAATCATTTTCAGCTTTGTAACTTTCTTTCATGCCGTGTACAGTTTCATGTAAACTGCCAGCTAACTTAGTCTCTGGAACCTTCTCTTGTTAATTAGTTAGGGTTTGTTACGGCCCTTTGCCTCGTCCATATATATCTTGTAATCTGTAGATATCAAGGCAATATATACAGTTATCACCTTCTTCAGATTAGATATTTTTCCACTTAATATGGTATCGGGAGAAAACTTCCTTGCTGCGTCCTTCACACACTGAAGCAGATTTTGTGTTTCAGTCTTCTGTTCCTGCTTATCGCCATGGCCAGTGCTAGATCCAGCAACTCCAATCCTCTCAATGCGCCATCCGCCATTGAAGATCCAATGAGTCCATACTTTCTGCATCATTCCAATAGTCCTGGAATGCAAGTTGTCACACAGCCGCTAACTGGAGAGAACTATCCATCCTGGAGCTGAGCGATGATTATCGCTTTATCTGTCAAGAACAAACTCGGATTTGTAGATGGATCACTGCCGAAACCTGATGATAGTGATCCTGCCTTGCTCAGCTCATAGTTGCGAGACAACAATATTGTCATTTCGTGGATTCTCAATGCTGTTTTGAAGGATATATCAGCAAGTATCATCTATGCCAACACTGCCTTCGAGATTTGGAACGATCTCAAAGATCAATTCCAACAAAGCAATGGTCCGCGCATTTTCCAGCTTCACCGAGATCTTGTGCACAATCTGCAAAATCAACAATCTGTAAGTTCCCACTTCACCAAATTAAAGTCGATTTGGGAGGAACTCAGTCATTTCCGACCGGTTTGTTCCTGCAGTTTGTGTAGTAGTGGTGGTATGCGAGCTTTGAATGACTATTATCATATGGAGTATGTGCTGGCCTTTCTTATGGGACTCAACGAGTCCTTTGCTCATGCTCGGAGCCAGATTCTCCTCATGTATCCTTTGCCTCCGATTAATAAGATTTTTGCGATGATTCTACAAGAAGAATGGCAGAGGCAGATTGAGGTTTCTAGCACTGATACAGTCACTTCCATTGCTTTCACTGTCAATCAACCTAAGAAGTCCAATAATCAGCATAATTCTCAGTCTAATAATTCCAGATTCCAGAAGGACTGGCCATTCTGAACACACTGCAATATACCAGGCCATACTGTTGAGAAGTGTTACAAACTCCATGGCTATCAGCCAGGTTTTAAGCCGAAATCCAAACCCCTAGCCACTCCTATGTCCAACCACTCACCACATGTCAATCAAGCTTCTCAGCAAACCAACACCACTCCTACTGGATTTGTTCAAACTCTTAGCAATGACCAGTACCAACAGCTCATCAATCTGCTCTCTTCACACGCCTCAACCGTCTCATCTGGAACAGACACTGCACTCTCCTTGGACTCTCCCTCCACCAACTCAGGTACTTGTCTAACCCTAGAAACTAAGTTCCAGACATCTCTCTCCACTTCATGGATTGTTGACTCAAGTGCATCCAACCATATTTGTTCCAATATTAACCTATTCACTACATTACATCCCATCCACAACTCCACAACTCCACAATTACTCTTTCCTAATAACACCTCTATTCCTGTATTCCTCTCAGGCAGTCATTATAAATCCTCAGCTAATCCTCCACAACACTCTTTTCGTTCCTCAACTAAAATACAATCTCCTATCCGTAGGCTCTCACTCAGCAAACTAACATCACGGTTTCCTTTTTTCATAACCATTGTTCTATTCAGGATGCCACGTATAAGACGATGATTGGCAGGGCTGAAAAAGAAGAAGACTTATGTGTTCTTTACACTACTACTTCTACTACTCTTATAAATAAAGTCACTGTCCAAATGTGGCATAATAGACTAGGGCATATGTCCTTTCCCCGACTTACTGTAATGAAGAATGTATTGCATTTTAATGATCATCACTCTCCTCCTTGTTATATTTGCCCCCTAGCAAAACAAAAACAGTTACCGTTCGTTTCAAATAACAAACTATCTAAACATCCCTTTTATCTCGTGCATGGGGATATATGGGGACCATACAACATTACCTCATATATTGGCCATACCTATTTACTCACCCTAGTGGATGATTCCACACGCTTCACATGGGTATATTTGCTCAAAAACAAATATGATGTTAATCACATTATTCCCAGATTTATCTCCATGATCTCCACACAATTCCACACTACAATCAAATGTTTTCGAATTGATAATGCCAAAGAACTTCAATTCAGTGATCTTTTCAGCCAACGAGGCATCCTACATCATTTTTCTGGCATCGGCAAACCCCAACAAAACTCCATCGTTGAGCGCAAGCATCAACACCTAATCAACGTCGCTCGTGCCCTATTCTTTCAGTCAAAAGTCCCAATCCAATTCTGGTCTGATTGCATCCTCACGGCCACCTACTTAATCAATTGCACCTCTCCTTTGCTCTCAAATAAATCTCCCTACGAACTTATGTTCCAGTCCTCGTTTGACTACGCATCTCTTAGGGTCTTTGGCTGCCTCGCATTCGCCTCTATCCAAACCAGTCACAGAACTAAGTTCCAACTGAGAGCTAAAACCTGTGTCTTCCTTAGCTATCCTGCTGGCTACAAAGCCTACAAACTGTATGACATTCAAACAAAACAGATTTTTATCTCCCGGGACGTCGTCTTCCATGAAACCGTGTTTCCATTTCATCTAGCACCTCCCTCTAAGTCTTTTATTGATGACTTCCCTCAGCTGGTCCTTCCAGTCTCTAAACCTGATCATCCCTCCCATATTCAGCCGTCACCTCACTCCCTCACGCCTGATACTCCTTCATCTCCTAAGCACTCTTCAGGAATGCCATCTCCTATTCTTCGAAGGTCATCACGTGTCCACAAAGCCCCAACTTATCTCAAAGACTGTCATTGCAACACTGCCTCTCACACCAAATGCCTATACCCCATAGAAAACCATCTATCATATAATTCCCCCTCTCCCAGATACAAATCTCTCATCCTCAATATCTTATCCAACATTGAACCATCCTTTTATCATCAAGCCGTTAAAACCCCTCAATGGAGAGAAGCTATGAAATCTGAGTTGGATGCTATGGAGCTAAATAACACTTGGACTGTTGTTTCGTTACCGCCTAGAAAACACTTCATCAGATGTCGTTGGGTTTATAAAATCAAATATAACTCCGATGGCACTATTGAGCGCTACAAGGCTCTCCTCGTCGCTAAGGAGTTTACCCAACAGGAAGGAGTAGATTTCATGGATACCTTCTCTCCAGTTGCGAAACTAGTTACTGTCAAAGTCCTTCTTTCCCTTGCTGCCTCCCAGCGCTGGCACTTGGCACAATTAGATGTCAACAACGCCTTTCTTTATGGAGACCTCTTCAAAGAGGTTCATATGGATCTTCCTCTGGGTTATCTTAGCAAAGGGGCGCCCTATTCTAATCAGAAATTGGTGTGTAAGCTACATAAGTCCATCTATGATTTACGACAAGCTTTTAGGCAGTAGTTTTCAAAATTCTCACTTGCCTTACTACAGCTAGGGTTTCATAGTCTAAATCCGACTATTCCTTGTTCACCAAGGGCCAGGATGAATCATTTGTTGCACTTTTGGTTTATGTCGACGGTATTGTGCTCACTGGGGCCTTCAGCCAATGTCATTGGCACTCTTAAGACCCACCTTCAGTCCATCTTCAAACTGAAAGATTTGCGCACACTTAAATATTTCCTTGGCCTCGAAATTGCAAGGAATTCCTCGGGCATCTTCCTTTCGCAAAGACAATACACTTTGCAGTTACTGGACGACAGTGGACTTCTCGCAAGTAAACCTATTGCAGCCCCCATGGACCCAAAAACCCATCTTAATGCCACTGACACACCTCTGCTCACTGATCCTACTCAGTACCGCCGTCTCATTGGCCAATTGATTTATCTGACCATATCTAGACCAGACATCACATTCGCGGTGCACAAACTAAGTCAGTTCGTTGCTCAACTCAAGGAGCAACACATGCAGGCTGCTCGTTATCTACTCAGATACTTGAAGAATCGTCCTGGCCAAGGACTTCTCTTTTCTGCATCATCATCCAATCATCTCAGGGCCTTCTCTGACTCAGATTGGGGTTCATGTCCGGATACAAGAAAATCCACCACTGGCTTTTGTGTATTTCTCGGAGACTCTCTCATACCTTGGAAAGTGAAGCGCCAAAATACAGTGTCACGTTCTTCCACCGAAGCTGAGTATCGTGCTTTTGCCGCTACTGCCTCAGAACTCCTTTGGCTCCAGCAACTCCTATTAGATTTCCACATCAAGCCCTCATCTCCAGCAGTCAATTTTTGTGACAACAAGTCTACCATCCACATTGCTTCTAATCCCACATTTCATGAAAGGACAAAACACATCAAGATCGATTGCGATTTTGTTCGTGAGAAGCTTGCAAATGGCTCTCTTAAGCTCTTACTGATCAAGACCACTCACCAGTTAGGGGACATCTTCACCAAGGCTCTTCCAGCCAGCACTCTTTCACATCATATATCCAAGATGGCTGCCATTGACATACACCAGCCACCTTGAGGGGGAGTATTAGAATATAATCATTTTCAGCTTTGTAACTTTCTTTCATGCTGTGTACAGTTTCATGTAAATTGCCAGCTAACTTAGTTAGTCTCTAGAACCTTCTCTTGTTAGTTAGTTAGGGTTTGTTAAGGCCCTTTGCCTCGTCTATATATATCTTGTTATCTGTACATATCAAGGCAATATACACAGTTATCACCTTCTTCAGATTAGATATTTTTCCACTTAATAGAAATTGAAGATCACTACTTTTACCAAACAAACTTTTAAATCAGATTTGTCAAGCCAAAACAAGAGAAAACAACTCCACCATACTGTGTAATCACAATTCAGTCTCAATTCACATTGTACTTAGTATATGAAACAACAAAACAGCGCTTGGAAACAGAATTTGCATCATTTGCAGTAAAAATGTATCACAATTATGCCAAATTCAGCTAAGCTTCAAATTTCCAGCTTCCGAATCCTGTCAACACAGTACATTTACAAATGTTCTTTGGAAACCCAAAAAATACATTAACAAATATTCTTTGAAAACTGGAGAAGATTGCCCTGCAACTAATGGAAAAAAGCATGTTTAATTGTTTAGCACAATCTAAAAATCACATATTCCACATCATCAAAGAAGGTTTGAGAGCTGAGATAGAGTGGCAAGAATTGGGCGGAAAGCTATCTCGGCTCAAAAAACTGAAAATTGGCAATTGAACAAACTAGTATGCTATCCGATCCAATAAAAGCCCCAAATCCGGAAACCTAAAGCTCGCTAAATCCCTTCTCATACTGAAGAAACTCAACCGCAGAAAAACCCATTACATTACAATCCTAGCTATGATAAAGCACAAATCAATGTAATACACATGCAATTCTGTATGCACATAATCGGATACAAAAGAACCAGAAGTCCCAATAACTAAAATAAAAAATCCTCCCTTTCAAATATCAAAATTTAACCCATTATTGCACATAAAATCAAAAACCCATTACAAATCTGGCTATCATAAAGCATAAATCAATGAAGTGTACATATAATATACCTTTTCGTCCTGGCGAAGGGCAATCCAGACGTGGACTTTATCCATTGTTTGCCAGAAAAGGAACGCGCCGAATGACATCCCAAAAAATGTCGCCACTCTCACCATCTTCACTATTTCAGCAATTCAAGCAATATTCCTCTCGCTGAAAGGGGAGCTCCAATGGAATTTGTTGCTACTATGCTTGATTTCTTGTCCACTTTTGGGTGTATGAGTTAAGGCAAACGTCGGCGTTTCAATGTGCTTTACTTATTTAGTTATTTAGACTTTAGATGGAATTCATATTAATTTTCTAATTATAATTAGGGCCACTTATTTAAAAGTACCAAAAGCATTTTTCAAATTTGTGATCAGTCCCTACTTAATATTCTTTATAATAAGTTCCCTAATTTTGTTAAAACTTTAAAGATCATTCCCTACTCACTTGATTTGACAAAAATGCCCTTAAGTATAATATTTTTCACTCATTTTTTTCCCACTTATTCATAATCCACACAAGCAAACAGTAAACCCTAGTATATGTACTTTCATTACCAGAAATAGAAAGAAAAGAAAAAACGCAACAAGCTCCACGATGGGAACGAGAATAATCGTTGGAGCTAACAACCACCAACCCGACATCTGCATTGTCGTCTTCTCTTTTTATTTTCATCATTTTCGGGTTTCTTCTTCTTCTCGGTCTCTTCTCAGTTGCTTCTGAGTTTCTTATATTTTTTCGACGATGTCAACCAGTAGTGAAGCAGGAGTGTTCAATCAAGTGTTAGAGAGTTGCCACTACAAAGAAGAGCAGTGATATTTTAAGGTAATACTTCAATAGAATCTAAATTGTATTGCAGTTTATAAAGTTTTGTACTTGAAGTATTCTGAAATTGTACTCTGTTTATTTGAAAATCTTTCTCTGCTTGGAGCGTTCTACATTATACTTCATTGCAATTAAAATTGTACTTCATCTCACAAAAATTGTACTCTATTATGTTAGTTCTATACTTCAAGTGTTCTACTAATGGATTATCCAAAATTGTACTACAACTTCTAGCGGTTTTGTATTGAAGTGTTCTCAAACTGTACGTCTTCTATCTAAAATTATACTTTTGGTTTTCTGAAATTATACTTTATTTTACCAAAATATGTACTCCATTCATTGAAGTTCTATACTTCAAGTGTTTTACTTATTGATTATCCAAAACTGTACTGCAGTTGCTAGGGTTTTATTATTCAAGTGTTTTGAAATTGTACTTCACTTTATCTAAAATTGTACTTCTATTTTCTGAAATTATACTTTATTTTATATTTCATTTTACCTAAACATGTACTCTATTAATTGAAGTTCTATACTTCAAGTATTCCGAAATTGTACTTTATTTTATCTAAACTTGTACTTCAGTTATCTGAATCTATTATTTAAGTTTTATACTTTAAGTGTTCTACTAATGGATTATCAAAAATTGTATTGTAATTGCTAAGGTTTTATACTTCAAGTGTTCTAAAATTGTACTTCACTTTATTTAAAATTGTACTTCTATTTTTTGAAATTATACTTTATTTTATACTTCATTTTACCTAAACATGTACTCTATTCTTGAAGTTCTATACTTCAAGTGTTCCAAAATTGTATTTCATTTTATCTAAACTTGTACTTCAGTTATCTAAATCTATTATTTACGTTTTATACTTCAAGTGTTCTACTAATGGATTATCAAAAATAGTATTGTAATTGCTAAGGTTTTATACTTCAGGTGTTCTGAAATTGTACTTCACTTTATTTAAAATTGTACTTCATTTTATCTAAACTAATACTTCAATTATCTGAATCTATTATTTAAGTTTTATATTTCAAGTGTTCTACTAATGGATTATCCAAAATCGTACTGCAATTGCTAAGGATTTATACTTTAAGTGTTCTAAAATTATACTTCTTTTTATATAAAATTTTACTTCTATTTTATGAAATTATACTTCATTTTACCTAAACATGTACTCTATTCATTGAAGTTCTATACGTCAAGTGTTCTAAAATTATACTTCATTTTATCTAAACTTGTACTTTAGTTATCTGAATCTATTATTTAAGTTTCAAGTGTTCTACTAATGGATTATCCAAAAATTGTACTGCAATTCCTAAGGTTTTATACTTCAAGTGTTCTAAAATTGTTCTTCGTTTTATATAAAATTATACTTAACCTTTTACGTAAAATTGTACTCTATTATTTAAGTTTTATAAAGTTCTATTAATTTTATACTTCATTTTACCTAAAGTTCTATACTTCAAGTGCTTTACTTATTGATTATCTAAAATTGTACTGCAATTGATAGCGTTTTATACTTTTATTGTTTTGAAATTGTACTTCGTTTATTTGAAATTACACGACCATACTGAATTATTCTACATATTGTACTTTATTTTACCTAAAATTGTACTTCATTTGTCAACCTCAAGGGATGCAGTGAGGAGCAAATTGGTTCGACCAATGCATCGCACAATGAATTGGCTTTAATTAGCAACTCAATTGATGCATGGAGGAATTGCATATATGGAGAGGGTCAGACATTCAAGGATGCTCAAGAGTTCAGAATTATGCTTAAGAATTATGCGGTGTCTACTCTGCGGTCATTTAAATACAAGAATTATGTTGTCCGAGATATCAGCCATTTTGTACCCCAATATGGGAGAATTATACTTGATTTCTTGACAATTGTACTTCATTTAGGCAATTATGTATTTTATTTAGCGTGAAATTAGCATTTTTGCATGTGGTCCGAGATATCAATTATTTTGTACCCCAATATGGGAGATTTATACTTGATTTCACGACATTTGTACTTCATTTTGGCAATTATGTATTTGATTTAGCGTGAAATTAGCATTTTTGCATGTTTTTCGATATATCAATTATTTTGTACCCCAATCTGGGAGAATTATACTTGATTTCATGACATTTGTACTTCATTTCAGCCATTATGTACTTCATTCCTTAATATTTTTACTAATATTGTTGAATTGAAATTTGTTCCATGATTTGCTTTTTAAGTCTTGGTAATTAATAACCAAACTCTAAAAATGTTTGTAATATTTATCATATGAATAAAATAATGTTAAAGTTTTAAAGTGTTAACCACTAGTGTTCAACGAATGAATGTTATCAATCGCAGTAATGTAAAGAATACTTATGCTTTCAAAGATGTAAACAAATGAGCATTTGATGATAATATCCACCCTATCACCCGTACAAATACGTACTTCGCCTGATCCGATAATCTCAAAATATTGTACTTGACTATCACTATAATTATTAGAGACTAATTATTCAATTGCAATAAGTGTACTTCAATATAACACCATTTATACTTTGTTTGTTCTGCGTTTGTACTTCATTTCCATCATATTGTACTCAAAGTCACTGCCCAGTTTCAATTTAATTGAAGTGTACTTCAATATAGCGCCATTTATACTTTATTTATTCTAAGTTTGTACTTCATTTTTCTCATATTGTACTCAAATTCATTGCCCAATTTATACTTTGTTTGTTCTACGTTTGTACTTCATTTTCATCATATTGTACTCAAATTCACTGCTTAGTTTCAATTTAATTGAAGTGTTTTTTAACATAACACCATTTATACTTTGTTTGTACTTTATTGCCATCATATTGTACTCAAATTCACTGTTCAATTTTCATTTAATTGAAGTGTACTTTAACATAACACCATTTATACTTTGTTTGTTCTACGTTTGTACTTCATTTTCATCATATCGTACTCAAATTCACTGCCCAGTTTCAATTTAATTGAAGTGTAATTCAACATAACACCATTATTGCCCTCTATTATACTCAAATTCTTTTACTGGAATATGAGCATGACCTCTATAATCAGTCCTTCCTTGATAGGGATTAGGCTAGGCATGGCAATGGGTCCGAGTATATCGGGTCTTGCGGCGGGTTAGGATTCAAATAAACGGGTTATGGGGCGAGTTATGAGTCCTAATTTTATGGACTCGGCCAGGTCCGGGGCGGGTTTAGGTTTAAGTAAACCTGTCCAGTATAATTAATATATAATACATTATAAATATATTATATATAATACATGTACATAAAACATAAAAAATTAGGATTATAATAGTATATATATATATTTCATCAAATAAATAATAATTGTGTACTCATTCAATCATTATAAAAATGATAAAAAAAATACTAAAATAAATTAATATGGATATTTTATTTTAATTTTTGAAAAATAGAGTTAGAAACTTATTGTATATTGGATTCTAATTTTCTATACATATATACATATTATTTGTGTATGTATATCTTAATCAATTTTGAAAATATATGAGTTGTAAAATTGTATATTTTAATAAAAAAAGCAAAAAGAAAAAAAGAAAAAAAGAAAAAAAAAAAGAAAAATGGGTTTGGCGGGTTAGACCCGCCATGTTAGGAGTCTAAAGCGGGGTGGGTCCCGGGTCCAAATAGAAGTAGGCGGGGCGGGTTTCGGGTCATGTCAAATCCGCCTCGTTGCCACCCCTAGATTAGGTGATTCAATCTTTGAGTTGAGTGGTTCATCTGCTACCTGGATTGTGTTGATGTCTTCTGTCTCCTGGGGTACAAAACACCAGCACATTAGATACGAAGTATCAACTATTGAAGTACAAAATATTAGCACATTAAGTACAAACATCACCGATATGGAGTACATAATATCAACACATTAAGTACAAATATCACCAACATGAAGTACAAAATATCAGCACATTAAGTACAAATATCACCAATATGGAGTACATAATATCAACACATTAAGTACAAATATCACCAACATGGGGTACAAAATATACTGTAGGCTTGAATGTTTGATACTATAGTTGCTTCTAAAATATACTGCAGATACACAGATTATATACTACACTTTCATTTAATATATACTGCAAGATTAAATGTTTTGTACTAAAGTTGCTTCTAAAATGTACTGCAAATATATAGATTATATACTATACTTTTAATTAACGTATACTGCAGGCTTGAATATTTTTATGCTACAAATGCTTATAAAATGTACTGCATGTACACAAATTATATACTATAATTTCATTTAACCTGCAGGCTTGAATGTTTTGTACTACATATGCTTTTAAAATGTACTGCAATTACACAGATTATATACTACATTTTTGCCTAATGTGTACTGCAAGCTTGAATATTTATACTATAGTTGCTTCTAAAATGTACTGCAGTTATACAAATTATATACTACAATTTTGTCTAATGTGTATTGCAAGCTTTGATGTTTTGTACTATAGATAATATATTACCACTTTCAGATAATTTCACTATATAATTTCAGGTAAAAAGAAGTATAAAACCCAAAAAGGTAAAGTACAACTTTCATGCATTTCAAGTACAAATCAGAAACTTTCCATCTCACAACAAAATATATATATATCAAATGGGTTCAAGTGTTTAACAACTAAAAAAGGAATAAAAACCCTAAACATGAGAAAATAGACAAGAAATAAGTGTAACACTTAAAAATCACGGACATTTAAAACTGTAAATGCAGAAACATACCTTTGTTTCTTTTAATCACTTCTTTTTGTATTTTGCTTTTTGTTGCCGTTGTTTCTCCTTCCATTATCGTAGAAAAATGGCAGAAATTTTGGTGTCTTTTTTTTTTTTTTTTTCCTTTCTCGCGTCAATGGCAGAAGAATGGTTTCGCGCCCTTTTGTTTGGCCGCTTGGAGTACTCGTCGATTTCAGGAAAAAAAGAAAAGAAAAAGCTTTCTTCTTGAAGAGAAAAGGACATTTCTCAGGTATTTTTGTTGTTTTTTCCAACTACAAGAATATATAGGTCTTTCTAAAAGATATGGGGAGTGATTCCTAAGTTTTGTAAAAAAGTGGGGAGTTTAGTGTGTAAAAATTCAAGTGGGGACTGATCACTACAATGAAAATAGGGTTAGAGATTTTTTTCTAATTAACCGTTATAATTACTTGAATATTGAACATATTAATTTTCTAATTATAATTAATTGAATAATCAATATCAAACACATATCATTATTTTCATCATAGTATTCGATAATCAAATTTTACAAAAGCCCTTTATTATTTTCTCTAACCAATAGATCCGAAACATATCTAAATATCTAAAGTTTCTCCACAACTCATTTTTATCATAATTTTTATAAGCCTCACAAAATGATCCATTGGATTAAAAATGCACTTGAAATTTAAATTAATTAAAACACAATATGAAATATTAGGTCTTTAGATGGCGCCAAATAACTCTATCAATAAGAGCTCTATCATTTGAGTTTATAATTGTACAACTAGTTTTCTAGTATATAATTATTTTGAGATAAATCAGATTTTGTTTTTACCGAAAAATTAGTCACATTTGAAATCTAATGAAAATAAAATTTACCTTTGGAAACATTTAATAGTAACATTTTTTTGATTACGTGGGGTTTATGTTATACACCTATAGTAGTCGTCACACGTAATTTTCACACACAAAAAATATCAATAAATTAATTTATGAAATAATTTAAATTGTGGAGTAAAATTAACGTGTGTTAAATGTTCAACATGATATAAAAAGATAGTATGGATGGGGCATTGATGATATTTATTTGAGAATTTTATGAAAAGTATAATTATAACCTTGTTGAATAACATTTTTAAATGATAATTTAGAGGATAAAAATTTAGAATGTTGGTAAAATTGATAGTCAAACTATTTTTCTTATGCTGAATTCTTCATTATATCCTTTGAATTGCATTGTTCATTTTGATTGTTGGTATAATTAAAGGATAAACAATATCAAAAATTTAAAACAACCATTTCTTATAATATTATATATAAAAATCTTTGTTCTAACTATTTAAAAATATTGTATACCACTAATAGTCAAACCACTAATCTCAATGAACGAAAATTTCAGAATATCATAAAAATTAGTATATACTATTTTGCATTTGTTGTTATACTTGTTTGATATACAGATCTTTTCAATATAAGCCACATATAAAATTATTTTGAGTATAATCACTTGTAATCAATAAATCCAATTAGATTGTAATGGCAAAGTAGTGATTTGAATAATAAAGAAGAGTAGCATGGAAGATATTTAGGGCTCGTTTGCTTGGTAGGATTATGTAGGATATATATTTAATCTAATGTAAGTAATTGTTTGGTTGTCACAATTAAAGCCCATCATTAATAAAAAAGTCCCGTATTTTATCCTAAAGTGTTGGGATTATATATCACACCCTCTTGGTGTGATTAATAATATTAGGATTACAAATATTGAGATTAAAGTACCAAATGATGAAATTATCTTTACATATAAACTAAATATAGAATTAATTCACAAATATATATATTTTATATATCAATAAGACTTGAGTTATAGAACTAAGTTTTTAACAAAATACTAAATTATTTGCGTGATTAAATTTATTTTTATAAGATTTTTTTATACAATATTTATCTAAAAAATATAAATTTTTTATATAAAAATTATTTCTTCCATGATAATGAGATTTCATAAATATACTTTTTTTTTTGTAAATTGAAAAATGAATAATATTTTTCAAATATAATGTTTCGCATGACATGAATTTATTTTGTAAAATTACAAACTAATATTCATGAACATATTAGATATAAAATAGTTTAATTTGTGAAATAAGTTAATGGTTTTATAAAATTTGAAAGGAAATTATTTTTTCAAAATAAAAATCAACTCTTTTTTAGGTAATAATAAATTATAAATATTTTGAGAAAAAAGTTTAAAAATAGAGACTCGCTAACTACAATACTATATATATTTAAACCTTTTCAATGAAAACAATTCAATTATTAAAATAAGATTGGGGATGAAGTTGATATTTCACACTAATCATAAGTTACAACCCTAAGTATCAAAACAATTAGCTATTTTAAATTAAGATATCCAAATTAATAATCCAAGCAAGCAAACAAATTATTGATATATTTTCTAGATAATAAATCATACGCTTATCAATCACATCCAATCCTATAATGGCAAACGAGCCCTTAAAAAACCCAAGAAAGTTGATGTTTCCTTGTTACTTTCTTTATTACTCAGATTTCTCAATTTTATGGACTTGTTCCCATTGAATGAAAACAGCGTGTTAGAAATTAATAATACACAACATGGAATAGAAAGAAAGAGACAGTTGATCTATACCTATTTTGTACTCATGTTTGGTTCTTACACTACCCCAAAGAGTATTATAGTCCATCTGTCTGTGGTTGGGATCCAAAAACCAGTTGTATTGCATTTTGGTTCACTTTCATGAAGCATGATCTTTGCTGTCATATTCGTCCAGCCGGCAACTGATTAAATGTTCTAACAAAGTGAGAAATTATTGGACTAATTAAATATCCCCAGAGAAAATGATCTACATCAAACAGGCAAACAGACTGATTTTCTAATTACCTCAACCTCAACAGATTCGCATCTTTCTCTTGTTAAGATTGTCTTGGTGAGTTCATAAATGGGCAACAGCCTGAACTGAAAATTCTGCTGCACTACCTACACACCACCATTTCATTGTCTAAATCAAGTTGCAAACTTGAAGTGTCTGTGTTTATACTGCCAATTAAATTTGATATGTCCTTCTCTCAACTGTTTGTTTCATCTTGATTATTAGATTAACATCGATTCTTAGATAATTTTCCAAACTGTAACAGTATAGTACTGAGAAGAATTGTACAAGTGAACGATTACAAAAGGCAATCATGCTAATACATGAAGCCCATTCTTGATTGCACAACATAAACAAAGACTGCAGGCACTGTTTCCATCAATAGAGATTATAATTCCACAAAATCCAGGCTGCAACCCAGCTAGGATTTGATTTCTTCTCTGGTGGATCCTCTCCTGAACCCATATTTTTGTCTTTTTGGAAATTCCAAACCCATATATATCTTCTTTCTAACTAAGATCCTATTGACATGTGGACAAATAAACGGGCTAAAAGATATGACACAAGACGCTTGAATTTGTTAGGTTCTGAAGATACCCTCTGTATGAACAAATTTATCTTAGTCGGTATTTCATTCACCATGTACCAAAAAGACTAAAGAATGCCCCCAAAAATGAGAAATAGAACTTGTTGAAGTTATGGAAACAGCCACCAAATATGACCAACTTTGAACAAAGCTGCCGGCTGATGGAGAAGATGCAATTTGAGCCGGTCCACATGGCATTAGGAATAAATACTGCATAGATAACTCTTGATGCAACTTCCACCAATAAGCTCCTTGTGAATGTTAAATAATTCAAAATAGCTTTCGCTATCTTTGATACCGATTTAGCAATTTTGCCACATGAAGAATTCTTTGTTTAAAAAGAAATCATTCTAGGGGTTCCCTTCTGTATCTAGTAACTGAAAATGGGGAGTAAAAGCGGCCTTTTCAGGTATGCTGATGGCATCGACAAGTTGCTCATGCTGCTTGGTACTTTGGGGAGCATAGGAGATGGTCTAATGTCTCCACTTAACATGTTCGTTCTAAGCGGTGTGATAGACGAGTATGGAACTTCCAATCATTCCATCTCCAACAGTGTGGTGGACAAGGTATGGATTTCACTTATATTTTGTTACAAGAATTATTGATCTTCAATTATTAGAGTCCTTTCCTTTGTTTGTTCTTCTCTTTCACCAAACAAACAACTATTTTATTTATTTATTTATTTATTCATATTGTTTCTGCAGTATGGCCTGAGGCTGCTCTATGTTGCTCTTGGGGTTGGATTTTCTGCATTCCTCGGTATGCAAAAGTCTCTGCATTTACTCATGCTAGTTTATTCTTCAGCTGTTTATTTGGTAAGGAATAATTTCTCATCAGGACCATGGTTTGATGAATGATGTTATCAGTTGACTTACATACTTGTAGTTTCCCTCGTTTTTTCTTTTTTCTTAAGTTCTTTCTGTTAGTGTCCTACATTGATGAAATAAATAAATTGTGGTCTTTATATATGATTTTGAGAAATCCTCACCTCATGAACTAGCTTTTGGAATTGAGTTAGGCCCAAGGTCCATTTTTTAACATGATATCGAAGTCACCTATTCCCGATGTTGGGCTACCCAGTGTTGTTGGACCACCCATTTCATGTCATTATACGCTCCAGATGTTCATTCTTGGGTGTGTGCAGGGTGTGTTAGTATCCCATATTGGTGAAATAAATAAATTATGGTCTTTATATATGATTTTAGGCAATCCTCACCTTATGAAACTAACTTTTGGGATTGAGTTAGGCCCAAGGTCCATTATTTAACACTTTCTGGCAAAGGAAAAGAACAAGAAAACATTTACTAGTGCATACATATTGATAAAAAACTTGGCTTGCAGATAGAATAAATTCATGCAGAAGCTAACTTCTTAAACTTTAATTTTGACCTTGTTCAGTTCTCCATTGTGACCTTCTTATACAAATGTTGCATGGTTGCTCTTGCAGAAGGACTGTGTTGGACAAGAACTGCAGAGAGGCAAACATCACGCATACGAATGGAATACTTGAGATCAGTACTAAGACAAGAAGTTGGTTTCTTTGACAACCAAGGTGCTTCATTCACCACCTTCAAAGTAGTTTCAAGCATCTCTGCAGATGCACATTCAATCCAAGCTGTTATAGCCGAGAAGGTTCTCTCTTCTTCTTCTTCTTCTTCTTCTTCTTCTTCTTCTTCTTCCTCCATTCTTTTAGTTTCTTTCTATTCTTTTTCTTTTTTTCTTTGTTAAAACTATTATTTCTGTTGATTCAGATACCAAACTGCCTGGTTGATCTCTCTGCATTCATATTCGGCCTACTAGTTGCCTTCTTACTTTCTTGGAGGCTAGCCCTGGCTTCTCTCCCTTGTGCACTGTGTTTTATTGTCCCGGGAGTAGGATTTGGAAAGCTAATGATGAAGCTGGGAATGAAAAGCAAAGATGCATATGAAGTTGCAGGTGGTATAGTAGAACAATGTATATCATCAATCCGAACTGTTTATTCCCATGTGGGCGAGTGCCAAACACTTGATAGATTCAGCCATGCTCTTCAAGAAAGTATGAAACTCGGAATAAAGCAAGGTTTTGCAAAGGGGTTGATGATAGGAAGCATGGGGATAGTTTTTGCAGGCTGGGCATTTGAATCTTGGGCTGGAAGTGTTCTTGTGACTGAAAGAGGAGAAAGTGGTGCCCGAGTATTTATAGCAGCTATCTGCATTGTCCTTGGAGGATTGTGAGCACCTTTTCTTGATTAAATCACTCTAATATGAACTCTAGAATATGATATAACAAATATGGTATGATATTCTTTTGTAGACATGTTTTAATGATTCACCTTTTGTATTCTTGTAATATCCAGCTCCTGTATGAGTGCACTTCCTAATCTCTCATTCATTGTGGAGGGTTCCGCTGCTGTTACTCGGATTTTTGAGATGATTGACCGTATTCCTGAAATAGACTCGGAAGATGACAAAGGGAAAGTTTTATCTTATGTGCATGGAGAAATTGAGTTCAAGGAAGTTTATTTCAGTTATCCATCAAGAGCAAATGCACCAATTCTTCAGGCGTTCAATCTTAAAGTAAAAGCTGGTAAAACAAGCCTTGTAGGAGGAAGCGGTTCTGGCAAATCCACAGTTATTTCCTTGCTTGAAAGGTTTTATGATCCTGTCAGAGGAGATATTCTGCTTGATGGGCACAGAATAAACAGACTCAAGGTTAAATGGTTGAGATCACAGATGGGGCTGGTAAATCAAGAGCCAATTCTCTTTGCAACATCCATAAAGGAAAATATTTTGTTTGGAAAGGAAGAAGCTTCAATGGAACAGATTATAAATGCAGCTAAGGCTGCAAATGCACATGACTTCATCATCAAATTACCAGGGGGATATGAAACACAGGTTATTAGCCTATCCAATAACCTTTTCATTATAGGTGTTTTATGCTTGAGTTGCTCAAGTTTTGATTTTGATATCAGGTGGGCCAGTTTGGATTTCAGTTATCAGGAGGGCAGAAACAAAGGATTGCAATAGCAAGGGCATTGCTTAAAGATCCAAGAATTCTTTTGCTTGATGAAGCTACAAGTGCTCTTGATACACAATCTGAAAGAATAGTGCAGGATGCCATAGATCAGGCCTCACTTGGAAGGACGACGATTGTGATTGCTCATCGCCTCACCACGATCCGTAATTCTGATATGATTGTGGTTCTGGAGTCGGGGAGAGTCGTGGAATCAGGTTCTCATGATAGACTGATGCAAATAAATAACGGAGGAGGTGGAGTTTACTCCAAAATGGTGAAGTTGCAGCAACCAGCCACACAGAGTGATGCCTCTTCTCATCTCCATCCCTCCATGGAGAAAAGAAATCAAAGAAACATGATATATGGAAAGCCTTACAGCGTTAGATCGAGCTGGCAAAACAGTCCTGCTTCCCTATTTAGCCCAGCTTTAACCGTGAGTGTGGTTCCCTCAATCAACACCGTTTCTTATTACGATTCTGAAGATGAAACAATAGACGCCACCTCTTGTCCCGGTCTTTCACAGTGGCGGTTAATTCAAATGAATTCACCAGAGTGGAAGAGAGCCTTGCTGGGGTGTCTAGGAGCTGTCGGCTTTGGAGCAGTTCAGCCTCTTAATGCCTATTGCTTGGGATCTGTTGTTTCTGTATACTTCAACAATGACAGATCAAACATAAAATCAGAAACCTCATTTTACTGTGTAATCTTCTTAGGTATAGCTGTTGTGAGCTTCTTTGCCAATCTACTCCAACATTACAATTTTGCCGTCATGGGAGAGCGACTAACCAAGAGGATAAGGGAGAAGGTTCTTCAAAATATTCTTACATTTGAGGTATGTTGGTTTGACCTGGATGAGAACACAAGTGCTGCAGTTTGCGCTCGACTGGCCACAGAAGCCAATGTAGTTCGATGTCTTGTAGGAGACCGTTTGTCGTTATTGGTTCAGGTCTCCACAAGTGCTTCTGTAGCTTTTATGCTTGGACTAATCCTCACTTGGAGAGTTTCCATAGTGGTAATAGCCATCCAGCCCTTAATCATTGCAAGCTTCTACTCAAAAAGCATTCTGATGAGAAGAATGTCTGCTAGAGCCCAAAAGGCGCAGAACGAAGGAAGCCAGCTAGCAAGTGAAGCGGTGGTCAATCACAGGACTATTACTGCATTCTCCTCTCAGAGGAAAATTCTAGGCCTCTTTGCAGCTACTCTAAAAGGGCCACGAAAAGAGAGCATAAAACAATCATGGTTTTCTGGGATAGGATTGTTTACTTCCCAATTTCTAACAACAGCTGCTATAGCTTTGACATATTGGTATGGAGGGAGGCTGATGAATAAGGGACTAGTGAGCTCAAAGCATCTATTTCAAGCTTTCTTCATCTTGATGAGCACCGGTAAGAACATTGCAGATGCAGGAAGTATGTCATCTGATTTGGCTAAAGGCAGCAACGCCGTCAGATCTGTTTTTGCAATTTTGGACAGAAAAAGTGAGATTGATCCAGACAGCTCTGATGGTTTCAAGATCAAGAAAGGATTACAAGGACGGATAGAGCTAAAAGGTGTGTTCTTTTCCTATCCCTCAAGGCCGGAGCAGATGATCTGCCAGGGCCTTAATCTCAAGATCAAAGCTGGAAAGACAGTGGCACTTGTCGGACAAAGTGGTTCAGGCAAATCAACCATTATTGGATTGATCGAAAGATTCTATGATCCGATAAAAGGAACTGTTCTCATAGATGATCAAGATATCAGAAGCTACAACTTGAGAGACTTAAGATCTCACATCGCACTAGTGAGCCAGGAGCCGATGCTTTTTGCTGGAACCATCCATGAAAACATAGCATATGGAAAGAAGAATGCCACAGAATCTGAAATTAGGAAAGCTGCAATGCTTGCTAATGCTCATGAATTCATAAGGTATATATGCTGAGCTTCCTATATTTTTATTCTCAGTTGGTGCATGAATCATTTTAATATTAAAAATATCCTATATGACCTTTCACATTTCTCCATTAAAGATGAGAAAATGGTGAGATTATGATGAAGTTTTTCCACACCTATAAATATGAGCCATTTCTACAACTACTACATCATAAAGAGATAGAGAGAGTGATATTAGTTGAAGGAGTTAGTTGTTATTTGCAGTAGGGCGTTGAACTCAAAAGCTTGTCAAGAGCTTTTGAATTATATGACATTGTCTATTGTATCTTGGAGGGGACAAGTGTTGAACCAGTAACAAGTTTCTACTGTAGTGGCTTAATCTCCTTAAAGAGAGCGCGATATTCGCACTTCAAATGCAGTCTCTGGAGATTTTCTTATTACTCTTCAACTGTAATTGTACTTTTACTAAGATTCATTATGTGTAATGCAGTTCACTGAAAAATGGATATCAAACTTACTGTGGAGAAAGAGGAATCCAGCTTTCAGGAGGACAGAAGCAACGGATCGCCCTTGCACGTGCAATCCTCAAGAATACATCAATCCTTCTGTTGGATGAGGCGACCAGTGCCCTGGATAGCATGTCGGAAAATCTAGTCCTAGAAGCACTCGAGAAAATGATGGGTGGGAGGACTTGTGTGGTCATAGCTCATCGTTTGTCGACTATACAGAAGGCGGACTGCATAGCGGTGATCAAGAATGGGAAGGTTGTGGAGAAAGGATCACATGCAGAACTTGTTGGTATTGGACGAGGGGGCTCATACTATTCACTCATCAACTTACAATATGGCTATTATTCTTCTTAATTAGCAGGATGGGAAGATGACCCTGGCTTGTAATAGAGGTAATATATAGTATAGTTTATGGGAGAGGGAAATTTTCATGACGGCATGTGGGGGGTCGGACTGGGCTAAACTTTGGCGATGTAAACAATGGATGGATCAGCCTGGACAATCTATGTATTCATGTACATGCAAACAAGGCCTAAATAGTTTTCCTGCCCAGCATTTGGTAATCCTTGCTGTGAGTGACGAGAGAACAATTAGTAAGAAATAATTAAGTAGATGCCCCTAAATTTTGTGTAAATTGCAACTATCTAACGAGTGAAATTTGGTGGGCGAAATAGAGACGTTCACCTTCCTTCTTTTTCTTTTGTTTTTTTTCTCCTGTTAGATTCAAAATGCTAACTTTACACTTTATGCGAGACTTATATGGCAGACACTACAAAAAATGCAATATTAATGACAAAATAAAAATTATTACTAATGACATGGTATAAAATGACGATAATAGCTTTTATTTTGTCACTAATGATGTTTTTTAAATGACAATAATTTTTATTTTGTCACAATTAGAAATCGTGGCACGTTGTCCTTGTGTGCATAAATTTACTAATTATACATAATACAAAGTTAATTATAATGATAAACAATAAAAAATTATTTTTTGCAAATAATACAAATAAATATATGATAATACAATTTTAATAATAACTATACTAAATAACCTGCAACCCTTTTTTTTTTCAAACCAATCAATTTAGAAAAAAAATTGATAGTGAAAAATTCATCAAATAAAAGTGGTGTAAAATACATAATAATTCTAATCGCAAATAAATTAGAATTATTTATGAAGTCAAAAATTCAATGCAAAATTAGTGAGGATTTGCCGGTTTGAATGAGTAATGCTTGTATCCATTTCTTTCCAATCTCATTTTCTTATTTTTTCTATGGAATAGAAACAAAATCTCAACAATGAAATATTTGCATTTAAAAAACATACACACACACACACATTATTGAAATATCATTCACATAGAGAATTGAATAATTTATCCTCAATGATGAGAATTGGAATATGACTTGTGTAACTTTTCATTTCAATTATAATTATACCCATAATTTTGTTTGGGTGTTAATATTATACTTTGAGAGTAAATTTGGATTAATTAAAAGTTGGTATGAGTACTACCCAATTTGAAATTCTTATCATTCCTACTCTTAACAATAATTGATTATTAAATCAATTCTTTTTAATGTTTGAATGTCTTTTAGGGGTAAAAGTTGGAAAAGTAACAAAAATAAGAAATAACTTCAACTTTTGAGAGAAAAAAACCTTTCTATTTTTAATAGTATAGATATGATTCAATGGTGACAAAAGTTAAAATTTTAAGTTGTCATAATTAGTAATTAGTAACACCTTTATGGTGACAACCTAACGACAATAAAAAATATGTCACTATAATTTGTGACAAGATCTTCATTGTCATTAAGTTAACATTGTAGGTGTGTCACTAATTGTCAATGGTAACAACTTAAATGTTGAATTGGTCATATTTAATTTGTAAAAATGCATTAAGATGACAAAGCAAAATTTTTTGTCATCTAATATTTATAATTAGTGACGATTTTTATATTATGACTTACTATTTTATTAATTTATCTTTTATATATATATATATATATATATATATAATAAGACCAAAGGCCACTCGATGAGATGTTCAATCAAAAGATGATAAGTGAATGCATGTTCCATATATAGTTAATTTCTTGTGCATCTTTTATCTACCCATTTCTTCTGCTACAATTTTAAACAAAATTTTTCCTGGACTTCCTCAAAATATACTAGTGATGAGGGTTCGATCCGTCAGGGACCGGTTTGATGGAGTTACTTGTTGGGATTTGACCTTGGAGATCGATTCTCTAGTGGTGGAAAGTGCTGAATCCTGCAATCACACAACAAACGTCAGGTTAGCCGATGAGCCATCGGCTATAGCATTCTGACGCTCAAGTCAGTATGGATCGACGAGATAACCCGAGCAACAGAGTAAGGGTTGTTTTGTATATATTGGAGCATACCTTAGGAAGGTTGAGGTGAGAATATTTATAGCCTTCTCCTTTTGGGGAATTGTCTGAGATGCCCTTAGTATGTTGAAAGGGCCTTCTCCCTAGCGCGATGGGTGATTAGTCATTTCCTCTCTCTGTATTGTTCCAGGCAATTGCCCTTCCAGGTTTTAGGGGTAGGGTAGTACACTGTTGAAGTGCTTGCTGCGCCAGACAATAATGGGGTGGCACGCGCCATTAATGCGGCGGCATGCCGCCTATCAGTGCATTTAATGCGGCAGAGGCACACCACGCATATCTCGACCTCCAAGGTCGAGATACGAAACTGCTCAGTAATCTACAGTGCCCGGATTGGCATCGCGAGTCGACTAACGAGTTTCGTTCTGCTCGAGGATATCCTAGTCGACAGATGAGGTCTGGCGTACTGTTGGGCTCTAGAGGTAGGATGGACTTAGGACTATGCCTCCGGGCCCATACAGTTTGGGCCTAGTCACTTGAGTCATCCCATATCAACTAGGTTAATTATCTTTATCTAACAATTTTCTAGCCCATTTGGATATGCTTTTATTTTTATTTTCAACATTTTTAAAGTTGAAAAATTAGTTATAATTAATTTTGTAAATGAAAATAAAATTGTATCTAGATGTTTTGTATATAAATAATGATTAGGATAACTATAGAGTTGAAAAATTAGTTTTGTTTATACTTTTATGTCTTAAGACATGTTTTTTAAAATATATGTATATTTAATTATTTTGGAATTATAGTGTATATTTTAAGCAAATAGAATTTGAATTTGATTAATTTGATAAGAGGATGACATGAAAGATTTGGGAGAAATTAAAAATTGAAAATAAGAAATATTTTCAATGAAAGTTTGTATAAATTGAAAGTTTTCAATTTTCAAATAGTGAAGAAAATAAAAAGAAACTTAAAAAATGAAAGCAATCAGGCCCAAATCATCTTTCTAATTTTATATTCTCACTTGATATTGCAACTAGCTTTTAACCCGTACGTCGCGTCGGGCAATAATTTTAAATTTAAAAATTTATTGTATTTAATTGTAACTATAATTTAGCAATTGGTTTTTTTTTTTATTTATAAAGATTACATATATTAAACAAAGAACACTAATTTTAAAAAAAGGGGTAAATAGCAGACAGTCCCCCAACATATAAGGTCATGTGCACTTTGTTCCCCCAACCATTGCAGATGTGCGAAAAGATTACCCAACCTTCGCTAAATGTGCTTGAATACCCCATCGTTCCATTTTCTAGCAAAATATTCTACTAGAGAAGCTGAAATACTTTGGATATGTTGCACTTTACCTCCTGAACTTTAACAAAATGTGTATTTAACACCTTAATCATTCTAAAGTGTAGCACTTTTATCATTAGATTTTATTTTTGTGGAATTAAGTGAAATAGTTTATACAAAATATTATCATACACTAGTCACTTATCAATATATAGACAGTTAAATCAATTTAAGCAATTATATATTTACAAATTAATTTTATAATTATATTTTACTTAGTTTATATGAATAAGTTGATTAAAACTAATTTTAAAATTATATCCTAATTGATTTTGTATCAATATAACATTATGCATATTTGTTAGCAAATGAAATTAAATATTTTTAATTTAAATAGAGTAATAAATGAGAGAGATAATATTGATATTAAAATCTACATTATTTACTGCCAATATTCATCCAACTAATGTCATCTATCTTATATATTCTTATTCAAATTAAAACCCTAAACTACTTACACTCTTAATTAAACAAATAAACACAAATTTATAAGTACATCTTAACAATCATTTGGTATAACTCTAAAATTATTTTTTAATTATCTTGTACACATTAATTTAGAAAATTTTGTACCATTAAGTTGTTATAGATTTTAGATAACTCAAATTGACTGAACTAGTGATATATGGACAATTAAGTAATATATAATAACAATATTTGACAAAATATTTGACTTTATTCCATCGAAATATGAATTTAAGGCTAAGGGTAATATTTTAAAGTAGTTTAGGTGGCTAAATATAATTTTTTTTAAACATCAGGGGGCAAAGTGCAACAACATTTAAATATGCCACCGAAAAATTGGAACATATGGGGTATTTAAGCACATTGAATAAATATTGGGTAATCGTTCCGCACACTTACAATGGTTGGGGGGCAAAGTGCAAATAGCCCTATACATTGGGGGTTGTCTGTTATTCACCCTTAAAAAAATTAACAGAAATTTTATTCGATACAATTTAGGGTAAATAGTAGCAACCCCCCAACGTGTAGGGTCATGTGCACTTTGCCCCCCAACCATTGCAGATGTGGGAAAAGATTACCCAACCTTCGCCAAATGTGCTTGAATGCCCCATCGTTCCATTTTTTGACAGAATATTCCACCGGAGATGTTGAAATACTTTGGATATGTTGCACTTTACTTCCCGAATTTTAACAAAATGTGCATTTAACACCTTAATCATTCTAAAATGTAGCACTTTTATCGTTAGATTTTATTTTTGTGGAATTAAGTGAAATAGTTTATACAAAATATTATCATACACTAGTCACTTACCAATATATGGACAGTTAAATCAATTTAAGCAATTATATATTTACAAATTAATTTTATAATTATATTTTACTTAGTTTATATGAATAAGTTGATTAAAACTAATTTTAAAATTATATCCTAATTGATTTTGTACCAATATAACAATATGCATATTTGTTAGCAAATGATATTAAACATTTTTAATTTAAATAGAGGAATAAATAAGAGAGATAATATTGATATTAAGATCTACATTGTTTGTTGCCAATATTCATCCAACTAGTGTCATCTATCTTATATATTCTTATTCAAATTAAAACCCTAAACTACGTACACTCTTAATTAAACAAATAAACACAAATTTATAAGTACATCATAACAATCATTTGGTATAACTCTAAAATTATTTTTTAAATTATCTTATACACATTAATTTAGAAAAAATTGTACCATTAAGTTGTTATAGATTTCAGATAACTCGCATTGACTAAACTAGTGATATATTGACAATTAAGTAATATATGATAACAATATTTGACAAAATATTTGACTTTATTCCACCAAAATATGAATTTAATGCTAAGAGTAATATTTTGGGTTAATTACATTAAACCCCCCAACCTATGGCCCTCGTTGCACATTGCCTCATAACCGTTATCGATGTGCAATTTTACCTCTAAACTAATTAAAATGTTCGCCGATACCACCTTTAGTCATTTTCAGTGGAATCTATGAGGAATATTCTGTTCCTTGCACATCACTGTGCATGGCAACGGGGCGGGTTTTGCTGGACCTAGGACCCGCCCCGCTTGACATTTGCTTGATCCAGAACCTGCCCTACCCTGTCTTTCATTTGGCTCCTCCCCGCCCCCCATTTGGCCCCGAACTCGGCGAGTTTAACCCACTTAACCCGGGATGTCCCCTTTTTTTTTTTTTTTTTTTTGCTTTTTTTCAACTTTTTCTTTTTCCCACAAAATAAAATTTTCCTGCATTTAGACTCAGAAATTGTCATGTTCAATTTAATTTTAGTTCTTGGGCATGTAATTCTTAATTTACTGCTTCCCTTTTTTCCAAAATTCTGGAAATTGGCAGGTTTCAAGCTGGTCGAAAATTTTAAGCCAAATCCTTATTTGCCAGATTTTTAATTTCTTTCATGAAATTTGCAAGACATTCTGTTTAACATTTGTTTTGAAAATTGGCCGAGGCTTTGAAGACTCCTTGAGATCTTATCCCCTTCTTCTTAACCAACCAGGCACGGCAGTCAAAAAATACAATTCATTGTCTCATTTGACTTCAATTTACTCACAATATAAGACTCATGCTATTTCATAGACTTTCATTTCACTCACCACATTAACTTGCAAATAACACAAAATAAAACATCCTGTTTAAATTCTCCAAATAGTTGACATCAAGCAATTTAAAACATTCCGTTTAAAAGATTCAATCACACAAATTTCTTCAATCAAATTTAAGCACCAAACAACTAACTTATGGTCTCACTATCACAATCTCCTTGATCATCTTCTTCCTCATCAAGCATTGTTGGACAAGTCTTTAATCCACCAATAGTTGAACAAGTACCTAAACAATTAAAACAAATAAAATATGTAAATTATGTTAATTGCTAAATGTATATAAAATTTGATCAAGTATTATTGAAAATTCACTTACCATTTGCCTCATTCCATAACCATCGACGACCGCACATTAATGCCTCCAAAGTAGAGGGAATTAGCCTACTACGATGAGGGCTGACCAATCTTCCACTACTATTAAATGCAGACTCAGATGCAACTGTTGAAATCGGAATTGCTAAAATATCTCTTGCCATCTTCTGTAAATGAGGATATTTCACTCCATTTGTCTTCCACCAACTTAACACATCAAAATTTGGAGTTCTTGGCAAGACACTTTCCTCTAAGTACATATCCAGTCCGATGTCATAGACACTTTAGTGGTAGGATTTGAACTTAAAGCCACATATTGGTCATACATATCTAGAGGGTCACTCTCAAATGGATCATTAACACTAGAAGCACAAGATGACATTGTATTTCCCAAGCTTCCAAGACCACTAACATTCGAGTTATCATTTGATGTTGTAGCTCTAGATCGATATTCACTCAATAGATCATAGCAATTTTGACAAACATCATCAATTTTATGCTGTGATCTATCACCATAAATTAATGGGAAGTAAAATTCAACCAACTTCATTTTATACCTAGGATCCAAAATAGCAGCAACCCCCATCATAATATGACAATTATCCCAATACTTTGAATATTTTTTCAACATCTTTTTAGCCATATCCCGAATCATCACATTCAGACTCTTCACCCACTCATATAATTTCAATTTAATATCATAAATTTTTGGAAAATAGAAGTTAGAAGTGGGATAGAGAGTACCAGAAAACATCTCTGTCACTTGATAAAAGATTTTTAATTTCCCACAAATTTCAATTGCATTCTCCCAGTCTTCTTCAGCTGGTAGGCTTTTGTAGTGATTCTCTCGATAATAAACTTGTGGAAACATATCTTTATATGCTATAGCAGTTTCTAGCATAAAAAAAGTAGAGTTCCAACGAGTTTTACAATTTAGAGACAATTTCTTACTACAACCAATATGCAACTGACGAGCAACTTCCTCAAATTTTTCTACTCTTGTAGGTGAAGCAGTCCAATATATGATACTATCACATATCCTTTTAATTGCATCACTAATAATTTCCAAACCATCTTTCACAATCAAATTCAAAATATTAGCACAACAGCGCATATGAAGTACCTTTCCATCCAATAGCATATCTTTCTTTAGGAGCTTGTTCAAGAGATGATGAAGCATGGCATCATTGGTTGTGCAATTATCTACGGTGATTGATGACAATTTTCGATCAATATTCCAATCCATTAATGATTCAGCAAGAAGATCAGACAACACTTCAGCTGTGTGTGGAGCTGGAACATATATGAACCTACAAACTAAGAAAATGCAATAAGTACATTTTTTAGTATATATAACAAAAATGAAACAATTTAAAGTTAGACATACCTCAAAATGCAATTTTGTAAAATCCAAGAGTCATCAATATAATGCTCAGTAATAGCCATGAAACCTCTTTTGTTGTTGCTCGAAGTCCACATGTCAGTTGTGATAGCAACTCGGCACTTAAGCTTGTCCAATAATTGATAACACTTGGCTTTCTCAACATTGTAAATCTTAAGAATATCATTTTTGAGAGTATTGCTTGAGATTATATTAAAGCATGGTTAGAGACTAGCAACAAATCTTCGAAACCCAAGATGCTCAACTATAGTAAGTGGATAATCATGTAACATAACCATCATCGCAAGCTCATGTCTTGAGTCTTCTTGATTGAAAATATGTGTTGCAAGCTCCTGGCTTCCCACACTTTTCTTGCTTGCCATAAGGAAACTTTGACGAATATCCATTTTTCTTGGTCGCTTTTTACAAGCCCTATCATAATGTTTCATCATATGTGTGGTTCCAAAATCAGGTGGAGCTTTGAGGCGAACCTTGCAGTAGTTACACTCAGCATATTAGATGTGTCGACTTTCAATCTTTTGAAGTGGTTCCATGCCTCGGATTCGTTTCCTCTTACTATTATCTTCAAAAATATCCTCACGCATGCTATTATCTTCATTATTGTCCTCAGAGGCCATTTCCAATCCCACATTGCTCTCTTGAATACTGATAGATGGTTGAGAATTATTTCCTTCTTCAGATTCCATCTGTGATGTCATTCAAAAAAGAAAAAGAAAAAGTATTACTTAACTAGTAGTTAAATATAATTATTTGATAAAAATATGAAATTCAGAGAAGTACTTGAGTGAGAAATTTAAAGTTAATAATATAAACAGTGGTAAATAATTCAAGTAGCAATGTAGCATGAAGTTAGCCAATAGTCAGAAGTTCTAGAGTTTTTCTTCACATTTTTTATCAAACCTAAACACTGTACTCACTTAGTTTTGTAACATTATTAACATGTATATATTATGAATCAGTAAACCAGAGTTCTAATCCTCTCTGGTTTGAGTCAATTACTGATCTATATAAAATTTGAGTAACTTAATTTAGACCATGATCAAATTCACCCTCTACAAATCTCTAATTGCAACTATTTTATGTCCATACATAATTCATCTGCCCCTTGTTCTTAAATTATTAATATAACAATTTAGAAATAATAAAATGATTCATTTTTGTTCGTAACAGAAGAACAAATCAATCAGAAAAATTACAAAAAAAAATAAAAAAAGGAAAAGAAAAGGAAAAAGCTAATAAAGTATAAAACATTTAACTGATTCAAAGCAAATAAAACTACACAGCTCTAATCTACTAATATTTTGACAATATCACATGATAATCCATAGAATCCTTACTTTCTTCCACCAAATAAATTGAAAACATTACAGTTAAATAGTGAAGAAAAATTCAATTATCTTACCGAGTGGTCTTCGAAATTTGTAAACCCAATCTGGCCGAACTTCATAAATTCTTCACTGGAGAAAGTCACTAGTTAATTTGGAATAATGGTCGGCAGCAAGCATGAAGCTAAGTGTAAGTGTGTAACCAGCTTGAGAGAAAAATAATAGGAAGAGAGATTTAGTCGCCTGGCAATAGCGGGAGGGAGGAGAAAAATAATTGAAAGAGACGTGAGCCCTAGTTTCTAATTTACTATATGTATATATTATATTTACTTAATTTATTAATATATATGGGGCGGGTCCAGGGTGGGTTTAATTAAACCCGTAACCCGCCCCGGACTCGGCCGTGTCCGAAATATTTTGACCCGATACCCGCCCTAAATCCATTTAATTAGACTCAAACCCGCCCCATTAGGGACGGGGCCCCGGATTACCCGGACCCATTGTCATCCCTACACATCACGTGCCCAATGCGTGTGTTGGCCCTGGGCATTTTCGTTTGTTCGCAAAATCACAAAATAGTAAAGACATTTTTCACTTTCACCTAACCCGCCAAACAAGAGAGAGAGAAAGGGTCTTCTTCTTCTTCTTCTTCATGTTGTCTTCTTTAGAAATTAGGGCAGAAAAATTTTCCGCCATGGATGGAATTTGTAATTGCAGAAGGCCAACTGTGAAGAAGACATCTTGGACCGATTTGAATCCTGGAAGAAGATATGCCATTTGCTCCAAGTTCCGGGTAGGATTCAAGTACCAAGTGTTTGTGTGTGTGTGTTTTCTTTTCCGCTCTTTTTTCCTTTTTGCTGTGGGTTAGTGGGTGGAAGAAAGTTCCTTTATTTTGCTAAAATTTTGGAGTTTAAAACGCTACAGGAATCTGGAGGGTGCAACTTTTTCAACTAGATTGATTCTCCAATGTGTGAACGGTCTCGGCAAATAATACATGGGTTACTGCGCAGATTGAACAAGCTTGAAGATGAAATAACAAGAAAGAAATCAAGAGAAAGGTGGCTTTGGTTTGCTCTTTTCTATGCATCTACTGCATTATTTAACTTTCTACTGCAAATGGAGGAGAAATAAAGACAAAGATGGGAGTTGGAGTTTTGTGTTCAATGGATTGGATTTAAGTATCAAGTTCTATGTCATTTTTGTTTGCAATTGTACAGACATAAAGAACTTGACACTATTAGATGTAATGTATGAAAAATGAAGTAGGTTATGTATGTATCATGAATGATATTAATGTCAGGGCTATTTTGGTTATTCTATGAAGAATGAAGTAACTTATGTATGTATCATGAATGATATTAATGTGAGGGCCCTTTTGGTTATTTTGACATGTAGTAGGATTTCTTCTGACATGAATGAATGTGAGGATTTATTCAAAATGTGAGGTCCTATTGGATTTATTCTGAAATGAATTATATTCCAACATGTAGTAGGATATTGCTAATAGCTCATGTACATGCCAAATTGCTTCAAACTATCCAAATAAAATGAACCAAGATAAACCAAATTGACCCTTTAACTAAATGGACCACCTTTCATTCCAACCATCAATCTGTAAAAGCATTACATTGTTCCTTTCCACTGTATTGAATCTTTCATCACACATTTAACAAAAATCTGTTCTTATAAACCATTGTTGTCATAACATCATACAAAAAATACCAAATCATTCCCCAAAATGACTCAATTATCAACTATACTTAACATATCAATACATCTAAAATAGTAATACTTTGCTGCTCATTGAAAAACAGAACATTTCTTCATAGATCAAAAAATCCTGAGTAGCAGCCCCAAGTTCTTATTGCTTAGTGCAAACTGGCAGTTCCTCAATCTGCTGTTCATATTCTTCATGAAAAGATTGTGAAGCTTTACCTTTTCCTTTGCTCACCTATATTCCAAACAAAATCAACAGACATTAAGAAAAATAATTAACTATATGGATGGTTAATAAACTATGTATCTCAACCTAAAAAGGAGGAATACTATGTACTACCTGCTTAGTTGGCTTTATGCTATCAATAGGCTTTGTGTTGCCAACAATTTTTTCTTTCCCTTTAGTTTCCTATATACCACACCATTGATCAACCACATTATTGAGCATATGCAAACATAAGAATGACAATTCATAAATACCTTCTTGTTGCTCCTAGATGGATAAGTGTAACCTGCAGTTTCTAATGGAACTTTAGATGCAACATCTTCAGTTTTTGGTCCTATAAATTGAGCTCCAGCACCTTCATTATAGATTTGTGCGACTTTATCAATAGCCACATCATTCTTCATAGATTTGTTCTTCTTCTTAATGGGTAGCTTTTTTGGCTTTGATGGTGGACCTACTTTTTTGACAGGGCCTGCAACAGACCTTTGGCTGATGGGAAATGGTTCCAAACTAGCACCTCTCAACTGCAAAGCACAAACATATAGTCTTTAACTTAAACACCAATCAAATCATTAAATTAAATCAAAGAGCAAACTAAACTAAATATCATTCACCACAATACTCCTTGTGACTCTGTTTGTTTGGGAAATGGTGGACTCAGTTGTAGTGCAAAGTTGTTTCCTCTTCCTATTGCATCCCTATCAAATGAGAAAGAAAAATTCATTACAAGTAAAACACAATATATTAAGCAGAAGACAAGAAAATATAGAGCACATAATAGATAAAACTTACAGATGGTTTAGCCTTTCTTGATGTTTCTTTCTTAGCGATTCTTTCTGTTAAGTGGACAACTCCTTAAATTGTGGCCTTGCACACCACACAGCCTGCATTTCATGATCATTCATTGTCTTCCCAACTTTCCTGAGGTCTCACCAACATTTTTCACTTTCACTCCATTTTTCTTCTTCTCTTGCAACTCCTCAATTGACCTCCTTATGTCTTATTTTTTAGGCCTCCTAAGCATTTTTTCTCTCACATGAGGAAGTAGTATAGCTGTATTAGAAGCTGACCACTCATCAGGCCCATGAAGGGATACCATCAAGTGGCTATACACCCTCAAAAAAGTGTCCTTGTGATAGCACACATTCACATAATCCTCAGGTTTGAATCCCATGAAATATAAGCTAGAAATTGCATGTGCACATGGGATCCCAGTCAGCTGTTAGTTTCTGCAGCTCCAATTTTTTTCTTCTACATGGATAGTGAACTTATCACCATAAGATCCTTCAATTTCAAACTGCTCATGTCCATTCCAATGGGCAATGAAGTCCATGCTCTTCTTCTTGTTCTCCTCAACAATTTTTTGAACATTTGGACAAATATCTCCCTTACACTTCATCATGTTATCTCTCTTCACATATAATCTTTTCATTAAAGTTATCCTTATTGTTTCAAGCATATCCATAATTGGCTTGCTCCTAGCCTCTAAAATCAAAGCATTAAAACTCTCACACATGTTGTTCAATAGAATATCACATTTGGGATATGTACTGAAATAAGATCTAGACCAATGAGTAGCAGGCCTCTGAGCAAGCCATTTAAATGCATTCAAGTCTCTTTCTCTCAACTCTTTCAGCACTCTCTCAAAATCAACAATTCTTGTGGCCTTAGCAACTCTCCAAACTATCATTTTCAATGCTAAACCCTTATGAATTGCTTTAAAATTGTTGTACAGATGCATGACACAAAATCTATGGTCACAGTTTGGCATTAGCGTTTGAACAACATCTAACAAGCCTTTTTGCTTCTTAGACATTATTATCCAATTCCTAGCTTCACTTGTTATATTCAAATCAGCTATTAACAACTGTAAAAACCAAACCCAACTGTTTTTTTTCCTTCTCCACCACAACATAAGCAAAGGGGATACATATAGTTATTAGGATCTATCCCTACTGCACATAGTAGGATCCCACCACAATTTGTCTTTAAATGGCAACCATCTAAGCAAATCACTGGCCTACATTGGAGAAAACCTTTTTTCAATGACCCCCAACAACAATAAAACCTTTTAAACACTAACTTGCCGTCAACTTCTTTTGTTTCTATTCTCACAGTTATATCTTTGTTACTCCTAATGATCTCAGCTGCATACTTATAAAGCATGCCATATTGTTCCAGCTCAGAACCAACAAACATTTGTGCAACCTTGACCTTTGCTCTATACATTTGGAACATGCTAAATAACAACTTACACTCTTTTTGCACCACAGACTTCATTGACCCTATAGGCCACCTAGGATCAGTTCTTATCTTTTTCCTATACTTATTTGCAACCTATTTAGAGTTAGCAACCGCCACTCTCTCTGCCTTGAACACTCATGCACTCTAGACAGTGTCTTAACTTGCATTATATCCTCACCATGTATCTTAGAAACATAGATTTGCCAAGGACAGTTTGTATGTTTGCATTTCACCTGCACCTTATCTTTATCATTTTTTGTGAACACAAACTCCCTACCATTCATGATTGAGTGATGTCTAACAGCTTCCCTAAAGGTCTTAGTGTTAGGAAAACACAATCCAAGCTCAAAATGAGGTTCATTCATGTCAACTTGTGGGTTAAAAACTTCAAAGCCATCATGTTTAATGTGATCTCTCAAGTTGGAAGTCCCCTCAGGTTTTGAAATTGAACTTGTATCTACTATTTTGCTGTTGAACCCACCCACTTGAATATCTACATCAACTAATTCCTCCTCTGACAAATTATTCTCACTATCTACCAAAATATCAGAATAATTTGAATCATCCCCCAAAGACTGCTCATCATCACTACAACCACTATCATTAGTCTGCAACAATCCTTCCTCATCTATTGCTGCATGATCATCAGCTTTACCCCCCACATCAGATTCATTTTCCTCCACTACCCTACCCTCTTCCTCAACCACATCATTCTCTACTACCCTACCCTCTTCCTCAGCTACATCATTCCCACCATGCTCCTCTTCATCATCACCTACATAATCTAAACTCTCTTCAATGTCAGGTAATATCTGGCTAAATTCATTAGTGGACTCCATTAGACTGGAACTTTGCCCCTCCCTGTCCGAATGATGTTAGAAAACCCCAACTACCATTTCCTCATCAATGAAATTTACAAGACTAAGTGCATCATTATCAGTCTCCATCAAACTTATAGCAGCATAGTCAATACCCCCAACTCTGCTATAGTAGAAGGCAACACATGTCATGTCTATACTTAAAAGCTTAGCCATTCCACATATTTCAATCATAGATATCTCATCTTGGCAACAGTAATCAAAATGACCTATTTTTCCTCCTACATATACCCTATGACCAAGCTCACAGAACTACCCACTACAATGCATTCTGATAGTGAAATAGTCAGTATTAGAACCTGCAGAATAAAATGGAAGGAAGGAATTTTTATAAGTCTACAAGCAACTCAGTACAAAAAAGAATGCTTTTTAAATTGTTTTTAAGTCTTAAAGTGCGTAGGGCTAAATGCACACACTTACATAAATGACATGTGGTCCCCTATTCACAAACACAGTTGAACAGAAAACATGTGGGGGGCTTCAATTGGACCTTTTTTTTCCCAACAACCAACAACAACCTTCAATAAAGTAATCAGATGCCAAATAAAAGTTAAAAAAAAAAAAAAAGATAAGGCAACACACTTTAGCATATAGTCAAAGCACATATAGCGAATGGAACCCACAAAACATTGAGAAAAAGACATAAACTGCAATATTTCTTTTCATAAATTTATAAAATACTCAATCGCTGCAAAATATGGTCAGATTTCGCCAAACCCAACAAATTTGTGTACAAACCAAAAACCCTATCCAAGCCTTACAATAAACAAAATACACGAAGAAAAATGGTTCAACAAACTTACCGTAATCTGGTGCACTTCTTCCTACTGGAATCACGTCTTCCTTTTCTCACATTTTCCAGCCCATTGCTTCGTCTCTTTTCTGGGTTCTTGAGAAATACAGAGAGGAAAAGAAAAAAGCCCCTAAGCCTAATTTTAGATGAAATGAAGGTAAGACATCTGGGTTCGTTTTTTTTTTTTAAGTTTTCTTTTTTAGTTTAGGTTTTTCCTTTTTCATTTTCTTTGACCACAATTTTGCATACAGACGAAAATGCCCAAGTCCAACACACGCATTGGGCACGTGATGTGCAAGGAACGAAATATTCCTCATAGATTCCACCAGAAATGGCTAAAGGTGGTATCAGCGAACATTTTAATTAGTTTAGGGGGTAAAATTGCACATCAATAACGGTTAGGGGGCAATGTGCAATGAGGGCCATAGGTTGGGGGGGGGGGGGTTTATTGTAATTAACCCTAATATTTTAAAGTAGTTTAGGTGGCTAAATATAATTTTTTTAAAACATCAGGGGGCAAAGTGCAACAACTTTTAAATATGTTGCCGAAAAGTTGGAACATGGGGTATTTAAGCACTTTGAGCAAATATTGGGTAATCGTTCCATACACTTGCAACGGTTGGGGGGCAAAGTGCAAATGACCCTATACATTGGGGGTTATATGCTATTTACCCTACAATTTGATAACAATATATCATATGAATATATAGTTTAGATATTGATATTTTGATATTATATGTATTGTATTTATTTATTTTCTAGTTTAGATATCAAAATACTTTACGTCATTGGGTCTAATCCTAATAGTCCCATATGTATGTATATATTTATTAAAAATATGATTAGTCTATTTAGCAAATAAAAAATTATTACTTAAACATATAATTGAATTAGTACTCCAATTAGAAAATAGGAAACTGTTATGGCAGAATGATGAGAAGATCCTAACCTTCAAATGAAATAGAATCAATTTTATTACTTGAAGTTGGTTAGTTAGTATTACTCTTTTAAAAATAAAAATGTAACTTCTTTCACTACAACAAATTACACTTTTCGTTACGAATAATTTTGTTACCATAAAGCTGAAATTCGTTACCCAAAATATTGGTAATGAATCTTTTGTTACTTAAGTTTAGTGCTCTAAAGCCCGTCGCAAAAGGTTTTAGTAACGAAATTTATGATTCGTTACGAATGATGGACTTATGGCTACGAAATTTATCGTTACCAAAATATGATATTAGTAACAAAAAAGTGTAGTAGTTACAATAGATTTTTATAGCGTAATGAAATATTTAGTTACTAAAACATTGGCAATTTTGTTACATTTTATTTTTTCGTTACCAATGCATAATATAATGATATTATTTATTTAATTAAGTATAGTTACTAATTGTTTATGTAACAAAATATTTGGTTACAAATAGTTAAATAAAATTTTAATTCAAAAATAAGAATTTCATTACTAATGGAATAAATAACTAAAAGTTTTGTTACTAAATGTGTGCGCATGGGCTCCAGTTGGGCTGCTTCACATGGATGGGCCATTTGACATCAGGCCTACGCCTGCTGGGTCGCCGAACTCTAGGTTCGACCCGGACCATCGCCCACCAAGCCCACTGCCCAACACCCATACCGGCCCACCAGGCCCTATGCCCCCAGCCGCCAGCGCCGGCCCACCCGTCCCAGCGCCCGAGCGCAGGCCTAACTTCCATGACGGCCCAGCCCACAATAAGCACACCCAAACGACGGCCCAGCACCCACGCCGGCCCACAAGATGGCAGGCCCAGCTCACACACGGCCCACTCGAGAGCGCGCAGGCCCAGCGCCCGCGTCGGCCAGCGCAAATTCATCGAAACATGCTGCCAGGAGGTTTCGAACCTGCACCCTTGCCCACCCTCAAGCAAGCCCTAACCATCTTGGTTGCATGTCCAAAAACTAATATTTACATTTGCTCAACTACTTATTCATTTTTCCAAATAGAGCTCTCAAACATTTTCACATGTTATCAAGCAAACATTATTTTATTTTTAAAAACAAAATAATAATTATCATTTGAATAAATAAAATAAGAGTACCAAATAGTGAATTAAAAGAAATAAATAAAAAGTGTGAGATAATTATATAACATAGCTGCATGAAGCAAAGAAATTTTATTACATATATATATAGATAAATTGTTAGTGATATAGGGTGACCCAAATACCTAGGCCCAAACCAAGTTGGCCTAGAGGCGCAGCACCAGGCCCAACCTGGCACCCGAGGCCCATATGCATAATCGACCTTAATCGACCACCCGTCTGACGGTGCCAACAGAACAACGCGAGGTCGACTTGGTCGACCATCAAGATCGAGATAGTACAGTACTCTGCCACCGCATTAAATGTACTGACGGGCTACACGCCTCCTCATCAATGGCGCATGCCATCCCCTCACCGCCTGACACAGCATGCGCTACTACAGTGTTCTATCGTGTCCTTGAAGCCTGGAAGGGCAGTGAGCTAGAAATGTGCAGGTCAGGGAAATGACTATTTACCCCTGGCGCGAGGCTGAGGGCTCTTGGGTGAACCAAGGGCATCTCAGACAATTCCCCGAGGAGAGAAGGATATAAATACTCTCACTTTAGCCTTCTAGAGGTACGCACTAATATACACACAAAGCCCTCGCTCCGCTGCTCGATATTCCTGGTCGATCTCTACTGACTTGAGCATCGGAGGGCTAAGCCGAGGGCTCCTCGGCTAGCCTAACGTTTACTGTGATTGCAGGATTCTTCCCTCCTAAATAAGATCATAGACCGTCCAGAGTCGTGTCCCACCAGAATTCGAAGTTGGTTCCCCATCCAACCGATCGAACCCTCATCAGTTAGGTAAAGGCTTAATATTTTTGTAGAAGAGCTTATAATATAAAATACTTTATTTTAGAAATTTATAAAAAAAATATTTATAAAAAAAAATTGGCATTACATATATAATATAAAAAAATTGTGAACAAAACCCTTTAAAGTAAAAAACAAAAGGCAATCTAACAAACAAAAGTAACAATATTATTAATTCCGGCGGTTTAGAAAAATCAGCACGAAGTTATTCATTTAGGGAGTGTTATACTAACCGCCGCCATTTATTATGAATTCCGCGGCGGTTTGGATAAATCCTTGCTCAACCACCGTCAAATTAATATTTTGCGGCTGTTGAGACAAAACCGTCACAAAATATATGCCGCGATTGACCTATTTTCTTGTAGTTGTGTGTGTATATTTGTATTATATATGTATATAAGTTTGAATGAAAAATTATATTATTACATAGTTATAAATATTAAATATTATTTAATTCGGAATGAATAAATAGAAAAAAATAGATAAAAATAAAAGTAATTTAAATTTTATTGATAAATTTATATATATGTATATTATATATATATATGAATAAGTATAAATGAAAAAAATAAGTATACATGTATGAATAATTCGAAAGAAAAACGATAAAAATAAAAATTATTTAAATTTTTATGGATAAATTTATATATATATATATATGTGTGTGTGTGTGTGTGTGTGTGTGTGTGTGTAAAATGAGAATATATGAAATAATGAGAAATTTTGATTTTGATTATTTGAAAGGTTAACAACTTTTTTTGTTATTCACTATTTTTTTGTTATTTGCAAAATATAATATGAATATCCAATTATATTTATACAAAAATTTGAGAATGAATACAATAATTTGTTTTTTCTATATTTTATTTTACATAATTTCATCCTCATATTTTGTCACTAATTCATATTTTAAAATCAATTTCAAGTTTATAATTATTTTATCAATTTACTATAGTTTTGACTTTATATGACTAATGCCAATCTCTTTTCTTCACTTAATTATTCAATAACTAATTTATGAGTCAAATTAAAAGGTTTCTATTAACTTATATACTAATATTGATTTTAACTTTATAATTATTTTATATATTTATTTTGATTTATTTTACTTTTTTGTCTCAACTTAATTGATTTTTAATCAAAAATTAAAATTAAATAAGATTGTTTTTAAAAAATAATTGGCATTACATATATATATATACACACACATTAAAAAATTGTGGACAAAACCGTTTAAAATTAAAAACAAAGAGCAATCTAATAAGTAAAAGAAATAATATTATTAATTGCGGCAGTTTAAAAAAATTAGCACAAAGTATATGGCGCAATTAACCTATTTTCTTGTGGTATATATATATACACTATATATGTAAATAAGTACGAACAAAAAATTATATTATACATATTTATAAATATTAAATATTATTTAATTCGGAATGAATAAATAGAAAAATAGATAAAAATAAAAGTAATTTAAATTTTATTGATAAATTTATAAATATGTATATTATATATATGCGAATAAGTATAAATGAAAAAAATAAGTATACATGTATGAATAATTAGAAAGAAAAAAGATAAAAATAAAAATTATTTTAAATTTTATAGATAAATTTATATATATAAATATGTGTAAAATAAGAATATATGAAATAATGAGAAATGAGAAATAATAATAAATTTATATATATGTATAAAATGAGAAATGTATGAAATAGCGGAAGAAGAGAGAAATGAGAATAAAAAGAAAAGAAAAGAATGAAAAAATGAAAAATAAAATATAATAATAAAAAGTTATCTAAATTGAATTGTAGATATTTGAAATGATTAAGGGTAAATTGGTTTTTTTATATTAAAATTATGTTAAATTGGCACAACAAATGTGCAGGGGAGGCGGTATGCGCGGTTTTATAAAACATAAGAAAGTTATTTTGTATTTTTTTTTTTTTCATAAGAGTGTTTGATGCTTATTTTACAAATCACAAGGGGCTAAATTACAACTAGTCCAATAAAATTGTTACCATGTCAATGGAGCCTTTACTTTTATTTTCCTCACTAATGTAGTGTTTGGTTATATTGAAAAAATTATAGCTTTTATCCCATTGGATAGGGGGTATGCACTTTTGGTGCTTAGGTTGACACTTATAGGACCAAAATTCTAAATTTTTTAACACATTTGAGATAGCACCTCAACTTTCATTAGTGTTCGGAATAAACCGTTACATTAAAATAAATTAATTACCCAATAGCCCCAAAATTTAATTTATTTATAAAAATTCCACAAATTTTGAAATGCCCAATCAATTTTCATTAAAAAAATAATAATTTTTTTTTATAAAATATATAACAAAATCCTCCTAGAAAAATTAAAAATTTTATATATCAATATAAATATCATATAAATACATAAATATATATATATACATGACCCACCCCCTCCCCCAACCCTCACCGCCGGCGATGGCCGATCGCTGGCTGTGGCCAGCGGTCAGCCATGGCAGGCCGCAACCAGCAGCCAGATTTGGCCGCTGGGCTGCGACCTGCTTGGCCATGGCCGACCCTGGCCTGGCGGGTGGAGGGGGGTGTGATCTGGCCGCTGGGCTGCGGCCTGGTTGGCCATTGGCCGGCCATGGCGTGGCTGGGGGGGGGGGGGAGCGGCCTTGTTGGAAGGGGCAGGGATGGCTGGGGGGTGGGGAAAGGAGGAAAAAGAATATATATATGTATATATACATTTTAACATATTATAATTACAATTATTTATTTATTTAAAATCATTAAAATTATATTGTTAGGATAAAATTTTAGATTTTATTTTTATTTAAATTATTTATTTTGATTAAAACTCTAGATCTCACACATCTTGTTCTCTCACATAATGTGGGAGGTCAAGAGTTCGAGCCTTAACGGATTCTTGATGTGCATGTGTATAAATAAAAAAAAACACATCTTGACTTATTTATTTTTTATTAATTAATAAATTTAATAAAATTAGTTTAAATTAGGGCTTGTTTATTTATGAATTGGAGTATTTTATCAAAATATTTTAGCAAAATGATTTTTCAGAAGTGGGGTTGGGGAATATTATGATTATTTGTTTGTATTTTGGATCGTAGATAGAAAATAAATTGAGAAATTTTTATTTATTTATTTATATTTTAGGTGGGAACAAGATATCATATCAACAATTTTTTTATTGGGTTGGTAGGGTGAAATTTACATTTTGAAATTACTATTGTTAGTATGATATTTTTAGATCTTATTTTTATTTTTAAATTATTTATTTTAGTTAATAAATATTTTTTATATTTAATAAATATATTCAACTTAATCTAATTAAATTGTTTTAGATATGATTATTTTTTAATAATATTGAGATGTAATTTAAAAACAAAATTATATTTAATTAAGAGATGGATTTGATTTTTATTCTTATTTATAATTAATAAATATGTTTAATTAAATTTGATTAAATTACTTTAGATATGTTGATGATTTTAAATTTTTATTTTTTTAATTCAACTTCAATTAAAAGATTATTAAATATTTAAAAAAGATATTAATAAAATTATTTAAATTTATTTTGAGTAATTTAAATAATATTGAAGTTAAACCCCCCTGTTAAAGTTATAAATAAGTCCAGGGGTATTTTTGACTAAAAAAATAATTAAAGCAGCTTTTAAAGGATATTTTTGAATTTTAATATAAATTTTCAACGATATCTACAAATTTGTTAAGGATACTAATAGTTCTTCAAATATTTAATTAAATATATGGGGATAAAAAATAATTTTATTAAACTTAAAACTATATTACTAAGTTTATATTACAATGCCATGAGTATTTCAAAATAATTTTAAAATTTCCAAACAAGTTATACAAGTTGATCAATTTTAAATATTTGTGTTAATTAAGTGTACACAATTTTCACTAAATGCATGTTCAAATTGTCCACATCAATATATTATTAGTACAAAATATTTTAATTTTTTAAATAAAATTAATTACACATAAATACTAAAGTTTTTAGAATTTATAAATAAATTTTCTAAAATCTTTTTGTTCAAAAACAATGTTCTAATGAATAATAACAAAAAATAGAATTAATTTTTTAACCCCCATAATAATACGTCATAATTCATCTTATAATATAAGATAAAATAAATAATTTTTGTATATACTACTTAGACACAAAATGGAGGGAGAAGCAAAATTTTGGAGGGAATAAAAAAATAATAGGGGAATTCATTTTTGGAGGAAAACTTGTTTTTTGAAGGAAATATAATACATAAACCAACTAATTCTTAAAAACAACTTGTTCAGATTCATAAAAGTTAATAATCATTAAATTTAATAATATACTTTATGTTAATATTTTTTTACACTATATTAGACCATGAAAGTTATCTTCATTTTAGCAATTTATATAGTAAAACATACACACAATTAACATATAGATATCTATAAGTTATAAAAATCTTTAACCAGCCAATACAACGATTAAAAATTGAAATGTAACATTAACATGCCTTACTTCAGGGATTGTTTTCTTTTTATTAAATATTATGGTAAACTAGATTTCTTTCTTTTCTTTTGCTATTCAAGTATGTAACCTTTAACTATTTATTTTAAGGAGCTTTTGGAATTTTTCTAAAAGAATATTGTAATGAATTATAATAAAAAATTAAATTCTTAAGCACCAAAATTTACAAGTTCAAATTATATGTTATTTAACTATTTTAACAATAATAGAAAGTCATTTTATAATTTAAAAAATTATATGTCAATTCATCACATAATTTAAGATAAAAAAAATTAAGTTTGTTATAAATTATTTATACAAAAAAAATGGAGGATCCAAAATTTAGAGGAATTGAAAAAATGAAGAGAATTCATTATTATTAGTGGGAATCAAATTTTGAAAGAAATCAAATTAAATTATTATGTCAAACTAATAATAAAAACAATTGTTAACATTTTTTATGGCCCAAATTTTGGAGGGAATACAAAGTTGGAGGGAAACAAGATTGCATTGCTATCCAAATTCATTAAATAAATTTATACATATGTATAAAATAAGAATATATGAAATAATGAGAAATGAGAAATAATGATAAATTTATATATGTATAAAATGAGAAATATATGATGAATCTTCTTTAAATTTTATTGAAATTTATATATATGTATATATATACTATATATGTATATAAGTATGAATAAAAAATTATATTATATATTTTTATAAATATTAAATATTATTTAATTCGGAATGAATAAATAGAAAAAAATAGATAAAATAAAAGTAATTTAAATTTTATTTATAAATTTATATATATGGTTATTATATATATGTGAATAAGTATAAATAGAAAAAATAAGTATACATGTATGAATAATTAGAAAGCAAAAAGATAAAAATAAAAATTATTTAAAATTTTATAGATAAATTTATATATATAAATATCTAAAAAATGAGAATATATGAAATAATGGAAGAAGAGAAAATTGAGAAAAAAAAGAAGAAAAAAAAAGAAAAATAATAAAGTATGATGATAAAAAGTTATTTAAATTGAATTGTAAATATGTGAAATGATTAAGTGTGAATTGGTCTTTTTATATTAAAATTATATTAAATGGGCAACAAATATGGAAAGGGAAATGGTGTGCGTGGTTTTATAAAATATAAAGAAGTTATTTTGTATGTATATATATATATATTTTCACAGTAGGATTTGAAATAATTATTTTAAATCAAATTGGCAGGTTGGATTGGGCGGATTTGAGTTGACGAGTTGACCAAATTAAAATCAGGTCAACTTGAATCTGACCTAAATTGATTTAGGTTGGGTTAGTGTTGAGCATTTTTAAGTTGTCATCAAGTTGAATTGGGGTAGAGTTGAGAAAATTAATATTATACCCCTATTTCAACCCAACCTGAACTCACACGATTCACCCAAATTGCCACCCCTATAATGGCACTAATTCATTATAAAATTAGTGAAGCCCAATTAATAAAAAAGGAGTTGCTAAAGCCCAATTAATCAACTATGCAATTTGATGTCAAACCCAATATTTACCAAATGACATTAATTTACTAAAAAATTGGTGAACTCATATTAATAAAAGAAAAGTTGTAAAAGCACAATTAATCAATTTTTTAGGTTAATATCAGATCCAATTCATTTTGAAATCCAATTCACTAATTTACTAAGAGAATTATTAAAGCTCAATTAATGAAAAGGAAGCTGGTAAAGCCCAATTAATGAATTCTTCAAATTAGTATGAAGCCTAATTTGCCAATTCACTAAAATATTAGTTAAACCCAATTAGTTTTTAAAAAAAAAAAAAAAAACTATTCAACTCAAAGCAATCAATTATTTGAACTAATGTGAAACCCAATTAATAAAAAATAAGCTCAGTTCCTTGAAGAAAGCTTGATTCATCATTTACCTCACTTCGAATTTGTTCAAGACCAACTCTTAAAATGAAGCCTAATTCCCCACTTAATTTATTATAAATTTGGTCAAATCTATTTCATAAATGAAAACTCTCAATTCATTGAATAATTCACAAAAAAGTTATAATGCCTAATATTTTAAAAAAATTACTCCAACTAATGGATTATTCACTTCAAATTTCTTCAAGCTCATTCTTTAAAATAAAATTCGATTCAATAATAATTCACTAAAAAATTGATTAAGCCCAATTAACAAATTCTTTATATTATTGTGAGGTTTTTGAACAAAAGCCCAACCCACAAGTATTAGTAAAAGTTGAATTTAATATTCATTTATAATTAGTAACAAAAATCATTGTTACCATATGTGTACAATTGATATTTGGAGGGAATGAATTTTGGAGGGAAGTTACTTAAAGTTTAGTAACTAAAAACTTTGTTATAATATTTTTTATTTGTAACAAATCTTTTGTTATTACAAAAGGTACCAAATTTTGTTACAAATATATCTTCTTATATGACGAAAAATGTTATATGTAACAAAATAACATTTTTCGTAACGAATTATTATTTAGTTATGAATATAAAAAATTTAAGGTAACGAATTTGAGTTAAAGGTAACAAAACTTTTACTTTGTTAGTCAAAAAAATGTTATTTGTAACAAAAAATCAATTTTGTTACAATAAATCTAACATATGTAACGAATTTTACCTTTGTTACCAAAATTTTTGTTATGCGAAGTGCAATTTGTTGTAGTGTTTGTATCATCCTATTCAATTACGATAATTATATAAAAATTTATTTAAGTTTAATATTATTATAATAATCGCACATGACCCGTACATTAAAAAAAGTTTAGAAAACCAAAATCACTTTAAAAAAAATAAAATTAAACATATTTTTTATATTTCCGTATTATTTATAAATTAAACAAAAAAATAACATATAATTTGTAGATAAAATAATATTTACGAAAGCAAAAAAAATTGCTTTGTTTCCGATATTTGTAATATTTACAAAAAAAACAATATTTGAACTATAGTTAAAATTAAATATAATAATTTTTTTAAATTTAATTAATTACCCAATGCGACACATGGGTTATAGACTAATATATATTTTGTTATATTTTTTTTAGTCCTTTTATACATCTACTTGTTACATTTACTCTCTCTTCAAGTTTTAAATTTTGTAAATGGTGTAAGCCATCAAAGATAAGGAGTTCACTAAGACAAATTAATATGACATTCACTAAATCTTTTTGCATCTTCATCATCTTTCGTCATTAAAAAATGCTAATAAATACCTCGTGGACTGAGGAGTTGGATTGGGAAAAAAAAAAAAAAAAAAAAAACCTTTAAATTTTCTAAATAAAAATGATAACAAGTTACCGTAAGCCACCACCAAAACACCAAATCAATAAAATGATAAAAACAAACAAGTTGCGGATTAAATAAAGCCATGGTATAAAAAAAAAAATGAAAAAATTTGACAAAAAGCGAAAACTAAATATAGGTATTAGAAATTTTTTATCTTACAACAAAATTAGGACTTTAATTTTTTTTTTAAATTTAACCCGTTTCATAAATATAAAGTTATTAATATTAGAAAATTATATGAAAATTATAAAATAATATTTATGTATTCAACAAAAATAGAATTGAAGTCACCAAGTATGTGATCTTATAAAAATGAAGAAAAAAGAAAAACAAATATTTTTATATCTTTAAATATTAATGAATTGCGTATATTTCGGTTATTTTTAGAATAAATTACTTGTAGAAATGTTAAGCTTAAATTAAGAAATTTAACTTAATTAATTAAAATATTTAAATATGAAATAAAATATAATTTAAGGAGTGTCAAATTAAGATAAGATTTTTCAGATAAAAATAGCCTTGTGATTTCCTGCTAATTTGACGTTCATAATTGTTGATAATCCAAAGAATCCTTTCTCTACTGCTCAAGCAAAATGATGGAAATTCATTACAGTGGTGGAGCAATGATTTTTTTATTTATTTATATTTATTACTATCAAAATAAAAACATCTCATCTGTGGTTCGTAAAGGATAAGGGTGAATATATGCTTATCTATTTAGTTAGTTTTAATTAGAGAGAGAGAGAGTGCCGGGTGACAAAATATTTTAACTTACAATTGCATAGTTATTTTCATAATCCAGTAGTTTGACCAAGTAAAAAATTGAAATGTTCAGCTTCTGAGTTTAATTATTCAATATATTTAATCATTTATCAACATAATTCAATTTATTCATAATAACAAATTAAATATATAGTGCTCAACAGAGATGTCACCAGGGGGCTAACAGTGGCAGTCGCCCTTCTCAAAATATTAAAATTTCATTTTTTGCATTAAAATTTTTAAAATATTACACTTTTGCTCCCTTAAAATATTAAAATTTTATTTTTTATATTAATTTTTTTTAAATATTACATTTTTGCCATCCTCAAATTATAAATTTGTCACTCCTCTTATTGAAATATGCCTTTTGCCCCATTGTATTTTTTTTTGTATATATGTAAAATAAAAAAAAATTATATTTTTGATAATTTAGAAATTCGCCTCCTATAAATAAAAATTCTGTCTCCATCCCTTGTGCTCAACATGATTATTCATAATTATTCAATTAAATATATTTAACCATACAATTATTCTCAGCAGCGGCTTTCGTGGGAAGCCTTCCAAAAACAATTAGTTAAATTATAAAGGTCTTCTTGGCAAGTCTCCGTTTATAGTTTACGTCCCATTTGGTTTCATTTTCATAGCTCATTTTTTCATTTTCTACTATTTCAAAAATGAAACATATAACTTTTTACACATTTTCATTCAACATTATTTTAATTTTCATTTTCAAAGCATATTCTCCAATAACTTATATATTTTCTTTTTCTATTCCATTATTTCTATCTTTCTCCACCTAAAACCTATTAAATATAATATAATAATTACTTTTCCAACAATTTATCCAAATACAAACTCATTTCTATTAACTAATTTTTTAAAATTTAGAAATGATGGAAATAAAAATTGGAAATGAAAATATAACCAAATGGCCTTAGTCATCCATAAGTATTAATTAATTTCTGCACTTTTCTATAATTACTTAACAGCCTCATTTGCCAGCCGGTTATATAAATATAATGTCACTCTCAGAGGCGACTTTCCTGGAAAGCCTTATTGCTAAACAATTCGTTAAATTATAATAATTGATCTTTATAAAAGCCTTGTCAGCAAGCCTCCATAGGTATTCAATCCCTTGTTTAGATTTTCTATTCCATTATATGTTTCATCTCTTATTTCATTATATGGAGGTATGATATGTGTATTAGATATTTCTTTATAAAAATAATTGATTGAGAACCAAATCCACTTGAAGCTCGTTTGCTTTGAATGATGTGACCAGAAGTAATATATAAGCAAATGGATACATTTTAAGCCCATTATGATAGAATATTTTAATTTTATGTTTAGTTGATAATATTAATATATAAATAAATTATAATATATAAACTTATTATTACATCCTTCATATTTGTTAATAAGTTTTTCACAATTTCCTCATTCTTACCCATTTTAAAAAACAAGGTTTAATTGAAAATAAGATAAAAAAAATAGGCTCTATTTGATTTTTATAATTTTTATCACACCAAATCAAGCATTCCCCCTTTTGATCCATTTTCCAAAAGTAACAATAAATAATGTTGGGTTTAGGATTTATCAAGGGCTTTTATCAATTGAAACAAACATTAAAAGAAACTTGATTATGTATGTATCACACCTAATCAAGCCAAACAAACAAGGTCTTGGTATATATATATATATACACACTAGTGGAAAGCACACCGCGCAAAGCGTGGTGTCTTGCCCGTTGAAATAATTAAATACATATGTTATATTTATTTGTATTTTGTAAAAGTTCTAAATAATTGTTTAATATAAAAAACAATAGGTAAAATATTAAACGATACAATGGAAGTGAAATATTTAATATAATAAGCAAATTGAAGTAACTTTTATTTGTAGCAAGTAAATCATTTGTTATTAATATTAATAAAAAAAATTATATATACAAGTTTTAAGTTTTTTTTTTAAATGTAACTATTTTTTCATATTTTACATAAAAAATTAAATTAATATTAAATATTTTATTTGTTTTGGTAATAATTTTTTCATAAGAATTTTTCTTTTCAATTTAATATTTTAAATATAATCTCTCAAATAAGAAAGGGAATTTTTTTTTTTATAAGAACAACTCAGTTTGCTTCTCATATATAAGTGGTGGTGTAAATCCAGTTAGACAACTATAAGCTAGTGAAATAGTGATATCACATAGCAAAAATTAGAAGGTGAAGTAAATATACAGAGTTACTTGCAGAGACATGGAAAAAATTGTAAAAGTTTTGGATTGTATGAAAGTGAACAAAAAAGGTTTCTTCTTATTAATCTCCCCTTCTCCATAGTCAAAGTTCTGCTATAGGATGTTTGAAGAATTTCTCAAAACAAAATTTTCATTGTCAAAAATTACTGCCTCTGTAACATTTGAAGCCATTATAATATAAGACAAATAAATAACATTCTCACATTCTTGATGAAAATAAACATTAAATATCACATTGATTTGCCTTATGTAAAATATTATAAACTGTAGAGATTATACATAATGATTTTTGTCCTTTTTGGTTAGTACTGCTCCTATAATTTCTGACACAACTTTCATGCCTATGCCTTCCAAGCGTACAAAGCATTCAACTTGGGTAGCATATGCAAAATAAGCTAGATATTTAATGGATTCAATTGATATTATTAGAATCATTGTTGGTGTTAAATTAATATTTGAATTTATGGTGAGTTAAGAGAGTATTTACGATGACTTTGAGCATTCTTAAGTATATCCTATCCTAAAATTTTTAGAAGAGTATCTTATAAACTTCTAATGTGAGATAATGAGTTTACATACTCTTATAGAGAAAAGTAGGATGAATTTTTAATTTATTTTTTAAAATCTTTGATAAATTTATTTAGCTTATAAAGAAATGCTTCACATTAGTTGGAAAAGAAATTGTTTTGAATTGGTAAGTAAAGTCAGAATAGGAATAGAGAGCTTGAGGGCCTTGAAGAGCAGCACCATGCTGTGGCCCATTCTCTCCATCAGCTCATTGAAAGTCCCAACCAGCTCCACTACCATCTTCCCTCTCGGTTGCTCCAATGTCATCATTTCCGCCACCACCAACAATGGTGATGATTATTTTACTTTGAGTAGTTTGCTGTGGCGGCGGCTCCTCTTACTGTGGAGATTCGCAAAGGATATGAGATGGAAGGGAATTCAACCAATATAGTGCTCTTGGGTCTGGACAGTAATAGGTTAGAAGTTGGGGAGCAGAGATGAAGCTCTATTTTGTCTGATAATGGCGGCTATTTTATTATCCGCCCGACGGCAGAACTGAAACGAAGAAAAAGAAAATTTTATTTTCCCAAATGCAACTTTCATATATCTAGATTAACAAATTCAAAGTTTTGCATCTCCACAAACACAAAATAGATCAACACAACTTCATACTGATTTCAACAAAAGAATACAACTAAGCATGTATTTCATAAAAGCAGTTTAGCTTAGAATCAAGACATTCCTAGATGGATCTCCATGAGCAGTCAACCACAACACAAACATCAAATATACGTTATATAATTGGACTTACAAAATGAAACCCATGTCAAGAAAAATGATTAGAAAGAAATCAAGAACGCAGCATACCACAAAATTTGGAGATGAGGTAAGTATTGTACTCCCATCTGTCCTTGGGATTCTATAGTTTACTAAGTCGGATAGAAGGCTCACGGCTGCCATATCTGCCTTAACAAATTGGTTCGCTATAGCGGGTGGTGAATGTAATATGTCCTTTGCATCACAGCCATAACTTTAGAAAAAGAAAGAAAGAAAGAAAGAAAAAAGAAAAAGAGAAAGAGTCATTTTATGGACAATCACAATACAAATACATGAGGAACAAAAAGAATAAGGTAATAATCTCCTAAAAGAAAACAATCAAAATTAACAACAACCCACATTATAAACCATCACAAGAATTCCATAGAAACACCAAAAAACAATTCACAGCAACTGTAACTCACTATTAAAACTCAAAAGCAGCTGATAGAAACTGAAAGCTACAACTTTTACATCAAATGTGAAAAAGCAAAGCTAAGTCAAAAGGCTGAGAGAAGTACCTCGTAGCTCATGGGTTACAAGATTTCTTATAAAGCTCACAACTTTACGAAAAGATAACAGAAATAGATCAACGACTCAATGAAGATAAGAAAGGAAAAAGGTCAACATTCAATTTATATGCACACCAAATATCTACAACAGAAAAAAATATATATATATAAATCAATTAAACAAACTTAAAGAATTTGTAATTTTTCAGAAATATAAATAAACAGTTGAATAATAAGATGTAGACTTACTTGATTCAAAGCTGCACGATATCACAAATGATTTGAGAAACAGTAGGTACGTAACTGTCATGATAAAAAAGAAATATACATAAATATTATATTTTAAATTTTAACACTATGTGTAAATAGCTAGAATTAAGTATAAAAAATTTAATAGCAAAAATCAATCAACATAAAACATTAACACAAATCTCATAGAAAACGCTTATAAAACATAAGAAAAAATAAAAATAATACTGATTTAATTATAAAATTCAAGAAACAATTATAACTAATTCAAAATTGATAATAAAATTTAAAAAATAAAATTTCAATATTATATATAAAAATTCCATTAAAAAAATACAACTTAACAAATAAAATAACAAGTGATCATATAATAACTACGCAAAATAAATTCTATTCATTTTTTTATCTCATAAGAATAAAAGAAGCAAATCTTACAATAACATTCATTATGTCTCTATAAATTTGCACTTCATCTATATCAATCCTACGTACTTTTTTCACATCAAATTCTAGTTTTCAAATTAAAAAGGCACACTACCTTTTTAATATTCTAGTTTTCACATTAAGCTCTATACTGATTAATATTATATTTTACTTTTAACATTAATACTTTCATATAAATTTACAAGATCAAATAGAAAACAATAGCTACACTTCAAACAAAATAAATTGTAATATTAGAAATTCAAAATTGCTAAACAATTGTCAAAATTCTTAATTAATTTATTGATTGAAATTCCATGATCATATATATCTATATTCAATATCAAGAACCTATAAAACATATACGAAACACAATTCATAAGTACTGTTTGGAATTTAAAAAATTAATAATATTATCTTAAACGACATTCAAACAGTCGCAACAATGAAGCACAAAAAGAACTTAAAATAAAATGACAATATAAAAAAGAGTAGTTAAAATACATAATTAATACACCAAAGTCCAAACAATGACACTCTATAACATTATGTTAACCTTTTTTGAAAAAACAATTGCAATTCATATCATGACAAATGAAAAAAATATATATATCTTTTATGTACAGTAAATACCAAACAAAAATAACGATCACGTAATTTGAAAAAGAAAAAAAAAACTAAATGTTGAAAATTATGCAAAATACAAAAGGAAAAAAATAATATTTTCAACTTTAATATTTACATTTTCAAACCAAACAAAAAATAATGACTATATACTAAGCAAACATCCATAGTAGTAGAACACAAACAGAAACTACGAAAAAGAAGATAAAAACCTAAAAAAGATACTAAAAAGAAAAGAAAAAGAAAAAGAAAAAGAGAATCTTAATATTAAACATTCAAACAGTCGCAGCAATGAAGCACAAAAAGAACTTAAAATAAAATGACAATATAAAAAAGAGTAGTTAAAATACATAATTAATACAACAAACAATGACACTCTATAACATTATGTTGACCTTTTTTTAAAAAACAATTGCAATTCATATCATGACAAATGAAAAAAAAAAAAAAATCTTTTATGTACAGTAAATACCAAACGAAAGTAACGATCACGTAATTTGAAAAAGAAAAAAAAATTAAATGTTGAAAATTATGCAAAATACAAAAGAAAAAAAAAGAAAAAAAAATATTTTCAACTTTAATATTTACATTTTCAAACCAAACAAAAAATAATGACTATATACGAAGCAAACATCCATAGTAGTAGAACACAAATAGAAACTATGAAAAAGAAGATAAAAACCTAAAAAAGATACTAAGAAGAAAAGAAAAAGAAAAAAAGAATCTTAATATTAAACAACCATGACACATAATATTATTTTGAAATATTATTTTTAAATAATTTTAATCCATATCATAAGAAAATAAAATAAAAAACATACCTTATATTTACAGTAGAAACTAAGCAGATAACATTAATGTACAAACCTGGATAAAATAAATGTTAAAAACATATAAAAAAATTAAAAAAAGAAACAAAAAATTGAAAAAAAAATAAAAATATAAAGTTTTGATATCTCAAGGCAACAATTTGATTACCCACAACAAACAATCTTAAAGAGTAAAAATAAAAAATAAAAAATCAAGAAAACCTATTTCTTGAAAACTAAAAATATTATAAATGATCTTTCTATTTTTTTTCTTATAAATATTTCAATTGAATCATAATTACTACAATATACACACCAAATTCATTTTCACAATCTCTCTAAAAACTATTGAAGTAAATATAGTTCGATTAGATTTAATTTTTTTTATTTTTAGTTGATTTTTAATTCTTTCCACTCCCTAGATGTAACCAAAATATTTAACGAAAAATATCCAAGATTGCTTGTACTACAATAACATTCATTATGTCTATATAAATTTGCATTTTATCTATACAAATTCTACTTTTTTTCACATCAAGTTCTAGTTTTCAAATAAAAAAAGCACACTACCTCATTAGCTTTACTACATTAAGCCCTATACTGATTAATATTATATTTTACTTTTAACATTAATACTTTCGTATAAATTTTCAAGATTAAACAGAAAACAATATTTACACTTCAAACAAAATAAGTTATAATATTAGAAATTCAAAATTGCTTAACAATTGTCAAATTTGACACTCTATAACATTATGGTAGCCTTTTTTTTAAAAAAAAAAATTGTAATTCATATCATAACAAATATATATATAAAAAAAAAGATTACCTTTTATTTATAGTAAATACCAAATGGAAGTAACGATCATGTGACCTGGAAAACAAAAGAAAATTAAATGTTGAAAATTATACAAAATACAAAATAAAAAAAAGAAAATAAATAATATTGTCAACTTTAATATTTACATTTTCAAACCAAACAAAAAATAACAACTATAGACTAAGCAAAATAAATTATAATATTAATAATATAAAATAATTAGACATAAAATCAACAATTGATATCATTAATTCGCTACTCAATTGATCACCACATCCAATGAAATAAAAGAATGACAAGAACAATATATCAACAATACAACATCCTCTAATTCTAAAAGTAAAAAAAATAAAGAATAACTAACTCCAAAATGCTACACTACAAGCAAATTTTTTTTAGACAAGATGAGAATTAAGTTTTCAACTATCATTAAGAATATTGATTATTTAAAAATCTAACTTCCACAATAAAATAAAAAACGTACCTTATATTTATAGTAGACACTAAGCAGATAACACCAGTATGCAAATCTGGATAAAACAAGATTAATTGAATGTTAAAAACATATAAAAAAAATTAAAACAAGGAACAAAAAATTGCAAAAAATAAAAATATAAAATTTTGATATCTCAGGGCAACAATTTAATTACCCACAATAAACAATCTTAAATAGTTAAAAAAAGAAAATCAAGAAAACCTATTTCTTGAAAACTAAAAATATTATACATGATCTTTCTATTTTTTTTCTTATAAATATTTCAATTGAATCATAATTACTACAATATACATACTGAATTCATTTTCACAATCTCTCTAAAAACTTTTGAAGTAAATATACTTCGATTAGATTTAATTTTTTTGATTTTTAATTCTTTCACACTCCCTAGATGTAACCAAAATATTTAACAAAAAATATCCAAGATTGCTTGTACTACAAAAGCAACTCGCTTGGTGCTTCTAAGTTTTCTATTTTTGGAAGAAGTTGACCTTAAACTGAATAATAATCAGTCCAGTAGTAAAGTAGTAATTGATGTCAAACAAAACCCTTAAGAGAAAGACAAAATAAAGGCATGTTTCAAAAAGAAATTTGTTTTATTTCAAAAAAGTCATTAAAACTCTGAACATTGATTATTTTAAACTATAAATATTTTCAAAATCTTTTTCTTCCTATATTCGGAATAAACAAAAACAATGAAAAAGATTAAAAATTTAAATGTAAAATTATATAACCCAAAGAAACTTAACTATCAAAAAATAATCTAACAAAACATACAAAAATCCATTTATTCTTCATGTCCAAAACAAAACTAAGAAAGCTTTACCTTGTAATATGGTATACAACCAAGTAGAGCTAGTCTGTAAGAACTTCTGAAAGCTAAAGAAACTCAACTATCAAAATAAACTAACAAAACACACATAAACTCACTTATTCCCTCTGTCCAAAGCAAAACCAACAAAGCTAAGTAAAACCGACAAAGTTGTATTATAAAAACTCCTAAAAGGCTAAAAACAAATTCATCTAATCCTTTTTTTTTTTTAATAATAATCAAATATAACTTTGAAATACATAAATCATAATAAAAAATACAACAAAAACGAAGCAAATCATGATAAATCCAATTAAAACTAAACAAATCCTTTCCCAAATAATAAAAAAAATAACAAATACTTATCTTGTAGCTGTAATTTTTTCTCCCATACTGTAGAAAATATCAGATGAGTAGGAAAAAGTGATTCTTGAAAAATAGCCATCGGGTCACTGCATATCAGCAAGAGAGGAAAAAAATGAAGAAGAGAAAAATAAAAAGCACACAAGAAAAAAACTGAGTTCAGGAGTAGGAGAAAGTTTGGTCATGAAAACCACACGTTAGATGATCAAAACATGGAGTTTAGTTTTAGAAAGGGGTGGAGGAAGAAGAATTCCTGTTCGATAGGAAGCGATATGTGGAGTGGGGATCTTTTTAGTCGAAAGCTAAGTAGCACCACAAGCATGAGAGGGACACTATGCTATGTGGCACCAAAATACGTTGGATATGGTTGCTTAATGGAGAAAGCTGATATTTACAACTTAGGTGTTTTGATCCTTGTTATTGTTTTCGGGAGACGGCCATTGCACATTCTTTCGACCCAGTGAAGCTCGAGAAAGCAAACTTAATAAGCTGGTCCAGGACTTTAGCTCACTTAGGGAACGTTGTGTTGTACGCTAAAGAAAGCTTTTTTAAGTTTTGTCTTTTGTTATAATTATTGTGGTGGGTCCCATTATTTATTAATTTGATAAATATCAATGCCATAGCCAATATATTATCTCCACCTTCTTTTCAAGAAAATTAAAGCAACAAGTGTGAATCAAATGCATGCGTACACCAAATTTTTAACCACCAAATTTATTATTGCCTATTGACTTGTACTCCACCACTTAATTCACACATCACTTTTACGACTGTACATGTACAGTACCAACCCAAAAAAAACAAAACAACATAGCTGGAAATCAAGAAAAAAGAAATAAAAAAAAGGCTAACCACCATTTTGTCTTCTAACCAATCATATAGGTCCCACCAATAATACAATATAAGCAACACAAGGTTCTACCTTACAAAGCAATAAAAGACTCAAACGGTACTGTTTGCTGCAATAGAAAACCAAAAAATAAAATAAAATGGAAAATAGCATTCATGCTTATATTATAGTAGTAATATATATCACATTGGAATAGGAGATGAAAGAAGGATCCAAAGTGTCCAGTCCCTCATATATATATCATAGCTAGCTGCCTTTTCATTTTTAGTACCTGCACTGCTTCCATATTCAGATAAACAAATGGCGGCTTATGCAGCTTTAGTTTCCCTTATGCATACTATTAAGCAGATTCAACATCATCCTCGTCCCCCGATTTCTCTTGACAAAGAACAAGTTGAATCTCTCAGTGAAAAGGCTGCTTTCTTGCAAGCTTTTCTTGAAGTTATTCCCCTGTTGGCAACAAAGAAGCAGATAGCTTGTAGAGTCGCATCGCGGATGCAGCTCATGCAACAGAAGACATAATTGAAACCCATGTGGTGGATCAAATTCTTGCCCAACCCAAAAGTATTGATGAGGAAAAAATCAGATCCATGGAACTCTACCTACTTCTCCGGAAAGTGATGAAAAAACATGGATTTTATCAACAAGGAGGTGATGGAGGCTCAAGAGAAGATGGGAATCCAAGATCACCTACTCAGAAATTCAACTCCTCATGTTTCTCTAAGATCTCCTTCCATGAGGCTAAACATCATGGTCGGGTTTTATGATATCTTAATCCAACTCATGGATAAGCTTACCGGGTAACAAGTTGATTGCCAGGTCGTCTGTTGGCATGGGCGGTATTGGTAAGACCACACTTGCTAGAAATGTTTTTGAAAATCAACTTATTGTGAAACAATTCGATATTCGTGCTTGGATTACAATACCTCAAGAATATAATGTGCAAGAAATTCTTTTACAACTTCTTTGTCAAATCAGCCAAGAAAAGGGGGAAGCATTGAGTGAGAAGAGTGAAAAAGATTTAGGTTTACAGTTATACCAAAGTTTTTCACATCGAAGGTATTTAATTATAATGGATGACATATGGAATACTGAGGCATGGGACTGGGTAAGATTTTTATTTCCAGTTGACAACAATAGAAGTAGAATATTGATAACCACTAGGCTATCAAACGTGGCTTTGCATATAAGTGGCATTAGTGGTCTTGAGATGAATTTTTTAGAGGAGGATAAAAGTTGAGGTCTATTTTGCAAAACTGTATTTGGAGAAGAAGGTTGCCCTCTTGAATTGGAGGAAATTGGGAAGGTCATTGCTAAAAATTGCAAAGGACTTCCTCTATCAATTGTCGTGATCGGAGGACTTCTAGCAAAGTCCAAACGGACACAAGTATATTGGAAGTATATTGTAGAAAATTTAAATTCAATTGTGAATTTAGAAGATAACGAACATTGCTTAAAAATGTTGCACATGAGTTATAACCATTTACCAGTTCATTTAAAGTCATATTTTCTTTATATGGGAGTTTTTCCTAAAGATATTGTAATTCGTTCCTCTAAGCTCATCAAACTATGAGTTGTTGAAGCATTTCTAAAACCCATTAGTGACAAAAGCTTAGAAGAGATTGCAAAAGAGTGTTTAAAAGATCTTATTGATAGAAATCTCATTATACTTCATGAACGGGGTATTAGTGGAAAAATAAAATCCTTCAAGATCCATGATCTCTTGAGGGGCCTATGCTTAAGAGAAGTTGAGAAAGAGAAATTTTCTTTGCGTGAGAAAAGAGCATAGTCTTAACATTCCACAAAGCGGCATAAATGTGCAACGTCGTATTGCTATTCATTGAAGCACTAAATTGGATGAGGAACATCTCAGTCAACTCTTTGATGTTGTGCAATTTACGTTTCTTGCTTGCTTTTTGCTATCTGACTTTTGGGGAGTTTTACCATCATTGAATTTTAGATTGTTGAGGATATTAAGAGTAGTTGACAGAGATTCCAAAGATTTTGAAGGAAAATATTCTCAGGAAGCTATTTTTCAGCTAGTTAACTCGCGATACCTTGAGATCGTGGTTGATTGTGAACTAGATTTCACATTGTCTTCTTCAATCTGCCTCTTTTGGAATCTACATACATTAATTGTTAAGGTTTGATGGTATTTTATTACTGCACCACCTGAATTTTGGAAAATGCGTCAACTTAGGCATGTGAAATTCAGTGGACTCTATCTCTCAGATCCTCCGAATAGGGGAGATGATTGTGTTCTTGAGAACCTACAGATGCTCTTTTATATGAAACATTTCAAGTGCAGTGAAGAGATAATTAAGAAAATTCCCAATATCAAGAAATTGGGAATATTTTACGAGGAATTTGAGGAAGGATCAGGCTCACACTATTATCTCAACAATGTTGGTCATCTACATAAATTGGAATCCCTTTCATGCTCAATTTTTATGCCATGGAAAGTACACCGAAGAACTCATTTTTCGCAGAATATCACCTTTTTGCATTCTCTCAAGAAGTTAAATTTAAAAGGCAGCCACCTCCAATGGGAAGAGATTGCCACAATGATAGGTTCTTTAACCCTTCTTGAAGTGCTCAAACTGAGAGAGGATTCCTTCATAGGATCCAAGTGGGAAATAGTTGAAGGGCACTTCCCCAACCTAAAACTCCTGCTAATTGAATATTGTAATAACCTGGAATATTGGATCACCGACAGCACCCACTTCCCACCTTTTTGAGCACCTTCGTCTTCATAATTTATGAGAGTTGAAGGAGGTTCCTTGGGGTATTGGAGAAATACCAACTCTGCAATCAATTGAGCTGTACTATTGTTGCGATTCTATTTTGACTTCTTCTAAGAAATTACAAGAGGAACTTGGTGATATAGACTGGAAAGTTCGAGTTAAAGTATTCTCACTTCATCAGAAGGAATTAGTGGAGAGCCCAGCAAGCGATAATTTCTAGTTGATTAAAGTTGGAATAATATCATATTTAATTGAACCCGTGGTGACTGATTAATCCTATGGTGCTTTTCTCATGAACCTACAGAGGGTGTTTGAAGTTTTGTTGATTGTTTAGTAATGAATTGATCTCCTTTTCTTTTCTTTATCTTTTTTTTTAATTTATTTTAATTTGTGTTCAAGCTTACCATATTATGTGTAGAGCTTCCTTTTTCTTTCTCCTCTTAAGTCACACTCACGATGTATGGTTTTCATAAGGTTTTGCCATCGGTTGCATTTAGATTGTTGATTAGGGTATTGAATATCATTATTCAATAATTAATCTTATATGTGATTGATGGAGAATTAAATGATCTATTAATATTCTATATGTACAAATACTTATTTTTTAGCTAGTTTAATTCTCGATACCTTTAATGTTTGGAAGTTGATTTCTTCTTAACATACCATATTTTCCTTTTGAATCACCTTTCTTGAAATCTACAGACATTGTTGACAATATAGAGAAAGATGTCTACATAAGAATCCCCAAATATCAAGAAATTGCAAATTGGTTATGATGATTTGTCCAATATCAAGAAAAAAAGTTCAAATCTATGACATGCATCACAAGATAACTACTCATAGCTCTTTCATCGCAGCAACATACACACACACACACACACACACACATATATACACACATACACACACACATACTAGTTTTAGGAGCACTGCGCATTAATTGGCTGGTTTAACTTGTATAGGACAAATAAAATTGGGTATTCACATGTCATTTGTTTGGAAATTTATTTTGATCCCCAAACATAGCAAGAAAAAGCAGTAGTCAAAATTCTAGTCTAATACAAGCAATATATTAGTAGTTAAAATTGTTTATTATAAGTTATATAATATTTTTGGGTAAAAATATTGTTTATTTCATTCACACAATTATTCCTAGGTGTTAATATAACTCTATTAACTAATGAATGTGGATTATCTATAGAAAAAACTCAATAGAAGGAAAGACAATATCAATGAGATTATCTAAAAGATATTTACTATCAACAAGGACAAAAAGTTCAATCAATCCTATATCTACACATACATATATACATACAAGTTTATATTTACTTGTTAGCATTAACAAGTTTATTTACATAAAGATTTACACGTACAAATTTTTTGTTAAGCTGACAGGTAAGATCATCTCAAAATAGCACATTTATATACAAATATGTACATGTTAGTCTATCTTATGCGTCCTCCATTTCAATGACGTCTGAATATATATCCTGCTCGTCTAGATTGACATTCATCTCTCCATCTTCTTCCACGTTTTCTTGTCCTATTTCTCCTCCTTCTTCATTTCTTTCTCTTTCTTCGTTGTTTTCTCCATCTTCGATCCTCATTTTCTCTTTCTTCATCATTTTCTTCTTCTTCTTCTTCTTTCTTGTTTTCTTCTTTTTCTCCATTGCCTCCTTCTTTTGCTTTTTGTTGTTGTCGTATTGCCAACGGTTTGGCCCCGGAGGCCTCAAAATAGTAACCTATTTTATCTAACTTGTCTATCATGTATTCAAGATTCGTTATGATATTTGTCACTTGCCATAGATTTTCATTTTCTCTTTTCATTTTTCAATGCCCCACTTCCAATTGATTATGAGATACTCTTAAGTAATCTTTTATCTACTCTACTCTAATAGTCTGGTATTCTTCAATTTGAGATATTTTTGCTTTTGTTGTTCTAGAATTCAATGCAATTTAGCTATCTCTTCTTCTTTTTCCTTTTGCTCTTTTTTCATCACATTTGTCAGTATACTGTCCATTCTACATGACCAAACTATCATTATATAATGCATATTTAAATCGTTTTTCTTTTTGGGCTGAAACTTTGAAGAAAAAATATTGCGGGAATTTTCATCTGGTGATCATCAAACCGTGGCCTCAAAATTCTTATATTTAGGAGAAGTTGTGTGCCATTAGAGGGGAAGCTGAAAATATGTCTTTTGGGTGCTTGGGAAAGGGCAAATTTCCTTTTGGCATGATGCTTGGGTTAGTGAGAAGTCATTTAACAACATGCTCCAACTTCGACAGGTTTCTTGTGTGCCAGTTTGTGAATTTTGGGTTGATGGTGCCTGGAATAGAGACAAGCTGAGGGATGTGCTTCCATCAGAGGTTGTGGATAACATCTGCTGTCTTCCCATCCTTCGAGATGCCCGTGATATTCCTTATTGGAGGCTTTCCTCTAATGGTCAGTTTTGCTCTAAAGCAACCTGGTGGTAAATTCGACAAGCTAAACCCAAACAGGCTCGGTTTCTTCCTTGTTGGAACGCAATGTTTTCCCCTTCGATATCTCTATTTGCTTGGAGACTTTTGAATGACCTTATTCATACGGAGGAAAGATTGCAAAGAAAAGGAATACAGTTAGCTTCTAAGTGCCAACATTGTCACAGTTTTGAGGATGTCAAACACTTATTCATATCATGCCATTTTGCCAAGGAGGTTTGGGGTTACTTTGCTAAGAGATTCAACTTCTACACATCGGATACTCTTAATCTCACTTTTATTCCAAGCTTGGAAAAGTAGTGCCCCGGGAGGTATGAGAAATCATATTCGTTGCTTAATTCCGTTTATTATCTATTGGTTCATTTGGTGCTCTAGAAATGATGTTAAACATAGAAAGCTTTCGGTCACTGCTCAAACAACGACTTGGAGGATCATTCACTTCATCTTTATGGCGAATAAGGCTAGATTGATTCCATCTACCTATTGGGCTGGCGACTCGGATATTGCGGTTGACTATGAGGTTTTTTATGTTAGGGAGATTCAAACCTTGCCCAAGGTGATCACCTGGGTTCCCCCTCCCCTTAGTTTCATTAAGCTGAATACGGATGGTGCCGCTAAGGGTAATCCGGGCTGGGCAGGAGCTGCTGGAGTTATTCAGGACCGTAACTCTAGGCCTCTTTTGGCTTATTTTGAACCGTTGATGGACAAGACTAATGTGTTTGTTGAGCTTTTTGCGGTTCTTAAAGGCCTCCAAATATGTGCTGAAAGAAGATTACTAATATTCTTGTGGAAATGGATGCAAAAGTTGCTATGATCCTCATCATTGGAGCTTGGCGCATATTATTTGGAGCATCAAGTCGCTAGCTGAGCACCTTCATGTCTCCTTTCAGCATATCTATAGAGAGGGGAATGGAGTTCGCCACCTCTTCGGAAGTTGGAGCTATGTTGGAACCTCATCAATTCCCTAAAAGGGTTCATGGTCTTTTGCGGACGGAGGAGCTTGGATATCCAAATTTTAGAGTTAGATAAACCTTTTGTCTTCCTTGGGTTTTGTATATGGCTTGCTTAGATTGGATTGGGTTGTTAATTGTAAGTAGCCAATGATAGATTCTTTTGTCTTTTGAATATTGTACCTTCTTGTAAGGTTGTAAAGCATTTTCATTATTAATATACAGGTTACGGGTCTTGCCTAACCCCTCCGCTCCTTGCAGTTTCCCCAATAAATAAATAAATAAAATCATCTTTCTTTTTATTATATTCTTTTTCTACTGTTGGTTCCTTTCTTTCTCGATGATTATTTGTCATCCTACAATTATAAAAATACATTTCATTAGTGCCATATTGATTCTAAGTAATACATGATAAAATTTTAGTCACATTATGTTATCCCAAAATAACATAGTAAAAAGTGAAACTGATAATATCTGTAATTTAGTTTTACCTAAATACTGCATTAACTGACAAAAAATTATTAAAGCATTTCTTTATTAAGCTTTGCATAATAATTTACTGATAAAACATTAAGAAGCTAATAAATCACAATAAATAGGAATAAAAGTATTTTATTCAACATTATTTACTCGATGAGATGAAAACTAATTAGTTACAAATTAATATTATCTTCAATTCAATTATTAATTTATACATTTATTTTGATATAAAATCAAAATGAGTTGAGAATACGAAAGATGAAAAATAAAAATAAAAATGCAATAAAAAAAAGAGCTCGTCACGATTCGGTGAAGAATTTCAATTAATATTTCACTTATTCAAACTCCTTTTATTTCCGTCAAAGACTTTTTATAACTATTACAATTTATTTCTATATTTCAACATTTCAAGGCTTAGTTTTATTTCTATCAACCAAATACGATTTTTATAATATTGTCTATATTTTTTTAAAAACTTATTTTTTTCTTCAGAACTCATAGAACTATTAAATTGCTGGGGGCAAATTCCAATGCATGAGTAGGAGCTATGATATTCTCGAAAATTGATTAAGCCTACGACAGGATGACAAATGTTGCTTAGATAGCCCACCTAATGTGTCACTTCTTTCATTTGGTATTCTAGTTGGAGGTAATTAATTCAGTTGGTTCTAAAGTTTGAATATTAATAAAAATTGAGGTACAAGGAGCATCAAAATCAAAGGAATGGCTACTATTATAATATAACCCATCATATTCCAAAATTTTCTTTTTCTTCCTACTATTACAAGCTAGGGTAATTGCAGACAATTCAGATGATTTGGAAGATAGAATAATAACTACATATGTTTAAATATGAGGAGCAACAGAGGCATGCAAGAAATGACACTGGTAGATGGTCCCTCTCCAAAGATTGTTGTTCTTCAGATTGGCAAGCACAATTTCTATAATATTGTCTACGTTTTTCCAATATTTTATTTTTTTCTTCAGTACTCATAGAACTATACATTATTCTAGTTTTGCAATTACGTCTACTCAAAATATCTTCTTTGCCATCCATTGTTCTCTAAAATATATACAAAATAGAAAAGTTATCATTAAAAAATCATGCATCATAAAAACATAATAATTATAATCAATATGCAAATTCCTTGAGTGAAAAATTAACAACTGAAAATAAAATCGAGATGAAAATATTAGTTATCAAAAAGCATAGCAATTACAGTAAATATGCGAACTGATTGAATGACAATTTAGTACATATTGCAAATAAGTTTAGCATCAATAAATAAGGCACTATAGAACATAGTATTAAAATAAATATGCGAATTTTCTGAATAAAAAATTAATAAACATTGAAAACGAAAATTTCAAATTATTAGAAGTATTATCAATTAAATTAATTAAGTTATTATGCTAAAACAACTATGGCTCCTATATTTACCATAAGTAGCAAAAGTTGAAAGTTTGAGATATCATGAAATTTTATTATTGAGTCATCCCAGATTTATGTGCAAGTATTTTCTTTTATTATTTTTTCTTATATAAGAAATTAATTCATCAAATCAATCAATTTAATTTTTACTTATTTTAATTTTATAAATCTCAAAATAAAATTTTAAGTCCATATTTAGAATAAGAGTTGAAATTATTGTAATCCTGTGATTGTTTGGTGTGAATTTTGAGGTTTTTATTTAGCTTTATCAGTAAAAGATTTCAATTATTTGAAAATTGTGGGTTGTAATATATGCAAGTTTATTGAATTACAACTTAATAACTATAGAAAATAAAATTAATAGCGAAAATTGAAGCACCATTATGTAAAAATTATAATAAATAAATAAGTTTATTGAATAACAGTTTAATAACCATCTAAACTAAAATTAACATTTAAAAATTAGACATTGTACAACAGAGGAATTATAATAAATACGTGAACTCATAAAACATAGTAAGAAGTGAATTTTATGATAGATTAGAATTATTAAAGCATTTCTTTATTAAGCTTTACTTCAGAGGTATTAAGAAAAAATATGATAAAAGGAAATATTTTACCTCTGTAGAAATCTAACTTTAAATACTTAATTCTATAAACTTTATTTCTAATTTCTAATAATAAAAATGAATTTTTTTCAAGTATTATTAGAAACCTTTTTTTTTACCAAAAAAAAATATTTTCTTCTGTTTTTCATTTTTTTTTTTTCCTTCTTTCTTTTTTCTTTCCCCTTTTTCCTTCCTTCCTTTCTTTCTTCCCTTCTTTTCTTTTCTTTTTTTTTTCCCCTTGTTTTCTCCTCCAGCCGCCCATCTCTCTCCCCAGTACTTATTTTTCCCAATTTCACCTTTATTCCCCCTCGTATTTTCCCTCAAATACTCTTCCCTTCCGTCAACCCCCCAAACCCGCCCGCCTCCTTTTCAGTTTCACTATGCCAGAGAAGCCTCTCCAATGCTTGGATGACCAACTCCAAATTACGGCATTTGGTTAGGTCCAAGAGAATTGAACTACAATTGTTGGGATATAATCTGAAGCTTTATTATATATTAAAGGAATAAGTAAGACATGTTTCTTTTTACTACTAATGTTTCTCTCATATTATTTCAGAGATTGCATTTAATAGTTCCATGCCAACCGCAGGCATACACGGGTATGTGAAAGATGGTTGACTTCCATGGTCTATTCGTTGATTGCAAGAGTCCAGCTGAAATACTGTGTAGGTTTTGATCATAAATCCCTATTGCAATTGACCACTTTCCATCTGCTTTTCTTCTTTAGTTTTTTTATTCTTGATACTCATGAAGTAATCATTATTTGCAACGTCAAAAAATAAAGAAACAATAATTAATTGAGGAAGAAATTTCGCATATCTTGCATATCACCCTTTCGCTTGCAACAGTGAGGTTTAACGCAAATCTTTTTTGATCGGAGAAGCTGAACCAAAAGTAAAGAGAAAGGGGGGACCGGCAGGACATGCAGGAAGCAAAAGTAACCAAAAAAGAAAACCAAAAAAATAAAAAATAGGGATGGGGTCCGCCGATTCAAAAATTATCGTAGCAAAGCTCATTCCCTCTTATATAATATAGTAAAGTAATATAAAGGAAGAGAGAGAGAGTTACAAAAATTAATATAAAAGATCACACACACATATATGTATATATATTAATTACTAATCAAAATTTAATATGAAATTACAAAAAAATCAACCAGTATAGTGTTTTTATATTAATAATAAAATGACTCATCTTACTAGCAAATTTTATGAAAATGTGTTAAAATTACAAAAAAGGAACAAATTTAACTTATCCACATCATCACCACATAAGAAACATACTAAAATAAGATTGAACATCATCTTACTTGAGATATATTAGATTTTATGTATATTTATATATCTTGTATCTTATACATACTAATTAATATTTTTATAAAAAATAATTAGTACACTTAATATATATACATAAAATAGCCTGTGAAATAAAATATGTATTGTTAAAAAAGAAAAAAGTGATATACGTACACATCGTGCGTACAAATTGATACAATAATCTAGATTAATTTTTGAATCTAATATGGGTCGGTGTGGGACCATTGTTCTTAAAAATTGATAATTTATTATTGCATGCTTATCAACAAGAGGAAACAAAAGTGCATTTATTTATAATGCAATTGGCTAAATACCATTCAAATTGAGGTGCATATAGTTAGAAGATATGTTAAATGGCCGTCATATGCTAGTTGTAGTCGAGGGAAAAGGTGCTAAAGGTGCACTTTCAACTTATTTCTTATTCACCTCTCTACTTGACAAAGTCAAACAACTTCCACATTTTCATTGACAACACAGGTAATTAACTTTGTCCATGTCTAACCTTGATGCCTTTTTTCATTTTTTTTTCCCCGATAATTGTGGGTATAAGAGATGGACAATTAGCGTTGTAATCTCAGTATTTTTATTTTTTTTTATAATTGTAATTACAAGAGAGGGACAATTAGCATTGTAATCTCTTTTGAATGTAATTATAGGATTGAGTCCCTTATTGATATGGGATAGCCCAATATGCTTGGCCCAAAGACCACAGGCCCAGGGGCGAAGCAATAGGCCCACCTCATGCACTGGGCCCAATTATGCTACCAACGTCGGGTGACCCCAGTCGACCATGAAGATCGACACCGTTCGAAGGCTAGGCCTTTGATCGATACCTCGACTGCACTGCTCGTCCAGCACATAGGCCTCATGCCATTCTTGTGTTAGGTCGATTAGGGAGGTCGATTAGGCGTGTAACCGCTTCTATCGCATTAAATGCCCTGACAGGCAGCATGGCTCCGCATTAAAGGCGTATACCGCCCCAGTACTGCCCATGTTGCTGCACCAGAGAGGAGGTGCAGATGCAGTGTACTATTATGTCCCCCAAAACCTAGAGGGGCAGCCACCTGGAATAGTACAAGGGTGGGAGATAACTTAATGGCCCTCAAGCAAGGACAAAAACCATTACAACAAGTCAAGGGCATTTCAGATAAATTCCTGCTGGGAGAAGGCTATAAATACCATCACTCCAGCCTCTCAAAGGTATGCCATTCTATATACACAAAGTCTTTACTCTGCTGCTCATTATATATTCGACCTCATACTAACTTGAGCGTCGGAGAGCCTAAGTTGAAGGCATCTCGGCTAGCCTGACGTTTGCTCGTGATTGCAGGACTCAGCCTAATTACCTTCATGTATCGACCACCAAGGTCGAACCCTTCGAAACTTACCATTTGATCCAACTTCAAACGGATTTCATCCTTATCATTTGGCTCCGTCTGTGGGAAACACGAGTCCACTATCGAAAATGGTGAACACCAGGCCAGCCCCTTCAGGAAGAGAAGAAAATAGTAGATCCAGCTCTCCCCTTCCTAGACCTCAGTAAGAAGTTGGCGGCCTCGGATCGAGTGCCCAGCCAGAACAAGTGGTCACCCTGACCATGCCCCAATTGATGCAGCTCATCAGCAAGCATATTTTAGCACAGATTTCAGCTCAACTATCTGCGGCTCTGAATCGACACACCGCTCAACCGGAGCCGACGGCCAGTGCAACACCGCAACCGCAACCCCAGAGGAGAGACAACCAAGAGAGAACTAGGAGCGACCTAAATCCAGAAGGACCCCCTCGAGGCGCGAAGTAAGCCCAGGCCATTTTCCAAGGGAAATGGCTCGATAGCTGCCCCGCGAGAAGGTTGCAGATTCTGTTGACCACGACGTTCGACCCATTCGAGCCTCACAGCACGATAGGGTCGAGCGCTCGAGATCCCACTCGAATAGAAATGCATCCTAAGCTGATAGGGAAGAATGGGAAGAAGTGTCCTACCAGGTCCAATAGTTGAACCGACAACTGGAAGAGATCTCGAGGAGAAACATGAAGAGGTTTCACCATCAAGAGGGACCGTAGAGGTTTCGAAGAGAGAGAGATTCCCCTTTCGTCTAGGATATCATCGACGAACGCATTTGTGTCGACGCCAAGATTCCAATTGGCTTGCCTCGATATGATGGCTCGTCGGACCCAAACAAACATATAATACAATTCGAGCACATGATATAGCTGTACGGGCACAGTGAGTACATCTATGCCAAGATGTTGGTGACCACTTTTTAGGGAATAGTACTCGACTGGTTCATGAAACTGGAACCAGCGTCAATATACTCGTACGACCAGTTGTGCAACAAGTTTTTGCACCAATTTGCGAGCAGGAGAAAAGCAAAGCCTCTCACACCCATCTGCACATGGTGAAGCAAAATGAATAAGGATTCCTTCGAGTCTTTTTTGCAAGATTTAACACGGAGGTGTTAAAGATCGACAACCTGAGGATTGAGTTCTTGATCGACGTATTGTTTTTGGGCCTTAAACATAAGGAATGTGCTAATGCATTGGTACGTGAACAACCTAGGTTGATAGAGGAGCTCCTCGACCTGGTAGAAAGGTACATAACTAAAGAGGAAATGAATAAATTAAAATATGGTAATCTTGAAGTCGAGAAGAAGAAAAATAAGGAGAGAAACGATAGTCAGGTCAGAGAGGGACGTCAATCCCCCATCAAACGCTTCCATGACTACACTCCGCTCAACCTCCCGAGGAAGAAGGTGTTGTTTGTTATCCAGCATGACAACCTGATCAAAAGGCCCAGGAAGCTTACCGAAATGGAAGCCATGAAAAAATAAAAAAAATACTGCTATTTCCATAAATAAAAAGGACATGACACAGAAGATTGTTTTAACTTACATGATGAGATCGAAAGACCAATCAGGTAGGGCCATTTAAAAAAATATGTCGACGAGCAGGTTAGGTACAAAGAGGGCAAAACCGACTGGACTCCCCGTAGAGAAAGGTCGGCCAACCCAAGAAGAGAAGACAAAGGAAAAAGACCTGCCCAGGAACACCACCCACCCATTCGAGGAGTCATTGACATGATCGCATGAGGTCCTACCGGGGGAGATTCAAGGTCCGCAAGAAAGTAGTCTCAAAGAAACCTAGAGTCGACCAAATCAGCTAAGGTCGAGACGGTTTTCCAATTCTCAACCAGCGCAGAGCTAATCTCCTTCACCGAATCCGACCTCGACCATATGGAGAACAAGAAAGTCGATAGAATGATAGACTGCCCCATCGTGGTAACACTCCAAATAGCCAACTTTGAGGTGAGAAAGATCTTGGTCGACAATGGAAGCTCCCTGAACATCATATTCTTGTCCACCTTAAACAGAATGAAATTAGGGGAATTAAAGTTTGATCTAGTCAGAACGTTGCTAGTCGAATTTTGGGGGTCTGAAATCATTCAAGAAGGATCTATTAACCTCTCCACAACATTTGGACAAGGTCCCCGAAGCAGGACCCTGATGATCAACTCCTTGGTAGTCGACACTCCATTCGCATATAATGTCATCATTGGTCGATCTGTCCTAAACGACTTCATAACCATCATCTCCACTTACCACATGAATATTAAGTTCCCGACCCCAGTAGGACTAGGAGAACTTTATGCAATCTTAAGGACACATGGTGCTGCTATACCATTTCCATCGAGTCCAGCGAACAGAAGAAGCGACCTCAGCTGAAGCCCTCGGGGGATGTCCCTGTAGCAAAACCTGATGGGGGACCTTCATCTAAGAAAAGAAAGTTGGAAGACACCTGGGTCGAGCTCGTTGGTGAATTCAAAATGTTAGAGCTGGAACATGGAAACCCCGACAAGACCACCTGGGTCGGAAGCGATATGGGTGACCGCCTGGAATACCCTATGGTCGATTTCCTTCGACGAAACATCGATGTGTTTGCTTGGAAAGCTGCTAATCTCCAAGGAATCAACCTAAGTGTTATCGTCCATCGACTCAATGTGGACCATGCCCACAAACCAGTGAGATAGAAGACAAGAACCTTCAATGCTGAGAGGTCCCAAATCATCGAGGAAGAGGCCAGCAAGCTTTTAGAGGCATGATATATTGTAGAAATTCAGTACCCCTCTTGGCTTTGTAATGTTGTACTCGTCCCTAAGAATGAAGGAAAATGGCGCATGTGTAACGATTTCACTGATTTAAATAAAGCTTGCCCTAAGGATCCTTACCCCCTGCCTCGCATAGATTTATTAGTCGATTCCACCGCTGGTTGCGAATTGTTGAGCATGATGGATGCCTTTCAAACCTATTATCAAATATTCATGACACCTGAGGACAGGGATAAGACATCTTTCGTTGTCCCCAATAGAGTATACTGCCTTTTGGTCACGCCCTTTGGGCTCAAGAATGCAGGGGCAACATACCAAAGATTGGTCAACTTTATGTTCAGAGGCGAGATTGGGAAATCGATGGAGGTCTACGTCAATGATATGATTGTAAAAATAGAGAAAGCCGATGACCATCTAGTCGACCTAGACAACACTTTCTCTATATTAAGGGCCTACGGTATGAAACTTAATCCCAATAAGTGCACATTCGGGGTTTGAGGAGGCAAGTTCCTAGGCTACATGGTCAGCCAAAGAGGGATCGAGGCGAACCCGCTTAAGATCCAGGCAGTTCTGGACATTGCCTCGCCCCGTACTGTTTGGGATGTACAATGTCTGGTTGGCAGGATAATAGCCCTAGGCAGATTTATTGCACGACTGGCCGATAAGAGTTTACCCTTCTTCAAAATCCTCAGGAATGCTAAAAAATCAGGGTTTCAGTGGACCAAATAGTGTGATCAGGCTCTCATCGAGCTCAAGCAATACCTATCCTCACCGTCTATGCTTGCAAAGCCTGAGCTGGGAGAAGTTATGCAACTTTACTTGGATATCTCCGTCGCCTTGATCAGCTCAGTACTAAAATCGACGAGAGATAAAACTCACCGACCGGTGTATTACTGCAGTAAGGCCTTGCACGGGCCAGAACACAATTACCTGGAAATTGAGAAGTTTGCCCTGGCCCTCGTTACAGCAGCGTGAAAGCTTCGACCTTACTTCCAGTCCCACGCAATCGTGGTGTTGACAAATCAACCTTTAAAGCAGGTGTTGTCAAAGCCCGACACTTCAGGTCGATTCACAAAATAGGCCATCGAGCTCGGGGAGTTCGACATCACATTCCAGCCGTGAATGGCCATAAAAGCACAAGTCCTTGTTGACTTTGTTGTCGAGAGACTTGACCTCTCGGACAAAATAATTGAGAACTCTTCAGTGTGGACGTTGCACGTCGACGGTTTGGCAACCTCGTCAGGAGGCGGAATAGGCATTTCTCTTCGTTCCCCACTTGCAGATGAGTATGATTTTGCAATAAAGCTCAATTTCCTTGTCACCAACAACGAAGCCAAGTATGAAGCTCTCATTGCTGGAATGAACATTGCAACAGCTCGGGGTGTCGAGCAGTTGGTAGCGATCACTGATTCCCAGATGGTCGCGGAGCAGGTCGAAGGCAATTTCAAAGCCAAGGAGGCCAAAATGAGCCAATACCTAACTAAAGTAAAACAATTACAATGGTCATTCAAGAGTTTCACCCAAAACCAGGTCCCCTAAGCGGAGAATGAACGGGCGGACACACTTTCAAAGCTAGCCAGCACGATGAAAAGAACCAGAGAAAGAACCATAATGTTCTTAGTGGCCAACAAACTACGTATCTAAACCATCGATCATAACCTCATTGGTTGGGTCGAAGAGACAGCTCCTTCCTGGCAATACCCAATTAAACTCTACTTGAGTCTAGGGACCATCCCCGATGTAAAGGCAGAGGCCTGTAGGCTTAGAGCACAAGCAGCCAAGTTTACTCTCGACGAGCATGGACAACTCTATAGGAGGTTGATATCAGGACCACCACTTAAATGCCTAACACATGAAGAAGCAAACGAAGTGCTACACGAGATCCACGCTAGCATCTGTGGCAACCATTCTGGAGGTCGGTCTTTAGCCCACAAAGTGGTCCATTATGATTATTTTTGGCCTATCCTATTCCAAGACTCAGTCGACTTCGCCAGAAAATGCCCATCATGCAAGATCCACTCGAACATATCACACTAACCAGCCGTGTTAATGGTCAACGTCCAGATCACATGGCCATTCGACCAGTGGGGGATCGACATAGTTGGATCTCTCCCAAAGACATCGGGTCAACGAAAGTTCATCATTGTGGTGGTCGAGTACTTCACTAAATGGGTCAAAGCCGAAGCAATTTTGAAAATTACCGATGTGGCCATCAAAAACTTCATCTAGAAAAACATAATCTGTCGATTCGGTTTGCCCAAAATCCTGATCTCAGATAATGGCACTCAGTTCCAGAGTAGGAGCACGAGAAATGGTGCGAGGCCCTGGGAATCAGCCAGCAGAACAGTTCTCAACCACCTCAAAGCTCGAATATCATGCATAAGAGTAAGTTGGGTAGACGACCTCCCACGAGTGCTATGGGTGTATAGGACCACTCCGTGAACAACCATAGGCCACAGCCCCTACAGCTTGTTCTATGGTTCCGAAGTAGTAATTCCGTCCGAGCTGGTCCAGCACACAGCTCGGGTGATTCACTATAATTCGGTCAGAAATGCAACAAAATGGACCCTAGACCTAATCACCATCGACGAGCTGCGCCACACAGCTTACAACATAATGCAATGATACCGGTCGAAAATGGTGGAACATTACAGCAAAGTAGTTCGACCTCATAGTTTCAAAGTCGGCGACCTTGTATTTAAGAAGGTAAAAGTGTCGAGAAACATGGGAAAACTCGACCCAAAGTGGGAGGGACCTTACTCAGTGGTCAAAGTGTCAAAGCACAATGCATACCAGCTAATAGACATGCAAGGTAATGAACTGCCACAACCTTGGAATGCCATAAACTTAAAGAAATTTTATGTGTAAAAAGGCTACAGGCTGCCATTGTATTCCGTTGCATAAATGAAAAGCTCAAATTTTTTTTGGCCAAAGTTGATTGCGAATACCTATGGGCTTAAGCTGACTACTCAATGTCGATCCCGTAGTCGACAAGCAGGCTTCAAGCCGCCAAGTCGAGGCTTCCCAACCGAGACCAACTTGTCGACCCCGTAGTCGACCAAGTAGGCTTCAAGCCGCCAAGTCAAGGCTTCCCAACCGAGAATAACTTGTCAACCCCGTAGTCGGCTCTACAGTCGCTAAACTATTTCAAGTTTATCATTCGTTATCTCAAGTCGACCTGCAGTCACTAAACTATTTCAAGTTTATCATTCGTTATTTGAAGTCGACCCTACAGTCGCTAAACTATTTCAAGTTTATCATTCATTATTTGAAGCTGACCCTATAGTCGCTAAGTTATTCGAAGTTTGATTGCATATCAGCCACTCAATGAGGATCTTGAGCTATTCTCGCAAAATCTAACACTGCGAATATTTGACTAGAAATATATCCATGCAATTGATTAAAGGCAGTCAAAGTCAAAAAATTTAAAAGAACACCCCGTTCAAATGCAAAAAAACATCCATTACACGTATCGAATTGAATACATCAATTAAAATCAAAGCAAAAATACATCATTCAGGTAGCATCAGCTTGAGCCCGCGCCCTCATCGCCCACAACTCGAGCGCCCTCATCGATTGCCTGTTCAAGCTCATCACTCGAAGGGATTGGAATGGGAACTGATTCAGGCATGGCCACAGCAATAGGAACAGCGGCGGTCGCCAGCTGAGAAGGTCCAGCCACATCGGCCAAAAAACGCCCGTCCAGAGGAGGAAGATACTCGGCTTTGTCGACCAGGCCATCCTTGACCTCGAACGTAAAGTCGTTGGCGAAGTCCAATTCTTTGGCAATCACTTCCAACCACTTAACACCTCGGCCTGCCTCATTTGTTCTTCAGTCAAGGGTGCGACTGGTGGAGCCTCTACAACTTTCTCGGCCACAGTGACCTCTGCACCTTCCCCCTCAGCATCCCCCTCATCTTCTGGATAGGGCTGAAGCTGCTCGTCGAGAAGGTGATTGAGATGTTCCTTATCCTCTAGTTGGAATGAATAGCCCAGGAATTGCAATTGATTGAGGGCTTTCTCGAACGAGCTTCGGGCGTCGTCGAGTGCAAGCACAATGCTCCCGTCCTGAAATACCGAGCTTAGCATGAACTGCCGCACCGCCTTTCGCTGCATCAGTGGCAGCTTCTGGTAAAATTCAGCTCGGGCCTCATCGAGGGCAGCATTCCGCTTAGCGGATTTACCAGAGTTATAGGCGGCTTGACTGCTTCAGCAGCTTGTCCATTTTGGTCTTCTCCTCTACCGAGGCGACCAGCTGACTATCCCTTACTTGGAGCTGTTCGTTGAGCTCCTCGACCTGCTTAGCCAGCTCTTCGACTCTTGTTTGTGAAGACTCAATCTAGGCCTTTAGAGTCTCCACCTCCCTGCCCGCCTGCAGGTGCTCACTGTCATCTAAGGCCATCTTCGACCGCCTGTAAAAGTGATATCCCAGCTGACCGACTGAAAGATAGCATTACTAGTAAGAATACAATATTCGACCAAAAAGCAATATTCAGCAACATAACCTGCTCGACCTAAGCATTACCATGTTGGAGTGATAAGCCAGCGCCCTTAGAGCAGCATCCTGGCTCAGCCCCATCAGTTTCTTCTAGTCAGACAGGAACAGCCTGGCCATTAACACTTTCAGTGGAGCAGCGCCCGTCGACCCCATCATCTCGATCAACAACGAGTTGTGCACGACCATGCTCGGCTTAGTCCCAAACCTTGGCGAGGGCAGTTTGGGCAGGAAGAACAGTAGGTCATCCCTGCGCGACCCGAACAGATCGTGGCTCGATGGTTGGCCCGAACCTGCAGCCTTTCCCTTCCCCTTTTTTTGCAGCGGTCCTCTTCGGGGCAGGTCCCGCCTGCTCTACCATGGGCCTTTTGCCTCGACCCACTGAGCTGCTGCTTGCAGTGACAATGGGTCAAACTGGTGAGGGAATTGGCGATAGCAAAGGTGTCATGGCCTCTGGTTGAGGTGCCTCGAGCCACGGTCGCTAGATGGCATTGCTGGTTCCTCTCTACCCTAGCCAGAGCCTCAGCTCTCGAGCGGTTCATGATCTCGTCGGGATTTGCCAAGCAACATGATAGCAAAAGTTAAAATCGAGCAGAAAAATAGAAAAAAATTAAACTGTAAGCAGTAGTCTACCTAGTCGATCGTCCGCAGGCAAATTTAAGTGGGCTGGTGACAACCCAGCCAACACCAAACTCCTTTCCTTGATAAACATCGAGGTCTCCATTTGGCCAAACTCGACCAGATCCCGAACGAAAGTATTGGGCCAGGTTGGAGTCAGGTTCCCCGGCATCTCGACATGCCCTATCTACTAACCCTTCCGAATATTGAACCCCCTAGCAACTCGAGCAAACAGATAATGCTTTTTCTATTCTTGTCCATAGGAAAAAGCCGGGGTTTCAAGAAATTTGTGACAAGGTCGAGCAGTTAGGTAATAGAAACCCAACTCGTCGGTGCTACCCAACTTGTGGGACATGAGAAGATGGAAAAGGTTTGAGAAGTTATCAAAGTTGGCAGGTTGATCAAAGAGGTGCATCAAAACAATAAAACTGTAAATGGTTGAAAAACAGTTTGACAGTAACTAAGTTATACACACTTGCAGACCTCTGAGTAGGTCGACTACATCAGCACTGAGATGAAATCTAAGGCCACACCTAAAGACGTCCTCAAACACAGTGATACAGCCCGTTGGGGGTCGATGTATATGACCAGAAGCCCAAGGTGTTAACAACTCATATTCAAGAGGAATGTGATACAACTGCCTAATACACCTTAAGTCAACAGGAGTAATGGTGGACATTATTTCACTGTAATGGTCAGGGGTGAATAATCGACCCCGCGATGGAAGAACTTGACTTGGCCCCGCTCCATCACCCCCGCGATCGCTGCTCGAGCAACTGGAGCTTGAGCTATCGCTCGATGAGCTACTCGACTCCTCTGACAAACCCTCGGGCCTATCAGAGTGAGTAGCCTCGCTATCCCCCCCTTGACTATCCTCAGAATCAGATAAACGCAACATTATGGCAATAAATCTAAGAACGCTAAGGCGAAGGCAAGAAAGAACTTACTGAGTTGATGAACTAAAAGCGGAAGATATTAGCAGCAAAAGCAGTTAGCTAGACGCTCGACCAGACACAAAGGCAGTAAAAGTAAAAATGGTTATTTTCACAGCATATATTTATAGGAGCGCAAACGCGGGAATCCAAGTGGTTGTAATAATGTTGTAACCGCCGTCCCGCAGCATGTGCAACACGATGTAACCGCTCATTTAATATGCGAAACCCCGGTCAACTTTCAAAAACCCTTGTCGATGAGCCCACGTAACCGTTCAATTAACTACTCCCCAATCCTTCTCGTCGATTCCCTCGTTCAGCATTCGGAAGTGGGGGGACTCATGATATGAGATAGAGCCCAATATGCTCGGCCCAAAGACCACAGGCCCAGGGGCGAAGCAGCAGACCTACCTCATACACTGGGCCCAATTATGCTACCGATGTCAGGTGACCCCAGTCGACAATGAAGATCGACTCCATTCGAAGGCTAGGCTTTTGATCGATACCTCGACCGCACTGCTCGTCTAGCATGTAAGCCTCGCGTCATTCCTATGTTAGGTCGACCAGGGAGGTCGATTAGGCGTGTAACTGCCTCTGCCGCATTAAATGCCCTAACAGGCAGCATGCCTCCACATTAATGACGCATGCTGCCCTAGTACCGCCCATGCTGCCACACCATAGAGGAGGCGCGGATACAGTGTACTATTCTATCCCCAAAACCTAGAGGGGCAACCACCTAGAATAGTACAAGGGTGGGAGATGACTTAATGGCCCTCAGGCAAGGACAAAAACCATTACAACAAGTCAAGGGCATTTCATATAAATCCCCGCTGGGAGAAGGCTATAAATACCATCACTCCAGCCTCTCAAAGGTATGCCATTATATATACACAAAGTCTTTACTCTGCTGCTCGTTATATATTCGACCTCATACTAACTTGAGCGTCGGAGAGCCTAAGTCGAAGGCATCTCGGCTAGCCTGACGTTTGCTCGTGATTGCAGGACTCAGCCTAATTACCTTCATGTATCGACCACCGAGGTCGAACCCTTCGAAACTTACCATTTGATCCAACTTCAAATGGATTTCACCCTCATCACTTACCAATATGAAATTCGCGGTTTAAGCCATAGTTATTACAAGCACAGTGAGTCTGTCACTTCAACTCCACCAAATGTTAATTAAATTGAAGTCTCTCCAACCAACAAAATAATTGATTTCCTGTCAATAGATAATCAAAAGTTCGATTATTGTTCGCATCTGTATCCATTTATAAGAAATATTATTCGCATTCATATAAAGAGAATACTTTCCATATTTGATTAATAAGTATTCAACTGAATGAATACAAATATAGTATTTGCATATTCAATCCGTCTAATATCTGCTCTAAATATATATTTATTATATATATATATTCATTTATCCATAATTTAATTATATCCAATATTCGTATATGATAAATAATATGTGAAAATCATCTCATAAAATCTAATCTAGGAGTAATAATAAGGGTTTTTTTTTTTACATTCAATACTGCATCTTATTTTCAGTTTGATATAAAAAAAACTTTAAGGCTTTGTCCTTCTCACTTTAGGCATTCTAGGATGTGCAAAATTTGGCCTACTTGGAATGATTCAAAACACATTTTCATGCTTCGATATCTTCGTGTAGTAATGTCAATTGATGCAAGAAAATCTTTAAAAAGTGCGTTTTTCTCTGCAATTATATATCATGCATTATGTATGAGCGCGACACCAAATTTATCAATAAATTAACACTTTTATCAATCTCTTTACTATATGTCTTGAAATTAGATTGTCTATACGAGTGTTATATTTGTACATTATTTTTGACCAATTTGGACTGTTGAAGTCATTAAGAATTGGAAACACAATACTCTGACTAAACTCAGTTAACTAACTAATTTTGAGCTAATTAATCTCATCAACTAATTTAGAGACAGCTTCCTGTAAAGCTGAAGACAATTTTAACAACATATGTACAAAGAAATTGGATGTTATTTCATAAACCACAACCACAAATTATTTAGACGGTGTTTGATAGACTGGAAACTTTTACATCATGTCTGTCCGAGAAATTCCAACACCCGCCTATTTGTTCCCAAACAGGGCCTGTTTTTGCCCAGTTGGATGCAAATAAATGCTACAATAGTTTAATTTGCAATAAAATGTAAAATAAACATTAAAAACGCCCTTGAACCTACTTCCGTAGTTACATTAGCACAAATTCTGTATTAAATACTTTACACAATATGAAGTCTTGTACTGAAGTTTACCATTGCAAATGCAAAATCCTCCATTGATTCTTTCACATATGGTTACTTGTAGGGATGGCAACGGGTCGGGTTTTGCAGGACCCGGGACCCGCCCCACCCTACCTTTGGACCCGGATCCGGTGGGTTGGACCCGCCTAACCCGGTTTTTTTTTTTGTTGTATTTTTTTGTATTTTTGTGTATATATTTTTTACCTTCTTTTCTTCATAATCACTTGAATATACAGATTTTGCTCTAGTGAGTATCGGGTTTGAAAGAATAAAATTGAAACAAGTTAAAAAAAAAAAAAAAAAAAGCCCTAATTTTCTAATATAGTATTATAACCTAATAAATACTTATACTTATATATAATATATATGTTATATGTAATATAATATATAATATAAATATATATGTTATATATAATATATAATATAATATAATATAGGATGGGACCGGGGCAGGTCCACCAAGACCCGTAACCCGCCCCGGACCCGAGCGGGTCTTGATAATCAAGACCCGCTACCCGCCCCATCCCAATTTTTTTCACCCCAAACCCGCCCCATCCAGGGTGGGGCCCCAATTTACCCGGACCTATTGTCATCCCTAGTTACTTGATTATGTCCTTATCCTTTTCCAACAAATACCCCTACCATACACAAAATGTTCTCGTACTTTGTAAAAATGAACCTACCATAAGTTTATTTGAACTTCTCCGAAAGTTTCTACAAGTCACTATAATTTGACTGACATTCTAATGAAACTATGGTAACAAACTCATTTTTTGGACAATAACAATAACTCAAATTGGACATCCCACAAAGTGAAGGACATCAATGATCACACCTAATAGGGATTTTTAGGCTAGCATACAACCACTATTAGTTTGTTGTAGGATTACCTTAATGATACAAACATCTAATAAAATCGATCAAGCAGGATTGCTAGGACCAAAATCTACAGCAAGCAAATGCAAGACATGATATAACTTGCTCTTGCACAAAGGAAAATGCAAGGTTGACATAAGAAGCAATATTTTATGCGACTCACATGAATGTATGATAAAATGTTCATCACAAGATGTTGGATTTCGGATCCAAAGACATGAGAAAACAGCCAACCAAAAGGCAAATAATGAAAGCATGCTTTCTAATTCAAGATTAGCGAGTCTTGGTTGAGACACCTCATTCATCCACCCATTTCCATTTGCTTGATATTTCAGTCTGTTAGTTCTTCCAAGTTCTTGAATTTTGCAAGCAACAAGCTCCCGGGCCTGCGAAATATTAAAGCAATGTAAGAAATGAATCCGAGCAACTTGCCAAAAGAAATAAGCTGGAAAAAGAGAAAACATTAAGCTAATTTGAGACCAACAGCTTGATGGATCTCCTACCTAACATAATGGGTATCTAAAATATCTAAACACGGCTTCAGCATGCTAATTAATGCATCATTCTCCATTACCGGAAGTGACAGAGCTAATTATGAACAAACCCACCCACCTCCCCACCCCACACCCAAAAAATAAAAAAGAAAGAAAAAGAAAAGAAAACCTAAAATTTAAATTCCCGCTACTGACTTCCTAAGTAAAGGTCAAAAATTGGTAAAGCCAGCCATCACCTAACAACTAATAAACAATATCGTTGAAATCTTAATTATTTTGAGCTACTGCTGCTGCTGACAATGACTACTGCCCTCAGAAGTAATGCATGTGATGCACTTGATGAATCTGAGCATAGGCCTATGGCCTCTTTTATTGCATAAATTACCACTTAGCATAAAGAACTCCACACATTTCACTATGTCACGCTGTTTCAAAGAAACCAAAATAATTGGTACTTTGCATCTTCTATCACAATGTTTCGTATGCTTATGACATACCAATGCATGTATTAAGAAGTGCATGGCTTGGGGCCTCCCAAAATTCAAACTGAACCAAATTTCAGTAATTTTTACACATTAGTGGACACTAAGTTTGACACCAAAAAAGTGTGAGCAGAACCACACCACCAGTTTGTGTATAGGGTATTGCGTGGACACTTGAATAGAACTTGACTGTTAAAGGGGAGAATGATATTTTTTCTCAGCCAATGCCATCTTCAAGCCTACTCGTTGCCTTGTAACTTAATTTAAATTGACTGTATTTTGGCTGTAACCTCAGTGAGGTTTGTCAAAATATCATGAATATTAGGCCAGGGACTTACTCTTAGGCAAAAAGGCCAAAGTAAAATTGATGGAACCCAACAATAAAAGAACTATAAGGGCCAAGAACACGTATGTATAGAACCATAAAAGCTTGACTAAATAACAGCAAAATCATTGAAGATCAGGCACCCAAATTTAAGGCCAACATGCTTAAAGGCATCACCGAATTAACTGCAGATATCTCCGTTTATCAAATGATCTAACCATTGGTATGACATCTTGTTGATCTAAACCATTGAGTAAACATAGTGCGCATATATTATTAAATTGATTTGTTCAATACTATGTCAAAAGCTAGAACAGGAGGAAACATAAAAGGGAGGAAAACAAAAGAAGAGGAAGTTCGATTTTGACAAGGAAAAGAATTGTTGCAATGTTAAAATGGACTTTTATGCTATAACAAAACTTAAATCAAATTTTTTATATTACACCAACAGTCAGACTAAAGTTGCCACCAAATGACTCAAGCACAAATCAAACAAGATTAAGAGCTAGCTCAATAAGTAGAGAATTCTAGTAGAAATGTGTGATAGTAACTTCATCCTTCTAAAAACTATTTCATCAAACAAAGCGAGGAAAAGTGACAGAAAACGAGCTACTAAGACTCAGCGGGTGTTTGGTTAAGCTTATTTAAAAAATCTTATAAGCTTCTACGTCTTTTAAGATGCTTTTGCAGCTTACAAGATGGTAGATCTTATTTTCAAAACAATTTATTAAAGTTTTTGGAATAAAATTTTGAAGCTTATAAGATGTTAATAATGACAAATTTGTAATTAAAATGGTTAAAATTAAACGAGTTTGTTGAGATCTTAAAAATAAGTTAGGATCTCCTTACTTTTTCTAAAAGAGCTTATAAGATTTTAACAACTTACTTTAGGATCTTATAAGCTTCTTCTTGAAAAAATTTATCAAATACTTTTTAGCATCTTATAAACTTCTAAACATCTTACAAGATATTTTAAGGAATAAGGAGATTATAAGCCCACCCATGCACCTGTTAATCTCCTTCCACCCTCTCAATTCCATATTGAACAACATTTTCAAGCTGTTGTTGCATGTTTACCAAGTTAGGCAACCTAAGTTTTCAACTCCTTAAACATTCTCTTGATGACAGTTGACAGTGAACCAACAATTTTCCACCACTCACCACTTTTTTATGCTATTTTCTATTCTTAGCAGCTCTTAATTCCTTAGGTTGTTTATGATGAAAGCTATGCTCCTTCATTTTTCTTCAGAAGCAAACAAAATATACAGACATTCCTAGACAAAACTAATTCATAAGAATCCAAAGACGAGCGACAAAGTTGATAATTGCTGGGATAGTAGATCCCCAAATAGGTGACTTCAGTACTGTAGGTTAAAATTATCTGAAATGCTCAGGGTACCTATTCTACATTAGTTGGCTGAATGAATCCACCTTATTGGTTAGGTTGTTGGTGAAAGAGATCAAGTATTCAGAAGGTACAGTAGTCATTTTTTAAATACTATTCCCCGCAAAGAATACACAACCGGCCATGCATTTCTAAGTTCAAGCTGAAAGAAGGCAAAGAACTCTTGCACAACCCAAAAACAAGATAATTGCATTACCAATTTGACAAACTTAGAGTCAGTAATTTTACTACAAATCATCCAAGCAGCTTAATTTGGTTATTCTACATTCACAACACAAAGATGAAACAAAAAGATTCATTTCAATATACCAATTGCAAACCACAACAAAGTAGCCATGAGGTCTTCCCTACCCATATTCTTTTCTTATCAAAAGCCTCCATCACCCAAATGAATATGGTATCCTAATCCTAACTCGATCATGCACATCATTTTCATGAACCGTAGCCTATACTCATGAAACTGTAAATCCTCCGGCCATGTTTGGCAGCATGGCAGTGGAAAGTCAAAAACTCAAATCCGTGAAATGTCAATCCAAGTGTAGACCAAACCATTTCTAATTCCAACTGCAAGGCCTTAATTTTATGTCAAGAATCACAGCCTCATGCAATTGATGCACTCCATTTTTCTTACACCAGTCAATATACCATAATCTGACAAATCCCTTTTCAACATAAGCAAACATAATAATCTAAACAATATACTCCAACAAAAATATTAAAGCACAAGAAGCAACAGCAGCAATGATAATTTCAGAAGAGGTTTTAGCGGAAAAACCTTTCAAGCGTGGCCCCCAAGACGTTTGCGTAGCTTCCTCAACTTATGCTTATTCATCTTTTTCTTTCTCTTCTTCTTTACACTATCAGCCCACATAATCTGGGACTCATCAAGATCCGATTTTTCTTCTTTTACAGCTTCAATGTGATGGAGCCCAGATGATAATTTTGGATCCAAGAAAAACCCAAATGAAAAACTGGGGAAAATATGGGATACATTATCCATGGCAGCCTTTTCTTGAAGTAAAAAAGTTGAAATTCTATTGGAGCATTTCTCGGCCTTGAAATTGCAAACATTATGATATTCTGGTCGAGTATCAAGATTTGGTTGGTGGTGAAGAAGAGAAGGTAAAACATTTAGTGGATTCTGAAGTTCGAGGTATGGAAATATGCCTTGTTGTAGGGGTTTCTGAAGGAGCTTACGCATTGTTGTAGCCATGTTGAAAGAAGAATGAGGGTTTAGGATTCTCAGAAATCAGAATCTTAATTTGGTCACAATTGCCAAGAAAAAATATGGGACCCTAAAGACAACGGGAAAGAAAAAAGTCAAAAAGAGTTAAAAATATATATATAATATGACAATGTTGGCCCACACAGGATCAAACTACATATATCAACAAGTTTTATTTTATCATTCCATTATCGGGAAAATGTATTTTTAGCCCCTTTCGAAAAAATAATTTTAATGGTTAAGTCCTCTGTGAAAAAAAAAAAAAAAAATTAAAATATCGCTTCTTATTTTTTAAAAAGAGTGAAAAAAATCCATTGAGATTAAAAGTGAAGTGCATGCGCCCAGGAATGTGAGTGATTGTGATTTTTTATGGATAAAATGATTATTAAGCCCTTAGTATATTAATTGTTGGATTTTTTTATTTAAATGAACGGTCTAGATTTAATAGTACTTAATATTTATAAAAAAATATATAAAAAATTATTTATACATTTATATACATATATGTATATATATAGAGGCAAATTGCCATGGCAGATCTGGCCGGCCATTCGGCCAACGGCCGCAGTCCCCCATAGCCATTGTGTTAAAAAAACAAAAATGAAAACTTGGCTTCAGTGGCCCGGGGGTGGGGGAGGGGGGTTAGGGCCAATAGGATCTGGCCAAAAAAAAAAAAGAAAAGAAAAAAGACTTGACTTTAGCAGCCTGTTGTTGGGGGTAGGGGTGCGAGGGTTATGTATATATTATATATATGTATGAATATATATATGTTATAAATAATTATATATGTAATTTTATATATGCATATGTAATTTTCTATATATGTATGTATATAGTTTGTTATAAATATTATATAGTAGTTTGATTTATATGTTATATATTTTATAAATACGAAATAATTTAGTTTTGATAATTATACATATATAATTTTATAAATATTAAATAGTATTTGATTTATATAAGTATGTTATATATTTCATAAATATAAAATTATTTAATTTTAGATTAAACAAAAGAATAAATATATATATTTTATATATATGTATATAGATATGTTATAAATAATTATATATATATATGTATTTATATAATTTTACATATATGTGTGTAAATATAATTTTATAAATAATAAATTGTATTTAATATACATAAATATGTTATGTATTTTATAAATATAAATTATATAGTTTTGATTATTTTATATATATGTATGTATATATAATTTTATAAATATTAAATAGTATTTAATTTATATAAGCATGTTATATATTTCATAAATATATATATATGCATGTATATATAATTTTATAAATAATAAATAGTATTTAATTTATATAAATACCTTATGTATTTTACAAATATAAAATTATTTAATTTAGATTAAGTAAAAGAAAAAGAAAAACATGAGGATATAAAATAATTTTATGTATATATGAGGGTATTTTCATCCTTTCAATTAAAAATTCAACTCAAATAGACAGAAGGGGCAGTGAACCATAATTTAAAACACAAGGTGATATTTTAACCTTATTTTTTTACAGGGGATAAACCACCCATTTCGTATAACACATGGGGTAAAACACTAGTCACCCTTCCATTATCATTATATTAGCTAATGCAGATGGTATTTATTTTATTAATGTAGATTATGTTTTGGCTATGGAGGAACCCTAAACCCTTTTAACTCTAAAAGTTATTTTAGAACTGATGAAAATAAGTTTTAAACATTCTTTCTTTCTTTCTTTATTTTCAATAATTTATTTAAACATAATGTGCCAATTTATTTTTTATTTATTTAAAGTTTATGGCACATTTATTATATCATTTTTATTTTGGTTTTGTGATTTGGCCATTTTATTTTATATATTTATTATTATATTTGTTATTATTTTGTTAATTTTTTATATCATGCCACTAAATTATTCATAATGTTCAAATCTTTTCATAAGGGCCACCACTTTTTCATTTGCATATTGAGAAGTCCATTCTACAGTAATATTTTGAGATAGATTTTATATATCCCGACAAGAATTTTTGTTTTGACAACGTGACTATAAATTACTTCCTAATTTCTTCATAATCGTGCATGTTGGATGAGATACCACTATGAGTTAATAGGATTTTATTTCGACGTCATGATTAGCCATCAGTAGCATAAGGAGACAATTATAACCTTAGGACTACAACAAGTGTCGTAACTCTTCATGCATCCAACTTCAATTTCCTAAATATTTTATGTGGTTTGATCTATTACTTTATGCATTTCATTATTAGAGAATTATGTTTATGATGATATTAAAATTATATTTATTCTATAACTATAATTTAACATAAATTACAAAATATGCACAATAAGGACTTCTACTCTAGTTACAAGAGCATTTTATTTGATAATTCAAACAAAAATTACTTTTGATCAATAGTACTTTCTTGAGATACATAACAACTCAAACTATAATCACTTTGATTGTTCGAGAGCAAGTCATCCTCGTATAAATGAGATAAATTTCTATAGATTAGTCAAGATGCGAACCAGATTTCATATTTGTAGGATTTGAGTTATCAACCTGAAGTATTAGGTCAAGATTTTATTCCTATATTTTTGAAAAAGGGCCAATTATCTGATGTGTTTACAGAAAAATGCATTTAATATAAAGAAAAATAGCAAGTAGTAACTCATTTTTTATAATTTATTAAATAAGCAAAATAACATTTAACCTCATATATCATGTAAAGTAATAATTATCAAATTCGGAGTATATAGTTCCTCATAACATGTAAGTCAAATCAAATTATACAAAATAAGTCAAATATTCTTTAATTATAGATACTAGCATGTGCTAGGTACGATGCACTGAAAATAATTTTAATATTAAAATAATTTATTTTATAATGATATTTATTTTACTTCATGTGATTAAAAATGAATCGTAATTATTTTTAGTATTTAAAGAAATAAAATGTATTATTAATTAAATAAATAGCATGAGTATTTCAATTTTAAAATATTATGTTTGAAGATAATTTGTACTTGAATAAGTTGTGGAAATGAAGAATAGTTAACTCTAAGTTTTTAAATTATACAAAAAAATTTAAATGATAAAATTTAAAAAAATAAATGAAAGAATTAAAAAAATAAAAGTAGAGCATAATATTTAATTAAATACATTTTTAAATTAGATATATATTTATACGTACATATTTTGATATGATAAGTAAACAAATAATTTTTAAAAAAAATATAAAGTTTTTTATATGAATTTTTAATAACGTGGAAGTTACAGTTATAATTTTTATGACATTTGATATTTTTTAAATGTTAAGTGTCTTTTGTTATAGTAAATATGTAAACCTCTTTATACTTTATCTATGAAAATAACTTACATCAGATTATTATTTGATAATTAATTTAGTATGTAGCTTGTAACATGTAATTTTTATAAACTAAAATATCTCTTAATATTCTATATAACTTTAATAAGTAAAATTTATTTATTTGTGTAGTTATTTTATTATTTTTGAAATTATCAAATAACATATATTATGTACATGAATAAAATAATAAGTAAGTTTTTAATATTCAATTCAAGAGAAAATATCATTATCTTATATATAAGTTTCTTTTATAGTATATAGATATGCACTCATAATTAAATGGATACTTACTCTCAGTCAAACATTTTTGATCTAACATCATGAATCCATGTAATAATATTTTTTGGAATTATTATATACAAAAATATTAAAATAAAGTAGGCGATATAATTATAAAATTATTTAACTAAATGTATTGAAAAATACAAAAAAGATATTATTTACTATTTAAGTAGTCATTTATCAAACTTTTAAAAAATTTCAATTATATCAACTATATATATGTCCCATATGAAAGAACTTATCTGTATTATTATATATAGCACAATTTTGTGTTTACCTAGTTGCACAATTTTGGCCAAATATCGAATTCTTAGAATTTTAAAATTTTTAATTAAATTAAAAAAAAATTGATTGGTTGTTTATTTACTTTTTTATTTTCTTTTAATACAACCAACTTATCTGTTATATAAAAAATATCATGTTGTGTTTATCCAAAAATGCAATATAAATTTTCTTTGATAAGATAATTCCAAAAATATTTATAATTTAAAAAGTATTTTATGAGTACCATATTAAGTACTCTTATTACAAAATTCTATCTTTTAAATTTAATTTATCATAAGATTAACATATAAATATTTTCTTTGCTTTATATATATATATATATATATAAATTTTCTTACCCTACAATTATTCTTTACATTTTATTTCTATATTATTCAAACTATAATTCTATATTTTTGTTCAGTTTTATTTCATTGTACGACCTCTTTCCCCATTTACCATAATATAGTTATATTTCTTTTTCTTTTTAATTTAAAGTTCATTTCATAGAAAATCCTTAGTATTTTTTTATCATACATTTTATATTGTCTTTGTTTTTCTTTTTTCATTCTAAGTTTATTAGATACTCTTCTAATATATTTAAATATTTTATTAATGTTATCACCCTATTATTTTCTCGATATTTATTTAAAATTAAAAATTTTATAGCCATCTTAGGATCGTAATTTTCATACTACTTAAAGTATCGAGATGTAGTATCTTTTTATGTCAAGTAATTATGTTATATATTCATTCTCAATACTATTTTTAAATATTTATGTATGCATATAAGAAATTATCTTTGGTATTGAATTTTTATTTTACTACTATTTTAATTACAACTCTCTTGATTTATCTAATTAAAAAAGTACTTGAGTAATGTACCTCAAATAATGTGATAGTATGAAACATTTAAAAGTATTACAATATTTTATTAAGTAGTTGAAATTATTCTAATTTCTTATCAAGTGAATAAAGAAATACTATATATTTTTTCTACAAAATATTCATTCTGGAACTGAATCATTTCCTTGTATCTGAGAAAAAGAGAAGGAGTTGTCGCGAGCTTTGATGTATGAGTACTTGGTCAAAGGAACCTCTTCATGGAAAGAAAGCAATCTACTTTCTCTTTTCTCTTATCCGATCCCTTTACGGGCTTGGGCCTAGATGTTCATTCACTCTTTTTTATCGTGTCCGATCATATCCTTTTTTTCCGGCTACTTAACTGTGCTAGGCTATTCCATTTGCATCGCGAAAGAAATGGTTTAATGCATCTCTCAAGAAAGAGAGAGCAGTCGTCACCTTCAAGCTACTAGTCGAAGAAAAACTATATACTTATATAAATATACTTAAGACGAAAGAAAGGTCAACCGAAGCGCGTATCATAGATCAAAGTCTTTCAAGCCGTCAAGCTTGTTGCAAGTCTTATGGTCCGAACAGAGTCGGCACTCCCGGAAGCCTGTGGGGAATTGGGAAGGAAGATCAGACAGAGCTTGAGCCTGAGAGAAGGAATGAATATCGCTAAAATCGAGACTCATTACCGAGATAGGGGACTCAGCTAAAGGAGATCAGATAGATGAAAATTTCCCTCGTATGGAGAACATATCCTATCTCTCTAGTTCCGAAACTCTTGGTAAGCTAAGTTTCTTTGAATATACCTTTCCTGATCTACGACCACCCTCCAAAGCAAAAAGCGCCTTCCCGCCAGATGAATGAGTAGTTTAAGGCTTGGATCCATGGATGGGAACATGAGATGGGCTAGCTTTGGATCCACAACAGGTGGAGAGTACCAGGTGAATCATTGGAACGAGAGTCGCTTGTTTGACCCGAAGGAATGACCGGATCCGGTGGAAGGGCCTCACTTGGTTGGGCTTTGATAGGTGGAAATGGGAATGGGATCGCCCGAGAAACCATTGGATCTAGCAAATTGATTCATTGTTCTGCCTCTCCTACTAGTGGTGGATGGCAACCAAAGGACTTGAATCTAGCGTTTGTTTGCAGTTCTGGTTAAGCTTTCATTCCTTCGAATAGACGGATAGCCCTTGGAGGAATGGATGAGCTTTCATCGGAAGACTTGGCCGATGCAATCGAGAGACTGAGAGGAACTGGACTTGGCAGAGGATTGCATGGAAATATCTTCCTTTTTTTATGGGTCAAAGTAGGAAAGACTCAAAGGTTCCAAGCTCTAGTTGAAGTAGGAATTCCTATCTAAAGCCTTTTTCCTCCCTGTGAGGGAGATTCTTCCTTGCTACTTCTTTCATACCAAAGGAAGGGATGCTTGGTCTCATTCGAGTACCACTGTCCAATCGGGGAGTCAAGTCTGTCTGCCCGGTGGTCGGATGTGAAGGAGTAAGGAGCCCTTGTTCGTTTTGAGTGGGTGCCCCGTTGTCTATAGGTAAGGAACGGATTAGAAGTAAGACTATGTATAGCTCTGCATTCCTTGTTCTTTCTTGTCTGGTAGTTATGGAGCAAATAAGATAAGAAAGAGACTAAACTCCGATGTCGGAATATCGTCTGCGTAGTTCTAATAGGTTCTATTTCTTCCCATAGTAGCCTCTTTGTGACTAGTGAGTTTCCCTGCTTTAGCTGACCCCTTAAAAGAAAAATATCGCCCCCCAAGTAAGCCAAACGATTGACGTCAAAGAAAAGGATCCCCCACATCTTGTTACTCTTTAGAGAAAAAAGATGTGACTTGGCATTTTTTGAATCAATCGGCCACAGAAATGAGGTTCAAATGTCTTTGTGCGTAGTTTGTTCATAGACGATCTAGTTGGTGCTTAGTCTGTCGACTCTATCCCCCAAAAAGAATCGATAAAAAGTCAGTCTTTCTCGTGTGAATGACTAGTTAGGGCCGGTGTCACATGGAAAAGGAAGAGGAAAGATGAATCTATTGAAGTGAATGGTCCTTGCCCAGATGCTACCTCCATGCAAGGAATTTGGTAAACTAGTGTATCAAGATTTCCTTCTTCTCGCTCTCTGATACGTCCACCTACGACCACTTGCTCGATTCCCATAAGGAGTCATTGCCCGCCTACCTATCTGACTGTCTTACTAAAGCGCCCTTGGTTCCAGGAGGTGAGGAATTGCTTTTTCTCTCCTGATTGGCCTCTTCCTCATCAATCTTCTGCAGCTTCTCTTTCTGCCTGGTCTACGATCAACATTTTTTGCTTCTGGTCTGATCTTCATCAGCAGCGGCTTTGGCAGTCGTTCTTGAGTTGCCCATTGGGAAATCCCCTTGAATAAAACCCTAAATGATGATTGAGCTTTAGAGTGAACCCTAACATCTGAATTCCCTAAAAGATGGTTTCCAAGATGGAGACTGGACTGGTCTCCTCTCCAAGGTTTGAGATCGCTAAATAGCTAAGTGGGCTAGTCCATGAGAAGTAGGCGATGATCCCTCAAATGGTTCTTATTTCCCCTCTACTTTGGTCAGAAGTTTGCTTCACTCATTGTTATTAGTCTTTATTGTGAATGCTAACTTTCCCATCCAATTGGTTAGTGTTCGGAAAGTGTTCACTTGACCGCTTGTCCATCTGTTATGGGAGCCTTTTCCTATACGGAAGTTCTTTGTCGAGAAAAAAGCCCTTTCCGGTGGTGGATTGAAACCGAGTCACCCTCGCTCCGGAGGAGGTTCAGAAACTAGTCCGGGAGGTCTAATATTCTGTTTTAATCTGTCAAGAACTCCTTAGCTCAAGAACTCATAGCTCAATAGCTGCTTAGCTCATTAGCTACAGGAAGAAGAGCTCAGTAGCTACTAGCTCAGTAGCTACAAGGGCTGCTAGCTCTCTTGGCTTGCAGCCGCTAGCTTAGTATTAGATTAGATCGGTAGAGCCCTTACTCCATTCCTTCAGTATCCTCAGGAATGGGCATTACTCAATAGAGGAGGAAGGCTGACAGAAATACTCAAACAACCACAATATACACCATTGCCAATTGAAAAACAAATTCTAGTCATTTACGCAGCGGTTAATGGATTCTGCGATCGAATGCCATTAGACAAAATTGCTCAATATGAAAAAATTATTCTATCTACTGTAAAATCAAAGTTACTAGAATCCTTAAAAGGTAGCTTAACTAAAGAAAAAAAGATAGAAATAGATACATTCTTAAAAGAATGTGCTTTATCCATTTGATCGAGAGCATATTAAAAATGAATAAAAAGAAAAAGGACTCTCTTTTTTTGGATGATGAGAATCTCTCATCGCTATCATCGTTTCATTTTCTGGGGGTATTTATAACAGTGTTTTTCCCCCCCTGTGACCCCCCCGATCGTTCCAGGCTTCTCAGGAAGACCTGTCACTCGCTCTATCGCTCCTGCTCCTCCTCATCGGGGAGCAGATCGCTTGCTTCCGTCTCCCTTTAGTCGAGCCTTTTAGCACTTTATTTACTATTTCTAATTATGTGCACATAAGAAAGAAATTTTTTATTTTTTATTTTTTTTGTATATAATATCATGTGCCTTGATAAGTTTATTTTGATTGGTTGAATCTGTACTTATTTATAATATTTTTGAAAAGACAATCACTTTATTTTTCTTTCAATAAATAAACTTATTTATAGAGAATTATGTATTTTATTTTTCTTTCAATAAATAAACTTATTTATAGAAAATTATGTATATACAGTTAGAAATTAAGATTTCATTTCTAAATAAATACCTATTACATTATATTTTATATTTTAGTGATTTATATTCACTTTGATAATATTAACTATTAAAAATTAAATAGATATACAAAGTGATAAATTATCATAAACATAAGCTTTAAAAAATATTAACTTATTTTTCATCTAAAGAAATAAATGTTTTTGCTTTTTTTATTTAATATATTTTTATCTAAAAAAGCTTAAAATTTCCTTTTAGATAAAGTATTTGATAACTAATTTATTTCAAAACTGTAATCAAAATTTCATATTTAATAAATTATTTTGTATTGATATAAATATAATCACTTTATTTTTAGCTAAAGGAACACCATATTAAATTATTTCTGTTAAAAAATTACTAAATAGATGAAAAACATTCAATTATTTGGTCAAACAACTTAGAAGTTTAAATATATATAACTCATTTATCATATCAAAATATGTATATATATATATATCTAATTTAAAAAGCTTATTGAGTAATATGTTCTGTTCTATTTTTATTTTCTTAATTCTTTTATTATTTTTAAAATTTTTATTTAAAATTTTAAGTATAATTTATAAATTTAGAATTGGCATTTCTTAATATTCTACAACTTATTTAAATACAAATTATGTGCCACCCCACTTGGGATATAATTCAAAACCCGGAATGCCACTCAATTCAATCCTATAGCATGCAATATCATATCTGATAGGCCCATAAAATTTTTTTCCCCAAAATTCTCTAATAAACCACAACGATCACAACTCACAGCATGCTTTAAACGAGTGCTCAATTCACGCTAATAACCCATCAAAAATCAGAACCAAAATATCAACATAAGCAACATGGTTCATACATACTAAAAGTCTTAGTAGCATTTTGGCCATTTTCTAGAAAATTTTTTGGGAGAATGAGTTTTTGGGAGAAAATTTGGAAAAAGTGTCAAGTGTTCGTTTATGTTTTGGAAAAAAAGGGAAAATGGATTGAAAATGAGTTGTTTGTTTGTTAATGTTTCGATGGGGGGACAAATTCTACTATAGATGTCAAATCAGTTACTTTTTCGTTGGATTTGCTGGAAGAAATTATTTTTTTATGTAATGTGTGTATATAATATATAAACTTTGATGGTGTGTTTGTGTGTGCATATATATATATATACTTGAGTGTTAGGTAGGGTTAAGGTAGGGCTAGGGTAGTGTGTAGGGTCTTTTTGAGATTGAATTTTGAGGGTTTTTTAGGTATAACTTTTTTGTGTTTTGGGAAAATGATTGGAGAATGTGTATGTTTTTTTGTATTGTTTTGGGAGTTGGGAAAATTTTTCCCAAAATGCTAGTGAACATAGCCTTACATTCGTCCAAACATTTTACACATTTCTAATACCAAAATATAATAAATTGGGAATTCATATATAAACATCCATTCACCAAACACTAATACAAAACATCAAGTCAAAACCCTCAGTCCAAGCCTCTGGTCTCATACCTGTCTGAAAGGAAATAAACGATACGAGGGTGAGTCATAAGGACTCAGTGAGGAATAAGGCAAAACAATAGATGGCTGTCAAGAGTCAACAACAATAATGGAGTTCAAAAGTTGGAACTATGGAAGCACAATCATATGCCAGAATGAAGTAAAATGATAATTTCCAAACAATTAGCAAATGCTAGGTCGGGATGCTATAACCGTTAGCTCAAAAGGCCCTGGATCATCTCAACCGATGCTATTCGGGAGGTTTAGAGCATCTCAACCGATCACAGTTCGGGAGGGAATACAAACGGCTCAGTTGGCTTGGGATATCAACCCGATCCAAACTGGGAACTCACTCCAGCTTTATTGCTCCTCGAGTAAAATACAATTAATAGTACAAACCCAACATAATATGCATTTCAAAAAAAGAGCAAAATATGCATATCAGAATACCCTTATACCTCTATGATAGTACAATCGATCAATCAATAATAATTCAATGGCACGAGCATGACAGCTCGGCAATAACAATAGCACAGTCATGACAGTTTGGCAAAAACAATGGCACAAGTACAACGACTTGGCAATAACAATGGGACAAGCATGATAGCTTGGCAAAGGCTCTCGGCCCAACAATTCTCCTGTATCCTTTTCAGTCAAGATTTTGAACGATCAATTGCCAATAGGGCAGATCAACTGAACAAATATGCCAACAAAGCGATCTACGATACACTGAACAATCAATAAAATCAATATGGTATTTGTTGATAACAATTTCAATTCAACGAGAACAATACGATAAAACTGTGAAAGTTCATGGTGCCAGAATGGTAAATCAGTTTGTGATCAGAACAGTTTTAAAACCACAAGCCACTCTGGCATACAATTCAGTTTCAGATCGAATTTACAAATTTAGAGAACTTCACAGAGTTCGATTCAAAACGGTCATTTTGAAGAAAAACGGATAAATACCAATCATTTTCAAATCAAGAGAACCACACAAGGTTCAATAATCAAGCAACATTAATCAAGACAGATATCAAATTAGTAGAACCTAACGGGTTCAACGATAGATATGGAATAAGCTCATACAAGCAAGAACCAATTGGTAGATCCCTCACAGGGGTAACAATAATTAACAGAATACATAATCAAATCAATACCAACCCTCACAGGAGTATATCAAGAAAAGCGATATGTACAAGAGGTGCCAAATTGGCGGATTCTCACATCCGTAGTCTTAAAAATGTAGTCACCGACTATTGGTTCGCAGGATCCACTTCTTCATCACCTAATCCAAAAGAATAAGTCCAAAGTCAAGATCCTTATTCGATCATATAATCACATTTATACAAATTAACGGCCTAAAATTGATACTTAATCGGCTAAATTGATAGCCTCGATAAAGACATGCTAATAACGCTGATCTCATTAAAGGAATATATAATTGGATCCTAAATCGTTCAATTGATCTTGCCACAACATATTAAATCGATAACGATAATCCAATATCTCTTAAAAATCCCAATTTTATCTCAAATTTATCACATATAATATAAATCCAAGCTCACTAAATTTAGAACGGTACATGCATGATCTAAATCTTGGTTCTATCTCATCTCAATTAACCCTAATATTGCCACTTAGGTTCCAAATTCATAGAATTAGGGTTTTTAACACCTAATCCACTTATTTAACCAAGATTATCGTATAGTATACTAAATTCGGGTCCACTAAATATTTAAAATCACACATGCTTGGCTTATATCTAATTCTCATAGCCAATTATCCTTAGTAACCCAATTATTACTTAGGTCTCAATTTCACCAAATTAGGGTTTAATTGCTTGATTAACTCGATTATTCCAAAGTCATCATATGTATGACAAGATCCCGGTCCACTAACTTATATAATTATATGCATCTCCTAGTTTTCCATATTAAATCGCGTGTATTCTTCATTTCTACAATACATCGTAAGGTTTGGAAAGTATATACATATGCATGCATACAATTTAAATCCATTTTCGGCCATTTACCTAATATCTTTTTATTGAAGCTTCGAATGCTCGATTAGCTTGTGTGCATGTAATCACCGCGATGAGACAAGCAAACTGTCTGTCGGCCACCGTTGCCGGAGTTGGTCATCGTCACCACCAGAAGATGCTCCTCAGCTCTACGAATCAAACCCCTTAAACAATTTTTGATTCTGACGTCACTTGGCCGGTCAATTGGCCAGAAAACTAAAATCCCGCCACCAATGCTGCTCGATTTTCTTTCAATTTCTTCCCCGTTGGTGGTCTGTTTTGGATGCTCAAGCTAATGTTGTGATCTTTGAGCTGGGGGCTACAAAACTCACTACTCACAACCAAGGTTTAGTCGCCGGAAACGAGAAACCCATCACCACCACCAAGGCTGTGATTTCGAGCTCTAATTCCAGCCGCTTCGTCAGTTGGTTTCAGGAAAAAAATGGTATTTTTAAGTTTCTTGTGCTGAGAGGAAGATTTTGATATATAATTTGCCGAGTTTAAGCGTCATCGGGAGAGGTTCGCTACAGAAGAGATGAGGGTTTGTATGTGAAAATTTGAAGAAGTATGGGGGGTGGTTTGCTATTTATAGGAAACTTTCTGAAATTATGATTTCCACCCCAAAACTCTTTTCAGCTTGTCAATTTGGTCCTTCTGAAATTTGGCCAACTTCCAATTAACCCCCAACTATTTTAGTGCCTCACAATCGCCCCTTTGACCATAAATATTCTCAATTTGACCCTCAAAGTTTTCTAATGTTGGTAAATCGAGTTTTCTTAAATTGCAAATTGACCCTAAAACTTTCAACCTCCATGCAATTAAGTCCTTTTTATTTATTTTTTGAGCCCTAAATCTGATCAACCAATATTTTGATTTTCTAAATCCTTATTTTGCAAAATACTGAATTTTAGGGGTGTTACAAATTATCTTCAAACGCAGTATCTTCAATTGAAATATTCACACTATTTTATCTACTAAGTAACATGTTTTCTTTCTTTAAATATTAAAAATAATTACTATTCATTTTTTAATCAAATGAAGTAAAATAAATAATATCATAAAAAAAGTATCTTAATATTAAAATTATTTTTGGTACATTGCACCAAGCACACGTTAGTTTCAAGTAATTGAAAATGTGTTCTCTATTATATTGCTAAAACACTAAAATAATTTAGATTAATAATATAAAAATAAAGTTCAGAGTTTATAGTTGTTGCAAAAAGTAACTTTATATTTGAAATATTCTTTAGATTAAATTATTTGTTGTATTATATATATATATATATATCTAAAAATATTTTATGTATCTAAAAATATATTATTGTAAAATAATTAAAATTTAAAGATTTTAATAAATTGAGCTCTTACATATCAGTTAATTTATAATTATTCATTTCTCAAAGTTCTAGCTCTTTAATAAAGATTATGAAATATTATTAAATATATTTTAAATTTCGAATGAAAGAAAATTAAAGATAAGATATAATCATATCGATTAGATATAATAATCAGCAACTAATGAATTTTTTTTAATTGAATTAAAATTTTCAAAATTTTAATATTTTAATTACCATTTGGCCAAAATTACACAATTAAAATTAAAATTGCATAATTGTAAATCTCATACTGTTGTGCTATCTATAATAGTATAAATTATCATTTATATTTAAAATAAGAACAAAATATTTAAGTTGTTTTGAAGGTCAATATTCTTATATAGTATATGATATGATCGACTCTCATCGAGCTAGACTGAGAGATCTGACCCAAAAATGATTTTATACTTGAATATACTTGCTACCGATCGTCTATGCAAGAAACCCGACCTCATTTATGTAATGGCCATCGTCGTCGATAGTCAGCAACTGACGTGGTCGATATTTCAACCTGGGGAGGTTGAGAAGCGCCCTCAAAGTGATGTGTTGCATTTAATGCATTATTTGTTTACATTTAACCTATCACCTCCGGATTAAATGCAATTGAACCAACATTTTGTTCGCATTAAATTCACCATCAGTCCATCACTACTGCATTAAACGTAGAAGATATGCTATCATATTTCAAGCCAATCAAAAGTACAATGATTGGCATATATTGAAAGACCTCAAATGCCCCTACGGGCCAAGTCAGGTCACACTATTTAATAGGGGAATATGGTCATTTTTACCTCTCATTTCCAAGCTAAATCTCACACTATAAATACCCCCAACCTATGAACATATGAGATACACAAACTCATTTCCTCATTCCTTGCTACTTTGTCTTCCTATATATTCATTCGACTTGACTTAAACATTGAAAGGGTTCAGCCGATAACCATCTCGACAAGCTTGACGCGCCCATTTTTGATTGTAAGGTTCAACCTGCACCACTATTCATGTTAAATGGAGGTCCAACTCTGATCGATAAAATCAATCCCTTTGTGATCCTACCCATCCACTAAAAAATTACTTCATCACTATATATAATAGTTCTTTTACGTTTTTGATAATACACGTTTGTTTATCAGGTAATATAAAACATAACCTTAAAGTTTATAAAATTATATTTTGATTTAACTATTCAAATTATTATGATTGAAATAATAAGAATGTTAAGAAAAGAATAGGTTTTATTTCACATTCTTCCAGATAATTTGGTCATCATTAATAAATATACATTCTGCAAATATACTTAATATATTCCCCTAAAACTTATGAAAGAGTGAAAAAAACAATAATAAATAGAGTAAACATCTTTATCATAAGAACATATAGTTTATTTTTTAACTCAATAGATAATAAAAGTCGAACTGAATGTTATCTTTTTTTTTTCACAAGCATGAAGAGATTATGTTAATATTTGGTTTTATTTAATTTGGTCTTGGGAAAAATATTTTGAAGAGTTTGTTAGGAGGATTGATGTGTGTTTAATTGGTTTTGTTTTGAGAATTATTTTAGAGTAGGATAGTATGCTTGATTTATTTTGAGAGAAGAAAAAATATACTGTATATGTCAAATTAATATATTTTTATTTATTTAGTTGAGTGAAAATGTAATTTTATATATATTGTCATTTTTATGTATGTATAATTATAATATGAAATGATACATATTAAGGCTGCATTAGCGAATGCAAGTCTCCTTCCCTCAATAGGAAGTCAATTAGTAGGCAAGTTGAAGGATTGACAGAGGGCTATAATAATAATAATAATAATAATAATAATAATAATAATAATAATAATAATAATAATGTCTATTTTGAAGAATAGTGAAAGAATGTTATTTTAAAATGCTTTGAGATTATTTTAATTATTTTTGTAAAACATAAAAAATATATTCATTATTTTTTTTCTTTCTAAAAGAATATTTAAGAAAATAAAAACAAACATAGCCATGTGTTTTGAAGAACTCATGTATACTATTCAAGAGAATAGAGACATTTAGAAAGGGGCACTTTTTATTGAATGATATCAATAGCATTGCATCATTCCAAACACTCCAATCACATTCCCATAAACAGGATCAGAAAAACCCAACAGGGAAAAAACAAAAAGAGCACAAACTGATGGAAATTTATTTAAAACGCAGAAGAATGGCTGTAGTACTGCAGATTTGGAGAAATTGATCAGGAACTAGCAGGAATGGCTGCTGCCATAATATAACATAATATAACCAGAATTCTTCTCCTTCAGAGCAACGCAAGCAATTCCGGTGCCATCTCAGTCCGTGCAGCAGCGATACATAATATACTTATCCATAATCTTGCCGCACTCAGAGCAAACGATGCGCTCAGGAATATAACCGGCCTGGTCCGGCAGAATCAGGCGGTTGCAGTGGTGTGGAGGGAGATTGCGGCGTATCTCCTCGTCCAGAACGGGCACAAACTTGTCGACATGATCCACCTTGGGCGCCCAGTCGAGATAGTTGCTCAAAACAGGCAGCAAAACGTCGCCCTTTCCCTTGGTCATCTCATAGTTTCCCCGGCTGAAAACTGCCCACCCTTGTTCGCTGCTGTCGAAGGCCAGAAAATCCATGATCTCCTGCATAATTCGGTCATTTTCAATGGTCATCCCGATTTGCTTCTTGGAGTTCCAAATGCTCCAGAGCCTCACCCAAAAGTACCAAACATAGTCATAGTGTTCTTCAACGGGAAAGACGTGGCTAAGTTTCTCCCTGTTGATTATTAAGTGACAATCTTTGACTTTGTCCTTTGGGTTACGTTTGCCGACGTACAACATTTCCAGGCGGATGGGTACGGCATTGGCCATTGCACGGGCTGCAAGGATGAACTTACGGATCCATTCGATGTTCTCTCCTCCATACAGGCATATCACCTTGTTTTCGTTTATCTGTGGAACCATGAAAATAACATTCAGTAATCATGTTTCTTCTGTTGTATTATGGGAATATTTGAGTATGAAAGTACAATTATTTCGTACCCACTCTGGAATACGAGGATAGATGTTATCTGCCAATAATTCAATGTTCCAGGCGGTATCTGCCCAGAGACCCCCTTCCTTTGATTTAGTGAAGGGGAAAGCTTTGCTACCCCAAATCCACATCATGGGTAGAGCATCAAGATTGGATGGCTTCCCCTGTGGATCCAGAACAACAAGCATAGGCCTGTGGACAAATTCCCAGACCTCTCTGATGTACCTAATGGCTACCGGCTCGACCAGTGAAGGATGATCCACTGAATACCATGGCATACTTTTGTTTCGTAGCTCATAGAATACTGTGTTCTGTAATGCTGCCAATGGGGTTGCCGGGTCAACAATTGGGAGCCAAAGAACCTCGTAGTCATGCCTTTGTTGGCTGTAGATCATATGAAGAATATTCACCTCTTCATAAGGAACATCAAGGTCTGTAATCAGCAGTAATACATACTTCAATCTCAGGGCCTCGAGCCGTTCCTGTCATTAAACAGAGATCAAGAAATTTAGTCCCATGTAGATTAGTTTGGAGGGATCAGGAAAATGTATTGAGTAAAACATGAAAGAACCAACATTTGTCATTTTGGAACCATCATAGAGTGGCCTTTGATCTTCTCTGGCACGGATCATTGCCCTGAGTACTTTCATGTTGTCAATATGAGGTGATTCAATTAGTCTCTTGAATGCAAGGTATGCGTCTTCTTCCTTCTTCCTCTCTGTTCAACAAAATGACCTTTTTAGTAATGTAATCCATGTCTTTCGAATCTGTTTTCTTAATCTTTCTGATATATCCATGATCGTCGACTAACTGAGTCCAACAGTTACTCACCCATTAAAGCCTTACAAATATCCAATTGCTTTTGTAAGTGTTCCAATATGACTGAGAGCTTATGAGTCAGACCTAACACCTCCCACGTCTCAGCAGTTGAGGTGATGTACCTGATCAGCAACATAAAGAAAAATATAAAATTGTTATAAATTTCAATTGAAACTGGCAAAAAATATAAGAGGGGGACAAATACTTGTGGCCTCTTCCAATAAGGTTGAGAAGTAAGGATGCACAGGTCAGAATACTCCTTATGATCCAATAAACAGCTATTGGAATATGAGCTGTGGCAGACACCATTTCTGGTGATTCGTGGCTAATGTATGCAGATGGAAGCTCCTTCAACTCAAGAAGGCAGTGAGTTATTTTAACTATAGCATTTAAGAGTTCAATAACATCCTCAAACTTCTTTCTTAATTCATTGGCATGCTCCATTATTTCGGGCAGATCCTTGAGAGTTGCAATGTTCTTTGCAAGTGGATTTTTATTGTGATGGTGCTCGACCAGCCAAAACTCTCCGTATTTGATTGCAAAAGCAGCAAAGGTAATGACTATCTTGCCTTCCCATGAGTAGTTTGACAGTGATTTGAGAAGCTCCATAGCTGCTGAATGTGCTTCTCCTCCCTCAGCATATTTGCCTGTTATCTGTTCCTTTGACAACTCATTATACATATGACAAAAGGGATTCAAGTTTTTAACTCTTTAATCTATGCTTCCCCGAAAAATAAAAGTTTATCCTAAAGGTACCTCACAGGAAATCTTGTTAATGGGAAATGCCAGCAATCTAATTATCTCTGATTCATGATCAGGACTGTGGACGACCTTGTCGTCCAGTGTGTCTACATGTGCTTGAGTTTGATTTTGCTGCATTTGGCCAAACGTATAAGAAAAGTTGTCAAAATGTTGAGACTAGAAAGTATGTATTAATATATGAAATTCCAGACATACAAGGACAGAGTCAGCTTTCAAAGGCTTTCCAAGGCGCAGGATATCCTCAATGATGGAAAGAACTGGCTTCACATCGACCACTTCAATGTCTGGAGCATGAGTACTTAGAATTTGCTTGGTGAGTGCTCCATCATCTGATGAAAAAAAGCCACGATCGTCACGATCAGGTCTACGACCCACTCTCAGCTTTAGGCCCCTGCCGGCTGGTGGGAGGGGCTTGACAATATTATGATCGGTTACAGTCGAAATTGGAGCTTTAGTAGGCGCGGCCTTATCAGTAGCCAATGGAAGACCCTTGGTTGCGGGGGTCGCGTCCTGGCTGGACATTGCAGGATGGAGGAAGAAGGTTATAATATATTCGAAGAGAGAGTTATTAGTGGCAATATAAAAAATGGCTTGTGTGCATCAGATGTGTCATTCTCCTGGGCTTATATAGATGCTCAAAATGGCACTATTTCTTGAAAGAAAAAGAAGACAATGCAAAAATAGAAAGAAGGAATAAGAGACAAAGCATGAACAGAATTGGAATGGAATAAAGTTGTACTATATCGCCTACTTTGCTTCCATTGCCTTCCAAAGTTTGTTGGAGGTTTAGAATTCATTAGTCCCCGTTTCATCATTTAACATCTGGAAAAAAATCCTATGTCATTCACATAACACTAACGCTGTAAATGGGTATTCGAAAATTCGTTTATCTTACACATTGATATTCATTTATACACAATATTATCTGCATCTGTTTAAAGCAGATATTATATGTGCTTGATAGTAGATATTCGATTGTAAATGAATACGAATATGGTAAAAATATATTCGATCCATTTAATATCCACTCCAACTATATATTATTTCTTATATCCATTTATATATTTGATTTTTTGTAACTTAATTATATCCATTATTCGTATCTGAAAAATAATATTTAAAAAAAATTGCTATATAAAAAATGCTCTAATTTTTAGTGTATTTTTAAAATATAATAAATTAGATTTAAAAATTATTGTATATAATATATTACTATACTTAATATATTATTTATATTTTTTCAATAAAAATCTTATAATCCATATATATATACACACATAAATTATAATTGAAGAATTGGGAAGAAAAAAAAATCTTAAAAAATTATAGTAAATTGAGGAAAAACTGAACAATGAATTTAATCAACCTAAATTATTGTTGATTGACTTTATAATTAATATATTTAAATACCATTATTAATATTCATTAGTGAGAATAATTAATTATGAATTAAAAATTGTGCTATTTGTTTGGTTAATTTCTTTTTGATGAAATTGTATAACTTCTTCTATTAATTAAAAGAAATATGTAAATTAGAATACGAATGATTTTAATCAAATATGAATGCATTTGAATAATTATAATCGAATACGAATTTATCCAAATTCGACAAATATTCAATAAATACGAATTCGGATATCATTAATAAATATCCATCAGATTTATATCTGTATCCGAATATTCTAAAAGTTAATCAAATACGAATATAAAAACAATGTATTCGATTCGTTTAATATCCATTTACACCCCTACAGATCATAAAACTCTGCAAGGAATCTTAAGTGGTCCCCTAGAGCATCAAGCTTCCAAAAAAATTTAAATTATTTATGGAGAACAAAGTTGCGGCGAGGATCCCATGGACAAATAACACTAACAACTTTTTTCGTTACTGCTAGTGAATGACAACCAAAGGATGAAGAAAATAATATAGACAAGGTTCGTAGAGAATGCGAGCTAGGCTCACGAAGGACGCGAGTTAGGCTCACGAAGAGCGCGAGATACAAGCGAAGCGCAGAACCTCAAAAAAACAAAAAAGTGTAAAATTATTAATTAATTAATTATGGTAAGGTAAAGTTAAAATGAATAGTCATAAGTAAAGACTATACTTTCAATTGAAAAAAAAAAAATTATTTTCAATTGAAAGTAAGAGGGGAGAGATTATATGCCTAATTAAGACTCTAAGAGCATAAAAATAAAAATTCAATAAGACACTTCAGAAAAAGAAAAAAGAAATATTAGTAACAAAATAATAAGTAATAAAATAAAAGTCGTCACTAATAACATGTGTTAGGTGGCAAAAGCTTTTATCTTGTCACTAATGATAATTTTAAGGTGACAATAATTTTTATCTTATCACAATATGACTTAGTAGTGATAAAAATTAATGTTTTAAGGTTTTCACTATTAACAATTTGTGACTTCCCTATGATGACAACCTAGTGACAATAAAAATTTTCACCATAACTTGTGACAAGATTTTTATTGTCACTAAGTTGTTGCTATAAATGTGTCACTAATTATCTATGATGATAATTTAAATACTATTCTTGTCGTTATTTAATTTGTAAAAATCATTAAGGTGATAAAACTAAATCTTTGATCACCTAATATATATAATTAGTGACAACTTTTGTATTGTCAGTTACTATTTTTTCATTGCTTTATCTTTTTCTTGTAGTTAAAGACTAAATTCATTAAATAAAAAACAGGTCTTTGACCCACTAAATTAATCTCACTCTCACTCAAGATGATCCCCAATTTAAGCAGGTTAAAGCCCACCAAGAATTCAACTAGTATAATAAAACTAATTTTTAAAGCCAAAAAAGCATTTAAGTGAAGATGTTTTAGAATATTTGCAAGAAAAGCTTCGTGTACTCCATTGCTGTAGTGAGTGCCTTCAAATACAAGATGAATGAGCAAAGTTGCTCAAAATAGAAAAAGGAAATACAAGTCACAATAACTAATTTACTGGTTATTTACAAAAATAAAAAGAATGCAAAAAATTAATTGTGGAAAGAAATAGGCAATTATATGTTGCCTTATTATGCCCCTCCAAGATAGGCGGTCAGTCAACAACGCCTATATTGGATCGATGACGAACAAAAACAGCAGCAGACACCACTTTAGTAAGCAAATCAGCAAATTGAGAGGAAAACGGGACATGTCGAAGAACAAGTGTTTTATCCCGTACTTGCTTAGGAACAAAGTGATAGTCAAGAGTAAGATGCTTGTAGGATTGTGGAAGACCGGGTTTTCTTAATTGATCATGTTGCTTTATTGCTAAGTAATTATTTTTTACGATTTGAGCTTTTACTATATGCAAGTGCGTTGTTTTAGGAGAAAAAATTCAACATTTTTTATTTACGAAAATGATCCAATTTCATTTCCATACAACATCATGTAACTTAAAATAAAATATATAAAATAAATTAAATATTCTTTAATTATAGATATCATCAGTTATATTTAAAAATAAAAAGGTGAATTACGGCTACCACCTCTGAGGTTTGACGTAATTAATAAAAGGTCATCGCTTTTTGAAAAATTACAAACACCCCCCTAAAAATGATGAACCTAATTGTTATATGGATGGAATTTGTGAAATATCTAAAATATCCCTAATAGAAAAGCAATTTAAAAACTAAAAAATGCTAAAAATTAATTTGATGGCTAAAATCCTAAATGCCTCTCTATGTATTGTGATACATTAAAATTTTGAATTATATTAAATAGTTATATATCTAAAATAATTTATTTATGTAATTAAATTATTTAATAATATTAAATAATAAATATATTTATTATTTGAGTTCCATATTAACTATTATTTATTCAAATATGAAATAAAACTAAAATAATTAATAAAATTTAGTTAAGGCAAATATCCCTTTATGTATACATATTTAATATAATTTACCTATATAATTAAATTTATTTAACAATATTAAATAATAAATATATTTATTAATTGAGTTACATATTAAATACTATTAAACTAGTAAGCATATCTAAAATAATTTAGTCAAATTTAATTAAATTATTTTAAAAAATAAATGAAAAATTAAAAACTATATTTGATGAGGGTTCGAATCGTAATACAAGTGCTTCGATTCCGATCTCTATAGGGGTTAATCCTAAAGGTGGATATCTTCCGTTGACGATATTTGAGAATCCTGCAATCAAGGCAAACGTTAGGCTAGCCGAGTGGCCCTTGGCTTTGGCCCTCCGACGCTCAAGTCAGTATTTCCGATGTCTCACAATGAAGTAAGATATGTTCAGTGTGTTTTTCCGCATACCTTGTGAGGCAAGACAGAGGAGTTTTTATATTCTTCCCCTTGTAGGAAAATGACTGATAAGCCCTTGGCTTACCCTTGGGGTCTTCAGCCTCCTCCAAGGGGCAATTAGTCTATTCTTCCATTTGAATTTTGTCAGCTAGATGTCCTTTCAAGCTACAGGACGGGACGGTATACGGGGTGGCGCTTGCCGTCTCAGACAGTGAGGGGATGGCATGCGCCATTAATGCGGTGACGTGGTGTCAGTCCACGCATTTAATGCGTTGGCAAGGCACTGTGCAGAGCTCGACCTCCTGTCAGCCTAACTGGGGTCGAATATGGTCGATATCGTCCAAGGGCTCTGTGGCGCCCGCCTGGGCGTGAGGGGGCTGGTCGAATATTGTCGACATGTCCCATGGGCCCTGGGCCGTTGTATGGACGTTGGGCCCTTCGGGCCACTATCTAGTCGAACATGGTCGACGTGGGTCATGGGCCCTGGCCCGTTGTCTGGACTTAGGCCCTTCGGGCCACTATCTGGTCGAATATGGTCGACGTGGGTCATGGGCCCTGGGCCATTGTCCGAAACGTTGGGCCTTTTGGGTCACCCTATATCATGAGTCCTCCCACTTCGCAACGCAGATCGAGGGAATCGAAGAGCGGCATTGGGAAGTAGCAAATATTAACGTGTCTCGACTGGGGATTTTTAGAAATCGACCAGGGTTTTGGGCGTCTACTGAGCGGTTACATCGTGGCACGCGTGGGGCGGCGTTATAGTTTCCCCCATTAATGCGGACGCTTGGATAACTGCGCCTTTTCTTTTATAAATACTAACTGGTATTCAGGCTGCTTTCGCCTTTACCGCTTCAGATATTCCTTGCTGGAAGAATCACTAACCTTTGCGCTTTCTTCAGAGATTTTCTGGGTTTTAGCTTTCCAAATCTAGTAAGTACTCTTCCCCCTCTATTTCTTTCCACCTTTCTTAGAAGAAAATGTTTGGGCTATTCAGTTCTGGTGGTACTTCTGGTGGGGATAGTGAGGCGACTATGTCTGAGGGCCGCGGGGAGTTTTCTGACTCAAGCCGTTCCAGCTCCGGCGGCTCGAGCGGCGCGCGGGGGGGGAAGCTGGGCCCAGCCGGGTACCTTCTTCTCCCGGGCGATTATTTACCCCAAACCACTATAGCGAGATAATCTCTACCGTTACCCCATTAGAACTGGCCCGCGTTCAAGAGCTTTATCACATTCCTCGCGAATTCCAGCTGTTAGCCCCTGGGCCTACTGGTCGAATGCACCGCACGCCTGCCGGTTGCATAACTGTTTTCGAGGATGCACTTAGGTGTGGTTTTAGGTTTCCCTTGAGTGAGGGTATGGTAGGTCTGCTTAGGGGTCTTGGAGTGTGCATCATGCAACTGCTGCCCAACTGTTTCTCGACGTTGTGTAGCTTTATAGTTCTAATGTTCCTGTACAGTCAACCCCCAACCTTTGAAAAATTTTCAAACCTGTTTTATCTTTGCGTGTCGCGTAAATCCGGCAGCACTGAGGAAACGGGCTTTTATTATCTGAGTGCTCGGCCTCGTCGGAGGTTTCTCGTGGCGCCTTCCTCGTCCTATGGTCAGGCGTGGAAGAAACGCTTCTTTTTTGTGCGGGTAAAGGGCGGGTTCGATATTCCCCGAGAGTGGGCGAGGGGTCCGGTCGAGGTACCAGGGAATCACGCTCCAACCTGGTCGAGCACATTCGTGAGGGACCTGGTCGAGTTTGGTCCTATCGAAGCCACTGTATTCCTCGAGGAGAGGCAATTGGTGTTGGCTGGGTTGTCGCCAGCCCCATTAAAATTTCCCGCTGATCATGAGATAGGTAGACTAACTGCATGCGCCGTACCCTGTCGTTTGCTTATGAACATTCCTGCATTTGATATTTTCTATTGCTTATCCTGTGCAGACCGCAGTGAAATCATGAACAGGTCCAGGGCTAGCGCGATGGCTCGAGTTGAAAAGAATAAGCAACACCGACAAGGCGGCGCGATTCGAGAAGAGTCATCGGGGGCCGACGAGCCACGACAATTAACTGTTGCCCCCGCGCCCTCCAGAACACCTTCGCCCGCTCGACAAGAAGAGGTCGAGAGAACCGCGGGTCAAGGAAAGAGATCCATGGGCGAGCCGGCTGCTCCCCCCCGAAGAAGGCAGCTGTGGGGAAAGGGAAGTCAAAGGGCACGGGTTGAACGTGCCGACGGGAAAAGAGCTCTTCATGGACCGAAGCCCCGAGGCACTCTTTAATTTGCGCAAATTCCCATCTCCTCATTTTGGGTCGGATCCAGGTGTAGCTGTGGGCGACTCGTCTAGCATGGTATCCTCCGGGCCGGCTGGGTTGGATCCCTTAAAAGTGCTGATGGCTGCGCAGTTCATGGCTGACCAAAACAAATTCCTAGGTTTAACCCAGCCTGGGTTGCTGTGTAAGTTCGCCTATCATGCAAATATGGTAAGATCTAGGAACCTGGATGTCTACTTGTTTAACTTTTCTTTTCCTTCGTTTAGTTGCCTTCTGACATAGTCTCGTGTTTCAGGTCGAGCAGCTAGGCTATCACATGTTTCGCCATTCCGAAGTGGCGCTGGCCGATCGGGAGCGATTGGAGGGGGGTGAGGATGCTGAGGCCTTGAAGGTTCAGCTTGAGTCCTCCCAGATGCGGGTCGAGGAGCTTAAGAGAGCAAACGCCCAGTATGCCAAAGATATGGAGGCGAAAGACCGTCAGGTGATGCTGGCGGTAACGGAGCAGACTCTAATGGAGACGAAGTTGAAAAAGCTGGAGCTGGATATTCAAGTCGCCTACGAGTCTGGTCGTGCGGCCGGCCGAAGTGAGCGACTGGTCGAAGCCAGGGAGGAGTTTGCTCGGGTGTTGCCCGAGGTGCGGAAGGAGGCCGTCCAATAATTTATGGTGAGCCCGGCCTTCCAAGATGCAAGCGTTGTGCTTGCTTTGGATGACGCACGGGGTTCGTTCAAGAGGGCGATCATCGCCCAATTACAACATCTGGGTTACGGCATCAGCGATGAGGATCGCTCGAAGATGGGCCTTGGCTTCGATGAGCAACTGCGCCCGTTCGTCGAGGAAGATGTCATTAAGGCCGATACTGCTGAGGTCGAATCTGCCGATGTTGTCGATATGAGCCCCGAAGAGCGACAGAAGGCAGAACTCGAGAAGAGGCTGAATGCTGTGAGCCGAGAGTTCGAGTTTGCTGGCGACCTTGCCTATGAAATTTCTGAGGACAGGGCGGATGCCGCAGCATTCTTCCCCGCTGCTCCACGGCTGTTTATGCCCTCTGCTGCCAGTCCCTCCTACACGGTTACCGCGGCCGTTCCCGTTGCAGAGGCACCACTTGAACCTCCGTCTGTTTTGGCTCCAGCGCTTGCTGCTAAAGGGTCTGGCAATTCTAGTTAGGCCTTTCCCTTGTATTTTTGACTTTCCATTCTGTATATATGTCTTACTGAGGCTTTATGAAATGATATTTCTTTGCCCATTCTCTGCTGGTGGTTTGCTCTATATTGTCGTTTGTCTACTGCTTTATCTTCGTTGGTTTAAAGTTTTGTATTGCCAACTTGTGTAAGTCGATAGGATGCAAATAGTGCTTGTCGTAGAACACATCTTACACTTGGTAATATAAAATGGTTTCGCTAACTTTTTTGTAGCTAACGTGCATTTGCGAGCGGGGCTCGACTTCCAGCTTTAAGGGTGTTTTCACCATGCGAAGCATTGGTCTCCTAAATTTGGTGGCATGGCCGAGCCCATAAATATGCATCGAAGGTGTCGACTCTGTTGTTTTGAAAACTTTTGGCGACTGCGGGGTCGCTTAAGGTGGTCTCGGCCGGTGGCCTCGACTTAGATGTTAAATCCTTTCGTTGACTTCGGGGCCGACTAAGGTGGTCTTGGCCGGTGGCCTTGACTTAGATGTTAAATCCTTTCATCGACTACGGGGTCGACTAAGGTGGTCTCGGCCGGTGGCCTTGACTTAGATGTTAAATTCTTCGGCGACTACGGGGTCGCTTAAGGTGGTCTCGGCCTGTGGCCTCGACTTAGATGTTAAATTCTTCGGCGACTGCGGGGTCGCTCAAGGTGGTCTCGGCCTGTGGCCTCGACTTAGATGTTAAATTCTTCGGCGACTGCGGGGTCGCTCAAGGTGGTCTCGGCCTGTGGCCTCGACTTAGATGTTAAATTCTTCGGCGACTGCGGGGTCGCTTAAGGTGGTCTCGGCCTGTGGCCTCGACTTGGATGTTAAATCCTTTCGTCGACTTCAGGATCGACTAAGGTGGTCTCGGCCGGTGGCCTCGACTTAGTTGCCAGATCTTTTCAAGTTTTCAATCGCGATGTGCCCTGCTTCTTTAAGCGGTTCAACAGATGTCAATTAAACAGTTTACACAAAGAATTTTTTTAAATTTACCGCATTCCATGGATGAGGAAGGTCGCGACCTGTAGTGTCCGCTAATCGGTATGCGTTGTTCTTGCATACTTTGGTGATTGCATAAGGTCCCTCCCACTTGGGGTCCAGCTTCCCGACTGGTTTTGAAACCTCCACTTTCTTCAGGACTAGATCGCCCACTTTAAAATTTCTCGGATAGACTGTTTTATTGTAGCGGTCCGCCATTTTTGAGCGGTACCTCTGCATCTTGTTGTAGGCTATTTGGCGTTTTTCGTCAACGGTAATTAAATCGAGTGTCCTCTCCGATGTATTCGCTATTGGATTGTAATGAATTACTCTAGTTGTGTGCTGAATCAATTCAGATGGTATCACTGCCTCAGAGCCATAAACTAGACTGTAGGGGCTGTGGCCTGTGGCCGTTCGAGGGGTCGTTCGATAGGCCCAGAGAACGCCTGGGAGATCGTCTGCCCAACTGGCCCCTGTCCCTGCTATCCAGCTCTTAAGGTGGTCTAGGATTGTTCTGTTAGTAACCTCGGTCTGGCCGTTGGCTTGTGGATTGCCTACTGAAGTGAAGTGTTGCGTGATGCCTAAAGTTTCGCACCATTTTCTGGTGTTTTTGCTCTGGAATTGAGTGCCGTTATCGGAGATAAGGATCTTAGGTAGCCCGAACCGACACATGATGTTCTTTCATAGAAAACTCTTGATAGCCGCGTCGGTGATCTCAGGGACTACTTCTGCTTCCACCCATTTTGTAAAATATTCGACAGCCACTATGATAAACTTCCGCTGGCCAGAGGTTTTGGGGAGCGACCCTAATATATCGATGCCCCACTGGTCGAACGGCCATGTGATACTAACATTGGTCATTGGTGCGGCTGGTTGATGCTGAATGTTCGCATGTACTTGACAAGATGGGCATTTCTTAGCGAAATCCACAGAATCGTTGAGCAGAGTGGGCCAAAAATATCCGTAGCGGGTAATCTTGTGAGCCAGAGACTTTCCACCCGAGTGGTTGCCACAGATACCTGCATGTACCTCCTGTAATACTTCGTTCGCCTGGCCGGGATCTAAGCACCTGAGTGGCGGGCCGGCGATCGACCTCCTGTACAGCTGCCCATGCTCGTCTAATGCGTATTTAGGCGCCAAGCCTTTCAACTTTCGAGCCTGCTTAATGTCATCTGGTAAGGAGCCTCTACTCAGATAGAGTTTGATTGGATGCTGCCAGGATGGGGTTGACTCGTCGAGGCATCTGACCTGGATCTGGTCGGAAGACTGTACGCAGGGTTTATCGGCCACAAGAAATGTTATAGTTTTTTCTCGCGTGCCTTTCGTCGAACTAGCTAGCTTAGAGAGTGCGTCTACTCGCTCGTTCTCTGACCGAGGGATCTGGCTTAGTGAGAAGTGGCTGAACATCTGTTTCAAGTGTTGTACCTTGGCCAAGTATTGCGCCATCTTGTGCTCTTTTGCTTCGAAGTTCCCTTCGAATTGCTCCGCCACGAGCTGAGAGTCCGTGAAAGCCGCTAGCCTACCGACCCCTCAGTCGGCAGCCATGCATATTCCTACAATGAGGGCTTCGTACTCAGCTTCGTTGTTCGTAACCGGGAAATCGAGCTTCACCGCGAAGTCATAACCCTCTGCTAACAGGGATCGAAGAGAAACTCCTATCCCTCCCCCTGATGACGTCGCAGACCCATCGACATGCAGAGTCCACGAGTATGTGCTGTCGATGTCCGAACATGGTAGGTCGATCCTTTCAGGGATGAAATCTGCGAGGACCTGTGCCTTGATGGCCGCTCGGGGTTGAAATTGGATGTCGAATTCTCCGAGCTCGATTGCCCATTTAGTGAGTCGACCTGAAGTGTCCGGCTTTGACAATACCTATTTCAGCGGCTGATTTGTTAACACCAGGATTGTGTGTGATTGGAAGTAAGGTCGCAGCTTCCTTGCCGATGAGACGAGGGCTAGAGCGAATTTTTCAATCTCCAAATAGTTATATTCTGGCCCCTGGAGAGCTTTGCTGCAATAGTAAACTGGGCAAGGGTTTCCATCTCTTATTGCGGTCAACACCGAACTAACGGAGGCTGAAGAGATAGCCAGATATATTTGTAAGACTTCCCCGAGCTTCGGTTTGGCGAGCAGAGGTGGTGAAGAGAGATATTGCTTGAGGTCGATGAGGGCTTTATCGCACTGTTCATCCCATCTGAACCCCAACTTCTTTGCGTTTTTTAGGATTTTGAAGAAAGGTAAGCTCTTGTCCACCAGCCTGGCTACAAACCTGCCCAAAGCAATTACTCTGCCAATGAGGCGTTGAACTTCCCGCATTGTGCGCGGCGGGGCTATGTCGAGAACTGCTTGAATTTTCTGAGGGTTAGCCTTGATGCCTCTTTGGCTGACCATGAAACCGAGGAATTTACCACCCCGCACTCCAAATGTGCATTTTCCAGGGTTTAGTTTCATGCCAAAGGCTCTTAGGATAGAGAATGTGTGATTCAGGTCAGCCAGGTGATTTTCTGCTCTGTCTATTTTTACAATCATGTCGTCCACATAAACCTCCATTGAGTTCCCAATCTCATTCTTAAACATGAAGTTAACAAGCCTTTGATAGGTTGCTCCGGCATTTTTAAGTCCGAATGGCATGACAAAAAAGCAATATACCCCATTGGGAACAACAAAGGAGGTTTTTTCCCTATCTTCAGGTGCCATAAATATTTGATAGTATCCTTGAAACGCGTCCATCATGCTAAGTAATTCACATCCAGCTGTGGAGTCGACAAGTAAATCAATGCGAGGCAAGGGGTAAGGATCTTTAGGGCAAGCTTTATTCAAGTCTGTGAAATCATTACACATCTTCCATTTTCCCTCACTCTTGGGGACTAAGACAACATTACATAGCCAAGAAGGGTACTGAATTTCAACAATATAACCAGCTTCCAGGAGCTTGCTTACCTCTTCTTGGATAACCTGTGTCCGCTCGGCGTTAAAAACTCTCTTCTTCTGGTGGATCGGCTTATGCGTAGGGTCTACATTGAGCCTGTGGACCATGATGTCCGGGTCGATGCCCTGCAGGTCGGCTGCTTTCCAAGCGAAGACATCAATGTTCCTCCGGAGGAAGTCGACCATGAGGCACTCTAGTCGATCTCCCAAATCAGTGCCGATCTTGGTTGTCTTGTCGGGATTCCCGGGCTCCAGCTCAATTGTCTTAAAGTCTCCCGTCGGCTCGACCCTGGTATCTTCAATCTCCTCTTCTTCGATGAAGTTGCCTCCTCGGGTTTCGCTACAGGGGCGTCCCCCGAGGGCCTTAATTGGGGCCTCCTTATCTGCTTACCGGGGTCCACGGAGATTGTGTAACAGCGCCAAGCGTCCTTAATATTGCACAAAATCTGACCAACTCCCCCAGAGGTCGGGAACTTTATCTTCATGTGATATGTGGACGCGATGGCTCTGAAGTCGTTTAAGGCCGGTCTTCCCAAAATAACATTGTAAGCGAACAGGGCGTCGACCACTAAGTAGCTAATCATCAAGGTTCGGCTGCGATGGCCCTGCCCAAAAGTTGTGGAGAGGGAGATGGATCCTAACGGCATTATCTCCGATCCCCCAAATCCAACTAGGGGCATTCTGACTGGATCAAAGTTAAGCTTGCCCAAGGCCATCCTCTTTAGTGTCGACGAGAATATGATATTGGCTGAGCTACCGTTGTCGACTAGGACCTTTCTAACTTCGAAGTTGGCGATCTCGATGGCGACCACCAGAGGGCAGTCGATCTTCCGGTCCATTCCTTGGTTTTCGAGGTGGCTGAGGTCCGCGTCTGAAAAGGATATCAGCTCTGTGCTATTTGAAAGCTGAAAAACCGTCTCGACCTTAGACGGTTTGGTCGAGTCAAGCTGCCGTTGAGTTTGCTTCCTTGCGTTTCGGGAGTCTCCTCCCGTAGGTCCTCCAGCGATCATGTCGATGACCCCTCTGATGGGCGGGCTTCTTCCCTTTGTCATCTCTTCGCGGGCTGGCCGACCTTTCTCTATGGGGAGTTTGGTCGGCGGCGCCCTCCTCTCGTCGATTCCTGTCCTCGAAAAATTTCTTTAGGTGCCCCTGCCTGATCAACCTCTCAATTTCGTCCTTCAAGTTGAAGCAGTCTTCGGTGTCATGCCCCTTCTGTCTGTGGAAGTGACAGAATTTCCCCGACTTTCTCATGGCCTCGGTCTCTGTAATTTTGCGGGGCTTTTTCAGCAGGTTGTCATGTTGAATGGCAAAGAGCACTTCTTTCCTCGCCATAGAGAGCGGTGTATATTCGTGAAAGCGTTTAATCGGGGACCGACGTCCCTCCCTGTTCTGCTTGTCGTCCTTCTCTTTGCCCTTCCTCTTGTCAGCTTCGATGCTGCTGTATTTCATCTTGTTCATCTCTTCTTGGGTCATATATCTTTCCGCGAGGTCAAGGAGTTCTTCCATCGTGCGGGGCTGAGCGCGCACCAAAGCGTTAGCGCACTCTTTGTGCCTCAATCCCAAAAACAGCACATCAATCAAGAACTCAATCCTCGGACTGTCAATTTTCAACACTTCTGTGTTGAATCTGGTGAAAAAATCTCTCGAAGACTCCCCCTCGGCTTGCTTCACCGTATGCAAGTGGGTGTGTGGCAGCTTCGCCTTCCTTCTGCTAGCAAACTGGTGCATGAATTTGTCACAAAGCTGGTCATACGAATAGATGGATGCCGACTCTAACTTCACGAACCAATCCAAGGCCACACCCTGAAGTGTGGTTACCAGCATTTTCGCATGAATATACTCGTTGTGTCCATGCAGCTGCATCATGTGCTCAAACTGCAACAAATGTTCACTCGGGTCTGTGGACCCGTCGTACCGCGGGAGACCAGTGGGGATCTTGGCATCCACCGCGATATGTTCATTAATGATTTCTTGCGTAAAGGGTGAGTCCCGTTCCCTTCTAAACCTCGAGGGCACCTCCGGCTGAGGGAGCCTGTCTACGTTCCCCCTCGACAGCTCCTCCAGGCGTTTATTTAGTTGCTGCACCTTGTGGGATACCTCCTCCCACTCCTGCTGATCCTGCTTTCTTCTACCTCTGGAACGTTCGGTCCCATCACGCTGCAGGCCTCGAAGGGGCCGAACGTCGTGGTCCACGGAGTCCGCTACCTCCTCCCTCGGCGGGGGGCGGGGCGCCTCCCGGTGAAAACGACTCTGGCTGGGTTCTCGCCTAGCTGGATGCCCGGGGGACCCCGGACGCCGTGAGTATTCTACAGGCGGTGCTTGCTCATGCCCCGCTGGAGGGGGGTGACGCTGGCTGCCGGTTCCGGCGGCGCGGCTTGTCTGTTCAAGGCGGCTGAAAGCTGGGCTGATATCTGTGCGGATATCTGCTCACTGATGAGCTGCATCAACTGGGGCATAGTGAGGGTGACTACGGGCTCAGGCTGTATACTGGGGCCTGGAGCAGTCCTTTCTTCGTTCTGGCGGAGTGGGGGGGGCTGGATCTTCTGCTCTCCTCCCTCCCGGAAGGGGCTCGCCTAGTGTTCACCATTCTCGATAGAGAATTCCTGTTTCCCACAGACGGCGCCAAATGATGAGGGTTCCAATTATAATACAAGTGCTTCGATTCCGATCTCTATAGGGGTTAATCCCAAAGGTGGATATCTTCCGTTGACGATATTTGAGAATCCTGCAATCAAGGCAAACGTTAGGCTAGCTGAGTGGCCCTCGGCTTTGGCTCTCCGACGCTCAAGTCAGTATTTCCGGTGTCTCACAATGAGTAAGATAGGTTCAGTGTGTTTTTCCGCATACCTTGTGAGGCAAGACAGATGAGTTTTTATATTCTTCCCCTTGTAGAAAAATGACTGATAAGCCCTTGGCTTACATTTGGGGTCTTCAGCCTCCTCCAAGGGGCAATTAGTCTATTCTCCCATTTGAATTTTGCCAGCTAGATGTCCTTTCAAGCTACAGGACGGGACGGTATACAGGGTGGCGCCTGCTATGTCAGACAGTGAGGGGATGGCATACGCCATTAATGCGGTGGCGTGGTGCCAGTCCACGCATTTAATGCGGTGCAGGGCGCTGTGCAGAGCTCGACCTCCTGTCAGCCTAACTGGGGTCGAATATGGTCGATATCGTCCAAGGGCTCTGAGGCGCCCGCCTGGGCGTGAGGGGGCTGGTCGAATATTGTCAACATGTCCCATGGGCCCTGGGCCGTTGTCTGGACGTTGGGCCCTTCGGGCCACTATCTAGTCAAACATGGTCGACGTGGGTCATGGGCCCTGGCCCGTTGTCTGGACGTTAGGCCTTCGGGCCACTATCTGGTCGAATATGGTCGACGTAGGTCATGGGCCCTGGGCCATTGTCCGAAACGTTAGGCCTTTTGGGCCACCCTATATCAATATTAATTGAGAATAAATAAGTAAAAAAATTTAAACATATGTATTTTTATTTAAATTGTTTATATAGAAAAAGATAATTTTTTTAAATTTAATTGTATTATTTAATAAAATAATTATAATTCTAACAAATATATATTTAAAATAATTAAATTACTATTTATTCAAGTAATAAATATATCTCGAATAATTAATAAAATTTAGTTAAATTTATTAATTAATTAAAAACACAATAAATAAAAGGTTAAATACAATATTAATTAGGAATAAATAAGTAAAAGACTTTTAAATACATATTTTAAACTAAATTATATACTAATTGGAAAATATATATTTTTTGGAAAATCCAATCCCTCCCCCCCCCCCCCCCCCCCCCCTCTTCTTCTTCTTTCGTTGGCCTACCATGGTTGGCGACCACGTGGCTGCCATGGGCAGCAAGAAGTTATTGGGCACCTGGCCATGGCTAGATCTGGCTGGGATTTTGGTTGGGGGGGGGGGGTTTGTGTGCATATATATGCACATATATATGTATATATATCTTTTTTTTATTCAACATATATATATGAATATATATAGGTATACATTATATTTAATATGTATATAAATATTTTATATATATTTTATATATTTTTTTTATTAAGATTTTAGGGCATTTTGTTACATTTACCCAATCAGTTTATCAATCAAATTACCTGAAGGGCATTTATGGAATTTCACATGCTATTTTAAAGGAAAATTTGAAAAAATCCTAACGGTAGTTTACGGCTAGACTGAATTGTTGGACCATGATAAATTTCAGGAGGATTTTGTAGTTTTTAGAAAAGTGAGAACCTTTTTGTAGTTACGCCAAACCTAAGGGGTGGTCGCTGTAATTCACCCAAAATAAAAATATATAAAATATATTAGCTTGTTGAGGGTCAATATTCTTAAGTAGTATGATATTACTTCTTTGATGTTTTTCTTAATAAACTTTTGTTTACACTTCATACAAAATAAAACCTTGAAGTTTACAAAATTATATTTTGATTTAGCTATTTAAATTAGGGGTGGCAATTTTCAACACGACACGAGTTCGACATGAAAAAATTGAGTTTGGGTTGACCCATTTTGAGTTCGGGTCCAATAAGGTCGACACAAATATGAACTCAAAGAAAATAGGTTGGATTCGGTTGAATTTCAAGTTACACGAACAACCCGAAATTTGGTTGTAGGTCGCACAACACTTCGAACTCATCTAAACCAACTCGACCCAATTCGAATTAAATAAATAAAATTTAAATTTTTTTAGGAGTAAAAATATAAAATAACAAAATAAAGCTTCAAATTTTGAACTTTAGTAATATCAAAATTACTACTTTGGCATTTTTCAGTCTTATTTATTTTCACAACCATATATGATAGTTTATTATAATTTTAAATTACTTCTAATGATTATTTTTGTATCCAAGTAGATATGAAAATTGTACTTCAAAGAGTTAACAAAACACTCCTTTAACTACTGAATTGTCCTAGAAGTTTTTCTTAGGCCTTATACAATTAATGCAAGATTTTACCTATATAAATAGATAAAAATTCTTTCTATTGAAAGTTTATAAAAAATTCAAAGACTTAAGCAAATTTTGTTAATAAATTATGTGTATAATTTAAAATATTTGTTTTACTTATTTGCTTGATGATATATTTTTATTAATTTATGTATTGCTTAATTGAATCGATATAAAGTTAAGAAATAATGGCATTAATTTTAAAAAGTTAAAAGAGATAATTTAATCTACACAAAAGATCCAAAAATTAAAGAGAGTGAGTGAGTAAAATTTGAAAAAGTATAATATTTTTAAAAAAAAGACATTTTGTGATTTCAATATTTTTATGATGCCCATAAATACTAGAAAATTAAAGGAAAAAATTTCCTAAAAATCAATATATTATGTGGTTCAATTAAAATTATTTGAGTGCATTTGTGAAGTTATAATGAGAACTCTTTACTTTATTCTAATTTAATAATCAAAAATAGACAAAATTAAAAAGTAAAAATACCAAAAAGTTTCTAAAAATTAAAACAAATATTCAAAGTAATTATTTTAAAAATCAGGTCGACCCGAACATGACCTAATATGAATCATGTTGGGTTAGGATTGAACACTTTCAGCTTATCACCAGGTTAGTTGGATTCGGGTTGAGAAAATTAATGTTATACCCCTATTTAAACCCAACCCAAACCCACTCGACCCACCCAAATTGCCACCCCTTCAAATTATTGTGAATGAAATAATAAGAATGTTAAGTGATATGGGATGGCCCAAGAAGCCCAGCCTAAAAGCTACAGACCCAAGAATATAGCATCAAGCCCATTTTATCCTAAGGGGCCCCAACTGCATCACCGATCCCAGTGGACTAAGTCAACCTCTCACAGAGGCCGCGGACTTGGGCTAGATGCTCAACTCATCCGATCGTAACGCTCGGCCGCCTTTTCCACTGATCACCAACCTACAATAAGGTCGACCATATGGCCGACTAGGGAGGTCGAGTAAGTGTGGATTCCTCTCTTGGCCACATTAAATGTCCTTACAGGCGGCATGCCTCCGCATTAAAGATGAATGTTGACCTAGTACCACCCATGCTGCGGCGCCAAACAGGGAACACGCTTACAGTGTACTATTCTGTCCATAAAACCTGGAGAGGTAGACACCTGGAATAGTACAGGAATGGAAGATAACTTAAAGCCCCTCATGCAAGGACAAGAACCCTCTCTGCATGCCAAGGGCATCTTAGATAAATTCCTAGCTGGGAGAAGGCCATAAATACCCCACTTTCCAGCCTCACTAAGGTATGTTGTTCTCTACAAAAAGGCCCTCACTCTGTTGCTCATCATATCTAGTCGATCTCATACTGATTTGAGCATCGGAGTACTTTAGCCGAGGGCACCTCGGCTAGCCTGACATTTGCCCTTTAGATCCAGTTACAAGCAGTTTTTACCCTCATCATTAAGAAAAGAATAAATTTTATTTTCACATTCTTCGAGATAATTTATACATTATTAATAAATATACATTCCGCATATATATATATATATATATTTAATGTATTCCCCTAATACTTATGAAAAAGTAGAAAAAAATAATAAATATAGAGTAAAAATCTTTATCACAAGAAATAAAGTTTTTTATTTAACTAAATAAATAATAAATTTTGAATTGAGTTATATTTATATTTTTTTCGCAAGCATGAAAGTTAAGATTATGGTAATGTTTGATTTTATTTTGAGTGTTTTTGTTTTTTTTTTTTTAAAAAAACACTATAAGAAAACACCTCTTCACTACTAGAAAATTTATGATAAAGATGATTTTGTCACTGTTCGAAGACAATTGTAATGAATTTTTTATAGATTACTAACGAATTTAATAAATGAGCAAAAATATATATTGGTTATGATACTTGTGACGGCTATAAAGAGTATATATTGATATGAAAAGTTCATCACAAATTTCATAGCTCTAAATACGATTCTTCGATCTATGATGGAAATTCTATTATAAACTTAGTTTTGTAATGCACTTTATTTTCGTTACTAAACTAATTAATGACAAAGCATACACTAATGGATTTAGAAATAAATCCATCACAAAATAATAGATTTCATTAAATTTATGATGGACTTAATTCACAAATCCGTTAAGATATGATTTGTCACTGATTAGTTTTGTTACGGAAATAAAATATGTCACAAAACTAATTTTGTGATGAAATTTCCATCATGGACAGAAAAATTATATTTAGGTTATAAAATTTGTGATGGACACTTTATATCAATATATATTATTCATATTCGTCACAAGTATCATAAATAATATATATCCTTGCTCATTTTATTAAATTCGTTAGTAATCCATTGCAATTGTTATCGAACTGTGATGAAACCCTCTCCATCACCAATTTTCCATTTGTGAAGGGGTGTTTTCTTATAGTGAAAATTTTCGAAAAAAATATTTCAAAGAATTGGTTGGGAAAATGAGATACATGTTTGGTTTTATTTTGAAATAGAATAGTATGTTTGATTTCATTTTGGGAGGAGAAGAATTATACTTGAGATATTAAATTAATATCTTTTTATCTGATTAACTGGATGAAGATGTGATTTTATCCTTATACATTTGTTAAATAATTTCTTGTTTTATTCATCACTGTGCATAATCATGTAAGGTAATAATTATAAAACAAAGTGAATATATATAATTCCTAGTAACATGTAAGTTAAAATAAAATATATAAAATAAATCAAATATTCTTTAATTATAGATATTATTATTTATATTTAAAATTAAAGTAAAATGTATCAGCTTGTTTGAAGGTCAATATTCTTACATAGTATAAAACTTCTTCAAAAAATTTCTTAATGTTTTATTTATCAAGTCATATGAAATAAAAACATTAAAGTTCACAACACCATATTTTTAATTTAACTATACAAATTATTATAATAAATGAAACAATAAGAATGTTAAAAAGAATAAATTTTATTTCCTAATCTTCGAGATAATCGGTACATTGTTAATGGAACGCCCCGACCGGGTGGCGTTTGCTTCCGGCCGAGGTGCTACTCAAACAGTACCATACGTCTTCTTTACAATAGAAAATACATTTCTCGAAATTCCAAAATAATAAATTTCTACAACAACATCCTTTGGATGTCCAATTCTAAATCGAAACATCTTGAATTATGTTAAGCACTTCTATCACCCTCATTACCTCATGTGTTACCTGGGTCAGTCTATCTTCATCACTCATCCTTATCTGGGGCAAAAAATGGAGAACAATAATAAAATAACGTAAGTTCGAATGACTTAGTGAGATAGTATCGCAATAACAACAAAGTGATAATTTCACAATTATTATATAAGAAACAAATAGGGGCATAAATCCTTTCAGAAGTTGTGAGAGAAGGTTTTAGTCAAAGTTTTAGAGTGATCCATCCCACCACCGTCCCAAACCAATTATGAGACTTCACAATTTCACTGTCTCTCACAAAGGTTTAAATCACAATTACGACTACAAGCGGTCAACATGTCACTTGAATAATCTCTGGGTTTGTGTCAAATACTCGAGTTTCAAAGCATAAAATAAAATTAATAATCACTTTCATATTTTTGCTGTTGGTGGTTCTCCTACCTTATCACTTCACTTTAGAAAACATGAAAATCCTTATTCCTCCAAAGTACTGAGTCATCGGCTCAACCACTTAATCACTCACTAGGCATGGCTAGCCGCATGCCTGATCCCACTCATAGCCAACTACCTCTAACTTATTATGAGTAAGGATTTTATGTACACTTCATACGGGTATCAATCGAAAGATCAGTCACCGTCGGTTCGTTCCACCCGGTCGTCTTTCAAAATCGATCCCAGGGCCCACCCCCGAGGGTATTAAACACTTTTACTATTAGCACTTAACACATCCAACAACATTCCACTAAACACGTCAAGTCACCATGTTAACACGAAATCACTTTTCAGCTTTCTCAACACAATCACCAAAATTCAGGTAAAGCAATACCAATCAATATCAATAGAAACACTCAGTATAAAAAGGGCGATGTGGAGTACTATTTTCAACACATAGATGAGAAGGAAGCAAATGACCAAGATATATATGTTCTTTCCCCAGCAAAGGAATCTCATACTAATGAGTACGAGCCCACCTGGCAAATGCAGAGAAATCCCTAGTCGCATAAGTGCTTAGGTCATGGCTTCCTAGTCAGTCTGAGGACTGTCATAAGATAACTCGAGTCATTATCTTATTAATCCTCTGATTCTCAATCATAGATATAACTAATGTCTTTGTCAAGTTAAGATTATTCTTACATAGTCCTGATAACCCTTAAATGTTCGGAAAATCCATTACCTTATTTTTTATTCAATTCAAAGTTAGAATAAAATAACCTAATCTAGCATGATGTTGATTTCCAAATCATAATTCCCAATGTACTTAAATATCCTTATCAAGTTCTTCAGTTACTCATTTGTTCAATCCTAATTTCCTAAAGTTTCATGGTATGCTGAAATGTTTAACAAAGTCATAGACCACTGTTCTTAACTCAATAAGTCAGTAATTTAGTTGTTATGATCTTACTTAAGGTCCTAATAGTACCTGATAATCCCACTCGGGTTAATTGAGTTCAATATAATAATAATCACGAAATTAATCCATAACTTGGGCTAAATTATAGTTTAACAGTCTCATTTTAGATTATAATTAAACTTCATCTAAAACTCCAGTTAAATTTGACAATTTAGTCGAATTAAAATTTGATTATTGAAATTTACCCAAATTGGGTCGAACCGAGATCTAATTTCAAGTTGGGAATAGCTTAAACGAGTCTGCAATATCATTTTGCACAAACTGCCCAAACACCGCCGCACATGCCGCCGCCGGTGATAGAGATTGCCACCACCAGTTGGTGTGTCTCGTCGAGGCGAGCAAAACCCCTCAACCAATTTTTGATTTCGATGCGGGGAAGCCAGCTAATTCGCCGGCTAAAGCCGCGACAACCATAACCCACTGCTGTTGCTCCACCGCGTCGATTATTCCACCACCACCTGACTGCCCATATCCCCGCAACAAAAATCCACCTAGCCTTCATCCATTTTCATCGCTGGAAGTGACAGAACAACCACTACTGCAGCGAGCTTGTCGTCGCCTTAATTTTTCGGTGGATTCACCGGTTGTTTTTGAATAATTTTGGTATGGTTGTGCTCCTCACAGCTAGAGGAAGCCAACTACGGTGGTCGTCTTCCTACTGTTCGCCGGTGGGTGGGGTTTGGGGTACATTTTGAAAATTTGAATATTTTTTGTCCTTAATCATATATATGTAAATGTATTTTTCAGCTTATTTAATTGACCCCCTAAACTTTTTGCTGTCTTCGACTAAGTCCCTGAAAACTTTATCCGCCTTCAGTTTAGCCCCTAGTTTTCAATTAAGTCCTTTAACTGTGATCCTTCACACATTGGCCACTGATATTTCTATTTCTAGGCCATCAAGTCCAAATCTAATTATTTTGAACTCCTTAAACTTTTATTTTGCTCACATTGATCCCCTAAACTTTATAACTTTAAACAATGAAGTCCCTTTCTTATTTACAATTAAATCTGTCAATTCTCAATATTTCTACCTAAACTTTAATTAATTTAAATTTTAAGCAACTTAAATTGATACTCCAAAAATTGGGGTGTTACGGTTAATAAATATAAGTTCTGCATATATATTTTGGGGTTGTAAATGGAAATTCAAAAATTTGTTTACCGTTCGTATCCGTATTTGTTTATATAAATATTATCCACATTCGTTTAAAGTGAATATTATCCGTATTTAATTAGTAGATATTTGATTGTAGATACGGATATGATAAATGCATATCCAATTCGTTTATCAACTTTGAATATATATATTCATTAAATAATATATTATTTATATTTTTCAATAAAAATTTCATAATATACATATGTATATATAAATTATAATTGAAGAATTGGGAAGTAAAAATAATAATTTTAAAAAATTATTGTAATATAGAGAAAAAAATTGAAGAATGACGTTAATCAATATAAATTATTGTTGGTTGAATTTATAACTAATATACTTAAATGTTATTATTAATATTATTTAGTGCTAATAATCAATTATAAAACCAATATTCATTAAAAATTATGTTATTTGTTTGATCGCTTCCTTTTTAATGAAATTATATAGTTCCTTCTATTAATTAAAAAATAGGTATTTGTTATAAGTTAATAGATTCACATATTTGGAGATTTATAAACGGACATCTAAATAATTATTATCAAATATAAATATCCAAAGAAATAATTTGAATACGGATAATTTTAATCAACTATGGATATATTTGAATAATTATAATCAGGACATATTCGAATTTGATTGATATCTAACGGATACAAATTTGGATATCATGCATAAATATCTGTCAAATTCGTATTCATATTCGAATATTAAAAAAGTTAATTGGATACAAATATGATAACAGTATATCCGATCTGTTTAATATCTATTTAAACACCTATATATATATTTAATATGTTTCTCTAATACTTACGAGAAAGTAAAAAATAAATAATAAATAGCGTAAACATTTTTATCATAAGAACATATAGTTTATTTTTTAGCTCAATAAATAATAAAAGTTGAATTGAGTGTTATTTTTGTTTCCACAAGTACAAAGGATCATAGTAATATTTGATTTTATTTTGAGTGTTTCCATAAAAATATTATGGAAAAAATATTTTGAATAGTTGGTTGGGAAACACGATATATGTTTGATTTTTGTATTGATTTTTTTTAAGGTGGAATAGTACCTTTTATTTTAATTTGGAAAAAGAAGAATTGTACTATATATATCAAATCAGTACATTTTCTTTATTTGGTTAGTAAAGGAAATTGTGATTTTATATTATTATTTTTATGTATGTATAATTATAATGAGAAAAGAACTTCTTGAGTTGAAGATAAGTATATTAAGGAAAGCTTGTGTGATTCTAACATATGCTTGTCGGCTTGATTATTTGGTTTTTGATTCTTTCTTATGCCGAAAAGAGCTCTTTCATTGAGAAGTTGGTCTTAGAATGAGATGATACATGTGTATACATGTAGTAAGAATTATATTTGCAGTGAGGAATACAGGATATCTGCAATGAGGAATATAGGAAGAAAGGTACTATGAAATGTTAAGATTATTTTGAGTGTTTTTGAAAAAATAAAAAAAATTATGTTTATTTTTATGGCTAATTCATCTAAAATACCTTTACCTACTTTCATTTTGCACTTTACTCCGCACTTGAATTTTTAAATACAAAACTCCCTATTTTTTCACAGACTTCAGGAATTACTCCCCAAATCTTTGAGAAAGACTTAAATACCCTTGTACCTAACCAAAACAACAAAAAAACTAGCAAATGGGCAGTTTTTTTTTCTTCCACTTAAACAAATGACAAGAAACACTTTTTTCTTTCTTTCTTTTTTTGTGGAAATACGTCTTCTCCTCGGCCAAACAAAAGGCGCAAAAAACGAGATCTCCTCTGCCGACAAAAGGGCACGAACAGACGAGAGAACAAAAAGGGCAAAAGGAAATCGACGTGATAAGAAGAAGAAAAAACCTAGTTCTCTACAATTCTGCGAAAATGGAATAACTAGGAGCACCAACAAGGAGCGAAGAACAGAAGGAACAGAACAAAGGATAGAAAGGTATGTTTTCTAATTCTCATACTCATGGATTTTGCTTTCTTTCAAAGGTCCGTTAGTCCGTATTTCTCAATTTTACAAGTTTTGCAGATAGATTTTCTCATGTTTCTTTGTTTGAACTCTTTTTTAGTTGTTAAAAATTTGCACCTATTTGTTATATATATGATTTTTGTTGTAATATTTGAAAATCTCTGATTTGTACTTGAAATGCATGAAAGTTATATTTCACTTTCTTGAGGTTTATACTTCTTATACCAGAAAGTATATCTTGAAATTATCTTAAAGTGGTAGTATATAATCTGTTTGTGTAAACTATGTTTTACAAGCAACTGTGGTACAAGACACTCAACCTTTCAGTACACATAATTTAAAAGTGTAGTATATAATCTATGTATCTAAAGTACATTTTACAACCAACTATAGTACAAAACATTCAACCTTTTAGTGAACATTATTTGAAAGTGGTAGTACACAATCTGTGTATCTGAAGTACATTTTATAAGCAACTGTAGTATAAAGCATTCAACCTTTCAGTACACATTATCTGAAAGGGTAGTATATAATCTATGTATTTGAAGTACATTTTACAAGCAGCTGTAATACAAAATATTTAACCTTTCAGTACACATTATCTGAAAGTGGTAGTATATAATCTGTTTAATGCTAATTTTTCTATATTTGATTGCACCAAAGGCAAGACATAATGAGGTCTGCTTTCATTGCTCCCCCCAATATTTTCAGAGTAAATTGGAGCATGTGAAATTCAAGATGGAGTCAAAATATTTTGATGCATTGAAGAATACTCCTTTTTATATATACATGGATATGCCTAAGTCAAATTCTATTTTATTGATAGTAGATGTTAATATGGTGCAATATTTTCCTAGCAAAGTCAGTGTGGATGTTAAGTACAAATTCTATACATCAAGTTATAAGTGAAATCAAAAGAGTACAGATGCAGTCGATTTCAAGTATAAAAGTTGTGGTGAGGTAAAGTACTTATACTGAAAATCAAGTACATAAATTCAACCAATGAATTATAGATATTATTATTTTGAAGTATACTTTGTGCAAATAAAGAAGTAGTTCCATTAAAGTTGTAGTGAGGTTAAGTATAATATGCTGGAAATTAAGTACATAAATAGAACAAATCAAGTATAGATAAAGTTATTTTGAAATACACTTTGTATATTTATTAGTTAGTCTATAATAGTTGCAATGAGGTTCAGCTCAATATGCAGAAAATTAAGTACAAATACTAAACAAACGAAGTATGGATTATTTTGAAGTACACATTGTGCAATTGAAAAATTAGTTCTATCAAAATTGTGGTGAGGTGAAGTATAATATTTGAGAAATCAAGTACATGAATCTAACAAATGAAGTATATATGGGGTTGTTTTGAAGTACATTTTGTGCAATTGAAGAACTAATATATAATGGTCGTAGTGAGGTTAAGTACAAATATGCGGAATCTCAAATATAAGGATCGAATAAATAAAGTATAGATGGGTTTATTTTGAAGCATACTTTATGCAATAGAATAATTAGTTCCATTAAAGTTGTAGCAAGGTGAAATACAATATATTGAAAATCAAATATAAAGATCGAACAAACGAAGTATATATAGGGCTATTTTGAAGTATACTTTGTACAATTGAAGAATTAGTTCTATTTAAAGTTTTAATGAGGTTAAGTACAATATTTTTTAGACTATTCCACCAATTACTCTAAGTATTTGTACAGGTGATAGGACGGATATGATCATCATATGCTCATTGTGTTTACAAGTTTGAATGCATAAGGATACTTTACATTACCACGAATGATCACTTAATTTGTTGAATGCTAGTAGTACTATAGTAATCTCTTAACTACTTTAACATGTTTGTATCTATACCTTACTAATATTGCACGTATTTTTGGAATTTTGGTTGTTTATTCTTAAGAAAAAATATTAAAAGAAACTCATATTCCATTAAAGTAGCAAGGTGAAGTACAATATGCGAGAAACCAAGTATATAAATTGAACAAACAAAGTATAAATATGGTTATTTTGAAGTACACTTTGTGCAATTAAAAAACTAATCTATAATAGTTGTAGTGAGGTTAAGTACAAATATGCAGAAATCAAGTGCAATGATCGAACAAACAAAGTATAGATAGGGTTATTTTGAAGTACACTTTGTGCAATTGAAGAATTATTTCCATTAAAATTGTAGCGAGGTGAAGTATATATCAGAAATCAAGTACAAAGATTGAACAAATAAAGTATATATGGGGTTGTTTTGAAATATACTTTGTGCAATTTAGGAATTAGTTCTATTAAAATTGTAGCAAGGTAAAGTACAATATACGGGAAATCAAGTATATAAATTGAACAAACAAATTATATATATATATGGTTATTTTGATATACATTTTGTACTATTAAAGAACTAATTTATAATAGTTATAGTGAGGTTAAGTACAAATATGTGGAAATCAAGTACAATGATCGAATAAGCAAAGTATATATAGAGTTATTTTGAATTACACTTTGTGCAATTGAAGAATTATTTCTATTAAAATTGTAGTGAGGTGAAGTACAATATATCAAAAATTAGGTACAAAGATTGAACAAATAGAGTATATATGGAATTGTTTTGAAGTATACTTTGTGCAATTGAAAAATTAGTTCCATTAAAATTGTAGCGAGGTGAAGTACAATATGCAGAAAATCAAATATATAAATTGAACAAACAAAGTATATGTATGATTATTTTGAAGTACACTCTGTGCCATTAGTGAGGTTAAGTACAAATATGCAAAAATCAAGTACAATAATCGAACAAACAAAGTATAGAAAAGGTTATTTTGAAGTACATTTTGTGCAATTGAAGAATTATTTCCATTAAAATTGTAGCGAGGTGAAGTACAATATATTGAAGATCAAGTACAAAGATTGAACAATTAAAGTATATATGGAGTTATTTTAAAGTGTACTTTGTGCAATTGAAGAATTAGTTCCATTAAAGTTGTAGTGAGGTGAAGTACAATATGCGGGAAATCAAGTATATAAATTGAACAAACAAAGTGCATATATATATATATGGTTATTTTAAAGTATACTTTGTACTATTAAAGAACTAATTTATAATAGTTGTAGCGAGGTTAGGTACAAATATGCAGAAATTAAGTACAATGATCGAACAAACAAAGTATAGATAGAGTTATTTTGAAGTACACTTTATACAATTGAAGAGTTATTTCCATTAAAATTGTAGCAAGGTGAAGTACAATATATCGGAAATCAAGTACAAAGATTGAACAAATAAGGTATATATGAAGTTGTTTGAAGTATACTTTGTGCAGTTGAAGAATTAGTTCCATAAAGTTATAGCGATGTGAAGTACAATATGCGAGAAATCAAATATATAAATTGAACAAAAAATATATATATATATATATATGGTTATTTTAAAGTACACTTTATGCCATTAGTGAGGTTAAGTACAAATATGAGGAAATCAAGTACAATGATCGAACAAATAAAGTATAGATAAGGTTATTTTGAAGTACACTTTGTACAATTGAAGAATTATTTCCATTAAAATTGTAGTGAGGTGAAGTACAATATGCGCAAAATAAAGTATATAAATTGAACTACATCTTATATACTCTCATTTATAGTAATGTGAATTGAAAAGTTGAATGTTTTGTACTACAATTGCTTGTAAAATGTACTTATTATTGACAAATTATATATTATCACTTATAGTAATGTGTACTAAAAGGCTGAATGTTCTGTATTACAATTGCTTGAAAAATGTACTTTAGATAAACAAATTATATACTACTACTTTCAGATAATGTGTATTGACAGGTTGAATATTTTGTACTACAATTGTTTGTAAAATATACTTTAGATAAACAGATTATATACTACCTCTTTTAGATAATGTGTACTGAAAGATTGAATATTTTGTACTACAATAACTTGTAAAATGTACTTTAGATAAGCAGATTATATACTACTACTTATAGTAATGTGTACTGAATGGTTAAATGTTTTGTACTACAATTACTCATAAAAGGTACTTTAGATAAATAGATTATATACTAAAATTTCTTGTAAAATGTACTAAAAGATTGAACATTTTGTACTACAATTTCTTGTAAAATGTACTTTATATAAACAAACTATGTACTACTACAATTCCAATACAAATGATACGGTCCAAAGTTCTTCAAAATTCATCTCCTTCTTCACACCCATATCTCCAGCAAACACTCTTTTTGTTGATTAAGAAAAAAAAATACAAGATAGAGAGAATGACGTTGTAATAAACTGAAAAAATAAACTGTGAAAATAAACTGAGAAGAACGGAAATAAACTGAGAAAATAACTTGAAAATGATGAAAATAAACTTAGAAGGCAGAAATGTGGTGGTTGTGCTGGTGGTGGTTGCACCGTCAGGCTCCTTGTTCGTGCTATCGAGCTCGGTTTGCTTCTGCGACTTTTTTTTTTTTATTTCCGATAATGAAAGACGAAGGGAGAGTTTAGTATTTGGGAATGGAAATAAAGGGTGTTTAATTGTATGTATAGAGAAGAAGTAAAGAAAATGAGTGAAAAATATTATACTTTAATGGTATACTTTTGCCAATTCAAGTGGGTATGGAGTGATCTCTAAAATTTTAACAAACTAGGGAACTCATTCTATAAAAATTTAAGTAGGGATTGAACATGAATTTGAAAAGTACTTTTGGTAATTTAGAATAAGTGCCCCTTATTTTTATTCTTTTTTAAAAAAATTAGAGAAATAAAAACAAACATAACCATGTCTTTTGAAAAACTCGTGTATGCTATTGAAGACGATAGAAATATTTATAAGCGGGCTGTTTTTATTGAAAGATGTCAATAGTATTACACCATTCCAAGCACTCCAATCATATGCTCGTAACAAGAGCAGAGAAAACCTAACAGGAAAAACACAAAATGACGGAAATTTATTTAAAACGCAGCAGAATGGCTGTAGCACTGCAGATCAATCGCAAAACTCGATCAGGAACTAGTAGGACTTCATTAATGGCTGCTGCCATGATGTAACATAATATAACCCGAATTCTTCTTCTCCAGAGAAACGCAAACTCAGGGCCGTCTCAGTCCGTGCAGCAGCGATACATAACATACCTGTCCATCGTCTTGCCGCACTCAGAGCAAATGACCCGCTCAGGGATATAACCAGCGTGGTCCGGCAGAATCAGGCGGTTGCAGTGGTGTTCCGGGAGATTCCGGCGTATCTCCTCGTCCAGAACTGGCACAAACCTGTCGGGATGATCCACCTTGGGCGCCCAGGTGAGGTAATTGCTCAAAACAGGCAGCAAAACGTCACCCTTTCCCTTGGTCATCTCATAGTTTCCCCGGCTGAAAACTGCCCAACCTTCCTCGCTACTATCGAAGGCCAGCAAATCCATGATCTCCTTCATAATCCGGTCATTTTCGACGGTCATCCCGATTTGCTTCTTGGAGTTCCACATGCTCCAGAGCCTCACCCAGAAGTACCAGACGTAGTCATAGTATTCCTCGACGGGAAAGACGTGGCTAAGTTTCTCCCTGTTGATTATTGAGTGGCAATCCTTGACTTTGTCCTTCGGATTGCGTTTGCCCACGTACAGCATTACCAGGGGGATGTGCAGCGCATTGGCCGCCGCCTGGGCCGACAGGGTGAACTTACGGATCCAGTCGATGTTCTCTCCTCCGTACAGGCATATCACCTTGTTTTCATTTATCTGAGGAACCATAAAAAGAACATTCAGTAATCATATTTCTTCTGTTGTATTATGGGAATATTTGAGTATGAAAGGACAATTATTTCGTACCCAATCTGGAATACGAGGATAGATGTTATCTGCCAATAATTCAATGTTCCAGGGGGTATCTGCCCAGAGACCCCCTTCCTTGGATTTAGTGAAGGGGAAGGCTTTACTACCCCAAATCCACATCATGGGTAAAGCATCAATATTGGATGGCTTCCCTTGTGGGTCCAGAACAACAAGCATAGGCCTGTGGATAAATTCCCAGACCTCTCTGATGTACCTAATGGCCACCGGCTCGACCAATGAAGGATGATCCACTGAATACCATGGCATACTTTTGTTTCGTAGCTCATAGAATACTGTGTTCTCTAATGCTGTCATTGGGGTTGCCGGGTCGACAATTGGAAGCCAAAGAACCTCGTAATCATGCCTTTGTTGGCTGTAGATCATATGGAGAATGTTCACCTCTTCATAAGGAACATCAAGGTCTGTGATCAGTAGTAATACATACTTCAACCTCAGCGCCTCAAGCCGCTCCTGTCATTAAACAAAGACCAAGAAATTTTAGTCCACTGTAGATTTAGTTTGGAGAGATCAGGAAAATCTATTGAGGAAAACAGGAAAGAACCAACATTTGTCATTTTGGAACCAGCATAGAGTGGCCTTTGATCTTCCCTGGCATGAATCATGGCCCTGAGTACTTTCATGTTGTCAATATGAGGTGATTCAATAAGTCTTTTGAATGCAAGGTATGCATCTTCTTCTTTCTTCCTCTCTGTTGAACAATAAGACCTTTTTTAATAATGTGATCCATGTTTTTGGATCTGTTTTCTTTAATTTTTCTGATATATCCATGATCGTTGACTAAATGAATCATACAGTTACTCACCGATCAAAGCCGTACAGATAGCCAATTGCTTTTGCAAATGTTCCAATATGACTGAGATCTTATGAGTCAGACCTAACACCTCCCACGTCTCAGCAGTTGAGGTGATGTACCTGATCAGCAACGTAAAGAAAAACGTAAACTTGTTGTAAATTTCAATTGAAACTGGCAAGAAATGTAAGAGAGGGACAAATACTCATGGCCGCTTCCAATAAGGTTGAGGAGTAAGGATGCACAAGTCAGAATACTCCTTATGATCCAATAAACAGCTATTGGAATATGAGCTGTGGCAGCCGCTATTTCGGGTGATTCGCGGCTAATGTATGCAGATGGAAGCTCCTTGAACTCAAGAAGACAGTGAGTTACTTTAACTATGGCATTTAAGAGTTCAATAACATCCTCAAACTTTTTTCTTAATTCATCAGCATGCTCCATTATTTCAGGCAGATCCTTGAGAGTCGCAATGTTCCTTGCAAGTGGATCTTTAGTGTGATGGTGCTCGACCAGCCAAAACTCTCCGTAGTTTATTGCAAAAGCAGCAAAGGTAATCACTATCTTGGCTTCCCATGAGTAGTTTGACAGTGATTTGAGAAGTTCCATGGCTGCTGAATGTGCTTCTCCTCCCGCAGCACATTTGCATGTTATCTGTTCCATTGGCAACTCATGATGCATATCACAAAAGGGATTCATATTTTTAACTATATAATCTGTGCTCCCCCCAAAACATAAATATTTATCCTAAATGTACCTCACAAGAAATCTTGTTAATGGGAAATGCCAGCAATCCAACTATCTCTGATTCATGAACAGGACTATGGAGGACCTTGTCGTCCAATGTGCCTACATGTGCTTGAGTTTGATTTTCCTGCATTTGGCCAAGCATATAAAAAAAGTTGTTAAAATGCTGAGACTAGAAAGTATGAATTAATATGTGAAATTCTAGGCCTCCATACAAGGACAGAGACAGCTCTCAAAGGTTTTCCAAGGCGCAGGATATCTTCAATGATGGAGAGAACTGGCTTCACGTCGACCTCGTCAACCTCTGGAGCATGAGTGCTCAGAATTTGTTTGGTAAGTGCACCGTCATCTGCTGAAAAGAAGCCACGATCACGATCAGGTCCATGATCCCCCCTCAGCTTAAGGCCCCTGCCAGCCGACGGGAGGGGCTTGACAGTGCTATGATCAGTAACAGTATTCTGAGTTGCTCCAGTGGGAATTGGAGCTTTAGTATGTGAGGCCCTATCAGTGGTGGATGGAAGACCCTTAGCTGCAGGGGCCACGTTGGGGCTTGACATTGCAGGACTCGGGAAGGAGGTTATAATATATTCAAAGAGAGAAAGTTATTATAGGCAGTATGAAAAATGGCTTGTGTGCATCAGTTGTGTCATTCTCCTGCCTTATATAGATAATCATAATGGCACTATTTCTTAAAGGGGGGAAACACACACACACACACACACACACACACACACACACAAATAGAAAGAAGGAATAAGAGACAGAGACAAAAACAGAAATAGAATGGAATAAAGTTGCATTGAATCAACTACTTTGCTTCCATGGCCTGCCAAAGTCTGTCTGAGGCTTGTAATTCATCGGTCCCTGTTTTTGTCAATTTTCCGACAGCCCAAAATCCTTTTTCTCCACAGGAAAAAGATCACCATATGCTTCCATTGTTTTATGTTCTTTACTTGTTCAGACATCATTCTCAACAAATTCTTGTTTTCTGCCTCATGCATGCATACCAGCATTCAGAAATTTATTTTCTTAAAAATAATAAGATTAATTTTCTCGACAATAGTTTTCACTTCCAGTTGTATATTTATTTGTTCTGCAGTGCTGGATACCGAGGAACGCGTGAAGCTTTAATTTATTCCTTAGTAAGAGTTCAAAGCCAACGTTATTAAAGCAATGCCTGGGAAGATCATGAAACAAAGTAGCACAGAAGTTTGTCAGTAAAACAGGGTTAAATCCTTCACACTTGCTCTACTGTATAGATTTCAACAGGACAACAAATCTTTGCATAGCAACCTTGTCTAAGACAATGCTTTACTTTAAATGGTAATGTAACATATTTTGCATAATTATTGGAGTTCGAATTTGTCAAATAATATTGTAGCTACTGTTAAACTTCTTTATTTCATGATGCAAAAATAAAACAAGAAAGAAAATAAACTATTTTCTTTACCATATAAAATTTTGAAATATTCATCTCATTCTTGTATTTCGAGGGTGTTTAGCTAAACTTATTTTAAACATCTTATAAGCTCCTACATCTTATAAAATATTTTTGGAACTTATAAGATGTTAGATCTTATTTTTAAAATAAGTTGTTGAAGTGTTTGGATAAAATAAGATCTTGAAGCTTATAAGATGTTAATAATGGCAATTTTGTAATTAAAATGGTTAAAAATGAAGGAGCTTGTTAAGATTTTAAAAATAAGTTAAGGTCTCCTTACTTTTTTAAAAGAGTTTATAAGCTCCTAACATCTTATTTTAGGATCTTATAAGCTCTGTTTTTTTAAAAATTACCGAACACTTTTTCTCAACTTATAAGCTCTTAAACATCTTATAAGATGTTTTAAGGAGCTTATAAGCTCACCTAAACACCCTCTTATTCCTATTAAACAAACATTCTATTATGCAATCGAGATTCAATTGCCATAGATGAATAAAAATTGAATTGGATTAAGTTCCATAGGTTTATAATTCTAAGACCAAGCTAACTTTAATAAAACTAGTGTTAGTTGAACTAAATTTTTAATTTTTACCATTAGAAATTGTACTTGTATTCGTTTTTAAACATTTGAAAAGACATTTTTTATCTATATCTCAATATTGTATTTGTATCTTAAACAAATCTCTCAAACAAAATATTGTTTAAAATTTTAATTAATGTTTTAGTTTGTTTTATTTTATTTTATTCTTAAAACTGTAACATTTTGAAAGTGGACTTTTAAGTATATGTAGCATTCTTATTCATAAGCTTTAGATACTAAGGGCTTGTTTGCATTTGGGGATGAGCCTAGACGAAGGAAGTTGTCCAAGTCCATCACATGTTCACTTTGCACCATGGTAGCCCTGGGTTTGCTTCAAAGCTCAGCACTGTAGTAGGATGTGGCAAGATGAGCCATCCTATTTTAAGGACCTGATCGATTTATCACTCCATGAGTTGGATGAATATGCGATTTCTCAATATTGTCCATGGATCTTTGCAATTGAATTATACAATATCCTCATCCAAATTCTAAAATCAAGTAAATATCCACTCCGGACTTGTATTTTTTTCGCTCGATACTTGGAAATTTCTATGGGCTATGAAAAACAAAAACAAAAAAAAAAAAAAAAAAAAAAAAGGAGTTCTTTCGTGTGGTGGTGTGGACTGGAGAAAGAAGAAGCTCCATTTTCGTGCTATGCCAACGGAGAAAAACAAAAGAGATGAAGAATGGAAAACAAGAAAACAAGACAGGAAGAATGGACAAAGAAGTGAGAAAAAAGCAGTAGAAATGGTAATGGAGGAGAGGATGAAGAAAAAAGGAGACAAGTGGGTATTACACTTTCTTTTATGATAATTGTATAGAACTACAATTACATCGTACAACACAAGTTTGTGGAGAAAAATAGCTTGATATTCTATTTCTTTTTTTTTTTAATTGTTATTTTTCTAATTAAGGGTATTTTGCATATTTTATCCTATTCTCTCATTTTGATAAGTAGATAACATATTCTACAATCATTCTTCATCTCATATTTTATCACACAAAATAAATATAGTATAACAATTATAAAATAATTTCAATCCTTAACATCATTATACATTTTATCCTATCATTCTAAATCCCATCAAATTAAGTAAACAAGACCTAAGGAAATACTACATTTAGGCCCACAGTAGGGGACTCGAGTTCAGCAACGCAGCGGATTGCTCCATTATGCCTCATGGTGAGCTAATAAAATTTACATAGCCTTAGATTTGATAAAAAGAAAATAAAGAAAACTTCAACCAGAAGCTTTAACTTAATTGATTCAAGCTCAGGGTATAACATCAATAGTGCATAGAATTGGTGGCTTTACTTATTATTAATTCCATTGGTTGAATGGATATGATGTAATAATTATATTTAATTTTATAGTTACATATATAATATTATTAATATCAAAAAAAGAAAAAAATTCATTATACAGAAAGAATCAAAGAAACTTATTTTTCAAGTTTAGTTATTTTTAAAGTTGTTATCTGAAGAAAAAAAAAATGCAGTTTCACAATTAATCAATTATAAATATACATTTGATCAGATATTGAATTGGTTCGACCAATCGATTTGCTCCAATTTTGAAAACCATAATCTTAATAGATAAATTTAAGTACCACTTACAAATCCAAATATCAAGAGGAGATCTGAATTCTCACCCAAAAGGTATAAATAAAGTTTGGAGATAGTTCCAGCAATTAGCGCTGTGGTCTCGTGTAATTGCATGTAAACCTCCTTAGGTTTAAGAAATTACATCCAGTCATCCACCTTTGTTACTGTTAAATGGACGTCTAAAACTTGTAATGAAAAGTGTAAAATTGCCCAGTTACCCTCAGTGATTTGGAAGGAAAAAAAAATTGAAAAGCTAAAAAAAATGAAAGACTAAGGTTGTGCTTGGCTGTGGAAAATTTTCTCAAATTTTGTTTCTTTGAGTGGGAAAAATTAAATGGAGGAGTGGTGCTTGCTTATGGAATAAATTTTCACTCTCTAAAAAATATTCCTCTCCTCCTTATTCCATATTTGAAATTTCCCTCCAAAAGTGAATTCCTCTCCTCTTAGAGAATTTCTTTGCTTTCTCTCAAAAAATGGATTCTCCTTCCCAAGCAAACTTTTGAAAATTTTCTCTTGCTTTTTCATCCACCTATATACATGAGGTTTAATTCTACATAATTAATTCATAATATATAATTATATTTAATCATAATATTTTAATATTTATTTAAAATTATTTACATGTATATATTAACATTTAAATTAAATCATATCATAATATGTAGTTATCATTACACATAATATTTTTATATTAAAATATTATTATTTTCTTAATAAAGTTATTTTGATGTATATTTAAACATTTTAGATAAATTTATTTTCATAGTATGTATATATCCATACATAATATTTTAATATTTAAATATAATTATTCACACATATATTTTAATAATTCATAATTAATATTATTTTCATAATATATAATTATATTTACACATCATATTTATAATTATTTACATGTATATTTAATACTTACATAAAATTATTTTCCGAATACATAATTATATTTGCACATAATGTTTTATTATTTAAAAAAATTATTTATAATATAATTATTTTCATAATATATAATTATATGTACACATTATATTGTATTATTTAAATAAAATTACTTCATAATATGTATTTATATTTACATGTCAAATTTTTTTATTTAAATAAAATTATTTTGTTAGTAATATAATTATTTGCACATATATTTTAATATTTTATAATATTATTTTCTACATATATAAGTATATACACATTTATTTCAGTATAAACTTAAAATTTATAAAATTTTAATTAATTAAATCATTGCATAAATTCATTATTATATTTTAGTATGTGTATTATAAGATATTCTAAAGGATATTTTATTTATTTTATCTTATTCTAATAAAAACCTATATGTAAATATTATAAAAAAATACATAAATTCATTATTATATTTTAGTATGTGCATTATAAGATATTCTAAAGGATATTTTATTTATTTTATTTTATTCTAATAACAACCTATATATAAATATTAAATAAAAAATATTACTTACACAACATTTTAACTCATAACTCACAACCAATCACCACATCACAAATTCTTTTTAAAAGAACTCACAACCAAATACTATCTCACAACTTTTTCTCCCAAAAAATCTCACAACCAATTATCATCTCATACCTTTCACCTACCACATCAACTATAACAATTACACTTTCACCTATCATATCAACTATAATCATTACACTTTTACCTCACAAACAATCATTTCCTCATAAAAAAAATTCCATCTCAGAAACAAAAAGATCTCACTATTTCCTCTAAAAAAATAAAAAATGAAAAACAAAAGCACAAGCAATTACAACCTAAAATACTCACTCTGTGTTGGGAACATTGAGAGTCCTGTTTTGACACCGTCTAAAATTGCAAAAACTTACCTTGCACCCGGCCGTGCACTCTTCATTTTGTATGTCCCTCACTGAAAAATCGCTTCGTTAGGTGTATCTAGTACACTGCAAACGTTTGTCGTCTCATTTACTAAAGATTCAAGGTTTTCGTTTGGGTTTTCAAGCTGCAAATGTCTACTAATACTTTCACCATATTATATGGATTTTTTAGCATTATTTTCTCTTTTTGTTAGTGTTAATTGATGGTATTGCATCTGAAATTTATGTTTATTACACAAAGTTATGTGACTTCGCCTCAGGTCCCTTTTTCTTTGAAAAATTGATTTTAGGGTTTTGTGAACAAATAGCTTGCCGGAGTACAATTTTTTTTTTATAGTGACGTAGTGTATTTTGTTTGATTTTCATATTTTTACAAAAATCCCCAATTTTAGATCAAAAACCTTAGTTTTATGGATTTTCTGATAGTTTTTAGTATGTACATTGATTATTTAGTTTTTTATTTTGATTTTTATGAATTGAAAATGCAACATTTTTAAAGTTCCTAACTTTTTAGGGTTTTCTGTATCTTGATTATGTTGTATGTATTTAATTGTTATAAACTATTTCTAATTGTTGTATTTCACTTGACAACATTTGGTATACTTGTTTATTATGAGGGGGGTATGTCAATAGGTATAAGTACGTGGAGTTAATGATTAACTAGATACCTTTGCTTTGCGTAATGTTGCTGGTGTTAAATGAAATGGTTATGATGCGAGTGTAGTTTCTAGTAAGAATAGAAAGAATAAAGAAATTGACTCATATGTTGAACAAAAAGATGTTGAAAATGACAATATAATAGTAATGAACATAGAAGTAGTGGCAGCAATAAAAAGGGGGTAGCGATGGTAGTGGGAATGGGATTAGTAGCGATGGTAGTGGGAATGGGATTAGTAGCGAGATCAAGATAGGGATACTAAGGTAAAGAAGATAGGGACAGTGAGGGTAAGGCTGAAGATGCTGAGGATAAGAGGTAGTGGCAATCACGATTTGGAGAATTAAGAGAATAATTCATTGATGTTATCAAATTCATGATTTAATAATTACTGTGAATTAAAAAAAAAACTCTTTAGATGAAGAATTGCTAGATGATCCTTTAAGTAAACATATAAACATAGATGAATTTGCATTTCCTAAAAATTCAATCGAGAAAATGAAGCTTGGAAAGGAAATAATAATGTGAATGCCTGTAAAGAAGTGACGAGAGAATATGTGGTAAGAGATTAATTTGAGCTTGTTAGGCTGAAAAATGAGAAAAGTAGGACGAAAACTAAATATGGAGCTGTAGATTTTCCTTTGAGAGTTCATGCTGTAAGCAAATTTCTTTGTCTATAATAAATAAAATTATAAGATAAGAAAATTTGTACAAATAAAATTAAATTAAAATTATCAACTATGGATTCAATCTCTAATCTAATAATCTAATTCTTTCCTTCCAAATATGATCTTGAATTTAATGAGCTCCATGAAGAATGCATTGAAATTCGTGGATCTCTTTAAATTTAATTTGAAAAAAATAACACTAATTGGAAGGCTTCGCACCCTATCTCGAATCAAATGTCAAAATATATGAGCTCCGTGCGCACAAAGAACACCTTGAACTTTGTGGATCTCCTTGAATTTAATTTGAATAAAATAACGCTAATTTGAGGGCTCCGCACCTTAATCTCAAATCAAATGCCAAAATATGATGAGTTCGGTGAAGAATTCCTTGAACACCATGGATCTCCTTGAATTTGATTGAGAGAATTATTGGACTCCTCCAAATCTTATCTCACTTGTTAGAATTTATGTTGTGTGCCAAATGAACTTTGGTCACCCCTTTTATATGGATGCTTGATGGGAGACTTTCAGATTGATTTAAACTTTTTTGATAGTTATATCTTTGATAAGATAATATCAAATATTAAGATTATCATATATCAAGAAATAATAGCAGATATCAATAGATAATATCAAATATTTTTTATTTGATTGGTCCATAAATGTAGATACTTCATTTTTGACACTTGTCAATATTTGATTTGAGCATAAAATAAATATTAGAGTATTAATTAAAATTAACTATTTATCTTTTGGAATTAAATTTAGTAAATTTCAAAATATAAATAGAGAATTTTAAAATAATAACTAGCATATTACTTTACATGTGTCACTTCTCAATTAGCCAAAAATTGATATGTTTACAAATACCCTCACTTCAAGACTTGGCAAAAGGAATGTCAATCATCCTCGAAAAAGGCAAGGCTTGAAATATTTTATAAGTTTTCCTTTTTTCTCAATTTTTTCACATATGTTTGCAACAAGAACATCCTCCAAGCAGTCCTCGAGCTATGGTGCCCAATCAAAGGGTCAAGTCATAATATAATTCAAAGTAAATATCCTTTTGAAGGGGATGCCGTACACAATTTACACTCATGCTGGCCAAAAGTAACATGTAGTTTAGGCTCGTGCATCAAGGAGCATATTTAATTTGAATAGACATTTTATGCTCGTGTCAAGGAGTCCATTTGAATTTAATTTTTTATACTCATGTCAAGGAGTTTACTTGAGTTTGAGTTAATAGACAATTTATACTCTTATCAAGGAGTACATGGGGAGACTTTAATTTAAAGATTTTAGATAGTTTATGCTTGTATCTATCTAGAAGCATTATTGATAGTTTAGGCTCTTATCAATGAGTATATGGGGAGACTTTGAATATAAAAATTTTAGATAGTTTATGCTCATATCTAGAAGCATTTGAAATTTGAAGACTTGAGCTTTAGACTTCAAGGTTTGGAGATTTGAGTCATTGATTTGGAAACTTAAAGACTTGAGTCTTGAATTTGGACATCTGGAGACTTGAGTCTTGAATTTGAAGACTTGAAGACTTGAGTTGTGGATTTAGAGATTTGTAGAGTTGAGTTTTAAATTTGAAGACTTCGAAACTTGAGCCTTGACTTGAATACTTGGAGACTTGAGACATGATCTTGAATTTGAAGACTTGAGTCTTTGATTTGGAGACTTAAAAATTTAAGTCTTGGACTTGGAGCTTAGAGACTTGAGCCTTGACTTTCAATCTTGGAGACTTGAGTTTATATTTGAAGACTTGAAGATTTGAGTTTGAATTTGAAGACTGCGAAGATTTGAGTCTTGAATTTGAAAACTTGGACACTTGAGTAATAGATTTGGAGATATAGAAGCTTGAGAATTTTAGATAGTTTATACTCTTATCTGGGAGCATTATTTAGAGTTTGGGTTCATATCGAGGAGCATTTGTAATTTTAAGGTGAAAATTAATCGCCTCCAACATCTTCATCATCATTGGTATCACTTGAGTTTTCTTGTTCATCAAAATTCATGCCAGTTTTAATATTATACGTACGAATTGCCAAATCTTCAAAAGTTTTTGGTTTAATTCCTTGAAGTATGTAGAAAAGACTCCAATGTATTCCTTGGATACACATCTCAATTGCTAAAGCCTCCAACAATTGATTCTTGTAGTTAAGACTCAAATTTCTCCAGCAATTGATATAGTCAATAACAGGTTCTTCTTTCCACGAGCGAGAGTTGGTGAGTTCAATCATACTGACTGTCTTAATGAAGTCTGCCTCCAAATCAATATACTAATCAAAAGCATCATCCTTTAATGACCAAACAAATTGCTTGACTAGATGATCTCCATATGTCCCGTCATCATTACAAGTCTCAATAAAATGAGCCACGTACTACTTTGGGTTACCTTTGCCAACAAATTGCTAAAACTTTGTGAACTGGTAACCAATTAGCATCTTTAAGTTATCAATCCTTTGAGTATATGGCTTGGAGTAAGTCATGGACAACTTAGAACTTACATCAAGCTTGTACTTGATAGGCTCCATGATGAACTCCTTCAATGGGTTAATAGGAACTAGTCCATCAAAGAAAACTTGTAGTTCTTTATTTGCAATTTCTTCATTTTTGGCTAATTGTCTCCTTGTGGATGTTTTGCTTTCGTCCTGAGCCTCAACTTATTTCTCCATGATGCAACTGGCATCAAGATTGTCTACTTTACTAATCAATTTAGAGATTTGAAAGTCTAGTTCTTGGACATGCTTTGTGAGTCTTTCAATGGTCCTCGTCAAATTTGAAATTTGTTCCTCCAAGGTTGTAGCACTTATCACCGTCACCATCGCCATGTTTGAGGAATTTGATGTTGAGTAGGGAATAGATGAATCTCCAAAGATGATTGTAACTTCTTGGATATATTTCTTGTGATGATGTCAACACTTTTTGCTCCAGCACTTGAGAAATTTGAGGTTGTAATTTTTAATGCAGCAGTCTTGTGTTCTTAAAATATACTATAACTTGAAGGGGAGAGAAAATGATTTAGAGAATACACCTAAGAGCATAAGTAGGAAATTAACCTTCCTTTAGAAAGGTTTTTATAGGTTTGAACTTTGAACGCATTGCCGCTGGAAGCATATTTGAGTTTTTGCAGTCCATCATTGGGATTTGATGAATGTCATCTACAAGGACTTTTCGAAGATGTCATCTACAACACTCATTTTCACATTTTCTATTATTTCAGAAATAAAATACATCACTTTTTACACATTTTCAACCAGCATCATTTTCATTTTCAAAATACATTTTTCAATAACTTATATATCTTCTCTTGATAACCTATATATCTTTTTTCTCTATTCCATTATTTCTCTCTCTCTTCACATACAACCTATTAAAACCAACATAATCATTACTTTTTCAACAACTTATCCAAATACAAATTCATTTTCAACTCATTTCCATTAACTAACTTTTCAAATTTTAGAAATGATGGAAATGAAAATTGAAAATAAAAACAAAACCAAACGGGCAAACATTATTTGGTAGTTTTTAGTATATATATTGATATTTAGTTTTTTATTTTTTTATTTTTATGAATTGAAAAGCAATAACTTTAAAGTTCTTGAACTTTTAGGATTTTCAATATCTTCTTCATGTTGTATGTATTTGATTGTCATAAATTGTTTCAAATTGTTGTATTTACTTGATAATATTTTATATACTTATTCATTATTAGGGGTGTATGTCAAACTGCAAATATATCCCTCAATAAATATAAGTATGTGAGTTAATGATTAACTAGATGCCCTCGCTTTGAGTCATATTGCCGGTGTTAAAAAATAGATTTATTGTATAGTTGTAGTGTATATGGTAGTGGTAAAAGGACATGAGTTGGTAATGATAATGGCAAGCGTAATTTTTAGTAAGAATAGAAAGAGTAAAGAAATTGAGTCGTTTATTGAAGAAAAACATGTTGATAATGATGGTGTGATAGGGATGAACATAGCAAGGATAAGAGCAGTGGCAATGACAAAAAGGGGGTAGTGACAATGGTGAGAATGGGTTAGTGTAGTGGTGGTGAAGGGGATGGAGATAGGGATAGTAAGGTAAATATAGGGACAGTGAGAGTAAGGTTGAAGATGGTGAGATAAGAGTGGTTGCAATCATAATTTGGTGGATCAAGAGAATGATTCATTGTTATCAAATTCATAATTTGATAACTATTTTAAATAAAGAAAACTCTTTTGATGAAGAGTTACTTGACGATTCTTCGGTAAGAATATGAAAATGGATGAACTTAAGGTTCCTAAAAATCTGATAGAGAAAGATAAGTTTAACAAAGGAATAGTGTTTTTTGATATGAATGCCTTTAAAGAAATATTAGGAGAATATGTGATAAGAGATGGACTTGAACTTGTTAGGCTGAAAAATGAGAAAAGTAGGATGACAACTAAATGTGGAGCTATAGGTTGTCCTTGGAGAGTCCATGCATCGCTACTGCATAATTATCTTGTCTTTCAGATCCAAACATTAGTGGTTGAATGCACTTATGTTAGCATTGATAAGACTGTAGAGGCAAATGCTGAATATCTATTAAATTGTTTGATGTTTTAACAGAAAACCCTGGCATGAAATGCAAAATGTTGAAAAAGATGATGAAAAAATTTGGAGTTAAACCATATTCGTTGCAGCTTTATAAAACAAAAACAAAAGGCAAAAGATGTTATTGAAGGTAACCATGCACAATTTTATAGCATGCTGCCTACTTATGATGAAAGTTTGATGAAAACAAATAGTAAAAGCTCTGTTAAAATATGCTATCACTTGAAGGGGGGCAAGGAATGAATTGGAGAATATACTTAAGAGCATAGGTAGGACACCTTCCTTTAGAAAGATTTATATAGGTTTGGATGCAGTGAAGAAAGGTTATTTAAGTGCTTGTAGTCCATTTTTAGGGTTTCATAAGTGTCGTCTATAAATATTTTCCCAAGTTGTACTCTTGCTGTTGGGTTGATAGGAAAAATGGACATTATCCACTTTCCTTTGCAGTGGTAAGACTGAGTGTAAATACTCTTAAGGCTTTCTTTTCACATGCCTTGAATAACATCTCGGTGGATTCATTTCAAATAAATCATGGACTTTCATGGCACATAACAAAAGGTAATCTTGTTTAATTTTGAAGTTGTTTTCTATTTTATATATTTGTTTAATTTGGACAGGTACTATATGTAATTATACAAATATAAAAGGTTTTATTTGTAATGAATAGTAAGATTGAGGGTGCTATTTATATTGTTTGAAATTGTAAAATGCTATTATTTGTAATAATGGGGGATAAAATCTTTGAATGATTAGTTATATATGTTTCATTATGTAGCTAATTTGGACAGGAACTTTGTAATGTTTAAAATTGTGAAGACTTTTATTTGTACTGACTAGTGGGATTAAGAGTGTTATTGCAATGTTTCTCTATCTATAACATATTATTATGCATTTAAATTTTTGCACTTACATTAACTCTGGTCATTTGCTTACTGTTTGTTATGGATTGTTATTTCAGTAAGATATATTTGTTTTCATATGATATGTGGAATACATTTAATATTTACAAGGGTGCTGATTATGATATTACAAAACATATAAGGTTGTATTTGCAATCTTCAAATGTTGTTGGGGCACATTAACCGCAAACAATAATGAAGAGGGGGGTACTACATGTAATAGTTCTAAGTTTAAATTTCTACACTTAAATTGATTCTGAACATCTGTATTTGTTGTTTTATATTGTTATTTGTATTTATTGATTTTGATTATATTTTGTTATTTCGAAATGTAGGGTTTGGCCATTTGGAATAGACAACAAATGAATTAGTTCCTAATTCGAACAACTCGAATTGTTACATCATATTTACTCCAACTTCATACTTCAATTTTTTGAAGTATTACTGAGGAAGTATTTCTGGATAGCTGTAAGATCCTAAAATATACAAGACTACAATTTTGCCATTTATAGAATAAGGGTGGTGAAGCCTCCAACTCATGAATGGTTTATGAAAGATCTCTATAAATATGTGGTCTAGGCATGCCTTTGGCACTAAGCTAAAAAAGGACCATGCAAACAACAATATTTCTAAAGCATTTAACAATTAGGTTGGGAAACTTAGATGAAAGCTAATCCTCATATTCCTTGATAGGTTGAGAGCTAAGTCAACTAGTAGGATCTAAAAAAAGCTTAAAAGAAGGGTCTAAATGGAACAACTATGTCATAAAAAATGTTGTTATTGAACAATGTGAAAGAAATGTATAGGTTGTGCAAAATTATAATTTGTAATCGAGCTGAATTTGAGATTCATAGGCAAAATATACACTTTGCTACTAACTTGAGTGCCTAGACATGTGAATGTAAGGTATGGGAAATATCTGGCATAGTACCATGTAAGCATGCAACATTAGCCATTGTTCATCGGAGAGAAAACATTAAGATGCACATTTCTGCTTATTTTTCTAAAGATAGTTACATGAGGGTATATAATCATCACATACACTCTATATTTGATCCTTCCTTCTGGGTATAGTGGAGAATAATCCTCTAATTGTTCTTTCTCCACCATTCAAAAGACTGGTTGGGAGACATAGGGAAAATAGAAAAGAGGAGTCTGGAGATGCATTAAATGTTACATATAGTAAGAGGTCTAGCACATTGAATAGCAAATAATATGCAACTAGGCTTAATAAGAGAAATTATTAAAGGGCACATGTGTAGAAAAGAAGAACAACACAGAAAATAAGAGGAAAAAGTCAAAAAGACAAGCTTCTGTTGCTGCCTCTATTGTTGGAGGAAATGATGGTCGAGGACTAAACATGGACATGATGTTGCTATTGTTGTAGATGGATCTTTCTTAGGTAATGACATGACTTTGATGGTAGATTTTAGACAATTATTTCAATCTCTCGAGGATGATGAAGGTTCCTTGCTCCAGCGAGAGAACCAGGATTGTTCTTGGGGCGGTGCTCTCCGCGACTACTTTAGTCACAACACATACAGAGGCATTCTTCCACTAGTGCGAGTAATGGCTCTTGGGTCATCTGCAATATTGGCTCTTTAGGGAGTGGAGTTTGCTGTGCAAGTGTCTCCTTAAGTGGCGCGTGCATGTCTGGCACTAGCTCCATTACCGGATAGGGCTACACTTTCAGTAGGTTGTTATTTGTGTTCTTGCCTTGGAGTGCCACTTGAGCATTGGAATCTCAAACTCTGGATCTCGCCTACATATCAATGTTCCTTGCTTCATAAGGGAATTTCCACATATGGCGCCAAGATGATACTATACGAAAATAGAGTAGGGTCCTTTTTGAAAGTTAGCTAATTGAACTGAGTTTCTAATCTTGGAATGTGCTTGTGCAAAGTTAGAGTTCAAGTTTTTTATTAAATATACTACTAAGTTTTCTAGTTCTCCATTTCATCTTGTACTTAAGTAATTATCATGATTATAAACTTCAAAGTTTATAAGTTTTGGCTAATTTTAGCTAACATTGTTTCACTCATAAAAATATTTCTTAAATGAAAAAATTAAATAGATTAATTTCTATATCATAGATTACTATAATTTAAAATTCTAGTTAGAAAGACTAAATTACTATTTGATGTTACATGAAATGAAGTTGAGATCCTTTCCAAAAGACAGCAAATCGAAGGCTTCTACTCCTGAAACGCACTTGCATAGCATTAAAGCTTGAGTTTTTCTAATGAACGACTATATGTCTTTTTAAGATTTGAAAGTTACTATGTATATTGATTAAGTCATTGGTAAGCTTCAACCCATTTGATTTGGATGCCCATTTTAATAAGTTAATTTATTAGGTTACTGATCCTTTGTTTATTTAGTTAGGCCTTTTACTTATTCTTTATTTTTTTACTCTTAAAAATTTTATTTTTCTACATCACTATTTATGGTTTGTAACGATAAAATTTTGTTAATACAACTTTTTTGAGTTTCTAATACTATAATCATAGAAACTAGTTAAAGCTTTATTATGCGTAATAATGGTATGTAGTGCATGACTTTTATTTGTACCACCCCATCTCGGGACAGCACCCAAGCTAAAGCACTGCCCAGTTCAATTTTAAATCTCAAATCATAATACAACCCATAAGAAAAATTTTCAATACTTATTAGAGACAACAACAGAATTCGTCTTAAATAGACCTTGACAAATCAAGAAATATATATCATGGTTCATTCCTTAACACTCAACAAAGCATATGCATACCTTTAGGTAATTAGTGTCAATCCTGATATATCACAACATCTCAAAATCTAATCTTAACATTCAAATAATTTCATATATACATTGAGCACCTAATCTATTACAAAATATGTTTGTGTCCAAGCAGAGGGTCCGATTTCATCACCTATTCCAGTCTTAGAAAAATCAAAATAGTACAAGAGGGTAAGTCCCAAGGACTTAGTGAAGGAAAAGAAAATGATGAGAGTTAAGCGAAAGCTATCAAGATTTAATAATTAATAAACAAGTTTGGTAACAAGCAAGACTTTTCAGATCGAGTCAACAATATAATATAGTACACATGATAATAATTTTAATAGACTGTTGGCCATTTTGACCTTATTACTCCCAGATCAACATGTAACCACTAATACCGGCACATTATAGCATAAACAAGATTTCCTTATCACTCTATTGCTCAAGCACTCAACTTGACAGGTAATAATTAGTTTATATGGCATGGTCGACTGCATGCCGGATCCCGTCACTCACAGTTCGCTACCTCCAACTACCTATAAGTCAGGATCATAGGTGGGTACTAGCCGCAAGACCTGTCTTTGTCAGTCCGTTCCGTTCGGTCATCTTTCAGACCTAGTCCTTGGGCCCAAACCCTTGTAGCGTCCCTCCGAGTAGAAATCGCCCATAGCGTCCCATGGGTTAAAATAATATAATGCCAATAGATAAAAATTTAACCTTTAGACAATAACATGAATATAACAAGATACAATCTGAACATCCAATATACCGGCCAGCAAGGCCCTTCTGGAATAATAATACAAGCATTCTGCTGGAATTGACACTCGATCGATAATCAAGTATGCCGTCAAGGCCAAATAACTGATATATAGACTGAATTTAAATGTGCCGACAAGCTTTCTTGAACAATCAATACATTTATAAGAAGTGAACAAGTAATTCGGGGTCACCGGCAAGGTTGTAGGGTACAATGGATAGAATCGAATAATATAATAAGAGTTTTGGACACCAGAACATAAACAAGCAATAACACTCACAGAGGTGTACACATCAGAAATAGATAAAAATCGAAATTTCAAATAATATGTGGATTTCCAACAAGTACGATACAGAAACGAAAACTCTCACAGGGGTATATCACAACAACAGATAAGTACGAGAAAGTTGCCAAATTGGAAGACCCCTACAAGGAGCAACAAATATAGAATAAGTTTTTACAAAGCAGATACCAATTAGTAGACCCTCACCTCCGTAGTCTCAGAAAACTACAACCACAATTGGCAATCTGCTGGACCAATTTTTTCATTACCTAACCATAAGAATAAATCCATGATTAAAATCCTTATTAATCTCCAATAATTACAATGTTGCCATCAATAGCCTAAAATCACCAATTATTCGATTAATACGGTAGTTTAAAATCTTAAATTGTACTATCGGCTCAAAATGGCTAATAAAGTCATTATTGCCAAAGTAATCCTTATTTTCATATCAAGTCTGATAACATAACAGAAACTAGTCCTTTATTACATATTTTTAGCCTTATATCGATATTCCAAATCAAAATAAATATTCTAGATATCTTAATTAGCTCGATTATTTTCACTTAGATCTCAAATTCCATAAATCCACAAAATTAGGGTTTTTCTCACTTAATAAACTCAATAAATCCCAAATTTAATGTATATCAATACAGATCCAGGTCCACTGATTCAAACAAGGTCCATGCATGTATACAGAGATCATCACTTGATACATATTTCTTAACCATTCTTCCAAAATACCAGAATCACAAGAATTCAACGATACAAATCTTAAATCTAGATTCGATCATTACCCAAGATCTCTTAACCGAAACCTTGAAATTACAAACCAAGGACACCACCACAATCACCATGATGAGGAGAACATTATGTCCTAATGTTGCCACGCCGCCTTCTGCCGTCATCGGAGAAACCAATCTCACCACCAAAAGACACCTTTTAGCTCAAATAACAAGATGCCTAGGTCAATTTTGCCATTCACCACGAAATTGATCTTCAATTTCTGCTTGAAAGTCCCAGCGCCACCATTTCCGCTACATCGGTTTTTCTTCAATTCCTTCGCCGCCGGTGGTCCATTTGAGAAGCTAAAGCTACCAATGTAATCTTTGAGCGGAGCTCATCAGAATGGTACCTTGGTTTGCCATGAAAAGTCACTGAAATGGTGAACACACTAAGCTCCGCCGTGAGCTCTCGTCGACCTTATTTTTTCTGACATTTCACCGGTTAATTTGGGTGGCTCTTGGTGCTGGAGAGCTCGCCATCAGGAGAGAAAGAAGATGGCCATAGTGGTTTTCAGGTTTTCGGGGTGTCATCGGGGAATCGTCAGTAAGAAAGAGAGAGAGGGTGCTGCGGTGAAGGAGAAGGAATATGGGATTGAAATGCAATTTCCCCCTATATATGCTGGGCACTTTCTTTAATTACAATCTGGGCCCCAAACTTTTGGCCAACCTTTAATGGAGTCCTCCCAAAAATTGAACATCTTCAATTCAACCCCTAAACTTATTAGTGCCTCACATCAACCCATTTGACCCAAAATAATTATGATGCAACCCCAAAACTTCTTAAAATATGTTCCAATCAAGTCTTGCTTAATTGCACTTTGCCCCAAAACTTTCAAAATTTTTACAATTAAGTCCTCCATTTTTTTTTTTCGAGCCCTAAAATCCATCCAACCAATATCTTGATTTCTAAATTCTTATTTTCCAAAATACCAAATTTTAAGAGTGTTACATTATTATTCTTGGAAATTAATTATAATTTTAAGACGTCTTAATTTTGTACAATAAATAATGTGGAGAGTAACTATTTCTAAAATAACTTATCAATAAGATTTGTTTTTCTAGGAAACTAAAATTATGTCTTCAAAATACTAATGGATAAATTTATTTTATAATTAGTTGCACAAATTTATATTCTATATATATATATATATATATTTCAATATTTAGCATAGAAGGGTTCAAATTTGAAGCGAACCAAACCAAACAAAACCAACCATGCAATCCAATCCAAATCAAAATCAATGAAAACTGATTTTTTTTAATTAATTTGGATTTAATTTTCCTTAATTGGTTGGGTTGGCTCGATTTGATTATCGGTTTCACTTTCAGAAACTAATCTAATTCAAATCAAACTAAATTTTTATATAATATTAATATATAAAAATATAAGATGACATAAATAAACTAAATAAAATATAGTACAGATAAAATAACCTAAACTTAATGTTGCAAATATTGTAATTGCTTGTTTAGAAGTTAATTCTTGAAACTTTGTGGATTTACTATGGTGGCTTGAATCTTTATAGATTAATTTTTGTTGTTTGATCTTTTTTCTTATTATTAGTGTTTGTTTGTATGATTTGTATTATTTATCTTTTATGCATCATTGTTATAAATTTATAGTTTATAGTTTATATGTTCTTATATTATTTAATTCATAAGGACAATATTAATATCAATATTGATTAAATTGTCAAGGAAGAAAATAAACTGTAGTTGCCAAATAGACATTGCATACCAATCTATTAAATTGATCAAATCTTGATTAGTAAATTGTCAAATATTTTAGTTGAAAATTTAAATTGAAAAAATTGATTAACTAATTCAATTCAAATCGATTTAAAATGAATTGAGTTAGATCATATTTATAGAAAGAATCAAATGAATCTAAATCGATTCAAATTTGGATTATATTGTTTGGATCAATTAACTTTTTGTCCTAACTTTATGGTAAAATATAAAGAAATACCCTATCTTGAGAAGTTATTTTTATACCAGCTTGTATACAGAAGATTTGGGTTCGGGTTGAAACCCAAACCCACATCCAAATAAATTTAACCCGGCTACCTCATTTTCTTCACTTTTCTTCTCCTCCAAGTTCACAAAACCCTTTTAACAACTCTGACAGTCTCAGTCTGAATCTCTATAAATTCTTAATTTGTACTTTTGTTTTTCTCCGAAAACAGATTTAGTTTTGAAGAGCCCTTTGTGAAATGTCGAAAATAGCAGAATCGGTGCCCACAAAGGGTGGGTTTTCTTTCGATCTTTGCAAGAGGAATGAGATGCTTGTGCAGAAGGGTCTGCAGCAACCTTCTTTTCTGAAAACCGGAACTACTATAGTGGGATTGATTTTCCAGGTACATATTGACTTTCTGCGTTTTTCTTTTTGTTTTTAATTTTGGAAATTCTTCATTGATGTGAATGATTTGACTGATTTGTTATTGTGCTTGGGTAGTTGGGTTTGTTTTGCAAAAGGTCTTTTGCTTGTTTTGATGGATTCGTTTGTTTCTTCCTTCCTTTTCATATGTAATTATTCTTTGGGTGGTTAATAGTTTCTGGCAGAGTTAACTTTTCCAGTGGACAATTTCTTTTCTTGGATATCATATAGGAACTTCATTTTCACAGATTTGGATTCCGGATTTCTAGCCGGGAAACTGCCAATGTTGCTCTCTAAGTTCTGAATTTGTTTGTCGGAGGTTTGAGGTTTTGAAAAATAGTTTCGTGCCGTTGGATTTCCTGCCAAAGTGCTAATGTAGTTGGTGTTTCTTTCTCCTCCCTGTGTGAAGTAGCACGTATGTATGCATTCCAATTCACCTTCTAGGAAGCATCTACTGATGAATCTAGAAGGTGTTTGATTACCTTAAGAGATTAGTATGAACTTCTGTGGTTGGTGGTCATATTCGATGCTAATGGGTTTGCAATGACGTAAGAGACATAGTGTAGGTTGTGTTGAGAGGGCAATATGATATAGTGTAGGTTTTGTTGAGAAGGCAATATTGCATTCTTCTCTCTACTATGTGATACTTTGTCTAGCATGACCGGTAAAGTTTAGTTTACTTTGTAGAGTTTTATTTGCAGAAGATTGTGCTGATAGGTTTTTCAAGTGCTTTTCACAACAAGATTTTCATTGTTTGCATATTTCTATGGGGCCGCTGTGATTATTTTGGGTTATCAGGGGAGAAATGTTGTGATTATTTTGGGTTATTAGGGGAGAGATGTGTGCCGTTACTTACTGTCCTACGGTATTTCTTGCTTTAGATATCAGCATGTAAATTAGTTCATCCCTGAATTCCTGAAATTGATAACGTTTGTCTTTTAAGAATTAGATTTCCTACCTGATGTGTCTGAGTATTGCTTTTTAGATTTAGGCATTAGACCTGTGTATTTGCTACTTTTTTTTAATTTAAGTGTAAACAGGTTATTAGCTTTCAAAAAGCTTTGAAATTGGTGTCTTAACTTTGTTCTGAATAATTGATCACAAGACTAATGGGCATTATTGGGTTGTTGTATAGACTGGTGTTATTATCTGTTCATGTGCAAATACAAGGCCTATGCAATGCTTATGTTGGCAAGGGCACTTGCCTTCTGCCTTGTGATTTATAATAGGATATTACTTCTGGGAGGAAAAACTATGTATGCTGAATCAGAATATTTATGCTGTATGAGATTTCTTAGTATTAAATCTAGTTATTTTACTTAACCCCCACTTAAATGTCTTGAGTAATTTATGAAAACGTATAATCTTATTCTGAAATTTAGCTTACGAAAGCCAGACTTTACATAAACTAAGGTAAAGTGTTTTAATAGCTTAATTCACTTCAGGAATATATCAGTTTCTAAGTATTGTAGCTGATTCATGACTGCTGTTGGATTATGAATAATTAATGAAACAGGTGACTAATTGCTTAATTACCTTTTGCTCTACAAATATCTATATGTTTTAGGATGGTGTCATTCTTGGAGCAGACACACGAGCTACCGAGGGCCCCATTGTTGCTGATAAGAACTGTGAGAAGATCCATTATATGGCCCCCAATATTTATTGCTGTGGAGCTGGGACAGCTGCTGATACAGAAGCTGTTACAGGTATTGTCAACTTATTCTATCTCCTGTTTTCTTGATTCCTAACACATTTGCTTCTCCGGAAAGTTTTTAGTACAGATCTAATCTTTTCCTTGTTTTATGTTGTAATACTTTCACTAGACATGGTTAGCTCTCAGCTGAAGCTGCATCGCTATCATACTGGTCGTGAATCCAGGGTTGTGACAGCTCTCACACTCCTGAAGTCTCATCTTTTCAGGTGAGCTTTTATATGAGCTTGGTGTTTGAAGCATCATTGTTTCTTTTATAAGAAGACTATTATCTAAAGTACCTTGATTTTACTTTTGAATCAGCTATCAAGGCTATGTATCTGCTGCCTTGGTGCTTGGCGGAGTTGATGTGACGGGCCCTCACTTGCATACTGTAAGTTACTTTTTGGCCAGGAAAATTCAATGTGTTATTTTAATTTCATTGAGTTCTGACATGTTAAAGGACTCATTCCTAGATATATCCACATGGTTCAACTGACACACTACCATTTGCCACCATGGGTTCTGGCTCCCTTGCTGCAATGGCTGTCTTTGAATCGAAATATCGTGAGGGAATGAGTGTAAGTTCATCAGTTCTGTTTGTAGCATCCAACCACTTAATAAATGAGAATTCTTTAAGTTGAGTATACAAGGGATTTTGCAGAGGGATGAGGGGATAAAATTAGTGGCTGAGGCAATATGCTCTGGAATATTTAATGACTTGGGAAGTGGAAGCAACGTAGACATCTGTGTCATAACAAAGGTTTGGCTTTGTAATCCTGATAATTTCCACCTAATTTTTCTTAGACATTTCTCGTTTCCAACAAACTCTATTCACCCTTTGTTTCAGGGGAAGCAAGAGTACTTGAGAAACTATATGTTGCCGAACCCTCGTACATATATCAGTGAGAAGGGTTACTCTTTTGCCAAGAAGACTGGTTAGTATCATCATTCACTGTTTATTCTTGGAGAATTACATGTTTTTTGCCATGCAGCATATTTTAATTTAAGTTAGTCTCATATGATTACATTTTTTCTTTTGGTTGCCTGAAGAGGTGTTGCTTACAAAGATCACACCATTAAGGGAGCTGGTGGAAGTGATTGAAGGGGGAGATGCAATGGAAGAATGAGGGGTATTGATTGAGATCCATCATTTTTCACGCAAACATTCTTGGTCTTTCTCATTCTGTGCCTCAGATGAACTATTTTCTTTATGTCTAGCTTTGCTACATTTGTGCTTGAAGGTCTACATGGATTGGAACTTGTATTCATGTTGCAGCTTATTAAATTTTGTAATACTTTATGCTGAATCTCTCTCTCTCTGTCCCCCCCACCCCCACCCCGGCCATTCGAGCATGATGACCATGCTGGCATGCACAATGCCTTCACTTCCCCATTAAGGACCATTCATTTCATGTAGTCACCTCTATTATATTTGGTAAATTTTCAATGAGTGAAGGATGAAAACTGTTTCGATTAATGGGCCAAAAAAAAAAAAAAAGGAAAAAGAAAAAAAAAAAAAAAAATCAAAATCTGTAAACAAACAGCTAGAATTTGGTGTATATTTGTGACCAGAATAGAGTTTCATACTAGAAACAATGATACAGTCAGTAAAGATCCAGATACCTCTGCTGTGTGCTTTCATTATTAGTAGTCCGATGCAGCAAACTGTATTCTTTTGTCATAATTAATTGTCTGATGAATGTATACTGTTCATGCTATAAAGCTGAAACTACCTAGGAAATTCTTTGCAATAAGTTTCATAATTGAGTTCATCTCAAGGAAGAAGTTATTGTGAGTCCCACATCTTGTGCTGTTAATGATTTTGAACCACTGGCTTCCTGGATCGCAGTTATTGTTTTTATCCAGACATTTGCAATTATTTGTGACAATGTTGTTGTCTGAGTCTATGTCCAAGCAAACATTGGTTCCATCTTCAAGTGTGGAAGATAGATGCATCTTAGAGTCAGAAATGGCTTCCCACTTTGAATTTGCATCACTGCAAATTATACTGAGTTTTGCAGGCTGCCCTAACTCATCTGCTTGTAGGCAGAAATATGTTCCCTTTATTATTAAGTTTTTCTGGGGGGTATAGCTCCATGCTTCAGCCTCAGAACATGGACCTAAAACCAGGGGTTCTAGCCATGACATCCTCTTTACACAAAGGCCTGTCATAGGATGGAAAAGTACTTTGTGTGGACGTGTTTCCGAATAACCTGGTCCTGCATTTTTAGACATAAAACTTGTAGCTAGTCATATTGCTTCCGACAATGGAACAAAGAATTTTTGTAAAAATCGTAGTTAAATCTGGGAAATTTTGGTGTACCTCTAAAGGGATACTGGAGAGCAGATATCTTTTGGAGGATGGTTTGGTTTCTGACTTCACACCAATTCCAGTTATAGACCCCATAAGTTTCATCATGTCCAATCTCCCCTTCTCTTATATAGTAACTCCCAGTGAGAGCCCACAATGCCCAATCCACATCTAGTTCAGCTGCCCATCCCATAAAACAATTTAAGTACCTATTGTCATTGACATTAGTACCCCTCATGTCCACTCCAAATTCACTCAAAAACAAGGGGTAACCTTGGTCCAACAGGAAACCAGCTTTCCTCATAGTATCACTCACCACTTGCCCACATACTTGGTTGGGATTGCCTGTTTCCCATGCCTGCCCATCTGAGAAACCATACCAGTGCAGTTCAAATACTAACTTGTTTGAGAAACTCAAGGTCACTGGCTTGTTGAGAAGAAAAGAGAGATCTCTGTCATATCTCAGCCCGGATAAAATGACAAGAACATTAGGATTTGCTGCATGCACTGCTTCAGCTCCTTTCTGCATGTACCTGCTCCCATTTTAACTTTTGAAGTATAAGAAGTAGAGAATGGCAGTGCATGGATGTGAACAAATTCGCTGTGACATATTCCTAAGGGTGTAAACGGATATTAAACGGATCAAATACATTGTTTCCATATTCGTATTCGTTTAACTTTTCGAATATTCGGATACAGATACAAATTTGACGGATATTTAAAAATGATATATGAATTCGTATCCGTTAGATATATGTCAAATTCAGATATATTCGTATCCAATTATAATTATTCAGATGCATTCATATTTGATTAAACTTATCCGTATTCGAATTATTTTTTTGATATTTATATTCAATGATAATTATTTAGATATATTTACGAATATCTAAATACATGAATCTATAAACTTATAACAAATAAATATTTTAATTAATAGAAGGAACTATATAATTTCATTAACAAAACAATCAAACAAATAACATAATTTCTAATTAATAATTGATTTTATAATTGATTATTAGTACTTATTAATATTAATAATGGCATTTAAGTGTATTAATTATAAAGTCAACCAATAATAATTATATTGATTAACTTTATTCTTCAATTTTTTCTCTATATTACAATAATTTTTTAAATTTATTCTTATTTCTTCCCAATTCATCAATTATAATTTATATATATATATATATATGAATTATGAGATTTTTATTGAAAAATATAAATAATATATTATTTAGTAAATATATATTCGGATCGGATATTCGGATCGGATACACATTTACCGTATCTGTATCTGTTTATAATCAAATATCTACTAATTGAATATGAATAATATCCGTTTTAAACAGATGCGGATAAATTTTGTATAAACGAATATGAATGTAAATGGTAAACGAATTTTTAAATATCTATTTACGGCCCTACATATTCCCTTTATCTCAAAAAAATTGTTCCTCGTATTTCTTGTTAATAACTACTAAAAACCCAAAATTATTTTAGTATTGATGTAAATTGTAATCTTCTAACGTTGAATAACTATTTTTAAGATCAATACTATAAATTTCTCGAAATTTTCATACCTTCAACTCATATAAAAAACTGGATTTATGATATGTCCTCCGATGCATGTTCAACTAGGTTATAAAATGTTAAATCATATATGATGATGTCAAATTTTTATTTTAATATATTCTTGTTCATATTACAATCCCACTTGGTAAAATTTCCTGATTGTTGAGTCAAACTGCACTTGTAATATTGATATTGGGTGTGAGGGAGTAATAAATTTGTATTCCTACCAAAGACTTAAAGTTGCGATTTTAATATGACTTTGCATGGTATTATAGTCTAGTAGGTGTACCTGTACCAATCATTGACATTTTGTCTTGGGCCCCTGAGTTCATTCCTCAGGCTCATAGCAACTACAGTTTTGGTGCCCTTGAAAGTGGTGGCAACTTTGGTTAAGCCCCTGATCCACAGGTCTGGGTTAAAATACTGATCTCCAAAGAACCCATTCCCATCAGAATTGCTGCAACACCAACCAGGCTTACTTGTGTGGTTGTCCAGTATGATCACCACATTTTTCCTTGCAAGACTAGCCACCACTGCCTGAAACATGGTTCATGGTCTCCAATTAGATATAGATGTATGACAGGTTAGGTAGTTTGTCAGTATCATGAGTGTATATATATATGGAGAGGGAGAGAGAGAGAGAGAGGAAATTATAGTAAATTATCTGTAGTTCTGCCTGATCTACAGATTGGATACCATTTTCTCTAAAGGTATCTGATTTTCTTGATCTGCCCGAATCTTATTGTCATTACTTTTGACTTTTAGACAATAGAAGTATTCTAGTAGAGAAGAAAGTGGGATGGAAGAATAGTGCTGCATTCTTAAATACTCCAATACTGTGTGTTCCCTTTATTATTTATGGGTCACCATCAGCACTACCTAAATTTATAAAATCTACATTTGTCAAAACGTGAATTATCTTAGCTGTTCTTATGTGGCCCAAATTTATTTGCTGACTCATTCTAGAATCAAGATAACTTTCAACTTTGAATCAATTGTTCCCCACAATTATTTATGCTACATAATGGACTAGTGGCCAAGAAAGGGGGAAAGAAAAAATTGAAAAGACAATTAGGAAACAGATGTGGGGAAGAAGTATTGCCCTTTTTCCTATAAGGAATGATCACTGTTTGGAATGTGAAATGATGAGAAAATTTTGTATGTATCTGCACTTTTTTGTGATGAACTGCTGATAAGGCTATCTCTGTTTCATTGGTCTTAACCTTGTTTACATTCAAGTAAATAAATTTAAAAAAAGAAAGGCAAAACTGACATAACTGTATACTATTTCAGTCAACAAACATATGTATATAGAATGATTGTTTTACCTGGTAAGCATTGATGAGAGAGAGATTAATGATATCAGGATTGTTTATCTGAAAACCTGCGATGGCTTCGAACAATCCGAGGTTCTTGAAAGACTGTCTCACGGTCAGAGAAGCTAATGTATCATTAGTGAATAGGAAAAGTGGCCATGTTAGCCTAACGCAGTTGAATCCCAGGCTTCTGATTTCTCCAGAAATCTCGTCCACCGGCAGCTTGCTCAGCCCTTCGGCCACCACCGCTTCAAGATGTGATGGCCAGTTCACACACGCCAGCTTGACACGCTGCCCGGATTCATCAACAATCCACCGTGAGTTGGTGGAGAGTGGCTGTGCCACGCCGGTGTAGAAGGCAAAGAGAGGAGAAAGGAAACAGAAGAATAAACAAAAGAACTTCTCCATATTCTCTTTTTGTTCTTGAATCAAGAACTCTTTGTGTCTTATTGTTATTTATAAACTTTGGAAAGTCATGGTCCAAATCAAGATTTATATAATCTAAAACTCTCCCCTCTCTCTCTCTCGGGTCAACAATTAGTAGGTGTACTTACTGCTGTGGATAATATTTTTTATTATTTACTGCGAAGAATGCAGTATCTTTTCTATATTCAAGTGTTTTAAGTGTTCATATTTCATAGTCTTGGAAAGTTTAATTATCATGAAAATGATGCTTTAAACTGTAGTCTAGTCTACTCTTTTCACTAATTAATTAGCAAGTCTCAAAAGCTTTTGAGAGGTAGCTGAATTGTGGGAAGTGCTTTCTTAGTAAAGAACAAAGAGTAGAAGATATGCATAGCATGATTGATGTTGGAAGCACGCCAAGAAATATATGATAGATAATCACATAAAAGGTCCTAAGTGAGGAATTGGAAAAACAGAAAAGTAGATGAGAATACTCTCGCTTCTGCTGCGAGGAATAGAATGGCTTATTATGCTTGGAAGACTTGCAAGGCAATCTACATTTATTCAGCAATATATATCTTTAGAAAAAGCACTATTTGGATTTAGTAATTGTTGCTCAAATAACAAAACCATAGAGTACGCAACGACACGACGAAAATGTTTAAAGGTGAAGATCATTTATAGTCATTTTTCATGAGTAAATTTTCAGCAAAGATGATCAAATTTTGTAGGCAAGAAAGGGGTTGATATGGTTAGGGCATAAAAAGCCCAAAGAGCCCCCCAAACATCTCAAGGATCCACGCCTTTTTGTATATGAGGGGTTAAATTCCAACCCAATATTTACGTGACTTGCTGCTATAGTCGTTAGATAAGGACATGTCGTCTTATCCTAATCATTCCACTTGGCACCTCTGTAGGGCCATTTCATCTTAAGACTGACATACAGGTTCTCATAACTCAATCTACTATTTTTAGACCTCACGACCTAAGTTTGATCAAATTTTGAATTTGATTGACATGTATCCTGATCAAAGAGCTTTATAGCTATTGAGACTAAATAAATAGATTGACCCAACTTCATACCACATCAAGAATTATAGAAAACTACATTTTCGTGTTACTTTTTATTTTCTGCGGGACATTCTCTGTCGTCGCATAGGTTTCTAAGATTTCTTGTTGAAACTATCTACTTTAGATCATATGATTAGTTCTAATCATAATTAAGGACAAGTATAGAACTGAGGGATTTCTGCATAATTGATCTCCACATTCCACTATTTTAGCATCAGAACTTCATGCTTCTTGATCTGATTAAACTACTCAAATTTCGTGCTATAAGCTAAAATCTCCCAACAAATTCTTCACAACAATTCTCAAGATTGAGGTCATGTCTATAAAAGATTGTACTGTCAACAATTTTGAACCACTGGCTTGCAGGTCACAGTTGGTATGTAATGAATCAAAACTAAATCGAGTGATGAACACACCAAAACAAAAAATCATAAATAAATAAATTAATTAATTAAAAAAAAAAAGGCATCTTATTAAAAAATACCCAATTCAACTTTCACTTTAGGATTCAGTCCGCACTCATCACCATCTTACTTTGAACTCCCAATCTCAAATTTGCCTTTTGAGTTCACTCCCCAACCACCTAAAATGATGGAAATGCCCTCATTTTAGTTTTTTTTCTCTTTTCTTAGTTGATAACAGTTTGTTCATCTCTCTCTCTCTCTCTCTCTCTATATATATATATATATATATATGTATCATCTCTTCTTTGTTTCTTGCCGGAATGTAATGCCTTTCCCCACTTTTCTTTTTTGCCATCCTTGACAATATGTTAGCATGAATAAAGCATAATTTCACTCTATTTTCATACGATAAAACAACATTTTAGCCTTTCGTATGTTTATAACGGTATTCTCTTTTTGTTTTTTTTAGCTTAAAAAAATATTGGGTAGTTGGAAAGAACCTCAAATTTAAATGTTTGAGAGTTGTATGTATATCACGACCTTTATGTATGTCAATTTGCAAAAACATAAGTTTCATGGAACTGTATTTCTAACTTGGAAAAAAATAGTGTGGAAAAGCAAGCAATGTCTAAGTAATGGCAGAAGGTAATCCCATGTTTCCTTCGTTTGTTGGAATCTTATCTTTACAATTTTTTCCTCCTTGTTTTTTTGTCTTCTCTTGAGTAATTAGCTATATGGGATTTTAGATCTTGAATTTATAATAGTGTAAATATTTCTCTGAGTTGTGATTGTAGGTAAATCTTGAACTTTGGTGTTGCTCCAGAAAATATTGTGTCATTTTAGTGGAATTGTGAGATTTTCAAGGAAGTAGTTGCCTAGGAAAAAGTTAGATCACAGGCTTATATAAATCATTCAATTATGTTGTTTTTATATTTTTGACGGACATAATGAGAATGTTGTTGCAATTTTTTCAATGGATCGCTTGTTGAATTATGTTGTAGGTGTCATTCCTCATGGGCTTGGGCCAAGCGGGATGAATTCCTTCTTTAGTTCCAATTTGTAAAGTAATACTGGAATATTACTGACTTTAGTTATCTGATACTCAATTGTTAAACAAGAGTACTTTAAATTTGCGGTTAAATACTTAATTTTTGTATATGCATACTTCAAAACTGAAAAGTTGTACTTTATTTTACATAAATAGTATTGTATGAGAGTGTGTTTATACTTTTTGAATAACCTAAGTAAATTCCAATATAACAAGCCAAATCACGGCACTTAGAAAAGGAAAGTACAAATTAAATGATATTTAAAATGTATAAAACTGATATTATATAACAAAAATGTAATACCTTATTTTAGCAAAACAATACTTTATTTTCATATGTAAATACTTGACTTTAGAATATAAATACTTCATCTTCGACATCTAAGACTGCATGGAGTGATTCTATACTTATTAGTCGTATGGCCTAATTTGCCTCAATTTATTTGTGAAACAACATACAAGACCATCAAAAAACAATAAAATCATGTATTATTCAATTAATGGTTTGGATAAACATATATTCAAATGGTTAGAAACAATATTATTAATGTAAAGCACCAATATTGATGGTAAAATGTCTCATTGGTCGTCAATACCATATAAAAAATAGAGTTTCATAGTTATACCAATATAACAAAGTCTAAAATACTTAAATTGGATTATGCTTAAAATGTATAAAGCTGATACTGCAAATCAGAAGAGAGTACCTCATTGTAGCAAAATAAATCATTTATTTATTTAACATTATACTCGATTACTGGAAACGAATACTTCATCTTAAGAATGTAGTAGTGCAACGTAGTGTTTTAATATTGCGATATAGTACCACTTATGCTATCCTTTCAAAGTAGTGTACAACATCATTATAGGTGGTTAGTGTATCATTTTGATATTAATGTTGTAGCACAAATAAGATCTCATGACTATATTTGTCCTAGGACTAAAAAAATCATTTCATGATGGTCAACAATGACTTAAATAACTAAATTTAACATGATTTCAAATGTATTTAAAACTATACCATATTTTAGGAAAGTAATACCTTGTTTGTCAAATTCAATACTTTATTATAGAAAGATAATACGCTTTTTCTAGTATCTAGTAGTTGAATATAAATACATTATACTGAATCTTTATAATCAAGTAAGTCTTTTGAGTGTTTTTATACTCTCTTTTCCTTTAGTCTAGGGGTGTAAATGAGCTAAGCTTAGCAAAAATTTCAAGCTCAAGCTCGGCTCGTTTGTAAAACACACCAACTCGAGCTCAATGAGCTAATAAGATATTGAGCCACAATCAAGTTTAAGCCAAGCTCGAGCTCATCAGACATCTTCCACACTCAACGTACGAGTTTGACCTTGAGGTCATCAGGCTCAATTTAGTCCTACTATTTCTTGTGAAACTCTCAAGAAATACCATCTATTAGCAAATCTGACAACATCATCATTAATTTTTCTGAAAGCCAATCTATTTTTTTATAAATTTAAAATAAGTAATTGTTTTAATTTTTGAAGTTTGAACATTAAAATATAAAAACGAATTTGTTGAGATAGTGATGACTTTTCATTTAATACTTGCATTATTATATTTGAAAAACATGCACTAATCATATATAATATATTATACAATGAAATTTTATTATATGATTTTATTATTATATCATATTTTCTTCAAATATATCATGCTATTACTTTTTAGTATTTTGCAAATTATAAATTAATATTTTATAAATTATTATTTATTATTTAATAAGTAATATATAAGTGAATAAATGAATTATAGTTTGAAAATTACCTCAATATGCGGCACATAATATTTGAAATATTATTTTTATATATTATTAATATATATTATTTTAAAATAATACTAGGGCTCATGATCTGGCTTGCGAGCTTTCGAGCCACCATATTAAAGTTCAGACTTCGCTCAATCCCAAGCTCAAGCTTAATAAGCTCAGCTCAAGTTTAGGTAGTCTCGAGCTTGAGCCGAACTGGCTCGGCTCGGCTCGGCTCAACTTGCACCCTTACTTTAGCCGAATTTACCTCAATTTAATTGGTGAAACAACGTATAAGGCTGATATAGTCATGAAAGGTTCATTAGTTTTCGATGGCGATGTCGAGCTCGAGCTGAACTGGCTTGACTCGGCTCGACTCGACTTGCACCCTTACTTTTGCCAAATTTACCTCAATTTAATTGGTGAAACAACATATAAGACTGATATAGTCATGAAAGGTTTATTGGTTTTCGATGGCGATGTTGAAAGAATTCATTTACCTCACTCATCAATGGTTTATATTAGTATGAATGAGAACACAAGTTGTAAACTGTGGCTATTTGTGTTCCCAACCATTTGTACACATACTATCACAACCATTACTTGAAGAAAATGTAATTTAGTACATTAGAAGCCCTTATGTGTTGTTTCATCCATCAAATTGAGGTAAATTCAACCAAAAGAAAAGCAAGTACAAAAACACACCAAATAAGTACAGAACGAGGCGGATTAAGGACAAATCTTGAAAAAATCAAATACAAAAAATAAAATAAAAAATGGTACTTTTTTTCCTCGATTTACAATATCATTCTTATTACGTAAGAGATTAAGTTGAATTTGTCTTAAATTGGCCATTGCATGATTATTAAATCATAATTTATTAGTCTTATGATTGATATAGGGTGAGTGGTTCATTGGTTTTCAATGGTGGTGTTGAAAGGATATATTTACCTCATTCATCAATGGTTTATACTAGTATGAATGAGAACACAAATGGTTGGATGTGGCTATTTATGCTCCCAACCATTTGCACATTTACTATCACGAAAAATACTTGAAGAAAATATTGTGTTGTTTCACCCATTGAATTGAGGTAAATTCGGCCAAAGGAAAAGCAAGTACAAAAATACGCCAAATAAGTACACAATGAGACAAACTATATACAAAACTTGAAAATTCAAGTATAAAAAATAAAAAGGTACTTTTTTTCTTGATTTACAATATTATTCTTAGTATGTAATGGTAAGTTGAATTTATCTTAAATTGGTCATTGAATGATTATTAAATCATGATATATTAGTCCTATGACTGATATAGTCATGAGAGGTTTATTGATTTTTTATGGTAATTTCAAAAGAATATATTTACCTCATTCATCAATGCTTTATACTAGTATCAATGAGAATACAAATGATTAGATGTGGCTATTTGTGTTCCCAACATTTACGCACGTACAATCACAATCATTACTTGAATAAAGCATGATTTAGTTGCGTTAGGGGGCCTTATGTGTTGTTTCGTCCATCGAATTGAGTTAAATTAGACCAAAAGAAAAGCAAGTACAAAAACATGCCAAATAAGTGTAGAATGAGGCGAATTAAGTACAAAATTAGGAAAATAAAATGTAAAAAACTAAAAAAAATTGTATTTTTTTCTCAATTACAGTATCATTCTTAGTACATAAGAGATCAAGTTGAATTTGTATTAATCTGACCCTTGCATGATTATTAAACCATGATTTATTAGTCCTATGATTGATATAGTCATGAAAGGTTCATTAATTTTCGATGATGGTGTCGAAAGAATACATTTAGCGCATTCATCAATGATTTATACTAATATAAATGAGAACATAAGTGATTGGATGTGGCTATTTGTGTTCCCAACCATTTGCACACGTGCTATCAGACCATTACTTGAAGAAAAAATGATTTAATGCATTAAAAGTTCTTATGTGTTGTTTCACCTATCAAATTGAGGTAAATTCAATCACAGGGAAAGCAAGTAAAAACAAGCCTAATAAGTACAGAACAAGGCGGATTAAGTACAAAACTTGAAAATTCAAGTACAAAAAATAAAAAAGAGTACTTTTTTCATGATTTACAGTATCATTCTTAATACGTAAGGGATTAAGTTGAATTTATCTTTTAATTGGCCATTGCATGATTATTAAATCATAATTTATTAGACTCAAGACTAATATAGGGATGAGAGGTTCATTGGTTTTTGATAATAGTGTCGAAAGGATATATTTACCTCATTCATCAATAATTTATATTAGTATGAATAAGACACAAGTGGTTAGATGTGGCTATTTGTGTTCCCAACTATTTGTACATATACTATCACGATCATTACTTGAAGAAAACATGATTCAAGTGCACTAGAGGGTCTTATGTGTTGTTTGACCATCGAATTAAGGTAAATTCGGCCAAAGAAAAAGTATAAACACAAGACAAACAAGTACAGAATGAGGCGAACTAAATACAAAACTTGAAAATCAAGTACAAAAAATCTAAAAAAGGTTTTTTTTTTTTTTTTCTCAATTTTCAATGTTTTTCTTAGTACTAAGAGATTAAGTTGAATTTATCTTAAATTGGAAATTGCATGATTATTAAATCATGATTTATTAGTCCCAGGACTAATATAGTAATGAGAGGTTTATTGGTTTTCGATGATAGTGTCAAAAGGATACACTTATCTCATTCATCAATAGTTTATACTAGTATTAATGAAAATACAAGTGATTGGATGTGGCTATTTGTGCTTCCAACTATTTGCGTATGTACTATCACGACTATTTACCTTAAAATGTTGTGCTTAATCATATAAGCACTTGGATCCAGATTTACAATCTCCCGGTTGGTTTCCTCTATGAGCGTATTTGTAAGAGTATTGGAAATTATATTGGTAACTATCTGGAATTAGATAAAAATAATTTTGGAGGAATATGGAGATTGTACATGAGCATAAGAGTGTCAATGGATGTCAGAATGCCTATTAAATGGAGAATGAAGATGAAGAAACAAGGGGGTGACTGGTTTTGGGTAAATTTCAAATATGAGTGTCTCCCAAAATTCTATTTTTACTGTAAATTTTTGGGGCATTATGAAAAATTTTGTAAAAAATTGTATGATTGTGATAAGAACAATGTTGAATTTGCCTATGAAATATGGTTGCATGCTCCAAATTCAAGACAACATGCAAGAATTGGAGAACGGTAGCTCCGTTATACTATACCAGAAGACACCTCACTAGAATCTAGTGAAGATAGAGATAGGATGAGCATTGATGGTAGAGATATGATTTTGCCGATAAATCTGGACTTACCATAAAAATTTACAGAAAGTGGTAAGATAACGGCCTATCGTGAAGGAAATGGGGAGAATGGCATTTATGGTAGCTAGTTGTGGCATAAGGAATGAGAGTCTCAAAATGGGCTGATATTCTTTGATCCAAAAAGGAGATGTATGGAAGGTAGGCTCAAAGGATCAGAACAGGAGGAAGCAAATTTTCAAAGCCTAATTGAAAATGAGGTTTTGCTTGGGCCAAAAAACTTGACAATGGCGGGTACTGTATCGATGCCCACCAAGATTTATGAATACCTTAAGATGGAATTATCTTGGGCTTGGGAACCTACGGATAATTCAGGTCCTTAAAGAGCTTATAAAATCAAAGAAGCCCAATCTTATATTTTTAATGGAGATAATGATGGGAAAGGAAAAAATGGAGAAAGTCATAGTTGAATTGGGTTTTGAAGAAATATTTATCGTAGATAGTATCCCTAATGGGGGAGGTTTGGCCCTACTCTAGAAGAAAGAAGGTATGGTGAATTTAATAGGCTATTCAAGGAATCAAATAGATGTGGAAATTCACAATTAAGATGCAAAAAGATGGAGACTAATAGGCTTTTATGGATGTCTGGAACAAGCTCATCGGCGGGAATCGTGGGTGATTCTACTCCCCTTGAAAAGTATTTTCGATCTGCCGTGATGTTGCATAGGAGATTTCAATGATATTCTTCGTCCAGTTGATAAATAAGGCCGGTGTTCCCAACTATTTTGGTTTATTGAGGGTTTCCGACAAACTATTGAACAATGTGGTTTTCGTGACATGGGTCTTTGAGGGCATCAGTTTACCTGGGAAAGGGGAAGATGGATAGATCAATGGGTAAATGAGAGGTTTGACCAGGCACTTGCGACTCAAAATTGACTCAATTTATTCAAAGATGCTAAGGTTTTTAATTTAGAAGCTGTAGGTTCGGATCATTTTCCTTTTTTCATGAAACTCAATCATAATGAAATTATGTTGAAGAAAAGATGTTTTCACTTTGTAAATAGGTAGCTGAGAAATGATCAATGTGGGGAAGTAGTCTCTAATAGTTGGAACCGCAGTATTGATAATCCTATTCAAGTCATGCTTACTCTCCGTGGGCGTGATTTGTCATCTTAGGGCAGTAAGTTGGCTTTTCATTTCCATGAATGAATTGAGAAATGTAAGGCGAGAATGCGGTGTCTTAAGAATAGACATGCTTCAGAATCAGTACAACAATATTTTGTAATTCAGCGTGTGCTTCAATAACAAGAAGACTTTTTGGAGACAAAGAGCCAAACAGTTCTAGCTTTAAGAGGGCGATCAAAACTCAAGATTTTTTCACGTTAAGGCATCGACTCAACATAAATGAAATACCATCTCTTAGCTATGAGATAATCGAGGGATATAGAGGGGATGGAATGATGGTTTGGAGTCAGTGATTCTTGATTACTTTACAAATTTATTACCATGTTCTGATTCTAAAATTCTGGATTATGTTCCTTATAAAATCACCACCCAATAGAACATAGAGCTTATGGAGGAGTTTAGTGCAGAGGAAGTAAAGATGGTGATGATCTCTATGCATCCTGATAAATCACCATGCCCTAATGGTATGAACTTGGCATTTTTCCAAAAAATCTGGCACATATTAGGTGAAGATGTAACAAATGATGTGCTGACGACATTAATAAATGGATGCTTGCCTCCAAATTCAAATGACACTTTAATCTCCTTGACTCCAATAAAGAAAAATCCAGAGGTAATTACTGACTTGCGCCCCATTGCCCTTTGCAATGTTCTTTACAAGATCATATGTAAGATTATTGCCAATAGGCTTAAGAAAGTATTACCAGTGACTATCTCAAATACACAAAGTGCATTTGTGCCAGGACGCCTTATAACTGATAATTTTATGATTGCTTCTGAAGGTATGCATTACCTTAAAAGAAAACGAAAAGGTAAGCAAGGAATGGTAGCTTTGAAAATTGACATGAGTAAGGTGTACGAAAGAATTGAATGGAATTTCCTATGTTATATGATGGAAAAGTTAGGATTCGATCATGGTTTTATTAAACTGGTGATGATGTGTGTTACTTCAATGACTTATAGAATAATCCATGATGGTCATGAGACTGAAATGATAAAACCAAGTAGGGGACTTCGCCAAAGGAATCCTATTTCCCCTAATTATTTATCATTTGTGCAGAAGGATTATCTTCTATCCTTGCGAAATTAGAACAGCAAGGAAAAGTCCATGTTGCAAGGTAGCTCGGGGTGCTCCATCTATTTCTCACTTGCTTTTTGCGGATGATAGCTTGTTGTTCTTCAGAGCAAACCAGGATGAATGTGAGGTAATTAGAGATTGTCTTACAAAGTATGAGGCAGCTTCAGACCAACTAATAAATTTTCAAAAGTCATCAGTTTATTTTAGCTCTAATACAAGGTTAGCTGTGAGGAATAACATATGTGAAAGATTGAATGTCTCTATTGCTGATGAGTTTGGAATGTATCTTGGGATGCCCTCCTTAATTAGCCGTAAAAAGAAAGATTTGTTTAAGTTTGTAAAAGAAAAAATTTGGGTGATATTGCAGGGTTAAAACAAGAAACAACTATCTAAGGTGGGAAAGGAGATTTTGTTAAAGACAGTGGCCCAGTCTATCCCTACATATGTCATGAGCGTCTTCCTCCTCTCACAAAATCTTTGTGAGAATATTGAGAGAATGATGAATGAGTTCTGATGGAGAAATAGCAGACAGAATGGAGATAGACACTCATGGATCCATTGGATGCGATGGGAGCAATTTTGTGCTCCTAAAACTATTGGTAGGCTTGGGTTCAGAAAATTGCATGATTTTAATCTTGTTATGCTAGGAAAGCAAGGTTGGCATTTGCTGTCCAACCCAGGGGATTTAGTTTCTCAAATACTGCAAGCTAAATACTATCTAGGGAGAACTTTTTTGGAGGCTAAACTGGGAATAATCCAAGCTTTCTGTGGAGAAACATTTTCACAAGCCAGGACATCATTATGAAAGATTACAGTCACAAAGTCGGAAATGGAAAGAGTATTTTTATCGGTAATGATCCTTGGATTTTGGATACTAATAACTCGTTTGTGTCTTCAAATTTGAGCCCACACGATTCAAACAGAAGACTAAACTCTCTAATGGTACCTGGCTTCTGGCGCCCCACCCTGGATGATCCCTAAGCTAAGGTGCCACCAGTTCAAACTTAAAATATAAAGGCAACTAGGGAAATAAAAATCTTAACATGACACAATAGACAACAGTTCATAATAAACCTAAAAAAAATCATATCATAAAGTACCATATGTACATACCAAAGTCTTAGGTTCACACTAAACGTTTACATACATTCTCAAGTTTAGACGTCTAGATTAGGTGTAATCTATATATACAAGCATAGCACTTAATCTGTTACAAAATATAATTTCTCTTGAGCACTTCTCGAGCCCTCATATGCCATTCAGACCTGTCTAGGAAGAGAATAAAGAATAACAAAAAGGGGGTAAGTCATAAAGACTTAGTGAGGGGAAACATGACAAACATGACAAACATTCAAAGAAAAACTGTCGATGGAGCAGTAATTCAAAACAAATTCAATAACAAGCAAGATCTTAAAATTTGACGCAATATTATAACATAACACATGTAATACCCAATTTAACAGACTGTTAGCAACTCCATCCTTATTGCTTCCATCATAGTACATAATGTTAACAAACAATAACAAACGGTAATAATTGGTAACATATGGTACACGGAGTATAATAATCATAACAGATTTCCCTTATTACTCGACTCAGTATGGCATGGCCGGTCCACATGCCAGATTTCGCCACATTACTAGACAACTACCTCCAGCTATCCGCAAGTTAGGATCTTAGGTGGCTACTAGCAGGGAGACTAGCCACTATCGACCCATGCCGTCTGGTCATCTTTTTGGACATAGCCCTGGGTCCATCTCGTCCTGTGGCGTCCCTAAGGATGGTCACATCTCAAGAGCATCCTCAGGAGGCTCAAACATAGTGCTAATAGATAAAACGCATTCAAATAAATGTTCATTAACATATCCGTGAAACAGTTCAAATTGTCCTATTGGTAAAATATTGGCCAGCAAGGCCATATAAACAGTACACAGAACGATTTAAATAGGAGTGTAAAATGAGATTTGGTTGGGAAGACCCAAAATCAACACAACAAAGGGAAGTCGACAAGGCTATAGAGTATACGGGACAATAATAAGTAACACAATAAGAGTTCTGGGCACTAGAATGAATACAATCAATTTCAACAGAATAACACAAGAAACTCTTACAGTCAAGAAACTTTCACTTCCCAAAAGAAAGATGGATTAACCCTCCCTCACCTTATTCCCCTCAGAAAATACAATCACATCTTACGGCCCTAGAAGCCTTAGCTCCTTATCATCTATTCCAATAAAGCATATTAATGTCAATCATTTGCACCATATCTTTTAAACAATAATTGAAACATTTATAACTTAATACTAGGTATTTCTAATTACAAGGCATATCTACCTATCTCTGGTTCTTGCCACATTTCGGATATGGTAACATAAGCTAGAATATTCCGCTAATAATTAATCCTTGCAATGTTACACAAAGTTAGACCTAATCACACTAATTAAATTAACAATAATTATGTTCTAATTACCAATCTGGGCCCACTAGCACTGTACACAACTTATATATCTAAATATTTTGGCTTGACATCATAAATCTTATTCGATCATTTCAATCTATAATTACAATATGGTGCGATTAACTTAACCTACATCTATAATCAACTTAACATTTTTAACCTAACTAAATCAGGAGACATTTAACCATTTTATCAGAATTTTACCTAAAATCAAGAAAGTAATGTTCTAAGCCCATAATTTCTAAATTTATATCACCCTTACGAAATTTACATGTTTTCCTAATAATAATAATCAATTTTCCTGACATCACACAATTTAGATTTCTCAATCCGAGTCCACGTTTCACTTTATATTAAAATCACATACAATCATTTTGGTCCCTAATCATAATTTTGGTCCAATTAACTTGTTTTTACATTAGAATTTAGGCTAACAACTCAATGAGAATAAATTGGGAATCAAATCATCTGATTAATCGGTGTTTCACCCAATTAACCAAATTCGAGGCCAAATCATCATGCGATAACAGCCCGCATGCACTGAGATCGCCGTTACGATCAAACTAGTGGTTAGTTTTTGCCACCATCTTGTCACCCAATTTAGCGAAAATCAGTGCCGCTCAACTGCCACCGCCCCACCATTTTTTCTTTAATTACTCCTCCGTCCATCGTCAGTTCCTCAAATTGAAGACATTGTTATCTTCCTCAAACCGAGCCCATCAAAATCCACCTCTTGGTTGCTGCCAATAGCTATTGAAATGGTCGCACCGGCCACCTCCACCGCGAGCTCCGCTTCAATTTTCAATTTCTACCATTTCGATGGTGATTTTGGAGAGTTTTTGGTATTGGCCCGTTCCTTGAGTTGTGAGGACAGAGATGGTACGATGTGTTTCAAGGTTCGCCGGCTGTTGGTGGGTAATCGCCAGTGAGGGTGGTGAGGGATGGTTTGTGAGAATTTGATAAAAATGGGATGGGTTTTTGCTATTTATAAGCAATTTTCAGAAATCTCAGATTGACCCCTGAAACTTTTCTCAGTTTTCATTTGAAACCCCAAGAGTTTATGTCAACTTTCAATTTAGCCCTCAACTTATTAGTGCCTCATTTTGACCTAGTTGACCCAAAATATTTATAGATTGACCCCTAAAACTTTCAAGTTCTTTACAATTAAGTCTTTTTCTATTTACGTTTTGAGCCCAAAAACTTTTGTCAGATTAATATTTTGATTTTTAAATCTTACTTTCTAAAATGCTAAATTTAGAGGTGTTACAATCTTTCCCTCTTAAAAGAATCTGGTCTCTATATTCTCATATTTGACTGGAAGAACTTCGGTTACTACTGGCGCATATATTGGTGGCATTCGCAGGTTGACTCGATCAAATGTTGTTTTATCCCATTGTCACAATGTACTTTACCCAATCCCTAGTGATGTTTATTTTGCTAAGATTTTTAAGAATCTCTTCTTTCTAGTTTCCCAACATATCCATTCTTACTAAGGCACATGGTATCACCTTATTTTTCCTGGGTTGTCTAGTAATCCTATAATCATGGTTTCGTTATCCACCTTCACTTAAAGTTTCTTTTGACTTCCACGATTGAGCTTATAGGAAGTAAATTAAATTGTCTTGAAAATGAGTTTTAAACCTCTTTGGTGATCCCATAAAATTATGGAGCACTCAATGCTTATTTTCTATTGGGTAAACCTCATGCACATTGTCACGTATCATTTCTATACTTAGGGGGTTCTCCAAGAGATCACAAAACCACTACAACAACAAATGGCTATTAACACCACAAGTTTATATTTATATGATATTTACATTAAGGATAGCCAAATTCAAACTTAACATGCTTGATTTTTATAATAAGTCATACACTTCCATGCAGCTAACTACAAGCTCACAAAACTATACATACTAGATACTGTCACGAACAATCCATCTGTTGCTCCTTAGATTCCATCTGAGAAATAAGGCCAAGAATATGTGGGATCAGACTTTCTTATAATGTTCAAAAACTTAGATAGAACCTTCAACCACCTATTTCTCTTTATCCTTTGGAGCTCATTGGTTTGGGTTCCTCAACTTACTTGTTCTCACTTGTACACTTTGTATTTCAACTCATTTTCGTGGTCAATCACCAGTTTCTAAACCTGAGATATAAATTTCCCGTCCTTGTGATACTTATATGTATCCTTCATTTGTTTTGCCAACCTTTAAGTATGTTAACCCATCCTTGGGACACAAAGTGTTTGTCAATCCAAATCGTACCTAAATCATACATATTGATACATTTATGTTCCTTAAGGACTTCTCTTTCTCCATCCTTGGGTGGTATCTCTATTTCATTAAAGTAATCACTCTCTCATGAACAATTATTCTTTTCAAGATATAGGCATATCTGACATTTCCTTAGGTTTCCCAAAGAAAGGTAAAAATGGCACCATGATTGGTTATCTCTCTAAATCCCAAAACTCCTTATTTTGTTCAAATCAATTATCTTTCTTAGTTGATTTCACTAAGGAGCCTACTGTATACACCTTTAGCATCAATTTGATGAACCCAAGCAAACTTTCGTACCTTTGATATATTTTCTGGACATGTTCGATTGATATAGCCTTAATTCTGATAAAATTAATCCCTAATATTCGTGATGCCAAACATAGATGAAGTATAGCAAATTCCTCGATTCTAAGTAATTTAAAGGTTCCAACAAAATCCTTATAAACCAATCCCAACAACATTATCTTAATTCATAATGTCTATACTACAAGTAAAAGTACAGTTCTTGGCCCACCTTCTTCTCGGGTTTGCCATTTATAGTATCCTTCCTTAACTTTGATTCTTAACAAACCACAAACACATGCATTAGGTTAAATAGCTTATAAGGAAAAAGACATCCCAATTCTCAAACTCGATGAGTTTCATTGAGCTCTTACTATTATTTACTAATCCTTATTAGTAATGCAAAATCCCTCCTATAAGTAAGTAGTATCCTTAATTCCTTTGTTCATCAAGTTGTTTTGAACCTTAAATTGCATCTCATTACTCAATCTGTATCCCTATGTTCCACTTGTCCAGTCTTTTCAATAAACGAGTAAAACTCTAGAATTTCTCAAAGTTATCCTTCATATGGTTTATGTTGTACTCCCAAGATTACTAACATCATTTGCTCATCAATAGGGTTCTAAGGTCCACCCTCCCACTACAATAAAATTTATGCCACAAGTCTTACTGTCTTCGAATCTATTAGCAAGGGGAAAAGAAAATGAGGTCTAACGTCATCTCCAGTTCCTCCCATGAGATATTTCTAATAAAAGCATCTTCATTACAGTTCTTGAGCCTATTAGTTTCATTGATTGATGACCATCCGCCATGATTTAGTTAACAGAGGATCACATTCACGTTTGAGGATGTTTTGGCAACATCATTTCCCACCGTATCGTGATTTTGGCTTGATTGGACGAGTCCGAGTTCAATTAGCCAATAGTGTTCATCCTAAATATTAACAATATCAAAACGGTTGTTGTCCTCTAGAAAATATAAGATATCTAAATGCAAGTTGAGATCTCTTAAAACTTAAATCGGCATATATGATGTATAGGATACAATTAATTCATATACAAGATTCACACGCAATACTACCATCGTACATATAAATTAGTGCTTAATAGTTCTTGAGAATATTTAAACTGTCAATCGACCTAGTTAACATTGGATTCACAATGGGTAAAACTTACTAAATTTAGTATATCGTTGTTATAACCAAACGTTCATCATATTCCACTTTCTAAGCTAAAAAAATTACTCGTATGCGTATATGCGTGCCTTAACCATATCTCTCTTTGGCACACCTCATGATTCTTTAGTTTCCCTCATCAATGTTAGGGTGCGCACTCCCATTTTAAGTATTGGTCTCATTCTCATTCACACCTTCTATATCTTCAAATTAGGGGACAACATTCCATTATGACACGAATCTCTATCCTCTACCTACATTCCTACTTGCCACAATAATAACAACATCCCCTATATCTTCAAATTTTCAATATGATTCCTCATAACTCCATTGTTGCTGTCAATCATTCCCTAGACAACTATATCGTTTAAGTCACACCATATTAATTCATCCAATATTAACTTATCCATATGACCTTTTAAATCAGTAAATGCAACTCTGTTCAGGAGAACACTCAACTTATAAATCTAAAATCTTACAAACACGTATAAACATGAAACAATTTTCCAAATTTCACCTTTTGGAAATTCAAAGAGTCCCGTGCTTAACACCCCTAGATTACTGAATTATACACTAGTCATCCTGGAAACAAATCTTTTCATCATTGATTATTTTCTTAATTTCCATAGCCCATGGTCTCAAATTCTTATCATCATATCCTTTGTCAATATAAACATACCATTTAGATTTCAATTGTATACATAGGTCAAACATTACTCATCCCTAATAATCATTCATTCATTCCCCAAATACATTCCTTCCTGCAATAATACCTTTTCCTATGTATATAAACAACCAAATTCTCATCCGTAAGCATGTGGCAAGAATTTACTCGTCCCAGGGTAATCATTTACTGACCGAAATACATATCTTCCTATAATGACCCTTTGCCTATCAGATACAACTTCCACTAATGCTACTTGCACCATATTGATTCCCAAAGTAACTCTTTTCACAGTAAATACAATTTTTCCCAACATGGTCATCCATTCATCAAATCTAATCTTCACAGATATTGCTCATATAATGCCATAATTCCAAGCATCATCATCACCACCAATGACTATACGTTTAGATGCTTGACGTACCAGAAGTGAGAGATTATACACTGGTTGGCCACTCCGGTCATAACTTTTCACCTCCTTAACGTCGAGCATTATCCCAAAAGTTCATAACCTAGTATAGCTTAGGTTTTCCTTAACCCAAGTGTTTACATCCTAGATGATCCTCAATTCAAGTTTAATAACTAATAAACCCATCGATTTCGATTATAGGAATCATTCCCATATAAACCTAGGTCCTTGTAACCTAAGGTCTGATACCACCCCTAGCGCCCCACCCAGGGTGATACCTAAGCTAAGGTGCCACTAGTTCAAACCTAAAATATAATTCAAAAGGCAACTAGGGAAATCAAAATCTTAACATAACACAATAGACAGCAGCTCACAATAAACCCAAAAAAATCATATCATAAAATACCATATGTACATACCAAAGTCTTAGGTTCACACTAAACGTTTACATACATTCTCAAGTTTAAACATCTAGATTAAGTGTAATATATATATATAAGCATAGCAGCTAATTTGTTACGAAATATAATTTCTCTCGATCACTTCTTGAGCCATCATCTGTCATTCAGGCCTTTCTAGGAAAAGAATAAAGAATAACAAAAGGGGGTTAAGTCATAAAGACTTAGTGAGGGGGAAATGTGACAAACATTCAAAGAAAAACTGTCGATGGAGTAGTAATTCAAAATAAATTCAATAACGAGCAAGATCTTAAATTTGAGGTAATATTATAACATAAAACATGCGATACCCAATTTAACAGACTGTTGGCAACTCTATCCTTATTGCTTCAAGAATAATACATAACGTTAACAAACGGTAACAAACAATAACAAACGGTAATGATCAGTAACAAACGGTAACAAACGAAACATATGGTACACGAAGTACAATAATCATAACAGATTTTCCTTATTACTCAGCTTGGTACCCAAGCACTTGGCTCGGTATGACATGGCTGGTCCACATGCCAAATCCCGCCACAATACTAGACAGCTACCTCTAGCTATCCGCAAGTCAGGATCTTAGGTGGGTACTAATCGGGAAACTAGCCATCGTCGACCCATGCTACCTGGTCATCTTTTCAGACCTAGCCCCGAGCTTATCTCGTCATGTAGCATCCCTACAAGCGGTCACATCTCAAGAGCGTCCTTAAAAGACTCGAACATAGTGCCAATGGATAAAACGCATTCAAATAACCATTTATTAACATATCCATGAAACAGTTCAAACTGTCCCGTTGGTAAAATATTAGCCGGCAATGCCATATAAATAGTACACAAAACAATTTAAATAGGAGTACAAAGCGAGATTTGGTCGACAAGATCCAAAATCAACACGATAAAGGAAAGCCAACAAGGCTATAGGTTATACGGAACAATAACAAGTAACACAATAAGAGTTCTGAGCACCATAATGAGTACAATCAATTTCAACATAATAACACAGGAAACTCTTATAGTCGAGAAACTTTCACTTCCCAGAAGAAAGATGGCTTAGCCCTCACCTTGATCCCCTCAGAAAATGCCATCACATCTTACGGCCCTGGAAGCCCTAGCTCCTCGTCACCTTTTCCAATAAAACATATTAATGTCAATCGTTTGAATCGTATCTTTTAAACAATAATTGAACTATTTATACCTTAATACTAGGTATTTCTGATTGCGAGGCATATCTACCTATCATAGGTTCTTAACCCATTTTCGATATGGTAACTTAGGTTAGAATATTTCGTTAATAGTTAATCCTTGCAATGTTACACAAAGTTAGACCTAATTACACTAATTAAAGTAATAATAATTATGTTCTAATTACCAATATAGGCCACTAACACTATACACAACTTATATATCTAAATATTTTGGCTTGACATCATAAATCTTATCCGATCATTTCATTCCATAATTACAATTTGGTGCGATTAACTTAACTTACATCTGTAATCAGCTTAACATTTTTAACCTAATTGAATCAAGAGACATTTAACCATTTGATCATAATTTTACCTAAAATCTCGAATGTAATGTTCTAAGCCCATAATTTTTAAATTTATATCACCCTTATGAATTTTACATGTTTTCCTAATAATAATCAATTTTCATAACATCACACAATTTGGATTTCTCAATCATATCGATTAACTTGATCTAATGAAAATTAGCTTCTAATTAACGATCCGAGTCCACATTTCACTTTATATTAACATTACGTACAATCGTTTTGGTTCCTAATCATAATTTTGGTCCAATTAACTTATTTTCACATTAGAATCTAGGCTAACAACTCAAGCAGTTTAAATCGGGAATCAAATCATCTGATTAATCAGTGTTTTACCCAATTGACCAAATTTGAGGCTAAATCATCGTGCGATAACAGCTCTCATGTACTCAGATCACCGTCACGATCAAATTGGGGGTTAGCTGTCGAACCACTGCCACCGAATTTAAGTCGTGAAACTACCAAAAGATGTGCATTGCTGCACTGATCAAGACCCCCAAATCAATTTCAACACCTGCCACCATCTTATCACCCAATTTAGTGGAAATAAGTGTAGCGCCAACGACGCCACCGCCGCCGCACTATTTTTTCTTCAACTACTCCTCGTCTATCGTCAATTACTCAAATTGAAGACACCGTTGTCTTCCTTACGCTGAGCCCATCAAAACCCATCTCTTGGTCGCTGCCAACAACTGTCGGAATGGTCGCGCCCACCACCTCCGCCTCGATTTCCAATTTTCATCATTTTGCTGGTGATTTTGGAGATTTTTTTATATGGGCACTTTCCTTGAACTATGTGTAAGGAGATGGTACGACTCATTTCAAGGTTCATCGACCGTTGGTGGGTAATCGTTGGTGAGAGTAGTGATGGGTGGTTTGAAAGAATTTGATAAAAATGGGGTGGGATTTTGCTATTTATAAGTAATTTTTAGAAATTCCAAATTGACGCCAGAAACTTTTCTCAATTTTTATTTGAACCCCCAAGAGTTTCTATCAGCTTTCAATTTAGTCTTGAACTTATTAGTGCCTCATTTTGACCCAGTTAACCTATAATATTTATAGATTGACCCCCAAAACTTTCAGGTTCTTTACAATTAAGTCATTTTCCTATATATGTTTTGAGCCCCAAAACTTTTATCAAATTAATATTTTGATTTTTAAATCTTACTTTCTAAAATGCTAAATTTAGGGGTGTCACACGGCCAAAATAAATAGGATAGCAATTCGATAACATCTTTATTCAATGAAAGAGATGCCAATCTCATTTTAAGTATTCCTCTTAGTAACAAGTGGTGTGATGATGTGTGGCTTTAGCACTGGGATCCTAAAGGAGTATGTTCTGTTAAGAATTGCTATAAATATTTGCAGAGTAGTTAGGTAAGTTTGCTTAACACTCCTCATTCTAATATTTGATGAAAATTTGGAGCTTTGGAGTGCCACCAAAAGGTTCAAAATATGGTATGGAGAGCCTGCTATAATACACTTCCTACAAAGGATAATTTGCAACTCAAGAAGCTGTCTATCAACCCTTTATGCCCAGTTTCTACTAAAGAGTCAGAAACAACTTACCATATTCTAGTTAAATGCCACTTTGCTTTGGAGTGTTGGTCACACACTTCTTTAACAGGAGATGTTCAACCTGATGAGGCTTATTTGTTTATGGATTGGTTGGAAAAACTACTGGATGGGTTGGAAATGGAAAATAGCATAAGCATGTTTATGATATTATGGAGCCTTTAGAGTAATAGAAATCAAACATTATGGAGATAAAAAACAGGGTCTACAACTTCAACCCTTTTCTGGGCTGCTTCCTCTTTGCAACAGTGCTAAGATGCTCAATGTGGGAAAAATCTAAATTCTAATTTAAACCATGAGACTGCTAGCAATAAGTGGATTTGTCCTCCGATTGGTTAGCTTAAATGCAATGTTGATGCTGTAGTACAAGATAACCAACAGAAGTTTGGTTCTGGTTTCATCATTAGAAATGATCAAGGTGCGGTCTTTACTGCTTTGGCGATTCCATTTAGGGGAGTAGTGCAACCTTCATTGGCAGAAGCTATTTCTTTTATGGAGGCTCCAAAGTTGGGTGAAATCCTAAAATTTTTCAAACGTCCTTTTTGAGTTGGATACACAAGTAGTAGTGCAGGCAATGGTATTTATCTTATTTTAGTACTATAAGTTCTAATTGTAAAGCTCTTTTGGCTGAGCTAACTAATTGTAGGGTTGTCTTTGTACGACATTCAGCGAATTAGGTGGCCTATTACCTTACTAGGGTCTCTATTTCTATGTCTAAACCTATTATGTGGGAGGAAGATATTCCTACATATCTTTTGGATTCTTATTTGCAATGAAATTTCATTTAGTGTAAAAAAAATAGGTACAAAAAACTAAAAAATAGGTACTTTTTTCTCGATTTACAGTATCATTCTTAGTATATAAGAGATCAAGTTGAATTTGTCTTAATCTAACTATTGCATTATCATTAAACCATGATTTATTAGTCCTAGGACTAATATAGTCATGAGAGGTTCATTAGTTTCGATGGTGATGTCAAAAGGATACATTCACCTCATTCATCAATGGCTTATACTAGTATGAATGAGAACACAAGCGGTTGGATGTGGTTATTTGTGTTCCAAACCAGTTGCACACGTACCATCACGATCATTACTTGAAGAAAACATGATTAGTACATTAAAAGGTCTAATTATATGTTGTTTCACCCATTTAATTGAATGTAAATTCGATCGAAGAAAAAGCAAGTAAACAAACACGCCAAATAAGTACAGAACGAGACAAATTAAGTACAAAACTTAGAAAATCAAGTACAAAAGCCAAAAAAATTGTACTTTTTTCTCAATTTACAATATCATTCTTAGTATATAAGAGACCAAGTTGAATTTGTCTTAATCTTGCCATTGCATGATTATTAAAACCATGATTTATTAGTCTTAGAACTGATATAGTCATAAGAGATTCCTTAGTTTTTTATGGTGGTGTCAAAAGGATACATTTTCCTCATTACTCAATGGTTTATACTGCAGGTGGTTGGATATGGTTATTTGTATTCTCAACCATTGCACACGTACTATTACGGCCATTAGTTGAAGAAAATATAAGTTTATTGCACTAGAGGGTTTACGTGTTGTTTCACTCATCGAATTGAGGTAAATTCGACCAAAAAAAAAGTAAAGACACAAACACACCAAATAAGTACATAACAAAGTGAATTAAGTATAAAACTTAAAAAATCAAGTACAAAATATATGGGGGAAGGAGTAAACTAAAGAGAAATCATGTTTGAAGATATTAGCTTAGGTATTTTTGTGATTTTAATTGCTACTTAGTGCTATTTTTGTCTTTTTGACTGAAGTAGGGAGTGAACTCAAAACTTAAAATTTGAGTGGAGAGTGTAGACTAAGGAAAAACAAGTAGAGACTAATTCCTAAAATAAAAGTAGCTTTGGCTACTTCTTTCTAATTAACCATTATTTGTTCCCTTATATTCTAGCTTTTTTATCCTTAATTTCTTTATTTATTTTATTACTTGCATAATTTTTTGGGATCACTAGAATCATCTCCATGAGGTTTGGTTTAATTATATTTTAAAAGAATTGTTTTAAAATTGATTATACATTTAAAATTATTGAGATTATATTATTAAAAAGTATTCTATCATAACATTTATGAAACTTTGTTGATATTTAAAAATAAGTAAATTTATTCCGAGTAATTTAAAATGATGAAAATAACACTAATTTAAGAAATAGTAAGTTTGTATTTTTAAGAATTATTTTAAAATTATTTATTTATTTAAAGGTATTGAAATTGTATTATTAATTATTTTACTAATAAATTATTTAACATATAATAATTAAATTTCTTACACTTACCACCCTTATTTATTGATTTCATTTCACTTAAGTCCTCACATGCATGAATTACATAAGACTATTTTGGTTTGAAAAATTAGTCAACTCTCAAGTCTAATCAACTCAATGGCAAAAATGGTCTTTTCATAAATTTTTGTGCTTACGTCATCAAATCTCATCGATTCCACTAACTAATGGATCTATTTGTTAAATTGTTGTAAACTTAAATGATGTAAATATAATTTTTGAAATCTAAAGGGATGTACCTCAAAGATTGAGGCAAGGGGTGGCTGCCCCCAAAACAAAATTTTAAAATTTGATTTTTCATATTGAAAGTTTTAAAATCTTATAATTTTGTCATCTCTCAAATTATGAAATTGCACTTCCTTTTATTGAAAATATGCACTTTGTCATTGTCCTCGTTTGTACTTCAAAATCCAAATTAAACAACTTTTCCCTTTTGTACTACTACAATTTTCGTTTCCCCAAATCTTCTCTCCTCTATCTCTCTCATTTTCCTTCATTTTCCCAATTCCAAATACTTCAGAAGTCCTAAAAGTTTTTTAAAATTTAAACTACATAATTTTGGAAGTGTCATGTGGAGGTATTCAAGTCTATTATCATGGTAAAATCCAAAGGGTAGTCTACACAAAGTTTTAAAGTTTTATCTTTTGTGTTAAATTTTTACAAGTCAATGGATTATTGTCATCAAGAATCATTTATAATTTATTTATTTTGCTATTTTTTTCCCGTAGACCATTCACATGTTATTTCTTCTTTATTGATTATTGAAAATTAAAGAAACTTCCCTTGAAGTACCAAATAGTAATTGGTAACTACTACATTAAACTCCCTACTTTCTTCTTCTTCTTCTTCTTTATTTGCTTGCCTTTTTATTGGTTATTTGCTTACCATATACTTGGCATTTTATCTAAATGATGATTGCAAAATTGAAATTTGAATTATTCTCATTTTATAAGTGGATTTAAATTAATAAACACATAGATATTGCTATATGGCCTTATCTTTCTTTTGAAATATTTTTTGGTTGGGGGGGGGGGGGGGAGATGGGGGGACTGAATATTGTTTATGGAGTTCCCAATATTTCGGAAGATCAATCTTCTATTCCAAAATCTTCTCCAACAAAAGTTCAAACGATTGCCCAAGATGCTAATACTCCTCCTCATACATGATCCTAGATTACATAAGTCCATATGGGATTATCCGACAGATAAAAGGGAGTTGAAATTAGACGTGCTTATCTAATTGTCGACCCTTATCAAGGCATCCTAGAAAGTCCCCCTTAAATATATCGATAAACATGGTAGAAGGCTTTTACCTGCTTGGAACAAGCTATTCCTGATTGGCTAGAATATTCTCCTTCAAGAAATGTTGCATATTACCTTCCATGTGTCCTTTTCATCAAGCCTTCTGCACATTTTAGGGCAAATACATTTATCCTTAATTGATTTCAGTCATGGAAAAAGGTGAATGATTGGAAAATTTTGTTATTTTTAGTCATGAAGGTAATAGCCTAATTCTTCAAATAATAAGGTGGTGAAATATTCTCATGACTTGATGAATCCATTGCAACATATTGACAAGATTATAAACAAACAGAGTTGGTTTCAAATAATCGTTTGAGACTCAACGTTTATATGGATGTTGCAAAATTATGTGCATTTAAAGGAATAGACTTTAGAGGTTGTAATGAACATTCAGATTCGCATAATTGTGGAAATTTTATAGAAATTATAAAACACGAAGTTTTTATAATGATGAGGTGAGCATGACTATCTTGGAAAATGCTCCTCAAAGTGCTTCTCATACTTCTTCCCAAATTTAAAAAGAGATCTTATCACTTTATGTGAGTAGAATTTAAAGATTCATATGGGAAGAAATTGGTGATACTAAGTTTTTTCTTATCATGGACAAATCTCGAGATAAGTCAAAAAAGGGAACAAGTGGCCATTGTTTTAAGATTTGTTGACAAAGAAAGATTTATTCTAGAAATGTTCTTTGATATATTTTATGTGGAGGATAGTAAAGCTTCTACTTTGACAAAGGAAATGTTCGGTGTTCTCTCTCATAATAATCTTATCATGCAAAATATTCGAGGACAAGGGTATAATAGTACTAATAATATGTGAGGAGAGTTGGATGGTCTACAAGCTCTTTTTTTTATGAGCACTCGTATCCATGTTATGTTCATTGTTTTGCTCATTAACTACACTTGATATTAGTGGCAACAGCCCAAAGCATTATATCTATTGAGCATTTCTTTTCGCACATGATTGTAATTATGAATTTAGTAGATTCCTCTTAATGCCATGATTAATTGCAAATTGCTCATGCTGTTAGGATTTTAGAGTTGACTTCTAACAGCAAGCTTGATACTAGAAGAGGAAAAAATCAATTTGGGACTGTGCAACATTCAAGAGATACTTGGTGGGCCACGCATTTGAGGTCTCTTCTTAGCTTAATATGTTTGATTTTATTCTTCATGTTTTAAGCAAGATCATAAATGACAAAACGGGTTTATCTCCTAAAGTAGCAGCAGGTGGAGCTTATGAAATAATGACATCATTTAAATTTGTGTTTATCTTGCTTTATATGATTGAGTTATTGAAAATCATGAATGATCTTTGTAAAATTTTACAATGCAAGTCTCAAGATATTCTAAATACAAAGGATGCAGTTGCTAACACTGAAGAACTTATTCAGAAATTCAGGGAGAAGATGGGATTAGTTACTTGATAAAGTGAAGATTTTCTATGAGAATGATGAGATAGACATCCCCGACATGAATGCTCCTTGTCGATCAAGTAGAGGTCAAACACATAAATGCAATCCTATTACCTTGGAACATCATTATTGAATTGTTATATTCACTGTTACCATAGATTCTATCTTACAAGAGATGAATTTTCGATTTGATGACAATGCGGTAGACTTGCATAGAGTCGGCTCAGCATTAGATTCCAAGAGATGGATAAAAATTGTTCAACACTAAGAATATTTGCAAACTTGTTGAGAAGTTCTATCTCGATGATTTTACTGATCAAGAGAAATTGCATATAAAATATCAATTAGAGCTCTTTAAAGTTGATACTCGATGCAATATCCATTCCTAGAATGTGTCAACACTTTCAGAGTTACACCAAGTATTGTCACAGATAGGAAAGAGATAGATTGGTTCAACTTATTTTGACTCTTCTAGTTTCTACTACAACAACGGCCCGTATTTTTTCATGTATGAAAATTATGAAGACGGGATTGTGGAGTAAAATGGAAGATGTGTTTTTGACTAGTTTATTACTAGTGTACATTGAGAAAGAAATTGCTCAAACTTTCAATATAGACTGAATCATTGATGAGTTTAATGTGATGAAGAACAATTAAGCTCAATCTAGGATGCCTAACTTGAACAAATAGGCCAACAGATATGCATTATAAGTTTGTTTATTTGTAAATTTCGTGGATTTTGTAGTTATGGCATGCTATCAACTTTTTGGAAATGTCATGTACTGATGATTAATTACTTTACTAATTTCCTAGTTTAATTGTTGCATTGAGATCACTATATATTATTTTTTTGTCTTTCTATTTTTCTAGAATTAATTGCTTTAAAAATACAGGATATGAATGAAACAAATCAATGTTGCTATTATTTGGTTTGAAGTTAGAGTTACTATATTTTCAGAAAATTCACTTCCAACCATACTGCTAAATACTTTTTCTTTCCATTGCTTCAAAAAATATCATAAAAAATATGACAGTAGCGATATCATGCCATTTTGATCCGTGAGATGGAATTCTTTTCTTTGATTTCTTCTTTATCCCATTATTTGGTTAGTAGGATTTAGAATTAGATAAAAACTTGATCTATCTAGTTGGTGTGATATGTTAGTTGGATAGAAAACAATAGAAAATATTAGTATATATAATGAAACAAAAAAAAAAAAATCATATTTTTGACAATGCAATCTCGCCCCCTTATCAATAAAAAATTCTGGCTCCATTCGTGATGTACATGTATTTACCCTAAACCTTAAGGGAGGTTAACTTACATATCTTATATCCCTAATTGTATTTGCCCACCTCTTGTGATAACTACTTGTCCTTTTCTTTAATCATCTACTGTAGTTAGCACTAGTTTCACTTGAAAATGGTTTCTATAATTTCTAGTTAGTGATAGACATAGAATATGGCTAATCAATTACAAGTGTTGTGATGTTGTGAAGCTGAAGGAAATATTGATGTTGCATAGGGCTGTAAATGGATATTCAAAAATTCGTTTAGCGTTCGTATTCGTATTCGTTTATACAAAATTTATCTACATCTATTTAAAGCGGATATTATCCATTTTCGATTAGTAGATATCCGATTATAAATGGATACGGATATGGTAAATGCGTATCCGATCTGAATATATATTTATTAAATAATATATTATTTATATTTTTCAATAAAAATCTCATAATCAATATACGTATATATATATATATATAAATAATAATTGAAGAATTGGAAAGAAAAAAGAATAAATTTAAAAATTTATTGTAATATAGAGAAAAAAGTGAAGAATAAAGTTAATCAATATAATTATTGTTGGTTGACTTTATAATTAATATACTCAAATGCCAGTATTATTATTAATAAGTACTAATAATTAATTATAAATTCAATTATTAATTAAAATTTATATTATTTGTTTGATTACTTTCGTTTTAATGAAATTATATAGTTTCTTCTATTAATTGAAATATGTATTTGTTATAGGTTCATAGATTCACGTATTTGGATATTCATAACTGGTATCTAAATAATTATCATCGAATATGAATATAAAATAATAATTCAAATATAGATAAGTTTAATAAAATATGAATGCATCTGAATAATTATAATCGAATGCGGATATATTCGTATCCGATCGATATTCGACGGATATGAATTTGGATATCATTTTTAAATATCCGTCAAATTCGTATCCGTATTTGAATATTCGAAAAGTTAAACTGTTATGAATATGAAAACAGTGTATCCGATCCGTTTAATGTCCGTTTACACCCCTAATGTTGCAAGATAAGTGAATCGCAAATTTAGGCAGGATGAGGCGCGAACTAAATCCCTTTCTTAAGATGATTTCACAATCCCTTCTAAATTATTGGTGCGGCAAGGTTAATAGTTGTGTTGTCTATGGGATATAATAGCCCAGCCTCAAGCTATAGCTCCACCGAAAGCCTGCATTGTTAGGTGAAGCAAAAGCTATACCAAACACCTTTTTTTTCTTTGAGCTCGATTAAAGGAGAGAATAGAGAAAAATATAGAGAGAAAATCATTTTCTGCATTGTATTGTTTTTCTGACAAGCACCCATAACCCTTTATTTACTGGCAAAAAAAGGATTGACTGTTATAAAAATTTTAAATTTGAAATAGTTGTTATAAAGTTAAAATATGTAATAGCAAAAAACAGTTATTAGTTTTATTTTCAAAATCTTTAACAACAAAAAAATCAAATATTAGCTTTTCCAAAAAAAGAAATAAATTGAGGTAACAGCTATCTAATCTATGTATGGAATTAATATATATTATAAAATTTTAGTTATTAATATATATATATATGTGTATTATAATTTTAGTTTTAGTATTCTAAGTAGGATACATATTCATTAAAATATCCAACAGAAGTTATAACATAAATTTAAATGTGCTTGTGTAACTTGTATATTGGAAAAGGAAGTTCACCCTCTCATTGCTTGGTGAATCTTAATATTTGTTCATATTCACGCTGAAAAATGCAATGGGCCAGCAAATATTTTCAGAACATTGTAGTTCTAATTAGTTGATCTTTCGGAATCAATTTTGGTTGATATGGAAGTAATAATAATTTTATAATGAATACAATTAAAGCTTCTTGGTTTTCCTAGAAGTGTATCCGCAATGCATTGGGTCACATGAATTACAATGCATTGGTAGACTCTCATGTGCCAAACTTCGAAAATTGCTTCTCTTTCATCCTGTAAGACACTATACACAATTCACCATTTGTTAAAAGGTATCTTTGTTCAAAATTATAACTAGTGACCGATTAGTGATTGATATTTGATTCAACAATTTGTGACTGATTAGTGACTAATATCATGTGTGACAGATTCAACAATTTGTGACTAATTCGTGATCAATATGTATTTGTGATCGACTTTTGACTAAAATTATTAATCAAGTTCATTAACTTATGACTACTTTACGACCGAATAAATGTCTATCACAAACTAAGTGACCGATTGGTGATTGACGTAATTTCAGTCACAAATTCGACCATTAATCAATCACAATTTTCTCAAAGAATGCAATGCAAATTTTACATTTGATCAATCACTAGTTAGTCATTAATCGGTCACTAACAGCGACATATTTGGTCAGTCACTAACGCCTTAACATGTTAAAGGTTGTAAATAAATCTTATGACCTTTAATTTCAAATTAATTTTTAAGGACATAGCTACGTAATTTCAAAAACTTTTTGAAATTTTTGGACATCACTATTAGGAGAGGAGTAATTTCGGTCTCAAAATCAAAATTCAAAATAATTATGATAATAATAATTACATAACATAATTATTATTATTTCCAAAAAGAATAGTTTATTTATTTATTTTAAATAAATTTTCTCTGAAAAGATAATATCCAGACCACAAACACACCCACACCCGCTCCAAGCCGTCCAGACAGGCAAGCAGGCGGTGCGCTCGTGTGTGATTCATTACAATCAAACCTACACTCATGTAGATCATCTCCCTTCCAAAGACTTAGGTACCCCCAAAGAAGTCCAACCCCTTAGGCCACACCCAAGTTATTTAACTAACTCAAATTTAGCTTAGGATTCCAATGTGGGATGGACACTTTCAAGCAATCTATCCATATCCATGTCTTAGCTAGTCCTTAACTCATTCTGTACTTTTAGCTTAATTTTCTCATTCACTACCTCATTAATTTTGGCATATAACCACTTAATAAACATCTCCTAAATGAGATGAAATTATTTGTTTAAATTTTATTAATTTTGATATCATAAAGCTATCATCAAGTTCTAACCAAAGTTGGTGGGTTATCACTCATAAATGCCAAAATTCTCATAATCCCCCATATAAATGAGTAAATTGTCTAATAGGTATACTTATGAATGTAATAACATGACAGAGGTTCAGCTCGAGTGGTATTGTATCAGAAGAGGTAGCTTTTAGCTTTGAACCTTCCTTAGTGAGAACTATCGGGTGCACTCGCCAATCAGTGAACTTGGTGTCTTGAACTGTTCAGCTTTTGTGTATACCAAGACAATAGAACTACAGACAATACCACTTAATTGTCAGCTTTTGTGGTTCATATTATGTTCATTTCAGCCTTAAATAATTCTTGGTATTCATGAGTACTACTCTGAGAATTCAGCTTTAAAAATTCAGGATCGACCCAATCCTCACATAGGCGACTTCCCATTAAGAGGTTCCTGCAATACTCCCACTCAAAATATCGAGATATGAGTGTCATTAAAAGTAATGCTTAACCTAGAGCTTCTGCAGGACACACTGTCTACTCATCAATGGAATAGGCTAGAAGGTTGAGGCCCCCACAATGTTTCCATGTTGAGTCACAATTACATATTTTATTTTTCCTTTTGAACCTACTTCATGGGATCTCCAATAACGAAGGTAGGGTTCTCGTTATGATGACTCAATTATTTAAAGGCTTCAGTCTCATTCCCTCAAATGATTTATTTACTTGCTCTCTATTTACACCTTTGGTTAGCGAATCCGCAAGGTTATCGTTAGACTTCACATAGTCAATTGAGATAACTCAACTAGAGAACAGTTGTCTAACGATGTTATGTCTCCTTCGTATGTGTCGAGACTTACCATTATACATACTACTCTGTGCCCTTCCAATAGCAGATTAGCTATCACAATGGATGCAAATCGCTGACACAAGTTTTGGCCAATTTGAAATGTCTTCCAGAAATTGTCGTAGCCATTCCACTTCCTCGCATGCTTTATCCAATGTGATGAACTTCGATTCCATCATTGATCTAGCTATGAATGTTTGCTTCGAGGACTTTCACAATATGCAGCCCCACCTAGAGTGTATACATGTTCACTCATGGACTTAGACTCATTTAAGTCAAATATCCATGTATCCCTCAATTACAGCTGGATATTTGGTATAGTGTAACCCATACTTCGTGGTGTATTTTAAGTACCTCAGTACTTTGACAATAGCATCCCAATGCTCTTGCCTAGGGTTGCTTGTATCTACTGAGCTTACCAACTGCATATGCAATATCCAGCCTCGTGCAGTTTATTACATACATGAGGCTTTCAATTATACATTTGTACTCAACTTGAGCCTTTTCTTCACCTTTATTCTTGGTAAGCTGTTGGTTTGCATCTATCGGTGTTTTCACTGGGCTACTAGTAGGATATAGAAACTTTTGCAACACTTTCTCAATATAGTGAGATTATGTTAATGCAATCCCATCAGGTGTTCTTAAATTTTTTATTCTGAGTATGACATCAGCGAGACATATATCTTTCATATCGAACTTGCGACTCAACAATTTCTTTGTCTCTTTGATTATGTCATTTTTACTTCCCATGATTAACATATCATCTACATACAGACATATAATGACATACTCAGTTTGTATATCTCTAATATATACAAACTTGTCATGCTTGTTAATCTTGAAGCCATTGGCTACCATTACTTGATCATATTTAAGGTGCCACTGTTTAAGTGCTAGTTTTAAATCATAACGATTTAATTAACTTATATACCTTCTTTTCTTGGCCCAAAATCACAAACCCCTAAGATTGTTCCATATATATTTCCTCATCGAGACCACCATTTAAAAATGTTGTTTTCACATCCATTTGATAGAACTCAAGATTATTAATAGCTACGAAAGCAATTAATAATCGAATTGAAGTTATTCTAGTCACTGGCAAGTATGTATCAAAGTAGTCAAGACTTTCCTTTTTTCGATACCCTTTGACTTCTAGTCTTGCCTTGTAATTTGTCTATCATACCATCAGCTTTCATTTTCCTCTTGAAAATCCATTAAACCCTAAAGGTTTATTTCCAGGAAGTAAGTCTACTAATTCCCAAGTATGATTTTGCATGATAAACTCGATTTCACTATTCACAACTTATTTCCGTAAAGGAGCCTCAGGAGTTGTCATTGCCTTAGTAAACGTCCATGGCCCACTTTTTAATATATAAGTCAAGAAGTCTAGTCCAAAAGATTTAACCGTTCTAGCTCTTTTACTACGTCTCTACTCAATGTCCTTTTTGCTAGACTCTTGAACTTCTTGATGTATTTTAAATATTATTCCCCCTTCTTCCTTTTTCCATAGAAATATTTCTTCAAGGAAGCTTATGTTCCTTAATTATTGTATTGACTTGAATGTCATCAATATCAGATTTATATACAAGGAATCGATAGGCAACACTATGTTGTGCATAACCAATAAAAATTCCATCAACTGTTTTACGTCCTATCTTGATCATTTTAGGAGGTGGTACTCCTACTTTAGCTAAACACCCCCACACTCGAAGATATTCATAGGATGTTGGGTGTCATTTCCATGTCTCATATGGTGTTTTTTGTCATTTCCAACCAACATGGCCTTGTCCCACAAGTTTTGAGGTGCCCCTGCATTAATTAATAATGCATTCATCATTTCTTTTAAAGTTCAATTTTTATGTTTAGCAATGCCATTTGATTGTGGTGCATAAGGTGTTGTTACTTCATGGATTATTCCATGTTCAGCACAAAACTCTTAAAAGGGATGGATATATTCCCACCTCTATCACTTCAAAGTATTTTTAGTTTCTTTCCAAGTTGATTCTCAATCTCATTCTTGTAATATTTAAATACCTCAATAGCTTCATCTTTGCCAGAAAGTAGATAAACATGACAAAATCTTTGAAATCATCTATAAAGGTTATAAAATATTTTTTTCCCACCTCTTGATTGCACTATTTTTAAGTCACATATGTCTGTGTGAATTAACGTAATGGTTCAGTGCTTCTCTCAATTGTTTTGAATGGAATTTTAGTCATTTTTGCCTCAATACAAACTTCACATTTAGTTTTTATGTCAAGATCCAACTTAGGTAAAAAATACCACTTTTAACTAGTTTACTTAATGTACCAAAATTTACATGCCCTAGTCTATAATGCCATAAATCTAGAGACTCCAACAAGTAAGCTGAATTCACTTTATTTTCATTAGAAACATTTTTTGGTACATTTTTGGGTATGATGGTCATTACATTCATTTTAAAAAGACCATCACATAAACAACATTTCCCGACATACACACCATTTTTCGCAAGTACAAATTTATCAGATTCGAAAACTAATCTAAATCTATTCTTGCTAAGCATAGAACCTAACACTAAATTTCTTCTTATGTCCGGCACATGAAGCACGTTGTTGAGAGTTAGCTCCTTCATATAGGTTATTTTGAGCACCACCTTTCCGATTCCATGCACCTTGGAAGTTGATGAGCTCCCCATGAACAAATTTTCATCTTTAGCATTCTCATATATTGTGAACAGGCTTTTGTCTAAACATACGTGTCGAGTGGCCCCGATGTCCACCCACCATTATTTGGGATTTTCAGTTAGGTTCACCTCAAAAACCACGGCTAATAGGTTCAAGTCATTGACACCATCTAAGAGACTTTCTACTTCAGTCATGTTTGCATGAGCAGCCTTTTTCTTCTTTGAGGGCCCACATTTCTTTGTAGTTCCTCCTTGTTGACGGTGTTGGCAATCCTTTGCCCTATGGCCTGGCTTGCCAAAAACATAGTAGTTTCCCTCAAACTTTTTTTTCTTCTTCTTTTTCTTATTTTGGTTGTCAGAAACATCCCTTTTTTTCTGTTTGTAAGAAGAACCTTGCTCCACAATATCTTATTTGCTCTCATAAGCATTGCCACTGCTTTTCTTTTTGGGAAGCATGTTATGTTCCTCTATTCTTAGCCTTAAGATCAAATCCTCAAGATTCATTTCCCTGTGTTTGTGATTAAGGAAGTTTTTGAGTCCTTCCACACTGGGGGCAACTTTTCAAGGAGCGCTGCCACTTGAAATGCTTCTCTAAGTGCCCTACCTTTTGTAGCCAACTCAGCAATATCATCTTATATTCATTTACCTGAGACATCACAGATTTTGAGTCAATCATAATAAACTCAAGAAACTTACCAACAAAGAATTTCTTCATGCCGGCATCTTCAGTTTTGTATTTTTTCTCAAGTGATTCCCAAAGTTCCTTGGCCACAGTAATTGGGTTGTATACATTATACAATTCATTGTCCAAACCATTGAGTATGTAGTTTTTGCACAAGAAATCCCTATGATTCCAAGCACCAACGGCTACTACAATCTGCATATCCGAATTTTTCCCTGAGGCAGGACGTTCTTCACGTAGGAACCTTGCTAAGTTTAGTGTAGTAAGATAAAACAGCATCTTTCCCTGGCATCTTTTAAAGTCCTTCCCATTAAGCTTTTCTGGTTTCTCTACTTGTCCAACTGCAACAGGGGCAAGAAGTGTAGCACCAACTGCAACTGGGGTAGAAGGAGCAACAATCGGAAGGGGAGCAATAAGAGGATTCTATGATCCACCACTAATGCTGCCAGCGTTGGACTCAGTAGGCATGTTGGGCATATTTGTCGCCATAATAAATTTCTACAAGAATAGATGGGGCAGTGATGATTAAAGACTTCTATAATAAGGTAGAACCTGAGCAGTTTGTATATAATTTTGTATGGTAACAGAATCAATTAATATTGGCAGAAATCGAGTAACATAGAAACATAGACAGAATAATTTTGCACAGATTCGTAAATAGATATTATGAGATAGCATACTTGCACATGAATTAATAGCATAACTTATAATTTAAAGCAGAATATCAATTATAATTAAGAGAGAGCAGAATATCTAACTATCTAGGATATATTCTAACAAATTCTGGACCAAAATAGAAACTTAAAATTTGAAATTAAAGGCAGAATTTAGAGCAAGTTTGCTACTGAATATTTGAAAACATAGAGGAAAGATAAAACCTAAAGACTATAAGAAAATTGTATGCACCAATATGCGTGTAAACATAAGTAGTAGCATAAAATAAATAGTACGAACACTTAATTTATATTAAGCACATAACATATATTATCACAAACGAAAACTACGAAGATAGAAACTAAGAAAACAAACCAAAAACAAAACACGCAATCGTATTAGAGAATTGAATGAGTCAAGGCCTGCATGGACACAGCTTCCTTAAGGTTTTATCCGCCTCCCAACGGTGCATGAGGACTCCTGACTGACAACCTCCTAAGATACAATGACTCTAGCAAACAAAGGTTGCACTCCAATTGCTTGGACTCCGAACCCCCACTAACTTGAACATGTGGTTTGTGCAACAATTAATGCTTTGAATGCATGAAATGTGTATGTATGCTGTGTGTTTTTCTAATAATCAATGCACAAATGTACCCCCCATATTTATAGATACTAGGTGCCTAATAGGATGAGTCATGACTGTATGCCCATTAGATATGATAAAGGATGTAAATAAAGGTTATGACCTTTAATTTCAAATTTTAAGAATATAGCTGCAGAATTTCAAATGAAAAAGACATGGCTACGACTCTGAAATATTTGAACTTAACTGTTAGGAGAGGAGTAATCTCTAAGAAGAGCCCCAAGCCTAGAGCGCGTGGTTCATTACAATCAAACCTACACTCATGTAGGTCCTCTCCACTCCAAAGACTCGATTACCCCGAAAGGGGTCCAACCCCTTAGGCCACACTCAAGTTATTTAACTAGCTCAACTTTAGCTTAGGATTCCAATGTGGGATGGACACTTTCAAGCTATCCATCCATATCCATGTCTTAGCTAGTCCTTAACTCATTCTATACTTTTAGCTCAATTTGCTCATTTACTACCTCATTAATTTTGGCATATAATCACTTAATAAATATCTCCTCAATGAGATGAAATTATTAATTTAAATTTCATTAATTTTTATCTCATAAAGCTATCATCAAGTTCTAACTAAAGTTGGTGGGTTACAACTCATAAAAGCCAAAATTCTCACATCATTTACACCCCTAGATGTGATTGTATGCCAAGCCTATTTAGAAAGATAAATGGTTTGTTAAAATATTTTGCCAATTGCCATCAGTTTTATTTGTCCAAAACCTTATTCTAAGTTTCTTTGCAATATCTTTGATTGGTGATTCTAAATATTCTTTATATATGTATATATGAAGATCTCTTAGTGAATTCTTTGCACTATGCTTGATTTACTAATGATAGATCTCTTGCCAATTCCAATCCAAAACCCCATAAGCTTCACCATAGCCATCCAACCCTTCCCTCAAAGTAATAACTCTTGAGTACCCAACCTTTTCATCATACACAAAAGTTTCACCGGTGAGATGGTTTTCTTTGGAGTTATTGGTATACATGAATGCCAACTTTATCTGTATATTCTGTTAGATTCAAAGACAGCAAAACGAGAAAAGCATTGGCTTTTATTTTAATTTTTTGCTTCATATATCTGCTGTCTAGTTTATCTCTTCTGCATGATCACAAGGCGATTTAAGCTGCATATTTTTCTCCATATTTGGATTCCCTTAATCCCTTGGCTTTACACCGGGTCCCTTTTCGTCATTTAGTTTTCTGTTTGCCATGTTAAAGTCTTAGATTGCTATTCGGGGTTTTGTTCAAATGAAAAAAAGAAAAAGAAATATTTGAGTTTTTGGTCATTGTAATTATCTCATAATATCTAGCCGGAAAAAATATTCTCTTATGATACTTGATGTTTAATTAAATTGATACTGAAGAGAATTATCTTCATATTATATATATATATATATGTGTGTGTGTGTGTTCCGATACATATATTGCATGTAGATGTAACATATTTTAATAAAAAATGCGTTTATTGATGATTATCGACCCACTCATTTCAATATAGAACGCCTAAATGCTTGCTTATTAACTTGAAATTGCTTTCCTATGATAGCCATATATAAAAACAATGTAAGAATCATTTTTGAAAATTCAAAAAGAAAAAAAAAAGAATATATCATGTTGTGGATGTTTATAAATAATATTTGTGGTATGCTATTTTCTTGATTCCCTAGCTAATTATTTGGCACAATTTGAACCTAGAATTTAATGGAATTTAATGAAGGGAATATGAATGAAACTAATGTAAAATCAGCTATAACTTCCCAACTCCTTTATATCAGAATATCCACTACTTAAACAAGCTTTAATTACAAAAGAAAATCATTTTTCATATGGAATGGAAAAGGAGAAGGTCTAGCATCCAAAATGCGACCAAAAAAAAAAAAAAAAAGCTTAGGTTGTGCGGGAAATGTCCAAAGAAGGAGTCCCAAAAGAAGATTAATTAGATGAAGGATATGGACCGCAATCGAGGTGGATCTTCCTTTTCATATTCTAAAATTAAAAGAACGGATTGTAAAGGGTACGAAGTATGAACCTCACATCAATATATAGTCATATATTTTTTGTTACTTGAATATAAGATCTACATGATCCAATCTAGTGTAGCTTTATTTAATATTCAAATTTATTGAATCAAATTAAGTTGCATGACGAATCAACTGAAATGAAAATTACACACACAAAAATCAAGAAGAAGAATCGGTCCATTTTCCAGCACCATTTCCCACAAAATCAAGGGCATCATAATACCTTCATCCTAGCAATAATAATTTAAAAATACAAAGAAATCAAATGGGTAAATCTCATTTTAATGCTTTTTCCAGCAACTATATTCACGTATTTGAGTGGGTCCCATTTTATAAATGATCTTACCGTAATCACATTTTTTCCTCACTTTTTTTTTTACACTACATTTTTTTCTCACTTATTCATTTATTTTAACAAGTATGAGTTATTTTGTTATTTTATTTTAGGATTTACTATTATTTGTATATATTTTTATATTTATTATACTAAAAATTGTCATGCATCTAAACTGTATATCTATAATTTTGCATAATATGAAGATATTAGTCACATAAAGTAAAATTTTCATAGTCCATTACTAAATAATAAAATATAGAAGTCATTAAGATACTAAGTTTAGCTTGTGATAAAAGAAATTTTTGAAGATAATGGTTATTTAGATATAGAAATTTTATTAAATATATAGAATAAATAGAATGATAAAATTGGTGTATTTAAAATTTAGTATCATAACTTTTATTTTATTAAAAAAAAAAAGACTTTTTTGTTATAATAATATAGATACTATTTGGTAAGAAATAAAATGGGCATAATATTGTCAAAAACCAATGTTTTGAAAATCGGATCGGACCAGTGACCCGAGGCCAGTCGGGTCCAATTGAATCCTCAAAACCAGTGAGAACCGGTCAAAAAGTGGTTGAACCAGTCAAAACAGGTTGAAAACCGGTCAAAACGGACCAGTTCAACCGATTCACTCTTTCTTTCTTTTTTTTGAAAATTTAAAATTTTTTTTTTTAAAAAAGGAAAAAGTGAAAAAAGAAAAGAGATGAGTTGAAGATGATGATTAAAGATTTTGGACATGTAGTTTTTTAAAACATGAATTTATTTTCTTGAAATTTAATGAAGTGGTAGTTATATGTGAATGCTTATGTTTAATTTGTTATTTTATTTTATTTAATATCTCTTAAATTATGTTGAATATTTAGCATAGAAGAATTTATTTTTACTTGGAGTTGAAGCATGATACAAATGATTACTTAAATTAATGTGAAATATTATTTTTTATCTATTTATAGTTGACTAATTGTGAAGTAATATTATTTTCTAAAAAATGTACTTAAAATTAAGTAAGTTGAAATTTTTTTTTAAATAATATTCTTTCTGTATATTGAAATTTTTTTAAAATAATATTCTTTCTGTATCAATTGAAAGTTTTATTTTTTGATAATATTTAAATATTATATATATTTATAAAATTAAATATAATTATTACTTCAATATGGTGTCATACCGGTTCCACCAGTGGTCGAACCGGTTGAACAGATTGAACCAGTAACCAGTAGCTCACCGATTCATTGTCCAGTTCGATTTTGAAAACATTGTCAAAAACTAAAAGTACTAGATCATCTCTCCCACTAAAGGGGGAGAAGGGAAACGGGTTGGCTAGAACCCCATTCCGGAAATTCAAATCAAATCAGTTGTACTGGATCCAAAGGGTGACGGGTCTCCACCTGGGTTAAGCAGGGTATAATCAGTCTGTTAGTGGTGGTTGTGTGGATCTGGGTTTGGGTAAAATGCCCACCAAGATTCAAATCGAATCGAGGACTGTCAATGGATCGAATTTTAATTCGATTTTAATTTGAATTTGATATGAATTTTAGAATTTTTATCCAATTAAAATATTCGATGGGTCATATTCGATTATAAATATTTGTAATTCGAAATAAGTGAATCGGATATAGAATTAAGCAATTCGATCTGTTAAAGATCAGAATCCGAACTTTAATATTTGATATGGGATGGCCCAAGCAGCTCGGCCCAAACCATGTTGGCCCAAAGATGCAGCGCCAGGCCCAGTCTTGCATCCGAGGTCCATGGACGCGATCGACCCGAGTCGACCTCTAAGCCCGACCCTTGCTACTAATCCGCTCCCAGAGCGCTGTCAAGTCGACCTTGCGATCGACCAGAGAGGTCGGAATAGTGCGATGCCACCTCTGTCACATTAAACGCCCTGACAGGCTGTATGCCTCAGCATTAATGGCGCATGTCACCCCATTACCGCCTAACACGGCAGACACCTCAACAGTGTGCTACCCCACCCTAGAACCTGGAGAGATAGCCACTTGGAATAGGCCACTGAGGGGAGATGACTAATTTTGCCCATCATGCAAGGACAAAGGCCCTTTCTAGACATCAAGGGCATCGCAGACAAATCCCCAAGTAGAAAAGGCTATAAATACCACCATTCCAGCCGTTTAAAGGTATTTTCCCATATATACAAAAGGTCTTTACTCAGTTGCTCCTATTATCTGGTCGACCAATATTTACTTGAGCGTCGGAGTGCCTACGCCGAGGGCTCCTTAGCTAGCCTGACGTTTGCTAGTGATTGCAAAATTCAACCCATCTAAATTCGTATATCGACCAGAGAGGTCGAGTCCCATCAAAATATTTACTTAATCCAGCTTCTAGTGGAATTCACCCTCATCATTTGGCGCCGTCTGTGGGAAACTAGTAGTCTGCAATCGAGTATGGTGAACACCAGGTGAGCCCCCTCAGGAAGAGAAGAAACTAGGAGATCCAACTCTCCCCTCCTAGGCCCATGCAAAAAGCTAGCGCACCAAGGTCAAGTGCCCCGCCAGAGCAGGTGGTCACCCTGACCATGCCACAGCTGATGCAGCTCATCAGTGAATAGATTTAGCACAGATTCGGCTTAACTGTCCGCGGCCTTGAATCGACACACCGTTCAACCGGAGCCAGCGGCCAATACAACACTGCAACCCGTAGCTCAGGATGAGAGACAACTGAGAGAAAACCAAGATCGGCCAGAGTCCAGAAGGGCCCCCTCAAGGCGCAAAGTTAGTCTAGGACGTTTCCCAAGGGAAATGGCCCGACCGCTGCCCTGCGAGAAGGTGGTGGATTCAGTCGACCATGGCGTTCGACCCTTTCGAGCCCCGCAGTGTAATAGGGTCGAGCGCTCAAGACCCCACTCAAATAGAAATGCATCCCGTGCCGGCAAGGAAGAGTGGGAAGAAGTATCCCAGCAAGTCCAACAATTGAATCGACGTTTGGAAGAGATGTCCAAGAGAAACATGGAGAAATTGCACCATCTAGAGGGATCGTAGAGATTCCAAAGAGAGAGAGACTCACCCTTCGTCCAGGATATCATCGACGCCAAGATCCCGGCTGGCCTGCCCCGATATGATGGCTCGTCGGATCCAAACGAACATCTAATGCAGTTCGAGCACATGATGCAACTACACAGATATAGCGAGTACATCCACGCCAAGATGCTGGTGACCACCATATAGGGAATAGCACTCGACTGGTTCGTGAAGCTGGAACCTGCATCAATATACTCGTACGACCAGCTGTGCGATAAATTTTTGCACCAATTTGCGAGCAGAAGGAAAGCAAAACTCCCCCACACCCATTTGCACACGATAAAGCAGAACGAGGGAGAATCCCTCCGAGAATTCTTTACCAGATTCAACACAGAGGTGCTAAAGATTGACTACCCTCGGATCGAGTTCCTTATCGATGTGTTATTTTTGGGCCTCAGACACAAGAAATGTGCTAATGCGTTGGTACGCAAGCAGCCGAGGTCGATAGATGAGCTCCTCGACCTCACAGAGATGTACATGACCCAAGAGGAAATGAACTAATTGAAATATGACAATTTGGAGGTCGACAAAAGGAAAAACAGGGAGAAAGACGACCGGTAGGCCAGAGAGAATGTCGATCCCCCATCAAATGCTTCCACAACTACACTCCGCTCAACCTCCCGAGAAAGGAGGTACTGTTTGCCATCCAGCACGATAACCTGTTCAAAAGGCCCAGAAAGATTACTAAAACGAAAGCCATGAAAAAATCAAAGAAATACTGCCACTTCCATAAGCAAAAATGGTATGACACAGAAGATTGCTTCAACTTGCAGGATGAGATTGAAAGACTGATCAGGCAGGGCCATCTGAAAAAATATGTCGAAGAACTGGCCAGGCGCGAAGAGGGTAAAATCGATTGGACTCCCTGTAGAGAAAGGTCGGCCAGCTCGATGAGAGAAGAAAAACGAAAAAGACCTGCCCAAGAACCCCACCCACCCATTCGAGGAGTCATCAACATGATCGCGAGAGGTCCCACTGGAGAGGATTGTAGGAACGCAAATAAACAAACCCAGAGACAGCTAGAGTCGACCAAACCAGCCAAGGTCGAGACGGTTTTCCAGCTCTCAACCAGCGCCCAACCAATCTCCTTCAGCGACTCAAACCTCGACCATATGGAGAACAAGGGAGTCGACATAAAAATAAACTACCCCATGGTGGTAACCCTGGAAATAGCCAACTTCGAGGTCAGAAAGATATTGATCGACAATGGCAGCTCCGTGAACATCATGTTCTTGTCCACATTGAACAGAATGAAACTAGGGGGAACTAAAGTTTGATTCAGTTAGAACACCGCTGGTCGGATTTGGTGGGTCCAAGATCATCCCAGAAGGATCTATCAACCTCTCCACAACATTTGAACAAGGTCCCCGGAGCAGAACCTTGATGATCAACTATTTGGTGGTCGACACTCCATTCGCATACAACGTCATCATTGGTCGACCAGCCCTAAACGACTTCAGGGCCATCGTCTCCACTTACCACATGAAGATTAAGTTCCTGACCTCAGCAGGAGTAGGAGAACTCTTATGCAACCTCAAGGATACATGGCGCTGTTACACCATTTCCATCGAGTCCAATGAACAGAAGAAACGACTTCAACTGAAGCCCTCGGGAGACGCCCCTTAGTGAAACCCGGGGAGGAACTTTCATGTAAGAAGAGGAAGTTGGAAGACACCAGGGTCAAGCCTGTTGGGAAGTTCAAAATAATAGAGCTCAAACCTAGAAACCCCAACAAAACCACTCAGGTCAGAAGTGATATGGGTGACCACTTGGAATGTCTCATGGTCGATTTCCTTCGACAAAACATTAATGTGTTCGCTTGGAAAGCTACTGATCTCCAAGGAATCGACCCAAGTGTCATCGTCCATCGACTCAATGCAGACCCCGCTCATAAGCCAGTAAGGCAAAAGACAATAACCTTCAATGCTCAGAGGTCCCAAATCATCGAGGAGGAGGTCAGTAAGCTTTTAGAAGCAAGATATATTGTAGAAATTCAGTACCCCTCTTGGCTTTGTAATGTTGTACTCGTCCCTAAAAATGAGGGAAAATGACGAATGTGTAACGATTTCACTGATTTAAATAAAGCTTGCCCGAAAGATCCTTACCCCTTGCTTCCTATAGATTTATTAGTAGATTCCACTGCTGGGTGTGAATTGTTGAGCATGATGGATGCCTTCCAAGGCTATTATCAAATATTTATGGCACCCAAGGACAAGGACAAAACCTCTTTCATCGTCCCCAATGGAGTATATTGCTTTTTAGTTATGCCCTTTGGGCTCAAAAATGCAGGAGCAACGTACCAAAGATTGGTCAACTTTATGTTCAATAAAAGTTGTCAAAGCTGACAGGTTGGTCGAATAAGTGCATTAAGACAATGAAGTTGTAGATGGTCGAGAAACAATTGGGAAGTAACTGGGTTATACACACCTGCAGACCCCTTAGTAGGTCGACCATCTGAGCACTTAAAGGAAACCTAAGACCACATCTAAAGGCATCCTCGAAAATAGTGATACAACCTACGGGAGGACAATGCATTCGACTAGAGGCCCCAGGGGTCAGTAGTTCGTATTCAGCAGGAATATGGTATAACTGCCTAAGACGTCTTAAGTTGACAGGGTTGATGGTCGACACAATCTCACTATAATGATTAGGGGTGAATAGTCAACCCCACGAGGGAGGAACCTGACTGGGCCCCGCTTCATCCCCCCTGCAGTTGCCGCTCGAGCTACTGGAGCTCGAGCTGCTAAAGCTGGAACTGTCACTCGAAGACTTATTTGACTCCCCCGATGAACCCCCAGACCTTTCAGACTGGGTAGCCTCACTATCTCCCCCTCGACTACTCTCCGAAGCAGATAAACCCAACATTATATCAATAAAGCTAAAGGGCTTTGAAAAGAAAGAAAGGGAACACTTACTAAATCGAAGAACTAAAAGCAGAAAGTATTAGCAGCGAATGCGGTTGACTAGGCGCTCAACCAGATGCTAAGGCAGCAAAAGTAAAAATGTTTATTTTAATAGCGGATATTTATAGCCATGAGTAGCGCGGGAATCCCAGCGGTCGTAATAATGCTATAACCGTCACGCCGCCCCATGCACGCCATGACGTAACCACTCATTAAATGAGCTAAACCCTGGTCGATTTTCAAAAACCCTGGTCGATTCTTGTAACTGTCCATCAAGCTACTTCCCAACGCTTCTCGTCGACCCCTCGTTCAGCCCTGGGAAGTAGGGGGACTCATGATATAGGATGGCCCAAGCAGCTCGGTCCAAACCATGTTGGCCTAAAGATACAGCGCGCAGGCCCAATCTTGCGTCCGAGGCCCATGGACGCGATCGACCCGGGTCGACCTCTGAGCCCGACCCTTAGTGCTAATCCGCTCCCAAAGCGCTATCAGGTCGACCTTGGGATCGACCAGAGAGGTCAGAATAGTGCAGTGCCACCTTTGCCGCATTAAATGGTCTAACAGGCTGCATGCCTCCGCATTAATGGCGCATGCCGCCCCATTACCGCCTGACACGGCAGACACCTCAACAGTGTGCTACCCCGTCCTCGAACCTGGAGAAACAGCCACCTGGAATAGCCTACTGAGGGGTGATGACTAATTGCCCCTCATGCAAGGACAAAGGCCTTCTCTGGACATCAATGGTATTGCAGACAAATCCCCAAGTAGAAAAGGCTATAAATACCACCATTCCAACCTTTTAAAGGTATGTTCCCATATATACAAAAGGTCTTTACTCGGTTGCTCCTATTATCTAGTCGACCCGTATTGACTTGAGTGTTGGAGTGCCTACGCCAAGGGCTCATCGGCTAGCCTGACGTTTGCTAGTGATTGTAGGATTCAACCCATCTAAATTCGTATATCGACCAGAGAAGTCGAGTCCCATCAAAATATTTACTTAATCCAACTTCTAGTGGAATTCACCCTCATCAATATTTTTTATTAAATTAATACTCTTACATATAATATTAATAAAGATTTTAAAATAAAATCTATATATTATATTGATATAATATCTATATTAACGTCTATATTATACTATTAATATTGCATTTTTAACCTAAAAAATAAGATGGATATTAATAAAATGTCAAATATAATAACATATAATAGTTCATCTATGCTATCCAAATATTTAAACTTTGGACTAATATATAATAAAAAATTATTAAAAATTTAAATATGATATATATTTACTTTACAACTACAATATTTTTATAAAATTCAAAAAATAAATAAATAAATAAATTGGGTTGGATTTGTTAATCGGATTTCAAATATCCATTGAATTCGAATATGGTACTGGCTAACAAAGATCCTATAAGATTTCATTGGATTCGAATAAGAATTTTGATAATCGAATCAAATTTGGATTCGGATACGACAAATTCGATTTAGATCTGACCCGTTGACAACTATATTCTGACAACTCTATTCGAATCAGTTGTACTGGATCCAAAGGGTGATGGGTCGTCAGTGGCCAGTGGGTGTTGTATGGATGTGGGTTTGGTACCCATTAACAGACCTACGGCTGCAACAGCCACCAAGCCCACCACTGCCACCAATATCAATACCACTGTTACCATTCCATCCAGGATTTGTAACGGCAAGCGTAGGTTGCCCGAGCCGATAAACCTTAAATTCGATCCAAAGCCCGCCCGTTTTGCTTTAGAATTTAATTCGCCCCAATTCAATTTAAACAATGTATCAAACACGAAGCTGACCGAATTTGCGAGTGCCCCTGCAACTTCCACTCGACCACAACTGACAGTGAAACTCCTCATTTTCTTGTAATTTATCCTATTCGAATTGTGTACTTACTTATTCTTTGTTGCACGAACAGCTGATGGTTTGTGATTCAAAATTCTCATCGGGGAAGTATTGAGCAATCTCAGAGAGAAAAAATGTAAGTTTAAAATTTATCTTTGTTTAAAGTATTGATTTTGTTGATAGTTTACCAAAAGGATTCAGTTTTGTATGATCATTAACATTTTTGCCGCATTGGTGAATATTGGGAAGTAGACATTTTGTGACTTGCATTTCGAGAATGGGATATTCTTTTTTCTTTGGGAAATTTATGAGGGAAGTTGAATATATGGTTTCTTCTTGTTAAAATCAGGGGAGGCATCAAATTGGAACTTCGTTGCCCGCAAAATATTAACGGTGTTGCTGCTGATCCGCAACCTGATTGGAGTTTCGGCAAATTACTGTCAGAGCTCGAGTCAATAGACAAGAAGCTTAGTGTAAATTTAGAGTTTCCTGTACCCTTTACTAAAACCCAACCTAGGTATGTCTTCAACTTTTCTTTGCAGTTAGTATCTGCTGTGTGATAGTTTACTAACTATAAAATTTTTACAGAGTATTGAGAGCTTTATTACATGATAGTTTATTATCTACATAAACTTTGCAGACACTCGAGAGCTTCAAAGGACAACTCCCGTTTAGCACACGGCTTTGTAATGCATGTGTCTGATGATGAGAGCGACGAAAGTGATGGTGATAGTGGAGAGAAGACTGATAATTCATCCATGGTTTCTGGCAGAAGACTTGCTTGTGATGAACTCTATATGAGGTTTGTGCCTTCAAATTGATCATTTGAAGAATAAATGAGGGAAAAGAAAGTAAAATAAATAAAATTTAAAAGTAAATGGTTTTTATTTTTTTCTTTTGTGCTGAGCATGTGCTTTTTTATTGCAGAGGTAGAATGTGAAGCAGTGATAGATAGTGTGGCACACTCATTAAATTATTACTTTTTCATTAATTTAGTTCCATTTGTTAATCCTTGGACAACATTCATGATCATATAGAACCAAAGTATGTTTTAGTATTTCATTAATGGAGACATTGCGTGGCAGTAAATCACGTATAAAGTTGGATGGATAAATAGATTGCTTAAGATGAAATGTATGGCTCAAGTGCTTTTATAATGTTAAGAAGGTAACCAGTTACCCAGAGGTTATAATGTTAAAAAATCTTAAAGGGTGTGATTGGGAAGTAACATAATTGGTATTGCAAGAATTCCATGGTATGAATTTTATCGAGTACAAAAGTAAGCAAGCTTTTAGTCCTTGAAAATCATGTATTTTTTTATCCTTGTTATTTATATTATTAAAATTGAATTATGTGCCCATCACCATCAAGTGGATTATGAATTACCTGCCTTTGCTTGTTGCGATCAACTTTTTTTCTTTAAGATGTTTTGAAGCTTCTGTTAAATACCCAAGCTAAGAACTGAAGTTGAGCTTGATTATTATCTCTAGTTAAGCTTGTGAAACAATCAGAAGCTGTTAATGAGAATTTAAAACCTAGCAAAGTTTTAGTAGCATGGATCTCTTCCACCTTATCCAGTTTGACGCATTAGCTTGTACTTCATTCATGTCCCATAACATTTTGAATCAATGTGTTAAGAAACCACGAATTTAACCTATACCACAAGACCAGGAAAATGGGTGCAAAAAGGAGTAGGAACTGTCTTTTACAGGCTTATAATCTTAGAATTGCTTATGATAAAGACTGTGTACTGATGTATCATTGTCATCATTACATGAAACTGTCATTTCTCCTCCAGTCTAATTAAAACTCGGATTCTAATAATGCAGTGTTGCTTATTGTGCATCTGGTTGTTCAATGCTCTTTTCTTTTATTGGCAGCGATGATTCTGGAGATGGGTTACCTCTTGGTATGCAATGTGATCTGATGGATAAAGTGGGATTAGCAGAAGGTGCACTACATGAGCTAACACATGAACTTCAGCTTAGTGTATCGGTGGGTAGAAGTACTTATTAGAATTGTGGGTTTGTGAAAGCATTGGTTGTTATAACTCTGAACTTTCTGTTGACATCAATTCTTATGTGGTTCATGAATGAATGACATAGTGACTTCAATAACTTACTGACCCTCACTTTTTTTAATGGACTTTGGAATTGTCTGCTAGATGATAATTATGATTCCAAAATTGAGAAGCTGAACGTATTCTTAATAAATATGATCTAAAGCTCATCAACTGTCTTGTTCATGAATTTTATTTAGTTTTTCTACTTTTTTTTTTTGGCTTTTCTTTTTTAATTCTGGCCAGATAATTTTAAAGCTTGTGAAAAATTTTCATCACTATATAATCATATCTAAGACTTATGTTGTCTTACTTGGCATTTAGTGATTTAGGCTTTAAAATATTCCAATGCAGCAATGATATTTTTAACATCACATGACAAAGTGTCTTCCATGATATTTCTTTCTGGTGTTGCCTTAATAAGCAGGAGGAAGTTAGATCCAAAATATCCTCGTTGGAGACAGAGCTGGTCAATGAAAACAAGAAATTTACCTCTTTGATAACTAAAGTTGGAAAACATAGAGAATTACAGCAGGAAAGGGAGAGAAAATTTGATTTGCAATATCAACGCACAATGTAAGATTTTTATCTTGTTGTTCATTTTCTTTCTTAAATTTTGTATGTTAAATGTTGAAATAGGTTGGTGGGCATTCTAGTTCTTCAAATATGTTTATTTGAAGGAGAATGCTATGCTGACATCTTTCTTTAACTATGACAGTGCAGAAGCACTTGATAATCACTTAACAGCTGTACAGCGGGATCATGAGCACATATCCCAACTAGAAGAAAGAAGAATAAGAGATGACGCAACTCGGGAGGAGGCTAAAAGAAGGGAAAAGGCTCTTCAGGAAGAAAAATTGCGGCAAGAAAGGATCAGAGCAGAAGAGGAGGTTCTTTCCTTGTGTATCTCAATTTAATTCAAGTTTTTGGTTTTGCTACATAAAGTTAATGCTTATTGTAGTTTGGTGCTTCTGAAAATTTGTTCATTTTGATATCTTCTCTTCCATCTATTTCTTCTTCCACAATAGATTTGCTGGCTTTACCAGAGGATTTATCTCATGTCAATGCAGGCCAGAATAAAAGCTGAAAGGGCTGAGAGAGCTAAAGCAGCTGCAATAGAAGCTGAGAAGCGAGCTGCAGAAGAAGCTGCATCGAAACGTGCTACTGAAACCTCAAGAGATACTGCTCATAATGCAGTGAAAGATTCTAAGGAAACTCTTGGGCCATCCATGGGTTCTGCATCTGATGTTAGGAAAGAAGTCCAATCATCAGGTTTCTGCATACTTCACTGCAAAAAGAGTATATCACATTGATTTCTTTTTCATTGTCATCTGATATTGGCAAATTTGTGGCAGCAAGAAATGTAATTAGAGCTTCAGAAAATGCTCTTGAATTGGAAAAAAGAAGAAGGCATATCTATGAAGAATTATCTGAAAAAAATAAGGCTCTGAAAGTGAGTGCTAATCAGGTAAACCATTATAAGGGGAATGATTTGAATTCTGAAACTCCATATTTGTTTTATTCTACTACAGTTAAATGGACAGCATCACACATCTAATATCTCAGTTTGCTTATTCATCAATCAACAGTTATGCACACATGGTGCTAGAAACTTTGACTGATGGTAATTTCATGTTAGAACAATCTGTTTTAGCTCTTTTCATAGAATTCGTAAGATGGGATTATTTCATCTTAGAACGATCTGTTTTAGCTCTTTCCTTGTATTTCATTATTGTCCATAATACACTTGCCACTTATGAACATTCAATGGCTGTCTAATTCTGTGCAGGATTATCACAGACATGGCCAGATTATAGGTAGACAAATTAAAACAATTTCAGCTACCATAGAAAATATCAGGTAAGTTGGTTTTGCTGTTTTCACTGTTTAAAAGTCCTCAGTTATATACTGCTCTATATCTATTATTTTTCTTCACCAAAACTTTTAATTTCTATATGGTTTGTAAAGACTTTTTGGTTTTCTTTTGATCCAGAACAAGAGCAGAAGAATTAGTGAAGTTGATTGATAGTCCAGGATGTCCCCAATCCATCAGTATCCAGTTATTTGTGGAAAAGGTTTTATCATTGACTTCTACGGGAATGTATTATGTATTTCTGTTTACTTTATTTGCTTAAGATTAAATTCTTTCTACTCTTTTATAGGTATGGGAATGTTATCATGCTTATATAAAGCTGGTAACTAATTTACTTACTCACGAGGTACGTTATGTTTGCAGATTGTCTCCAACTGCACAAATCAGAGGAGCTTCAATGCCATATTTGCTGCAAGTCGTGTCATTGTTCTCGTGACATCTAAGGTAAAACGTACTCAAGTTGTGCTCTTGATGCTTGTTATCTAATTAGTTAATGCAATATAGAAGTGAATAAAACTTAGCATTGATAAATGAAACTGTTCTATTTTCTCTATTTTTGAGGGTTGAGGGTGTGGGCTGATAACAGTTCTGAAACTAAATTTACCTCTGGTTACTTTTTCATTTGTTGGAGACAGATCCCACTGGCCATGGATATTCTTGTTGCTGAGTTGAATAAAGTTTGCATCTACACAGTTCCAAAGCACATAACTTACTCAGAGGTGATCTCTTCTAACTCAATATCTCCATGACTCTCATTTTATATTTTGCTGGTCATTGAATTCTTCTGAGCTTTGAATACCCATTGTGCTGCTAAAATTTTTTTTGTAATGTTGACATCAAACTGTCTTCACTTGTTCAGGAAGCATTTAAAAGGAAAGATGCTTACTTCAAAGCTATTGGCTATTTGGAAGAAAATGGAAAGATTGAGAGCATTGACGATTATGTAGAAAGGTTGAGTTGTTATATGAGGCTATATGGAGCTCTAGTGCAGGTTTATGACTCCTCTATCACAACCTGAGTTTTTCTTCAATCTGGATATGCATTTTATTTGCATGATCTAATGGCAATATATTAATTCCAACTTCTTGTTTGTCATGACAGACTGAAGTTGGAGGCTTTCAGAACTTACATGGACTTAGAGAAGGCTGGGCATGGCTTGCAAGATTCTTGAATACTCTCCCGGCAAATTTGTACACTGCAGTTGCACTGCATTCATTTCTTGAAGTAAGTTAACGTCAAACTTTTCCTCATGTACCTAGAAAATCATTATAAATTTTTAACTATACAAAGAGATTTTGGTTCGCAGATAGCTGGATTTGCACTTTACCAAAGATACAAAACTCAGTTTGAGAAGTTAGTGAGAATTATTGCTCGTGACTTTCTGAACGCATTAAAAGAAGGCGGTTCAGAGTCCTGGAGCACCAAGCTGAGCAAGGTCAAAATATCTATCCAGAATTACATAGAGTCGAACCAGTTCAAGAAAGAACCGGAAGGATTGCAGCTAAGAGGACATCTAGAGTCAAATGATTTTTACTGATTCCTGATTCTTTGAAACAGTTAGAAATTTTGTATCAGCTAACCTTATCTTCACTTGCAATTGTAATAACAAGACATGAAATTTGACTCCAGTAGACAAATCAAATGGAGTTTCAAGGAAATCATGGTGGGGATGGCCTATCTGATCCAAAGTCTGGTAGTTAACAGCAATTCTTGATGATGATGGAGCTCAAATATGAAATGTTACAGGGCTTCAACTTCTGTTTCCCATCACCTCATGAAATTACAAAAAAAAAAAAAATTGTCTAGTCCTGAGCACAATAGGAAGAGAACAAAGAAATTTGTAGTCTGAACATCAAAATAAATGCAGATCTCAGAATTTAAGTCTTACTGTCCAAATAAATAAAAGATTAAAGAAACCACTAAAAAATGAAAATTAGGTTAATCGTTCTTCTCCTCAGAAGTTTTCCGGTAATTATGTACATGAAGTTCAGACAAAGGCTGAAAAAAAAAGGGATCATAAGATGCAAGAGTTGCAAATTGTTGTACTTTATATGATTGTATTAATATGTTGTTTTATAATATTATCACATATATATATATATATATATATAATAACACACACGATTAGTAAATCCAAATCACTAGTGGTCGTATTCATTTAAACACAAGTTACGGGCACAATGCACTAAGGCACCACAACTAGCCTTCTGGTCAACTAGCTGCCACAACTAAATTTCTATTTGTATATATGCCCTATTTCAAGAGTATGAATAGATGGAATAGTTACTTAAAAAAAATTTGATGGCTATTATAAGCTTAAGTAATAAATATTGAATGGCAAAAAATAAAAGCATAATGAGATTTTACTTATTTTTAAATGGTATAGTTTGAATATAAGACAAAGCATTCTTCTTGAATCCAAATTCTTTTTTAACATAGTTGTAGTCTATAATGTACGGACATTCCCAAAAATCAGTCCATGCAATATTGTACTCATGTCGAACATGGATACGGCTCCGACACAATACCAACACATGTCCATCAAGGCAATAGAGTGTCCAAAAATTAAAATTAAAAAAAAAGAAAGATAAAATCTAACACGGTATCGAACACGGCTAAAAGGTATGTCCAACACAACCAAGACATGGTAAAGTCTTTTTTTAAACTTTACAAAATTTAAGGGCTAATAAACAATAACAAAATAAAAACTTTTCAAATGACAAACGAAGTTAGTAAAAAAAAATCACTATGATCATAATATTCTAACAAATTGGGAATATTAGACACACTACAAGAAGAAAGAAAATTGTAATAAAATAGTAAGTGACAATTGAAAAGTTGGCATTAATTATAAACTAAGCAACAAAAAAAATTGTTCTAACATAATAATATTTTTTTATAGGTTTAATAATAGCAAAAATTGTATTTAAGTTATCACAGTTAACAACTAATGACATATTTTTAGTGATAAATATAAATATTTTCAAAAATCATAAAGACAATTTTACTATGATTACACATATAATTAATTATCAATAATAATAGTTTAAATCATTAGTTTTTATCAGTATAAAGTCATAAGATGACAAAACAAAGGTTATTATCTAAAAAATCTTTAGTAACAAATAAAAGTTATTTTCCCCTAATATATATCATTAGTTAAAAATTTCACATTATGACTTATTTTGTTGGCTGAAATTACATTTTATGTATTAAAAATTTTCATTATATAATTTACATGAAGTCTAATATTTATTCCTATTTAAAAAAAATTCATTTATTTGAATTTAGAATGTATTTATTTAATGTTTATTGTAGATTTTTTTCCACTTTCCTTTGATATATATATATATATATTATATTACATACATTGATGTAATTAATGAATAGTTATTTATATGTATATATAATTGTAAATTATAATAATTGTGTCGGTGTCATGTTCAAAAAAATTTAAAATAAATGTGTCCCATATTCGTACTGGGTTATGTTCATATCACCGTGTTCGTTTCCGTGTATCATAGGCTGGAGTATACTTTTTTCTTGTCATAATTCTTGAAATATTTAGAATATGTGTATACATATAATTATAATAGTACGGGTAGTTTAGAAAGTTCCTGGAAATTTTTTTGATACCTATTATAACCTTAACAGTAAATATTAAAAAAGAGTATAATTGGATTTTTACTTATTTTCATGTGGTATGGTTTGACTACGACACAAACTCTTCTTTCTTTCTTTTTTTAAAAAAACTTTTCTTCAAAAGCTGCCGATCAATTTTCTCTTATATAATTCTTTAAATATTTTAAATTTTTAAATGAAACTAGACTTCAATATTCTTCTAAGTTATGGATATATAGAGGACTTCACATGAGGGAGTCATTGTCATTTAAAGTTAATTGTTTTGCACAGCTCAGTACAAGGGAAAAAAAAGTGGTGATTATAGAAAGTGAGAATACAAAAATTATTTTTAATTATATATATTGAGTTGATATGATTTTGCTTCGTCATAATAATAATTTTTATAAGCTAAATAATTGTGAATAATGCACTTAAATTATTATTATTATTAGTCATACATCTGGAGAGATAATTTTTATTGTCATTATATAAGTATATTAATTTTCAATGATAATATTTTAAAACACTAATTTTTTATTACTGTTAAGTTGTGTTGTAATAAAATAAAAATTATTTATTATCATTTCATACATGTTATTTATAATAATTTTTATATTATTATTTAATTTTTGTCACTAATATTATACTTCCTCATAATGACTGCGAATTTTCAATATCTTGTATGATTGTCTCAATTATTATCCTCTTTTCACTATTATTCTAGAAGAAAAAGAAATGAAGCAAAGGTTAACACCAGGACTTTGGAGCTAAATGAAAAGACATTGATAAAAATTTAAAATCATACTAATATGCCAGCAATAATTCTAGCAAACTCGTATATGTTATTAATATTACTGTATTAATTTTAAATAAATTATTAATGTTAGAAATATATTAATTTATTTATAATATATCAATGACTAGTTTCGAAGAAAGAATTTGAATTCCACAAATTAAATAAGCGCATAAACGTGAGTAGGCTCACTCATAAATCACGCAAACTGAATAAATAGATAAATGTTTATGTGTTTTTTGCCCATAAAAAAAATTATGAGCTCCAATAAATATGTGAGCGGTTTTGATCTTGAACATAGTAGTAAAATAATAAATTAAATTCTTTGTCATCAAAACAGTGCCAAATTGATATTAATCTTATATTTGGATCTTGAATTTTAATATAAAAAAAATAGTATTTTGAATAATATAACTCTATATTTTAATATTTGCACATTCGTATTTTTTTTTTCTTTTTTCTTTTTTTACTATTTTTCTTAATTCAAACATAAAAAATTTCTATCATCAAAAGAGTGCCACAATTGATATTAGTTGTTTCATTCACCTAACGTAGACACAGACATATTTAATTTGCCCAACCCTTAAATATCACGGTATCACCCATGTCTTGATTAGGACATTTCCCTTTGTGTCATATTCTCCTTGACTTCCACTCGATCTATAGGCCAGCAAGAAGAACTATTAGAGCTAGTTTATTTGGAATGATAAGGCGGGATCATTCGGTTGATTGGAGTGATAATAAATATTTAAGCCTACATTAATATCAAAAGTTCGTATTTATATGTGCAACTCCCATGACAAGTTAACCTGTCATCCCTATGGGATTATTATCATGTCAATCAAACTATACCACAATAGAAAAAAGTCACACAAATTATCACATGACAAATAATCATGAGATAATTAAAAATCCGACCAAACTAATCCTCAGTGTTCATAATATGGGGAAAGAAAATAATAAATTTGTCGAATTTACAGCAATAATTGTTGTATAAATTATTTAATCAAAATTATAAGACTTTTCAGTAATTAAAACAATATGATCCATTGAAATATATTATAATATCATAATCCTCTCTTTCTTCATATTGTGGCTTATCTAAAATTATTAAAATGTAGAAACCTTAAATTCTACATGTTTTATCATATTCTATCATCAGAGGAAATATATTCTATCTAAATTAAAAATTATTATGAATTTTATATAGACAACTACGATTATAAACATCATGGTTTAAAACTGAAAAAATGAAAATGAAATATATGAATTATTACAATAAAATGCCAAAAGATAAAGAAATTAAAAATAAATAAATAAATTAGAAGAAGGGGGAAAAAAATGAGACAAAGAAGACCTATTGATGGTTACTTCGGGTTTGTTCTTTTATGTTTTGGTCATTTTCTAGAAAAAAAATTTGGGGGAATGGATTTTTGGAAGAAAATTTGAAAAATGTGCCAAGTGTTTCTTTTTGTTTTGGAAAAATATAAAAAATAATTTGAAAATGAGTTGTTTGTTTCTTTATGTTTTGGGAGGAGACAAACTTTACTGTTAATGTCAAATCAGTTGCTTTTTTGTTGGGTTTGTAAGGTAAAAGTGATATTTTTATGTAAGATATTATATATGTATGTATATTATAGTTGGATGATGTGTGTGTGTATATATATGTAATGATTGGTATATTGTTCTAATAAAATGATGTGTAATTAATTCAATTGATGCTTTATTTTAAAATTTAAAATTTTATGAATTTATTAATAAATATTAATTATTTATGAATTTATAATTATATCTTAATTAAATTTTTTTGGCTAATATCATAATTGTTGATATCAGCTTATCTAAAAAAATTTAATTATTGTACATTAATTATAAACTAATTATTGTTTATTCTTAAAATATAATTATTTAACTATTTATTATTTACAATTTATGTATAAATAAAACTTAGTTATTTATTTAAATAAAATAAAATATATATTAGACTTAATAACGATTCATCAAATTAAAAAAATAAATAATTTTATATTTTATGAAACTAAATCATCTTAAATTATTTATTAAACAAATAAGTGCAATATTCAATTATATGTGAAATATGAAACATAATTAATATCTACATAACAAGTTATTTAAATAATTAAATAAATTAATTTAATAACTTATGTAATTACTTTAACTCATTATTTAATTAATATATTATTTAATAAATAAATTGCTTAGTGACTATCACTGAGATTTTTACTTAATTTTTATTAATTTTCTTGATAATTATTTTAATTGTATTAATATTAATTTATTAAACTTAATAGATTATTAAATAAATATCACACTATATTTAATTTTTTATAATAATTTTAAATAAATGTGAATATTAATATTTAATGAAGATTAATTTATTTATTATATTAAATTAAAATATTTTAAATTTTTTATTAAATGAATAAATATAATATTTAATTAATGCATTAAATATTAAATATAACTAATATATTGTTTAATTAATAAGTAATTTAATTAATTTAATATGTTATTTAGTAAATAAATTATTTATTAAATTTAATTAATTTTCTCGATGATTATTTTAATTAAATTTGTAAACATAAGTTTTATAATTTTTTAAGTAATCAAATTTCAACATTTTCATACATGTAAATATATGTATATATATATATGAGTTAAATGAGATAATGATAATTAAATGAGTGATGTGAAAGATGGAGTGAGAAAATGAAGAAGTAGGTGTATTTTTTAGGATATACGGTTTTTTTAGGTGAATTGTGAGTGATTTTTTGGGTAAAAAATTATAATATTTTAGGAGAAAGATTAAAAAATATGCATGCATTTTGAAATTTTTGTGAGTGTTGAAAAAAATTTCTCCAAAACATAGGAGAACGTGTTTTTCTTGGTTTCTTTTTCCTTATTTCTCCGCGCCGTGGACTCCAAAGATTTGCCGGGCACGGACTCTTTGCAATTTCGCTCCATAACTTGCAATCATCGTCTTCCGTATATGGGTCAACCTCAATTATTGATTTTGTGGGTTTAAATTAATCCTTTTCCTCTAAGAACTCTTTTTGGGTTCCTCTCCCCTAATTATAAAAACCAATCAAAACCCCAGTTCCATTATCTGTTAATTCTTAGATCTTATTGTTTTGTTGGTGGGTTTTGAGTTTTCAATGAAAGATCTTCTGTAGTAGGGGTTTGGTATTTGTGTGGGTTATTGTGTATATTTCACATAATATTGAACGATGGCGAGCGCCGGTGATGAGGATAACGATGCGGTATTGAGCGATGTTGAGGCCGATGATCCTGCTCCGATTGATATTAAAACCCCGGAGAATATATCTGTCGAGAAATTTAGGGAAATTCTGGCGGAGCTCGATCGTGAGAGAGTAGCTCGTGAGGCGGCGGAGAATGCAAAAAATGATCTCCAAATTTCGTTTAATAGGCTTAAAGTGCTCTGCCACGAGGCAATCAAGAAACGGGATGAGTGTTCACGGCAGCGTGATGATGCCTTGCGTGAAAAGGAGGAAGCTTTGAAGAAATTGGAGAAGGTTGGTGGGGAGTTGAGTGAGGAAACTAAGTTGAAAGAAGAGGCTTTGAGGCAAAAAGATGAAATTTTGACGCAGCTAGAGGAGGTGGGGAAAGCAAAGGATTCTATGAGGGTGGAAATGGAGACAGGATCTTCGATGCTAGTGAGTGGGATTGAGAAAATATCGAGGAAAGTGAGTAGTTACAAGGATTTTGGAGGGAATGGATTGCCAAAGTCTAATAAGTATTCAGGATTGCCTGCAGTGGCTTATGGTGTGATTAAGAGAACAAATGAGATTGTGGAGGAGCTTCTGAGACAGATTGAATCAAGTGTCAAGTCAAGAAACGAAGCCCGGGAGTTGGTTGAGCAGAGGAATTATGAGATTGCCATAGAGGTTTCACAACTTGAGGCGACAATTAGTGGGTTGAGAGAGGAAGTAGCGAAGAAAAATGAGGAAATTGAGAGTCTGAAACGGCTGATAGATGAGAAGGATGGAAAAGTAACTGAATTGGAAAGAGACTCTTCTGAGAAGCTGGAAGGAATGGAGAGCGAACTTTCAAGATTGAGGGTATTGGTGAGTGATTATGAGTCAAAGATGGAGATGCAAAGGCCCTTGTTGATCGATCAACTGAATTATGTATCCAGAATGCATGAAGAGATGTGTAAAGTTATGAAGATTGTTGATGCTAATAAGTCCTCAGAATTGTCAGAATCTTTGTTCCTTACTCAAACAAATATGGAAGAAAATATTAGGGCATCTTTGGCAGGAATGGAATCTGTGTATGAGTTAAGTAAAATTGTTGTTGAGAGAACAAGGGACTTGGTGGAGGAGAGAAGTCGTGAAGTGAAAAGTCTAAATGAAACTATTTCCCAATTAATGAAGGAGAAAGAACAAATTGGGTCTTTACTAAGAAGTACGTTGTCACAGAGGATGTCTGTGGATTTGTCATCTAAAACCAATGAATTGTTTAAAGTTGCAGAAAACGGTTTAAAAGAGGCTGGGATAGAATATAAGTTCAGCAAATTTCAGGCTCCTAAAGGTAAAGTGCGTCCTGACGAGACAGAGGAAAATGAAGTATATGCTCTGGTAGGTATATTTTCAAGCATAAAATTCTGTGCTCAGTTCTCACTTTTTGTCTTCTGCAGTTGTTAATCACTACTCTCGATGTAGGCTAGCGCACTGGAGAACATAATTAAGCAGTCTCAGCTTGAGATCATTGAGCTAAAACATTCAGTGGAGGAACTAAGGTACCTTGTTCAAATTTTATTATGTTCTGTTATCAACTATTTTAGAAGACTTATATATTAGGACTCTCTAGTGGTGTGTATCCAATAACTAATTGATTGTACCAAATAGTGACACATTATGCTAATGGTCCACAATGACAAAATTATGAGAAGATTAATGCATTCAGCCTTCAGGCTTAGATGCTTAGTTGTAAAATGTTCACCTAGGCACAAGGTGCAGGCAAGCAGAAGACTAGCAGCGCCTCATGCTGTCCTGACTTAAGAATTTGAAGGTGTGCGCCTTAGCGCCCCTCCTTGGCTCTCCTTTCGTGCTCAAGGCTTGCAACAAGTGGGCTTTGCTGAAGAAAATCCTAAAGGTTTTTTAAGTTTTTTAGTCAAAAATTAAATACGAAATAATGGTAAAACAAGACAGCAGCAGTCCAAAAAATTCCAGACATCTCTTTTCTTCTTCTAACATTCAAAAAGGAGGGGAGTCTGCTCCCCCAGGACCACCAGCATGAGTGCTCCACTGCCAAATCCGTCAACATCAGCAAATGTGGTTGTGCTTATTTCAATTAGGGCTTGCTGCATTTGAGACTGGTTATGTTGCTTTTATTTTGTGATGTTTTAAAACTTGAATTTTTTCAACTTTGATTTGCGTTGTATTATTCATGCTTGAGCATTCAAATTTGCTTTACATAAGTTAAATTTGTTGCACAAACTAAGTTGTCATCTTTAAATTTGTTTATTTATGCTTTGTAGTGTTGAAATTATTGACATTTTCATTAGATACCAAGAAATATGCATTTACATGCCTTAGGTCCGTTCGTACTTTGATTACTTGGATACTCTTCCTTTTGATAGACAGATATTTGGTGAATGGATCCAAAGGGAAGTGAATTTATGTACCTCAAATGTAACTGATTTCACCATCCGAAAGTCAATGTACTCAGGAAGCATTTATTACAAAAAATCTTTGTGATATTGGAAACTCCTAATGATTTTAGCTTGTGCATCAATCAAAAGAATACTAAAATGTTAGAAAATTGAATAGCCAACTGTAACTGACTACTATGGATATGAATGGCAGTTGCTAAGTTGCGCTTTTCCGAATCGCCAGTCATGCATAACAGCACATAAATTTACTTAAATATTGTAGCACTATTGAACTTTTCCTAACAATTGATGTGGTGTACATTTAATGTTGCTAAATTAAGGGCAGAGTCAAATTTATATAAGGAGCGTGTGGATGCTCAAGCCAGGGAACTCAATCAGTGGAAACAACGTGTAGAAGAGCTCGAGGAGAAGGAAAGAGTGGCAAATGAAAATGTAGGTTAACAAATCCATGTTATTGATGATATCAACCATTTGAAATTTCCAACTCTTTTATCATCTTTATCTTTTTATGATGGCCTGGAATTGTGTAGACTTTGATATTTTTAGTGATACTGTCTCATCCTAAATCTAGTACTTTACTTTCTTATCCAGGTTGAAGGGCTTATGATGGATATTTCTGCTGCTGAAGAAGAAATCATGCGGTGGAAGGTAGCAGCACAGCAAGAAGCAGATGCGGGAAAAGCAGTTGAACAGGAGTATGTTGCGCAGGTATAATAATAATTTGGTGACTGAGCTATCCTTTTGACTTATCATTTGTGGCCATCTTCACGGTTTTGACTGACTTCATCGATTCAATCTCTTTTGCTCTATCAATTTGTCATATAACTGAATGTTTGCAAGGAAATTGATGGATTTGTAGAATAACCTTGGTTTTCTTTAATGTACTTACAGTTTTTCTCATGAGTCTGGAAGCAAAAGTGTTCTAAATTTTTATTATTATTTTTTTTTTTTGGAATTAGGAGTTCTGTATTTCTGTTCATAAAGCACACAGCTTTTGTAAATTTAGGACGTTGGCAATATCCTGGTTAATTTGCCTGTGGCAGGAACTCCTCTGCTTTGTGGTTTGCTATTGGTAATGAATTGATATGGTCGCTGCAGAAATTGTTACCATGATCTCAATTAACTATCACTTTCCTATTTTCTTATACGTGCTTTTAGATAGTCCTGCTGTGTCCAGATAGTTCTTTAAACTCTTTATTACCTTAAGATGAGAAAACTTAGAATCAGATTCGCTGATGTTCCTTTTGGATATTATATATGAGCTTCTGATGTTGGGACTGAAAATTTATTGATATGTGAGTTCTGAGTTGGCGCTCCAGTGAAGCAAGACCTCACCCAAATTATTCCTTCTCAGTTTCTGCTTATCAAATGCATCAGAGGCTTGTTTTTGTCTGTTTTGGAAATTTAAATGGTAGTGTGTAAAATACATCAAGCAGGGTGGAGAATTTGCCACATTATATGATATTCTAGCCTAGGCATGTATATAGTAACTTCAATACCTATGCTCTTTCTGCCTGGGGTGAAGTTTGCGATGAACTATCTATTAAGGCGTAGGTTTACATTGTCATCTCTTGTTTCTTACCTTGGATAGTATATTTTTATTTCCTGATAAGATGCTTCATTTATAGATGCTTAGTCACTTATAATGTGAAAGCATGAACTTATGTTAGGGATAACAATTTCATTTTTGGTTCACTTATTTCCGAACTCTCCTAATGATGCATTCTTGATGTGATGTTGATAACCATCCCTAGAAACTACTGCTAGTCATCCTATCTTGTCTTCTTGGTGATCATCACCAAGTCTCTCTTTTTATTCCTTTCCTTTTATTTCCAAAATATTCTCAAACCATACTTCTCAGGTTCTAAAATTACCTGTATAAAGGTTGGTAGAATTAAACCTTTCATGTCCCTATTTTGATTGAATATGAATTCTGTGGTTCTGCAGTTGGCATCAGTGCGTCAGGAACTTGAGGAGGCTAGGCAAGCTGTTATCGAGTCAGAGAAAAAGCTCAAATTCAAAGAAGAAACAGCAGAAGCTGCCATGGCCGCAAGAGATGCAGCTGAGAAGTCATTGAGATTGGCAGATATGAGGGCAGCAAGGCTGAGAGATCGAGTGGAAGAACTCAGTCGTCAACTGGATGAATTGGATACACGGGAAACCTCAAGAAGCAGCCTAGGTAGGCCTAGATATATCTGCTGGCCATGGCAATGGCTTGGCTTGGACTACGTAGGCTCCCATCAGTCTGAAAGACCACAACAAAATGCCAACGAAATGGAGTTATCTGAACCACTTCTTTGATCCTTTTGCCCGTGAGTTCTTTTTGTTTAATTGTTTCTCCTGCTTCTTTGTATTTTTTTGGTGATCCTTCAAAGATGGGAAAGATGTACAACCATAGTTAATAGCAAAATCTTCCTCAGAGAGTTGTTGAAATTAGTTTGTACATTACACCTTCCATATAATTATTCTTAGTTAATTGTTGAAGGGATGAAAAGCTTAACTGATGGATATGTGCACAACTATTTGTGGTTTCTGCTGAATGATTTCTCAGTTCCATGTCAGAGAGAATTGTGTAATATTCTTGTCTGTTGGCTTGATGAAATTACTGGGGCTGAGTTCTCATTATTAGGCTTCTTCGGATCCCAAAGTTTTCCGTTTTGGGTGAATTGGTTGCAATGGTAAGATCAGTTCGCTTATGAAGTAGTCAGTTTGTTCTGAAACAACAAAACCAAAAAAAGTAGTATGTAATAAAGTAATGTATTACATGGGTTCAAACAGTTTGATTATACTAAGTTCTTTGTATGAATTGATGTAATGACAAACCAATTTTATAAATTCAAATTTCAGGAGACTATATATGTGTGTGTGTGTGTGTGTGTGTGTGTGTGTGTGTTGTGTGTGTTAATGTCCATGTCTATATAACAAAAATCAACGCTTAAATATGCTCACCAATTTTATTACTAGAAAGTAAATGAGTGAAAGATCAAGATGAAACAAAGAAAACATTATTATAGTCTACTAAGATCTAATTTAAAAATACTTTCCAAATAGATACTATTGCAAAAGGGTGTTCTAGTTCCAACGTTTTATGTAAGACTGAATTAAATACTTAAATATACACACAAATGATTAATAAGTAAACTTTTTAGTTATTTATTATGTGACCTGTTAATGCAATATTCATAATTAATTAGCAAAAAGTTAAAATAATGTTTAATTTCAACTTGCCTCCTTTGAGGTGTTCATTCGGTAAAAATCGAACCAAACTGAAGTTTTGGTGCGTCAAACTAGCGTACCGAATACTGAACCAAATTGTTTGATTCAGTTCAATAAAAATTGAATTTTTTTCGATTTGGCTCGATCAAACACCGAACTACCAAATTTTCTAAATTTTAAGCCAAAAAAAAAAGAAAGAGAAAAATTTTATGACCTTAAGAAATAGTTTAATACCACAAACAAATTTGTAAGTTACTAATTAGTAGTTCTAACACAACAAAATAACAAATTCATACTTATATTTCAAATGCAAAAACAAAAAAAAAATGCAATCTCTAATTGGTGATTGGTGAAGATTGAATAACATACAAAAGAAGTAGAAGCCCTTGATTTGGGAGAAATCGCAAATTGGGGAGAAAAAGTCCTTGGCCTTGAATGATGAATCTAACTTTGAAAAAAAGCATGTGTGTTGTGTTTAGTTTGAACAAAAAATAAATAAATAAATAAAATGTGTTGTTGGCTATTGGGTTTGGATATTTGGTTAAGTAAATAAAATAAAATAAATTAGTAATCTTGGCACACTCGATGCGTGTGCTAATATTTTTATAGAGTGAAGTAAATAAAAAATATTTATTTTTTATTATTCAATGTAGTTACTTGAACTTTTAGGATCAATCAAAATAAAAAGTTAAGACAGAGTAAAATAATTGAAGGAAAAAAGAAAGAAAAATAATTAGAAAGTAAAAAAAAATTATAAAGAGAAGGAAAAAAGAAAAATTACCTTGTCATTATTTTATAAAGTTGGATTATCTTTGTCAATTTATTTAAAAACAAAGTACTAAGGTGTTGTTCTTTATATATAGAATAAAATTATATATATATATATTAAAATTTTGATAATTCGGTTTGGTTCGGTAAACCAGCACAAAAAATTGAAACCGAACCGAATACCGATTTTTTTTTTAAAAGTTAACTGAATACCAAATTGAATTTTTCGATTTGGTATTTGGTTCAAACCGAATTTTTGATTTCGGTTCAATTTGGTCGGTTTACCGAACTGTAAACACTCCTACCTTTGACTATGTTCAATCAAGAGAATACAATTTTTCAATCTTCTTTTTAATTTATCATTTTGTCTCTCAAATTAAAATAGTCCAACACTTGAAACCAATCTATTAAAATTAGTACCTAACAAAATATAAATATATATATATATATAAAGAAGAAAAAAGGAAAAAAAGAAAAAGAAAATTTAGTTTGAGATTTGATCTAAGATTTGGGTGAGAATAGGAAAGTAAAATATTACACAAATAAAATATAATGTTGTATTACCTAAATTGATAAATTTATGCTATGTAGTGTTTTAATCACTAAAACATATAGTTCAAACACAAATTTTTTTCGTTAATTTTTCCCACATAACTGATTGACGATTCTTCTCCTTTTTTTAATTTTTTTTTCTTTTATAACTAATCACTGCAATTTTCACCACTTTAATCTTATTATCATATTAGCTTTGACCGACTAAGTGAGCCACTTGTTATTTTTGAACAATATCAACGGGTGATTTTTCTTGTATTCTTCGAAATAATTGATTGATTATTTTATTATTATTATTATTTTTTATTTATTGAGTATATCATTAATTAAAAGTCGTCCTCATATTTACAAGCAAATGAGAATATTCATGCCAAAAGTTATTGAACATTCTGTCAAAATATTATTGTTTGCTCAGTTTCATATAAATTATATAACATCGTAATGGTAGAACTATCTATATCCAAATTTGGAAAATGGATATCGCTTTGTATTATTTACATGAAGAATTAACTATAACACTAAGCTAACATTTGTTTTCATAAGCATTTGTTGCAATACAATAAAAACACAAAGTAATAGAGGTTAAAAGAAACTAACATAAATACAATATCATGGGGGAAAAAAAACACAAATAATGATTGATAATAGAAAATTTACTTTTATTTATTTTTCTTTTTTATTTAGCATCAGAGAATTTGACATAATATTTTCAATTTATCTTCTTGTTTATGGTGTAAATTCATCTTTCTATCCATAAAATTATAACTAAAATAGGAAATTTTAGTAGGGAAAAAAATCATATAAATACACAACCCCACAAAAAGTTAAATTTAAATGTTTGTAGCTCCCTCCCACAAAGTCCTCTATCAACTCATGAATCATGACCTATGATTCAAAAGATCAGTAAGTTTAATTTTATATGAAGTTAATTTTAATTAAAAAAATTAATATTCAAAAAAGTATATAATAGGCACCATTAGAAAGTTATGAAACATAAAAGATTATAAGCTATATTGTTACTTTTATAATAATGTACATATAGATTGTGTAGAATAATTGCAAATAGATAGAAAAAGAAAATCAAGATCATTACTAGATTTTATAAGACGATAAATTTAAAAACTTAGCTTTTGATTGTTCACAAAAATAGGTCAAAATTTATTTCTAATTGGACACAAGATGAGAAACTTATTTGGTTCTTGGGGAGCTTTCTAAGTTTCTATTGTAAGTTGTAGTTTAAGTTACCCCACGGGTTGGCTACGGCCCGATAATTATTGTTTTAATCTAACATTCTACACCCTTTAAAAAATTGAAATATATCCAAATACCTTTTTTAAATCAATGGTAATTAAGTTAATTTAGTATACTAACATTTCCTAATTAAATTAAAAGTAGAATAGTTTTTAATATTAAATACCTTAAATGTTCATATAAAAAATTAACATATAACTAAAACAAAAATCAAAATATAATTACTTAAAATATAGAAAAAAAGAAAGAAAAATAATTTTTTGGACAACCAATACAACCCACCATCCCAATTCTCAAACTCAACATATAAATAATTTTCTGTTCTTCAAACCCCCCAACCAAATTCAAAGGCGGAGAAAGGTATGAGCCTTCGTAGCATATCAGAACCAGATCTCAGGTGCTCCAGAAAACAGACCAACTCTATGAACGAAGATGAAGATGAACAGAAAACTGATTCAAGCAAAAAATATTCCAAGGATGCTGAAAATATATAGTGACCGGTGTGAAGATGGGCTAGGATTTGGTTGGGGGGGGGGGGGGGGTTTGAAGAACAGAAAATTGCTTGTATGTTGAATTTGGGAATTAGGATGGTGGGTTGTATTGGTTTTTTAAAAAAAAAAAAAAATTCTTTTTCTGTATTTTAGGTAATTATATTTTGATTTTTGTTTTAGTTATATTAATTTTTGATAAGCACATTTAAGGTATTTCATATTAAAAATCATTTTACTTTTAATTTATTTAGAAAAAGTTAGTATAGTAAATTAATTTAATTACCATTGATTTGAAAAAAGTATTTAAACACGCGTTAATTTTTCAAAAAATGTAGGATGTTAAGTTAAAATTATAGGTATTGGACCTCAGCCAACCCCACCTCATTGTCATAAAGTAAAAAGGTTAATACATTCTCTTCTTTGGGCTGAAAAATTGAACAATGGCATCATTCACCAACAGGGAGATACCTCAGAAATTAGTATTCATACCCAAAAAACAATTAAAAAGGAACCATGGATCCACGCATGACAAGAAACTTGTAATTTTAAGGGCATATGATCAGTAAATAATATTGATCAGCCCTGCTCAGAAATGGTGAAAAGAAAATGCACCATTTTTATATCTGTTTTTTTTTCTCCTCCCTTTCACCTCTTTGTCACACACTTTTTTCCGATAAAAACTCCGGCGGGAGGGCCGGTGACGGCAAATTCGCAATGTGCATACAACCAATATGAGTACTGGAAAAGGCCTCCCAGTCTAGACTTTGTCCTAAAGAAACCCCTTATCTCAAAGTTAACTCTTCCACTGTTCATCTGCCTCTGTAGCTCCACACTTTGTCCCATTGCGAGCCTGACTTGGCTAATCACCATGTGCACATCGGCGAATCTGGACTCCCTCCTCATCACAGAAAATGGATCTATATAACGTGTGGCGATGACTTCATTTCCATAGTAAAGATTCAAGGTAGCATAGCTGAAATCCACGTTCACCTTGGTGTTTGGATTGGTGAAGTTGGCGAGCAGTGTGATGTCCGCGTTGAGCAGATAGCCCATGTCAAGATAGGCAGCGTTGAGGGTGGCGGTGGAGATGTCGAATCTTGGGTTCCTGGGCCGGAACACAAGATACACTATGAGGATTATCAGGCCTCCCACGATTACTATTACCCAGAAAAGTGCACAGAATGCTGCCAACAGCCAAGCTAAAGGATTGGTTCTTCGGGAGGCCGGTGCCCGCAGGAATGACGGGTAATGGTGGTGGTGGCCGTGTGGTCTTCCTGAGCCAGGGTGTTGAGAATCTGGCTCTGATGTGGAATGGGGCCTCGATTCTTGGTGGGGTTGTTGAGGTGGTGCCTGTGGTGGCGGTGGCTTCAGTTGTTGTGGCCGAGGCTGCTGCGCAGGAGGCTGAGGCCTGGGGCCATGAGGGGGTCCTTCTGATGTGCGGCTCTGGTGGTGCGGGAGCGGTGAAGGCCTTGAGCGAGGCGGTGGTGTTGTTCGTGAGGGAAAATCAATTACTGGATCATTATAGCTCGGAAGAAAGTGTGGATTTGTCTCACGCTGCTGGCGAAACATTGGGGTGGGGTGGGGTTCCTGCGAGTGAAAATGGGTGAAAAGATGACAGTATATTGGGTTATTGTTTGGCTAAGAAGAAACAAAATGGCTTCAAATCAAAACTGGTACTAGTTGTGGTAGAGGTAGTAGAATTCCTGGAGAGGAAAAGAATCAGACATCGATTAAGCATGCAAGGCAAGTAACCAAATTGATGCCAAGTGAAAAAGTATTGTTCCTGCATAGGGTTATCCCCTCAACAGTAGGATATAAGTGACAAAATACATAGTCCATGTCATAGCTTTTTGAGAATCTTTTGGATCAAAATTGGAACTGACTGGAATAAAACAAAGGTGCTCAGAGTAACTTGTATGACAAGAAAAGAACTTTTAGCAGCACTTGGATATAGACTGTAATCTTGCCAAGAAAATGGGATTGATGCACGCCAACTGCACATGAATGCATGAGGTTGGTTGTCCTGTTCTATAAATTTCAATCAACAAGATGCATTATAAATATAAACAATGCCACTAATTCGAAAGTTTATTGTATTTCATGTTGAACTTGGAAGTTAACAAATATCACTTGCCATTGTCCTAAACTCCTCTCCCCACTAAACAAACTTATCATCAATTGTTTCTACGTTCTCCTCTGAGCAGCCCTTCGCAGTTTCGATACCAATGTCTTCTGCAAGTTTATCTGACATTTGATTCCTCGCTAGCATCCTCAATATCTTATCACTGCTCTGCATACCTTTGATCAATCAACATTCGTGATCCAAATATTGGGATATCCCATATATTATCATAGTATCTGAGTAAGTAAAAAGAAAATTAACTTTTTTTTTAGTTGAGCGGGAATGTAGATGGAACCAGCATTATTTTTCTACTTAAATATTTTGAAAAGAGTACCAGTCTGAGTATCATACATATTGCTAGTGACTTTTGCTTCCTGAAAAATTACTTCCCTGCCTCCTGTTGCCAAAGGTCTTCCATGGCTCTAGAGATTACTGTTCCATCTTCTTTATCTTTGAACAATGCTTAGCCTTTTTTGCCTCTCCCACTGGAAGCAAAGCTCTCAATCCTGCACATGGTAGCTACAGAAATTGGAATTCTTTCATTATGGAGGGAGATTGTAATCAATAATGTCGAGCAAATGTCCATATGGTTATTGCAATTTGTGTGCATAAATACACTTTCTTTCCACAGCAGACGGATCATTGTAAAGCTTGAGTGAAGTGCAGACACTGTTGATCGATAAGGGATGAATATTGCATAATTGGCACTACAAAGTGATTTTCCAGAAAGAATGTATGAGCCAAAGCAGTTGCTTCTAAGAACATGATATGTCATATGGTAAATGATCGAATATAAGTAGAAAGGTAATAGTTCTCAAAAGGTAGAAACCAACCAGACGCCAGTTTTTGCTCTGGCCTTTCCTGGTTCAAAGTCTGTGCTTTTGAGTTAGCAAGAAGAAGCATATTAAAGAACCAAAGGATTCTATTGAACCTGCTAGATGGTGGCATAAGAGATTCTATAAACTCAGTAGTTTGGGGTTTCAAGAATCAAGCTGACCGTAGTAAGCACACAGTTCACAAAAGCGAAATTGGAACTGTTAAATACTAATATATTATTGGCTTCGGCTGACAAGATTAAATCCAGCTTGATGTTCGACTTAGTGATAAAGAACAAAAAGATCATAATCACAGAAGTAGAACAGCTAATTTTATAGATTAATATTATAATTGTTCAGTTAAATTAATATTTGTCATCATTGACTCGTCTATACTTCTCAAAGCAAAAAGACAAATATGTGCATGAGCATAAAATGAGAAGTGCCTTCACCTCCAATCAAGGACAACTGTACAGAAAGATGTCCATGCTACATCCAGATGCAGGAGAGTCTGTCCAGAGCCAACTCTGGCAGTATCTAAGCAACTGGCAGCCACATCTAATGACCCAAAAGACCAGACTTTTCCGCTGTAGCACTTGCCATTAATCATGGAATAGATAGAGACTCATTCCCTGGATTCACCATAATCAAGAAAAACATTAATGCAGGAAACACAAGAAAATTTTTACGCGCTACTTTGCATAGGCATGTGATACCATAACACATTGTACAAGAACTAATAATAGAATCAAAATTAGAGGATTCAGCTAGGGCAGAATTTGGCAACTGTCATGAGAACTGCCACTGTGATTTCACCATTGATTTCCAATCACTACTTTGAACTGTTCCTGATATACTCAAAACGTGACCTTATACTCAGCTCCTTCAGTCTCAGTTTGGCATATATCAATGTAAGAGTTTGATAGTATAACATTGCCTCTCTCTCTCTCTCTAAATTCTAACTTCCTCCTTAAGCATGTACCAGAGAATATGTAAACCATGCCTCCAGTGATTAAAAAGAAGAAGAAAATTATAGCTCTGTTCCTGCAGGCTGCAAGTGGCATAAATAAATGCAAGGAACTTGGAACGTGCAACCAATTAAGAGTACATTTTGATGAAGGATGGCACTGATTCAACCCAAGCTCATTTTGTTGAGAAAACATTAGTTTCACACGTAGACAATTTCCAGCATAAGAATTGTCAGTTATAATTTAAAGAGAAGATTTTAACATCTGACAGTATCCAATATATATTCAGTACTTCTACTTAAAATCATATGGTACAGTGACTTGAATAAGCACTAAATATAAGCTTGCAGAGTCATTTTAAGTTCAAACTGCAGAAGGGTAAAGGCAAAGTTATATGTCCCAAAACACAATTGAATGCAGTATGACTATCAAAAAAGGAAAAGTGTAGGAGTACAACATACATACTGCTAGGGGAGTTGCCTCAGGACACTTCTTTTGAATTCATGGCATTGATTAGAGTCTCCGACAAATAACTATCAAGGGTAAATCCCTTCTCCATCATTTGATCCCAGATCCCACAAGCCAAAGAAAGTTTGTTTTCCTTTATGAGACCTCTAATGATCAATTTGAAAGTCACTTCATCTGGATGCACCCCTCTAGTTTGCATTTCCTCAAATAGATGCAATGCTTCTTTAACTTTAAAAGCCTTGCAGTATCCATTTATAAGTGCATTGTAGGACACGACATCAGGACTAATTCCCTGCTTCACCATATCATGGAAAGTACTATGAGCCATGCTTATTTTACCAGTCTTACATAGATGGTCAACAATTGCAGTGTACAATGCAAGACTTGGAAATAGTCTTATCTTTGTCATTTGGTCAAGCAGCTCTTTGGCTATAATCGAGTTGCCTTCTTTCAGGAAAGCATCTATGAGAACTGTAAATGTTACCACATCCGGGGCAATTCCCTTCCTACCCATCTCCCCAAAAAGCTTATAAGCTCTTCTAATACGACCAGCTTTGCAAAGAGCATTAATAATTGTATTATACGAAACAACATCTGCAAGCCCTTTAGCATCCATCTCGTTAACTAACAACAAATATGCCTTATCGACTCTATTGGCTTTGCAGAGACCCTTCAAAAGCTCATTATAGCTGTAACTATCGGGTTCTATCCCACTCCTCTTCATCTTCTCCATCAATTTCTTCGCATCATCCAACATCAGCACATTACAACAATAATTCAACAGCACATTGTGTGTTATCAGGTCCGGTTCACAACCATTTCTCCTCATAAAAGTCTTAATTGTTAGTGCCTTATCAATCCTACCTATTCGACAAAACCCATCGATAAGCACATTATAAATTACTGTATTAAAACTAACCTTTCCCCTCATGTCCCCCACAGTGAGCTCATATGCCAAATCAACTTTCCCACTGTTGCATAGCCCAAGCACAAGTGCCCTGCATGCCTTGTAATCCGGTTTAAAACCCTTCTTTATCATAATTTTCCACATTTCAACTGCCTCATCCAGCCGTTTAACTCTACATAATCCACTAATGATAATGGTATAGCTCACCACGTCAGGCTTCCTTCCCTTTTCTCCCATTGATCTCATGAATTCTAATGCGTCATCCACTAAATTCACACTACACAAAAGATTCAAATAGATATTAAAAGCCCAAATATCGGGCACGATCCCTAGCCTATCCATATCGTCAAAAAGCCTAAAGATAAACTCAAAGTTTTTAAATTCACACAAGCCGGAAATGAATCTCGAGTAAGTAAAGGAATTCAAAGAGAACCCGTTTGGTTTCATAGTATTATAATAGTATTCGGACAGCTCGAAACGTCGGCTCTTTATCAACACGCCGAGGATACGATTGTAGTCTATCGAAAACACTCTGCAGTCTGATTGAGACATCTCGTCGAACACTTGGATTGCCTGATCAATTAGGCCGGCTTTCACGTAGCTGGCAATGCGAGAACGGTATATAAGTCGTTTCTTGCCAAGAGTTTTATACATTTATCGAAGTGGCTTTCCTCAGAAACGCATGCATTTGAGCTCCAGTTGGGCAAATGGGAGCTGAAAAAATCTTGACCACTCTGAACTCAATTCCAATGCAATAAAAGAACAATTATATGCGTAGGTTTAGAACAATGGTTAGGTGCCGATAACGCTCCCCGGGCCTCTGTGTGTGAGCGTCTGTTTTGTGCGTTCACCCGGTTGGTTTCGGCTATGGAGGAAACGGCGAAAGAGAAGGAGAAGAGAGGGGTCTTGGGGGCCCAAAAACCAAGTCCACGGTCTGGAGTTTGAGGCTTGTGATTTTGAACTTCTTAATGCTATAACTTGGGCCTGGTGGCTATAATGGGCTTTAAGATAGGCCTGGGCCTCAGACTTAACTAAGATCTGCTCCCAAAATATGGATCATAGAAATTAAAAATTAGGGGAAAATCTATTTTTAGCCCACTCGAAAAAATCGTTTTGGTGGTTTACCTCCCTATGAAAAAGAGAGAGAGAGAACAAAAAAGTTAAAATATCGCCTTATGTTTTTAAAATTGGATGAAAACCCCTCTAAGACCATAAGTGTAGTCCACGCGCCAAAAAATGGGAATGGTTGTGAATTTTTTATATATAAAAGAAATATTATACCCTTAATATATCAACCATTGGATATTTTTATTTAAATGAATGATCCAAAATGTTACTTAATATTTATAAAAAAATATAAAAAATTATCTATAAATTTATATACATATATATACAATATATTTATCAATATTATATAATATATTATAAATATAATACAATATTATAATATATATATATATATGTAGGCTGTCATGGCAGCCATGGCAGCAAATGCCAACCAGATCTGACTGCCCAGATCCGGCCAGCGATCGTCATGTATAAAGAAAAAAAAAATCCTTGGTTTAGGCAGTCAGATCTGGTGACCAGATGGGGGGGGGGGGGGTAAGGTGGGAAGGGTGGAAGTTATATATATAATATATGTATGAATATAAATATGTTATAAATATAAATAATAATATATATAATTTTATATATGCATATATAATTTTATATATATGTGATTTTTATATATATGCATGTATATAATTTTTTTTATAAATATTATATAGTATTTGATGTATATAAATATGTTATATATTTTATAAATATGAAATTATTTAGTTTTGGTAATTTTATATATATATATGTATGTATATATAATTTTTTAAATATTAAATAGTATTTAATTCATATAAGTATGTTATATATTTGATAAATATAAAATTATTTAACTTTAGATTAAACAAAAGAAATATATATATATATTTTAATATATGTATATAGATATAGATAATTTTACATACTTAGATGTATTTATATAATCTTTTATATGTATGTATATATAATTTTTTATAAATATTAAATAGTATTTAATTTATTAAGTATGTTATATATTTAACTATGTTAAATATTTCATAAATATAAAATTATTTAATTTTAGATTAAACAAAAGAAAAAGAAATATATATTTTATATGTATATATGTAGATATGTTATAAGTAATTTTATATACACATATATTATGTATATATGTATTTATATAATTTTATATATATGTGTGTATATATAGTTTTTTAAATATTAGATAGTATTTAATTTATATAAATATCTTATGTGTTTTATAAATATAAAATTATTAATCTAGATTAAATAAAAGAAAAAGAAAATTAGATATAAAGTAATTATATATATATATGAGGGTATTTTTCATCCTTTTAATGTAAAATTCAACTCAAATAAAAAGAATGGGGTAGTGATCCAAGTTTTAAAAATATAAGAGGGTATTTCACCCTCTCTTTTTTAACAGAGGGGATAAATCGCCAATTTCATATAACACATGGCTAAATATTTTAGCCCTTTTAGGCAAGATAACATAGTGCTAAAAACTATACCATATTGTATTGTTCTTATAATAAAATAAGGTGGAAAACAATGATTGGTTACTCAAATATAATTATAATTTCTTGGAAAAAAATGTGCGAACTTTGTCTACATATGATTGGTTTCAATATTAGACATGTATAATTATTATTTGGAATATTGTTATTTGCACTCTAAAATTTGTTATTGTTACTCCAATTGATTTTTAGTCTATAGGAATTGGCCATTATATCATTTTATTTTTAAGATATCATTTAATTTAAATTGTTGAACATTTATGCCCTTAGTATACTATTCTTTGTCCTGTTAAATTAATTTTGATTCATTCCTAACATTGATTCATTCCATGTCAACTTGATACGGCACATAAATATGAATAGATTATTCGATCTTTAAATTCAATAATCTCGCTGAAGGCATGGCTTTAAACTTCAATAAGAAAATGATAGCATTACTACAAAATAGTATATTTTCACACTCTAAATGTGGGTCTTGTTTTACTTTATAATGACTCCTGTGTAGAGTTATTTCAATTAGAAAAGTGAAGTAAAGGAAGAAAAGAGTACCGCACCTTATTATTTAAACCTGGCAAAAATACCCATACTGCGAGTACCAAAAAAAGGCGAATAATTGGCCTCATTTTCTCCACCAAATAAAATGAGAGTAAAATTTTATCCACCACCTAATTACTTGCCATTTTTTGACCCAATTCACGGGTAACCCGTGAACAAGAACAATATATATATATATATACACAGAGATAGATAGATAGATAGATAGATAGATAAATATGTGTGTGTGTGTGTGTATATTAAATTTTTCTCTATTTCTCACAAATAATTTGCAAAATATAACACATTTTTCTCTGATAACAGCAATGTTTAAGTGGTATTTAAATTTTTAATTCAAAAAACTTTTGAAATATAATGGAATTTAAATTTAAACTTCGAAGTATAATATAACTTAAAATCGATATGTGTTTAAACATTTAAGTCGTACTTTTCAAACTAAAATACTTGACATACTTTAAGTACTTGTTCAATGTAATATTTAAAATTTGTAGCCTCTTTTATGTTGGAATAGTGCCCTACAAGCCAATTAGATGAGGGTTGTAAACTATTTCACTTGTGATATAATCTTAATTGAATGATATTCATAATATGACTATCTTCATCTTATGCTTATATTTACTTAATTGGTATTTGGTTGAATCCCTTAGATCACATAAAACTACAGGACTTGGTCACGCACTGGGTGGTGATCATGGAATAAATCTTACACGATCGTGATCTTAAATCTTCCAAATCATAGGATCTTACAAGACAGAGCATCTAAGATCCGGATAGACTTGCACTAACGATGCATAGATCCAAGGAGTTGGATATTGCTCTATTCCATAAGCAATCCCATATAAGATATGGATGCATGTTAGTGGGTGTGCTTGTTAGCGAACACAGCACTGAAGACCCAACCGAAGAATACACTAGATAGCCGAAGTAGCAAGTTGGTAGTGGCCAATTTTCTAGTTTACGTCAGTGCATATAATTAGTCATTTGACCTGAGAATCCATGGTAACCTTGTGTTTAGGTCCTCATGCTTTATCTCTTCTCTGGTCACCATTCGGGTGGTGATTGGGCATGAGTTAGCTAGAGATGGAGGTTTGTGAGATCCAAGATGAAATCCGACTCCTCGTCTTTGTGAAGGGCGAGTGCATCTCCTATGTATTTTATAATAATCAATTCCAAGGAGTCCTTGCGCAAGGCAGTATGACAATTTGGAAAATGAGTTTTTCAAAGATGAGGTCATAAAGTGAAATCAAACATTGGGAATAGAGACATAGTATCAAGGCTATTAGGGAGCAGGCAAATATTTTGTCCTAGGCCTCTTTTGGGAGATAGGAAACGGAATGACCGTATTTGCATGGTGTGCGTAGGGCTATAATAGTTCTCCAAGAGCATTCATTTCTGCCAATTAGTTGGGCTCCATAGGCTTGAGGTTGGACATCGACCATGGAGATTGGGTACTCTTCAGTTAATGAAGATTAATCGAATTGAGTTGATTAGTTTAAAAGAGTTTCAACTAAAATAAATATGCGATATTCAAAAGTCACAAGGAATTGTGAGCCCATGTCCAATGAATAGTAGAACATATCGGGTTACACACAAAAACCAATTACATTTCCTAAGTAATGGAGGAACTTTCTGAGTATTAGAAAATTCACTCCATAGAGACCGATTTTGGGTGACTGAAAAGTTAGGTCAATTTTGGCTTAATTAATTTAATTGTTAAATTAATCAACTAATTTAAGGAGTTAAATTAGATCAATAACTAAAGAGTTAATTATTTGGTGTCATGTGACCATCAATTGATCAAGTTAACTTAAAGAGATGAGCTAACAAAATCAAGCTTAAAGAGTTAAGCTTGATTGACTTAAGAGTAAAGTAAAAAAAATTAATTAATTAAATTAAAATATTTAATTTAATTAATGAGAAGAATATATTTTGGAGGAAAAATTCAAATGATATGATCATTTTAGTGTGGCATTTAATTAATTTAAAATTAGATTATAAATGTAATTGAAATGCACACAAATTCAAATTAGAATTGAATTTGCCAACTTGCATGCATTGCAAGCAAGTTGGCGCCCCTCCCTCCCTATATATAGAGGTGAGGGTGGGCAGCTACCTTGCAATTCAAGTGAAGAATTGGTGTGATTGTTTGTGTTTCCATTTCTCATTTCTAAGAGGAAATAGTGAGGTTTTGTTTGTGAGGTAGAAAATTTTTTTATGAGGTAGTGATTGTTTGTGAGGTAAAAGTGTAATGATTACAGTTGATGTGACAGGTGAGAGAAAATGATGTGGTGATTGTTTGTGAGAATTTTTGTGAGAATGTGTTTGGTTGTGAGATTTTTTTTTAGTGAAATTTGTGAAGTGGTGATTAATTATGAGAATTTTTATGAGAAAATCTTAAGAGATGGTGATTGGTTATGAGTTTTTTTATGATAAGCAAATTTATATATTATTTATATATACAATATTGTAGAATAAATTAACATTAATTTATTATTATCTAAAATATTCCGTATATTATAATGAAATTTAATATTGAATAAATTTATTATTTCATTTCATTAAAATTTGTAAATTTTCTGTGAGAATTTAATAATTTATATATTGAATATAAATATAATATATTCATGTATATTCGATAAACATATATTAAGTATTTAATAATAATGTAAATATTTCATATATACTAAATATTCGTTAAATATATTTAATATATTCCTACATTTTTCGTTAAACATTAATTATTTATTTATTAATATATATTAAAAATAAATTCTTTATATATAACGATTAAATATATATTAAATATCACAACATATATTAAATATTACATATAATGGACAAATCCATTACCTATATTAAATATTAAATATATACTACATATTTGTTAAATATTTATTTTAAAATTGTACTATAATTTATCCGTTAACATGTTGTTATTTATTTATTAAAATATATATATACATATTAAATATATATTCTTTATGAATATTCATGAAATATATATAAAATATTTAATCATATATTAAATATTAAATGTGTACTATAAATTCCTTAAGTATATTTAAAATACTATCACTTTTTAAATACTCAAACAATAGTTCTTATTTCTTTATAAAAATGAAATTTAATATATTCGTATTATTATTTATAACACATAATATATAAATGTTAGATATAATTATATAATATGATATAAATTTTATTTAAATAATACAATATATTGTGTAAATATAATTATATAATATGATGATAATTTTATTTAAATATATTAAAATTTTATGTGTAAATATAATTGTATATTATGGAAACAATTTTGTTTAAATAATAAAACATTATGTGCAAATATAATTATGTATTAGGAAAATAATTTTATGTAAATATTAAAATATAAATGTAATTTTTATGTGTAAATATAATGAAATATTATGAAAATAATATTATAAAATATTAAAAAAGTGTGAATAATTATATTATCAAAATAATTATATTTAATTATAAAAATATTACTTGTAACTATAATTATTTATTACAAAAATAATTCTATTTAAATATTAACTACATCAAAATAACTATCTTAAGAAAATAATAATATTTTAATATAAAAATATTATGTGTAATTATAACTACATATTATGATATAATTTCATTTAAATGTTAATATATACATGTAAATAATTATATTATGAAAAAAATTATTTAATATAAAAATATTATGTGTAAATATAATTATATGTTATGAGAGAGTGATTGTTTGTAAGGTAAAAGTGTAATGATTATAGTTAATGTGATAGGTGAGAGTGGTTGTTTGTGAGAATTTTTTGTGAAAAGCAGGGAAAATTTTTCAAAAATTTTCCAAAGAGAAGAGGAGGAATTTTTTAGAGAAATTTTGTGAGGTGGAATTTTTTTTCACAAGCAACCACACATCTAGGAGAATTTCTTTGTTTTTGAGGACTTGCTTGTGAGAAATTCTCACAAGCAAGCACAATCTTAGATTCTCGCTTTTTTCCTCCATTTTCAAGGTGTTCACTCATATGTTGAAGTCCACCTCTCTCTTCTTCTCCAACCCCAAAATCGGCCATCTCCCTCTCTTCTCTCCTTTCTTTTTCCAGCTAAAAGTGAGGAGTAGTAGGAAATTGGATTGGTGTGTGGATCATTTCGATAGAGGTAAAACAAATGGTTTGCTAAACCTTTAGAGATCCACCTGCGAGACAAGTCACTTGGCGATTTTATTCCAGGAGATCGAAAAGGAATTTTGCTCCAAAATTTTAATAGTAGCTTCATCAAAGAGTTGAGGATCTACTGGAATTTTTTCGGATTTTTCAGAATCCTCTGGATTGTGCAAAAGTTGCTCTCTTCTAGCTGAGCCACTACTTGGCAGATTCTATTGTGAAGAAAGAGTACTTCAACCGACCTTTGGACATTGCTAATCAAGGTAACTCTTCATCCAAATTTAAATTCTAAAGCATGTTTAGATCCTTGGTTGCTTGTAAGCACCAGTTTATTTAAACTTTTGAAGTTTCATTATTGAATCCTAGTGCCTTACTTGCTTTCATTTTATTAGTTGTATTTAAGTAATATTTGAATAATATTATGCAAATTAAAAAATACATATTAATTTAATTTCAAGTATAAAAAATAAAATATTGGTACAACTCATATCCAAAGGTAATGGGTCTATTATCTTGTATCCAATAAAAAATAGATAATTTTATCTATGGATATATTTACTGAACCCGTCATTTTCCATTATTGAGTTACCCAAAGATACTCATTTGCCAAGTCTATTATTACTTCATATTAAGTTGAGGTAAAACATTTTCATGAGTAACAAATTTGAAAGTGATAATTCTTATATTAAAGGGTATATTTATCTTGCAAATTAATATAAATTGATTTGGAAAGTAAGTGGATATTTGGGTCAATAACCTAACATTAAAAATTTAGAATAAAGTGCGAATAATAAATTTTGGAGTGCGATCATTTGAGGTATTCATCAATAAATGATTTAGTGAAAAAAAAAGAAGGTAAAATATTCAACTCGATTGCATTGGATGCTAACGTAAAAATTATGATCTTCGGTCTCATCTCATCTTGGAGAAATTGAAAGTTTTCGAATAATTTATGAGTTACTCCTCCTTTTACCCTTTAAGGCATCTTTTATAACTAAAGGTGGTTTGGCTTAGTTTATTTAATGATTTTATAAGCTCCTACATTTTATAAGATATTTTTGGAGTTTATAAGATGTTGGGTCTTATTTTTAAATTAAATTATCCAAGTCTTTGGATAAAATAAGATCATGAAACTTATAAGATATTACTAATGGTAATTTCGTAAAGGATTAAAATTAAAGAAACTTATTGTGATATTGAAAATAAATTAGCATCTACTTATTATTCTTTTAAAGAGCTTATAAGATTTATATTTAAAAAATTTACCAAACATTTTGTAATATCTTATAAATTATTAAACATCTTATAAAATATTTTGAGAAACTCATAAACTCATCCAAACACCCTCAAAGTCTTCATTAGTCACAACAACAAGCTAATAAACCATATACTTTAGGGCTTATTTGCTTCAGTTGATTATACTTAATAGATACACAATCAATCCTAATTTATTATTTATTTGCCTTGATATAAGGCCCATGATAAGTCATTGGCTCAATATTAAGTTGAAATATGGATCAATAGGGGAGAGGTTTGATACATTTTCCTTGAGTTTGATAAGATTCAAAAAGATCAAATTACCCTTGATTAGTAAGTAAAAAGATATATTAAAATAAATAATAAGATGTTATAATCGTAAAATTATATATTTTGTTTTAATTTACTTTTCAATTAATCTTACCAATCAAATAAAAAATTGTATTGTTTTATCTTAATAGACTTAAAATATATCCATTTGTTTATATATCATTCATAATCATATTATTCAAAGCAAACTAGCCTATAGGAAAAAAATAAAATATTGTCAATCCCAATCAATTTTTTTTAATCAATTGATTAAACATCGAATTTCTCTTGTTCGATCAAACCGCTCATGTCACTTAGAAGAAAAAAAATAATAAATGAGGAATTAGGTGTTTACTAGTAGGACTGGAAATTTTAGCACATGGAAGGTTATCCTCCTCCAACTGTATGAATGGATGACCATGGAAAGGAGTTCATGATAATAATGCTTAATTATTTTTTTAGTAGGGCTAGTTTGATTAGATTTTTAATTATTTCATAATTATTTATCATATGATAATTTGTGTGATTCTTTATGATTGTGGTATAGTTTAGCTGGCATAATAAATAAACTCATGGAAGTGACATGTTAATTTATCATGAGAATTACACATATAAATACAGACTTTTGGTATTCATGCAAGTTTGAGTGTTTATTATCACTATAACCAAACGAATGATAAAGTGGGATAAAAATATTGTATCACACCTTACCATTCCAATCAAACTAGCCCGTTGGTTGGATTTTTAAGTTATTTCATAATTATTTATCATATGATAATTATTGTTTGACTAGTATGATAAATAAATTCATGGGTGGTGGTAGATTAATTTATCATGAGAATTACACATATAAATATGAACTTTGAATATTCATACGAATTTGAGAGTTTATTATTACTCAAAACAAATAAATAATAAAATAAAATAAAAATATTGTATTCCACCTTATCAACCCAATCAAATTAGCCGATAGTGTATACTGAACTGTTTTTTGGCATTATTCAAAAAGGTTGAAAGCATTTTGGAACATGTATAGATGGGACCACTGAAGAAATTCTTTTTTCACTTATAGCCCACCTTCCTTGACTCGAAATAGCACTAGGAGACAAGTTTAATACATCTCTTTGATTGATCTTACTAGTGGAAATTTTTAGTATTTTCTTTTAATAAAAAGGAGTTGTATCTTCATATTTTTAAATGATGTTCTCTCAATTAACGTGTCTTCATATTTTACTCATATTTTTTTTCTATTGATAATTTTAACTACAAAGCAATTTTTAGTTATTGCAAAAGAACATTTTAAGAAATTAATGTAATTTTAAGAACGCTTGAGACATTAAATTTAATAACAACCATTACTAGATCTGTAGTCATTAGATTGTCATAATATGACTCAATCATAATAAAAATTAATATTTTAAGTTATCACTATTAACAAATAGTGATACCCATATAGTGCAACCTAGTAATAATAAAAATTGTCACTATAATTTATGATAAAAATTTTATTATCACAAAATTGTCACCATAAGTGTATCACTAAGTGACAATTTAAAATATTATTATTGTCATTATTTAGTTTATAAAAATTATTAAGGTGACAAAATTAAATCTTTTATCACCTAATATACATGATTAGTAACAGCTTTCACATTGTCACTTACTATTTTATTGTCGGTTTAATTTTTTCTTGCAATGACATATATCATTTAGTCATTGGAGTAGAGATGAACGGTTCATCACTATCTATACATAAGAACTCCACATAAATCTTACAACAAAAAAGTATACAATTATTCCAAGCTTTTAAAAATTATCACAAGTTGGGAAACGTTATACACATGAAATCTGCCATGAAAATGGCATTCGTACACCCAAATCCGGGGACACCCCTCACGTTCAGGAAACCCACGATATGCATGTGACCTCAAAGGCCCTTTTTTTCCCTTTACTCTTGTTAGTTATTATTATTATCACTACAAAAAAGTGAGAAGTGGGAACTAATAAATGCAGCTATTATGAGATTAAAGGATCAAATTAGTTATCTCATAATTATTTTTCTTTTTTGCATATACTATTTAAATGTATTTATATAAATGTACAAATCACTTCACATCTCAGAAAGCCACTATCACTATTTAAAAATTAAGCATCGATTACGAAAAAATTGCTAGAAAATTAATTTCATAGTTATAACTACAAATTATAGCTACGAATTTTCATAACAAATGCACTTTTTTAGCTATAATCAACAAAAATGATTGATTATTAATCCGCAGCATTGTATGTCGAAAACACAATATATTAATTTGCATTATTCAAAGAAAAATTAATACACACACACACACACACATATATATATATATATATATATATAAGAAATGATCATCGGCTATGGATTAATCGTAGCGAGAATTAACTACGAGAGCATTTACTTCGAATTTGGTTAGAACAATTTCATAGTCAAAGTTACAAATTTTTAGTATCAGCTATAAGTTGACCTGCTAATGCCCTAATTTTTTGTAGTGTATATCCAAGTAAGTAACCAAAAAAATTAATGCATATGTCTTTTAAATATTTAATTTTATTTTTTTGTGTAACGTCAGGAGTTGTATTATATTAGATTATGAAAGAGTGATAGTCCAAATTCCAAAAATGAGCATAGCAATTAAGTTTAATTATGTGACATCATACAACCCATATATTATAATTGGTCAATGTACAACAAAATTATATTAGTATTAGGTTAGAACTTTGAAACTCTACCAACAAGATCATTGACCAATCGATTAATTTGCGACATTTATCCTTTGGTGTTGGTTCCATAACTTTGAATTGATTAAAAAATAAAATAGCCAAATATGATAAAAATCCTATGTGGCAACTCTCCATGCCCTTTCCAATTTGACTTCAAAATAGTTTCATTTTCTTGAGCTAGCCAGTTTAGGCTTTGATTTCTCTTCTAATGGTCCCCCTATATATCTTTTGTGGGCTGCTAATGTGATTTCTAGATCTTGGAATTTTGGATACTTGGTCTAATCTGTAGTCATTAGTGAAGGATTTTTGTCCGCATCACAAGTGATTATAGTAAGGGCTTTATTTTTATTTTTTTCCAATGCTTGAATTCTTTGCTAATTATTTGACAATTAGGTAGCATCAAATTTCAAAAGTGGATAAATATTACACATCTTAAGAATTGATTCTTTGATAAAAATCGTTTACTTTTTTCGAAAATACTTCTGGACTTGCAGTAAGATTTATATATGTATTAAATTCTTGTGCAAGTTAATAAGAGTCAAGGTCCTTAAAGTGGTGGTTTGATTGGTTTGGTCCATGATTATCCTTAATAAGACGATTATTGGAACTCATTGGCGATAATAGCATATAAAATAGTCTTGATAATGGAGAAGCATGAGACTGTAGTGATAGGCTCGTTCTTGAAACAGTAAAGTAGGCATCTTTCGATCATTCTTTGATTCTAAAATTCATACATTAACAACAATACCACAAGAATTTCTGGGGATGCTCTAAGACTTAGCTCCCAAACAATCAATTCATGATTTTATATATGAAAGTGTGATTCATCGCTAACTCATATTACACCAATTCTTCATGCTTTATCAATTCCTGATGTTACTCTAATTTAGTAAGAATTTCATACGCCATAATAAATATTGATTGCGATGAGGTCACTCGTCTTTCTGTATGAGAGTTTACAGCCTTCTCTTTGGGTCCTACCTTGTGGTTTTTTGAAGGTTTCTTGGCAGTTTTTTTGGGGTTGTCTTAGATCCATTCAATATGGATCCAAATATTGATCAATCTGCAAGTTTAGCCTTAACGGAAGAAGAAGAACGCAACTGATTTTGTAACAAGTGAAGATTGTAGTAAGGAATCGTTTAATCCAGATTTGGCTTTGGTCGGGCAGTTAGTCACATCTAAATCTTTTAACGTTCATGCTTTTCATTCTGTCATCACACAAATTATGAATCCAAGGAGAGGTGTGGAAGTCAAGCATGTTTCTCATGATCCGGTTTCTTTTCCTTTTCAACCATCCTCGGGACAAGGAAAAAAATTCTAATTGTGCATCCATGGTCGTTTGATAAAAACCTTTTGGTACTCAGAACGATTGACAAAGATGAAGACCTTATGACTATTAACTTGGATTTCTGTGAATTTTGGGCGCATGCTTGGATCTACCTTTTTTACAGATGACAACGGAGGTGGCTAGACTTATTGGTGACCAGATCGGATATTTTAGAGACGTTGATTTAAATTATCAGTGTAACAAAGTTTGTGATTTCGTACGACTCAAGGTTGATCTAAATATCTCAAAGCCATTATTTCTTGCCCTACACATTTCCAGCAACAAGGGGGGATGGTTTATGCTTACGTTCCTGTAGACATATCAATTTTTATCCAATTGAGAAGTGATACATGTAAAATAATATATTAAATATTAATTAAAAAAATTCTATTTAAATTTTGGTATGTATTAAATTTAATTTTAAAAGATAAATAATTAATTTTAATTAATAATTTAATATTTATTTTAGATTCAAATCAAGCATTGACACGTGTCAAAGATAGAGTGTTTGCATCTATGGACCAATTAAATCAAAGATATTTGATATTAATATTATCTTTTGATGTTAGATATTATCAAATCAAATATATCTGATATTATCTCTTGATATTTGATATTATCTTATCAAAGAGATAACTATCAAAGAAGTTCAAGTCAATCTGGAACTCTCCCATCAAGCAACTATATAAAGGGGGTTACCAAGGTTCATTCAACACACAACACAAATTCTAAGTAGATGAGAGAAACTTTGAAAGAGTCTAGCATTTCGCTCAAGCAAATTCAAGGAGATCGACGACGTTTAAGGCTTTTTTTGTGGAATCCATATATTTTTGGCGTTTGATTCGAGACTAAGGTGCGAAGCCCCCAAATTGGTGTTATTCTATTCAAATCAAATTCAAAGGAGATTTATGACGTTCAAGGCGTTCTTCGCGAAACACATATATTTTTGGCGTTTGATTCGAGATTAAGGTGCGAAGCCCCTGAATTTGTGTTATTCTATTCAAATCAAATTCAAAGGAAATCCACGACATTCAAGGCGCTCTTCGCAGAATCCATATATTTTTGGAGTTTGATTCAAGATTAAGGTGCGAAGCTCTCAAATTTGCGTTATTCTATTCAAATCAAATTCAAAGGAGATCCACGACGTTCAAGGCGTTCTTCGCAGAATCCATATATTTTTGGCGTTTGATTTGAGATTAAGGTGTGAAGCTCTCAAATTGGAGTTATTCTATTCAAATTTAATTCAAAGGAGATCCATGACGTTTAAGGCTTTTTTCGCGGAGTTCATTAAATTCAAGATTATATTTGGAACGAAAGAATCAGAGGATTAGATTAGAGATAGAATCCACAGTTGATTAATTAATTTTGAGTTTAATTTTATTTGTACAATTTTTTCTTGTTTTGTGATTTTAATTTTTGCAGACAAGAAAATTTGTTGTTGCAGTTCCAAAACGAATGTTTCCTGAATTTTTGCTATCTCTGTGGGCTTATTGGACATGTGATGAAGGATTGTGATCACCATTACAGTAATAAACCCATATATGATGATATCCAGCCTTATGGATAATGGTTGCGTACCGTGGTTCTTGGGTCTTCTGTCAACACAATCAGTCTTCCATCACGATTCATTCCAGGGCTTCTATGGGTAGTGCCTTGTCTTCACATGCCCAAGGGACGGCCATACTTGGTATGTTTGATCTACGAAGTACTCACATCCACAAGGAGAGATGACAAAATTACGATTGTAACAGTAGAGTACACACAATCGGTGCCGGTAAAAATTATCTCAGGGATCGATCGGTCGATATACAGTTACTTGGGGATAATTGTAATGGTAAAACCCATCAACACATTGGATTGGAACTGCCTATGACCTGGGCCCATAAGACTAACCCAATGTTTAGGCCGGCGACTCATCTGGATCCAATGAATAAGTCCAATGAAATGCCTAGTTGCTTAACATTCAAGAATAATACTAACACCCTTGAGCCCACTGTGAGTCAGACAAAATCTATTATTTCCCTCTTTTCGCCCCAAGTTGCACCCTCTGATTTGGCATTTCACACTCACCTTATTGAATCTGCCTAAAACCTTGAGAAGGCCTCATTAAATCTAGTTGACGTTCATCTTTAGATTGTTGGATTGTCCCACAAAGTCAACAAATTGCAAGCATCCAAGGCCGAACCAAGGTTCTTCTTTCTAGAGATACGTATCTATCACCAGTAAGAAAAAAGGTTGTATGCTTAGACCTTATGATGATGGAGAGATTTCAAGTCTAAGGAAGAAATCTTTGTGCGCAAAGTCTAGCGGTGAAATTGATGACACCTTATCCACAACGGCAACGACTCGTAGTCCCACTGATTGCAATGAAGTGCCTAAGTTGGAACTGCCAAGGATTGGGGAATCCTTGGACAATTCAAAGATTCGGCGAGATTATTCGCCACCATCGTCCCTATTTGGTGTTTTTATCTAAAACTAAGCTAAACTCTCGTAGAATGGAATTCATTAGTGATAAATTCGAACTTTTTGGGCTGTTTGTCGATACAGATGGTTCTTCGGGAGGACTAGTTGTTTTATAGCAAAAGGACATTCATGTCTCTCTTATGTCTAGTCTGCTCGTCATATTGATACCGCAGTTATGACTCCTACGGATGATTTTACTTTTCATTTTACCAATTTTTATGGTGATCCTATTGCATTCCAACGCAATGCTTCATGGCAGTTTCTCCATAAGTTCGATCATCATTCTTCTCTACCATAGCTATGTGTAGGGGATTTTAACTCAATTTTAGGCCCTTCTGAAAAGCAAGGCGTAACATGAATATCTTTTGTACGGGCATGCAAATTTCGAGAGGCTCTTGATGACTCCAGCCTTCATGATCTTGGTTTCTCGAGGTTTTCATTTACTTGGTGCAATAGAAGAAATCACCCATTTACAGTGCGTGAACATATTGATATGGTATGTGCCACATTTGATTGGATTCAAAGTTTCCAGTATCACCAGGTAAGTCATCTAACTAGCAGGAACTCAGATCATACACCGCTTCTTATTACCTTTGACACTATTCAACCGTTCAACAGAAGACGATCTAGAAATCATTTTAAGTTTGAGAGCTTCTAATTAAAATATGCGGATTGCCAACAGGTTATTCAAGACTCCTGGTTCGCTTCACCCCGTACATCAGATTGTGATAACCTTGGCACTGCTATCAATAATTGTAGAATAGGTTTAACTAGATGGAATCATGATGTTATTGGGTTTGTGCGAAAGAAAATTAATTCCCTTAGAGATCAAATTGACAGGCTATCTAAGGGTGAACTAAATCATCTGACCCAGAATCGGCTATCTAACTCCAAAGTGAACTTAAAAATATGCTAAATCAAGAGGAGACTTTGTGGTGCCAACGGTCCAGGATTCAATGGCTTAGGGAAAGGGATCAAATACAAAGTTTTTCCATGCTAAAGCTCAACCATGTTTCAAAATAATCAAAATAATATTATTATTGGCTTACGATCCGAGACTGGTGAATGGTGTCAAAATTGGGATGAATTGGAATCTTTGATTCTGCAATACTATAACGATCTCTTTCAATCCAGAAATCCTACTGATGATGATATGGATTCGGCTTTAGAAGCTCTTACTCCACGAGGAACTGATCTGGTGAATGCCCGACTCATTGAAATATACTCCGCTGAGGAAGTCAGGAAAGCTATTTCGTAGATGGATCCACTTAAATCGCCAAGACTTGATAGTTTGCCAACCATATCTTATCAAAAGTTTTAAGGGATTATTGAGGAAGATGTTGTGGACTTTGCTCTTGGGTTTGTAAACAATGGAAGAAGTCTTGCTCAGCATAATTATACTCATTTAGTTCTCATTTCTAAAGTTCACAAGCTGGAACAAATTACACAATTTCGTTCGATTAGCCTATGTAACGTTTATACAATTATGTCAAGAATGATTGTTAATAGACTCAAGCCATTTATGGATGCGATCATTTTAGAAAAACAGTCAGCTTTTGTCCCCAGTCGACTCATTATTGACAATGTATTAGTTGCCTTTGAACTTAGCCATTTTTTGAAAAGATTGAAGCAAGAAAAGGTTGGGACAATGGCCATAAAACTTGATATATGCAAGGTATACAACAAAGTAGAATGGTCTTTTCTCCAGAAGGTCTTGCTCAAATTGGGTTTTGTGGGGCGTTTTGTTGAAATGATAAGGCATTGTGTCATAGTTTCCTACTCTATTGTCTTGAATGGCAAACGTTTTGGTTTCTTTCATCCTTAACGTGGCATTCGACAAGGAGATCCATTGTTGTTGTACTTATTTCTTTTTCGTTCTAAGGTACTTAGTTCCCTTATTAAAAAGTATGAAACAGGTCAACCGATTAAAGGTTTTGCAGTTTGTTGGAATGCTCCAACCATCTCTTATTTGCTGTTTGCTGACAATGCACAATAACACCTTTATGTTTTGTCAAGCTACTGAAGATGCTGCTAGCAATCTCAAAGAAATCCTATCCAAAGATGAGCATGCATCTGGCCAGCAAGTTAGTATTCAAAAATCTCTCCATGGTCTCAGCAAAAATACGACCACAAATGTTGTAGTTAGAGTGCAACAAATCCTTGGAATACGAGTGGACAGACATGACAAATACTTAGGTCTACCTTCAATGATTGGTAAGTCCAAAAAAGAAATGTTTGCACATATCATAGACAAAGTCTATAGTCGAATCAAGGGATGGAGTGAAAAGATGCTCTCACAGGCTGGTAAAGAAATACTCTTAAAGGTCGTAGCTCAAACAGTGCCGACATATGCAATGAGCTATTTTAAACTCCTAAGTAGCCTCATATGGGACGCTGAATCTATGATGTCATCATTCTGGTGGGATAATGCCAATTCTAGAAAAAATCATTAGCTTTTCTAGAAACATCTTAGTTGTTGTAAAAGAGATGGTGGTTTGGTTCTTGAGACTTAAGAGCTTTCAACAATACTGTACTAGCTAAACAGGATTGGCGATTACTCAAGTGGCCTCTATCCTTTCGCTAAGGTCTTCAAATAGGGATGACAACGGGCCGGGTGGGGATGGGGCGGATTTGGTAGGACTCGAAATCCACCCCGTCTACTTCTATTTGGACCCGTAACCCACCCCGCCCTCTCTTTCAAACCCGTCTCGTCCCACTGCACTTTAGACTCCTAACCCGACGGGTCGAACCCACCAAACCCTCTTTTTTTTCTTTTTTTTATTAAAATATATAAATTTACAACTCATATTTTTCAAAATTAATTAAAATAAACATACACAAAGAATATGTATATATGTATAGAAAATTAGAATTCAATATACAATAAGTTTCTAACACTATTTTTTTAAATTTAAAATATAATATCCACATTAATTGAATTTAGTGTATTCTCCATCATTTTTATGATGATTAAATGAGTAAAAAAGCAATATTTATTTGATGAAATATATATACTATTATATATCCTAATTTTTTATTATTTTATTTACATATATTATATATATTTATTATGCGAGGCAGGTTCGATGCGAGTTTATTTAAATCCATAACCCATCCCGAACCTAGTCAGGCCCATTAAATTAGGACCCTAACCCGCCCCGAAACCTGTTTATTTGACTCATAACTCGCCCCATTAGAGGCGAGTCTGGACCTAATAATCAGTCTACCTAAACCCATTGCCATGCTTATCTTCAAAGCAAGGTATTATCCTACTTGTGATGTTTTAAATGCCACATTAGGATCAAACACTTCTTTTTCATGGAGCGATATCTAGGAATCTTTACATCTCTTGCGTGAAGGCCTTCGTTGGCATGTAGGAAACGGGACTCAAAGGTGAATCTGGAAAGATCGTTGGATCCCCCATGGAACCAATTTTTTGTTTGTTCTCACCAACTAATATTCTTCCGCAAGATTCCCTAGTATCTACCTTAATTGATCAATCAGCATGTGCATAGAAACAGAACCTGGTGAATGACATTTTCCTTGCCCCAGATTATGATCCCATATTGGCAATACCACTTGGAGGAAGCAATAATGTTGATGAACTTATTTGGCATTACTCTAAATCTGGTTCTTTCTCTATTTTGACAGCATATACGTTGCCACCTCTTTTCGGTTTAAATAGGTTGAGGCCAGCCGAGGTTCATGTAGTCGAGTGGAAGACATTGATTATAGTTTCATCTGGAAATCTAAACTTCCTGGGAAGGTACTGCACTTTGCTTAACGTGCTGCACACCACTTCTTGCCTACAAGTGCGATGCTTCATCATGAGAAATTACAAGTTAATCCATTGTGAAGCACTTGTGATACCACAAATGAAGATGCCTGGCGTTGTGGGCCCTTTCTAACCTGCCTTGTGAGTCGATCATATACTCTGGAGCATTTGTATTTAGTTGGTTAACATTCAAAAAAATCTTGATCAAGATGGCTTTTCTCTTTTCTTGATCATTTGCTGGAGTATCTAGTACTGCAGAAATAGGCTCAACTTCTCGAAAGCTAGCTAGCCTCCTCTTGACACTATGCAATTTGCTCACTCCTTCATGAAAGGTGCAAGCTGGCATCAGCCTCAGATATGACAAACAATACTGCAATTTCTTTGCCTAATTGGGAGGCTTCTCCATCTGAATAAATCAAAATCAACTTTGACGCCACTGTTCACCGATTTTCGATCCACTAGCATTGCTATTATGGCTCAAAATCACCAGGGACACTGTTTAGCATGGACCTGTCCACTCATTCAAAGTCCTCTTAATGCTTAAGGTACAAAGGCATGGGCAACCAAATTAGCATGTAGTATGTGCTCTTCTTTTGGCTGGTCCAGCATTGTGATAGAAGGGGATTGTCTTATAGTGACAAATGCTCTTCATGACTCTTCTGTGAATCTCTCTGCAATAGGCCATTAATTTCAAATGCCAAAGCAAGCCTTCACAATTTGAGTTCTTATTGTTTAATCATGTTCGACATACTGCTAATAAATGTGCTCACTATTTAACTAGAATGGCTTTAAATTTGTATCATATAAATGTTTTTTGGTACTGATGTACTTGACCAACCATTAGCTTTGGATTCTACTTAATAAAATATTGATGTTTTCTCTCAATAAATACATAAATATTGATTGCTTAGATCCATTCATGAGTACAACTATACATTCTTACCAAATTTTTCAACAGAAAAATAATATATATGTGTGTGTGTGTGTTACTATGAGTGAGTGCTTGTTCAAGTTACATGATTGAGGTCCCAAAAACTCTACCATAAATGAGAGATTTGAGTTCAATCCTACTTTATGTGAAATTACTAATTATATTAATTAATCTTTAACAAGTTTACTTTATTTTTCACAGCTTGATTTACCAATGTAATTAATTATTTCTTAAAAAATAATCTATTATAAAAGCGATATGTGGTATCACTCAAAAATTGATTGGGGTGTTTATGAAAATTTGTGAATTTGATGGCATTTGGTGATTTCTTATATGCGGATTGATTATCATAATACCATAAACCTACACTATTTTCTCAAAATATTGAAAAAAGAAGAAGAAAATGATTATTTCTTCTTTTGATCAAAATGGTATTCACCTTTTCAATGTATTGAGAATGTATTAATATATTTTTCTTTTACTTCTTCATGTTATTAACACATTTAATGAGTTAATCCATCATTCCGAATATATTGAATATACCTAATAGTGTGTCTGCATTCTTATAGTGAATATGAACTCTAGCAAAATGCACCATTTATTCATGTACTAAAATGCAAAAAGGTTTATTAGATCGATTCGGAGTCAGACATAAGATCAATCTATGCATGGAATATTGAGAGTTAGATCTATCACATTATTTGTCCTCCCCACTCTTGTAGCTCAGCAGAATTTAACCCGAACTATAAGAGTATGATCCAGATATACCTACCTTGGGCAATTACAAAATAATTCGCCCGACGTTTTTCACACCTATCAATTAGACTTCAACTCAATCTACTTTTTACAACCTATCATTGTACTCTTGGGACTCAGCATCACTGAGCCTCGCCTTTGCATTTTTACAATATCTTTTTGGGTGCTAAAACCTAAGCATTGGGGACAATGCGACCTTAGCCTTTTTTTTTTTTCTCCCTTTTTTTTTCCTTTTCTAGGCATTGTCCTAACAGTTTGGCATAAAGCGACCTTACGTTCTGAAGCTTAGCAATTCAACACAAAGTGGCATTAGATTTTTTTAGGTGTTGAAGCATGATAGCTTGACATGGAGCAATCTTAGGTTTTTCTAGATGTTAAAGCCTGACAGTTTGGCAGCTTTAAGTTTCTTCAAGCTTTGAAGCTTAACAGTCCACTATAGATTTAAATCAGTTCTACATGGAATGACTTTAAATAATTTAATTATTAAACCCTGACAAGTCGGCATGAAGCGACCTTGGATCTATCTAGCCATTGAAGCCTACCAGTTTAGCATGGAGCAGCCTCAAATTTTTTAGACGATGAAGTCTAAACATTATATGAGTACCCTCAAGGACAGATTTACCGGGGGGCAAGAAGGGACCATTGCCCCACAACCACCCACCACCACCCCCAGCTTTGTGTGTGTCTGTATGTATACATGTGTGTGTGTGTGTTAAAAAGCTTTAATAATAGTTAATTTAAATTTAGATTTTAAAAGAATACATCATTTAATATTAATTAAACTATTAATTTTTAATTAACATTCATTAATTTTAAAAGATTTAACTTTTCTTGTTGGGCCTTGATGAAAAAATAATTATTTGCATTTGTTGAATTAAATTAATTGATTTTTAATCAATGATAAAAATAAATTTAATTAATTTAATTTTTACTTATTTAATTTCATAAACTCAAAATAAATTAATTTTTACTTATTTAATTTCATAAACTCAAAATAAATTTTTAAGTCTATATCACAATCAAGTAATTAAATGAAGAATATAATTAGGTTAGACCTGTTAGAGTATTTTCATTGTACTAGTGTGACGAAAAAATATAGAAGTTTAGTTTAAAAGAACCTTAAAGACTTGCAAAACAATTGAAAAATTCATTTTTTTTAACTTTAACAAGATTAAAGCAAAGAGACAAAGTAAATGAATATTTTAAAAAGACTTTTTTAAATTTTCTTTGTCTTTGAACAACTAAAAGTAAGAAAAATTTTCAGACTATAAATATTATCCAAAAAAGGATCAAAAATAAATAAAATAATTTTTTAGCCAATTGCTTAGTTAATTATATTGAGAATGATATTGCCAAAAAATTTTCTAACGATTTGATTACTAATGAAATTTATTGTATAAAAGATTGTTGTGCTCAACTTTGATGTAGATCATATAATTTGATTTCATAAAATATAAATTTTATATTTAACTTTATATTTTTATAGTCTTTAGCCCTTCCATACTTTCATTTCTAGATTCGTGATTGAGTAACCTTATCATAAAGCATGGTTCATCAATCCCCTCGAAAGTCTTTTCTTTAACTTTCGACGGCATAAGCCCGCCAGGCACGCATCTCCTGGCAATATTTTGAGGAGGTTCACACATGTCTTGAGTCCTGGTTTTTAAATTGGAACTCCAACCCCTCCTCCCCCCACCCCCCCAAAAAAGAAGAAAATAATACACTCATCATCTACAAAATGGTGCCCAAGTTGTCCCAAGGGTCATTTCTGCTGTTTCAGATATACTCTTTGATATAGATTTTGCTCTCTAAGGGAAAATTATCATGCAACCAACGCAGCATCCACGACAATCATAATAATTTTAGCCAATTTCTCCATTATAAGTTGCTCAAATTCTATGTGATGGGAACCTCCAAAGATTCCTTTCGCTCCTTAGGCTATGCTCTCATCATCATTATGACTTCATCCTCACATCTCACTCGCCAATTTTCCACAAACGATGTCAATGATGCAGATTGATTATCACTGCAATATAAACCCACGTTATACTCTCTTTGAGTATTGAAAAAAAGAAGAAGATAACTATTATTACTCTTTTTAATCAAAATGACATTTATTTTTCAATACCTTGAAACTCTATATTAATACATTTTTTTTATCTCTTCATGTTATTTACAAATTTATGGGTCAATCCCTCGTTCCTTATATATTGAATATGCCTAATCATCCATCTGCATTCTTGTATATAGTTGAATATGGATTCTTAGCAAAGTGCATAATTCCTACGTGTATTGAAACATGAAAATGCTTTCTTAGATCGGTTGAGTTAGATATTGGGTGGACCTTTTGCGTGGAATGTTGAGAGTTAGATTTACCATATTGATACTCATTAGTTTTTTATAATTACATTTAAGTTTCTTAATATCTTGATTAATATCTCGAGTGATGTGACTAATACCAATGAATTTTAGTTGAAGTGATAAACTTGAGACTCCAAAACTCTTGATAACTTGGTTCCAATTCCATGCATATCTACTCTTATTAATTGCAAATGTTACTAAAACTTGTTACTTGTAAATCATTAATTGATGATCCATTTTTAACTAATATATGATGTAGTTATGTTTGTTGTACATTATTGAATGAGGATCCATTATGTTGTAATTTTCAATGTGATAATACATTGATAACTTTACTTCAGTGTACATATATATATATATGTATATGTGTGTGTGTGTGTGTGTGTGTGTGTATTTTAATGTTGGATATATATTAGATGAGCTTTTAATGTAAAACTCCCCATGATTAATTAATTAATCAAACACAATTTTCACAATCCCAATACAACAATATAATTAAACAAGTGGCATCATACCAATAACACAAACAATAAAGTACATATACATATACATGAAATATTTATGCAAAAAATTATCCCATGCAAATAATTAAAAATATTATATAAATAAGCTTACTTTATTTTTTCTTCCAATGATGACGTGGCAGTTTGACCAGTTCCGGTTCCCACTCCAGATCTATAAAATTGCCAACCTGTCTTGTTCACTATTTGTTTGGCTTACCTGCTACTCTCCCCCTCCGCTTGTCTATTTATTTCTCTCTCTAAAATCGACACTCTCTTCGTTCAACGGATCCTTCGTCCCCTTTTTCCTTTTCGTTTCTCCATAATAATAATAACAATAATAATACCTCCACATGCTTCATATTACGCTAATCAAATGTCTGCTGCCTCTGCCCAGCAACCAATAAACTAGTTCAGGTAAGTGGTCTTGTTTGTACTCGTTCTCTCTCTCTCTTCTTCTCTTTGACAATCTTGTGACTGATATGTGATTTTTTAGTTGTTTTGCAGTGTCTTCTAGATGGGCTTTATGTGGAATTCATGAATTTTATGAGTGCTTTTTTCTATTATTATTATTATTATTCTTTTTTTTTTTTTTTGGGTTGTTTATGTTGAATTTGTGTCCGCTTGGTAGCTATGCTTAGTGGTTTTTACTCGGTCGTAGTTGGCGTTGAATTTTCTTCACTTGTTTAGGACAAGTGGAAAAAAGAATCTTGGTCAAGTGCTTTAGGTGTGAAAAATTAGATTAACTTTTTTGAATTTTAGTTTCTTATTCTTGAAGACCAGATTTAGGGCTGATTGTGTTTATGGGCTTTCTATGAAGACTTGCCATGGGGGAATCTTGAATTTTGGGAAATTATGTTGAAAGTCTTAACCTTTTTGGTGCCAAGACTCAATTTTGATGCTTCCTATGAGTTTCATGGAAATTTTATTAGAGGATTTGTTGGTGGAAGTTTGAAATTTTGCATGGGTTTTTTTTCGTTTTTAGCATTATTATTTTAAAATTGAGGGTTGATTTTGATGTGTAGAATGAGTTCCATACTACTGCACTCAAATGGGTTTAATTGGTTTTACAGAGTGGCAGCTTAAATTTTGAAATGATAAGGGAAGAAGAAAAGGATCAGTCACCAGGCGGGAGTTGGAAGACATACTCACGGTCGATGTCATGGACTGAACGTCCACCAAGAAAGTCTACTTCTAAGCCACAATGGAACAGCAAGGCCCGGGCTTGTTTGCCACCACTTCAGCCCTTGTCCATCATCCGCCCAAGCATCGAGGAATGGCCCAGAGCTGGGTCAGATGATCTTGGCATATGGCCAAATCCTCCCACTCCTGGTGCAAGGCGTGGATCAGTAACACCACGTGAAAATTCAACTTCAGATCAACCTCCAAGAGAATTTGAATTTAGGAAAGACAAACTTGCCTTTTTCAATAAGGAATGCTCGAGGATTTTAGATCACATCTATTTGGGAAGCGATGCAATTGCCAAGAATCGTGAAATCCTACGCCAGAATGGTATCACCCATGTGCTCAACTGTGTGGGGTTTGTTTGCCCAGAATATTTTAAGGATGAGCTTGTGTACAAGACTCTTTGGCTGCAGGACTGCCCATCTGAGGATATTACAAGTATTCTCTACGATGTGTTTGATTATTTTGAGGATGTAAGAGAACAAGGCGGGCATGTCCTTGTTCACTGTTGTCAGGGTGTATCTCGTTCAACCTCACTGGTGATTGCATATCTTATGTGGAAAGAGGGCCAGAGCTTTGATGATGCATTTCAGCATGTCAAAGCAGCCAGAGGAGTGACTAACCCAAATGTGGGATTTGCTTGCCAACTTTTGCAGTGCCAGAAGCGTGTACATGCACTGCCTGCAAGCCCAACTTCTGTTCTTAGGATGTATCGAATGGCACCTCACTCACCATATGATCCCCTTCACCTTGTACCTAAAATGTTGTGTGAACCAGGTGCAAATAAACTTGACTCTCGCGGAGCATTCATTATTCACATTCCGTCAGCTTTATATGTATGGACTGGGAAGCATTGCTCCCCAATGATGTCAGATGATGCCAGGGCAGCTGCCTCCCAAGTTGTTCGTTATGAGAGGGCCCAAGGTCCAGTTATAACTGTCAAAGAGGGTGAAGAGACATTTGAATTCTGGGATGCTCTGAGCTACAGAAAAACTTCAGCAGATGGCCGTCAAGTAACGTCTGAGGAGGGAAAGAGCTTGTCTGCAGGGCCTGTCACGGTGCCTATTTCCATTCATCCACGTCCAGATCAAAGGAAGCTTGCTGAGTATGATATGGATTTTGAAATCTTTCACGGAGCACTTGCTGGTGGCGTTGTACCACCTTTTCCCCTATCTGAAGCAGGATCCGAGACATGTCTTCCTGCCAGAGAGAATGGTTGGAATAGATTGAGAAGAAAATTTGCCACTGGTTTTGTGAAAGAATTTATCACCTCTGCTAAATTGAACTCTAGTGCCTTGCAGCTGCATGATGAAGTGGAGACAATGAATACCTGTAAAGAAGTTCAAGACCTTGTCTCACCTGCTAATCTTTCAAAGCCTTCAAGTGATCAGTGTGATTCACCAGATTCACTTGCTTCATACGTAACTGGAAGCCCAGGTTGGACTAAAAGTAACTTAAAAGAAGTGGGATATCTGGCTCCTCATTCCGATACTTCACTGTCACGATCACCATCATTCAGTTTGGTGGATTCTTTTCCTTCTTTTCTCGTTAATAAACCAAAGTCAAATTCAACTTCACCGTCGCTCTCACCTTCAACCTCTGATTACTCAAGTTCGTTTACCTTCTCACCCTCATCATCTAACTGGTCTGACTCATCTTTTGTATCTGCTCAGCCATCACCTTATGGACTTGAATCCTGTGATATTGATCCTGGTAAGAATGGTATTCTAGAGGAAACTGTTGGTTCTGCAGATGAAAGAAAATGTTTACTTGATAATGCAACTTCACCCCCACCAGAAGGGGCAATTTCTGCCAATCTTGCTTCGAGAGCGGCAGGTTTGCGTTCAACCTGTGGAAAAACTAGGCACTCCCTTGCGGAGCGTAGGGGGAGCAATATTCCTCCTCAGATGAACTTGCCCTCCACGGATGAAGCATCTCTAATTTCAGAAAAATTGACAAGATACTTGGAAGATGAGGTGATGAGGGATAGTGAATGCAACAACTTCAACTGTGAGGTTTCTTTTGAGATGGATGTGGAAGAACCAGTTTCAGTTTCAAATAGCTATTTGGGCGATGATGAAGTTTCAAGCAGATTACTAGATGAAAAGAAGTATGATGCATCTCATCTTGCATCAGATGATATGGCTAAGAAAATAACCGACACAACTAACCTAGTATTCTACCTGTGGCCCTCTATGCAAAAAATGGATATGCATTGTGGCATCCTTGATTCTAGGTCCATATATATTATATTTATGCCATCAGTAAGTTTTGGAACAAAAATTGCTGATGTTTTATATGTATGGATAGGGCGTAATGTGTCATCAGAGGGAAGTTATAGTCAGTTGATCAGGAAAGATGGCAAATTTGAAGATAATCATGCCCATGTGGAGACAGTTTATCGCAATCTTCTCATCGAGAAGGGTTTTAGCACAAATTCTCAAATTAAGGTATTTAATCCTCTTGCATTGAAACAATATATCACTATATTTCACTTTATGCTTGATCCAGTAACTTTATATTTTCTTAATGAACCATAATGTGTGCCTGATTAAAATTATCTTCTGAAAGTTAATTTATTTTGAGTATATAAATTGGGTAACGGGAATAATTTGTTTTGGTTCTTATGAGAAGTTAGAAGGTTGGTAATTTTGAAACAAATATGTCATTTTTTCAAAAGTTACATTTTACATGCATAAAGAGTTGAGACACCGAAATTGAACTCTATGAACATCCTCAAGAATGTGATTCAAATATTCAATGATTAATACCAGAATGTGTGCACTGGAGGTACTTTGGAATGAAGAGCACTGGTCATAATGTTATCAGTGAGATAATTTACTACTCTAAAACCTTCATTTGGGTGGGACCAGCATATCAATTTGGTATTAACTTTTTGTCTTCAGGTCTTAAATTTAAGGGCATGAAACCTTTTCCTCAATCTAGGATTCTTGTTTTCAAATCTAGGAAACATTATCCAAATTCACAGTGGTATTGAGACTCCTCTCTAGGAATCACTGACAAAATCTTCACTCACTCTTTTTTAACATATTAAATTTTATGGATGCATGCATATGAATGAATGTGCAAAATATATATGAATATTACTATTTACGTCTTATTAGTAGCAAATTTTAATTATGTCAAATAGATGGAATAAATTTATGATAATATATGTATACAAGTATTTATATGTATAAATAATTTTATTTTTAATTCACTGTCAGTGAATTTATGGAATGTAATAGCACACACATGAAATAAGTGATGTCAATTCTTGTTACAGGGTATATTAGTCAATCTAATCTACCTGAATATTAGTTGTTTGTTGTTTTCTATATACAAATCATTCAAGAAAAGGAAACACATTATTCTTTTGTCCAGAGTTCTTTTCAATCTAATAACACTGGTGAAATCAGATTACATATGAATTCTGAGTATCAGATTTTGATGTCTTGAAATAGTATACTCCTTTGTGGTGTCAATTATAGTTGATAACTGAGGTTAAATGTTTCAATCTCTTCATGATTTCCCTTTCCTTTTGTCAATCTAACTATTAATTTCATCATGCCATCAGAGCTGGAACTATGGAAGCTCTAGCAAGTGACATACACAGAGGAGGAATATGACTAGCACCATATTAGTAATAGAACAAGGTCATGGCAAACTTTGGTAGTACTGCTTTTTAGATCTCTACCGTAAGTTGAGATAAAAATAGTTGAAGACGACATGACAACTAATGATTATTCGCTTGAAGTGCCAATCAAAATAACCTAACAATTTATCACTTGAGGGTCCGATTCTTGATGAGAACTTTTTCTTTTGGCCTTTTCTTTACTCAAATTTGATTGCTGAATAACCTCTGGTAAAATTCACAATGGCATGGTACTAGATTCTTGAATGATGCATGGTTGCTTGTTTGCTCTCTGCATTAAGTGATACATCTAAAGGATCAGCTGCTAAAGAATTTTAATTTTACATTGGGAAAAGTGGTTTCATGTTTCTTTGCCACAAAAGCATAGTTGCTGGAGTTATAGTAATCTTGGGAGTTAACAGTCTAGTGGTCAACCAGATCTAAAATTGAGTTCACTTGATTTGCTCTTGGGAGTTGGGACATAATTGGGGCGAACATATCACTTTTGACCAGAACCTAAGAGTTATCTTCTTTTGTATTCTAAAGTCTTCTTATGAACTGGTTTTTACGTCAGGCTATAGGATTATATGCATCCAGATGTATGCTCGTCTCTCTGGAATAAATTGATTACCTAAAGGATTACCATCTATCCACTGGGTGTGACAAAATGTACATTAGTGATACATATATTGAGTGAGGATTGGCTGGCTTGTGACCTGTTATGTCAGCAAATTTTGAATATTTTGCTTTATTAAGGTTGACCAAAATTAGGACCTCTATCTATTTGGTTTGCTGTATTGCCCTTAGTGTTGGCAGGTCTGACAGATGATAACCTCTGTGATAAAAATGACACTTCCCATTCTCAAAATAATACAATGACTTACCAGTTACCAGAAGGGAAAAATTAGTGCATTCTTAATAAAGCTGATTAGTGTGGGAAATTGGTAAATCTGGATCCTCTTAACTTCCAAGGGGTGGCCATGTAGCTTCCTAATGATGTTGCACAAGCCATGGTAAATTGTTTCTCTGCATGAACCTAGATATTTGCTGAACTTTTGTCATTCTGGATATTGATGTCTCGAGAACATTCTTTTGGTTATAACATCTTATCGTGTAGAGTTAAGTACTCATAAGTGTTTCTGAACCTGTTAGCATTAAGGTTTGGGTGTGTGGAAAATAAGATAACAAATACAAGTCATCATACTTGCATCAAATAGCTAAGTTGTGTTTGTTTTTTTATGTTGTACCAGATAGTGAAGGAAGGTGAGGAACCAGTGCAGCTCCTGAAGCATCTGGCTCGCTTGTCGTTGGACAAGGAGTTAGGCAAGGATGTAGATGGTGGGATCATGTAAATCTCTGTAAGATACAGACAGATAGTGAGGTCTTTGATTTTTGAACTTATGGCAGCAGCTCTAATGAGTTGCATTGGCATCCCAAAGCAGGACAAGCTCCCGAGTTCTGCTTGTGAGATGTAAAGAGAAAATTCCCATTTTTAATTGTAGAACAGAATGAATGTACAGGGAATAAGTTTCTGTATGCTAAAGGTAGAAATTATTATGAGTTAGCAGTCCCATCTAAATAAGTGCTGAAATTTGCACCCCTAATCTTGATCTACATTCGCAGCACCTAGGGTGTTGCTTTTTTCAGTAACATTTTGTCCAACTGGGTGATCATAGCTCGTGGCACGCATTTTGGTACTTACCAATTCATTCATGTAGTTACTCCCATCTGTTATATAATCAACCAACTTTGAGTTGATCAAATCAGAGGAATAGCCGGCTTTTAATCCAATGATCTTAGTTTTCATATATGAAAAGTAGGATCAATGATTTGAACCAAATGAATTCCTAGCGTCTGTATGTATAAATTAAAAAAATAAAAAGAAACGGAGAAAAAACCCAACTGAATTTTCGAGGATCAAACAGAACACCTGATTACCTCTTGAATAGAAGGTTTGACTAGGAAAAACTGGTAAGCGTCCTACTTGAAATTTAGCACAGTGATCTTGCCTGAACAAAAGCACATCAGTAGAACCAGCACGAAGATCTCCATGGCCATTTTACAAAAAGCTTAAGGACGTACTAGTTTACACAGGCAGAAGCAAAAACTTATTTCTAACATGGATCACACAAGTTGATCGAGATCCTTGAGTAAAAACTACTTTCCGTCCCTCATATATCCTTTTTTGACCTTAGAATAGCCATTGTTGGGCCTAATGCACTGCCTCTTAGAGCTTTATACGACCATGATTTACCACCTGAAGTTTGCTTACCCCAATTCTTGTCCTTCGATGGTTGTACCTTCGGGGCATTCTTCCGCCAACTACTCTCAGGCGATGGTTGAACCTTCTTGGGTGTGCTGCCCCAACTGTTATCCTTTGATAGTTGATCCTTTTTGGCATTTAGAGCCTCACTGACTTGGTCCCAGATGTTCAGGCCACCTATTTCTGCAGTAATGTTACTTGCTAAGTCATCCAAACAAATGAAGAAAAAACTACATAATCAAGGAACACCAAGTGGGTGTTTGGTTTCATTTCCAACACCCATTTCCATTTCCACCTGAAGATAAAAAATGAAAACTCACTTTCTCCCTATTCTTGTTCAAAATATTCTTATTTTCATTTTCAAATTCTTTCTAAACCTACCATATTATCCTATTATCAAAGCAAATTCAAATTTAATGCGACATAAAATAACTACTATTATTTTAAAATTAATAAAATATACATATATTTCTAAAAAATATATTTTTTAATTCAACCCTATATCTACTCTAATCATTACTTTCCAACAAATTATCCAAACATATCTTCATTTTCATTTTCATTTCAAAATGGTTGGCCCGCAAGTATCTGCAGTAGGGGGCTTTGTTTCTTTACCCTGTTTCAATTCTATCATATATGTATAAATGGTATATCATCAAGTGGGAGACAAGTTGACCTAGCTTTTGCTGGGCATCAATAAATTTATTTTATTGGATGCCAAGCAGAACATATATACCTTGGCTGGTTTCAATTGTCTGTTTATCATTGCTGCTAGGTAACACTGTTTCCGGAGTGTTTAAATTCTCATGTATAGAACCTTCACTGACCCCAGTAAGGGCTTCATTTCCTGGTTCTGGAGTCCCATTGCTAAATATACGGACATCAATGAGAGATGAGAAATCAATCTGCACAAGATGGATGGTAGCAAAACAATCAAGCAGCATTTATTCAGTTTTGCTCTGACAAAATGTAATTTATGATTTGGTGACCCACATCTCCATGTAGGAAGAAGAAAAATGATGGAATGATCTCCAGCTAAGCTGCTTACCTCCAATGAACCATCATCTTTATAAAGGGAGTTATCTAGTTGTACAGCTTCATCCTCATCAGCCTTCCTGGAAACAATTGGATATTCTGGTACTGGCACCAACATAATTTGATTCGATTCAGCATTGTACCAGGATACTTTTCCAACCTAAGTCAAAAGAACACGTCAAAAGCCTATTACTGTTGTTGATAATAAGGAAACTTTTACTTCATATCCAACAATAATTGGCTTATACTCGATAGGCGGAAAGCTCAGGGGTCCAGGATGATGACAATTCCAAAATACGATATGTAATCAGAATTCCTTCCTGCAAAATGAAGAAATAAATTGGTTACTGTGAGAGATGTCATAGGTCATGAAATTTGAAAAGCCACCAGAACCACATTGGACCCATTGGACCAAAACATATTTGTCAACTGAATATACATAAACTGCAGTTTAAGATTCATTGTCTTATGCAGTTTGGTCTAAATTATTGCTTCATTTCTTAGCATTAGTCTTAATAATTTCAACATATAGATCCTTGTGGACCATACAGTACTTTTGTTCTCATGATAGTATATCAGAACTCTTGTAGAATGATGAACAGAAATAACTAAATTATCCAAATAAATATGAAAAGGAACTACCATAATTATATTCACTCCAACTCTCCAGGTGATCATTTATATGATGTAAACTCTAAAGCAATTTTTATTATGGAGTAATGCACACATGTAACAAAACTTCCTTTATTAAGTATTGGATAAAACCAACTTAAAACCAGAAGATATCACTGTAAACTGCATAAACTGCAGATTGTTTTAATTTACAGAATGTCAATTACAAGTTTCACCTTGGCAACGATGATGCACATGGCAATTCGATTTGAAATTAGTAAAAGAATTGAAACGATACCATGATCGCCCCTTTAATTCAATTTTTATTGGAAGGAAGATCCTGTAAGAATATTACCTCAAGGGTGCAGATTAGTCAAGCTTGAGTTAAGCTTTTAGAAACTTCAAGCTGGAGCTCAGCAAGCTGGTAAAATTAAGCTCAAACCCGAGCTCAATTTTCAAAAAAAATATATGTACATGTAATTGATAATTAAATAAATTTTATCTTTTAAAATAAATCTATTTTCCTTTATCATCCTCATCATTATTATTCTTTAATATTACCAATTAATTAATATATCATGTTCAGTTATTTTTATAGTACATAATAATTATAATTAGTAAAATGACAATATAATTTCAATAGATATTTTTATTTCAATATTACTAATGACTATATGAGAGAATATCAATCAATCTCACTTTGTTTGTTAATGCAAATACAAATACTATTCATTATTTCACTATTATTAATAATGAATTAAATATTTAAAATAGAAAAATAACAGCTTGCATGTTTTAGAGCACCTATATCTGAGTTCGAGCTCGACTCATTAAACATCTCGAGCTCGAGTCCACCTTACTCAAGTAAACTTTGTTAAGCTCATGAGTCAGCTCGACTCGTTTAACATCTCGAGCTCAAAGTTTCAGCCTTACTCAAGCCGACTTTGTTAGACTAATGAGTCAGCTGGACTCATTGAACATCTTGATTTCGAGCTCAAGTTCAGCCTTACCCAAGCCAACTTTGTTAGACTTATGAGTTGGCTAGACTCATTGAACATCCTAATTTCAAGCTCAAGTTCAGCCTTACTCAAGCTGACTTTTTCAGGCTCACGAGTCGGCTCATCTCATCTCACGTTGCAAATTTTACCAGACCTCCATTATATAGAGAAATTTTAAATGTATATACCAATAAATCATAATTGATCAGGATGGGAGAAAGAAAAAAAGGAACTACCTTTGGCATGCTAGTAAGAGGTGGAAGCTTATCAAAGTCAATTCCTTCATCCAGTTGTTTCTCTTTTTCATTACTTAATATTTCAGAGTACTCTTTGTTTGAATTTTTGTAGTCATTTCGTGGAGTGGACGAACAATTTTCCTTCCCCCATTGTTGGCCCTTCTTCTTGCTAGTAATTCCATTCCACTGGAAAGCTCCCTGATGGAAAGCCACAGATTTGTCCTAGAAAAATGGCACCAATTTGAGTGAGAAACATCAAAAGAAAACATTAAACGAAGGGCAAAAGGCTCAGGAAAGAGTATCATTATCTTTACTTTAAAAATAATAAAACAACCTCTGCAGGAATGTCCCTCTATTCGCACAACCCCACCCCATAATTTTTTAAAGAATGATACTCATATGGAAAAGAAGATGGCGCATCAAATTATGATATTGTATGCATAAAGAAAAGAGGTGAAATGAGAAAAGACGGCTACAACATTGTGTATATAGACCCCATATTTTTGTTACTGAATAAACTGTTCATGAGAGTAATCAGTTATGCTCGACTTGATGAAGCCTTGCCGAATCTTCTCCATCCACACGTACATCAAGAGCCAGCTCTAAAGCAAAAGTACAGAGGCTCATATTCCATGTAACAAACTCTCAGAAAAAACAAAACAGAATTCTTATTTAACCCTCATCTGAAACCTGATGACCACAGCGCTAGTGGGAAGAACAGTGTGATCCCAAATAGTCCATACCAACCCATTTGGCAGCTTAATTATTAACCCACAAATTATAGCTTAGGGAAATAAAATTTCCTTATAGGCTGACATCCTATGCCTTGCATACCCGTCTGCCCCAGGGCACCCCTAAAGAAAACAAAAAAGGAGAATATAGGCTGGAAGAAGTCTCTTAAGTCCTCGAGCAAATAAATTTCATGACGATGGTCCTAACTCAAGAAGGGAAGACAAAAGAATGCAAATGTTGATGTAACCAACATTCAAATATACATAATGACACTCACTGAAGATGCGTGGTTTTGCTGGACAGCTTTTTCTGCATCAACCAAAAAGAATTCATATGTAAGAAATCTGCAATATCACAGAGTGGTATCATGCAAATCCAAGAGGGAAACAGGAGACTTGATTCCCAAGAAAGCACGTGAGAAGAAAAAATTGATGAAAAGTCATCTTAAAATAGTTTTATAGGAGTGGTTATTTGTCATTGCTTTCATGACAGATTTGAAAAAATTGATGAAAAATCATCTAAAAATAGTTATATAAGAGTATTTACTTGTCATTGCTTTCATGACAGATTTGACAGATTGATGAAGTTGATGCACGAATAGGATATGCATTGACTTCTGTCCACAGTCAAATAGGTCCTCTCAATGTGAAGAAACATGAAAAAATTTAACACACCATGCGATTCTACGGTAATAACTTTAGCAACAAAAGAGAGAAGAAAAGTTCAAAAGAATGTTTATCCTCTCGGGAACCAAATCTGTAAGCCAGCAAAAAAATTTGTTAATTTCAAAAACTTTAGTGAATCATAATTCTGTCATTCACCAAATTGCATGAATAAAGATTTAGATCAACTAAAAGCATCAAAATCTCATATGCATATACATTGGAAAACACAGATATGCATAGACAGAAAGCAGGACCTTTCCCCAAAGGCTCAAAGCGGATGTGTCCTGGCCTTATTACAATGGGAACAACTTCATTCTCCTCGTCGCTTTCTTGATTTAATTGCTCAGATGCATTGCAATTTTGATTTGAATGTTCTTGTACACCATCACTTTTTTGACCTGGCTGTTCTTGTACATCACCCTGTTTCTGGTTTGGCTGCTCAAGTCCATTACCATTTTGAGTTGGCTGCTCATCTCCATCACCATTTTGATTTTGTTGTCTATGCATATCACCATTTTGATTTTGCTGTCCATGCACATCACCATTTTGATTTGGGTGTCTAAGAAAGTGATAATTTTGATTTCGTTGTTGACGTTTTTTGCCCTTAACATTCCGATTGTTTTGAGGAGATAGTTTCCAATGGAGCTGAACATTGAAGAACTTGCATCAATACCAAGCAATCAAGGGCGACAAAAGATAGCCCACAAACAAGATAACTCACTAGTCCTTTTGGTTGTCCATCCTTCTCATTTCTTTCAGCATCAGCTTGGTGCGTTTTCCACTTTTGCTGTAAGATTGAGGAATTCAGCTTTCTGTTTCAAGATTGACAGGAATTAAGAAAGTCTGATCACTAACCAGTCCTTTCAATTGACCATCCGCCTTTTTTCGTTCAGATTTAGCTTGGTCTTCTTTCCAATTCCGCTGCAAAATTAGGCGTATCAGAGTTTTGACAAACTTTAGATTACTGGTTTTGGGGGGTCAGTCTCATGTAAATATTTGACAGCTTACAAGACCCTCTGATTCGCAGGTTGCATTTTGCTTCTGAATTTTTGCCATTTCCCGCAACCAGCGCCTTTTGGCATACTTCCGCCTAGCACTTCTACTTGGAACCTGGAAATGGTCAGGGTAAATATCCATATAGTTTTTCAGGATAATTTATAGAGAATAGGCTGAGAAACAAGAACCAACGGTCACAATGAAATATTTCACAAATTGAAACTGACTAATACAAAAGGTAATTATGTATCACCTAAATAATTTGTAGACTGTAGAATCTCAATTATCCAAATGGAATTTGCAGAGCATCTCACATCCACAATGCCCAAAATGGATATCTTAAGTAAAATAATTAATAAATGACTCCTAGAAGCATATGCTGGTGAAAGTAGAAAAAAGATTTACATGAAAAATGCATTAATGTATTTTGTTCAGCAAAAGATATTAACAAACACAATAAAAGAACAGTTTACAGCTTACAAGACCAATATATTTTCCATCAATATTTTCAAGGAGATGACCTTTTTTGTTTCTTTAGGGACAACTTTGGCATCCTCTGTCTCTTTGCCATTCTCTTGAAGTTCAACGTTTCTGCAGAAATGTATCAACGACGAATATTTGAAAAAATTAATAAGGATGGAGAAACAAATAATAATTCCAGAGTAAAAGATATCATATATGGTCAAGCATTTTCAAAGAAAGGAGAATAAGAACAAGAACAGGAAGAAATCCATGCATGTGCTAATCAGCAGTTTAACATAATTCTAATAACCACTGGATCCAATTAATAAATTCTAGAAATTTTGAATATTCTAATCTCGAAAACCATCCGCACAAGCTCAAGAATCTTTAAGACATTTCCTTCTCATTCTCTTTATGCAAGGAAATTTTATAGAATCTCAGAAGGGGAGATCTTTAAAAACATATTCATCTAAACCTCAAGTTTTGCTCTTTTATAAGCAACTTCAGTCTTCATATTCTTTTCCATAAAGAAAGCATCTTATGGTTTTTAAATTACTTAAATCCTCTTTCTATTTTTTTATTCGATTAATATAAAAAAATATTTTCTCCAATCTCTATTAGACTATTGAAATTTTATTTCCACTATTTTAGTTAATACTTAATCCCCTGTTAGTTGTTCAAAGTTATTAGTTATTCCTCGACTTTCATCATTATCCTTTGACATAGTTAAGAAGCTCTGAAAATTTTCATCTCCAATGTAGAATCCTATTAAAACGAAGGGCACCGTTAACAGATAAATCTTCTCAATACTTCACCCAGCATTGGGGTTCAATTTTCCATGTCTCAGTTAAAGAACCATTTTTACTTGACCAAAATGTTCTTTCATTAAAAGGAAAATCATATTGAATCCAGAAAGGAACTAGCCAAGCCATCATTTGTCTGCAACTCAAAATGTTCCTCTGTCCCCATATATCATGGAAAGTACAACAGCCTGAAACGGGTGGTAAGGGGTTGGATATAACAACATACAAGGAGGGAAATTGAAAAGGACAACAATTCATATTTTAGGTTAGCTTTTCAAAAGAGTGTTCATCATTCCTCTATCTGGGTTGCAAGAGCACATAAATGTTTAGGACCCTCCAAAAAAATCTGTTGAGGCCTTAATGTTCCAAAATTCTCTCATGTTTCCAACTAAAGCAATCTTAATTTGTAGCACCACTGATCCTGTTAGCGAGTAGCAACTGTGTCATGAATAAGTTATATCAGTAGAGTTGGCAAAGGAAGAAATCACTTGGACTTTTTTATTAGAGTTTGTTAGTTTATTGACATGTCAATATAATAGCAGGTTTGCCAGATGTAAAAAATTTTTGTACGTAGTATTTTAATCATTCAAATAAAACAACTAAAGGACAGTGAGAAGAAAAAAAATTCCCAGAAAGGAAAATTAACTTCAGCACAAGCCTACCGCCTCACGCCAGGTACAGCCACATGACTCTTGTTACTCAATTTAGCATTTTCTTCATTGTTTTCCGCATTATCTTCAGCAATTAAGTCATCCTTTTTCTCCTTATAAGAAAGGCTCTTCTTTCTTGTAAGCCCTCCACCTTGAAGAGAGTTCTCAGAATTGTCTGCGTAAACATCGTTTCCAACATTTCCAATAGCCTCAGGACAGTGTTTCTTCTTCCTAAAACGAAAAAGAGCATTTGAAATCCACAAGGCCATCAAGATCATAGAGTCTAAGCATAACTGTATGGTGCATATTCAAGCAAAAATCACATAAGAAGCAGCCCGACACATACTTAGAGCCTTGGAGTTTCTCTGCTGCTTTTCTTTTTCGATTTTTAGGATCTGCATTTCCACCTGAAGCATTTTCCAAATCTTCCAACAATTCATCTTCATCATCCTCTTCTGGGTCATTACTCTCATAACCACCTTTTTCTTTCTCAAACTCTTCATTCGCCAAAAGCAAGACACCATTATTTACAGGTTGGTTCTCTACATCTTTCAATTCCTCAACTTCATTTGCAGCAACATTTCCTACTATAGATAAAATGTCTCTTCTCTTCCGTACTCTGATTCCATAAACAAAAGTTGATAAGTCAATCATATCCTTCTCAGCATATATGCTCACAAAAGTATGAGCCCTTTCTATATTATTTTAGCATGTACAATCCAAACTAACCTGATAATTTCATTATCCTTTAAAATGCTGGTAGATTCAAATGGTGGAAGCACAAAGCTGGATATCTGCCAAATGGTATATAGAAATAAAACATAAATTCAATGTTGAAGTCATTAGATATCTTTAGCTCAAAATACTTTCTTCAAATCCAAATCCTTGAATCCAGACAAAACATTAGATTCTTTGGTAATATATGTAAATGCATGGACTTCTTGCAAAGTAGTCAAAGATATACATCTTATCAATCCGCGAGAAAATATGAACGCAAAGGAGATATGATAAGCAGCACATTTACATTGCCAAAAAGAATCCAGGACATAATCAATCAAGGCAAAAGAGTTCTATAAAAGAAATTTCTATTATAAGGTAGAATCAGATACACATTCTCGGCAACCGAACAAAACCCAAAACATTAATATCAAAAGGAAAGAAACTGTGGATCATCCGCCGCACCCACCCACCCCCCCCCCCACAAAAAAAATTCGATATAAATTTTAAAAGGGTTAAATGCACATGCAGAAGGTAAAATCAAAAAAGTGAGGTTTTTACTGAGAGAAGAAGGCCATTAGGGCAGGATTGGTGGAGTTGGAAAGCGTGGAGCAGATGAGTCGCTACGTCGGAAACGGTGAGGTGTTGTGGGGGTTTCAACAGAACCCAGCTGCGATTCAAGCCATCCGCTTTCTGGGCTTCGCTTAAAATGTCATCATCTTTGAATACCAGTCGAATTCTTTTGCTCTCCTCCATCGCCCATGCAAGATTTCCCAATTCTCTCTCACTACCGTTCTTTGGGTTGGTGTGTAGTCGTAGAGTTGAAATGAGAAATGGGGTTCTTAAACCCTCGGACAGAGAGACGGACAGGTGGACTCCCAAAAACCTCTTCACTGTCGCTTTAGGCTGTGTTTGGAAAAATGGAAAAAGGTTTTGCTATGGCTTTGTTTTTTGTGAATTCGGGCATTTTGCCAAAATAATTTTTGGGAAGTGAGGTTGGGAAATATGATAATTATTTATTTGTATTTTGGACGGTAAATAGAGAATAAATTGAAAAAAAATTATTTATTTATTAATATTTTGAGAGAAAACAAGATATCACATTCATAACTTTTTGATTTAGTTAGTAGGGAGAAATGGATATTTTAAAAGTATTTATATATATGCATATATAGATTAAATGAGTGATGGTATATGTATATATATCATATATATAATATGAAGAGGACAATTTATGACAAGTTGTATAGTATTGGGGAATGTATTAGATTGTGAAGAGTAAAGGTATTTTGATGAATGAATTTTATATTTTGAAAGTGGGATTAAAAAATGTGTATTATTTATTTGTTTAAATTTTGAGAGTTAAAAAAATATATTGAGAATTTGTAAACAAACAAGCCCTATGTGTTCCCTGGTCCCAAGTCCCAACAAGGTAGGAAACTAATTAAGGTTCAACCGAGTTTCAAACATATTTTAAAATTTAATATCCTGCCCAAAAGTTTCTAAAAATTTATAGTTAATGGAGTATCCTAATATTCTTCAAATCAAATGATTGATTGATTATGTGGTCATAGCGGCCTCACATTTATATATATTAAATACAAAATTTGCATCCTAACAAACTTTTTTATGCGTGTACATATATAAAGAAATATTCATATTTTCTTCAAGTGATAAGTAATTTTTAATGAAATTTAAAATTAATACATTCTTTCCTATTAATAATCTTACATCAATATGTCTTCACAAATCTTATTCTATGAAGAATTATTTTAATAGAAATCTGCAAAACTAGGACAAAGGTTTGATGATTGTCAACTAAATTGCAGGGCAAATAAGATTACTTTCTTGAAATAACTAACAAACAACAAAAGCCATCTTTCTATTAATATAGATGATATTCACAAAATATTTGTTAAATCCGCAAATTTGGCATTAAACTCAGAAAATAAAATCAAAGAGAGTCAAAGACAATAAACTATTTTTCCAATTGATAATTTATCCCACTACTACTGGTGTTTCAAAAATATGAATAGATCTTATCAACTCAAATACAAAAGATTTGTAAATATATGCTTCGTCACCACTTTATGAAAAGTCACTAGGCATGATTATATTAAATATTTGCAACTGGGCTTGTGAAATAAAACTCTCCCCCTTAGGGGTGTAAACGAGTCGAGTCGTACTCAAATCTAGTAAGCTCAAATTTGACTTGTCTATCAATTTGCGAGCTCGAGCCGAGCTTGATCAAGCCTAAACAGCCAAGCTCAAGCTCAACTTATTAGAATAGACAAAGGCTCAATGAACCTTATCGAGCTTGACTGAATAAGACTTGTCATAGAGAAGCAGAAAAGCCCGATTCATATAAGTTCAGATGAGCTCGAACTCGTATATGTTTGAATTATCTCGAGCTCATTTAGACTCAAAACAAAATCTATAATGATAAATTTTTTAAATAATTTTGTTATATATTTTCCTAAAAATAAAAATCAAATTATTATTATTAGTAGTAGTAGTAGTAGCAGTAGTATTAGTAGTAGTAGTAGTAGTAGTAGTAGCAGTAGTAAATTGCAAAAAGAACCCCTGTATTACTTCTTATTATCAAAACTCCCCCTGGGATATGAATTTAAGCAAAAAAACCCTCATGTTACAATATCAATTGCTCACCGCCCCCCCAACAGCCATTTATCCGTTCACTAGGTGCATATTGATGAAAATACCCCTATGTAATTACATGATTTTTATTTCCCATTTTCTCACTAATCATTACGAACTCCTCTGCTTAAATTAGGGCTAATAAATGAATTTCTCCCAAATTATTTTTTTATAAATTTTTCACCTTGCATGCGACAAAATTTAAATTGGAAATAACCTAGAAGATTTGTGAATATCTATACAATTAATTGATGACCTAGCCTTTTCTCTGTTGATACTAGCATTCAAATATATACTTTTTTCTCAAGGGATGTTATACTAATTATCTAATTATAATAATAGTTGCTACCATAAAGATCTCCAGCATGAAGATTATGATCAGTGTTGTGAAAAAGTTTATATAATATATTATATTAATTGAGAATACTTAAAATTACAAAATATTACTAATCCAAGTATAGTATAATAATGCATAAAATCCCTTACATCCCTAGTGTATTGTTGACAAAATATATCGAGACAAAAGTATTCTAAAAAGTTAATTATAATGATAATTTAATTATTATAATATTAGTAATAGAATTAATTCTCAAGTATTATATTTTTCCTAGTGATATAGGGTGGCCCAAGCACCTCGGCCCAAACCAAGCTGGTCCAGAGACGCAGCGCCAAGCTCAATTTTACATCCGAAGCCCATAGGCGCGGTCGACTTCTCGCTAGACCCACGCCCCTGTCACAAGAAAGGCGTCTGGTCGACCTTGTCGACTAGAGAGGTCGACACAGTACAATACACTGCCTCTGCATTAAATGCACTGACATGCGGCATGCCTCTACATTAATGGCGCATGCCGCCCCCTTACCGTCTGACGCAGCAAGCGCTTCAACAGTATACTCCTCTGCCTTAAAGCCTGGAAAGGTGGCCACCTGGAGTGGCAAAAGAAAGGGAGTTGGCCAATTGCCCCTCAAACAAGGACAAGGGCCCTCCCTACTCAACAGGGGCACCAAAGACAAATCCCCAGATGGAGAAGGCTATAAATACCCCTATTCTAACTTTTTAAAAATATGCTCTAATATATACAAAAAGCCTATACTCTGCTGCTCTGATTATCTCGTCGACCCATACTGACTTGAGCGTCGGAGGGCCTAAGCCGAGGGCTCCTCAGCTAGCCTGACGTTTGCTGGTGATTGCAGGATTCAACCCACTTGATCAAGCATATCGACCCAAGAGGTCGAATTCCACCCAGTTTCCCAGTTGGACCAGTACATAACAAATCGAACCCTCATCATTTGGCGCCGTTTGTGGGAAACTTTGAATCCTCTATCGAAAAATGGTGAACAGCAGGCGAGCTCCCTCTAGGAGAGAAGAAAATAGGCGGTCTAGCTCCCCTCCCCTTTGACATCTTCCAGAACCAAATGCCCAAGGAACCAGTGCCCAACCTGAGCCTCTGGTCACGTTGACGATGCCCCAGTTAATACAACTCATTAGCGAACAAATTTCGGCACAAATTTCTGCCCAACTCTTAGCCGCGTTGAATCAACACGCCATACAACCGGAGCCGGCGGCCAGTGCCACGCCCCAGCCTACAGCCTCGGAGAGAGGACGGCCTGAGGAGAACTCTCAGCGACCAGAATCTCGAAGGCCCCCATCGAGAAAAGAACTGAGCCCAGGCCGTTTTCCCAGAGAAATGGCCCGTCCCCCGCCGCGAGAAGAGGTAGCAGATTCTGTTGACCACGGTGTCCGGCCCCTTCGAGCCCCGTAGCGCAATAGGGTCGAACGTTCAAGATTCCAACCGGGCAGAAATGCGTCTCAAGAGGACCAATAGGAGTGGGAGGAGGTATCCCACCAAGTACAGCAGCTGAACAGGCGCCTTGGCGAGATCTCGAGGAGGAACGTAGAAAGGACTCTCCAACCAGACGGACAACAGAGGTTCCGTAGGGAGCTAGACTCGCCATTCGTCCAAGAGATCATTGATGAACGTATTGCCGTCGATGCCAAGATCCCAACTGAACTGCCAAGGTATGACGGCTCAACAAACCCAAATGAACATTTGCTGCAATTTGAGCACATGATGCAACTGCATGGACACAATGAGTACATCCATGCGAAGATGTTGGTAACCACATTCCAGGGAGTAGATCTCGATTGGTTTGTGAAGCTTGAACCGGCGTCTATATTCTCATATGACCAGCTGTGTGACAAGTTCTTGCATCAATTCGCAAGTAGGAGAAAAGCCAAACTCCCACATACACATTTGCATACAGTAAAGCGGAACGAAGGAGAGTCCCTCCGTGGTTTCTTCACCAGATTCAACACGGAAGTGTTGAAGATTGATAGCCCGAGGATTGAATTCTTGATTGATGTACTTTTCTTGGGCCTAAAACATAAAGAATGTGCAAATGTGCTCGTGCGCGAATAGCCCAAATCGATGGAAGAGCTTCTTGACCTCGCAGAGAGGTATATGACCCAAGAGGAGATGAACAAGCTGAAATATGGTAGCCTAGAAGTCGACAGAAAGAAAAATGGAGAGAAAGATGACCGCCAAGTCAGAGAGGGGCGACGTTCCCTGATAAAATGTTTCCACGACTACAGTCCACTCAACCTCCCAAGGAAGGAGGTGTTGTTCGCCATACAACATGAGAACCTACTCAAGAAACCTAGAAAGATCACAGAAATCGAAGCCATGAAAAAATTAAAGAAATACTGTCATTTCCATAGGCAGAAAGGACACGACACGGAAGAGTGCTTCAACTTGAAGGACGAGATTGAAAGACTGATTAGACAAGGCCATCTGAAAAAATTTGTTGAGGAGAGCAGGTCAGGCGAGAAGAGGGTAGGACTGACCAGACTCCCCGTAGAGAAAGGATGGCCAACCCGATGAGAGAAAAAAAAGGGAAAAGACCCGCCTAAGATCCCATCCTGCCCGTTCGAAGAGTCATTGACATGATTGCGGGAGGCCCCACTAGAGGGGATTCCAGGAATGCAAGGAAACAAACACAAAGACGGCTCGAGTCGACTAAACCAACCAAGCTAGAAACAGTTTTCCAACTCTCAACTAGTACCGAGCCAATCTCTTTCAGCGACTCAGACCTCGACCATATGAAGAACAGGGAAGTCGACAAAAAAATAGACTATCCCATGGTGGTAACCTTTGAAATTTTTGAAATTGCCAACTTCATGGTTAGAAAGATATTAGTCGACAATAGCAGCTCCGTGAACATCATGTTCTTGTCTACCTTGAATAGAATGAAATTGGGGGAACTAAAGTTTGATCCAGTTAGAACACCGCTGGTCGGATTTGGTGGGTCTGAGATCATCCCAGAAGGATCTATCAACATTTCCACAACATTTGGACAAGGCTCCCGGAGCCGAACATTGATGATCAACTATTTGGTGGTCGACGCTCCATTTGCATACAACGTCATCGTGGGCCGACTAGCCCTCAATGACTTCAGGGCCATCATCTCCACTTACCACATGAAGATAAAATTCCCGACCCCAGCAGGAGTAGGGGAACTCTTATGCAACCTCAAGGACACATGGCGCTGTTACACCATTTCCATCGATTCCAACGAGCAGAGGAAACGACCTCAATTGAAGCCCTTGGGGGACGCCCCAGTAGTGAAACCAGATGAGGGACCTTCATCTAAGAAGAAGAAACTGGAAGATACCTGGGTCGAGCTTGTCGGGGAGTTCAAAACAATAGAGCTCTAACCTGGAAACCCCGACAAAAGCACCAGGGTTGGGAGTGATATGGGAGACCTATTGGAATGCCTCATGGTCGACTTCCTCCGACGCAACATTAATGTGTTCGCATGGAAAGCTACAGATCTCCAAGGAATCGACCCCAACATCATTGTCCATCGACTCAACATAGACCCAGCTCACAAGCCAGTAAGACAAAAGACAAAAACCTTCAACGTTGAGAGGTCCCAAATCATTGAGGAGGAGGTTAGCAAGCTCTTAGAGGCAAGATACATTGTAAAAATTCAATACCCTTCTTGGCTTTGTAATGTTGTACTTGTCCCTAAGAATGAGGGAAAATAGAGAATGTGTAATGTGTAATGATTTCACTGATTCAAATAAAGCTTGCCCAAAGGATCCTTACCCCTTGCCTTGTATATATTTATTAGTTGATTCTACTGCTGGATGTGAATTACTTAGTATGATGGATGCCTTCCAAGGCTATTATCAAATATTTAAGATACCTGAAGACAGAGACAAAACCTCTTTCGTCGTCCCCAGCGGAGTATATTGCTTTTTAGTCATGCCTTTTGGACTAAAAAACGTAGGTGCAACATATCAAAGATTGGTCAATTTTATGTTCAAGAATGAGATCGGGAATCTATGGAAGTCTATGTCGACGACATGATTGTCAAAATCGAAAAGGCCGAGGACCACCTAGTCGACTTCCGCAACACCTTTGCCATATTAAAGGCCTTCGACATGAAACTCAACCCTAACAAGTGTTCTTTTGGTGTACGTGGGGGCGAGTTCCTCAGATATATGGTTGGTCAGAGAGGGATCGAGGCAAATCCTCAGAAGATCCAAGCAATTCTGGACATTGCCCCACCTCGCACAGTTCGCAAAGTCCAGTGTTTGGTCGGAAGGGTCATAGCCCTCAGTAGATTCATAGTTCGACTGGCCAACAAGAGCCTACCTTTCTTCAAAATCCTCAGAAATGCCAAAAAATTGGGTTTTCAGTGGACTCAGCATTGCGATCAAGCTTGGTAGAGCTCAAAAAGTACTTGTCTTCACCACCCATGCTCGCCAAACTCGATATGGGAGAAGTGCTACAGCTTTACCTAGTTGTATCCTCTGCCTCGATTAGTTCAGTATTAACATCGACAAGAGAAGGGACTCACCGTTCTATGTATTATTGCAGCAAGGCTTTGCATGGGCCCGAACACAATTATTTGGAGATCGAGAAGTTTGCTCTAACCCTCGTTACGGCGGTCCGGAAGCTACGACCTTACTTCCAGTCCCATGCAATTGTGGTGTTAACGAATTAACCATTAAAGCAGGTGTTGTCAAAGCCCGACACTTTCGATCGACTCACCAAATGGGCCATCGAGCTTGAGGAGTTCGACATCACATTCCAACTGCAGACAACCATAAAAGCACAAGTCCTGGCCGACTTCATCGTCAAAAGACTCGACCTACCGATGCAAAATGTTGAAAACACCTCGATATAGACCTTGCATTTTGATGGATCTGCAACCACATCAGGAGGCGGAATAGGTGTATCCCTCCGTTTCCCACTTGCCGAGGAGTATGATTCCGCAATAAAACTAGACTTCCCGATCACCAACAACGAAGCAGAATATGAGGCTCTCATCGCATAAATGCGTATGGCCGCAACTCGCGGCATCGAGCAACTTGCAGCTTTCACTAATTCCCAGCTGGTCGCGGAGCAGGTAGAGGGAAATTTCGAGGCGAAGGAGCTCAAAATGACTCAATATCTGTCAGAAGTATGATAATTACGACAATCATTCAGGAGCTTCACCTTGAGCTAAGTCCCCCGAACAGAGAATGAACGAGCAGACGCGCTCTCGAAGCTAGCCAGCTCGGCGAAGGACACCAGAGAGAGAACCATAACATTTTTAGTGGACGACAAGCCCTATGTCACTGCCACCAATCATAACCTCATCGGGTGCCTCGAAGAGACAGCCCATTATTGGCAAGAACCAATCAAGCTTTACTTGACTCAAGGGACCCGCCTACCGATGACAAGGAAGCCCGTAGGCTTAGAGGACTGGCGGCCAAGTTCGCACTAGATGAACATGGACAGCTCCATAGGAGGTCAATATTAGGAGCCCTACTGAAATGCCTAGCACCCGATGAGGCGAACAAAGCACTGCAGGAGATACACGTCGACATCTGCGGAACCATTCCGGCGATCGATCTTTAGCGCACAAGGTTGTCCGTTACGGTAATTTTTGGCCCACCTTATTGCAAGACTTAGTCAACTTCGCTAGAAAGTGCCCGTCGTACCAAATCCATTCGAACATTCTGTACCAACCAGCTATATCGATGGTCAACGTCCAGATCACATGGCCATTTGACCAATGGGGGATTGACATAGTTGGATCTCTCCCGAAGACGTCAGGCCAGCATAAGTTTATCATAGTGGCGGTCGAATACTTCACTAAATGGGTAGAAGCCAAAGCAGTTCCGAAGATCACCGACGCGACCATCAAGAGTTTCATTTGAAAAAATATAATATATCGATTCAGGTTGCCTAAAGTCCTAATCTCCGATAATGGCACTCAGTTTCAAAGCAAGAACACGAGGAAGTGGTGCGAAGCCTTGGGAATTACCCAACACTTCACTTCGATGGGAAATCCCCAGTTTAATGGCCAGACCGAGGTCACAAACAGAACTGTTCTCGACCACCTCAAAACTCGAATAGCAGGGACGGGGGCTAGTTGGGCAGACAAACTCCCAGGGGTGCTTTGGGCTTACAGGACCACACCTCGAACAACCACGGGCCGCAGCCCGTACAATTTAGTCTACAGGTCCGAAGCAGTAATCCTATCCGAGTTGATACAGCACACAGCTCGAGTAATCCACTATAATCCGATCAGAAATGTATCGAAAAGGACTATGGACCTAATCACTATTGACAAGTAAAGCCACATAGCCTACAACACGATGCAGCGATACCGTGCAAAATTGGCGGAACGCTATAATAGGACAGTACGACCCCAGAGCTTCAAAGTGTGCGATCTCATTCTCAAGAAAGTGGAAGTGTAAAAAAATGTGGGAAAACTTGACCCAAAATAGGAGGGACCTTACTCAGTGATTAAAGTGTCCAAAAACAATGCCTACCGACTAACAGATGCGACATGTCGCAAACTACTATGACCTTGGAATGTAGTAAACCTGAAAAAGTTTTATGCCCGAAGTCAACAAAGTTGGCTTCATGCCGCCAAGTTGAGGCTTATTAGCTAAGACCACAAAATTGACCCCGTAGTTGACAAAGCTAGCTTCATGCCGCCAAGTCGAGGCTTATTAGCCAAGACCATAAAGTCAACCCCGTAGTCGACAAAGCTGGCTTCATGACGCCCAGTCGAGGCTTATTAGCTAAGAACACAAAGTCGACCGCGTAGTCGACAAAGTTGGCTTCATGCTGCCAAGTCGAGGCTTATCAGCCAAGACTAGACATTCGACTCAGCAGTCGATAAAATTACCTGAACTTTACCACTCATGATACGAAATCGACTCCACACTCGATGACGACCATGAATGAATCTCGCAAAATACAACACTGCGAACATGCGACCATAAATTTATACGCGCAAAACAATAAAGACTATGGTCATCACACATTAAAGAGCATGGTCATTAGCATGAATAGTCCAGAGTAAAAGCGAAAAACCATGGTAATTGCACATCAAATCATTAAAGCATCCGTTTATACAGTAGCATAAATAACCCAAAGTTCAAACGCCTCATCGAGGCGTGGTAATTACATATTGAAAAGCAAGAATGAACAAAAACTTCAGCTGGAGCCAACATCCTCTTCCTCATCCTCCCGAGCAACCTCCTCACCAGCCTCTCGAGCACCCTCCTCATCGGTCGCCGAGGGCTCGAGCATAACAGTAGAAACAAGCACAGCAGCGATTGCCGGTTCAAAAGGACCAGCGGCATCGAGCAGGAATCGCCTGTTGGGAGTGGGAAAATATGCTGCTACATTGGCCTTTCTCTCCTTGATCTCGAAGGCGAAGTCACCAGTGAACTCGAACTCCTGGGCAACAGACTTCAATTTCTGCGTGACCTCCGCTTGCCTCCTCTGCTCATCGGTCAGCGAATCCAGGGGAGGAGCCTCTTCCACCACAGCGGCCTCGACAACTGATCCCTCGACCCTACCCCTAGTCTCCGGGTAAGGTTGCAGCTGCTCGTCGAGCAAATGACTAATGCGGCTCCTATCTTCTGGTCGAAAACAGTAACCCAAAAGTTGCAGCTATTTAATGGCCTTCTCGAAAGAGCTCCGGGCGTCGTCAAAGGCAAACACCACGCTTGCATCCTGGAATGTCGAGCTCAGCATAAACTGTTGTACCGCCTCCCGGCGTACCAGTGGCAGTAGGCGATCGAACTCGACTCGTGCCTCGTCTAGAGCTGCATTCCGACCTGCAAATTGACCAGAGTTCCAAGCGACTTGCCCATCCAACTGCAGTTTCTTCACCAGCCCGTCCATCTTTATCCTCTCTTGGACAACTAGGATCACTTGCTCGTCCTTTTGCTCGAGGTCCTTCATCAGTTGCCCGACCTGCCTCTCTAGCTCGTCGACTCTCATCTACGAAGACTCGAGCTAAGCCTTCAGAGTTTCCGTGTCCACACCAGCCTCCAGCTGCTCCCGATCCATCAAGGCCAGCTCCGACCTCTGATAAAAATTGTACCCCAGCTAGCCGACCTGAAGGATAATGCTATTAGATACTCGATCAGCGTGTAATGATATAATAATAAGCAAGGAAGCCTTACCATGTTGGCATGATAAGCCAACGCTAGAAGAGCCGCATCCTGGCTCAGCCCCATAATCTTCTTTTGGTCAGCCACGAACTGACCTGCTAGCAACACCTTCAGAGGGGCAACTCCCGTCGGCCCCGAGGTCTCCATAGAAAGGGAGTTATGCATGGGCATGCCCGGTTCCGTCCCGAACCGAGGAGAAGGCAGCTTGGGCAGATTGAACAACAAGTCATTCCCGCGCGCCCTGAAGAGATCATCTCTGGTCGGAGGACTCAACCCTCATTTTTTCCCTTTCCCCTTGTCAGTAGCAGCTCTCTTGGGGGCAGGTCCCGCCTGCTCCGTCATCGCCCTCTTCCCCCAACCCGCGGGGCTGCCCCCCGCAGTCACGATTGCTCGACCTGGTGATGGCGTCGAAGAGGGGGTGGGTGCCGCAACCTCCTAATGGGGCGCCTCAATCGCTATGGCTGCTCGTCGAGTCATAGTACCTTGTCATCGTTGCTGGTTTCTTTCTGTTCGCGCCAAAGCCTCCACTCTCGACCTATTCATGATTTCCGCGCGATCTGTTGCACAACATAATAACAAAAGTCAAAATTGATAACAGCAATGAAAAAGCAACAAATTAAAAGAAACACAGTCTACTTAGTCGATCATTCGCAGGCAAATTTAACGGAACTGGCGATAACCCAGCTAGTACTAAATGCCTCTCTTCGTTAAAAACCAAGGCCTCCATCTGGCCAAATCCGACCAGGTCCCGAACAAAGGTGTTTGGCCAGGTCGGGATAAGGTTCCCTGGCATTTCGACATGCCTCCTCCACCACCTCGTGGAATAGTGAAACCCCCAACCACTCGAACAAACAGGTACTGTTTTTTCCATTCTTGCCCATATGAGAAAGCAGGGGCTACGAGGAACTTACGGTGCAGTCGAGTCGTTAAGTAATAGAAGCCCAACTCGTCGGCGCTACCTGACTTGCGAGACATGGGCAGATGAAAAAGGTTTGAAAAGTTTTCGAAACTGACGGGTTGATTAAACAGATGCATTAAAACAATGAAACTGCAGATGTTGGAAAAACAATTGGGCAACAATTGAGTTATGCACAATTGAAGGCCCCTTAGCAGGTTAACCATGGCACCACTCAGGGGGAACCTAAGACCACATTTAAACGCATCCTCAAAAATAGTTATGCAACTTGTAGGAGGACGATGCATTCGACCAGTCTCCATGGGATTTAGAAGTTCGTATTTAGTGGGGATATGATATAACTGTCTAAGACGTCTCAGGTCAACAGGGTTTATAGTGGACACAATCTCACTGTAGTGATTTAGTGTAAATAGTTGACCTTGCGAAGGAGGAATCTGGCTTGGCCCAGCTTCATCCCCTCGGCGATCGCTACTCGAACTGCTAGAGCTCGAGCTGCTGGAACTGGAATCGTCACTCGACGACCCACTGGACTCCCCAGAAACATATCTAGGCCTATCATATTGGGTGGCCTCACTATCCCCTCCTCGACTACCCTTAGAACTTGATAAACCCAACATGATGTCAAAAATCTAAAGGGCAGAAAGTATAAATGGAGGAACACTTACTGAAATCGAAGAGCTAAAAGCAGAGAACCTTGAATACGAGGATGTTTGGAGAAGCGGTCGACCAGAAGTTAATGTAGTAAAAGTAAAAATGACTGGTTTTACTGCAGATATTTATGGGGTAACAAATGCGGGAAACCAAGAGGCTGTAATAATGTATGTAACCGCCACGATGTAACCACTCCATAAATGCGCCAAACCCTGGTCGATTCTTAAAAAGGGCCATCAAGCTACTTCCCAACGCTTCTTGTCGAATCTTCGTTCAGCCTTGCGAAGTGGGGGAACCCATGATATAGGGTGGCCCAAGCACCTCGGCCCAAACCAAGCTAGCCCAGAGACGCAGCGCCAAGCCCAATTTTACATCCGAGGCCCATAGGCATGGTCGACCTGGGTCGACCTATTTCGACCTCGATTGACTTCTCTCTAGACCCGCGCCTCTGTCACAAGAAAGGCGTTTGGTCGACCTTGTTGACCAGAGAGGTCGACACAGTACAATATGCTACCTCCGCATTAAATGCACTGACGGGCGGCATGCCTCCGCATTAATGGCGCATGCCGCCCCCTTACCGTCTGACGCAGCAGGCGCTTCAACAGTGTACTCCTCTACCTTAAAGACTGGAAAGGTGGCCACCTGGAGTGGCAAAAGAAGGGGAGCTGACCAATTGCCCTTTATACAAAGACAAGGGCCCTCCATACTCATTAGGGGCACCAAAGACAAATCCCTAGGTGGAGAAAGCTATAAATACCCCCATTCTAACTTTCTAAAGGTATGCTCTAATATATACAAAAAGCCTATACTCTGCTACTCTGATTATCTCGTTGACCCATACTGACTTGAGCGTCGGAGGGCCTAAGCCGAGGGCTCCTCAGCTAGCCTGACGTTTGCTAGTGATTGCAGGATTCAACCCACTTGATCAAGCATATCGACCCGAGAGGTCGAATTCCACCCAGTTTTCTAGTTGGATCAATACATAACAAATCGAACCCTCATCACCTAGTAAGATTTATATAGTTCAAACATATATAATGTAATTTTTATTGATCATTTTATACTTATTTAATCCTACATTTTAAAATTTCAAACTATATGTTCAGGGAAATTAAAAATATAGATATATTTAAAAATTAATAAAAAGCACTTGCTATATTTTAAATTGCTTATTACAAATTTAAACAAATTATTATATTTTGATAAAAAAATTGTTCAAAAATTATGAAATATCTATATTCAAGCTTTAAATAAATAATGTAGATAAATAGTTTAGAAAATATAATTGAAACTTATTTTTTGATTGGGAAAAAATAATAAATGTAATATTTTTGAATACTTATCATAAATTTAAATAAATGTCTAAATGCTAATAAATTTCATATTTGAAATTCTTAGATACATTTCAATAAAACTTTAATTATGTAAAAAGAACAATTAATTTAAACAATATAATTAAATAATTTCTTACTTCAAATAATTTCTTTTACTGGGAAGAAACAGAAAAATGAAAAGGAAAAATAATGTTGTCTTCTTCATTGAACCCACTGATAGACGGAATAACCCATGCCAGTTACAATAGTACCTACTAATCACCACCATTGCGCAACACAACTCCACAACCTTCCAGGTCGCCCAGCCCCACACTAGCATTGCAAGACTTCTTCTCTTCGTCGATATAATCATTGGTCGATTCCATAATACTGCGATAATTTGATTTATCGTATAATTGCGGCCATCCCTGCAACTTATCCTCTAATGTATATGTTCCATCTTTATATCCGTTCACAACTGTCACGATGGAACGGCGGTCTCCATTTCGATTTTGAAATCGCCACTCTAGCCGATTCTCACTATTCCGGCGAACCATAGTTCAGAAGCATTGGGATAAGATGGCTCGAGGCCATTTTGAAAGCTTTAAGTCCTAAAAATTTGCTGGGGCTTGGTTTAGATATCTGAATACATGGTGGTGCTGTGCATAGGAGCTTGCTGATCGAAGCTACTGATCAAGCTGTTTACATGGGCTCTTGCTAGCTGCTGTGTTTACCTTTGACAAAGATGATTAGACTATTTCATATATTTTGTTTTGGGAGTCTTGGCTTGCAGAATGCTTATGCTTTAAGCTAACTAATATTGCAAAACTCTTGCTTGCTGATTTGGAGGTTGTTTGTCTTGTTATGAGAATGCTTTGTATGAGAGGACTGGAATGGAAGAGAACGAGAAGAGAAGAATTTACACTTTGTGCAGACGAAGATGTAGGTCTTTTCCACTGAAGAAATTAAAGGTAAATATGACTTTTAACATGGTAAAAATACAACACAAATCTCAAGAACCGCGTGGGTAACACCACTGCTGGGGGTGAACTTGAGTACCATTGACTATTTTTCACAAGGTGTTAAGTTGACAATTAAAATAACATAGGGAGGTAAGTGCTTCCGTCTATTTATAACGGAGTGATCTTTGCAAAAACCTAGATTATAATAATTATAATTATATATATGTGTGTGTATATATAATATAAAAGCTGGCTCACAAGCTTTTCGAGCCGATCGAGCTCGAGCTCAACTCGGCTCAAGTTCGAAACAATCGAGCCAAATACGAACTTTCATCGAACCGTTCTCGAATCGTCTCATCTCATTTACACCCCTACTCCCTCTGAAAGAAATTATTTATCTTTTCTTTTTTTCCACCTATACAAAGTGGCAACAAACGATTTGCGAGTGCTAAATCTTAACAATAATACATACTGAGCTGAAATTGCGTCTGACAAAATCAAGTTCCATAGAAATAAATGATGACCTTTTGCCTGAATCTTAAACTGATCAGATAAGGTTATTCATGCTTTTCATTATTTCTACATTTCAAGGATAGTCTATTTTCAACATTTCTTCTTCTTTCGAAGCAACTTTTTCCTTACTGGTAAACTGCAGCACTTCCAAGCAAAAAAGTCTTGGTTCTTCAAAGCAGAGAGATGATATTAGGGAAGAGGCTTCTTGCAGGCTTGAGCAAAAGACTCAACCTCACCCTCTCTACAGCTGTTTGCACACTATAAGGGGGAGCAAAAAAATTAAGGAAACCAAGACAATTATAACTTATATAGTTTAGAGATGAATGTAAAAGATGTTGATCACCTCCTGCAAGATGCCTCCTGTTACGATGATAAGTTGAAAGACAAAACAGTACTATGCTATTATTTGATTGCATGAAGTTAATGCAGCCCTGGCAATCAACCCAAGATATTTAACCTCCAGAACTACTAATCCATGTAAAAATAGAAGTTCTCAGAGATGTTCATGGTCTATTTGCACGTTTAGTTACACATAGCTAGACAACAGCTTGAATTAGTAGCACCAAATAGCATCCCCTTGGGTCTTTCAAGCTAGTCTTATAGACCCCTGCAAGCAGCGCGATGATGATATGTTAGTTTAGAAAAGAATATATTTTCCAAGGACTAACAAAATAGAATTAAGACATGACAAAAAAGAGCTGAAAAGAATAGAAAATACAGGGGCTGGTAAGTAAAATTATATGAAAGGAAACAGAATATGCATTATGCCACTAAACAAAGCATTCTTCTCATGTTAACTGCTCTCTATGAAACTAATGAGATGGAAATATAGGCATGCCATGAAGCAGCTCCCTAAACAGTGAGTTAGTGCATCATTTGTCCTTTCAAATCAATTGTTAAACAAAACATTTCTCAATATAATTGAAGTGTGTGATACGGATCCTTTCTTCCTACTTCTGTTATCAAGATTGAAACCATCTTTGTCACTGGACCATGAAAAGAATAACAGCACAAAGTATCATGATTTGGCCTTGTAGATGTACAATCTGCAGGATTAATTCCAAGGTTAGAAAGAAGACTTCACAACAATACCAAGGCGGGCAGAGTCGTGAGTCCTTATTGCCATCAATCTTAAATAAATTGATGATAACATTCATCTTCAACCCCTACCTCCCAGCCCTTGGTCTGCTTTAGGAAAAGAAAGAGCAGGTATCTATTAAACATTAAACAATCTTACAGAACAAAATTATTTTCTTTAACATGTTAAAGTTTCATGGATTTGGAAGGATATGGCCTCTGCTAGTCCATCCCATAAGGAAGCAGATGATATGAAATTTTCAATTTATTTTACAAGAGTGTCAAACAGAAAAGAAAAAGAAGGAAAAGACCAAATACAAGACCTAATCAAGAGATGTAATGGCTCATTCTACTGCATCTTTCACTTTATAAAAGTAAAGGAAACAGTTTCATCAGTTACAAAATAATGAAAAATATCTGGATGATTGTAGCCCCCCCAGTTGCTCGACAGAGGAGATTGTTCATCATCCATTAGTTGTAGGACATCCAACATCCACAAATAACTTCCTCAGTATTTGTGTTCATCCTTCATGTCCCTCATTTCTTCATTTGAAAAGGTATGCTTTTAGAAAAAAGATATCTCTTGTGTGTCCACTCCCCAATTTAAAGCAAATTTCTAAGATGGGTAGGACTTCAGCAACTCAAGCACCTCACTTCAAAAAATCCCGAAATCCAATTCAACACAATAAACCAACAAATTCACCTATCTACTGTTTTTTACACTCAGCAGCACAGGCAGATTAACCAGCGATATAAGTAGTTGGAGTCCCCTATAAAGTTGCTATGTAGAAGTTTTTCAGTTGATTGTCCTCAAGTTTTCCACAAATTGTCTAAGCTCCTAAGTCCTAATCCATCAACTCAAACAATCCCAAAATCCAACCCAACACAAAAAACCAACAAATTCACCTACCTACTGTTTTTGACACTCAGCAGCACAGGCAGATTAACTAGCCATGTAAGTAGTTGGAGTCCCCTATAAAATTGCTATGTAAAAGTTTTTCAGTTGATCGTTCTCAAGTTTTCCACAGAATGTATAAGCTCCTAATCCATTAACTATAATATATACAAAAAAGAAAACAAAGTGAACAGACTAAACAAACTCATTTACAAAGAGCTTCAATATGCATAATATATACAGAGTAATGCTTCTAAAATTATATTAGCCTCAATTTAACTGAGATTTCAAACTTGAAGCTACCAGTAACAAGTCAAACTCTGAGTAATATCATTTTTAGTCACAATCCAAGGCTCCAATTCAATCCACTTAATGCAGACAATAATCTAATCCCCTCCTCAATACTACTCCTAAGTAATCCAATCCACCATTCAAGTAACAAATTCTCAAATTTTCACACTGAGAATAGAAGACACCAAGATCCATTTTCTAAATTATATCATATTCAAGACAGTTAATTCTTTTCTTAACACAACGTAGTCACGACCCCCTTTTATTAACTAAAAATGAAAAACCAAAAAGGAAACTATAAACTCAATCATCTCTATCACAATGCTCATTCCAAATCATTTCCTTCATTTTTAAATTAAATACCACAAACAACCAAAGGCCACAATCCCTCAGTTCCACTGCATTTTCCCAAAAAATCAACTAGAAAACACCATCATTATATCATTATCACGATTAATAACATATAACATATGTAACTAGCAACCGTAATCGCATTTCCAAACAAACAATTCAAGATTTTTATTCACTTTACCTGACTTTCTGAACAAGAATCGCTTTGAGCTTGCGGGCGAGGTCCTGTGAGCGAATCTTGCGCTCCAAATTCTTCTTGGCCAAAACCCGCTTCTCGGAATTCTTGATGTGGCAGATTTGTTCGTTCTTTATCATCCGCTCGATCCCGCTAGACTGCATCTTCCTCTGCATCAAAACCAAGGCCTGATCCAAATTGTTGTTCAGAACCTTCACTCGGATGCCCCGACATTGTTGCAGACGAGAGCTGAGCGAGTCTAAAGCCAAGATCGAGGCCCCTCTCTTCGCCGCCGCTTGGATCATTATTTCTGTTGGGCTTTGGTTTTCTAGCTTGCGGGTTCCTCTTAGATTCAGGATTTCAATGGGGTTTCGAGGGTTTTGGCTGGGGTGCCGCAGGGCGTGGGTGGGGTTACTTGTTATACTGTTTTTATTGTTTTTTTCAGATTAAATTCATTTTACTCTGTACCATATAATAGTGTAAAATACCCTCATATATTACTAAAATTTTCAAATATCCCTTCAAAGTCATATTATTTTTTGGGTTAAATTCATTTTACCCTATACTATAAAATAGTTGTCAAATACCCTCAAATATTACTAAAATCTTCAAATATCCCCCTTCAAAATCATATACCGTTAGTAAAATAGTTGACGATGTTAAAATTCTATGGCGAATTACTAATATAACTTTAAAAAATAATTAAATAATATAAAAATCTATGATACATAGCATTTTTTTTCCTGCGTAAACAAATCTATCATTGGCATAAAGAAAAATGTGATTAGAAAGAAACAAGTATATTCAGTTTATTTTTCTTCTCACTCATAAAGAAAATTCTTAAAATATCATCCCAAAAGTAAAAAAAAAGAGCAGACATAAATTTGATGGCGAATACTAAAAGATATGGTGCCTATATGTGGAGGAACAAGTAAATTGATTTTTAACGAGTTATTTGAAGTTAATTGGTTAGAATATCTTAATCTTGAAGCCCTAGAATTTTGGAATTTTTTTCAATTTGCTTTTTCAATTAGAGTTTTACAAAATAATATGATAAATTATAAGTGAAATATAATAAAACCCTAAATATTATTATAGATTTTTTATATCCCAAAACGAATTTGAAAAACTTTAGACAAATAGTTACGAAATAAAGATATGTATAATGGTCTCATGTGTTTTTTCTGCACAAGCAGCATTTATTTTGTTGGACCAATATATTCTATATTAGAGTGGAGTTGTTTAATATTCTTTAGGGAAAAAAATGATTTAATATTTTTGTTGGATTAGGAGTTAGATGGTGCTTTAAGTCCTAAAATGACAGTAACAAAATTGAAGTAAAAAACTTAAGTATTATATAGTAACTCACAAGGGTATTTCGGATATAAAATTTTCTAATGGTCATATGTATAAAGGGAAGATAGTTTTAGTGCCACATCAATCAAACAACAATTACCTTTCTAATGCAAAGAAGTTTGATAGGGATATTTCGAGATTTTGGTAACACATGGGGGTATTTGACACCTATATGATAGTACAAGGGAGTAAAATAAATTTAATCATTGTTTTTTTTTATTCAATATATTGTTTTTATTTGTTAGTACACCCCCTTAAACAGCTAAGGGCTTGTTCACTTGTATTTTGGGTATTTAAAAAAAAAATAGGGAAATAAGTTTTTTGAGAAAAGATGAGAGAAAGTGTCAATCGTTTATTTTTATTTTGAAAAAATAAAAGAATAATTTAAAAATAGCTATTTGTTTATCAATGTTTTAGTAGGGAAAAATTATTATAAATGTCAAATTAGTTACTTTTTTGTTGGATTTGTATGGTAAAATTAATTTTTTTTATGTAATATATTTATGTATATATAATTGGATAACGGGTTTGTGTGTGTAATGAAATGATGTGTAATTAATTTAATTGATAATTTATTTGAAACTTTTATATTTTTATAACTATAAAAATAACAAATGATGTATTACTTTGAAGAAAACATTCATTAATTAAAATTAAATATATATGAAATCATAATTATATAATAATATCATTGATATTGACTTACATTAAAATTTTAATAATTATTCATCAATTATAACATAATTCCAATTTTCAATTAAAATGAACTATTTTAACTATTTATTATTCAAGATTTATGTGTATATAAAACTTAATTAATTATTTAAATAAAGATGATTATTTGGTAGACAAAATATTTAGTAATAAATAAAATTAATTATTTCAAATTAATTTATTAAATTATATACATATATATAATGAGTGAAGTGAAAGAGTACAAATGAATGAGTAATGTGAAAAGTAAAGTGAGAAAATGATGAGGTAGATGTGATTTTTAAGGTGTTCGAATTTTTGGGATTGAATTGTGAGGAATTTTTTTGGTACAAAATTTTGATATTTTGAAAAAAAGTAAAAATAAAGAATGTACCTACTTTTTGAATTTATTTTGGGGTTGGAAAAAGTTTCCCCAAAATACAAGTGAACAAAGTCTAAATATCAATCAATGAAATGGTATCATTTTCATTAATGATAACATAATAAGCTATTGTTAATCAAAAAGACAATGGATAAAAATATAGTTTTGAGACTGCTAATAAGAGTTACTTTCATAAAAAATGTTTTTCAAAGTGGAAATTTTCGAAACTATGATAGTATAAGTGTAAAACTCGCGCATTTTCTTTAGAAAATATAATATTTTTAAAAATCATAACTTTAAATGTTAAATTTGATTATCATGAATCACAAAAACTAACATAAGTAACTTAAATTATGTTAATGGTAAACAGAAAATTATATTTCAAGTAAAAAAGAAGAAAAAAAGTTTTTATGTATTTGATGTTGCACGGTAACATATTCGCGGTCACTTTCATAAATTGATGAAATTAACATCCTCAAATTCGTTTGCATACTTTTGTAGGGTTCCAACATCATTAGAGAGTTGGATTTTTTAGTCTCTATATATATATCTTTCATATTCTCTTCATAGTTAGAAAATTACCAAAATTTCCTAGGCAAGCTGTATATTCTTGAGTGTGGAGCCATTTTCTCAAGGGCCTTAAAAGGATTGCTTTTTCTTTATGAGAAATGAGTTTAGAGTAGTGTTGAATTTGATGGTGCACATGCCCAGCCGAGTAGAGGGGACAAAAACAGAGATAGCCACACTTAAAGACAAGGCTGCAAGATTGGTCCAAGAGAGATCCAAAGGACGAGGAGCCCATTGAGGTGTTGAAGAAGCACAATGAGCTAAAAAAGGGGTATGCTAAAGAAGTTAATATTGAAAGAAATTTTCCAGAGTCCTTCGTTGGGAAATATCTTCTATCTATATGCAATAGGAGGCAGTGAAGGAGTTTAAAGAATGATGAATTCTCTGAGGCACTCAAGACGAAGCTCACCATGATTTATGAGCAGAATATCTAAAGTTGTTGATGCATGCTTAGTACTGGGATTATTCTCCGCGCTTTCCCTTGGGGGTCTTATAACGGGGTTGTTGTTTGGTAGGCCCCCTTGAGGGTCTTATCACTTAGATATATGTCCTGTGAGTGGTTAATTTGCACTAGTTAAAGACAAGTGTTCAGTAAAAATCAAAGTACTTTATTAAATCTCAAAGTAAGATTTGTAGTCTCCCAAACTTGGATAGACTTTATTGAAGAAGAAAGAAATGCATAGATCTACTAACAATCAAATTTAAACTTTTTTAAAAAAAATTAATCTAATAAATAGAAATAAATAGACTCTTCTCATGGTGCCTCTGTTGTGCCTCAAGGGGTGCATATCTTGAAGTTAGGCACATTCCCTACTTGTGAAGTATTGACTGTGTCACCGAGGGTAACTTCTTTCCTTCTTGGGGATTCCTTCTACTGCGAGTGCACAATTTTTGTTTCCTTCCCTTGAGAGTTTGCCTCCAATAAGAGAGAGTTGGCGATATAGACTTTCAGGACTGGGCTCTTTTCTTTTTCTCTAGAATTGCTCCAATGACCTCCTCTAAGATTGTCTTAGCCCATAATAGAAGGTTTCACCTTCTTCAAGATGCCAAAGTAGCATTCTCTGGTTGTGTGTTGGCCGCTAACTACTTCTCTTATCCAATCGAGGATAGGAAACTTTATTTTTATGTAATAGGTTGACACAACAGTTTGGAAAAGGTTTGAAGGGGCCGTCCAAGAATGATATTTTATACCGAATGGGCCTTGAATACTAGGAATTTCAACATCTTTGTGACTCTCCAGGAGTGAGTACCCAAGGAAAGAGAAAGGGAGATCTCTCCAAGTGCTTCCATAGTTTCACCGGTGAAGCTAGCAAAGAGATGTTGATCTTTTGCATGTGGGTATTATCTACAAAGAGTTGGAGAAAAGTACTATGTAAGATTATGTCAGCAAGATTCCCATTGTCCACCAAGGATAAAATTGATAAGGAAAGCTGAAATCACAAGTGTCACTATGCTCACCCTTCTTGCTTCCAGATCTTCTTCTCTGAATGTAATTCAGGAAGTAGGGGTCGTACTTCATATATATATGACAAGATTTGTCTCCCAAGTGTAGGCTTACACCTGCCTTATAGTCCTAACGATGGCCTTTTGCATATTAAAAGAGTCGTCTCCTACGGGTCATTAGGAGATCACAAGAATGATGCCGATGATGGGCAAATTGTCAATCTCTTGTTAATGCTGCCTCTCTTGAGACTCTGTCTGTTGCCCAGACGAGAGTCGATGGTCTCCATCGTTCTTTTATTAAGACTGCTTTTTCAAGTTATCCTACCTCTAAGTTGAAAATCCTTCAAGTACTCCCAATACATTAACTTCTCAATTTCGTCCATCAAGTAGCGGCACTCTTCAACTGTATGTTCCCAATCACTGTGAAAGCACAGTAGTTCTTAGAATTTTGTCCCTTAAGGTTATCTGCCATCTTCATGGTGTGTTACACCAAACCTTGTTGTTATAAGTATTTTTTATCTTCAAGGCATTAAGAGAAGTGTACCTAGAGAACAATCTTAGAGGGCTGTACCTGTCGCCATTCGACTTCTTACCAAAGTTAGTTATTCCACTCCTACCTTTTGCTTATTGGCATCCACTGGAGTCGTTATCTCATTTATCCGAATGTACTTCTCTACTTTGACAAGGAGTTCCTTAAGGTTGGCATGCTACTTTCCCACTATTAGCTCCTAAACTTATGATGCGTCGGGTTATGCTGGATGATATTAGCCAGGAGCTTTTGATTGAGATGAGTGATCTCATGAATTGCTTGGAAGAATTAGTTGATGTACTGCCTCAAGCCTTTTTCATCCTTTTGCTTGATGGTGAACAAATAAGCCACAGTTTTGAGGTACTGCGATTGATGGAAAAGATATGGAGGAAGTGTTGCACCAACTGCTCCTATCCAGTGATTGATTCGTGCAGACATATGATTGAACCGTGCCAAGGCACACTTGTCAACATCGTATGAAACACTAGTTTCATTCAAGTCATAGAGCTCTATGTGAGCAAAAAGTTGTCCAACTACTCTTGAGGTTGCTCGTACTGTTGAACTCCAAGAGCTTCACAACTTTCATGCCATAAGGGGGTGATTTTGTAGGATAACTGGGCAAAAAAGCTATAGCTAAAAAGGGTGACAACCATTATGAGGTACTCACTTCCTGCGCCCATCATGCATTAGGGGATGGCGGAGTGACTAAGCTCCAACTATGGTTGGTGGTCGTTGGGACTAGTAAGTGTAGAAGGAGAATTGCATATCCACTTATTGGGTGGCAGCGGGGTTGTACCTCATTCCTCATTTATCCTTCATTTAGTTCTCTTGAGAGGTGATGACGTTTCTTAACTTCAATTTGAAGATTGGGTTGCTCCAACATATTGCTCTACTTCTTTGGGTGCAACTCGTGTTGATTAATGCTAATAGGCCCCTTAAGTGATTTGCAGTATTGTTGGGGGCACATCGTGTGCTTATTTAGTTGCCTAGAATGGTAGTGTGTTCAATCAATAGTTTTCTGCATTCTCTCCTCAGGGTGCCATTGAGGCATTAAAGTCTCGAGCTTTATATCTCATCCTCCTAAATTTGCAGATGAAATCACGAACTTCCTTGATATCAAGTATTTATTTTGATATCAAGGTCTTCAGAGTTTAATGCTTTTGAAGATGTGGAACCCTTGTGATTGCAGCACTTCTTCGTGGCAAGAGCTCGAATTTGAGAGCTTGATGCTTAAATTTCTTAATGAATTTCTTGTCTCCCAGTACCCCTTTTAATAGACACAAATTAGGGTTTGATAACCTGAAGCTTGAGTCTCCCTTTGGACTTGGATACCACTTGAGATTGACTTAATTAACTAATGGGCCATATTAAAATTTATTTTGGCCCAATTAGCTAATCAAAAACAAATAAGATATTTTAAAATTCATTTTGGATTGGCCAATTTTATAAAGCCCAAATTTATTATGAACTTTAATTTGGAGACCTAAATCAATAGCCAATTTACTTGGGCTATCAAGTGGTGATTTATCCCAATAAAACTTTGATGTCAACAAATGCCCCCACTTCAAGACTAGGCGAGAAATATGCCAAATACAAATGATATGCGATATTTGAAGTATTTCATCACATAAATTCTACAGGCATAATTTGAAAAGCCCATAAAATTAACAATATATCCACTAAAAAGGGTTGAGATGAAATTTGAATTTAGGAGACTTATGTGAACAAGCTGCCACTTCTTAAACTTGCTATCTTCCACGCATTTCTTTCTTTTTCTTGCAAGACAAAAAGGCTTTTTTTTCCCTTTTTTTTTTAATGTAAGCATGGGCCCACATTAATTTATGAGACCAAGTATGTCTTGCAAAAAGAATCAATTTTGCCAAGCACCCAACGCACAAACAACTTTATTGTCTTCTTTTTTCTTTAAAACTGTGGCCCACGTTCAGTTCATACTTTAAACTAAAGTGAGTAAAGTACTCACTTTCCTTTGGTGATGCAGCAGGTTACCTTCACAGCAGTAGAGGATTATTGCTTAGCCTTCTTCAGAGGTTTGTAAAATAAATCATAGTAGACGGCAGCAGAAACACGGTATATTGGGCAGTCAATATTTTCTTTGCTTAACTCATGAAAATTCCTTCGATTAACTAATGGAAAATTTTAAGAAACTTCTTTCTAAAACCAAAGATCAAAATATAGAATTTTCCATGCAGCTGATTACGGATCCTTCCATGTCTGGTACGTAGCTTCTTCTTCAAGTTTAGGAATAAATCTCGCTAATTCAAGAGGCAAATCAATACTATCATTCCATCTCAATCTTGACAATTTAAGAACAACCCTTAGCATCTATAACATAACATTGGATGCTTAATTGTCATAATTGAAAGTGAAGCAACTGCAGCAAAATCTTCTTTGGCTTGAGCGCTTGGTATCCGTCCAGTAAGTTGTTCAACTAGTGAGCATTGTTGGTAGCCATCTTCCATAAAAGTGCACAACATCTATTTGTAAATTTGTCCAAGAGAAATCCATGCTAAATTCATGACTTCACTTTGCTACTTTTCCACCGGCTTCACGGTATTCCTGTTCTTCTATCACAGTTATTATCTATTCCTGCCAATACTCCAAGTTTATCAAAGGTAGAAGGTTCATGCATTGTCCTCTATCTCTCTCTTCTTCTTTTTTATTATTTTATTATTTTATATGCAAGACATTATGCTATTATTGTCTTCCTTTTTTTTTTATTTTTTATCAACATAATGAACGAATAACTTGTTTTATGTTTAGAATTTCAGTGAGGCCATGAAGGTAGATATCAAAGACTGTAGTGAACCAACTCCATGCATCGTGATTCAATTGGACAAAGACTTCCCCAAAGACAAAAGCACAACTTTGTGCATGTATGAAGCGGTTGTGGATGCTCAATATTCTAAGGCTCGATCGAACCACTCCATGCATGTTGCTGAATGGTCCGAGGAGACAACTAAGGAGACGATTGATCAGCGTTCCGGCATTTTCGCTCGTTCCAAGGTCTTGTTGTTGAAATCATCTCTTCATGACGTCGGAGCTATGCATGCAAAACTCTTACTTCCGAACCACTATCTCAGCACCAATAGGGGCTCGTGGAGACTTCCAGCGTCTAAGTTTGGCGAGGTATCATTTCACACTAGCTATTGGGAGTAGGCAGAGGACATGTTGGGACATTATGCAAACACTCTTCGTCAATCCAAGATCTATGCAGCTGTTCATGCCTTCCTTTTCATGTACGTTTGCAACAAGAATGTCCTCCAAGGATTCATTGAGCTATGGTTCCCTTCTACAAACACATTGCATACTGCTATTAGAGAACTGTCGATTTCTTTATAGGACCTTCGTGGACTTTGTGGATTGCCGATACGTGGAGATTTCTACGATGAAGTTGTTCCATCTGCTAAAGAGCTGCTTGATGCCGACATCTGCCAGCCTTCTTTTCCGCGAAGCTGCAAGTACCTATTCACAGCATACCACATGCTTCTAAAGGACTCAAATAATGTATCTATTTTCAACTGGATTGGGTTTTGGTTTAGAGGCTCGACTAGATATGCACAACTACTTTTAAGATCATCTAGAAAGAGACTTATCAAGCCAAAGCTATCTCGTAATCCTTGTGGGAACATCAACACATCTCTTCTATCACGCACTAAGGAGTATGATGAGCCATTTCTACAGTTGGAGATCGAATGGGAAATTAGGGGCGAGACTTATTTGGCTGCGTTTCTTTCATGTTGGTTATGTAGCTTTGCTTTACCATATTGTAAAGTTGATAAGGTACGTGCTTCTATTTTCAAAGTTGCAAGTAAAATAGCTCGTGGCAATTGTTTTTCTCTAGCAGTTCCTATATTGGCAAGCATCTACCGCAGTTTGAGAAAGATATCCACCTCAAGGAGTTTGAGCGACTCCACCGCTGTCTTCCATATTCATTATGTATATAGATGGATTGGGCGATACCTTCAAACACATTTTCCATCCAAACTTGAATCAGTTGGAGCTCAGATGGTGAGATATGCATGAGAGAATATGGCTAAACACTTTGAACTCACTGAGGCACGCGAATTATTCCACAACATCAATCCTTCAAGGTTTCAAAACTTGTGCACATAAGGGCAAACCTCGGTGACAGATGATGCAGACATATCCAATACCTACAAAGATCTTTTCATGGCTTTGCGGTTTAGCTATTTGACATTCCGGAGTGGGGCAGTAAGTATTGTTGAAGCCCATAGTCCTCATCGATTCAGCCGGCAACATGGTTTTTGTCAAGATATTCTTGGCCACCTAAGGAGGAAAATTCTTACATGTGAGTTGGTTGAATTTGTTCATCTTTGGCAATCTTGTACTTTATTGGGCACATCTTCCAAGTTAATTGTACCAAGCAATACCTCATCATCGCCTTTAGTTACGAAGGAATATGCAGATTGGTGGGTTGAACGTTGGAAGGCTTATTCAGGAAAAAACACAAAAATCATTCTCAAACTTAACCAACGAGCAGATTTAAATCCCAAGAGATCTCAAAGGGCTTCAAGACAGGGTTCCAAGGATTGCGAAATTGTTCCATCTCTTCGAGATTCGGCTGTTGACCTAGAACCAGCAAAAGTGCCCTCTAAAAACCAACGAACTCTTCCTATGGACTCAACTCCCAAGTTCGTTCCTACAGCTAGTCCAACTGAAGGAAATGAAGTGATTTCTGCTTTGTCACTCTCTAATGATGAATCCAGCAACCAATACCAGTTTAAAGAAAGATTGAAGGTTCTTGATTTAGACAATATTAGTGTTAATTCAACATCTTTTGCAGATTCTCCAAGTTTTTGATTGCCTTTAGAGGAATTAGCAGAATATGTACACACAATCATTACCATTATTTTATTCAGTTACATTACTGCTCTTTTTTTTCACTCATCTTATATCTTTTTTTTTTCCTTTCAGCTTGCAGACGTTGAGAAAGGAATCCCCATCGCTTCTGAAGGAAGCATGGGCTCAATAAACGAAGTTGATCCTTTTTGCTTATGTAGAGAAGATGCTACTTCCCATCCTTCTGGTAATAATGCATCAATTATCTCTTTTTTGTAAAATTGAGACCTTTTGTAATTATTTAAACGGTATTGCCTATTTTATTGCAGAAAAGTTGCCTATTGAGGAGAACATGCCTAAAGAACCCAAAAAGACATTTGAGGCTTCATCTTGGCTGCTCCCACGTGCTGAGATTTCTGAATTTTATCCTCGAGTTATAAAAACTGAAGCTGAGCAGATACTGATCAAATTTTATTGGGAACGAATATGCCAAAAAGTCATGATGACTCCATTTGAGCAGCTTTCAGAGGTAAAGCCAGCAATTGATGATCTAATTGTAGAGATGAGGACATATATGAGAGATACATCATCCTTGGAAAGTCATCTAAGGTCTTTCTTTGAGGGCGCTTCCAACTATACAAAAGTTAAGTTGGACTCCATCCAAAGAGAAACACAAGAGGCTCATGAGAAAACACTTCTTATTGCACAACAAGATCTTTCTGAGGTTGAGACAACAGAGACTGAACGAGTTGAAGAGGTGAATAGTCTAAAAGTAGAACTTCTTCGAATCACCAAGCAGCAAGAAGAATTGAAGGCGCAACTTGTCGACTTAAACAACAAGAAGAGCTTTCAAGTTTTTCACTCCGTAAAGCAGAATAAAACCTATCCACCATTAAAAAAGAAGTAGAAATCAAGAGGGAAGAGGTCTCGAAGCTTGAGAGCACTCCATTTTTGACTGATAAAGAGGTTGAAGCTTTGAAGAGGATGGAGGCATTACTTGAAGAATCTTGCCATGATTTGTTCGCCTTTGACTTGTTTGCTTAGCATTCTTCCTTTTTTTTTTTAAATTGATGTAAAAGAATATTCATATGCAATAAAAGCTCTTTTTCTTTTTCATCAATCTTTTGCTTCACTTTTTTTTTTATGCTCTTCTGCACTTTTCTCAGTAACACCAATTAATCAAATATCAACTATATACTTTCAATGATTGAATAATTATAAACTGGCTCAAACTTACGAATAGATTGGCTATCTTTAAGACAAACCAAACTTGTTTAAAGACAAGACTGAACTTAGAAAATAAATTATAAACTGCCTACGTTCCCTATCAAGGGGATCAAGTCATCACGTAGTTCAAAGAATTTTTTTTTTATTTTGAGGGGGGGGGCGTACACAGTTTATACTCATGTGGGCCAAGAGTATCCATAGCTTAGTCACCTTGGATGAGGTGAAGTATTTCTACATTTTAGCCACACGAAATACTTTCAGTGGAGTAGGTTAGTAGTTTATCCACATGCACTACCATTGGTGGGTACCGTACACAATTTATACTCATGCGGGTCAGGACTGACATGCAGTTTAGGCTCGTGCGTCAAGAAGCATGCTTCTTCACGGATAATAGCACTTCAAAAACTTGCCATTTATAGGGCCAATGCGCAGTCCATCTTTATCCACCAACTTGTTGGCACCATTTATATAAGTCACTTTCACCACATAAGGGTTATCTTACTTTGATGTGAACTTGTTCCCCATTCGTTGGGTGATAGTAATCGACCTCCTTACTGCCAGGACCAGATCCCCAACTTAAAATGACCAAAGGCGGACTTTCTTATTGAATGCCCTTATCATGCGAGCTTGGTAGCATTCAAGTTGCTGTTGAGCTGCAAGCCTTTTCTCATCCTACGCTTCCAATTCTTCAAGTCTGAGACGAGCATTATCTTCAATGGTGAGTCCTTCTTGAATTGCAATACATAGTGAAGGTATCTGACTTTCAAGGGGGAGAACAGCTTCAACTCCGTACACCAATGAATATGGAGTGGCTTCAGTAGCAGTTCGGTGTGTCATTCTATATGCCCATAGTGCTTCCCCAACTCTCTCGTGCCAGTCCCTCTTTAACTTTGACACCATTTTTTTCAGGAGGTTGCACAGGGTCTTATTGAATGCTTCAGCCAAACTATTTGTCGCCGCATTGTACATCGAGGAGTTATGCTGTTTGAAACCAAACTGCACACATAACTTATCCATCAACTTGTTATAGAATGGCTTCCCATTGTCAGTGATAATGTAGCGAGGTACACCATATCGAAAAATAAGGCTGGAACGGATGAACTCAACCACTGTTTCCTTCTTTACCTCTTTAAGAGGGGTCGCCTCTGCCCATTTGGAGAAGTAATCAGTGGCTGCCAATATATAAGCATGACCAGCAGATGACTTTGGAGTGATAGGCCCTACAACATCGAGACCCCAAGCGTCAAATGGCCATGAAGCAACAGTAGGATGTAAAGGCTCTGGAGGTTAGAGTATGAAATTTGCATGTAGTTGGCAAGCTTCACACCTCTTTGCATATTCCAAGCAACCTTTGACCATCGTCGCCAATAGTAACCCATCCTTTTGATCCGAAAATAGAGCTTAGGGCCGGACTGGTAAGCGCCACAAATCCCAGAATATGCTTCAGTCATGGCTTCCATTGCTTCTTCGCCACTTAAGCAACGTTGCTAACTACCTTCAAAAGACTGATGGTACAAAGTATCTTTGTATAAGATAAAATGAGACGATCTTCTTCTTACCTTTGTCTTATGGTAGGGATCATTTGGAAACTTTCTAATCTTTAAATAATCAACTAATGGAGTCCTCCAATCATGGTCATCCCCAATTGATATTGATATAGCATTCGAATCTTCCTGATTGGATTCAGTAGAAAGCGGAACAACCCACCGGTTGCAGACAAAAACGTTTGTTGTTTCTCCTTCAAACAGGGCTAGAGTAGTTGCCAGGTTAGCTAATGCATCAGCCATCCTGTTCTCTTTTCTCGGTATGTGGTTTAAGCTGACACTCTCAAATTTCTTCAATAAGTCCGAGGTTTGCTGAAAGAAAGGTACAAGATCTTCTTTCTTGACTTCATATTCTTTCAAAAGTTGATTGATGATTAATTTTGAGTCACCATAGATCTCAATTTCCATAATTTCCATTTCTAAGGCCATTTGAAGTCCAATGATCAAAGCTTAGTATTCAACAACATTGTTGGAGCACAACTCTCCCAACATAATAGAATATGTCCATACTCGCTTTTCTGGCAAAACGAAGACAATCCCTGCCCCTGATCCATCAGATCTGGCTGCTCTATCGAAAATCATTGTCCATGTCGGGAGAACTTCAACATAGAGAACATCTTCATCTGGGAGGTCATCAGATAATTCCCATTTTGCAGGGATAAGATGGTAAGCCAAAAAATTTGCCAGAGCTTGCCCTTTAATAGCTTTTTGTGGCACATAGGTGATCTCGTATTGGTTGAATGTGACAGACCACTTCGCCAATCTCCTAGAGAGCACAGGTCTTGACATGACAAACTTGACTGGATCGGCATGAGAGATGAGTCATATGGAGTACGCCTCAAAATAGTGCTTCAATTTCTTAATGGTATAGAATAATGCTAAGCAGATCTTCTCAATAGGGGAATGTTTCAGTTCATTTCCAATCGGGGATCTGCTCAAGTAGTATAGTGCATTTTCTTTACCCTCTTCATTTTCTTGAGCTATAAGAGCGCCAATCGACTTGTCTTGTGCTGCAATATACAATATAAGCGGCCTTCCAGGATAGGAGCTCCCAGCACTGGTGGATTCAAGAGGCGTTTCTTTATACTTTCAAGGGCATTTTGACATCCTTCATCCAATTTGAATGGGGTATCTTTCTTCATAGGATGATTGAATGGTTGGCACCTCCCAGCGAGGTTTGATATAAATCTTCTTATGAATGCAAGACTACCTTGCAAGCTCCGCAGTTCCTTTAAGTTCCTTGGTGCAGACATCTTCTGGATAACATCTATCTTTGCGGGATCGGCCTCAATACCTCGATGATGGACTATAAAGCCAAGAAACTTACCTGATGTAACACCAAATGCACATTTAAGGGGATTTATCTTCAAGTTATATTTTCACAACCGATCGAATACCACTCGAAGATCTGCCAAGTGATCACTTCTTCTCTTACTTTTGACAACCAAATCATCGACATAGCATTCAACTCTTTTGTACAGCATGTCATCAAAGATGTTCTGCATAGCACGTTGGTAAGTAGCACCTGCATTCTTTAACCCAAAAGGCATCACTTTATAACAGTAGATACCTTTTTGAGTGCGAAAAGCCATACACTCTTCATCTTGGGGCGACATCCTAATTTGGTTGTATCCCGATGATCCATCCATGAAAGACAAAACCTCATAACCAGTAGTTACATCAACCATGAGCTCGATGATAGGTAATGGAAAATCATCTTTCGGGCATGCCTTATTTAAATCTCAAAAGTCGACGCAAATGCATATTTGGCCATTTTTCCTCTTTACAGGCACAATGCTAGATATCCATGTCGGATACTTAACTTTCCTAATGAACCCAGCATCAATGAGCTTGTTTACTTCAACTTCAATTCGAGGGACAAGCTCTGAGCGGAAAATTCGCTGCGACTACTTCACTGGGCGTACCCCATGCTTTATGCCGAGGTGATGGATTGCGACTTTGGGATCCAATCCAAGCATCTCTTTATATGTCCAAGACAAGACATCTCTATACTCGCTCAAGGTTCTTAAGTACTGCTCTTCCTCTTTATTACTTAAAAGAGAACTTTTGAATATAGGGCGTGGCTCCTCTGCTGTGCCAAGATTCAATTCTTTAAGTTCACCACAGTTGCCTGTCCACCATCTTCAAGCTATGTGGGAGCTTCTTAGATCTCATCTTCAAAGATATCTGAATTAGACTCTTCACTAATAGCAATATGACAACATGAGTGCTGCTCATTATCTTCTTCATCATCAGACTGTATAGTGTCTACGACGTCTACCTTTTGAAATGTAACCCTCAATTGTATAACTCCATCTACTTTCACAATAGGGATAAGTGTCGTCCTCCACACAGGATAGCTTGTGGCTCGTACAAAGCCACCTACCATCAACCTATTGAACCCCTCAATGTACTGAGGGCTTGGTTCTTCTACAACACTTATATAATTAGAGCTTAAGATAATCTCTATTTCATCCTTGTGTCCACCATCTTCATCAAATGAATGTCTTGTAGTACGTCTCATCACCTTTACTGGTCTATCCACACTGATGATCAGAATCGAGGATTTGGCTTCACTCGGTTGAGGTGAGCAAATAGTCTGACTTTCAGTTCTCAAGTCTACTATGTTGGACTTATCACAGTTATTTCTTTTCCTTGATTTTTCTGCAGCATTACTTCCAAGTCGAATGAACACTGAACCTTGTGGTCGATGACTTGCAGTAGGCCCTCCGCGAAGTGGTGGATTCTGACCAAGTCTTTCAAAGACAGATGGACAACTAGTGTGAGTGCTTAGCCGATTGAATACAGAGACACTACTATCACTTGACTTTTGACCTCCATTATTTCCATCTTCGTCAACTGCAATATGTTGGACACTAATGCACTTGTCTTTCTTCGTTACACGTATTCTGATTGGCTCACTTGGTGCAAATCCTAAGCCAGTCTTTGGTTGATCAACACGAAACCCTTGGCTCCGTAATTTTTGTTGTGCGTTGCTGAGGCCATGGACCTTTTCTCCGGTCAACTCAGGTTTCAGCTCCTCTAACTTAGACGGATTGGAAAAGTCATATCCAAACTTAGCCAAGAGGTCGTAGGCTTTTGGATCAAACATCCCATGAAACTTTTGATGTTCAGTTTCTCTAGGAGAAGATTTAGCCGAGGTATTTGAGTTCAAACTAACGATGGGCATGATTAACTCATTTCTCATAACTTCGTGGTAATCAGATTCTACCCCCTTTATTTGTTCTATTTTATTGTGCAGTGATGGAATGTACATTTCAGGTGACTTTTGTCCTTCTTTCTAACGTGATCGAAGGGTATATCGAAATACTGGCAAATTGGTCGTCCCTTCGGATTCGACGACTTTACTTGTCGAAGTTTCACCAGCAACCAACTTCTTGGACTTTTCAAAATTGGACTCTAAAGTTATAAGTTCAGCAGGCTCTTCCTCAATAGGATGATTGATGGGAGATTTCGAAGATAATGTTTCCTGCATCGAGCTCGGGTTTAGATACAATTTGGCATCCGCAAAGTATGATTCTGCCTCAGTAAATGGTTTTGTATCTGCATTGATCTTTATTATATCACCATTTCTCGAATACTTGAAGCATTGATGAAGGGTAGAAGGAACCACTCCATTCTCATGAAGCCATGGCCTTCCTAGTAGCAAGTTATAAGAAGTCTTTACATCGATGACATGAAACAAAGTATTCGCTTTTAATTCTCCAATAGTAAGATCTAGTCAAATCATTCCAATGGCTCGCTGGCCTCCTTAGTTGAAACCTTGAATGGTCAAGCGACTGCAAGATAAGTCCTCAATTGTGATCCCCAATTATTTCATAGTAGACTTTGGCATGATGTTAATTGCTGATCCCCCGTCAATAAGCATACAATTGACTTTCTGATCTTGCATGAATCCAGAAACAAAAAGCGGCCAATTATGGGGCTTTGATCCCAGCAACAAATCTTCATCTGTAAATACAATGGTCGCACAACAGGAGACATAATTTTGGCTTTCCACTTCACCAGATGTAGTAAATGTTGTTTTGACCTTCTGCTTCAAAAATCTCATGGGAAAAAAAGTCTCCTAGAGTAATAGGTTTCCAACGACTTCTTCCCAATTTTCTCAGTTTAACACGAGAAGCTTTCATATCTCTCGTTAACTTTGGTTGAAGGCACTTGGTGAGACATTGAGATGTTCTATCGTGAATGCCGCATCTGTTGAGATGTTGTCTCTTTAAGAAAGATGGATGAAGCTGGTGAACACGTTGCCTTTGCCTCCGCCGACGTGTTACAAGAATCCACTTACCTTCATCTTCAACTTCAGAAATAGAACTTGCATATGACTTTTCTTTTTTATCAGCGGACAAAGTTTCGAACAGGACTGGGTCTATACTTCTAAATTGGAGCAACTTTGATGCCCCTATGAGTGGGGGAAAAACGCCCTTCTGGCTGCAAGCAGCATTTGTAACAGCTGTGATACAAGCAACATTCGCATCCACCGCGTCTTCGGTATTAAGGATGATTTTTCCATCCTTAGCTAATGCCATGATTTTCTCTTTAACCACAAAACACTTTTCTATGGGATGACTAAGAACTCGATGATACTTACAGTATTTTGGGTTATTCACCTTCCCAACTTCATCAGGACGTTTTGGCTCGGGTAGCTCAATCATCTTTTTCGCTAATAACTCCTCAAAGATTTGTGGGACGTTAGAGTCAGGGAATGGGTACTCCTTTTCCTATAGTTCTTTCAACGTAAGTCAACGCCTTTCAGTTGGCACAAGTTGATCAGGCTTTTCTCCTTTGTTGCCACTTGCAAAAATTTTGACAGGAGCCGCTTTAATTGCCATTGACTCCTTCACAGAAGCTTTGGTGAACTTCTCATTTTTCTTTGAGTCTTTTCTGTCTTTCTTTTGATCATCCATCGAAAAAGCAGGTTTATGATTTGCAATGCTCAACTCTATGTCATGAGCACGAGTGGCCAATTCCTCAAAACTTCATGGCTTAATTCCTTGGAGGATATAAAGAAGCCCCCAATGCATCCCCTAGATGCACATCTCTATTACCGAAACTTATGATAATTTATCCTTACAATTCAAGCTTAGTGCACGCCAATGATTGATGTAGTCAACGACTGGCTCGTCCTTCCACTATTTTGCATTGGTAAGCTCGATCATACTTACAGTGCGACGAGTGCTGTAGAAGCGGTTTAGAAATTCTCTCTCCATCTCTGCCCAACTGTCAATAGACTCAGGCTCCAAATTAACGTACCAGTCGAATGCAATTCCCTTGAGCGATCTCACGAACTGCTTTACAAGGAGAACGCCATCAGTTCCTGCATTATTGCACGTTTCCACAAAATGGGCAATATGTTGCTTTGGATTGCCTTTTCCATCAAACTGTTGGAGCTTTGGCGGCTAGTAACCTATCGGCATCCTTAATGCATCAACTCTCTTAGTGTATGGTTTTGAGTACACAAGCGAATTTTGCGAAGGTCCACCATACTGTGCTCTGATAGTGTTAGTTATCATCTCTTGCAATTGTTGCACGGATAGTGCAGCAACAGATGTCGTAGAGTAATTAGATTTCTGCACTGAATCTTGCTTGGGTGGCGCCTCATTTATTTGCTTCTTATTTTCAACATGATTTGATGAGGATGAATGATTCTGGCCAGACTCTCCAACATTTGAATGCTCTAGCTTGTTCATTAGTTGGGCGATTTGGAGGTCTTTATCTTCCACAATCTTCTAAAGATCAGCTATGGCTTGAGCCATCTGAGCAAGTTGTTCATCCACTGTAGTTGTTTCAGTTATCATTGCAGGTAGCGCAACAAAAAAGAGATGATTTGGACTTAATCTCCATAGGACTTGCTGAGTTCAAGTCATCCGATGGAATAGTATCAACAATCTTGCCCCCAGTAGAGGATTGACCGGGCGCAGCAATAATATCCATATCGTTTGTTTGATTCATAGTAGTGACTTGGTTCTTCTTAGGTGCCATGACAACTGGCACTTTGATATTGGAGAAAGAGATGAAAGGCAGAGATGGTCCCACTGGGCGTGCCAGAAATTTATTCACACAAATTTTGAGTCTGCAAAAAAGAATTAGAAGACAAGAAAAATACGGACAAATTGAGTGTTTATTGAAAATAAAAAGTGGTTATAATCTCTAATAATTCCTCTGATTCTTCTCCTTGGATTTGATTCAAGGGCTTGATGCTCATTCTTGAATCGAATGCGTAATTTCCTCCTAAATTTGCGGTTGAAATCACGAACTTTCTTGAGATCAAGTATTTGTTTTGATATCAAGGTCTTCAGAGTTTAATGCTTTTGAAGAAGATATAGAACCCTTGTAGTTGCAACACTTCTTCGTGGCAAGAGCTCGGACTTGAGAGCTTGATGCTTGAATTTCTTGATGTGTGGTATGTCTCCCAGCACCCCTTTTTATTGACACAAATTAGGGTTTGATGACTTGAAGCTTGAGTCTCCCTTTGGGCTTGGATACCACTTGAGATGGGCTTAATTAACTAATGGGCCATATTAAAATTTATTTTGGCCTAATTAGCTAATCCAAAACAAATAAGATATTTTAAAATTTATTTTGGATTGACCTATTTTATAAAGCCCAAATTTATTATGGACTTTAATTTGGGGACCCAAATCAATAGCTAATTTACTTGGGCTATCAAATGGTGATTTATCCCAACAGAACTTTGATGTCAACATGGAGATCTCTCCAAGTGCCTCCATAGTTTCATCGGTGGAGCTAGCAAACAGATGTTGATCTTTTGCATGTGGATATTATCTACAAAGAGTTGGAGAAAAGCATTGTGTAAGATTATGTCTACAAAATTCCCATTGTCCACCAAGGATAAAATTGATAAGGAAAGCTGAAATCCCAAGTGTCACTATGCTCACCCTTCTTGCTTCCAGATCTTTTTCTTTGAATGTAATTCAGGTCGTACTTCATATATATATGACAAGAGTTGTCTCCCAAGTGTAGGCTTACACCTGCCTTGTTGTCCTAACGATGGCCTTTTGCATATTAGAAGAGTTATCTCCTGCAGGTCATTAGGAGATCACAAGAATGATGCCGACGATGGGCAAATTATCAATCTCTTGTTATTGCTGCCTCTCTTGAGACTCTGTCTGTTTCCCAGACGAGCGTCGATGGTCTCCATCGTTCTTTTATTAAGATTGCTTTTTCAAGTTGTCCTGCCTCTAAGCTGAAAATCCTTCAAGCACTCCCACTGGATTAACTTCTCAATTTCGTCCATCAAGTAGCGGCACTCTTCAGCTATAGGCATGAGAATAGAAAAGGGTGACATTTTGGATCACAATGAAATACAAAGACATTTTCTTTTATTTTTGGAATAATATAATCTAAGAAATTCGAAAATATAACCAACAACGGCCTCAATGTAAAGATTTTGTGATCATCACTTTATTCTCTATATCCTTTATACAATGAATTGTAATGCTATGATTGTTTGTGAGGATGCCCTCATATTTTAGTGTTTCAAAGATTTTTGGGATGTTTAGGTGTTTTAGATATATAAGAATGAGAGATGAGATTGTTATTTGTTGTGAGAGAAAGTGTAATGATTATAGTAATGTGATGAGTTGATATGATGTGGGTAGTCGTGAGATTATTTTTAAAATATATTTGAGAGAATGAGATTTTTTATGAGTTTTGATTTTGGAGTTTGTTTGGATATTTATGTTTAGAAAAATATTAATAACTATATATTATAAAATTAATGAGATTAATAATATTAAATCAATAAATTATTAAGTGAAGTATGACTTATTAATAATTTTTTAATAAATTCATAATTAAACTAAAAGTATTTTATTTTTGTAAATTTTTTTTAATGAATTCATAATTACATGAATAAATTTGATTTATTCATTAATAATGTACTATATAAAAAATAAGATATATTTTAATACACTCCTTTTTTGGACAACACTTAAATTTTCCAAAAAAAAAATTGGAATTTATGTATAGAAAAAAATATAATTCCACCTCACCCGATTAATTATGAAATATGTGGGCTTATATTTGTTATAATTTTTATTTTTTTGTCCACCACCTAACATATTCCCAAATTAATTGTCAATTTTTTTTGCTAAAAAAAAGTGCCAATTTATTAAATTTGTATTATTAATATGTAAAATTAAACAATGAAAAGTATTTAAATAAAAAAAATTGAAGAGAGAAGGACGATTCATATGGTGGTTGAGATATTCTCGCACAATATTTCAAGAGAGGAAATGAGATAAGATTGTGAATACGTCATTGTTGGCCTCAATTCTGCCTCTTAGACAGCCTAAAATATAAGTTTCAAATACAGTCTTTTAAACTCACAACTAAGCACATTCTTACTCCTTATTTGTATTTTAAAAATAAAAAATAAAATTTTACCCCACAAACAAGAACAATATAAATATCTAATTTTCATACATTTACATCAAATAGATAAATGCACACTACTGATGTTGCAAAATAAAATTTAGAACAAATAAAAGGCACTACCGACATTGCAAAGTAAAATGAGAAAATCCATGATCTGTCCGTGCAAACAAAAGATAACTAGATAAGCATAGGTGGCGCGAGTTTTTCCTACAATGAACAAGCAAACGACAAATGTAAAGCCCACAACCTTTTCACCTCCGAACAGCCAACAACCTCAGGCCCCAGCGTCTCATTTCCTAACGCCGTCAAAGTCCCCCTCTTTAACGCCGTCAAACATGCATCATAATCATACTCAGCACTAGAAAGTAATAAAAAACCTTTATATATATGTGCACTAGGAGGACTTGGTTGTTATACTGCATTTTTACTTTCTTTCTTGAATTCTAGAAGTAGTGATTTTGATCATGAGAGCTTTTTCTTTGAGCTCGCTCTCTCTCACTCTTCTCTCCAGTCTTTTACTTCAAAGGTATCCTTCTAAATCAAACCATTATCTCTTTAGCTTGTTTCTTTAATTTTATTCTGTTGTTTTTCATAGCAGGGATTGCTTGGTGTAATTTTGTCTTTTTTTTATCAAGGTTGGTGTAATTTAGTCCTTTTCTCATAATCTCTCTGGTATATGAGGGTGTGTTGTTTGCTTTATTTGGATAATGGAGACCCAGTTCTTCAAGATCAAATTTTTAATGTGTGGAGCTATTTATATTTGTTAATTTCTTGATAACTCAACCCTTTTATGGAAGCAAGACAAGGGTAGCAGTTAACCAAACAGAAATCTTACTTTAGGGGAATGTTTTTACCGTGGCACTTTTTTCGAGTACTTCACTGGATACTTATATAATTCGTCGTGCTCTGCTGATGCACTAGGGAATTGGGCTGTCAAATTATTTGTTTATTTTCATTGTCTAGAAGGGAGTGAAAATCTTGTGAAAAAATTTTGATTTCAAGAAAAAAAAGATGAGATTCTGTTTTTGTGCATTTTTTATTAGCCTGGGAGAAACAGAGCAAGCTAGCTCACCACCAAGAGGTTGGAACTCGTATGATTCATTTTGCTGGACCATTTCTGAAGAAGAGTTCCTTCAAAATGCTGAACTTGTGGCTAAGCGTCTCCATACTCATGGATATGAGGTACTTCAGTACTTCTTGAAAATAATCACTAGTGAATGATTCACGAACCGTTTAATGTTGTACTATACTAGTTATAGTTGATCAATGTCTATGGGAGCTCACTGACTGTACTGTTAAAATTTTCCGCACCACGCGAATTGAAGTAGTATGTGGTGGTGGATTATCTTTGGTATAGGAGGAAAGTGGCCGGTGCTTATGTTGATTCTCTTGGATTTGATGTTATTGATGAATGGGGAAGGATGATTCCTGACCCGGGTAGATGGCCTTCTTCCAGAGGTGGGAAAGGGTTCGCCAAAGTGGCCGAGAAAATTCATAGCATGGGTTTGAAATTTGGGATTCATGTTATGAGGGGTATCAGTACGCAGGCATTCAATGCAAACACACCTATCCTCGATATTACCACGGTAATGCAACCATTGCTGCTTAGACTTCCAATTTTGTGTTTTGTTAAATGGTTCTGCATTTAGTCCTGGATATTGTTGTGGTACACTTAGATCCTGGATATTATTGTGGTACACTTAGACTATCTCGATTTTGTATTTTGTAAAAGATACTGCATTTACTTAAGTATATCTTTGCTCTATGAATTGCTTTCTTTGGGGAAAGAGAAACATAAACAGTAATCAGCTATAGATAATACTTGCATATAAGGATGTCCATAGCCATAAACTCAAACTATATTATTTTATACTATGCATAGGGGAAAGCTTATGAAGAGTCGGGCCGGCAGTGGCATGCGAAAGATATAGGAATCAAGGAGAGGGCTTGCGCATGGATGAAACATGGTTTCATGAGTGTAAATACCAAATTGGGAGCTGGACGGGCATTCCTGAGGTCACTCTATCAACAATACACCGACTGGGGAGTTGATTTTGGTACTTTCAGATGTTCATTAATAAAAAATAACTTTTGGGGCTTCTTTATTATTTTTCTTCTGAATTTAAAAACAGAAAAATAGTTGAAGATCGAGTGTGAAATTGCAGATCATACATTTCTCAAGGTTAAATGATTAAATCAAGATTTATCCACCTTACCTATTGTTTATTTCCTACTTTCCTTTCTCAAATGCAATACACATATTTCATCTTGACTTTGAGTTTGTTACTTGAGCGACTAAGATTTATTTCTCATTTTCCACTTGCTAAGTGTTTCTGTTTCATAACAGTTAAACATGACTGTGTATTTGGTGAGGACTTGGATCTAGATGAGATAAGCTATGTTTCAAAGGTATAGAATGCTGCATATCCTTTTTCCGTTTTTATCATCTTTCAAATCATGTTGCTGATGGTCAAACATTAGTTACTTCCAAACATCAAAGAGAAAAGTTAGGATGATTGGAAAATGGAAAAATATTGTTGCTTGCACGGATTATGAGTTTAACATTTTAGGTGAAATGGTTCAGGTATTGACGGAATTTAACCACCCAATCCTGTATTCCTTATCTCCTGGAACTAGTGTGACACCAGCCATGGCAAGGGATGTAAGTGGTCTTGTCAACATGTACAGAATTACTGGGGATGACTGGGATACATGGGGAGATGTAGCCGCCCATTTTAATATTACTCGGTATATTATATGTACTGCGCCTTATTCCAACACCATATTTTTAGTTGTCAACTTTATGCCTTTGTAACTATTGCTTTTATTTTCGAATTTCACTTTGAGCTGTCATCATGTACTTCATTATACTCATCTTTTATATTTCTTGCGGATCTTTCAATTCATTTTTACCCAGTGACTTTTAGCTGCTATTTTGGTTGGATTAGGGATTTTTCTGCTGCTAATATGATTGGAGCGAAAGGCCTGCGTGGAAAGTCCTGGCCAGACTTAGATATGCTTCCGTTGGGGTGGCTTACTGATCAAGGTAAAAGGACTATATTCATCTACTCTTAGGGATGGAAATTACACAGAAGAAGATGGCTTTAGTTTTGGCCACCTTGTAGTATTCAGGTTGAAATTGCCTGTTTTGTCTAATGTTGGATTTTAAGGTAAAATGGAGAAAACACTAAGTTATAGAAATTGAGCCGATAGCTTGAGTTGCCAAAACAACAGCAATGCTTTCACGTCTTCCAACTATAATATTTCAGCCGTGCTCCTAATTGGAAAGTCTTCAATTCTTCAGAATGGCAAAAACATAAATAGTCATCTTATTGGGTTTCATGTTACTGATCATGCATTGAAGGAAAGCTTCTTGAAGAGAACTGCCAAAGGAATTTATCAATTACTTTTTTTTTTTTTTTTTTTTTTTTAGAGGAGTAAGATGTTTTATCCATTGGCTGTAGTGGCTGGAAAAAATAGGATAGAAGTATCGCCTTGCCATAAATATTGGATGCTCTCAATACTTCTATTTACTTACCTATTTTTATAGATATCTGGAGTAAATTTATCATAAAGATCACTTCCAAATTAACCAATATTTGAACTCACCTTCTGATCTTCAAAGAACATTTTTGTTTACTATTGAATGCAAAATGATTTTATTGTTGATAGGTTCAAATGAAGGCCCTCATAGAAAATGTAAGCTTAATCTAGATGAACAGAGATCTCAGGTATTTGTGTATTGTTACTTGTAGTTTCTCTTTGGATAACATCAAAAGTTGCATTGACAAATATATGTGAGAATTTTGGACAGGTGACATTGTGGTCCATGGCCAAATCTCCTATCATGTTCGGAGGAGATATGAGAGAGCTTGACGAGACAACATTCAGTCTAATCACTAATCCTACTCTCTTAGAGATAAACTCTTTCAGCTCAAACAATAGGGAGGCATGTCCTTGACTTTAGCATGTCTCATTATGAGCCATGGGCAGAGTTCCCGTCTAATTTTCATCTTTCAAATTGCAGTTTCCCTTTATCTCAAGTACAAATTGTCGTCGATTAAGGAGTGGTGCATTGAAATGCCAATCAAGAAATCTGAACAAACACAGTATCTCGGAATCCCTTAGTCTGAGCCTCACTAGCTGCAAAGATGCTGAGGCAAGAGGCTGGTCTGCTAGAGCCATTGCCGATGATCTTGAACAAGTCTGCTGGAAAGAGAAGTCAAATAACAGACATCAAGAGCCTTTTTGCCTATACAAAAGAAAACCTCTTCTGTCATCGTAATAATTTTATACCCTCACACATCTTTTGGATGTCTTCATAAATTCATGAATTTTACCATATAACTTTATGATTTTGGAGGATGCTGATGCAGAGGTGAAGACGTGATATATAAACACCACTATGATGGCAAAGTCAATTTATTGGAGACAAGGATGACAGAGGCTTGCCTTGGTGCGTCTCCAAATCAAAAGCTTACCTCCAAAGAATTAAAAAGGGGTTCATTTTCACCTTGCAGATGGGATGCGAACCAGGTAACTTCAGTGTCTAATTTTTCAAGCCCATTCCTTGTGCATGACGCAGAGGAAGCTCCCAACTGTTTTTTATGAAAAAACATATTGGTTCCAAGCAAAAAAATAAGTATGTGGAGATTATTGTCTTAATCATTTAATTGTGGATAACGTTTATTCATTAATTGTCTGCTTTTACAAGAGTTAGTTACTTGATGCTGCATGGCCTGTCATATGTAATAAGAAACTCTCTTTAACTTATCTGCACTGTAAATTACATATCATGTTTGAGCAGATTTATGAAATACCAGTATGCCTTAATTTGCGGCACTTGACCATAAAAGTCATTTGTGTGATACAGATGTGGGAGTTGAACCATAATGGTACCCTGATGAATAGCTATTCTAGTTTATGTGCATCTATGAGGACGCTGAAAGGTGATATATCATATTCATAGTCCTTATATCCCTTTTGTTATCTAAGCTGTAGTTTATTTCCATAGTTGCTAAGTTAACTTTCATGCAGATAATTCTGGTTCTAACGGACCTCGTGCTTGGATTGCTACTGGAAGAAGAGGTTAGGTCTTCTAAAATTCATGGTCCTTTTAGTAATTTTCTGCAAGTACTTGTTTGGGGTTTGAGTTGATTTTGGAAAGCTAATCGAGAGAGAGTAGATGACAATACATTTCTCATGCATACTTGGAACTTTTCTTTCTATTAAAGATAATTGAGAGTTATTTGCATTTGAATGTCTTCACCTGTTCTGTACTTTGTCCTTTGCTAGCATCGGCTGTTCTCTCTGAAAATTCTAACATTTGCTGGATGCATTGCGTCCTTGGATGGTACATATCTGTACGATGCGATGAGCTGCTCTGTGAGAAAATATTTCTAGCCAGTGATTTTATCAGCACAATTGGATAGCAGCACATCTGTGCTGCTTTGGCATAAAATCTATACAATGACGCAATAACTGTCTTGTTAAATATTAGATTCAAGTAATTTAACTATCCAGCTTCATATCTAACAGCTGATTTTCATTTATCAGGAGAAATCTATGTTGCGTTTTTCAACTTGGATCAGCAGAAGGCTGAGATATCTATGAGGATGGTAGACTTGGGCAAGGCGCTTCCAGGTAAGAATTTCAATACCGCCTCATGCAAATGCAGAGAAGAATGGAGTGGGAAAGACTTTGGAGTTGTAAAAGAGACGCTTTCCACACAAGTCGAAAGCCATGGATGTGCTCTTTTTGTCCTCAACTGCGCTTACAGCCATTAATAAGATGCTGTTCCTTGGTTGCTTGGACATTTTGATATGTATTACTTATACCTTTTTATGATTTTTCCTTTTTACATCAGCTCTTTTTGCGTTGAGCTAATTCTTAATGCTATTGTAGTCTGAATGTTACTGTTTTGATATTCTTATGTTGTTTTAGTCAAGCCAATATGAGCACATCTTTAAGACTTCATTAAAACAATTTTGTCAAAGGTTTGAGAGTTGTTTTTTCATGTGTTCCATTTGGAACACAAGCGTGATGGGGACAAACAAGCTTATGGACTGCATGGGAAAATAAAGTTTTCAAAGTATCTAGCTATACAAGCAATGACATATTTTTCAAGACAAAACATCCTTAAAGCGCCCGTTGAGACAAATATCAAGTGAATCCATCTAATTTTATGATAGTTAGGCCTCTAATGAGTGTGACATTACACTCAGATGTGTTTTTCCTGGTTTATATCCTACCTCTGAAGATAAGGTCTTCAAATCGTCAGTTTATTCTGTAAAAGTAAAATCTTTATTGACCATAAAACTATTAACCTCTTCAGTATCAATCTCTCTTCAATTCTTTGTTGAACTCCTGGCTCTTTTCTCCACCCAGAAAAAACCAACCACAGACAGCAGAGAGAACGCAGAAAAGCATAGAGAGGTGATCTGAAGGGACAAATGACGCCCGCTGATTGCCTGAACCTTGAAAAGATTGGTTGTCTTCTTAGCATCAGTGGTTTGGCCGTAGGCCACCTCATGGCCAGATGAATTATATGCATAAGCTCTCACAAAATAAATTGCAGTTGGAACATCCCTCTCTATTGTCCATGTAAAGTTTTGAGTAATTCTAGCATAGCTTCTGTGAGCAATTGTGAACTGACAAGTCTTGTCTTTGCTAAGGCTGTCCGAAGTTTTCCTCCATCCACGGTCAGCCTGGCTGATCGGAGCATAGCAAAGCTTTAGCTTAACTTCATTGTACGACGCATCAGTCCCGTCTGCAAAACTCTGGTTCAACCCCCAGGTAACTCTTATGCTATCTTCTCCAGCTTTTAGAACTGCAAAATTGTATCTAAATTTGCTGATTTTTTTTAGTGACTCCAAACAAGATGAATGGCTGTGGTTCTTGATGATTGCATATTGTTAACAATTGTTTATAACTCTTGGTTCTACTTTTTACTTCAATTAAGGTAACAAAATCTTCTGTGTTTCTAAACCAAGTGCTTGGTAAAGTAACAACTAACAACCATGATGCAGAAAACTGCTAGCATCAACTGTCGAGGCCTCTGTTTTTCACCATAACATAGGAAACCAAAGAAAAGAAATGGACATGAATTCTTGGGAAAATTACTTGTTTCCATCTGTATTTAGCCCTAGTTCTTGCATCTGATTTGATTTGCAACCATTTGTCTTTATATGATTTCCAGTGAAATCAGAAAAGAAGTAATTGAAAAGAATATACTGGAATAATATTAAATGGAGTTGCTCAAAGAATGAACTCCGGGAAGGTGGAGTCCAAATTACTATGAGAAAATACGCTAAAGTAATTAAAATGAACACTTAATCGGATTTTTTTTCATACACAAGATAATAAATTTTGGATTCTTGAATTTGTTGAACAAAACACAAGTCTGTTTGAAGTCGGATTGAAATTGTGATTCAAGTGAACAAAGAATAGGTCTATTTATTTCTAGTTCTAAGATCCGTAATTCTAGCGATCAACTCAGTTTTTTTAAATTGTTTCTCATTATCAAAAAAAGGTAACAAAGATAAAATACAAGCTTGTTTAAGGTTTCTCCATTATCCATGTTTGACACTCAAACAAAAGGATGAACTTTTGATGCTCATCAAGAAAGGCAAGACTTGAAATATGAGCTGAACTTAGGTGAGGCGAGAACAGAAGAAATAACAGGGTGATATTTGCATGCTGAACCTCTTTCAACACTTTGTAGAAAAGTAGTTGGATCCTAAAAATATGGGCTGTTGTTGCATGAAAACTACTGAATAGCCCTTGTAGAATCAGATACTAATATAACGGTTGATTCATTGCTTCAAAGGGAAGTATGTATGTTACCTTGGCCTTCTATTGGGGATGCGGAGACTGAAAGGGTTCGGGGCAGCGTAGAAAAGAGCACATCTCCACGGCCACTCTGTGCAAAGCATAAGAGGAGAATAGAGGCAGTTGCAACGAGATTAGATAATTCCATTGTTTATCGAGTAGAGAATTATATGTCAAGTTGTAGATATCTGCTAGGCGCCTGTGGAAGTGGAGAAGTACAAAGTATTCTTCATTTATGGCTCTAAATAAAGGTTCTTAAAGTCATGAGTCTACAAACATGCAGAGACTTTAATGAGAGATGGCCAAGGAATTTTGTCCTCTTTTCTTTTTGTGATGACTAAAAGTTCAGGAGTAAACTACGACTCGTATTTTTCATAGAGAAATCTCCAATCAAAGGTACTAAAGGTAGAATCTATTTTGCATCATAACGAAGGGATTCCTTAGTTCGGGCTGAAAAAGTAATGTAACTCGATTATTATCAAATGAACCAGATCTGAATCATTCTCAACAAATTCATAAGAAGTGATTCCATTTTTTTCTCATCATGTCCAGATAGAGACCAGAGATTTTAAGCGACTGACCCGGGAGAACAACTCAAAAGATAAAGAAGTTTATAGTCAGGTTCTCAATCTCATTTCATATTTTTTTTTCATAAATATAAGCCACGAGTATTAAATATTTTTTCACAAAAATTGTTGGTTGGAGATTAGGTATAGTTGGCGTAAATTCAACAAATTAAAATAGGGCAAAGTAAGTTTTACCCCCTTGTGAAAATAGAAAAGAGTAAAAAAATCCCCTTATGAAAAAATATAGGCAGTGCCTACCCTTATGTTTTTTAAAAAAGTAGTAAATTACTCACCTCCATCCTGCAGTGCAAATCACTCACGGCAGGTGCAGTTGGTTCTAGGGTTTTTGAAGTTGAAATATGAATTTTACCCCTAAATGTCAATCATTGGATCCATTGAAAAAAATTGATAGTTCAAATTACTTTTATCTATAAAAAAATATAAAATATAAAGTATATTTTTATATATATACACACATAATATATATAATTAAATATATATATATATATTATATATATATATTTATAAATTATATGCATATATATATATATATATAAACCTAGCACCCACCCCATCAACCCACCCAACCCTCACCTACCCTGCAAGCGGCAGCCATGGACCGCCTCCTGCGAGCAGCGGCCACCCGTCTCTTGCAGTGGTGGCCATGGTCGCTGAGCGACCATGGCAGGGTAAGAGGGGGTGGGGGGTGGAAGCTATTATATAAAATATAATATAAAATACTTATTTATTAATATATATATATAAATAAAAAAAAATTAGAAAGATGAAAATAAAAAAATTAAAAATAGTTTTTTAAATTTAAAAATAAAAAAAATAGTATAAAGGAGATGAAGAAATATATATAAAAATATATTTAAAAAGAATAAATATATAAAATTGAAAATGTGTGAAATAATTAGGGGTAGTATAGCCATTATATATTGAAATTAGGGCTATACTGCAACAAATCATGAAGGGAGGCAGTATGCATAATTTTTAAAATCACAAAGAGGTTTGTTGCCTTTTTTTTTTTTTTTTTTTTCATTAGGGAGTTTTTTGTTCTTTTTCATTTTCACATGAGGATAAAATACAATTTACACAATTGAAATAAGAGATAAGACACGAAATAGAATAAAGGATTCAAAATGGGATTGGAGCTTCCGTAAATTTATTTGGACAAGTTTAATATAAGGGACACTTATTTAAAAGTACCAAACACACTTTCCACTTTTGTGATCAGTCCACACTTGATTTTTGTTAGAAAAAACTCCCTAGTTTTGTTAAAAGTTTAGAGATCACTCATCACTCACTTGATTTGACAAAAACGCCCTTAAATATAATATTTTTCATTAATTTTTTCTCACTTCTTCATCCGGACAAGCAAACAGTAAACCTTATCATACCAAAAACAGAAAGAACAGAAAAAAACGCAACAAGCTCCATGGCAGGAACGAGAATAACGTTAGAGCCAAAAACCACCAACCCGATAGTTGCATTGTCTTCTTCTCTTTTTATTTTCATCATTTTCGGGTTTCTTCTTCTTCTCAGTTGCTTCTGAGTTTCTTATATTTTTCTGACAATGTCAACCAGTAGTGAAGTAGGAGTGTTCAATCAAGTTAATGGACATATACATTAATCTCGCAAGAAAATGGAGTGAAATCAACGCCGAACACTTCAGTTTGCAATACATAGCTCCACATCAAAGATTGTACATGAGTTTGACTGATGATGACGGTGTCATGAATATGGTCTTACTGCATTTGACATTGAAGATGAACATTGTTGACATCCTGGTAAACCGAAAGGATGAATTAAGCAGTAGTGCAAAGAAGAGCAGTGATGGTTTAAGGTAATACTTCTACATAATCTAAACTGTACTGCAGTTTGTAAAGTTTTGTATTTGAAGTGTTCTGAAATTGTACTCTATTAGTAAGTTTTATACTTCAAGTGTACTATTAATGGATTATCCAAAATTGTACTGCAACTTCTAGCAGTTTATACTTGAAGTGTTCCTAAACTATACGTCTTCTATATAAAATTATTCTTTTGATTTTCTGAAATTATACTTCATTTTATCAAAGATTGTATTATATTTATTGAAGTTATATACTTTAAGTGTTATATTTATCAATTAACCAAAATATACTGCAGTTGCTAGGGCTTTATACTTCAAGCGTTTTGAAATTGTACTTTACTTTATCTAAAATTGTACTTTTATTTTCTGAAATTATACTTTCTTTTGTACTTCATTTTATCTAAACCTGTACTTTATTCATTAAAGTTCTATACTTTAAGTGTTTTGAAATTGTACTTCATTTTATCTAAACTTATACTTTAGTTATTTGAATCTATTATTTAAGTTTAAAGTGTTTTACTAATGGATTATCCAAAAATTGTATTGCAATTGCTAAAGTTTTATACTTCAAGTGTTTTGAAATTGTACTTCACTTTATCTAAAATTGTACTTCTATTTTTTGAAATTATACTTCATTTCATACATTGTTTTACCTAAACATGTCCTCTATTCATTGAAGTTCTATACTTCAAGTGTTCTGAAATTGTACTTCATTTTATCTAAACGTATACTTCAATTATCTGAATCTATTATTTAAGTTTTATACTTCAAGTGTTCTACTAATGGATTATCCAAAATCGTATTGCAATTGCTGAGGATTTATACTTCAAGTGTTCTAAAATAGTACTTCTTTTTATATAAAATTGTACTTCTATTTTCTGAAATTATACTTCATTTTACATAAACATGTACTCTATTCATTGAAGTTCTATACTTCAAGTGTTCCGAACTTGTACTTCAGTTATCTGAATCTATTATTTAAGTTTCAAGTATTCTACTAATGGATTATTCAAAAATTGTGTTGCAATTGCTAAGGTTTTATACTTCAGGTGTTCTGAAATTGTACTTCACTTTATCAAAAATTGTATTTCTGTTTTTTGAAATTATACTTCATTTTATACATCATTTTATCTAAACTTATACTATATTCATTGAAGTTCTACACTTCAAGTGTTCCAAAATTTTACTTTATTTTATCAAAACTTGTACTCTTGAGTCAAAGTCACTTTCATCGTATGACTTTACCGATCAATATTACCGAGTTAAGATGTATCAATAAGCATACCAAGCAGTGATAAACACTATTCCTATGTATGATATGTATATGTTCCCTCTAGATGATGGCGTCATTAATGCACCTGATTGCCGATCTCAACCTGGGCATAGAAGGACACAGAGGATTCCATCACAAATTGAGAAATGTGTAATTAAGTATAAAAGATGTGGTAGAACAGGGCATAATCGTCAAACCTGCAAAGAATCAGTAATCTAGCTAAATTTTGTACCTCAATCTAGGATATTTATACTTGATTTCATGACATTTGTACTTTATTTCAGTAATCATGTATTTGATTTAGCGTGAAATTGGCATTTTTGTATATTATCCGAGATATCAGTTATTTTGTACCCCAATCTGGGAGAACTATACTTGGTGTCATGACAATTATACTTTATTTCGGCAATTATGTATTTGATTTAGCGTGAAATTGGCATTTTTGTATGTTGTCGAAGATATTAGTTATTTTGCACCCTAATTTGGGAGAATTATACTTGATTTCATGACAATTGTACTTCATTTCGGCAATTATGTATTTGATTTAGCGTGAAATTGATATTTTTGCATGTTGTCCGAGATATTAGTTTTTTTGTACCCCAATTTGGTAGAATTGTACTTGATTTCATAACATTTGTACTTCTTTTTGGCAATAATGTACTTGTTTAGCGTGGAAGTTAGCAAATAGATGTTGTCCAAGATATCAGCGCTTTCGTACCTCAATCTGAAAGATTTATACTTGATTTCACGATATTTGTATTTCATTTCGGCCATTATGTACTCCATTTCTTAATATTTTTACTAATATTATTGAATTGAAATTTGTTCCATAATTTGCTTTTTAAGTCTCAGTAATTAATAACCAAACTCTAAAAATGTGTGTAATATTTATTATATGAATAAAATAATATTAAAGTTTTAAAGTGTTAACTACTAATGTTCAACGAATGAATATTATCAATCGCAGTAATGTAAAGAATACTTATGCTTTCAAAGATGTAAACAAATGAGCATTTGACAATAATATACACCCTATAACCTGTACAAATACGTACTTCATCTGATCCGATAATTTCAAAATATTGTACTTGACTATCACTACAATTATTGGAGACTAATTATTCAATTGCAATAAGTGTACTTCAACATAACACCATTTATACTTTGTTTGTTCTACATTTTCATCATATTATACTCAAATTCACGATCCGGTTTCAATTGAATTGAAGTGTACTTTAACATAACACTATTTATACTTTGTTTGTTCTATATTTGTACTTTATTTTCATCATATTGTACTCAAATTCACAGCCCGATTTCAATTTAATTGAAGTGTACTTCAACATAACACCATTTATACTTTGTTTGTTCCATATTTGTACTTCATTTCTATCATATTATACTCAAATTCACTGTTCGATTTTAATTTAGTTGAAGTGCATTTCAACATAACACCATTTATATTTTGTTTGTTCTACATTTGTACTTCATTTACATCATATTGTACTCAAATTCACTATCCAACTTCAATTTAATTGAAGTGTACTTCAACATAACACCATTTATAATTTGTTTGTTCTACGTTAAACTACTTCATTTCCATCATATTATACTCAAATTCACTGTCCGATTTCAATTTAATTGAACTATACTTCAACATAACAATATTTATACTTTGTTTATTCTACGTTTGTTCTATGTTTATACTTCATTTCCATCATATTGTACTTAAATTCACTACCTAATTTCAATTTAATTGAAGTGTACTTCAACATAACACCATTTATACTTTATTTTTTCTATATTTGTACTTCATTTCCATCATATTGTACTCAAATTCACTGCTCGATTTCAATTGAGTTGAAGTGTACTTCAACATAACACCATTTATACTTTGTTCGTTCTACATTTATATTTCATTTCCCTCATATTGTATTGAAATCAAAATATTATAAATACTTGATGGAAAATTATACTTACGTACAAAATAATATTATAAACAAAGTATGCTTCAATTTACATATGTATGTACATACAAAGTATGATTCAAACCCTACAGGCTTAAATGTTTTGTACTACAATTACTTCTAAAATATACTATAGATACACAGGTCATATACTACATTTTCAGTTAATGTATACTACATGCCTGAATGTTTTTGTACTACAAATGCTTCTAAAATGTACTGCATATATACAAATATTAAATTATAATTTAATTTAATCTACATGCTTGAATGTTTTGTACTACAGATGCTTCTAAAATGTACTGCAGTTACATAGATTATATGCTACACTTTTGCCTGATGTGTACTGCAAGCATAAATATTTATACTATATTTACTTCTAAAATGTACTGCAGTTACACAGATTATATACTACACTTTCATTTAATGTATACTGCAGGCTTAAATATTTTGTACTACAGTTGCTTCTAAACTGTACTACAGATACACAGATTATATACTATATTTTCAGTAATGTATACTGCAGGCTTGAATATTTTTGTACTACATATGCTTATAAAATATACTACATATACACAGATTATATACTATAATTTCATTTAATCTATAAGCTTGAATGTTTTGTACTACATTTTTGCAACTTCCTCTCCCGGCGTCCAAATCACTTGCCGCTTGAACCGTTGGATAGCTCTCAGCTTATACATTAACTCCACAAAGTTCCAGCCCCGTCCGATTCTCCATGGAAGAGTAATTGCCCTCGCAATAAGCTGGAATTACAGCATTGCCACTGCACTGCCGCATTCTAAAGATCTTCGCCGTTTCCTATCCAAACGGAACCATCTACTGGTGAAACTTGGTGGGAACGTTGCCAACACCTCAAGGAACACCCCACTGAAACAGGTTCACAAAATTCCTTTTCCAAGCCACTCTGCTCAATGCATCTTTGCACTACCTGCATACAGTAAGACTGCTCCAGGTCGCCATTCTTCTCCAATGAGCGACCCGTGACATTCTCCCCCACTCGATCCGTTGACGTCCTAGTTAACATATGCATAAGGACTCGAAGTGTATGCGGTGCCCCAACTCAACTCTGATCTCTTTTTGCACCGGATGAATTTAGCTCATCTTTTACACATATTATATACTATACTTTTATTTAATGTATACTACAGGCTTAAATATTTTATACTACAGTTGCTTCTAAAATGTACTACAGATACACAAATTATATACTACATTTTCAGTTAATGTATACTGCATGCTTGAATACTTTTGTACTATAGATGCTTCTAAAATGTACTGCATGCACACAAATTATATACTATAATTTCATTTAATCTGCAGCTTTGAATATTTTGTACTACAAATGCTTTTAAAATGTACTGTTACACAGATTATATACTACACTTTTGCTTAATGTGTACTGCAAGCTTGTATGTTTATCCTACATTTGCTTCTAAAATATACTACAGTTATACAGATTATATACTACACTTTTGCTTAATGTGTACTGCAAGCTTGGATATTTTGTACCACAAATAATATACTACCACTTTTAGATTATTTTACTGTATAATTTCAGGTAAAAAGAAGTATAAACCTCAAAAAAGTGAAGTACAACTTTCATACCTTTCAAGTACAAATCAAAAACTTCCCATCTCACAAATAAAATTATATATATCAATTGGGTTCAAGTGTTTAACAACTAAATAGGGAATAAAAACCCTAAACATGAGAAAATAGACAAGAAATAAGTATAACACTGAAAAATCAAAGACATTTAAAACTGTAAATGTAGAAAGCATACATTTGTTTCTTTTTATCACTTCTTTTTGTATTTCGCTTCTTGTTGCCACTGTTTCTCCTTCCATTGTCATAGAAAAATGGCAGAAATTTTGGTGTCTTTTTTTTTTTTTTTCTCGCGTCAATGGCAGAGGAACGATTTCGCGCCCTTTTGTTTGGCCGCTTGGAGAAGTCGTCGATTTCAGGGAAAAAAAAAAATGAAAGCATTCTTCTTGAAGAGAAAAATGCATTTCTCAAGTATTTTTGTTGTTTTCTCTAACTACAAGGATATGTGTGTTTTTCTAAAAGATATGAGGAGTGATTTCTAAGTTTTGTGAAAAAGAAGGAAGTTTAGTGTGTAAAAATTCAAATGGGGACTGATCACTAAAATGAAAGTAAGATTAGGAATTTTTTTCTAATTAACAGTTGAATTAACTTGTAGTTATTAATCAAAAATAGATTTATTTTTAAATCTCGACAAAGCATTTGATTTTCCTCCAACACACACGCGATTGCTTTGCAGGTTGTCAATCGGAAAAATATTCAAGCTCATGATTTTTTAAGGTAAATAATATTTGTATTTAACAAAATGATAAAAATAACATATTCTTTTTTTTCTGTCATGATCTGAGTTTATATATTGACCATTTTGGATTTTACTTCATCTAAGATAACTCTTAAAATTGCATTTTGTGTGTTCTGAACTGCTGCAGGTGAAGGCCCCGCTGTGCATTTTCATCAGCACCTTAATTTGTAACAGTCAATAAAACAAAAATAACACAGAAATAATATCTACGAGTTCTTATATTTTTTTTTGAAAAAAAAGGGCAAAATGTTTGGTTTTTGAATTGTGTACCTCTGACTCTGACTCTCTCTTATTATAAAAGATGTGTTCTGCACTCGCACGCAAATGTAGGCCTTTTATGAAGTTGACCAGTCATGCAAATAAATCGAGTCGAATTGAATATATTGACCTATTTATCTTAATTTAATTTTTTTTATTGAATCCAAAATTATTTTTAAATTTGGGTTTTAATTGTTCAATAAATTAAGTCTGAACAAGTTTTAACAAATCAAACACAAGTTCGGCCAAGTAGTTTGATTATATTATATATATATATATATATTAGTAGTTATTGCATGTATTTTTTGTGCACATAAAATACAAAAATATGTCAAGAAGCCAATATAAGATAATAGTCATCAAAACTTCTTCTGGGTAGGCTTGAAATTTTTTCATGAAATATTTTTCTTTTTCCTCACTTTCTGAATTAAAAAACGTTGAAAAATTATACCTAAAAGATATAGTGCTGGACTTGTACTTCCCTCTGCAAAAAAAGAGTACCAAAAAATTAATCACGCTCTTGAAAAGAACACCAAAAAAAAAAAAAAGAATAGAAATCAAATGTGAGAGAAAAATATGGTACTGGACTTGCATTTTTCTTTGCAAAAAAAAAAAAAAGATTAAATGGTTAATCAGACTCTTAAAAAGAACACAAAAAAATAGAAAAGAACATAATCAAACTTAAGAGAAAAATATGGTGTTGGATTTATATTTTTCTCCGCTCAAAATATTAAAAAAAAAAAAAAGAACAAATTTTTTTCTAACAATTAAAAAGAAGACAAAAGAAAGAAACCAAAAAAAATATATATATATAAACAAACCTATTATAGGCAAAAACAAAGGCAACACCTTTGTACACAACAACAATGGAGTTTTATTTTTTAATTTTGGTTTTAAGATGCTAGTTGCTGCAAGAAGTGGTTTTGAAATGATCTAGTGGATAATATGGAGTATAAAATGGTGAGCTAGTGAGATTTATTAGAATTACATTTGTGACATGATTGAACTAGTTGTATTAAATAATTTTTACGAGAATAAATTTGAAATTTTATAATTTGTTGTCCAAACTGTTAAATTTTTTATTGTGTCCTTTAAAATGCATCATACTTTTAGATATTTGAATAGATTAAAGGGCAATTTAAGTAATTATTCAAAAATAACTGCCAAATTAGACACAAATTTATCTTGTTTTTTAGAATAGTGTGTATATATATAAATCTAATCACTTTATAACTATCAAATCGAGTTAAACTTACAATTTTGCCAAACATAAAAAGGTGTTCAAAATTGGTTTATTATGCCCAACGAATCGAGTTCAAACAAATTTTTGACAATTGATTCCTATTAACTCTAAGAAAAATATTACCTTAAAAAGACGAATAAAAAATATGAACCATAAGATCAAAGGAGAAAAGATCATTGAAGGATGCTATTATTCTACGGAAGAAAATCTTGGTAATTGTTCCAATAGTGTCAAACACACATACAAGACAATATCACCTAGAAATAGAGCCAAAAAAGGTCTAAAAACTAGAATTGGTAGAGAATTTACAGAAATACCAAGTCCGTTTCTAATATTTTCATTAATAATTCAAGACCAATTCGTAAAACCTATTTTCTTTGTCGTAGATGTGGTTATGTCAACTATAAATGTCCAATTAAAAGATTTATTGGCACAAAATTTATTTGGATGCAAAAATATTCAGCCACTAACCATGAAGGAGCCAACAAAGCTTGGAGAATTAAAATAAACTAAATCTCTTTGAGGTACGTGTCAAGAAAAAACCTAGAAAAAGAAGTAATACTTAGACTGTAGATGTTCTAGGCACATAATGGGAGAAACCTCTATGTTTCTCAAGTTTAACAAATGTCTTGCAAGAAGTATCTTCTATATTGACAACACCAAGGTGTAAGAATTAAATCAAATTTGTTAAACCCATCACATAAAACTCAAGAACCATCATTTTAAATCATCAAAAATCAATCTATATGCGGAAGTGTACATGAATCCATGAATACCGATGAAATCCTTTTGAGTCTTGTGGTTATTGATCTTCCAAATTAGTGCGTCTGAAGTTTGGGAGAAGTTATTCTCTCTTTTCTAATGATGGGATATCAAAAAAGAATCATATGCATAATTCGAGGACCATAACCCTAATATAACTTGTATATTTTCTTTATTTCTAATTTGACCCATCATAAAATTAGAAATTACAAATTAGAGTATCTACACATATATAAGCCCATACTTTGTAAGGTAACTTAGGCCCATCTAATAATTAGATCACTTTAATTTAGGCCAAGTCTTTTTAAGATAGCAAATTGCATGTAATTATTATTAATATATATATATATAAAAGTCCAAAATCCAACAATCTCCCACTTGGACAACATATATATATATATGTACATCACTTTATAATTGTATGCCATAATATAACTTTATGAGCTCAAAATGTTTTCCTACCATAACTAAAATTATCTTTAAACAATTTCGTCCATCAATTATGCCAACATAGAACCAAGGCAATTTTCGCTACATATATCGTAACTAAATCCATCCCCAATCACGTATATCAACATAACCAAATGTCGCAAATCTAGTATGGATGTGTAGCATGAAAATTACATGTAATGTGATCTAAACATGCCTATTTCCAACTGGTCTACTTTAAACTTTAGTGAGATCAAACCATTCCAAAATCAGAGTGTGGATAAACCAAAAGAGACTTTATTTCTGCAGAAAATAACCTCAAATTATCACAAACTGAAATAATTGGAAAAATGTCTATACAGAAAAGCATTTGGAATTACAAACTCCCACCAAAAAATTGAATATCCTCAAATGACATGACACCCATATGAGTAGTGTGCTCATGAAAGACCTTGGGTGGTAGTCCCTTAGTAAGCGGATCCACATTCATGGAGTTTGTGCCAATATGCTCTATAGACAATTAATCACTCTGAACTCTTTCTTTAAAAACTAGGAACTTAATGTCTATATGCTTTGACTTTGTCGTGCTCTTATTGTTGTTGGAATATAAGACTGCTGACTTATTGTCACAAGATAACTTAAGTGGCTTTTGAATTGTATCCACAATTCGCAACCTAGTGACAAAATTCCACAGCCATATTCTATGATTAGATGCCTCACAACACACTATAAACTTAGTTGCCATGGTGGAAGGAGTTACAAGTGTCTGCTTAGCACTCTTCCAAGAAATAGCTCCTCCAGCAAGTAGATAGATATAGCCCAATGTAGATTTTATATTATCTTGGCATCCGACAAAGTTGGACCTTGAATACTAATGATCTCTAATTTATCCGACCTTCTATATGTGAGCATGTAATATTTTATTCTTTATAGATACCACATAACTCATTTGGCTGCCTTTCAATGATCTATTCCTGGATTGCTTAAATATCAGCCTAACATCCCAACAATGTACCCAATATCTGGACATGTACAAACCTGAGCATACATTAGACTCCCTAATGCTGATGCATAAGGAATTTTTTGCATTTCTTTCTCCTCAAAAGCACTCTTGGGGCATTGATTGAGACTGAATTTGTCTCCTTTAGCTACAGGGGTATCACCTGGTTTACAATCCTGCATGCCATATCTCTTGAGAACCTTTTCAAATAGGCCTTTTGTGATAATCCAAGGATACCTCAAGAATGAGCCCTGCGTATCTGAATCCCTAATACAAAAGTTGCATCACCAAGATCTTTCTTTTCAAAATTTCTTGCTAAAAATCTCTTGGTTTCGTGCAACAAACCTATATCATTGCTGGCAAGCAATATGTCATCGACATACAAAACCAGAAAAATATGCTTACTCCTACTAAACTTAGGGCATATACAATCATCAATCAGATTCATCTCAAAACTGAACGAGACAATCACTTGGTGAAATTTGTAATACCATTGACGAGACGCCTGCTTAAGCCTATAGATGGATTTCTTTAACTTGCAAGCCATTGACTTTGCATCACTCGACACATAGTTTTCTGGTTACATCATATAAATTTTCTTATCAACGTCGCCATTGAGAAACATTATCTTAACATCCATCTGATGTAGCTCAAGATCAAAATATGCAACTAAAGCCATCATAATCCTGAATGAGTCTTTCGATGAAACTGGAGAGAAAGTCCTTTTATAATCAATGCCTTCTTTCTGTGTGAAGCACTTAGCAACAAGACGTGCCTTGTACCTCTCCACATCTCCCTTTGAATCCCTTTTGGTTTTAAAAATACATTTGCAACCAATGGGCTTCACGCCTTTAGGCAATGGGACAAGATCCCATGCATCATTGTCCTTCATGGACTTAATCTCTTCATTCATGGTATCAATCCACTTTTGAGAGTTAGAACTTTCTATGGCTTGATTGAAGTTGATCGGATCATCTTTCATCACTCCAATGTTAACATCATGTTCTTGGAGAAATACAATATAATAATCCGAAATTGCACTTTTCCTTTCTCTAGTGGATATTCTTAATGGAATTGGTTCTTGAGGTTGTAGAGTTTGTTCTTCTGGAACAACTTCTTGAACTTGAACAGGAGGTTTAGTGACATTATCTTGATCTGGAGTTGGTTTTTTTTTTATATAAATAATATTAGGTATAGAAAGTTGTTCCCCATCATTGTCAATAGCAGCCGACATTGTCTTGATTTGGAGTTACTTCTTGAACAATGTCATGCATATAAAGCTATTCCTAATTATTATCAATAGCAGTTGAAGTAATATTAACATACATATTCCTCTTCAAAGACAAAGTCCCTAACTCTTTCTCCCATCGCAAACTCAACATCCTCAAAGAATCGGGACATTACTTGTCTCAAAAATAGACTTAGTTGTGGGATCATAAAATTTGTAACCCCTGGATCTTTCAAAGTATCAATGAAATATCAACTGATAGTTCTAGAATCCAATTTATTTTCATTTGGCATATAAGGCCTTGCATCAGCTGGACATCTCCAAATATGTAAATGCTTTAAACTAGGCTTTTTGCTCGTCCAAAGCTCATAAGGGATCTTTTCAACTGTCCTTCTTTGTCCTTTGAGGTGGAGGCTAAGTGAGCTCTCTTTGTCTTCTCTTGCTTCAATCTCTCCTCTTCCTGACCACAGAATGAGATAAGCTCATTAAGGGATTATGAGTCCTTTTGGCAGTTATAGCTCACCTTGAACTGTCTAAACTGTGCTGTAAGGGATATCAAAGCCAAATGCACTAACAAGTCTTCAGGCAAATCCAACTTGAGTGCCTTTAATTTTGAAACAAGATGAGACTTTTCTATAATGTACTCCCTTATGTTTCCTTTACCCATGCACCTCGTTGAGATGAACTTTGCTAAGGTTGTACTAGTTTTAGCCTTTTTATTCTTAGCAAATCTCTTTTCAAGGTCCTCAAGGAAAGCCTTAGCAGTATCCACCTTATCAGACATAGTACCCCTAAAAGCTTCTGGAATGGCATGTTTGATGACCATGAGACTTATGCGATTAAACTTTTCCCACTTTTCCATCTCTTTCTTTTCATCTGAGGTACTAATATAAGTGAGATTAGTAGGTTTAGCAATCCTTAATGCAAGGTCTAGGTCCATGGCTCCAACTAGGCCTGTAAATGGGTAGGGTATCACCTTACCCATACCCATACCCATACCCTAAAATACCCAGAAGGATGAGACCCTAATCCTACCCTATCCTATCAAACTCAAGACCCATTGGGTCTAGTTTATTGGACTTATGTTTTTAATGTACATATTTATTTTCTTAATATATACTAAAGATATTATTTTGCATACGATAACAAAAAATAAAATTTTTATATTTAATTTAATTTATTCATGAGATTTAAATTGTTTAATTTTAAACATTTTGCTAATTAAATTAATTATTTTATTGATATAATAGGTAAACTTTATTAATATAATTAACAATTAAAGTTTTTACTAATTAAATTAATATAACTAAAAAACAGTTAATAAAAATAGTTTAAAAGCAAAAACTTTTTTCTATATTTAATTTTATAAAAAACAGTTAATTTGTATATTAATAAACTTTATTCATTAACAAAATTAATTTCATTAACTATTTTTATAAAAATTATTTATTCCACTATTAATTTTAATATTCTTAATTTTATTAATGAAAAATGTTCAACTGTTGCTATTGCTATTCTAATTAAAAAATAAAAAATTGCTATCCCAATATATTAACTTTATTAATTTTACTAATTTAGTTTAATTTTTAATGAAGAAAATTATTTTATTGTTACTGTTCATTTACATATTTGTAATTTTTATATGTAAAAAGTTTATCATTAATATAAATTTGATTTGGGTATAAATAATTTTTAGGTTTATAAATTAAATTTAAGTATAAAGTAATGAGTAATTTTTGGCTATGAGTACACGGGTAATTTATGGGTATAGGCCCTACCCATACCCATCACATTATCTTTAATAAGTATGGGTATGGGTAGGGTATGGATATTGATATTTTGGGCCTGGATAGGGTAACACCCTACCCATTGACAGGCCTAGCTCCAACAGTAATTAAGATATAAGATACTTTCTTGCCATACCTTAAAATTTGTGTCATTCAGCATAGGAATTGAATTGACGCTAGCAGTGATATTAGCAGCAGAAGCATAAACTAAATAGAGAACAAAACAAATCAAATAAACAAACTCATATAAGTACCAAAGTAGAAACCAAAATGGAATAATAAATTCAAATAAAGGTAAACCTCATTTTAAGATATCGAACACTCCATTAATACTTCATCTTTGGACAAAATATTAACTTGTAAGCAATATCTTGGTGCAATAACCAAACACTGATAATAAAGTAATATGTCAAACAATAAATCTTCCTTTGGGCCAATTTATTGCTCACATGTAAAACCAAATAATTATCACGTATTTATTACTACAGTTGCACATGTAATTCTACTAAATATAAATCTTCCTTTGGGCCGATCAATATTTACATAAATTACATGCATACAACCGTTAATATTTTAAAATAAATTAATTTCCACAAGAAAGGTCACTTTGGTGATATGTTGCTTCAATTAATTTATATCAAAATATATACAAATACACCAATATTTGAATTAAAATTCCCAAAATATGTATGTAAATATCCCCAAAGAATATTGTTCACAATCAACGATACTATATATAAGAACAATTAACCTAATCTAGATTAATCGCATGCAAATCGAAAGAATTATAAGACCAATTTTAATCCAAATAAAGAATGAGTATAACAGAGCAATTTTTATCCAAATATATATGGGACTTCATGGGCAATAAAAAACACGACCACAAATTACGTTGCTGTAGCCAAACGAAGTGCAGAGAGATCTTATATTCAAAAATTCAACCAATAGCAATAGTAACATGCTAATTTCAATTCAAAAATCTCGATTCATTGCGGCATTCCAAAAGATTAAATCGAATAAAATTTCATAAATTCAAATAAGTGTAACCTAAAATCATGAATTTCTCAATAATTCAATATGAGTGGCTCTAATACCAATTGTAAGAATTAAATCAAAATTGTTAAACTCATCACATAAAACCCAAGAACTATCATGTTAAATCATAAAAAACCAATCTATATGTGGAAGCGTACCTGGATCCATGAATACCGATGAAATCCTTTTGAGTCTTGTGGTTGTTGATCTTCCAAATTAGTGGGTATGGAGTTTGGGAGAAGTTACTCTCTCTTTTCTAATGATGGGATGCCAGAAAAGAATCATACGTATAATTTAGGGATCATAGCCCTAATATAAATGTATATCTTTTCTTCATTTCTAATTTGACCCATTATAAAATTAAAAATTACAAATTAGAGTATCTACACATATAAGCCATACTTTGTAAGGTAACTTGGGTCCTCCTAATAATTAGATCACTTTAATTTGGGCCAAACCTTTTTACAATAACAAATTGCATACAATTATTATTATTATTATTATTATTATTATTATTAAAGTCCAAAATCTACTATTGATAAGAAAATTGGTACCGCGGTTGAAAAGTTTGGCTTGTTAAGGGCCTAAAATATGATCTGTTAATATCAGCCAATTATGTGATGAAGGTTATAAAATGCAATTCCATCCTGACATTGTGTGATAAGCAAAACGAGAAGCTTGTATTTACTGCTCCTACATACAAAAATGTATAATATTAACTTCTGATTATTTAACTTGTCAAAATATCGAGTATTTAGCTGTTATAGAAGAAAGAAAAAAAAAAAAAAGAAGAAGCTAGAAATGTCATAGAACATTGGACCATGTCAACATGAAGGCCATTTCTGATCTTACAAAAAGAAAAGAAAAGAAAAAAAAAAGAAGAAAAAAAAGAAAGAAAAAAACTTATTAAAGAGATTCCAAAGATAAACTTCTCCAAGGATAAGACCTGTGATGCACGTCAAAAAAGGGCACAAATTAGAACTTCATTCAAATGAAAGAAAGAAGTCACAACTGTCATATCACTGGAATTTCTCCATATTGTGGGTTGATAGTCATACACAAGACTAAGAGGATGTTTGAGTGAAAGGTCTTTAAAATATCTTATAACATGTTCAAGAGTTCATAAGATGTCATAATATATAATTGATAAAAATTTTAAGAAAGATTTTACAAACTTTAAAAATAAGATGCTAAGATTTTATAAGTTTTTTTGAAAAAAAGTAAGTAGTTATTAACTTATTTTTGAGATTCTAACAAATTCTTTTAAGAATATGTATGACTAAACGTATTTAAAAAATCGTAAAAGATCTTACATGTTATAAAATATTTTTAGAGCTTATGAGATGCTGTATCTTTGAAAAAAAAAAAAAAAAACTCTTGAATGTTTGAATGATATAAGAATGTAGTCTATAAGATATTAGTAGTGACGATTTTATAATTATTATGGTTAAAATTAAAGAATTTTTTAAAAATTTGAAATATAAATTAGCAACTCATTAGTTTTATTAAAAGAGTTTAGAAGTTTATAAGTTCTTTCTTAAAAAAATTATCAAATACTTTTTAACGTTTTATAAGTTTTTCAAATATTTTACAAGATATTTTTAGGCTTATAAGCCCACCTAAATACTCTCTATTTTAATTATATTAATTATAAAATTATCATTACTAATATTTTATAAGTCTTAAACACTTATTTTATCTAGACATTTTAAATTTTTATTTTTAAATTAAAAGTTAACATCTTATAAACTTTAAAATAAAATATCTTATAAATTCAAAAGTTTTATAAAACTTTTTAAGTGATATAAATTTTTTTAAGTAAATTTAGTCAAACAACAATAATAAACAACCACTAAATTAAGAAAGAAGAATGAAAAAGGGCAAGGATTTGACAAGTCATGCAAAGAAAGGACAACATATAGCTAGACACGTGATATTCCCAAAACTGAGGTCGGGGTAGATTTGCATTTCTTAAGCCCCGTTTGGTTTTATTTTCATTCTCATTTTTCATTTTTATTATTTTTAAAATTTGAAAAGATAATTAGTGAAAATGAGTTAAAAATTAATTTGTATTTGAATTAATTGTTGAAAAAGTAATGATTTTATTTGATTTAACAAGTTGTAAATAGAGAGAGATAGTAATTATAATAAGAGAAAGAAGATATATAAATTAGGGTATTGTTATTTGCACTTTAAAATTTATTATTAACACTCCAATTATTTTTGGTTTATAGAAATTGACCATTATATTCCTTTATTTTCAAGATATTATTTAACTTAAATTCTTGGACAATTATGCCCTTAGTGTACAATTCATTGTCCTATTAAATATGATCTTAATTTATTTCTAGCCTTGATTCATTTCATGTCAAACTTGATAGAGCACATAAAAATGAATAAATTATTCCATCTCTAAATTCAATCATCTCACTGAAGACATAACTATGAACTTCAATAGAAAAATGACAACATCACTACAAAATATTATATTTTCTCACCCCAAAAGTGGGTCTTGTTTTACTTCATAAATACTGTTGTATAAAGTTATTTCAATCAAAAAAGTAAAGTAAAAGAAGAAAAAAACACTGCACTTTGTTATTTAAATCTGACAAAAAATACTCACACTTGTGGGTACTGAAAAAATATGGATAATGGGCCTCATTTTCTCCACCGAATAAAATGCGGATAATTTTATTCACCACATAATTACTTCCCACTTTTTGACCCAACCCATGGATAACCCATGAATAACTATATATCTATATCTATATATATTAAATTTTTCTCTAATTCTCACAAATAATTTGGAAGATATAACATATATATATATATATATTATGATAACAACAATGTTAAAGTCGTATTTAAATTTTTAGTTCAAAAAACTTTTGACACATAATGAGATTTAAATTTGAAATTCAAAATGTAATATAACTTAAAATCGGTATATGCTTAAACACTTAAGTTGTCCTTTTCAATTAAAATACTTGACATAGTTTAAGTACTTGTTCAATGTAATATTTAAAACTTGTAGCCTGTTTTATTAGTTTTATTTAGGTAATATTTGAATAATATTATGTAAATTAAAAAATACATATTAATTTACCATAAATTATAAAAATAAATAAACAAAATACCGCTATCTGTGGTGTATTGTTACCAAAACAAATAATTTTATCTATGGGTAAATTTACCCAACTCATCACTGTCAATTATTGGGTTATTGATGGGTACCTATGTGCCAAGTCTATTGTTATTTCATATTAAGTCAGACCAATTGAGGTGGAATGTTTTCATGAGTAATAAAGTTAAAAGTGATAATTATTATATTAAATGATGTATTTGTCTTGTAAATTAATATAAGTGAATTTGAAAAGTAAGTGGATATTTTGGTCAATAACCTAATACAAAAATTTAAATAGAGTGCAAATAATAAATTTTGGAGTACAAATAACAATACCCTATAAATTATTGGGAGAAAATATTAAATTATTATGAAATGTATTTTGAGAATAAAAATAAAAATATATTGGATGAAAATATGTATAAGTGATGCATTTCAATTTTGAAATAGTAGAAACTATTAAAATATATAAAATGATGAGTTTTAATTTTTAAATAATAGAAAATGTAAAATTGGAGTGTGAGAATGAAACCAAGCAGCCTTAATTTTGTACCTTTACTTTCTCAAATAGCTTTGAGAGTTAATTATCCTTTATCACTTGAATTTGGATTTAACTTAAAATAATTTGACTTAAACATTATAGAACGAAGAATTTTTATCTAAAAGGTGATGATTCTCTTATTCTTTCCCAAAATTATGCATTAGCTATTTACTTCGGAAACGACTCTATATAATTTCAATGATTGTTATATTTTGGCCCTCCCAATTTTTGTAATATTTCTTTTTCTATTTTTTTATTATATTTGTGTACATTGAATAACTCTATTAATCAATCACAAATTTAGTTTCAAACATAATTATGATGCGACACGGATCTTGGATCTAGATCTTGAGCTCAAATTTTCAAATAGCCCATGCTTTCGATCATGACCTTAACTCAGATCACGCTCCGCACAAGTAATTTGGATCTTTAACTTGATCAGAAGAGCACATGTTAGGTTAGCTGAAATCACCCTCAGATGAGGCCCTCTGATAACTAAGTTAGTACATGGTTGAGGTGATAAGATAAGAACTCAAATATAAAGTTAAGAACTCATGTAAATGATGGGTAAATGTGACATGACATGATATTGTGCAAGTTCCTTGTTTTATAGGCATTGATTGTCCTTTTTTCATACGGATCGAGGTGGCAAATTGTTGTTCATTAGATCTAAAATCAACCAAATGATTTGTATTTTGGGGTCATGATCCAAGTCGATTCGGGTTCTACTAGGTCTTAACCCGACCCAAATAAAAAGAAGTGGATTTTTGTTCTGTTAAGGTTTTTTGCTTAAATTCAAGAGCAAAATAGTCTTTTCAGTTGCATCAATTAATTACCATAATCAAATTAATATCCATATATAGCTAGATATGTTTGACTTACGAACCAACTACAAATCCTGCAAGTTACTATCCTATATAAGCAGTTGAAAAAGACGTAATTGCCCAAATCTTAATAAATAACTAATTATTTTGTAGTAGAAAAGTGAGTTAGTGATTAGATAATCACCTATCCTTTTCATCTAACAAATGGAATTATTGACTAATGATATGAAGTTGAACAAGTGTCGTTCTAAGCACACAATTTGTTTATACAATAAATTTATGTATATATATAGATATATTAGTACATTAATAAATATTAATGACAAAATTTGCATAAAAGCTGAGCTTTGGTTTGGTTTTATTTTTTCAAAACATTTTCCAACCTAAAAAATCAAATCAAACATCTTGATTCATTTTCCGACGCTAATTTTCAGAACACTCATAAAATATTTTTAAAACATCTCTCATTCTATTTTCTTAACAAATATAATTGTTATATCTATACACATATATTTTCTTCCGTTATAATTATACATATAAAATCATATTTTCACTTATTACCAGATAAAACTATTGATGCAATATCTATAATACAAATCTAAATAGAATATAATAAAATCAAATATACCAAAACAATTTCCAACTATCTTCAAAATAAAACCAAATATACATACCATTTCCCAAAATGCATTCTTCCTAAATATTTTCCCTAAGTAATCGAAATAATACCAAATAAATCATTCTTATAGCTTATATAACAACGTTAATACCAATTTTTCTTACAAAACTTGAGCTAACAATCTTAGAATTATATTAATTTTTTCTTGTTAATTTTAAATATTACTTTTACAGTAATGGATGAATTTACTATTGTAAGAATATTATGCGAGGCTTGCATTACGGTTAGGTTCAAATTACGGAAAAAAGACCTGTTTTGAAAATGAAAAAAGAAATTGTGTTGTATACAAGAGAAAAATGGTTTCCCTTCAAAGACAATAGAATTTTTCTTAATTTAGGAAGTATTAGACTATGGATTAGCTCTCAAAAGTCCTAACGAAGAAAAAAGGGAAATACTCAAATCATAAGAAAATGAATTTTTGAATTTTAGTGAGAAAAAATAAAAATTATAAAAACTTTAATTTCATTATGTATTCCTTTTGGGAGTGAATTTCATTTTTAAAAAGCTAAATGAATATCAACATAAATTTTCTTTTACTTAGAGTAGATATTTAATTTAATAACATTAATTTTATATATAAAATATGAGGCTATGAGTTCAAACTTAACAAGTGTGTGTATAGATAATTAAAAAAAGAAAGACATAGGCTATGTTTGGTTACATTTTGGAAAAATAATTTTATTTTCCCAAAATGTAACCAAACATACAAAAAATTGTCCTTCAAAATGCCAAATTAAAATTTTCCAAATATTCTTTTTTTATCTTTCATTATCTTCAAAACTTCCCATTTTTTGTTTTCCCAAAATGTAACCAAACATACAAAAATTGTCCTCCAAAATGCCAAATTAAAATTTTCAAAATATCCTTTTTTATCTTTCATTATCCTCAAAACTTCCCATTTTTCAATATATACATACATATTAATATATATCATACATATTTTATTATTATTCTAACAATAAAAAAACTACCCAATTTCATTTCTACCCCTAAAACTCAACAAAAATGCTTTGATTTGACTGTTATAGTAAAATTTGTCTCCTTTCAAAATATAAACAAACATACCAAATTTTTCCAAAATAATTTTTTTATTATTCCCAAAATATAAACAAACATATATCACATTCCCCAACACCACTTCCAAAATTCATTCTCCCAAATAAAACACATAATTCGTATCCAAAATTACCATAATTATTCTTTTTCAGACTCTGGGATACCAAATTCCCTGTATCCAAACAGTCTGCATAGCCAGTTCGAGCGTGGAACACACGCACGCCTCCCCCGCGCCCACAGTCTCACCCAATAACATTTCTCCACGTATAGGTAGAAGAAAACATCTCCACCGTCCCACTAGACCAATCACCGTGGGCCCATCACTTTTCCATTTGGCCTGCTATCTTAAGGCTTTGTTTGGTTTTATTTTTTTTAAATTTTAAATACATTTATATTGTTAAACTATTATTCAATTATTAATATATATTTTTAATTATTATATTACTATGATAAGTATATGCCATCACTAATTAAATAAAAATTTATACAAAAAATAATTGCAGTTAAAAATTTCTTCCAAAAACTAAAATTAAAATATCTTATTTTTAGACATTTTCAAAATTTCCTCAAAATATATTTTCCTAAAACACTTTTCTTAAAGCACCCAAGATTGGATCCAAACAACGGTTAATTAGAAAAAAATCCCTAATCCTACTTTCATTTTAGTGATCAGTCCCCATTTGAATTTTTACACACTAAACTCCCTACTTTTTCACAAAACTTAGAAATCACTCCCCATTTCTTTTAGAAAGACACATATATCCTTGTAGTTAGAGAAAACAACAAAAATACCTGAGAAATGCGTTTTTCTCTTCAAGAAGAATGCTTTCATTTATTTTTTTTCTAAAATCGACGACTTCTCCAAGCGGCCAAACAAAAGGGCGCGAAATCGTTCCTCTGCCATTGATGGGAGAAAGAAAAAAAAAAAAGACACCAAAATTTTTGCCATTTTTTTTGTGACAATGGAAGGAGAAACAATGGCAACAAGAAGCGAAATACAAAAAGAAGTGATAAAAAGAAACAAATGTATGTTTTCTGCATTTACAGTTTTAAATGTCTGTGATTTTTCAGTGTTATATTTATTTATTGTCTATTTTCTCATGTTTAGGGTTTTTATTTCCTATTTAGTTGTTAAACACTTGAACCCAATTGATATATATAATTTTATTTGTGAAATGGGAAGTTTTGATTTGTACTTGAAATGCATGAAAGTTGTACTTCACTTTTTTGAGGTTTATACTTCCTTTTACCTGAAATTATACGGTGAAATTATCTGAAAGTGGTAGTATATTATTTGTGGTACAAAACATCCAAACTTGCAGTACACATTAAGCAAAAGTGTAGTATATAATCTTTATAACTGTAGTATATTTTAGAAGCAAATGTAGTATAAATATTCAAACTTGCAGTACACATTAAGCAAAAGTGTAGTATGTAATCTGTATAACTGCAGTACATTTTAAAGGCATTTGTAGTACAAAATATTCAAAGCTGCAGATTAAATGAAATTATAGTATATAATTTGTGTGCATACAGTACATTTTAGAAGCACCTATAGTACAAAAGTATTCAAGCATGCAGTATACATTAACTGAAAATGTAGTATATAATTTGTGTATCTGTAGTACATTTTAGAAGCAACTGTAGTACAAAATATTTAAGCCTGTAGTATACATTAAATGAAAGTATAGTATATAATCTATGTAAAGATGAGCTAAATTCATACGGTGCAAAAAGAGATCAGAGTTGAGTTGGGGCACCGCATACACTTCAAGTCCTTATGTATATGTTGATAAGGACGTCAATGGATCGAGTGGAGGAGAATGTCATGTGTCGCTCATTGGAGAAGAATGGCGACCTTGACTTCAAGGGGCATTAAGAGCGACAAGGCGTTGTCGGCTCACTCGGTAAGGCGAAAAAAGCCCATGAGTAGAGACTCTTACGAGGTTCGGTTTGAAAAACTGTTTCAATGGCATATTCCTTAAGTTATGAGGATGCTTCCCACCAAGTTTGAAGTCATTCCGTGTCCGTTTGGGCACCGAACATTGAGGGCGACCTGGAGTGGTCTTACTGCACGCAGGTAGTGCAAAGATGCATTGAGCAGAGTGGCTTGGAAAAGGAATTTTGTGAAACTGTTTCAGTGGGGTGTTCCTTGAGGTGTTGGCAACGTTCTCACCAAGTTTCACCAGTAGACGATTCCGTTTGGATAGGAAACGGCGAAGATGTTTAGAATGCAGCAGTGCAGTGGCAATGCTGGAATTCCAGCTTATTGTGAGTGTAATTACTGTTTCATGGAGAATCGGACGGGGCTGGAACTTTGTGGAGTTAATGTATAAGCCGAGAGCTATCCAACGGTTCAAGCGGCAAGTGATTTGGACGCCGAGAGAGGAAGTAGCGAAAATATAGTACAAAACATTCAAGCGTATAAATTAAATGAAATTATAGTATATAATCTGTGTATATGCAGTATATTTTATAACCATCTATAGTACAAAAATATTCAAGTGTGCAGTATACATTACTGAAAATATAGTATATAATATGTGTATCTGTAGTACAGTTTAAAAGCAACTATAGTACAAAATATTTAAGCCTGCAGTATACATTAAATGAAAGTGTAGTATATAATCTGTGTAACTGAGTACATTTTAGAAGCAAATATAGTATAAACATTTATGCTTGCAGTACACATCAGGCAAAAATGTAGCATATAATCTATGTAACTGCAGTACATTTTAGAAGCATCTGTAGTACAAAACATTCAAGCATGTAGATTAAATTAAATTATAATTTAATATTTGTATATATGCAGTACATTTTAGAAGCATATGTAGTACAAAAACATTCAGGCATGTAGTATACATTAACTGAAAATGTAGTATATAACTTGTGTATCTATAGTATATTTTAGAAGCAATTGTAGTACAAAATATTTAAGCCTGTAGGGTTTGAATCATACTTTGTATGTACACACATATGTAAATTGAAGCATACTTTGTTTATAATATTATTTTGCATGTAAGTATAATTTTCCATCAAGTATTTATAATATTTTGATTTCAATACAATATGAGGGAAATGAAATACAAATGTAGAATGAACAAAGTATAAATGGTGTTATGTTGAAGTACATTTCAATTCAATTGAAATTGAACAGTGAATTTGAGTACAATATGATAGAAATGAATTACAAATATAGAAAAAATAAAGTATAAATGGTGTTATGTTGAAGTACACTTCAATTAAATTGAAATTATGTAGTGAATTTAAATACAATATGATGAAAATGAAGTATAAATATAGAACAAATAAAGTATAAATGATGTTATATTGAAATACAGTTCAATTAAATTAAAATCGAGCAGTGAATTTGAGTGCAATATGAGAAAAATGAAGTACAAACGTAGAACAAATAAAGTATAAATATTGTTATGTTGAAGTACAGTTCAATTAAATTGAAATCGGACAGTGAATTTGAGTATAATATGATGGAAATAAGTACAAACGTAGAACAAACAAAGTATAAATGGTGTTATGTTGAAGTACACTTCAATTAAATTGAAGTTGGACAGTGAATTTGAGTACAATATGATGTAAATGAAGTACAAATGTAGAACAAATAAAATATAAATGGTGTTATGTTGAAGTATACTTCAACTAAATTGAAATTGAATAGTGAATTTGAGTACAATATGATATAAATGAAGTACAAATATGGAACAAACAAAGTATAAATGATGTTATGTTAAAGTACACTTCAATTAAATTAAAATCGGGCAGTGAATTTGAGTACAATATGATAAAAATAAAGTACAAATATAGAACAAATAAAGTATAAATGGTGTTATGTTAAAGTACACTTCAATTCAATTGAAATCGGATAGTGAATTTGAGTACAATATGATGAAAATATAGTACAAATATAGAACAAATAAAGTATAAATGGTGTTATGTTGAAGTACACTTATTGCAATTGAATAATTAGTCTCCAATAATTGTAGTGATAGTCAAGTACAATATTTTGAGATTATCAGATCAGATGAAGTACGTATTTGTACGGGTTATAGGGTAGATATTATTATCAAATGCTCATTTATTTACATCTTTGAAAACATAAGTATTCTTTACATTACTGCGATTGATAACATTCATTCGTTGAACATTAGTGGTTAATACTTTAAAACTTTAATATTATTTTATTCATATAATAAATATTACACACATTTTTAGAGTTTGATTATTAATTACTGAGACTTAAAAAGCAAATCATGGAACAAATTTCAATTCAATAATATTAGTAAAAATATTAAGAAATGGAGTACATAATGGCCGAAATGAAATACAAATGTCGTGAAATCAAGTATAAATATTTCAGATTGAGGTACGAAACGCTGATACAATATCCATTTGCTAACTTCCACGCTAAACAATTACATTATTGCCAAAAAGAAGTACAAATGTCATGAAATCAAATACAATTCTACCAAATTGGGGTACAAAAAAACTGATATCCCGGACAACATGGAAAAATGTCAATTTCACGCTAAATCAAATACATAATTGCCGAAATGAAGTACAATTGTCATGAAATCAAGTATAATTCTCCCAGATTATGGTGCAAAATAACTGATATCTCCGACAACATACAAAAATGCCAATTTCACGCTAAATCAAATACATAATTGCCGAAATAAAGTATAATTGTCATGACACCAAGTATAGTTCTCCCAGATTGGGGTACAAAATAACTGATATCTCGGACAATATACAAAAATATCAATTTCACGCTAAATCAAGTACATGATTACCGAAATAAAGTACAAATGTCATGAAATCAAGTATAAATCTCCTATATTAAGGTACGAAATTTAGCTAGATTACTTATTCTTTGCAGGTTCGACGATTATACCATGTTCTACCACACCTTTTACACTTAATTACACGTTTCTCAATTTGTGATGGAATCCTCTATGTCCTTCTATGCCCAGGTTGAGATCGGCAATCAGGTGCATTAATGACGTCATCATCATCTAGAGGGAACATATGCATATCATACGTAGGAATAGTGTTTATCACTGCTTGGTATGCTTGTTGATACATCTCAACTCGGTAATATTGATCGGTAAAGTCATACGATGAAAGTGACTTTGACTCGAGAGTACAAGTTTTGATAAAATAAAGTAAAATTTTGGAACACTTGAAGTATAGAACTTCAATGAATATAGTATAAGTTTAGATAAAATGATGTATAAAATGAAGTATAATTTTAAAAAATAGAAATACAATTTTTTATAAAATGAAGTACAATTTCAGAACACCTGAAGTATAAAACCTTAGCAATTGCAACACAATTTTTGAATAATCCATTAGTAAAATACTTGAAACTTAAATAATAGATTCAGATAACTGAAGTACAAGTTCAGAACACTTGAAGTATAGAACTTCAATGAATAGAGTACATGTTTAGGTAAAATGATGTATAAAATGAAGTATAATTTTAAAAAATAAAAGTACAATTTTAGATAAGGTGAAGTACAATTTCAGAACACCTGAAGTATAAAACCTTAGTAATTGCAGTATAATTTTTGCATAATTCATTAGTAGAACACTTGAAACTTAAATAATAGATTCAAATAACTGAAGTATAAGTTTATATAAAATAAAGTACAATTTCGAAACACTTAAAGTATAGAACTTCAATAAATAGAGTACATGTTTATGTAAAATGAAGTATAATTTCAAAAAATAGAAGTACAATTTTATATAAAAAGAAGTACAATTTTAGAACACTTGAAGTATAAATCCTTAGCAATTGCAATACGATTTTGGATAATCCATTAGTAGAACACTTGAAGTATAAAACTTAAATAATAGATTCAGATAATTGAAGTACAAGTTTACATAAAATGAAGTACAATTTCAGAACACTTGAAGTATAGAACTTCAATGAATAGAGTACATGTTTAGGTAAAACAATGTATGAAATGAAGTATAATTTCAAAAAATAGAAGTACAATTTTAGATAAAGTGAAGTACAATTTCAAAACACTTGAAGTATAAAACTTTAGCAATTGCAGTACAATTTTTGGATAATCCATTAGTAAAACAATTTAAACTTAAATAATATATTCAAAACTAAAGTATAAGTTTAGATAAAATGAAGTACAATTTTGAAACACTTGAAGTATAGAACTTTAATGAATAAAGTACATGTTTAGATAAAATGAAGTACAAAAGAAAGTATAATTTCAGAAAATAAAAGTACAATTTTAGATAAAGTGAAGTACAATTTCAAAACGCTTGAAGTATAAAGTCCTAGCAACTACAGTATATTTTGGTTAATTGATAAATATAACACTTAAAGTATATAACTTCAATAAATATAGTACAATCTTTGATAAAATGAAGTATAATTTCAGAAAATCAAAAGAATAATTTTATATAGAAGACGTATAGTTTAGGAACACTTCAAGTATAAACTGCTAGAAGTTGCAGTACAATTTTGGATAATCCATTAATAGAACACTATCCATTAATAGAACACTTGAAGTATAAAACTTACATAATAGAGTACAATTTCAAAACCCTTCAAGTACAAAACTTTACAAACTGCAGTACAGTTTAGATTCTATAGAAGTATTACCTTAAACCATCACTGCTCTTCTTTGCACTGCTGCTTAATTCATCCTTTCGGTTTACCAAGATGTCAACAACGTTCATCTTCAATGTCAAATGTAGTAAGACTATATTCATGACACCGTCATCATCAGTCAAATTCATGTACAATTTTTGATGTGGAGCTATGTATTGCAAACTGAAGTGTTCGGCGTTGATTTCACTCCATTTTCTTGCGAGATTAATGTATATGTCCATTAACTTGATTGAACACTCCTACTTCACTACTGGTTGACATTGTCAGAAAAATATAAGAAACTCAGAAGCAACTGAGAAGAAGAAGAAACCCGAAAATGATGAAAATAAAAAGAGAAGAAGACAATGCAACTATCGGGTTGGTGGTTTTTGGTTCTAACGTTATTCTCATTCCTGCTGTGGAGCTTGTTGCATTTTTTCTGTTCTTTCTATTTCTAGTATGATAGGGTTTACTATTTGCTTGTCCGGATGAAGAAGAAGTGAGAAAAAATTAATGAAAAATATTATTTTTAAGGGTATTTTGTCAAATTAAGTGAGTGGGGAGTGATCTCTAAACTTTTAACAGAACTAGGGAGTTTTTTCTAACAAAAATCAAGTGGGGACTGATCACAAAAGTGAAAAGTGTGTTTGGTACTTTTAAATAAGTGTCCCTCCAAACAAAACCCTACCTTAACTTGCCCTCAAAATTATAAACTTATTCAATTTTAGGAACGTAATTAATAAAATAAATTGTATACTACATAAAATATTATTTTCTTGATATTAATAAAATAAAAAAAATAAAATTGTCAATAATACAGTATCATAATTAGGTTTATACTAAGATTATTAATAAAGATATCTTTTATTCAATAGATTTGTTTCATCTTTAATTATCATAAACTGTTATCATGTAATTAACAGTATAAAATAGTTGTAGTTGAAATTGAAAATAGCTTTTTAAATTTTGTTGACCTATCAAAAATTATTTTATTAATGAATTTCTTAACATATTATCCTGAATTTAATGTATTCGATCCCAAGATAAATTATTTTACGATATTTATATTGAAAAATTGATTCAATTTGTATATAAAACATTACAAATGAGATATTCTATACGATGTTATATTTTGAACATATCGCCTGAGTTTGAGATCTTTCCTTTAAAGGAGAATTTTATAGAAACTTTATTCGATTTGCTTTCCTGCTTCTCTCTCTCACACACATCACACGCAGTCCATTTTTGCAATTTTATGCTTTTCGGAGCCGAGGCTCCAGTTTCGGAGCCCCGGCAAGCGATTCATCTTCTACAACAACAAAATTTAACCAACTTTCTCTCTTTCTATATTTAATATCTCAGATTTGAAAAAAAAGGGAATATATATTATTCTTTGGTGTAATCAGAGAGATCATTGGTGAGCAAAAATGTCGAAATCGCCATGGGGTAAGGGTAACATCGGCGCTTGGGCTGCCGAGGCCGAGCGCGCCGAAGCCGAGGAGCGCGAAGCTGCCGAGAAGGCTGCCGCCGCGCAGCCACCGCCCAGCTTCCCCAGTCTGAAGGAAGCTGTGAGCACTACCTCCAAGCAGAAGAAAAAGACGAAAATGACCCTGCAGGAGTTCACTTCTGGCTCGGATTCGAGTCGTGGCTTGACCCCTGAAGAAATGCTCCGCCTCCCCACCGGCCCAAAGGAGCGCTCCCCCGATGAACAGTACGGAAGATTAGGAGGGGGGTTTTCCAATTATGGGACTCGACCCGGATCCATAGGCTCTAATCAGGGTCGGCCCCGGGAGTACGAGGGTCGGAGATCTTATGGATTTCAGGACGAGGACCGGCAGGGGGGCCCGCCGCAAGCCAGGGTTTCGGAAATGAATCAACCGTCGCGAGCAGATGGGGTTGATAATTGGGCTTCGATGAAGAAACAAACAGTACCGGAGTATAATTCGGTTCAAGCCCGACCTGGGGGAAAGTACAGCTCACTCGGCGGAGGTGGAGGCCCTGGAGTTGCGTCACGGGCCGATGAGGTGGATAATTGGGCTTCTGTGAAGAAGCCAATTTCACAACCACCGCAACAAACTAGATCTTCAGGCTTTCGTTCGGGCTTCTCCAGGACCGAGCCTGATCGGTGGACTCGGAATGAACAGAGATTAGTTTTGGACCCTCCCAAAGGTGAGGCTGAAGTGGTGGTGAAAGTTAATAAGCCTAATCCATTTGGGGCGGCAAGGCCGAGGGAGGACGTGTTGGCAGATAAAGGGTTGGATTGGAAGAAGTTGGATTTGGAGATTGAAGGGAAGAAGCAGCAGCCTTCAGTTAGTGGTGGAAGTAGACCAGCAAGTTCACAGTCAAGTAGGCCGGAGACTCCACTTTCAAGCAAGTCCGAGGTAACTGCGGCTCTGACGCCGGGAGTGGATGAAGGTGCCGTGAAGCAAAAACCAAAGGTGAATCCTTTTGGCGATGCCAAGCCCAGGGAAGTCTTGCTTGAGGAGAAAGGCTTGGATTGGAAGAAGATTGATATTGAGTTGGAGCATCGACGAGTTGAGAGGTAATTTTGTTTATGCTGCTGTTACTCTCTGATATAAATAAGTTTTGTTAATAACGTTTCATCATGCAATTATATAAGTTTTGCTAATAGCTTTTCATCATGCAAATATTGCATTTTGGAGTGTTGTGATTGCCATGTCTTGTATTTTTTAGTGCTCATTTTACGGTGGAAAGTGCATTTATTGCAAACTCCTGATTACCTATGTAAACAATCTACATAATATGAACAGATTATATGATTTTGAAGGGCATTTGACTCATTACTATAGAATGACATGCATGTGAGTTTTGTCCCAGAAGTATTGTATTCATGTTTCACATATAGAAATTGCACAAACGTGACATTTTTAGAATTTAGATGCTTTTAAGGGGAAGTTTTAGCTTCTATACTGCTATGAAAATTGTCATGATGCGTGTGCTACTGTGAGGTAAGTGCCAACAGTAAGTGGTTGATAATCATCTGTGAAGTGTATTCATAGTTGTTAATGGGAAAGGCGATATGAGGCGACAAGGTTTCTAGTGCCCAGGGTTAGAGGCGTGGTGTGGCGCCCACCTTTTTGAAGCAAGGCGCTAAAATGAGAATTTATAACATATGATATATATTTAATAAGTTTCGTTCTAGTTAGAGATCCTAAAAGATACGCAACAAATATAACATGATAAATGCAATAAGTTCAAGTCACAAATAAAGATTCTTAAAAAGAACTAAAACGCATCAAATACCGACAATTTCAAACCAAATATCTAACCACCAAAGTTAATCCTAAGTTCTAATCATCTAAATCATCATAAAGGTTGCCTCCATTATCATCACTCATATCAACATCATCCTCTTCGTAACTACCATTTTCGTTACTCTATTGAAGGTTTTTCCTGTTCCCCGCTTTTGTCACTCTGTATAAGGCTTTTCCATTTTTCATTTCTCTTCTTCTTCTTCTCCTTCCATTTTTTTTAATTTAATTTCTAGGCTTTTGTGTCTTTGACTATTGAAGTCCCCAACTCAGAGAGGCGCGCCTTTGGAAAAGGTGAGAAAGGCACACCCTTCTGGCACCTCGCTCTTGTTGCTTGGGCAGCGGAAAAGGCAATTTTCCCTCGCCGTTGTTGCCTCTTGCCTTAGGGGACAAAAGCGAGTGCCTTTAACAACTATGAGTGTATTTAGTTTCATCCAGATAGGGTCGTGCCTAGGGGTGTAAACGAGCCGAGCCGAGCCCGAGCCTGCTAGGCTCAGGCTCGGCTCGTTTACTGATTCATGAGCTTGAGCTCGGGCTCAGGCTCGGCCGAGCCTAAATAATCGAGCTCGAGCTCGGCTCGTCGGAATAGGCTCGGGCTCAGGCTCGGCTCGTTAAGGCTCAATAAGGCTCGATTCGTATAAATTTGGATGAGATTTCTCTAACTCGATAAGGCTCGATTCGTATAAGTTCGGATGAGCTCGAGCCCATTTAGGCTTGAAACAAAATTTATAATAATAAACACCATATTATTATTATTATTATTATTATTATTATATAATAAAAAGCTCGTTTAGGCTTGCGAACCTGTCGAACCAAATACTATTGAGCTTGGCTCGGCTTGTTTGACTGGCGAGCTTGGGCTTGGCTCGGCTCGGCTCGTTTAAGTTCGAGCCGAATTCGAGCTTTCATCGAGCCTAGCCGAACTGTTCGCGAATAGTCTCATCTCATTTACACCCCTAGTCGTGCCACAAAAGATAAAGTTGGAGGAAGGTTTCCCTGAGGGATGGGGTGCTGGTGGTGGGAAGGACCTTGGGAATCTTTGATGAAGGAAGAGGACATTGGAGCTGAATGGCTGGGTTGGTGTTTTAGATAATTGAGAATTTGAGACAAAAGATGAGTATTTGTCTTGGATAAAGTGTGCAACTGGTTCCTCTAGTATAACATACCTGGAAGTGGCAGGTACAGATTTCTTTAGTTTTCTGCTAATTATTTCAATAAAAATGTTGGAAGTTGTAACTAAATGAGTTCATCCAAGTTAAACTTTTGTACTTTGATTAAGGACTGAAGAAAGGTTGGATGGAGTTATAATGCAGTTAGTTAGTTGTTTTACAATTTTACTTGCTAAATAGGAACCCTTTCTTTATCCCTGGAGTTTTTTGCTGCACGATATGAAGTTTTTAAGGGAGTGAAAGATGAACAACAATGACAAAAGAAGAAAAGAAGGAAGAAGATTCTAAGGAACTTCTTAAATTTAAATTGTGATTTTGGCAATTAATATGCCTCTGTGACATTGTCAATCAAGATGGAATTGCACATGGAAAGATGATACCATGTATCTAAAAACAACCTAAGATAAGTTAAGTGGAGATGTGTGGAGAAGTGAGAACATTTATATTATGTATCGGTTAAAATCTGACTTAAATTTAACAAAAATTTTTTGAGTAAGATTTTTATTTCCTATTTCCGCCACAAGCTTAGTTGCTGCATTTCTTGTATGACAAAGTTGGCTATAAATTGGTCTCCTTGTCTTCTCTGTGTTGCAAGAGCAATTTATAGCCAGAAGCAGTGGGAGCTCAATAGTCATTAGTGCCATTTATATGCTGATAGAATATGATATACCTTATTGGCTCACACTGGTTGATGAACGAAGCACTCCTTGAAATAAATCCTGTTTCAAGATCAGAGAAAGATCTTTTCACTGACTATTGGGATTGAGATTTGAGAAGTTATTCAGTTAAGGTCATCAACAGTTTCGGTTTTGGGAATTGCTCTCTCTCTTCCTCTGACTTCAGTAATTCTCAATAGTGATGTCCTGCGTGCAATTGTTTCATTAATGTATTACTGGTATGTTCTCCCCATTTGGTTGATAGACATAGAATGCTATAGATTTTGAAGAAATGCATTAGATTCAGTCTTTGTTTCTAGTACTTCTCTCTTTCACTTGCTTGAAGCTGTAGGCAGGACGCATCCATGATTATGTTCTAAACAAGAAATTGATGTGGTTGTTTGCCCTATTTTATCTTTTTAATTTGATGTGTAATTGAAGAAATGGGGAAGAACTTCCCTTCACTAGAGTTGCCAATGATAGTAAGTATCGGTAGTTAAGGGATTGTGATAAGTGGCTAACTAAAATTATTAGATGTAAATGGCAGTAATGAGACTGGACATCTTTTATCTAAATAATACTAGTAGTGTGAGCATGAGAAGGAAGGGATGCGGGATACTTTGGGGGGAGAAATGCAGGTGTCTGATGGTGTTAGTTTGTTGACTCATGCTCTTTTAGTGCACATGGGAGATTTGATTTAGCTCTGATGCCAGATCTGATTGAAGATGGTTCTGTCGTTATATTTGTGGGTTTGACTTGTGTAATTGATGTATGCTCTTTTGACAATAATATATGGATTGTGAAATTTGAGTTTTGTGGACTTGTGGGTAGAATGAAGAGTGGAGGTGATGGGCCATAGACAGATGTCTTGGAAAAGTCTTAGAGAAGAACTACTAGTCTCCAATTGGGGTATGTTGAGCTTCAAATTTCAGGAAACTAGAAGAATCACAGAAAGGGAAGAAGGATGAAGGGCAAAAGAATCTGGCTAACCGCTAATGATGCGTAGGGTCTTGGCATCACATTTGAAGACAGGCATCATAACTGGGGAAGATCTAACAAGTGCTTCATTATACTGCCTCAAACAAGGTGTAAAATACTTGCTTTAAGAGTAAAAAATATGGGTCCAAGATTCTTGATGCCCTTGTTATATTGGGGCCAGACTATTAGGTGGGTCACCTTGACAAAGCTTACAGATGTTTTCCCTTTTAGTTTTAGCCAAAGATTTTGCTCTTACCCCAAAATCCTTCAGAATCCTAATTAAATCCATCTGTGATCAAATTTCTGCTCATGAAACTAAGCTACTTGCTACAACTGCTCTCTCTTTGATGTTTTGGCTCATTCTCACAGTCTATACCAATCTGATTATTGTTATTGTTGTTGCCGTCTTATATGCTTTGGCTAGAAATTCTATCAATGACCCATTTTTGAGGTAGCTTAGGTTCATTGTAAATTAAAATTGCTGCAAGAATTGAATCACAAATATGTATATGGGTTGTTTAAGCATTGGGCATGCATGAAAAGAGTGGGCATATTTGTTCTTTTGTGCATCCTCTATTAAATGAATAATTAAATGTTTATTGCCCATTTTGTACGAGTGGAAAATTTGCATGTTTCATGTGCTTGGTCATATATAAGGAAGAGACGACGATGCAATATGTTATTAAGCAAATATAATAAATAAAATTCATGATCATCTGCTATCATTTGCTTATATTGTTTGCTGTGTTGCTATTAATGCATTTGACAGTATTACATAGCCAAATTGGTAATATCTTACTTCTAGACGGCTTAGGAAAATCAGAAAAATTAAAAATATAGAATTACTAATAGTTGAACTGATAATTTGTTTCAGGCCCGAGACAGAGGAAGAAAAGAATTTGAAGGAAGAAATCGAACAGTTGAAAAAGGAATTGCTGCAAAAACCGGGTGATGACAAAACCAGTATCCATGATGTTATACTCCAAAGGGAGAAGGAACTGGAACTGTTGGTCCGTCGATTGGATGACAAAGTTCGGTATAGTCAGAAAAACTTCGAGAGGCAAGGTTCTGGAGGTGGTAGAGGTGTTGGCTTCAATGAGAGACCACCTTCTCGCCCTGGAGTGTATGAGGAGCCTAGAGCTGGCTTCTTTCATGATCGACCTCCTTCCATGCCTGGAGCATATGAGGAATCTAGAGCTGGGTATACTGAGAGACCTCGATCTCGCTCTGGCATGTATGAGGATCCCAGAGCTGGTTTTGCTGAAAGACCTCCTTCCCGGCCTGGAGCATATGAAGAACCTCACCCTGGTTCTCATGAGAGACCCCTTTCCAGGTCGGGGGCCTATGAAGAGCCTAGAGGTGGCTTTTCCCAGAGAACTTCTTTGTCGACTGGAGCATATCAAGAACCCAGAGCTGTTGGCTACAATGAGTGGCCTCGTTCACGTGGCACTGTGAATTCATGGACAAGACCAAGCGACGATAGAAGAGCTATTCAAGGTGGTGGGGGAAGAGGATTTTTGGGCAGCAGAGACATGGATAGGTACTTCATATCTTTCTTCTTTATCTGTTTCAATTTTTTCTTGAGCTTGTTTAAATGGAAAATTTGGCCTATTTATACTGCATGACCTTAAAACCTCATGAATATTTTGAAAATGATTTTATAATCTTCTTGATGGTTGTTTTGTCTTGACGTTAAATGATGAAAAGCTAGATCATTTGTCCGAAGCGGTCATCAAGTTATCTTCTTTCTTTTCCTAATAGCTATTTGCAATTGTTGAAAATTAGTTATTATAAACTCATTCAAGCTTGTGGCGTCATTTGAGATTTTTAAAAGGCTACTTTACATGTAGACTTCTGCTTGTTGAGAATTACCTGTGGACTTTCTTAGCACATATTCCTCATGATCTCATGCATATGTATTTATTGTTTAGATTACAGATGTGATTTACACCTGTGATATATATTTGTCATTTGGTGGCAGGTCGGCTTCAAGGTGGTGAATTTCATTGGTTGGATTACCGGAGTTCCCTTCTGCTTTTGTCATCTGACTATTTAGACCACAATAATACATTGGCATCTTCTATTCGTTTTCTCATAATTTTGCTGTGAGGAATAGAGCTATCTAGCATTATTGAATGCTGACACAAAAAACGCTTGCCTTAATTGTTGCATCTTGATAATTTGTAAAGATCTGTTTTTCCTTTTTATCTCTTTTAGTGCTTAGTAGGATCTATTTTGCATACTGTTCTTAGTAGTCCTCCCCTCCCTGGTTTATTGGCCCTTGCCTTTCTTTTTAACCTAAGTTTCTGCAATTTTGTTGTTACCATGTGTTATGTGTATTTATTAATTGTTTCAAACAACACTTGTTCTAATTTAAATCCTTTCGGGATAATTCTTTCTTTATGGGCTCCTGCTGGTGATATCTCATTTTCTTTTTGAAACAAAGGCACTCAGTTGACTAATTATGTGTTTAAACATTGCATGGCAATATAGCTTAGCTAACAGAATGTCAATTCGATTGACGATGATGATATAAATGTGGAAAGATTTTGAATTTCAATGTGACAATGTGCAGATGTGGCGACTCAAGTAGAGAGATGGGAGTTCCAGAGGGCCTCAATAAAATCCACAAAACGAATAGTTAATGTTTTGTCATCTTGTTGCGGGCAAGAAATTAAAATTATGCATCATATTGCTGGTTAATGATTATACATTTTGTTTAGATATGATAAATGGATGCTCATGGTTAACTCAGGGATTACTAATGATAGGCCGGTAAATATATAGTGGGTAAAATAACTTCGTATTTTAGTGGGTATTAGAAAGTGGAGTCATTTACCTGTGAGTATGAATAACGAGCAATCTATTGGTACTTGTAATACTTTTTTAGGTTTATTTTTATTTTTTATATTTGAAGGTAGATTAATATTTGTTCTTCAATTTTCATAACATTATTCAAATACTACCTAAACAAATATAATAAAAGAAACTACAAATTTCAAATATTATATTAAGTACTTAAAGCATATAAATAATGTTGTAGTTTGAAAACTAATACTTAAATGTTTTAACCATTTACTATAGGGGTGTCAAAATCAAACCCAACCCGATGACACGACAATGACCCACTCGAAAAAAATCAGGTTTAGGTTTGGGGTTTTTGGGCTTGGGTCAAATTGGGTTAGACCCAAAAATGACTTGAGAAAAAAAAAAAGATTGGATTGTTTTCGGGTCAATCCGCATAAACTGAAAAAAATAAGTGGGTGACCCAATAACCCCGACCCAACCCAACCCGATCAACCTAAAATTTTAACTAATTAAAATAAAATATAAATAATACACACACACACATATATATATATATATATCCAAAAATCTAAATTTTGAAAATTCTTACAATTTACAAATTACAATAACATTATTAACAAATAAGTAATAACACTTTCATTCTTCCCATTCAAAGATGATTGAGTTCGATATGTTTTTATCTTTTGATTTTAATTTCTACTATTTTGTAGTTAATTATGCATTTTGATCATTTGATGATTGTCATGAAAATTGTTAATTGAACAATGGTTTGTTATTTTTTTTTGTATTTGGAGTACTTATGGACATGACAAGCTATTGTGTTTCTTAGACCTTAATTATTGTGCCAAATTTTAGATTTTATTGTAGATCAAATTTCTACTTAATTATGATGTTGGAATTTATAAATATGAAAAATACTAAATAGATCAGGTTGGGTTGGGTCGGGTCTAGTCGGGTCAGGTTTATCATACTATTGGGTGACTTGACTAAAAATCAGGTCAATCCGAATCTGACACGAAATTTAATGGATCAGATTAGGGTTGAGCCTTTTGGGTTTAACATTGAGTTGGGTTGGGCTTGAGTTTGGTATTTTTATGTTACACCCCTACCTCAACCCAACCCGAATCCATCCAACCCGCACGAATTGACACCCCTGATTTACTGGATTTAAGTTTTATTATATTAAGTTCAAATTTAAATTTTATTATATGTTAAGAGTTTTTTGAACCAAAAGTTTAAAAACTACGAAATATTGTTGTTGTTATAGAGAAGTGTGTTATATATATATATACACAAACACATATATGGTTACCCACATGTTACTCATGAGTATTCATGGTTGGGTTAAAAAGTGACAGATAATTACATGGTAGGCAAAATTATATATATTTTATTGGGTTGAAAATATGAAACTTATTATTTGCATTTTTTTGAATTGCCATGAGTATGGATAATTTTTTGTCCAAGTCCAATTTTGTTGCTGTCTTGGTGATGGGTTCTTTGTCTAAGACACAAGAGATGAAGCAAAATATACACTTCGATAAGGAATTTCTCACATTTCAAGCTTCGGAAAACCATATTCAATCAGAGAAAAATTCCTTTTTTTTTTCCTCTCTTTTATTTTCCTCATCTTTTTGACTGCTTATTTTAGACCATAGAACATCTGTACTGTACCACAATTATAAAAGCATTTATTATATTCAATTCAATTTGGTTATGTTCCCCAGAACAAAATTATTTTGGAAAAATATAATTAAATATATCCTCATTTTCCCTTCAAAACACAAAAAAAAGTTTTCCCAAAATACCACCTGATATGGGACCAGCCCATTAGGGCTTTGGAAGCCCAATAAACTTATTGGGTCCAGTTATAAACTGGCTCAGTCTTGATCATGAGGTCGAAATATGTCTCATATCATTGGGCCTCTTACTCAAGCTAGGCCCAAATTCAATCAAAGAGATCAAATGGCCTTGCCTACATTGGACCAGAAAGGTCGAATAGGTTGACCTCGTCCTTGATTTTAGCAAAGCTAGGTGTTTAGCGACTAATGATGGTAGCCTGCGCCGCCCCATTCGCCACATTAAATGTGCTTCAACCACCCGTCCATCCGCATTTAATGTTGTGATGGTGTCTCATCTCCGCTATTAATGCTGTTGTATCCGCATTAATGGCAGTATGGTCTCCCTCTCCGTTGAGCTTAATGATCGGTACAGTAAATAGTTGCAAAGCATGGGCTCTGGTCGAAATGACCAAGACTACTCCTACCAGCCAAAATTCTACTGGGAGCCTATCAAGGCGATTTTCATCCTTTCACCACTGAGCATACACTATACATACTCTATTCTCTCAATCAAAGGGTAAGACATTCATTCTCTATCAAGCTGTTACTCTGCTTGTTTTACCTCTTAATCCGATCGAGTAAATGACTTAACCATTGGAGGGTCTTAGTCGAGGACCCTCTCGGCTAGCTTGATGTATGCTACTTGGCTGCAGGTTCCACCTCACACTACCTTCAGGTCGAAATACTTCGTGTGACAGACCCAGGACCATCTCCCAGGTCGAGAAATACCGTGAGTGTCTACCTAACAATTAACATTTTAGCACCGTCTGTGGGAAATTGGACCTTACAGTTGAAAATGGTAGAAACCAGAAGGACTACTTTCGAGAGGCAAAATGAACACCGCTTACCCCACTCGCCGTTGTCACTGCCTCAGTAGCAACCTGCACGGGAGAGGGGCCACCCCAGTTCATAAACGAAGCAAGTGGTCACCTTGACCATTCCTCAGCTTATGCAGATGATCAATGATCAGATTTTAGCTCAACTTTTAGCTTAATTATCCGCCGCTTTACAAAGGCATAATAACCAACCAGTACCGTCCGTGAGTGTTACCTCTCATCCCATGCACCGAGAGGCACAACCCACGGTTGAGGGCCGAACCAAAAACGAGATACGCCTTCCCCCCAGTAGACGTGAGTTGAACCCGAGCTATTTTCCTCATAGTGAGCCTCAATATGTCCCTCGCGAAGAGATAGTAGAATCAACAGATCAATGGGTTTGACCTAATCGAGCCCAGCAACACGGTCAGGTCGAACGCCCAAGACCAAGTCTTAGTCGGGATATGTCCAGAGTAGGCAGAGAGGAATGGGAGAAAGTATCAGATCAGGTCTAGCAACTTAACAAGGGATTGGAGGAAATTTCAAGAAGGAATTTGGAGAGGACTTAGGCTAAAATAGGTCCTCGAATTCGGCGTGAAAGAGAGTCACCTTTTGTGTAGGAGATTATCGATGAAAGGGTAGCCCTTAATGCAAAAACCCCTACTGGATTGCCATGATATGATGGGTCATCCGACCCAAATGAACATCTTTTGCAGTTTGAGCACATGATACAATTGCATGGACACAACGACCATATTCATATACTACTTTTCAGGGTATTGCATGGGATGGTTTGTTAAACTTAAGCTAGCATTCATATATTCTTATGACCAACTTTGTGATAAGTTCTTACATCAATTTGCCAGCAGAAGGAAAGCTAAATTACCTCACACCTACCTACACATTGTCAAACAGAATGAAGGAGAAACTTTGAGGAATTTTTTCTCTAGGTTCAACACAGAGGTCCTGAAAATTGACGATTCCCGCATTGAATTCCTTATTAACGATTTGTCTTTCGGATTGAGGTATAAGGGATACGCCAATGCATTGGTGAGAGAGCGCACCTGGACAATGGAGGAGCTTCTGGATTTGGTAGAAAGATATATGACCCAAGAGAAGATAAATAGGATGAAATTTAGGGGAGGAGAATTCGACAAGAAGAAAGGAAAGGAGAAAGATGATAGACATCAGAAGGAATGTCAAAGGTCCCCTATCAAACGCTTCCATAATTATGCTCCTCTGAACACACCCCGCAAGGAGGTCTTGTTAGCAAATCCAATATGACAATCTTTTGAAAAGACCCAGAAATCTCATTGAGACGAAAGCTATGAAAAAATCGAAGAATTATTGCCATTTCCATTGTCAGAAGGGTCATGACATAGAGGATTGTTTCAACCTCTAGGATGAGATCGAGCGTCTTATCCTGCAGGGCCATCTTAAGAAATTCATGGGTCAGAAAACTTTACAAGCCATGACTTAAACCGACCAGACTCCTCGTAGAAAACAGTCTTCGAGCCCAAGGCGTGATGATAAAGGAAAACAAAAGATGGAAGATGACCGCCCTCCTTGAAAGGCATAGCCGATATGATTGTCGGCGGGCTGACGAGAGGTGATTCAAGGTCGGCGAGAAAGCAAGTGCAAAGACGTCTTAAATCTGACATATGGATAAACACTAAGTTGGTTTATCAACTATCCATCAGTTCTAAGCCCATTTCTTTCTTAGATTTAGACCTGAAGCATTTAGGGGGGGACACAAAGCGAGGGGTAGCCTGGATTGCCATTTGGTGGTTTTCGTTGAAATTGCAAACTTTGAGGTTCGTAAAGTGCTGGTCGATAATGGTAGTTCTGTAAATATTATCTTTCTTCCTACCCTTGACAAAATGTAGCTAGGAAAATTGAAATTTAACCCAGTCAGAACGCCCCTAGTCGGGTTTGGGGGAGTAGAAATTGTTCCAGTGGAATCCATTAGTTTGACCACCTCATTTGGGGAAGTTCTTAGGAGGCATGCATTGATGGTCAACTTTCTTGTGGTAGATTTTCCCTTGGCTTATAATGCCATAATTGGCAAACTAGCTTTGAATGACTTCCAAGCAATCATGTTGACATATCTATGAAGGTCAAATTTCCCACACTAGCGGGGACAGGCGAAATGCTTTGCAATATGAAAGAGGCATGTCGGTGTTACACAATCTCAAGTGAAGCCAACTCTCAAAAAGTACGACCTTAGCTAAAGACCTTGGGGGACATCCCAGTAATGAAACTCGAGGGGGGTCAGATCAACAAGAAGAGAAAGATCGAAGATACTAGGGTCAAACTAGTCGAGGAATTTAAGACCATCGAATTGGAGCCAGGGAACCTTGAGAAGACAACTCAAATAAGAGCCAGTTTGAAGTGTTTGCTCATTGATTTTCTCCGAAGGAATGTGGATGTCTTTGCATGGAAGGGCTACTGACCTGAAGGGCATTGATCTTGAAATCATTGTGCATAGACTTAACGTTGACCCCGCGTACAAGCCCATTCGATAGAAGACCAGAACTTTTAATGCTGAAAGGACTTAGAATATTAAGGAAGAGGTCAGCAAACTTCTTGGCTCAGGCTACATTGTTGAAATTCAATATCCTAGTTGGTTATGTAATGAAGTCTTAGTTCCCAAAAATAAAGGAAAATGGAGAATTTGTAATGATTTCATGGATCTTAATAAAGAATGCCCTAAAGACCCGTATCCTCTGCCTGGTATTGATTTATTAGTTGATTCCACTGTTGGATGTGAACTTTTAAGCATGATGGATGCCTTTCAAGGGTATTATCAAATTTTTATGGCTCCTGAGGATTGAGATAAAACTTCTTTTGTAGTACCCAATGGCATATACTATTTTTTGGTCATGCCGTTTGGATTGAAGAATGCTAGGGCAACCTACCAGAAATTGGTTAATTTTATGTTCAAAAATGAAATAGGCTGATCTATGGAGGTTTATGTAGACGATATGATCGTCAAGACGGAGAAGAAGGCTGACCATCTGGCCGAATTCGCTCATACCTTTTCCATTCTCTGTGCTTTTAGAATGAAACTTAACCTGAGTAAATGCACTTTTGGTGTCAGGGGAGGAAAGTTTCTCGGGTATATGGTCAGTTGGTGAGGTATTGAAGCCAATCCTCAAAAACTTCAGGCCATCCAAGATATAGCGCCCCTAAGAATGATCAAGGATGTACAGAGGATGGTCAGGCGGATCATAGCTGCGGGTCGGTTTATAGCAAGGCTGGCAGATAAAAGTTTGCTGTTCTTTTAGGTCCTAAGAAATGCTAAGAAGTTTCAGTAGACTGATCAATGCGACCGAGAGCTGGTCGAATTAAAAGAGTACCTTTCTCAACCTCCTGTGCTATCGAAACTTATGGTTGGAGAAGTTCTGCATTTATACTTAGCCGTGTCTGCAATTGTCATTAGTTTTATGCTAGTGTCGACCAGAGAGGGGGTGGACAAACCAATGTATTACATTAGTAAAGTGTTACAGGGCCTTGAGCATAACTATTTAGAGATTGAGAGGTTTGCTTTGGTGCTAGTCACGACAGTAAGGAAATTGATGCCTTATTTTCTATCCCACACTATCATTGTTCTGACGAACTAACCATTGAAATAGGTACTTTCTAAGACAGATACTTCCAGAAGGTTGACCGAGTGGGCTATGAGCTAGGAGAATTCGACCTTAAATTTCAACCGCGTGTCGCTATAAAAGCCCAAGTGCTAGCGAATTTTGTGGCAGAACGGATTGACCTTCCACCTCCCTAAGAACCTCAATCACTAACCTGGTCCTTGCACATCGATGGATCAACCACAAACTCAAGGAGGAGGAGTATGGATATTGTTGTGCTCCCTCTAGGCCGAAGAATATGATTTTGCTATCAAGTTAAATTACCCCATCACTAATAATGAGGTTGACCACTCTACCTACTAATAGATTGTGAGGGGGGTAGGCGAACGGGAATTGATCAAAAACCTAAACCGCTTGACTGACCCCTTCATAGCCTATTCATTAGGGTTGGGGATAAATGAAACCAATCAAAAGTGCTCGCACAAGTGAAGCCGCGAAACGAACCGCAGCGCAACAACTATGACTTATGTCGGAGGAGTTTTGAGTGTGAACTACCACTCATGTAGTGGCAATGACCCGCAACTTGCGGAGTATGAAGCTCTCATTGCTAGAATAAAGATGGCTATAGATAGGAGGGTTAGGAATCTGATGGCTGTTATCGATTCTCAACTGGTTGCCAAATAGTTTGAAGGCAATTTCGAAGCAAGGGACTTGACTATGAACGCTTATCTTCATGAGGTCAAGAGATTAGGATAATTATTTGAGAAGTTCACTCAGCCAGGTACTCAAGTCAGAAAAAAAGAGAGCAGATGCGCTCTCTAAGTTTGCCAGTACATCCGGTATTGGAGGCAGGTCAATCACCTTCGTAGTCTCAAGTGAACCCATCATCACTAAGCCCCGATGGGGCGACATATTCGTAATGGATACCCCAAGATGAACTTGGATTGACAAAATTAAAGCTTACCTCAAAGAAGGGAAGGTGCCGTCCAAAAAAGCCAAAGCCCAAAGGCTTAGAGCGCTCGCGTCAAAATTTGATTTGGACGAATTTGACTAGTTATATAAGAGATCTGTCTCCGAACCTCCCCTGAGATGTCTTATTCCCGACTAAGCGCAAGAAGTCTTACAAGAGGTTCATGCGGACATCTGCGGAAACCACTATGGGGGCCAGTCGTTAGCTTATAAAATTATTAGAAGCGGATATCTCTAGCAAACCTTCGTTTAGGATGCGGTCGAGTTTGAAAGAAAATGCCAATCATGCTAAGTTCACGCCAACATCCCTCATCAACCTATTGCGATGCTTGTATCGGTACAAATCAATATCTTGGGGTCCTTCCCGATGGCTATAGGGAAAAGAAAATTTACAATTGTATCGATCGAGTATTTCACTAAGTGGGTTGAAGTAGAGGCTGTGCCCAAGATCACAGATGCAGCAATAAGAAGTTTTTTATGGAAAAACATCGTTTGCCATTTTGATTTACTGAAGATCCTTATATCTGACAATGACACTCAATTCTAGAGCAAATGGACCAGAGAATGGTATGAAAGCCTAGGGATTAAGTAGCATTTTACCTCAGTGGGAAACCCACAGGCCAATGGTCAAACAGAAGTCACCAATAGAACTGTGCTCGATCATATCAAGACCAGATTGGAAGGTTCTAATGCAAGCTGGGCAGATGATCTCCCAGGAGTTCTTTTGGCTTACCATACCACTCCGAGAAGAGCCACAAGACAAAGCCCTTGCAGTTTGGTGTATGGTTCGAAAACTGTAATACCCACTGAATTAATCCCACACACGGCTCGAATTATACACTATAACCCGATCAGGAACAAAGATGAAAAAGAGGTCAACTTGGAGCTGATCGACGAACTTCGACAATAAGCTTTTTCGAAGATACAAAAATATAGGTCCATCATGGCAAAACATTATGACAAGGGAATAAAGCCTAGGTCCTTTAAAGTAGGTGACCTCGTTCTGAAAAGGTTGAAGTCTCCCGTAATGTAGGCAAGCTCGACTTGAAATGGGAAGGCCCTTACTCCGTTGTAAAGGTGGCAAAGCACAACTCATACCGATTAGCTGACCTATCGAGAAATGAATTACCTAGACTATAGAAGGCTATCAACCTCAAAAAATTCTATGTGTAGACTGTATTGTACAGAAAACACTCTACTTTAGTAAATGACGTTAAGCGACCCTGTAATCGCCTAGTCCCAACTTATCTAATTTAGTTAGCAAAGCATGATCAGATTGACCTTATAGTCGCCTAGTTCCAACTCATCTAATTTAGTTGGCAAAGCATGATCAGATCGACCCCATAGTCATCTGGTTCCAACTCATCTAATTTAGTTGGCAAAGTATGATCAAATCGATCCCGTAGTCATCTGATCCATCAAATATTGATTATGCTGACCCCGTAGTCGTGAAAATTCAACCTTGCTTAGCATGATTGACAAAACTAATTTGATCGACCTCGTAGCTATGCAACTTATCAAATAAATAGTGCAATGTTTGTGCAGTTGCTTAATTTTCTTCATTTAATTTGGCTATCACTTAATGCCTATGTCGACCCCATAGTCGCATTATGTCCATTAGATCATACCATCATTTTAACTATTGAAGAATCACTAAATTGACCTCACAATTGATATTTTCAAAATGAAACAATTTTCAGATCTCGAAAAACAATAAGCAATGTATCAAGGCAAAAGAGGGGCCATATTGACCCTATACTTTCATTGATAAACATCATTTGATATACAATCATTGTTCGACAAGCACCGTAAAAAAAAAGCAGAATATGCAAAAACTTAACTAGCAAAGGACAACTTAGCTCGACCCTGCAGCCTCGCCTTATTGAGCAACCACTTCAGTAATAAATCCGTCCACAACCTTAAAAAGCTCTTCAGTGGAGCCGATTCGACCGCTTAAAGTGGGTCCTTTGGCCTCATACTCCGCTAGCTGGGAAGGTCCCAACTCCTCTGTTAAAAATTTCCAACCCCTTGTTGGGAAAAAAACTTGCAACGTCCACCTCATTATTTTTAATCTCTAATGCAAACTCCACCACGAAAGCAAACTCTTCACCCACTGCTACAATGCATGGGAGAAGAGGAGGAGGAACAATGGCACCGCCATCGATGGGAGTGTTCGCATCAAAGGCCTAAAGCTTTTTATCTTTGTTCATGTCGAGCTTCGCTTTATCTTTAGGGCGAAACTCATATCCAAGAAACTCTAACTGCTTCACCGCTCGGTCGAACGCCTCTTGTATGTTATCCATGCTGAAAGTAACCTCGCCTTTGTGAAAGTCGATGTCAGCATAAATTACTGGATTACCTCTTTACGGATCCTAGACAACACTTAAAGTATTCCGAACGAGCGTATCTCATCGCACTGTCATATCATACACTCGACCTATGTCAGTGGCCTCCTAGATGGTCAAGATAGTTTTCTTCAGCTGTTCCTCGACCTGACTCTTCCCTTCCATTGTGCCCAACAATTCGGCGCCTTTCTCCTCAAGTTGCTTTCTTAGTTCAGCCATCCTCGACTCCAACAACTGGACTTTGGTCTTTAGCAGATCACTTTGCTCTTTCTCTAGTTGGGCACATTTTTCCTCTAATCCCAACCAATGCGTCTTGTAGAGCTCGAATCGACGATGGAGGTTATACCCCCACTGTCCGACCTGAAAAAGAGAATAACTTGCCACTTTGCCAGTGTATGTTCTATTCAAAATACAACAAAGAATAATCGACTCGACTCTTACTATGTTAACATGGTACGCGAAGGCTTTTAGTGCAGCCAGTTGCTCATGATTATGCATCTTGACCTAGTCTTTCTCGAATAGACCAGCTGTCAGCACGGCCAACGGCATCATCGATGTCGCCCCTGTGCCTATCATGGTTGCTTCATTCGAATGCCAACCTTTTCCCCGAACCAGGGTTTTGAAAATTTAAGCAGGTTGCACATTCGGTTGGGAGGAAGAAGAGCATACGCTTCTTCCATGAGTTTTTTCTTCCTTTCTCAACTGTTGCTTTTTTTGCGGTAGCTTCGGCCACTGCCTCAATGGATTTTCTCTTCAGTTTAGGGGAGCTACCAGTAGCCCCTCCACTCTGTATAGTCGGGGTCGGGGTCTCATGGACTATTTGACCAACCCCAACACCCTACGGGGCACTCTGCGCTGCCCAACGAGCAGCCGCTGCTTCCTTGTGTTGTTGCGCCTCCTGTTGCTTCCTCATTGCAATCTATCGAGATCGGTTCATGATTCATTAACCTAAAAGATAGAAATTCCTTATCCAACGAATAGTTAAAGAAAACGACAGTTAACATTATTTAAAGAGTCAGTCTCTACCTAATTGAGCACTTGCGTGCAACCTCAAAGAGGCAATCGATAGCCCTGCTAGCACCAATTTCCTCTCTTATATGAACGTCGAGGCATCCATCTCACCATATTCGAGTAGCTCTCGAACAAAAATATTGCTCCACGATGGATTCTCGGTGACATCCGACTCGACCCTATTATTCATCTATCCTCTCAAAATTTGGAATTCGACACCATGGGATGATGAGAAAGTTCTAAAGACTTCCCTATGGGGTCGCGCAGTTAGATAATAAAAACCCGACTCCCCAGCCAACCCCGACTTTCGGGACATCAATAAGTGAAAGAGATGGCTAAAATTGGCCCACGAAGGTGCTTCCTCGATAATACTCATTAGCACGATGAAACTATACATTAATGCAAAATAGTTGGGACGGAGCTGGGTTATGCAAACTTGTAAACCCCTTAAAAGATCGACTATAAGGTCGGCTATTGGAAACTTCCAGCCACATTTCATGACATCCTCAAAAATAATGATGCAACCAACGGGGGGGCATGCATCTTATCTGAGGCTCTGGGTTTTATCAGTTCAAACCCGTTTGAAACATGGAATTTCCCCCGTATGGATACCAGATCATTCGATGATATCATTGACACAATATCGCTATAATGCATCGTTGTAAATAATCGACCCCTCTATCTAATTGCTTCCTCCACAGCTACTTTTTCCTCATCCCCACCTTGGCCCGAGGCCTAGCTATGTCCTTCACTGCAGGATTAGAAGGCCCCGCGCCCTCATCATTCAAACTACTTGACTTTTCACCCAAATTTTCACTCAACTTGACCTCGTTATTCGAGGCAAAATGGGTAGCCTCAGAGTTAGAGCTAGAACTAGACATTATGAAAGATTAATGCTTTACAAAGCTAAGAGCAGAAGAGAGACTTACGAAAACTATGCTTATAAGGAAAGAGTAAATGTCAACAGCTCAACCAAAATTTTTTCTGCTCGACCTCAGGCGCGTTGCAGTAAAAGTAAAAATGAATGGTTAAAACCCCTTATTTATTGGCACGCGGGAATGCTAATCGGCTAAACTAACTAGCAACTGGTTAATAAATGCATAGCCGTCGGTTTCCACGCATCAATCTTCGTGTAACCATCAAATAACGATTTCGCCAGCACCTTTCTCGTTGAGATTTGAAATCGCCTCTCTCGCCAATACTTTTCTCGTCAAAAATTATGAAAAGCTACTCCAAACTGCGACCTCCTTAAGGTTAGACTTTGGAGTGGGGTGGACTCATGATATGGGACTAGCCCATTAGGTCTTTGGAAGCCCAATAAGCTTATTGTGCCTAGTTACAAACAGGCCCAGTCTCGACCACGAGGTCGAAATATGTCCTTATCATTGGGATTTACTCAAGCCAGGCCCAAATTCAATCAAAGAGATCAAACGGCCTTGCCTACATTCGACCAAGAAGGTCGAATAGGTCGACCTCATCCCTAATTTGAGCAAAGCTAGGTGTTTAGCGACTAATGATGGCAACCTACATCACCCCATTCGCTGCATTAAATGCTCCTCAATTGCCAATCTATCCGCATTTAGTGCTATGACGGCGTGTCATCTCCACCATTAATGTTGTCGCATCCGCATTAATGGCAGCACGGTCTTCTCCTTCGTCGTGCTTAATGATCGGTTCAGGAAGCAGTTGCAAAGCATGGGCTTTGGTCGAAATGACCAAGATTATCCCTACCTGCAGAAATTCTACCGGGAGCCTATCAAGGTGATTTTCATCCTTTCACCACTGAGCATACACTATAAATACTCCATTCTCTCAATCAAAGGGTAAGACATTCATTCTCTATCAAGTTGTTACTTTGCTTGTTTTACCTCTTAATCCGATTGAGTAATTGACTTAACCATTGGAGGGTCTTAGCCGAAAACTCTCTCGGCTAGCCTGATGTATGATACTTGGCTGCAGGTTCCACCCCGCACTACCTTTAGGTCGAAATACTTCGCGTGACAAACTCAGGACCATCTCTTAGGTCGAGAAATACCATGAGTGGCCGCCTAACAATCATCAAAGGGTAAGACATTCATTCTCTATCAAGCTGTTACTCTGCTCATTTTACCTCCTAATCAGATCGAGTAACTGACTTAACCATTGGAGAGTCTTAGCTGAGGACCCTCTCAGCTAGCCTGACGTATGCTACTTGGCTGCAGGTTCTACCCCGCACCACCTTCAAGTCGAAATACTTCGCGTGACAAACCCAAGACCATCTCCTTGGTCGAGAAATACCGTGAGTGTCCGCCTAACAATCAACACCATCTACTATCCTTCATTATCTCCAAAACTTTTTCATTTTTAATATACACATACATATTATATATATATATATATTATTCTAACAATAAAAAAATTATTCAATTTCATTTTCACCCCAAAAATCAAACAAAAAAGTATTGATTTGACTGTTACAGTGAAAAATATCTCCTTTCAAAGTATAAATAAACATATCAAAATTCTCTAAAATCAATTTTTAACTATTTCCTAAAATATAATAAAAATTAATTACATTCTTCAACACAACTTTCACATTTTTTAATAATTTATTCTCCCAAAATACGTAATAAAATATCACAAAAAACATAACAAGACATTCCCTAAACATGCCTTGGCATCACTAAGTTTGATAATTAGCAAAAGGGTAAACTGTGAATATGCCAAGGCGAATTTCAAGGGATATGGTCTGATATTTATGGATGACATATGAATAGTTTTGAATATGTTTAAAAGCGTAACAATAATTCACAAATCCATAGCAGTTAGTTGGATATCTTTAGAATCTCAAAAAGATAGGAAAGGACAATGATTAAACCAAAGGACAAAATCAACCCCATAATCATAATGTCATCCAACTACCACCAACTTCTACCATTTCTTTTTCCATGTGAAAACAACTCGATCGGAAAAAGAGACCTTATATTATAGCCGAAAGGCAGCCGCATTACATTTACTCGTGTTTTTCCTAGAATTAGAAAATAATTGGTTACATTATCAGCCACACAAAAATCTTGTGTTTTTCCTAAAACTAGAAACCAATTATTAGTAACATTATAAGTCATATAAAGAGACATTTTTCACGTCCATAGGAATGTAGGTGTTGAATTTGGGATCACAAGTAACTAGGTTTGTCTTTGATTAGGATTTCAAAATCTAAATTTATGCATGGGAGATTTTGATCTACAAGCTAATAAGATGAATGGTTGAAAAGTATTAAGTAATAGAGGAGGCACTAAAAATATTTAGTTTGCGATTGAACTTATCAAGGGTTGAAATTGTTGTAGATATGAAACATTTATTGTTTAATTCATTAATTTTATATTTATATTTTGAAAATGTTCAATTAAATAAAATATTGTCATAATATGAAGCTACGGCATGTAAGGCATTTCAAATTATTACTATAAAAGAAGGAAGCAAATAGTGATACCATGGTAATCCAAATGTTATTAGAAAAAATAAATACCAATCAAATCATATCACTTTATCAAATAATCACAGTAAGAGGTTGTACCGTGCAAGTATAAATAAGAGTGATAGCCAATAAGCCAAAGAGACAACGAAGACATAATTACACATTAAAGCAAAAGAGACATTAAAGGAGGTTTTCTAATTCTCTCAATCAAATTCAAAAGATCTATAGTTGTCAAAGTATACCACTGAGGCATATACACATTAAGGAGTTCTAAGTGTACTATCAAAATAAAAGACATCAAAAGAGGTTCCACAATTTTCTCAACTAAATTAAAAAATATCCACAACATTCAAAGTGTACATATTATTGATTGCAGAGTACGTCAATTTTTAGTGTTTATTTCAAGATTATAGTGTGCTTTCAACTTAATATTACAAAAGAACAAAGATAACTCTGGAGGAGATCAAAATACTAACAGCCCATTTTGTTTTATTTCCAAAGGCCATTTTCATTTTCAGCCATTTCTAAAAGTTGTAAGTTAGTTAAATAGAAATTGAATTTTATTTGGATAAAATGTTGGAAAGTAATGATTATAATATGTTATATGATTGAAAAGTAGGTTAATTTATATTTTTTATATTTAAAAAGATTTATTTTTTAAAATATATGTATATTTTATTAATTTAAAAATGATAGTAGGTAACTTTATGTCAAATCAAATTTGAATTTGGTTGATGTGTAATAGGATGATAGGGTAGGTTTAGAAATGGATTTTGGGAAGAAAATGTGTACTTTTTCTGAAAAAAAATTATGAGAAAGTGTGTGTTTTCAATTTTTATTCCCACATGAAAATGAAAAGGGAGTTTGGAAATGAAACCAAACACCCTATAAGTTTCGCTTTCAAAATTTAAAGTCATTTTTTGAAGAGAAGAATTGGAGTATCAAATTAATGATTGTACTATTTTTCTTCTCATAATTTTTATTTTGCATGCACAAAATTTATGTTATAGATTTCTTGAAATGGTCTATGAGACAATCTCTACCTCTCATCTCTTCTCTTCACAAATCAAGTTTGAAGTTCAAATTAAGACGAAGGAATTATTTCAATTTCTCAAGTCAAGTTGTGAAGCTACTTGTGCACACAAGCATGATGGAGCAGAAGAAGCGGGTGCTTCCACATTTTAAGTCCAAATTTTCACGGAAAATGGTGGCAAAATCAAAATCAAAAGCTACCGAAACAGAGATATAGAATCCAACTACAACTCAAAAACCTTCTATAAGTTCAAATTAATTATGAAATCGCAATAGTAATGAAAATTCAAACCACTTCATTGGAAAAATAAATTGTAAATTTGATGAGGGCATTGAGGAATAAGACTCTCAAATCACAAAGTTGATGAATTATATAGAGAGCATTGATGCTAGCCCCATATTAAGAATTAAGTTGAGTCTAGCTCATGATAAAGCTGGAACATTTATAAAGCGGCATTCAAGCAAAAATGAGAAGTCTTCAATAAAAGAGCTACTTGTTTCCTTCGATGAATATTTGCCATCAAGGTGGCCTGCCACATACACCAGTTTCATATGCCCAGCTATTAGTGGTCGACTTGCTAAACACTAATGCCTTTATATCGTCTATTATATTGTATGGCCGCCCAAAGATTAATCTTCCACTGCCTATTTTAGCAGAATGATAAATGGTTGAAATGAATATGTGTAATTTGCACGATCATGTGAGTGAGACATGTTGGAACACCTTATCAAGTGATCATAGTTAAGATCTTTAGGTGAAAAAATTGTAATGAAATTTTATTGGATTGAAAGTGTTATTTTGCATTGTTATAACCGCGGAATATTAACATGTATATACCTTTTCTTTTCTTTTCTTTTTTAAATTTTTTCTTTCACGTGAGAATATAACAAAGCACTTCAATCATTAAATTATTATTTTGAATTCATAAAATATAAATAGTTACAATAATAATTTATTTAAGCAAGTAGATGCAATATGCCTGTATTATTGGGATTTTTTTTCTTTTCCTTTTTTTTTTTTTTTTGAAGATCGAATATATATTTTTTTTTGCCATCGAGCACAATTGCTCCTTAGCCTAACATGCATGTACTTATTAATCATGCTTAAATAACTCTTGTTTTTTTCACTCAGAATGTAACTTTCCATTACTGAAATTCCACTGGCAGCTAAAAACTGGATCATGATAGGGTTAGCACGTGATCAATACGGATCGACCTGCATAAATTTGTCATTTTCTTCATCTTTTCAATTTATCTATCCCCTCAACCATCATCATCTTCCAAGTTCCATCCATTATTCTACCCAATGGAATTTCTTTGCTTACTTTTCAGTACTATTGTTTTATCACTACTTTCATTGAACCTAGCAATATCCCAGCAGCCATCATATGCTACAACCCCTTGTGATTTTTCGGCAATATTCAACTTCGGCGACTCAAATTCCGACACCGGCGGGCTGTCGGCGGCTTTTGGCCAGGCCCCTCCACCCAACGGGGAGTCGTACTTCCGTGGCCCGGCCGGGCGCTACTCCGATGGCCGGCTAGTCATTGATTTTATTGGTAAGGAGAAGTCTTAACAAACACTAGCTAGTATTTATGTTTATGTAACTATATATAGATCAGCTTCATACTTCATAGTAGGAAAATGATGTATGGAATTTCTTGAGTTGTTTATTTTAATTACATTTCTTTCACATGTTAACTATACATCACAGTGATGTGGTTGGTACTGCTGCTGCCATTACAAGACACCATAACAGACAACTTCAAGTTTGGCCTGTCGAACAGATACTGTTCATTAATGAAACATCAATTTAGTCCAAGAGTAGACACCTTGTCATAATGACTATCCTCTTTGCTGCTATTTGCTGAAATTCCATACAACTTTAACAACAATTATCGGGCTGAGATATCTGTTCAATATTTATTACTTACCATTCTGAGACCAACTTTTAGTCATTTAAAGAGTGATCATAGTTTGTGTCCTAAATTCTTCGATATTTCAGTCAGTATATATGAAAGCTTTTAGCACTAACTCCCAACATAAAGTGCAAGAGGCCTTGTCCATTTTTCAAACTTAATTCCCATAACAAGAAGACTAAGCCCGATATGATGATATTGATTCCTCAAAAGTTTTGAAGAGTTTGTATACTTAATTATTTGTTAAGAACATAAATGAATAGGAAAACAATAGTAAAGTTACAAATATTTGCTGCTAAAAATTGAGTAATTAGAAGAAGTTAGAAGTATGTTGTGCTTAATTGCGTGCAAGAAACCTTACATTGTCCTTACGATGATAATTGCCCCATTTATCCCTAGAAATTAGCAATCAACTAAGGCACCAAAGGAATTGCAACCAATACTTCTGAATATGTTGAAAAATAATTGAGAAGTGGAAGAATTTTTTTTGGAGAGTAATATCTGTTGATACGTAATTATCTACAACTCATGCTTTATTGGTTCTCAAATTTCCAGCCGAGAGCTTGGGACTGCCATATCTCAGTGCATTCCTTGATGCATTGGGCTCCAATTTTACTCATGGAGCCAATTTCGCCACTGCTGGATCAACTATTAGACCACAAAACACAACTCTGCATCAGAGTGGCTTCAGCCCTATTTCTCTAAACGTACAATATTATCAATTCAATGATTTTCAACGCAGATCGCAGATCATCCGCAATCAAGGTCACACTCATTTTAGCTATCGCCCAAAATTTAATCATACAGAAAAAAAAAAAAAAAAAAAAAAAAAGGAAAAATGCTTACGCAAGCCAAGAGTATAAACCTGTCTTTGTTGAACCATCTGCAGGGGGAGTTTTTAAGGGATTATTGCCAAAGGCTGAAGATTTTTCCCGTGCCTTGTACACATTTGATATTGGCCAAAATGACCTAACATCTGGCTATTTCCTCAACATGACTACTGATCAAGTTAGAGCATATATTCCCGATGTACTGGATCAGTTCAAAACCATTGTTAAGGTACCTAGAATGTCTGTTTAGTTCTTGAAAAGTTCTTTCCTAAACATCATGTGTGATGGGACAAGAAGTACTAAAGTAATGCTGTTTGTTTTTATGCAGTATATATATGATCGTGGAGGCAGGTCATTCTGGATACACAATACAGGGCCAGTAGGCTGTTTGGCTTATGTCCTGGATCGTCTTCTGATCACAGCCGGACAAGTTGATAAGGTTGGATGTGCAGCACCTTTTAATGAGGTGGCTCAATATTTCAACCTCAGATTGAAAGAAGCTGTTGTTCAGCTGAGAAAGGATCTTCCATCAGCAGCCTTAACCTATGTTGATGTCTATTCAGTGAAGTATGACCTCTTCAGCCAAGCCAGAAAGCATGGTACATCTTCTAGTTCACTCAAATTATTGGAATTTTTCCAGCATTTTCAATTCAAGATAGAATGACATAGAAGGAAGTTAATGGGATATAGGTAAGCAATGGAAATGACCATTTTGTCCCTTAATAACTAGATAATGGCTACATAGTCCTAGGATCCGCGCATTCTTACACTGGTCATTCCAACTGTTGATTTAGGACAAGCATCACCATCCCGTCCGTTCCAAGGGTCTGAATGATATGTCCATACAAACCCAACCTTATAGCAACCCAGCCTTCAGATGAAATGGGGATGATTGTTTTGTATTTCTGCCCCGATTAGCTCGACCTGCCTATCAATCCTTTAACCTGATTTCGACCTGTACTTGACACCAGGAGAACGAAAGTAGACTTTTCAGCTTTGGCCTCATTCACCTTCCCGAATCACAATGCTGCAAAAAGTGAGGCCCCAAAATGGTCATTTTATACTTACGTAGTTGAGTGAATCATGAGCACCAATTGCTTGAAATTTTTGTAAAGTAATAATGACCTTAGGTAGACAAAATAGTATGTTTATTTTGCTATCTTGTCTAGTTGTCTTGCAACTCTTGTTCATATTATTTATGCATCAGTTGATGAGCTTGTAGTGTTTGATTATTGAAATGCAGGTTTTGTGCACCCCTTACGAGCCTGTTGTGGGCATGGAGGAAAGTACAACTACAATAAGCATATTGGGTGTGGGAGCAAAATTAAAGTGAATGGAAAAGAAGTCATGGTGGGAAAATCATGTAAGAATCCTTCAGTTGAGATTAACTGGGATGGGGTGCATTTTACTCAGGCTGGCAATAAGTGGATCTTTGATCAAATTGTAAATGGTGCTTATTCGGACCCTCCAATTCCCTTGAAAAGGGCCTGCCACAGGCACTAGGCCTTCAATTTCAGGGGTGAAACTGTGAACTAACCAATCAGTGCAATAATTCATCCTTTTTAATCTACTTAATTCTTTATTTCTTTACATGATATTTGTAAATAACGGGCGTCATTTAAATGAATTTATAGCTATTCGCTTAAAGCTTAATTAGGCTGCACCTATGTGAGATTTTTATATTTATGAGTTCTTCGAAGTATTTCAAGAAAACATGAAATTCATTACTTAAGATAACTCTCTCATTATGCTATAACCTTCGTATTTGACAGAAAAAGATTCCATAATTCTGATATGATCTTATCTAAAATAGCAAATTCCAAATTTGTTTATGAAAAAGGAATCCGATCATGTTAGGTTGCAATTGTCTGTGGACGAAATCCCATTTTTTCGTCTTTAAAACACCCAAATAGGAGTGAGGGCATTTTTGCTTGTTAGACTTTAAAACCTATCTCAAATGTATTCTTTTAAAGTTGTCTCACAAACAACCTCTCAGCATTCCTTTTCCCCTGTTCCTTTTTCTCACTTTTACCTTTTTCCATACACAATTATCTCTCTCTCTCTCTCTACACACACACACACACACACACATATATATATATATATCCCATTCTGTCACTTTTTCCTTTTCCCATAAACAACTTCTCTTTGAATTTATTTAATCGCATTTTATTTGATTGTTATTTTTGAAAATTTTATTCTTAAATTAAAATTTTTATTTTTTGAAAAATATTCTAAATTAAATGTTGGAAAAAAATTGGTGAAAAAATTAACTTTGGTGAAAAACTTAAATTTGCTAGAAAAAATAATTTGGGGGAAAATTTTGGGTTTGTTGTAATAATACAAGGTTGAATTTGTGAAACATAATTTGCGAAAAAAATTAAATAACAGAAAAAATCACAAAATGACAAAATTTTATGATGTGAATTTTTCTAATTATTTTATGACTAAATAAGAAATAAAATTCTAACTAATTCGATTAATATGAAATTCCTTAAAATATAATTTACAAAATTAAATGCAATATTTTTCTCATTGGATTTTAATTCTCCTCAATTAATAAAATAATTCATTGTCCATTTTAAACAATTTCTCAAAAAATGAAATTTATAAATTGTCTATTTTTTAAATTAAAAAAAATTAATTTACTAAATTTATAAATTATGTATATTTTATATATATATATTCTATACGCTAAACAAATTCAAAAATCAAAACTACTACAATAATATCATTTTCTCAAACAAATTTTAAAAACAATCCCACAATCATTCACAACCTCACATCACATCAACTCATCAAATCACTATAATCATTACATTTTATCTCACAACCTCATTCTCATTTCTCATATCTCTCAATCACTAAAACAACCCCCAACTCTCTAAAACATGAAAAATGAGACATGGCCTCACAAGTAATCACATTCACAGCCTTACTGACTATAATTGATTTCTTCTATAGAATATAATATAACTTTTAAGTACCTGGATTTATGAGCCTTTACAATGATTCAAGTCAGCAAGTTTGTCATGACTAGATCAACCCTTTATAATGATTCAAATCAACTACCATCACCGTAATGTCATCCAAACTACCCCGTCTCGCAGCAAGGTTAACAAGCTCCCTGCAAACAGCCACAAGCCCACCATTATTAGTCGATTTCTCAACCAAGAATTGGTTCTCATTATTTGGGAAATGATTCTTTATCTTCATTTCCACCTTCTCCACTGAAATTCTTTGAGACTTTGATGGAGGACTTCTATCATCACAGCACTGTCCACCTGTGGGGTGAAATATTTTGTTTGATTTAAGCAGTGGAGGTTGTTTCTTGCCAACTGAACGTGACTGCATAACAATGTCTATGGCTTCTTGATCGCTAACCTGTAAATTTTTTAATAAAGTAAAATTATGTCTAGTAAAGTAGGAAAAGAATACTGCTATGACAACTCCATAAAATATGCTAGTCCACAGTTGAAGTTTTATTACCTCTTTCCATAGTCCATCAGATGCCAAGACAAGGTATTCCATGTCGAGAGACAAACATATAACCTTGGTATCAGGCTCAGCCATCACCCAATCTTTTAAATGAGCATCCCCTATGCTTCTTGAAACTGAAAGCGTTCCATGAACTCTCCAAGTTCCTCTATGTATCTCCACATAACCACCCTAAATATATCAGAATTCGTCAAGATAACCGCAAAAATAAACTAAAGTTTCAGCTTCCCCTACAAAAAAACTAAGTATCTATTACAAAATTAATTTTGTAGCTATAGTTATAAATTTTTGTGGCAAATGTAATTTTTTAAAATTAAAAGCTACGACAACGTCTATTTCAGATTTGGTTAGATCAGCTTTGTAACTAAAGCTACAAATTTTTAGCATCAGCTAGAAATTGGTTGCTAATACCCTAATCTTTTGAAGTGTCCACAGATTATGCATATAAAGAAGCATGCATAAATTACTTTATCTTCTATTCTTCTTCTCTCATCCTCTTGTGCTGGTTTATGATCAGTTGTGAGGGCCTCTGCAATCCCATTCCTGCACAGAACAGCTCTGCAGTCTCCCAAGTTGGAAACTACCATCTCCCTTCCTTCAAACAAAGCAGTGACACAGCAGACACCGCTACTCAGGCCCTGCAGCAAAAGCTCCCAGTTATTAGTGGAATTTCTTCGTACTATAATAATAGGCAAAATTTATCCTGCCATGGAGTTGCTCTTCCATGTTAGAAAACATAATCTGTAAATGATAAGTTTCATTCTTTATTTTTGTTTCTTTCTCTTAAATAATCATTACTAGTGTAGCAATAGGCTTCCCTTGCCTTGCCTGAAATTTTGATAATAGAGCCTCACCTCTCATTTCTCATCCAATACTTAAAAACACAGGTTTGGCAGTTTCAAATTTTCTAATGCCAATCCAACATTAAAACAGAATAGTTGCTGGAGACATATACTGCTCATTGGTTGATATTTAAAGAGATATACAAACCCAAAACCATGAATTCTTGAACTTAATCTGAGATTACAGAAATTACCTGTTTCAAGAATTCCTCATCTGTCTTCAAATACCCCTCCTTAACAGCTTCTTCTTTTGCTTTATTTTCAGAAGAATTCTCCATTATTTCAAGAATCTTCAGATGCAAATTCTCTGCCACAAACTCTGCAGCCTTGCTCCCACCATGCCCATCATATACCCCAAAAAATCCCTACATTTCAAAACAGTTTAATTCTCAAAATAACATCAATCATGCTTCTAACATACCATTAATCTCAAGAGAACCAGAAAAAAAAAAAAAGAAAAAATTCCTCCAGTCCACAAAAGCTACTACCTTAAATTCACTAAATATCAAGCCTCAGCATGTGTAACAACCAATCCCCTCAAAAGACAGAGAAAACAATAATCCATGCAATAAAACAAGAATGTTTTTTTCTTCTTCCCTACCTTATCACCATTTGAAGATGAAAAAATTTTGTGGGCATCTTCCATGAACTTGTTCTTGCCCTTCAAAGAAAAAACACCGACCCCAGCCCCGGAATCAGCAAAGCAAACAGCACCATCACCTTGCCCCTGTCCCTCGAAAATATCAGCAGAAATTTCTTGCAGAACATTTGGGATCTCAATCTTGGGGGGTCTCTTTCTCTTCAAAGAACAAGAAATTACCACACCATTTCCATCTGCCCCTCTCATAATTTCTGCTCTCTTACTGGTAATGGTTTGCATTTCATTCATTTCTTGCCACGTTGAATTTGAAAAGCTTGCAACTAGTACTGCATTGTCATTTTCCATTAGGTTTACTTGACTGAGGAGATGAGAATGAAAAATCTCCACTGAGTTAAGAGTTAAGAGGGTCACTTTTCAGTGACTAGAACTTTTGGTTGGGTCAAAGTACAACAAATTCATGGCAGTTAAGGTTGTTTTTGATGGGGTCAAAGGTTGTTGGTTTTGAAAGTTTGAATATTTTTGCGTTCGAGGGAAATTGGAGTGGATGAGGAGTCAAAAGCTTTGAATGCTACTTAATTCGGTTACTTTCAGCAGGCTTTAGGGCCTGCAGCTTTTATCTCAGGAAGGGAATTAGGGAAAGTGGTCTCAAAAACACTTGGGCAATGTTTGGTTATGTTTTTTTTGTGTGATTTTAATATGTATTTGGAAGAATGAATATTGAAAATGATATTGGAGAATGTGAAAGTTGTTTTGGGGAATGTAATGAATTTTTGGTTATGTTTTGGGAAATAGTTAAAAATTGGTTTTAAAAAGTATGTTTGATTATGTTTTGAGATGAGACATTTTATACTGTAATGGTCAAATCAATATTTTTTTGTTGGGTTTTGGGAGTAAAAGTGGAATTGAGTAATTTTTTATTATTAGAATAATAATAATAAAATATGTATGATATATATAATATATGTATGTATATATTGAAAAATAGGGAAGTTTTGGGAAAATGAAGGATATGAGAGGGTATTTTGGGAAAATAATTTTTAGTATTTTGGATGGAAAATGAAAATATAACTAAACATTCCCTTGGGCTTTGTTTGTTTGCATTTTGAATAAATTGTAAAAAAAAAAAAAATTAAAAGAATGTATTCCATATGCTAGGTTGGAGAAATATGATATTTGTTTATTTTTTGTTTTGGTGCTGTTGGGAAATATTTTGAATTGTTTGTTTGGAAGTGCTATGAAATAGAATAAATTAAACTGTAAATATTGAGTCGGTCACTTTTTTGTCGAGTTAGTATGATAAAAATTGATTTTTTATTGTAATTGTTGATGTACATTTAGTATTATATTCAAAGTTAGAAAATGTTATAAAAATTTTAAACGAATAGCAGATTGGCTAAGGTCCGATAACTATGATTTTGACTTAACATCCTATACTCCCTAAAAGGTTGGCGCATGTACAAATGATCTTTTTAAACCATTAACAATTAAGTTAATTTACTAAATTATCCTTTTATAACTATATTAAAAGTAAAATAATTTTAAATGTGAAATACTTAAATTATCCTTATCAAAGATTGATATGCAATTAAAAATTAAAAACTCAAACATAACCAAAAATTCTCCATCTCCAAAGATGAGCCACCGGCACCAAATCGAGCGATCAATTCTTGAAAATAAGAACCAAATCTGTAAGCACAACCTAGAATCTTCAAAAGAAATAGCCTAGGGATGTGGTTCTCTCGATAAGGTGCCAACGAGGGAAAAATCATATAAAGAATTAGGTGGATATAGGTTGCTCAATTTGGTGCGGGCGGAGCATAATTGATTACAGAATTGGGGAAGAAGAGTTGATTGCAAAATTGGGGGGCGGTTGATGTTTGGGGATGGAGGTTTTTGGTTATGTTTAAATTTTTAATTTTTAATTATATATCAATTTTTTATAAGGATAATTTAGGTGTTTTATATTTAAAATTATTTTACTTTTAATATAATTAAAAAGGATAATTTAGTAAATTAACTTAATTGTTAATGGTTTAAAAGAATCATTTGTAACCATGTCAATTTTTTAAAGGGTATAGAATGTTAGATAAAATTATAGTTATTAACCCTAATCAACCTGAACAAACAACGCCTTGATAAAATTGTAACGGTCATGGATCTTAGTCAGGTAGTGCTACTTGTATTTGGCAAAATTCTCTAGAAAGTGGACCGTATATATCTGTCTCAATTCTCTAGAAAGTGGTCATGAATCCTTGTGCCCAGGCGTAAGGATGTTGCGCCCCAGCATTTGCCTACTATGCTCAATTCTTGCACCCAAGTGCAAGGCTACTGTCCTCAAGGATAGTAGGCTTGCACATGGGCGCAAGGATGCTGTGCCTCGGCGTGTGCCCGCTGTCCATGAAGATAAGATTGCTGGCCCCAAATGCAGAATCCTTGCGTAGGGGCGCAAGGATTTTGCACCCCTACGTGTGCCCGCTGTCCATGAAGACAACATTTTTGGCCCCAAACACTTAATCTTTGCACTCAAGTGCAAGACTACTATCCTCAAGGATAGTAGGCTTGCACCTAGGCGTAAGGATGTTGCGCCCAGGTGTGTGCCCATTGTCCATGAGGAAAGCATTACTGGCTTCAAATGCAAAATCCTTGAGTCGAGGCGCAAGGCTACTGTCCTCATGGATAGTGGCCTTGTGCCTGGGTGCAAGGATTCTGCACCCCGACATGTGCCCACTGTCCATGAGGACAACATTTTTGGCCTCAAACCATTATCCTTGCATTAGGGTGCAAAATCCTTGCACTTGAGTGTAATGCTAGTGTCCTATCGGATAGTGCCATTACACCCAGTGCAAGGCTACATGAAAATGATTTCATTAGCTTGCGCCCCGACTCAAGGATGCTATCTATGAGGACAACAGTTTTGAGCCGAAGCGCAAAATCCTTGCACCCCGGCAGAAGGCTAATATTCTTGATAAGAGTAGCATTGCACTGGGACGCAAGGGTCCACCCCGATGCATAGCTACTGTCTTCCTGGATAAAGCCATGCGATGGGGCATAGAACACTTATGCTGGGGCACAAGGTGTAATGTCCTGAAGGATACATCTTAGCAAAAAGGGCGCAAAATGCTTGCGCTTAAATTTCTAATTATGTTAATGCGTATCACATGGACTACATGTGTTATGACTAAGGTTATAGGCTGTTAATTTGCAAGAGAAGATAACAGATTCCTTTTTTTCTTCTTTGGAACCTATAGCTATGCTATCTCTTCTCATGGTGATTAAGATTGCAAGCTCTTCTTGCATTGTATACACACCTAAAAAGGAAAAGAATATATCTGGCATCTTTGTAGCGGCCTGACATTACAACATCTTAGAAAATTTAAATATTCTAATGAATGTTGTTTAGGTCTAACTATATTAAATTCATGTTAAGTGAAAATTTGAAAATTTTTGGTTTTTTTAATATTTACTGAAAAAAGTAATAGCATATGTGCTAAATAATACGTTAAACGATGTTGCCATGTTTTAGTAAGCTATAGATGATACAGAAGGTTAGACTTTATCACATTCTCCGGCCTTAAAATAGAAACTAAATGAATTCTTCCGAGCTATCCGACAGTAATATTGGATTTGCCTTGTCTCCAGTCGGTGGCAGAATCTATAACGGTTGTGAAGAAACTGGGGCCTCATCAATAAAAACAGCTTGGATGAGTGGCCAATTGCAAAGACATTCCATGAAATATTCCACTGATCCATCAACATCCTAGATAAACACAATTAATCATCAAGAAGAAGAATATGGCATGAGATATATAAATATGTGAATAACATAAAAGTAACATCATCGCATTAAATAAGCAAACAGTCATAAAAATATACTAACCCAACATAGCCTTGATCGTAATGGGACTAGGACCCAATCCTGATTGCAATCCTGAAAAAATCACGATTTGTATATTTAGAGACTATTAACGATGTTTACTTAAGCAAAATAATGTTAAGAGATTGGACTGAATCACAGGCTGTTTATTGGCAAAAAAAGAAGACCAATTCCATAAACAAATCTGCTGCCTTAGATTAATCATGCACTAGTGAATGAGGAAAAACTCTAGTGCATTTGCCACCTTATTTGGAGGTTTATATTCAAGTACAATCACAACACACATACCCTACATGATTACAACAGTCTTCAAACTATTTTACATAGTATAGTCATTAAAACATTTTGAAAAAAAGGAAAAACATCCTTCAAATATTTGAAAATATTAAAATAAATATCGATTGATAGTCACATAATCTGGCAAAAAATATATTGCAACATTAGACCACATCAAGCCCCACCCAAAGACTCAACTCACCCTCTCCTCTCTTCATCATCCATTAAAAGAAACATCTTGCGGCGTGTCTTACTCAAGAGAGCATCTTGAGCTTTGAAGAAAAAATGGCGTGACAGGCCGTCCATGCTCTTAAGTGCAGCTATGCAAGCCTCAATGCTATGCGAAGCCCTTTTCTCAAGTTTTTTAGCCTTTGCACTATTGACACTAGTCCAAGCATCAATTGCGTCATCTATCCTCGATGAACGGTTGCTTTTGGATTTCTTTGACTTAGATATTAGTGGAGCATAGTTAGTAGGTCAAGGGCCAACATTGTTTGGAGGATGGGAAGTTCCTTTATTGGTAGGTTGAAACTCAAAATTATTTAAAGGATCTTCTGGTGCATCATGGTCGGGAACATTTAAGTCTATTTCATCTTCACTCTCATATGGTTGTTGTGAAGAAGACCTAGCACAACTCCCGCTAGCCACCCTGTTGTAGAACATCTTAGTGCAAAGATAATAATGCGGGAAACCCTGTTTTATGAGGCTGCCTTCCATTGGGTTTTCATATCAAGAGGAGCAACATGACACAAGTTAGTATTGTCATTAATTTGGGCTAGGCTACTTGACTAATACAGTTGTACCAACTAAACTAAATGGTAAGGTTTTCTTATAATAAGCTATTTGTCCCAACGCTCATCTGATGTTGTGACTGTGCCAGTCACACTATCCCAATCGAATCTCGCCCTCTTAGTGAGTAAGTCATGAAACTTATGCCATAAACCTCGGTCTCTATTCAATTTACTCTTTAGTTGGTCAATGTCATAGAAATGGTCTATTCTAAGGTAAAGTTCCCTTTGTATGTCCATCCAAATGTATAACGTCCTATCTTTTCTCGTAAATAAATTTTCTTCCTAGAAATAATAATATAATAATAAATTAATTATTAAGCTTATCTAGTAAATATAGGAAATCTAAGTTTTAAAATTTTTAGGCTATCTTATAAAAAAAAATAAAAAATTATCCCTTTTGATTGAGTTAATAACATTTTAGAGTAGGAGAGTTAATTAAAGAAAATACCTATACTACAAATTTAGTCATGCACCCTAAGTTATAAGGCTCAAAACGTATATAATTTAAGGTACAAATACATCATTATATATAAATTAAATATATAGTAAAAATAACATATAAAATAAAACTTCTATAGGCTAATTTAAATAAAGCAAGAAATCAAGGACTAAAATTCAATAAAAATCCAGAGATCAAAATTAGAATAATGTAAGAATCCAAAGGCTTGACTAAGAAAATAACAAGAATGTCATTTCTATAAATAGGGGGCAACCCACTGCCATTTTTTTTACACAAAGTACACACCCTCTCTGCAGAGTTTCTGAAACCCAGTTATCATCCCCTTAAACCCCAGCCATTAATCATCACCTTATAGTCAAAACTCTTCTAGCTCATTAAGGATCACGATTCTCAGGAAAATCTCCCCAGAATTTCAGTCCTAACTCTAGAAATTCTCTCCAAAGAAGAAGAAACCCAGAAACAGCTGCCAAACTTAAACTTACAAAAAATAAAAAACTAACCTTCTTGTTACCTGATCAACCATGCAAACATACTGTTAGAAAGCTCTATGTGTGTAGATTATCTTCGTGGAAGAGGATTTTATAAATTGTGTCAAAATCCTACTGAATTGCTACCGAAATCAACATTGCCACAAGCAGGCAGAAGCGGGCAGAAAAGAGGTGATGTTATTTTGCTTATAACTAGAGATTTGGTCAATCAAATGAAAAAATAAAATCATGGATAGAAAGCCCTTTGAGTTTATATACGATTAGGAGTAAAATTTATTGAGATTGATATGGTATTCTGGTCTGAATTGTATAGGAACTGCAACCTGCCATCAGATACGATAGAGAGTCAGAGCTCAAACTTGACCAGAAATTAAGAATAATCGGTCCATTTGATCACCCAATTAAAGTCACATTTAGAAAGTTCATCAAGTTCTAATCTATTTTGAGGTAAAAAGCACTGTTAAACTTGTTCGGATTTGGTTGAAACTTAGTTTTGATGGAAACTGTCTTGGCTAGCTATTTAAGGTGTAGGCCCTGGAAATAGTCAGATCTTGCTCAAAAATTGTGGAGAAATTATGATGGTGATAATTTGTAAATTTGTTGGAAAAGTGTGGTTAGATATGACTAAATATTGGATCTTGAGATTATATTGATAATTAGATTTTAATATAAGTGATTTATAGTGCATAGAGGTACGATTTGGATACCATGATTTTATAACAATGTAATAAGAAAAGTGTTAGTTCAATTTATTTGAAAATTAATAAGTAGGAAATATCACTCTTTTATATACATATGTATATATATATATATGTGCTCAAAGATAGTAACTTGAATTATTATAGTAATTAGAATAGTGTATAGTACCTTAAGTAAACTAATTTTATTTTCATTCCCTGATGATATTATTATCAAAAGAACAATCCATAGTAATTAAATCTTGAATATTAGGTATTTAAGCATACAAGTTGTTGGAAAATCACGATCACATTCTGGAATCACATGCTTATTTCTTGTTTTTAGGAACCCCTCGTTCATTGATATATGAAGTTTTTTATTCCTTTCAAATTTTCCATCTGTTGCTGGTTAATCATTACTTCCTAAAAATCGTATTACCTTTTCGCACTTTCTGAGACGCCTCGCTTATGGTGATGATCATTGTTTTATTTGTTTGGTTAATTCAAGTTGATTGAAAATCCTGACTTTTTCCTAATAAAAAACTCTTGACATTTGCATTTATTTTGATTAGTTTCTTTATAATGAAAACTATACAGTTCAAATAAGTAAAGTACTTTCAAAACATCTCAAAAAGATTAATGAAAAAAATAATACAGAAGTATAACTATGAAAAGTCTTCTACTCCAAATAAGTTATAAATGAGAAAGATTCATGTTTTCTAATAATTATAAATCTCCTCATCCTACTCGTCAAATTGAGAACTAAGTGCCACACTTGCTGACAGGGGGTGTGCAGTGGGGGCCACCTCTAGAATCCCGAGGTTGACACTTTCAGCTATATTTATTGTATTCTTGATCATTTTAAATATCTTATTTAGTTAGCACTGTATAATATGTGCCGAGCAAAGCAAAGTGCCACACTTGTTGACAAAGGATGTATAGTGGGGGCCACCTCTTGAATATGTTATTGTAGTACCTCTGGATTTCAGTACAAGACATCTTTCAGCTATATTTTGTACCTCAAAAGATAAAATCCTATATTAACCTTCATGAAATAAAGCGTAAGGAACTAAGTGCCACGTGCGGCGGTGCGGTGGGGGCCACATCTAGAATCCTATACACTTGAATTTGAATATGAAATATGAATTTTCCTTGCTGGTATGGGACAGTAATGGAATTACATGAAATGTTTGATATGATTATGATACCTCTGATATGATAAGGTTTATTATAAGTAATTTAATCTAGGCATCTCATTGACTTAATGAGCATTTCTCACAAAAAGCCTGTTATAGAAATCCAATTAAATTGGCATGTTTGTTTTCTACTTAAATTCTAATGCTATCATCTTCCACTGCAAAATAAACTCTATACAGGTAACTCTCTCCGTCTTTCCTCCTTGAGTTATTTAGACTCACCCTTATACTTCTCTTTATATAGATAAGGCTGGATTGGTCACTATAGGAGAAGAAACATGGGAATAGAGGAAGACGAAATGGTTTTTTCAAATTCCATTGTACCCAGTTCGATAAGTTTATGTATATACATAATAAGATTTATAGCCAGGGTGGCTTTAGTACTATACCTCAGGTACTAGTATATGTGTACTCATTTATAACTAGAAAAAGTTCCGACTAGTGTACAAAAAATATATATATATATATATAAGTTATTTCTTTTAATACAATTTGTCACTTTAATTTGTTAGTTTGCGCTTAGCACGGGCTTTTGAAAGGAAAATCTCCTAGAAAGAATTAGTGTCGCGGTGTGGCAGCTTAGGGACCTCCGAGGTGCCACAAAATGGATGTTGTAAAGGTTGTGAGAAGAAGTTATCCTTTGATGAACTGTTCATACATCAATTCAATAAGAACAGTTAAAGTAGGGAATCACATTTAGCCTCAGTTGCCTTATTGCGCACTCGTTTTGAAGTCCTTAGCATCTATTTATAGAAGGTGATATTAAGTTAGATTCATAAACTTCTACTTTTATCTATCATCACATAAGGAATACATATTAATACAATTTGTCACGTTAATTTGTTAGTTTGTGCTTCGCACGGGCTTTTGAAAAGAAAATCTCCTAGAAAGAATTAGTGTCGCGGTGTGGTAGCTTAGGGACCTTCGAGGTGCCACAAAATGGATGTTGTGAAGGTTGTGAAGAGAAGTTATCCTTTGATGAACTGTTCATACATCAATTAGATACGAATAGTTAAAGTAGGGAATCCCATTTAGCCTCAGTTGCCTTATTGCACACTCGTTTTGAAGTCCTTGGCATCTATTTATAGAAGATGATATTAAGTTAGATTCATAAACTTCTAAGTTTATCTATCATTACATGAGGAATACATATTGAATATACATTTTACAGAATAGACTCGATAAGGGTTTTTGTTCTTCATTGTAATACGTTGGGACAACACTAGGTAATTATTTTGAGAAATATTATCTACGTAACTTGTTACAGATTTAAAATGTGAACCACTTATTAAGGTTCTTTCTGAGTTTGTATGCACATCACTATTTCGTTTGCTTCATTTATTTTCATATAGTTGGGCCTCGAAATCTTTCCTAAACATATATGTGGTTGAGAATTGTTGGGATACAATCAGTCTTCTTGCCTATTCATACTTGTAGGAATTATTACCCACATATGCATACTATGTGTCTGTAAATATTTATGAGTAGATGAGGGCTAAAATGGGTAACTTTGTGCTATTAATTTGCAGTTGTGCTTTATTTTCATGGTGAGGATTCGATCGACCAAATGCGTTGTGTTTTCGTAGTCCTAATATGGATTTAGTTGTGTTATTGTTTCATGGAGAGGAGTCCACGTAGTCTAAATATTCAATCTAAATGCGGATATAATTGTGTTTTCATTTTATGGTGAGGATTCAACCTAATGGATTCTTCAGTCTTAATGAGGATTTACTGTAATTGAATATGTTCCTATTTTGTCACTAACGCACGAAACATAATGTTGTATTTCAACAATAAAATTGGTCAAATGCAAGAAATGTAACAACAAACACAATGGTCAATCTGCATATTCATAACAAAAACTTCATAAAAATTTGGAAAACAAGTTGGGATTTTCGGCCATCATGCTATAAACCCAAAGAACAAAAATCCAGTAGCATATAATATTAACGATTCTAACTCACAAAGGCTTTTAAGAAAAAAAAAATAAAAATGGACAAAAACAAAAACACAAAATGAAGGAAACTAGAGAGATTTACACTAATCAAGGACCAAGCCTAAAACATGCAAAATCCATCCCCAAATTTCGGTAAATCTCAAGGAAACAAGCACAAAAACAATCATACATCACTAAATTGGGGCACCCATATCATATTCAAGCCAACACACATATACCCATACAAAAACCCACAAAGATCTTGGAAAAACAGAGGAAAAATTGGATAAACAAATAACTTCATTTTTTGTTGCCCAGATCTGATGGGAATAACAAATTAATTTTGCTGCCTTCATTCTTGACTCACGTTAAACTCACATTGGCATCTGTTCTTCATCGCTTTGGCGGTCGACGCGGCGGGCATGTCTCCCCAGTTGAAGAAATCTCGTGACTAGTTGTGGTGGAGATTTGGTTGCTGATGGATTCTTTGAATGGTAGGAGAAGGTGACTTTGATTTTCAAAATGAGAAAAACAGTGCTCCTCCATTTTTATTAAAGAGGGGAAATGAATAAAAGAGACAAGGAATGATAAGATGATGGGAATGAAAGACGTGAGGAGTATTAAGAGGATAATATAACATATATAAGTAATACTAAGGGGAAAATAGGGGTCAAAATTGAGAGAGAATGTGTTGAAGAATGTTTTCAGAATGAAAATATATGCGAATATGGTATAGAAGTTGATAGCTCTTTATTTTTATTTTGAGAAGAAAATAAAAACAGGTGTAGAAAACAAAAAGAAATGAACCCTTAGTAAATTCGATAAAAACTTTAAAGCATGAGTTAAAAACTTAAAATCACTTTTTTCAAACTCTTTATTTTTCTATATCCTTGATTCTTAAATTTTTTAAGTTCAAGAATTTCTTGTGAATTTACTGAGCATAATGGTTTTTCTTTTAAAAGAAATAAAAGATTTCATCTTTAATATAGTTATTTTTCAAACATTTGAAACTTACAATATGAAGAAAACTTAGCACATATAAATATAATGAATGTAATTGTCCTATGTTAAGTTATATTAAATAAGTAAATAAATTCACTAATCTCTTTATCAAAAGTTTTAAGATAGGGCAAATTAGGTTTTATCCCCCTGTGAAAATGGAAAAGAGCAAAAAACCCCCTTATAAAAAAAAAAGGGCAACGAACCTCCTTGTGATTTTTAAAAAATAGCAAATTACCCCCCTTCAACTGGCAGTGCAAATCACGCGTTGAAAGTGCGTTTGGTTTAGAATTTTTCTCATTGAAATGTCAATTTTGCCTCTAAATATCAACCGTTGGATCCATTGAAAAAAATTGACGGATCATATTATTTCTATTTATAAAAAAATATAAAATATAAAACATATTTATATACGTTTATATAAACCCAGCACCCACCTCGTCGTTGCCCGCCGGCGAACGCTGCCACGGCGGCCGCCTCCTGCGAGTGGCGGCATGGCCGAGTTTGCAGGCGGCCATGGAGGCCACCTTCGCCGCTGGCGGTGTCAATGGTCGTCTGCAAAGGCCATCACCGCAGAGGTGCGGCCTCCATGGTTGCCTCTGCGGTGGTCATAGAGGAGGCTTCCATGGCAGTGCCGCCGCAGAAGCGGCCTCCGTGGCTGAGTTTTGCAGGTGGCCATGGAGGCCACCTGCAAGGTCTGCGAGCGGCGACTACGGCTGACGCTCGCAGGGGCGGCCATGGCCGCCAGGTGGGGTGGGGGATATTATATATAATATAATAAATTGTTTATTTATTAATATGTATTATGTATAAATATATACATAAATATATTTATGTCTTTATAATGTGTTATATATTATATTTATATATAATATATGTAAATATATAATATATTTATGTATTTATAATATATTTATATATTTATGTTTATTATATTATAAATTTATATATATAAATAAAAAAGAATAAATTAGAAAGATGAAAATAAAAAAAATTAAAAATAGTTTTTAAATTTAAAAATAAAAAAATTGGTATAAAGGAGAAGAAAAAAGATATATAAAAATATATTTAAAATGAATAAATAAATAAAATTAAAAAAATATGAAATCATTAGGGATAGTATAGTCTTTACATATTGAAATTAGGGCAAAATTGCAGCAAATCGTGAAGAGGGGCAGTGTGCTTATTTTTTAAAATCACAAGGAGGTTAGTTGCCTTTTTTTTTTTCATAAGGGATTTTTTTGCTCTTTTCTATTTTCACATAGGGGTAAAACCTAATTTGCCCTTTTAAGATTTGATCAATTTGAAAAAGAATTAGTAAAAAAGCATAAATAGAAATTCAAAAATCTATCATTAAGTTATTTCTACTACTCATGCATACTAAAGGCTTCTCGTTAATTCTTTCCCTCTTTAATTTTCTGGGCAACATATATTTTTTTTAATTTAAATTTGTTTACATGTTTATTTTTAGAAAATTCAAATAACACGGCACGATTTCCTTAATTTCAATCTAGTTCCGATGCCATTTTTAATTTTGACTTGCGCACCCTCTACGTGTGTACTTTATTTTTTATATTAAAATAATAAATATTTTTTATTTCTTTGATAATTTAAGAATATTAATTTTATTTTTTAAATAATAAAAGCAAAATATTATGATAAAATTAAACAAATTAAAATATATATATATATATATATAGAGAGAGAGAGAGAGAGAGAGAGAACTAACTTGTTATTAATTTTTAAAATAGAATTAATTTTATTAATTTATTAAAAAATACAATACGTGCGTTGTTCTCACAATTTATATCAACTCTGTTTTTAGTGGAATCCAAAAAACAGCCGTGTAGAGAAGAATCATCAGTCATCACAAACAAAATGCTGCTCTCTACATTCCCTCCACAAGCTCCTCTCCCCACTACCCAATCCAATTACACTTTTACCCCTCTTTCCCCCCCTAATTACAACAAACCCCACCCACACTCTCCCTGCGTCTGCCGCGCCACCGCCAGTACCTCCGCTCATCGCCCGTTCTTCGTCGCCGCTACCGCCTCCACCTCTCTCCGCCAAGTCAGCTTCACGTCCGATGATGACGCCTCGCAGGATGAAGAATCAATGGTATCATCCGCAGCTGCGGTGGCGACGGCGATACGCTCCGCTTCCACTTCTCCTGTGGAGTTCGTGCAGAGGATAGAGAAAAGCAGCAGCAGCGGTGGCGCTAAGAATAAAGCTTTGGTGTTGCCGAGTCAGGATTTTCAGCGGCTTTGCCTCGAGCAGCTCGATCTTTTTCACCGCATCGTTGACCGTGATGCTATTCTCTCGGTATAGTTGATTGTTTTGGTTAATATTTACCTTGAGTCATGTCCTTGCCGAGGCTATTTCATCAATATTTCATCAATTTTGGTCATGCTATTTGCGAATTTAAACATTATTTATTGAAACATTTTGACTGACAATCAATGCTTGAGATAACATCGATTAGAACAAGTGGCTTACCGTAGCCTTAGGGAATAGTGTACAGCAACTAAACGCATGGATGAGGTAAAAACTGATGTGTACGGTAACTATTCACATTGATGAGGTAAAAATTGATTATAAGGGCAGTATATCAGAGGAGTTTCTATAGTTACTTCTTATAATGTGAAGTACTCTGCATAAACTGAATCTTTACTTTTTAAAAAGTATACCATGATGTCATATATAATAGAAGCTTTGGATTTATGCATAAGATGATGGAAAGCAATTTAAAATTTCTGCTTCTGCATTTCATTATTCAGTCCTTAGTTGATTTGATTGTGTCAATGATATTATCATAGTAAAACAATTTGATTTGTGAGAATTTGGAGAAGCAACTTCATGGTTGTAATTAGCCTGTGTAAAATTTTGAAAGCAAGCTGTATTACTTGGTTTAGTTCTGATTAAGGAGTGTCTGGTCATGGTGGATTTAGTAAGTTCTACCTGGTCCAAGCTTAGCATGTAGAATGAAGTTTGTCATATTTGTTACTGATAAAAAAAAATTTAGTTTTGCTTTTGTTGTCAGTTTGAGGAGGTTATTTTGCAATGATGAACTTGGAATTTAGGAAGCCTTATGTTAGACTAGGAAACTCTTTATCCATGTAAATGCTTTTAGTTTATTATAATTCATGATGTTGGGCAAGTGCTTGAAAATGAAGCTGTGGATATTAATGAAGTAGGGACTGGATTTTCTTATTTTTATCCATCAGCCGTGCAATGACGTTGGGGGCTTCTTGAAATAACATCCTGATGGATAACATCACAGATAAAATTATAGGGTTTCAATGTTGTTAAAATTGAAAGATATAGATAGAGTGTTCTTTGTATCCAAATTATGCTATCTGTGGCATAGCTCAATGACATTATGATACTTTATATAGCACCCGTTCTAATACTATTTAAGTTGGCCATAGGTCTATGTCAGACCAGCTGGTAGTTATGTCATGGATCGGTTGGAGTTGCGTCGCATAACTTTCTATCCAGGTGTTCATGCAGCTGATATTGTGGTTTTAGTTGGTAACTTTAGTGTACCAGCAGGATTAAGAGTTGCAGAAGCTGCGATATCAAGTCAACAGGCAAGAATTTGTGTTCTTTTTTTTTTTTTTTTTTTTTTTTGCCTGCTAAACAAATTGGAGTTTGTTTCTTCGTTATTTATTCATTCCTGTGGTTCTTTGTTAATAGGTTTAATTTTCTTCATTTCTAGGCAGAATTTATTCCTGAGCTTGGTGCGGTAGTTTTCCCTATGGTAACACATCCATTTGTTGTGGGCTTCTTAGTTGCTGAGCTTCCAACGATGGCTCTGGAAAGAGAATGGCATGACATGAAAGAACGTGCATTCTCTGAGAAATCCTTTCTTGCACCCTATAGCATGGATTCACAATCATTGGATGTACAAACTTTCAAGGATCACTCAGTTGACATGCTAAAGTTTTCCACTGAACAGAAACTAAATGCCTTAAATATAACCCGTTCACTAGCCATGGCTTATGTCATGGATCAGGTAGGTCTTGATGCTTGATTATATTAACTTAATCCCTTATGGACTCTATGTTGACATTATAATGTTTTGTCATACAGATGTGTGATATTGTTGGTGTGGAAATATTTTCTCCGAGTGTGACATGCCTGATTTATTTGTTTATTTGTTTTAGTGGCTATTGTGGTTATATGCTTTGTTGCTTTGCCTAGTTTTCAGAAACTAACTTTTCTATATACCTCTCCAGAAAGCTATGCTACTGCAGCAATCGTCATGGCAAAATAACGTCAGGATGAGTAATTTGGTTGAGCAAGTAAGATATAGTAACTTTGCATTTTGTTGTCGTAGGGTTTGAACATATCATGATGTTTTCTGTTATGATTTTGCAGATTCGAGGTTCTCTGTCAAGCATTCGAACTTTGAGCCAAATGTTATCTGTTCAGTTGAAGAGAAGTGAGGTGGGTATGTCCACAACTTTGAAAGGTGGTGCTAAACTTACCTTGGACACTTTCTTATATACCTTATTTGATTCTTGATGAATATCATGACAATGAGATTGCAGATTTCATCTGATATTGTTGAAGATATTCTAGTGCAAGGTGATCATATGAGAGATACTCTTCAACAACTACAGGATGCCGTCTACTTGACAAAGGTGCTGTTTCTGCTGCCTGACATGCAAAAACAATATTTGCTGTATCTTTGACTCATCATATCACTTGTTAGGAGCTGTTATCATAAACACATATGACGTACTACTCACATGCATTTATATGAAGTTTCTGATACACATTGTAGTAGGCTGTAGAGTGTTTACTGTTTAGTCCCATTTGCTGTAACGTTTAGAAAAAATGCTTATAAAACTCCGCTTTTGGCGATATTTAAGATTTGGTGATCAAATTCTTTTGGAAAAGGGGGGGAAGAGAGGGGGGGGGGGTGTTTAACATCCCATCTTTTCCTGAAGTAATTTATAGTGAATTAATTGCATATATCTAGTTAATTTAATACTTAGTAAGAAATATTTGTTAACTTTGGGAATTGAAAATGTAATTTGCAACACATAATAATTAAACTATATTTCTTAGATTTATTAATTTGATTTGATTATATTGTTGGTTGGTTCGTGCTTATTAAGATTAGACCATAAGCCAGGGACTCTCAAGCAAACAAGTTTGGGAATGTTTGATTATCTTTTGAGTATGATTTTGATATATGTTTTGGGGAAGTGAAATTTTTGAAGTGAGGTTGGGGAATGTGAAGGTGATATTAGAAAATATGATGGATTTTTGTTTATATTTTGGGAAAATAGGTAGAAAATGTTTGAGGGAGTATAGTATGTTTATTTATATTTTGAGAGGGAATATTTTTAATTGTAGCAATCAAATTAATGCTTTTATGTTGGGTGATTAGGGTGAAAATGGAATTGAGTATTACTTTTTATTGTAAGGATAATAATAAAATATATATGATATATATATATATATGTATATATATGGGAAAATGGGGAGTTTGGGGGGATAATGAATGATAGAAGAGGGTATATTAGAAAAATCTATTTTAGCATTTTGGAGCCCAAATAGATACATATTTGGTTATGTTTTGCCAATACAATTTTCTTCTGGTAAAACATAACCAAACATTGTCTAAACTTTTTTCTTTGTAAAAAGCAGGTCGCACCTTTCTCATTTGCTTGCACCAAATTCAGTTTATTATTTCCTTTCTCCTTCAACCTCTCCCTTTTCTCCATTTTCTCTCTTTCCCGCCTATGTATATATTGGGGCAGAGGGTTCCCTAGCCCCTAGTTTAGCCTTTCCATCCACCAGCACCTCAGATTCTAGCATCCCCTCTCTTAATACAACCCTTAGGAATGGATTGATCCTGAAATCACCCAAAATGATTGGGTAAATTAGTCTAAAACTATTTTTATTTTTATTGCACAACTCTCAATTTTACACAGCCAACGCTTACATTCCATTCATCTGATCATCTATGGAAAGCTATTATTAGAAAGCCTTATAAGTGTAGATCTTTGTGGTGGTGTGAATTGCCAAAAATCTTGCCAGGAATTGGTTGGATACGCTGTTGGAAGTAACACTTCCACATATTGGCTAAACCTGTAGAAACATAGAACCATCTTGTTTCACCCAAAACTGATGATTCCACCATCCAATTTTCGAAAAGCCATTGTTGGAAAGCTCTGCAGTTTACTTTACCTTACAGCCAAACATTGCCGAAAAAGTTGTCAGAAAGGTGGAAGAAAAGGAACACTGGCAAATGGATGTGGCAGATAGAATACCTGGGCTGAGTTTGGACACAGATAACCAAAAATTCCATCGTTAGTTTATTGATCAAAGACCAAGATTAGAAACTTCGTTGAGTGCTGGTTAGTTTAGTTACCATTAAATTCATTGGGATTTGGTCAAAATTTGATCTTAATCAAAATTTTCAGAACTATTTGTTGTAAAATTCAATTCTGGGAATGATGAACTCATGATGAAGTTATGGGGTTGAATTATAGTTTAACATCTGAGTATGTTATTGATGAAATAATGTTGGACTGGAGCTGATTAATTTTATTTAAACTGTTGGGTAATTAGGGCTGGAATTTATTTGAAATTGAATTATGAATGCAAGGAATGAATCCAATTAGCTTGATTATTATAATTATGGCATTGATTATGGGCTATTGATTATGATAATTAGGAAATAAGATGAATTGAGCATGTTGGTTCGAACTTAAGAAATTAAAAGAGTCAAAATATATTATATCTGATATATTTGGAAATAAATTTGTAAATAAAACAAATAGAGAAACATATTAAATAAACTCTATTATGGTTGAATTTTTAATATAACTTAAATATTGGATTATTGTGGTAATAATTTTTGAGATCTATGAAATATTCTAAGTGATTAGGATAGTAATTGGAACTAATAGTGAATATTGTTTTATTATCGATACGTGTGAAATAAGCCGATCAGATGAATTTCTTAGTGATGTAAATTATTAATGGATCAATTGGTGATTGAATTTTGAAGTAATTTAAATGGTGTAGGCAAAATCAAGAGGTACAAGGAATCAAAAACCTCGCAATCAATTACATGATAACATTTAACTCAGTCCAAATAGGCAACTTCAAGATATATAAAGAAACAAAAACATCAGAATCATAGATGTCAAAAATTAGATAGCTTCACCGACTTTTCTAATCGAATTCCTCCTATCAATTTGCAAGCTTAACCACCTAAAATTATTCAAAATACAATCATAATTGGTCCAATAATAATTTGCATTAGTAAGAAACCACCATTTCATTCAATTCAACTTATTTCATATATATCGATATTAAAATAATATTCAATTAATTCCACTAATATTGCTATCCTAATAACTCAAAATATTCCATAAATTTGGAAATTATTACCACAATAATTCACTATTAAGGTTACATTAAGAATCCAGTCATATCATAGTTTATTTAATAATAATCTCTTTTTGTTTTATTTATTCCAATTAATTTCCCAAATGAATCATATATAATAAATTCTCATTCTTTTAAATTCTTAGGTTAAATCAACAACTCCTAGTCATGCCATAATCACAATTATCAAGCAATTGAATCCACATTATTCCCTCCATTCACAATTCAGTTCAACTGAATTTAAGTCCTAATTACCCAACAATTTTAATGAAATTAATCAGCTTTAATCCACCATTATTTCATCAATAACATCCTTAATATTAGTCTATAATTACAAAACATAAGTTCATCTTCTCCAAAATTAAATTTTACCTTAGACATTTCTGGCAGTTTTGATCAAAGTCCCAATTCTGGTGAGTTTAATGATGATCTTTGCCTTTAACCCAACCATTATCCAATGGAGTTAGTAATGATGGTCTTTGATCGATTATCAATTATGGGATTCTTGATTCTGTGTCCAAATTCCAAAGTCGGCCCCTTGTATTTTGTCTGCCTGCTTTCGGTTGGCAGGTTCGTTTCTTCTGTTGTTCCGGCCATTTCCTGACATCCTTTTGGGCGATTCTTGCCTCTAAGGTGAACTAGACAAACCAAGCTTTCTAACTATGGTCTTCTTTTAGAAATTGGGTGGTGGAATGCGTTTTAACCGATTCTGCCAGACGCTTGCAGTGTTGCTTCTGATCGTACTTTCTATCAATTTCTGGCGAGATTTGTGCCAATTTGCACCATCACAGTAATATACGCTTGCAGGGCTTTTTAATGGTAACTTTTCATGGATGATGAGATGAGTGGAAGGTAGGTTTTGATAGTATAAAGTTTAGGGTTAAAAAGAGACAAAACTTTAGTAGTGTGACTGCCTTGTCTCTGTTGATTGATTTCTTCTATTATTTTGGGTGAATTTTTTAAACTCAATCTATTCCTAAATGTGTGTATTATAAGAGAGGGGATGGATGGGTTTTGAAGTGGTGGTGGATGGAGAGACTGGAAGCCCCTTCTTGACATGCAAGCAGGAAAAGGAGAGGAAAGGAGAAAAAAGGACAACTTAAAAGAGAAAGAAAATAATAAGCTGATTTTGATGCGAAAAAATGGGGAGGTGCAACCTGCTAATTATAGAGCGAAAGGTTCACTTATGGTCTAATCTTAAGTTAGCCTTGCTTAAGTAGACAGATTACAAAAATACCTATCTTAAGATACCTTATTACATGCTCTAGTCATCATACATATACACTAATATATGCAACCATAGAACTATAGATTAACTTATATATATGTATGTATGTATGTGTTAATTATTCAGGTAGAGAAATCTAGATATCATTAGTTTTTTTATATCTAAAAGTGCATGTTTTTAATGGATTTTAAAACCAAATATTAATTTTATCCTAGTAATGTGTGTAAAAATTTTCTTAAACTAACCAGATAAATAATTTTACAGACATATAGTTTAATTATTGATTGTTGCAAGTTAAACCTTTGGTTCTCAAAGGTAATGGATAAATATTTTAATTCTTACTAAATATTAAATTTAAGAGGTAGAATGCAAAGAATTAACTATAAATTACTTACGAGAAAGACAGAATGTTAAAGTAAAAATGAGAAGCAATTTTCCCCTATTCTCCTTTTTGTCTCTTGCTTGTTTAGAACTTTTTGGTTTAGTGTGATTTGCTAATTCATTTATTTTTCTCAAAATTCCCATTAGTAATTATTTGTCTCAGTATACATTGCTTTTTCTTCTTAGGCTACTATAATGCGTTACAATAATGAAACGCTAAAGAAGATGCAGCAGTCAACTGAAGAACCGCAAGAAATGAATTCAGAGTTTTCAAATAGCATATCCGCGGAAACTTCCATCAGTAAGATGAAAGAATCTAATAGGACACTGTCTGTTGGTTCACCAGCCAAGGATTCAGAATTTCCCATGCCACCTCTTGCTCTTGCACCTTCACACCAACATGGAATTAGGTAGCTTTGTGTTAAAAAAATATGCTTAGTTCTTGCACTTTCATTATGTCATTATTATCTTTGCCTTCTCTTTCACTTTGTTCTCAGAAGCCCCGTCTTGTCAAGTAATTATGTGTTACTGATCTATATGTAAGTCTTTGTTAAATTTAATATGGTTAAAGATTAATTACCAGTGTCAGCCAGCTGAAATAGAACTATACATAGATTTGTTATATTTTACATTTTTTTTCTTTCCCCTGGCGGTTAACGAATTCATCTGTGTTCAAATGGAAGGAGAAATTATGAGTGGGAAGAAAGAGTCGACCAACTATGCCGCAAAATAAAACAAATTACCATTCAATGATTTCTAAGAAGGATGAAATTTCGTCTAGCAAAACCTGCTTCTCAGTATTCAATGAATGAAAATTTGATGATGATGATGCGAACCTCCCCCAACAGAAAAATATTAGATGTTGTGCTGAACCTACTTATGTCTATTGTGTCTATCTTATCTTCAACAATTAATCGGCGACTTTACAATTTTAAAGCAACCCTAAAATCGAACAGATACTTTAAAAGAATCCTAAAGTATACCAGATATTCTGTCAAGCGTGGCTTTCCTGTACCCTAGTGAAGTTCCAACGTGTTTTAGTTGGCAATTCCAGATAATTTAATTGTTATATTTCTATGGTTGTTTCTTAAAAATCCATCTTTGTGTAGAAGACCATGTGAAATTTCTGATGTACTGCAAGATTTGGTTGGGGCCATTCAACCTCTTGCGCAGAGGCAACAACGAGTTGTGGAACTATGTGATCTTTCAAGGTCTTTGAAGGTTGCAGTGGAAGAACCTGCTTTGCGACAAGCTTTGAGCAATTTAATTGAGGGTGCTTTATTGCGTACAGAAGTTGGGGGAAGAATTGAAATTGTCTCTACTGGAGCGCCAGCAGGTGGTGTCCTCATCATCATTGATGATGACGGGCCTGACATGCATTATATGGTAATAGTTTACTTTCTTGCAAGATAATTGAAGTGACCTTCTGTTTTGAGTGTGAGGTATGACGGAATGTGAAGACATTCTTTCCCTGGTTTGATCTAGTGAAATACTTGTAAGAGCCACAAAAAGTCTAGAGTTAGAACTTTTACTAGTTTCTTCTATTAATCAGCTAGTGCTTGGAGTATTTAATTAAAATGATTGAACTATATAGGTATATCTATCTGATTGATTTATTCACTGGGAGTAAGGATGACTAAACATGATTGTTGCTTCTTGTTTGGAGTGCAAAATTCAAATAAATACAACGGGCTATTGATTCTTGAAATGGCTACACCTTATTGTTGTATTTTTATTCTGCGTCTAGCAAAACCTCTTAATGCCAAAACTAGTGAATGCAAAATGTTCTACATGCATAGATGTGTAAACAAATAAAACTTGTACCTGGTTGTGCAGTATTTTATCTTCTTTCGACCATGATATTTTCCAAATTTTGGAGATTTATCTGTCTCCTTCACATAGTTCGGGAGTTTCTAAGGGTAGAAAGTACCCCACATACCGTGTCATTGAGAACCTCTTAGCATTTGTTTCCATCCCAGAAACTTCTTGCACTTTCTTATTTGTTTGGTAATTACCATATATTCTCTTAGAGAACCGTTAATTTCAGTTGTACATGTCTACAATGTGTATTTAGTGCCTTTTATTCTGCATTGCCTACTGAAAATATCAGTAAATTTCTATTTCTCCAGTTTCTATTTTCTTATTATTTTCTTTAATGAGAGTTAGGTTGAGATTTTGTGCCTGGTTGTTCTTGCAATACCTCTTTCCTCATTTCATCTTGCCGAGTAGAAGACCTAGAGTTGGTGTCATTGCACTATTAGGAAAGGAAAAAATTGCATGTACCGTGCTCTTAGCAGCATAAACTTTTTTATCTGAAATCTCTCGCTGATTTTCTTGCAGACACAAATGCATTCACTCACACCATTTGGGCCAGATCTATGTGCCGAAGATAGGATAGAAGACAATATGACATGGAATTTCATTGCTGGGCTGACTGTTGCTCGAGAGATACTGGAGAACTATGGGTGTTTTGTCCGTGTTATCTCTCCAAGAAAAACAGGTGCTGTTTTTGGAGTAGGTGGTACCCGTCTAGAGCTTTGGCTTCCCTCATTCTGTGCCTCATCATCAGATTCGGAGGGTTCTGCTCAGGTGACCTGAAATAGGCATGGGAATTGTCTTGAGGAATTCTGATTCTTGGCCATACTTGTTAGTTTAAGTGGTCAAATATGTGAATCACGTAACTGTAGATTTGAGTTTTAGAAATTTTATGTTTTTGGCATTGCCTGTAATTCTGTACATATAATCACACCATTCTGGCAGTAAGAGCAATTTCTCCATCACAAACGTGAAAATGGTGTATTGTCTGCTGGAGTGCATCTGGATAAGTGCAATTATGGACGTTGGATTTGTGCGAAGGAAACATTTAAGCTTGGATGATGTACAAACATGGGTTCTAAATGTACAGTTGCAAGTTGGGTGACTTTACCTTGTTGGTGGATAAGGTTAGTGTAATAATTCGGTTCTTCATTTTCCCTACTCGGATTGAAGTCTAGTCTCAACATGTACTTCTTCTATTTCAATTAACATGTTCACATGCATTGAAGCCATTTGATTTTGATATTAGATCTCAAATATATGAGTGTGAGAATGGTGTTATTCAATCAATTAAACAATGGAGTATGGACACTCATGGATATATTTAAGAACTGGATTGTAGATCATAGTGGTTGGAAGTTTTCTTTCAAGGGATGAGAAGGTTTTTGAAGAATTTGCTATTACTTCCGTGAATCTATTATTACAAATTGAAGTATTGAACCATCTATCTTTTCTTATAGATTGTACCATACTGATGTTAGGTAAGTGGCTTTATTGCCTAATACGTACTCTTGAGCTATAAAAATATTTGATCCTTTCGATTGTATTGGGCCGCCGAAATGCTTAAAAATGGATTTTCCACAGGAATTTTTAACGGTTCAATTAATTAATTCCTATTACAATATTATTTTGCTAATTTTGGACAACTTAGTTGCATATAGTGATCATAATTTCAATTCTTCCTAGTAGCATATATGCGTGCTTTGGGGAATGAATTAACTGAATGCTCCTACCACAGAATTTATAATGGATATATGTGTTGAGAAGGAATATTCTATCAATACGAAGATACAACAAATTAGTCCTTAAAATTAAAGTTTTATGGTAATATAAATTGTATTTTGCCTAATTTTTAAATATTTTTGAATTGATGGAAGAGACAATGCTATATCTTACAGATACATTTCTCAAGAAAATACTATACCAAGTCACAATTTTGGATATCTGGTTATGTAAATTCTAAGGGTTGATTATATTTTTGAAGAAGAATGTAATATATAATTTAATTGTCTAAAACTAAATATGTCTATATTCTAAACAAGATATAATCTATATTTAAATCTATATTCTAAAGAAGATATAATTTTTCTTTTTTTTCTCTTTTAATTTATAAAGAAGATATAATCTATGTCTGGCGGTAGAAAAAGGGTGGCGCCAGTGGTGGTGGTGTTGGTGTGGAAGGAGGAGGGAGGACGAGGAGAGAGAAGTAAAATGATGAGAGAAGGAAAATTTCTTACCTCCAAAAATGACCAAATAAATGCATGCTCTAAAATAATATAAAATTATAACTATGATTAAAAAAAAAATAGGCCTATTAAATCAAATCTACTAAAAATTGAAAATTACGTTGGACTAGAGCTAGTACATCCATGTACTGAGCCTGCATTACCACCATATCCACTAATTGTTTTTCATAAAAAATAATAATTAAAAGGCAACACATAATATTATATATATATATATATATAAGCACCTATATGTCAACATCCACATTATTCCCATTCACAATATACTACCCGTATGGAAGCAAATTACATAATTACATAAAGTGCAAGAAAAATAATTGTTTTGCCATAAAAAGAAAATCCATAAAAGAATATTACTTGGCCAAAAATTTTTATCAAATTACAAATCCGTCGAAAAAACATTATGGGAGTGCTACCGCGCGTTTAACGTTTTACTTTGTGCCTAGCATGCACGACATTATACGCTACTGCATGCCATTCCTACTATGTGTGCATGCTATTGTCCCATTTTTTATAACTGCGTGCATAAATTGTGCGCGGTATTTGACACTTTGATATATATATATATATATATTCATTTTTTTATGTATAATATAATATTTTGTTGATTTTGCCTTGAAATTTGGGTTGAATTGACAAGAACTGGAAGAAGAACGGAGCGAAGTTGTTGAAATGAGTTCGAGAACAAACCCCGGTGAGCGTTGAAAGGACGCCACGCGTCGGGGTGCAAGGCAAGGTGCACCAAGGCATGGACATGGGCGGAAAAGGCATGAAAACACGCGTCGTGCGCCCTGACACAAGATTTTTGCTCCCCAACGGGTAGTGAACATTAACTTTGCGCTGGAGCGCAATTTTTTTGCGCCCCAGCACAAAGTTTCTGCCACAATTGATGTTGGGAGCGCTGGGGCCCCAATTTTGTGCGCCCCAGCATGCGGCGCAGGTCCATGGGCTTTAGGCTTCGATTTTCAGGTATAAATATCATTTTTTCTTCTGAAAAAAGTATCACGAACATAACACAAGAGCTTCTTTACTGCTTTTGAGTAATTCTCTCAAGATGGAGTTTAGAATGAGGATGTTAGGTATTTTCGTGAGATTTGTGGAATTCAAGTTTGTACTTGCACTTTGATTTGAGATCAATAAAATTCCTTTTCTTTATTGGGTGGATTAGACACATTGCCTAACCACGTTAATCTTGTTGTCACTTTACATTGAATTTCTTTACTGTTATTTCATTGTTTTCTCAATAGATTCTCTTGGGTTTCAACAAATTGGTATTAGAGCAGGTTGGATAAGATGTCAAGCATGAAGTACGAGGTAGATAAGTTTGATGGAAAAAACGACTTTGGGCTGTGGAAGATGAAGGTTTATGCCCTCCTGTGTCAACAAGGTTTATAGAGAGTGTTAAAGGACAGAGATTCCTTGCTGGAAACGCTGAAGGACGAGGAAAATGATGAGTTCATGGCGAAGGCTTACGGTACTTTAGTGTTATCATTGGCGGATAATGTACTGAGAGAGGTCACCACAGAAAGTATGCAAGCGGATTTATGGAAGAAGTTGGAGAGTCTATATATGACGAAATCCCTGACGTATCGGCTGTATTTGAAACAACGATTATACACATTGAGGATGAAAGAAGGTACATCTATCACTCAACATATTGATTTTTTCAATAAGGTGATTCTGGATCTCGCTGATATAGATGTCAAAATTGATGATGAGGATCAAGCTTTAATTCTCTTATGTTATCTGCCAAAATCTTTTGAGTACTTAGTTACTACTTTGTTGTATGGGAGAGATACGATTTCAATGGAGGATGTGAAGGCCTCATCGAATTCCAACGAATTGAGAAAACATGTCCTGGACAACAACGATGGTGAAAGTGGGGAAGGATTGGTGGTGAAAAGGAGACCAAGAGAAAGGGAAAGGAGTCGAGGCCGATTGAAGTCCCAAACCAAGCCTAGAAACTGTGACAAGTGTTTTAAGTGTGGTGGAAAGGGACATTGGAAACGAAATTATCTAGAACGAGGAAAGACGAAGGATGCAACTTCTGATCAGAAATGGGATGATGTCGCAGGAATTGTTGAGGATGAGTCTGATGGTGGGCCTGTTCTCAACATTGCCGAAACTTTACTAAGCTTTGAATGGATTTTGGATAGTGGTTGTTCCTACCACATATGCCCAAGAGAAGATTGGTTTACCACATACCATAAATACGATGGTGGTAAAGTGCTTATGGGGAACGATGCTTCTTGTAGGGTCGTAGGAATTGGCTCAGTTTGTATCAGAATGCATGATGGCATAGTAAGGACCCTAATAGATGTGCTTCATGTTCTAAATCTGAAGAAAAATTTGATATCGCTGGGTACTCTAGACAAGAATGGTTGTGAGTACAGAGCTCGAGATGAAGTTCTGTAGGTTTGCAAAGGTGCATTGCTTATCATGAAGGCAGACAAGCAGAACGGCCTTTACATATTGCAGAGAAACACGATTTCTGGTACTGCAGCGATTTCTTCATCAGTCAATGATACTACCAGACTATGGCATATGCGGCTTGGGCATATGAGTGAGAGGAGGATGTCAGAACTGAGCAAACGAGGATTGCATGGTGGAGAGAAGACTGGAGAGCTGGATTTCTGCGAGCAGTGTGTGCTGGGCAAGCAACATAGGGTGAAATTCGGCACTGCAGTTCACATGACCAAAGGCACCTTGGATTACATTTACTCAGATCTTTGGGGACCTGTTCAGGTTCTTTCAAAGGGAGGTGCAAGGTACATGCTGACATTCATAGATGATTTCCCACGAAGAGTACGAGTGTACATGCTGAAGCATAAGATGAGGTGTTTGTCAACTTCAAGCAATGGAAGACCTTAATTGAAAAGTAGACAGGAAAGGAGATCAAACTCTTGAGGACTAACAATGGATTGGAATACTGCAACAAGGAATTTTAAGAATTCTGCGACAAAGAAAGAATTGTGAGGCATCGCACAGTTGTACATACACCACAACAAAATAAAGTTGCAGAATGGATGAACAGGACTATCTTGGAAAGAGCTAGATGCATGCTCTTTAATGCCGGATTGTCCAATAATTTTTGGGCAGAAGCAATTAACACTGCGTGTTATTTGGTGAATAGGTCACCATCAACTACTTTAGACTGCAAGACACCGATGGAAGTTTGGTTCGGGTCTTATGCTGATTACTCAAATCTGAGAGTATTTGGGTGTCCAGCCTATGCTCATGTCCGGGATGGAAAGCTTGAGCAAAGGGCTAGGAAATGCATATTTCTAGGCTATGCAGATGGAGCCAAAGGTTATCGTTTGTGGTGTAATGATGACAAGGGCTCCAAGATGATTATCAGTAGGGACATCACATTCGATGAGTCTGCAATGATGAAAAAGATGGAGCAGCAGGAAAGTGGTCAATAGGGCATTAAGGAGAAGGTAGAGATTCATATTGATCCTCCACAAATTTCAAAGGGGAAACAAAAGGTGATAGATGAAGCTGGTGAGAGCACATTATTACCTAATCAAAAGCAAAAAAATAAACCACTACAAAATTATTGCTTGGCTCGCGATAGGGAGAGGAGGCAGATCAAACTACCACAGCGGTATGCTTACTCAGATCTGGTAGCTTATACTTTGAGTTCAGCCGAGGAGTTTGTAGGAGATGATCCAGTCTCATACAAAGAGGCAATTTTCAGGCCAGATTCTGATAAATGGGTTGCAACTATGAGTAAAGAGATGGAGTCTTTGCACAAGAATAGCACATGGGAGCTGGTTGATGTACCCAAAGGGCAGAAGATTGTAGGTTGCAAATGGATCTACAAGAAGAAGGAAGGGATTCCCGGTGCTGAAGATGCTAGATACAAGGCACGATTGGTTGCTACGGGTTTTACTCAGAGAGAGAGAGTTGACTTTCATGAAGTGTTCTCCCCAATTGTAAAACATACTTCCATTCGTGTTTTACTTGCCATGGTTGCTCTGTTTGATATGGAGCTGGAGCAGATGGATGTGAAAACAACGTTTCTGCATGGTGAGTTGGATGAACAAATTTACATGAGTCAACCAAAAGGATTCGTTGTTCTCGGGAAATAAAATCAAGCTTGTCTTTTGAAGAAGTCATTATATGGCTTGAAACAGTCTCCCAGGCAGTGGTATAAAAGGTTTGATGCTTTTATTACCAAGATAGGATATACTAGAAGCAAGTTTGATTGTTGTGTATATTACAAAATTTGTAGTGATAGCCTTTTCGTATATTTGTTATTGTACGTTGATGATATGTTGATTGCCTCTAAATACATATTTGAGATCAACCAATTAAAAGCTCAGTTAAGTGAAAAATTTGAGACGAAGGATTTGGATGGTGCAAAGAAGATATTGAGCATGGAGATCATCCGAGGCAGACACGCAGGATTATTGTACTTGTCTCAACAACATTACATTGAGAAAGTACTTGAGCGATTTGGGATGGATAAGTCCAAGCCAGTTAGTACGCCACTTGCAGCTCATTTCAGGCTCTCATCAGATCTATCACCAAGTATTGAGGAGGAGGTGGATCACATGTCTAATGTGCCATATGCTAGTGCAGTGGGTAGCTTGATGTACGCCATGGTGTGCACTAGGCCAGACATTTCACATGCAGTCAGTGTTGTGAGCAGGTATATGCACCAGCCAGGAAAGACTCATTGGCAGGCTATGAAATGGATCATGAGGTATCTGAGAGGCTTTGCAGATAGATGTTTGAGGTATAATCAACCAAATTCTACTACTAGAATTATTGGCTATGTGGATGCGGATTATGCAGGAGATTTGGATAGTAGAAGGTCCATGACAGGCTATGTGTTTTGTGTATCAAGTTGTATGGTTAGTTGGAAGGCGACTTTGTAATCATCAGTTGCATTGTCCACAATAGAAGCTGAGTACATGGCTTTGGTTGAAGGCGTCAAGGAAGACATTTAGCTAAAGGGGTTGATCGATGATATGGGTATGACTTTTGAGATTACTAAGGTATTTTGTGACAGTCAGAGTGCTATACACTTGTCAAAGAATCAAGCGTTTTATGAGAGATCAAAGCACATAGATGTAGGTATCACTTTGTTCGGGATATGGTATCTCAAAGAGTCATGTTGGTTGATAAGGTTAGAACTAAAGATAATCAGACATGTTGACTAAGGCTATTCCAAGAATCAAATTCGAGCATTGCTTGGATTTGGTTAACATTTGTAGACTCGGATAATAGGCCCTTTTTGGGGGCAGGGACAAAGAAAAAGAATGGTGAATTTCAAGTCAAGGTGGAGAATTGTTGACTTTGTCCTGAAATTTGGGCTGAATTGACAAAAACTGGAAGAAGAACGGAGCGAAACGAAGCAAAGTGGTCGAAATGGGCTCAAGAACACACCTCGGTGCACCTTGGCAGGACGCCGCACACTGGGGCGTGAGGTAAGGTGTGCCAAGGATTGTACATGGGCAGAAAAGGCATGAAAACACGCTTGTGCGCCCCGGCGCGCAGTGAGCAGTAACTTTGCGTCGGGGCACTTGCACCCGGCATGAAGTTTCTACCACAATTGATGTTAGGTGTGCTGGGGCTCCAGTTTTGTGCGCCCCAGCGCGTGGCGCAGGCCCACAAGCTTTGGGCTTCAATTTTTGGGTATAAATATCATTTTTTTTCTTTCGGGAAAAGTATCACGAACATAACACAAGGGCTTCTTTACTGCTTTTGAGTAATTCTCTCAAGACGGAGTTTAGAACGAGGGTGTTAGGTGTTTTCGTGATATTTGTGGGATTAATTCAAGTTTGTACTTGCATTTTGATTTAAAATCAATAAAATTCCTTTTCTTTGTTGGGTGGATTAGGCACATTGCCGAATCACGTTAAATCTTGTTGTCACTTTACATCGAATTTCTTTAATGTTATTTCATTGTTTTCGTAATAGATTCTCCTGGGTTTCAACATATTTTAATTGTTCCTCTCAAGATTTACTACATAATAGTAATATTATGCATAAAAGAAATATAAAATTAAACAAGGAAAAAAAATTGGTTCTTACCCAAGAGTAAATGAATCTCTGAGAAACTCTTTACAATAACATGTTCAACTATCATCGAATTACAACTAATTATCCACATAATAAAAAAGGACTACATGTGGTGTAAATCTTATGGGGACTTTTCATGTTTATGTTAAATCATGATTTTATATTTTCAAGCATAAATAATTTAATAAATAAAAAAGGACCAAATTGAGTCCTATCCAATATTGAAAAGTATTAATTGAACCGAAATGGGTAAATTAATACTATGTTATGCAATGGAAGTTTTTAAATTACTAATTTGATCAGATAATCACTATAATTTTTAACTGTGCATAAATTTTAGATATTATATTGACTGCAAATTAACTCTAACACCTCACTGAATGTAAGTGAATCCAAACACTTTTGATTTATATCGATGAATTGCTAGCACGGCTATCTAAATTTGCATACCTTCAAATTTTGGAGACATTTTAATAATACTCCAAGAACATGGAAAAAAAATATTCCTTCAAAGTAATTGGAGAGATTGCTATTGAAAAAGAAAAAAAAAAAAATTACACAAACAATTAAACTTCAAAAGGCAAAGCAATCTAATATAAATAAGTCTTTCTACACAAGGAAAATCCAAAACAATAAAAATTATAATCTCATGTAAATGAAAAAAATTAGAGTTAAAAAAATATTTGGATCTTGCGAATAAAACCCAATTTGTAATGGTCTATACAAAAATTAATATCTCCAATATTAGTTAAAGAAGTAATATAAAATTCTGATTACAAATTTTATAAATATTTAATCGAGTCAAACATCGATTTTCTTTTTTTCTTTTTTAATCTCAAATGAGACAACAAAAAAATGATTAAGGAGACCCCATTTTTCCTAAGTTTGGCGAGTGATTTCAATATCAACCTAACCTTTCCCATGTGGACCTAAATGAATATTGAATCCCCCATGGCGAGTGATTTTGCCACCGACACATTATCTGATTAAAGTTGGCTTCCATTTTGTTCACCAATTTGAAGTCCACGAAACCAGCCCAATTTAAATTTTCTATTTTGTCTCTTATTTTTATTTTTATTTTATTTTATAATTATATGTTAAGTGTATTAAATATTTCTTTATAAAAATAAATAATTAAAAATTAAATACACTTTAAATATATTTATTAAATTAAAATAAAAGATAAAAATATGAAATAGAATAGAAAATTCAAAGTACAATGGGCTGCATCTTAATTTCGCAATACCATAGACTGTGGAAACAAACTATGAATATATATATATCTATTGCTCTTAGTTCCCTTGATTAATCTTAAGTCAAAGGTGCCACAATCCATAAAATTATTATAGTCAAATTAACGCATTATTCCATGTTTATTATAGAATAATTTTGCTTCGCGAACAAGGGTAAGTCAACTTTTAAATATGCATCAGAATGTCAAACTAATATCATAATTCCCTTGTTAGTCGCAAATTATTTGATTCGTAATATAATATTGGCAAATAGCCACACTTATATAAATTTCTGTCTCAGTGGCTTCTATAAATTTGATTTAACGACCACTGGATTATAAAAAGGTGGATTAAATCAACTTTCTAAATTTAGTTACAAAATAATATAAACCAAACATGACCTAATCAAGAAGTTTTTGTTCTTTTAAGTATTTCGAAATAAAATTTAATATCAACTCCTAAAATAAAATATTATGATTTTACTAGCTCTTTCTAAAAAAAGTAAGGAGTCCATAATTTATATATAAGATCTTAAAAAAAAAAAAAAAACTCTTTTAATTTTAACTACATTAATTGTAAAATCATTAATACTAACATTTTACAAACACTAAGATTTTTATTTTATCCAAGCATTTAAAAGTTTAATATCAGCTTCTAAAATAAGATATTTTGATTTTATAAACTCTTTTGAAAAGAAGTAAGGAGTCCTTAATTTATACATAACATCTCAAAAAATTATTTTTATTTTAACCATATTAATTACAAATTATTATTATAACAGTTTATAAACTCCAAAGTTTTATTTTATCTAAATACTTTAAATTTTTATTTTTAGAATAAAATTTAATTATGACCTCTAAAAATATCTTACAGATAAAAAAAATTATAATTTTTTTTTTCAAAATAAATTTGCTCAAACGCTTTTCGGGGGCAATTATTAATTTCCTGCATCAAACGAGGCCAATTATAATAAAATACCAACAGTATTGTACTATTGGAATAGTGCATATAAGAATTTTCGCAACAAGTAATGTTCGGGACCAAATGGTAATGCCGCTCACAAACAATATGATTTTCACAGCGTTGTAAAATTTGTTTGGAAGGTAAAAATGTCTTTATATAAAATTTGCTTTGGCAAGAGGAAAATTGCTCTGGTATTATCATTAACTATCTATTATGTACATATATAAAATTTTCTAGAATCAAAGATGGAAAAATGTGATATATCAGTCAAATACGTGTATAGAATTAATATTGATGTTAGACCATAGATTTGTTTATTTATTTGTTTTTCAAAAAAAAAAATATTATAATTGGTCATCAACTATACTACATTGGATTTGAATTTATGATTTATTTATTTGTTGGAATGAGAGCTTGCCACTAAATTACTTATTTATTAATATATTAAATTATATACTGTACATATTTTCAGTAATATTTTCCAAGCAATGAATAGGAGTATCAATTTGATGTAACTTCTTTTAATGTGAATCAATTTTACATATTTATACGAAAAATATTTTGGATCATTTGTCTCATTTTGTATTTTATCTCCTATTTTAACTTGATGAATACATACTAAATATATTTGATTTTCAATCAATTAATTTTATAAGAAAATATTAAATATGCTTGCATATTTTTATAAAAATAAAATAAAAAATAACACACAAAATATAATAGAGATTCAGAGTATATTAAAAAAAAAAAAAGCCCTAATTTGAAATGTTTCAATAGTTGTGAATTCTTAATTCCACAACGCAAGTATGGCGGAGAAATTGCATTATTTCTTTTTACTAAAAAGTAAAAACAAAAGGACTTGTAATAGTCAGCCATCGTAGAAATTAGAATGTAGACAAAATGAAAGACATCCATAATCCCACGCAATTAATTAGCCCAATAAAACTTACGCACATCATCACCTTACGAGAAGTCACCCCAATGAATTTGAATGCAATGAAGTTGCTGCTGACTGAAAAACCTCAGGATTTCAAACTACATATTTATGCCTTCCTTAAATCTCCATTAACACCTAATAAATAAATTGAAGCCCACTTAATATAGCAAATTTAAGAAAAGGCAAGTAGTGTTAACATTGGAGGAAAGCAGAATTTTGCTAACTTTAATTCATAAGAGAAGAAAGAATATATTTTAAGGGAAGAACAAAACCAAAGGTTTAGGCAAACTTGGAATAGTAATAGTAATAATGATGACGAAAGATTTTCAAAGGGAAGGTATGAAACAAAAAGACATCCAACTCTTGGGGTTACTTTTCCTTCTTGTCTTGTCAGTTTTCTCTCCTTTTTTTTCCTACTTTTGTCACAATATTTTTGCTCATAATTCACGATTTTAATTACAGGAGAAGTCAGTTTCTGCTCTTTATTTACTTGTTCATGCATTTACTGAAGGATTAAGAGTCCACCCCCCACGTTACTTGTTTCTGTTAAATTCAGCTGTGAAGATATATTTTTTCTCGTCATTCTCATCTTTCTATTGGTGATCTTCTCAAGATTATTTCTGGGGTTTTCCTTCTGAATTCAGGTACTTTTTAACTGGATGCATCCGTGCATGAAATTCAAATATTTTAGTTTATGTTGAATGCTAATATTAACGTGTTAGCGCGTGCATATGGTTGATCAAACTCAAAGTTAAATTTTCAGTGCAAATCACAAGCAAATAGGTTTAAAAATTGTTTTCTTGATTGTTTTTCTGGGCTATATTTATATGGATGTTTTATGTGTTTCGAAGTTATTGAATTGTTATATCGTTGGATTTAAGGAAGCCCAGCTCCTCCTCTGGTTTGTGTGTGTGGGTGTGTCTGTGTTTGACTTGAAATTTCCCAGATAACTTATGGGTGGCTTAGTTATTGTATGCTAGCTTGAAAGTGGGGGTAGTGGGTCAGAATTGGCAACTTTTTCACCCGGTGGCTTGTTTTTTGGGCACCCCGGAAATTGAATGCTGTGATGATTATAAAGTTGTAATCTTTATTTAGTATTGCCTGCTGCAATTGTCAAAGGGTTGCACGTGATTGTTTGCTTGCTTAAAATGGTTTTGTGGAGCTAATTGTGGGGAACTGGACATGTGTGGTTTCTGGTTATCATTTATTGATTCAAAGCTTTGCTCTTTTAAGGGGTTTGCCCTTTAGAATCAGGAAGGAAAATTTAGAGTATCTGGTGATCTTTTCTGTAGATTGTATTGTTTATGAGACGTGATCATTATTCTAGGTGTTCTTAGAGAGATTTCGTGTTACAGAAAATATAATCTTGAGGATATTAACAATCTCTCTTGGTAATCAGAAAACTAGCTTGTAATCTGATGCATATTACTTTCCGTACTTTTTCTCTAATTAATACTTCTCCATTGTTTTTGTATTTTCATGAAAGGTATTCTTAATGTTTCAGGTCCTGTTTTCCTGTTAGACGTATCTGCAATTCCCTCTGCAGATTGGCTGCTTGAGGCTTAGTTGGAAATGCCGGGCAGCCATTAGAACCATAAATATGGATTCAGATATTGTGTTTAGGAAGGGCAATGCTGGACGCAGGTGCGTAAGTTTTTGTTATATAGATGCTTTCCATATGAGACAACAATTACATAACTTCTGCTTTTCATTCTCTCAGCACGCTTGCTAAAAAACCAAATGAAACTATGAGGATTTTTATTACCATATGTGTTGGAATTATGTTCGGCTTCTTCGTTGGAGTGTCATTCCCACCGCTTCAATTAACAAAGGTACAGAAACTACTAATCACCTATAACATGAATGTAGTTGTGTTTGATTGATACTTTCTAGAATGTCATAACTAATTCTACTTTCTTATTTTGCAGCTAAATGTCACATCTGCTCTTCTTCATGATCTTGCAATAATTGGGAACAAAAGTACAGCTAACTCTACTGAAAACAGTAGCAACAGCACTAACAAAAATCAAATCATGAAGGATGTAACAAAGGTTTGTGTTTTCTTGCTAATACAGAAAATGAAGCAATATTTCATTTAGAATCCAAATTATATCTCATCACAAATTCTACATATTTCATGCAGTAGACGACGTTACTTGGCATATGTATTCAAAGAAAAGGAAAGAAAAGAAACTTTTGATTTAGATGATACTCATATCAATTGTCTGTACACTATTTTTACTTATGATAGGCCTGTAAATGGGTAGGGTAATCCAAAATATCATACCCATACCCATACTTATTAAATAAAATGTAATGGGTATGGGTAGGGTCTATACCCATAAATTACCCATGTACCCATACCCATACATTGCCCATTACTTTATATTTAAATTTAATTTATGAATCTAAAAATTGTTTATACCGAAATCAAATTTATATTAATGATAAACTTTTTATATATAAAAATTATAAATATGTGAATGAGCGGTAACAATTAAATAAATTTTTTTATTAAAAATTAAACTAAATTAATAAAATTAATAAATTGAGATTGCAATTTTTAAAAAAAAAATTGAAATAGCATAGCAACAGTTGAACACTTTTTATTAATAAAATTAATAATGGAATAAATATTTTTATAAAAACAGTTAATAAAATTAATTTTGCTAATGAATAAAGTTTATTAATATAGAAATTAACTGTTTTTATAAAATTAAATATAGAAAAAGTTTTTGCTTACTTTAATAACTATTTTTTTAATAAACTGTATATAAACCATATTTTTTTAATAAAATGTTTTTATTCACTATTTTTTTAATAAACTGTATGTTTTTTTAATAAACTATTTTTATTAACTGTTTTTATTAACTTTTTTTAATAAACTGTTTTTATGAACTGTTTTAATTAACTACTTTTAAACTGTATTTTTTTTTAATTAGCAAAAAGTTTAACTGCTAATAATATTAATAAAGTTTAACTATTATATTAATAAAATAGTTAATTTAATTAGCAAAAAGTTTAAAATTAATTAATTTAAATTTAATGATTAAATTAAATATAGAAAAAAAATTATTTTTTGTTGTCATATGCAAAATAATATTTTTAGTATATATTAAGAAAATTAGTGTATACATTAAAAACATAAGTCTAATAAACTAGACCCAATGGGTCTTGGGTTAGTTAGGGTAGGGTAGGATTAGGGTCTCATTCTTTTGGGTATTTTAGGGTAGGGTAAAAATTGGGTATTTTTGTATGGGTATTTTAGGGTATGGGTATGGGTAGGGTGATACCCTACCCATTTACAGGCCTAACTTATGAGATGTTTCAATACCTTTGCCTTTCAATTTTGGTTGAGCTATCAATTTTTTTATCGTGAAGTGGTATGAACATATGAGATAATGCTAACTGGCAAATAATTATAAGTAAATAATAAAAAAAAGGAAAGTAGTTAAAGTACAACAAAAGTAGTTTCACCTCCTAGACATGCCTATCTTTCAGGATAAGTTCTGGCTTAACAATTAGGAATCTTTCAACAATTTGCAAGGTCAAAAAAGAGTTCCCCAAGCAAAGGAAAGTGTTGCACTTGTGATATACTGAGGATGCTGCATGCTTTCATCTTCCTTCCTTACTCTTTATTATGCATATACATGAGATATTTCGCAAAATACTGGAGAATAAAACTTTATAAAATGTATCATGCGACCTCCTCTGAAATGATTCATTTATCTGTTCTCTCAAATGTTTCTGGTTCAGATATGGGTCCCATCGAATCCAAAAGGTGCAGAGAGGTTGCCTCCAGGCATTGTTGCATCTGAATCAGACTTCTATCTCCGAAGACTGTGGGGTTTGCCTAATGAGGTAAGCATTCAGCTTAGTGCTGCTCTGTATTATTTCTTAGGGCAGCCACAGATTTGACTTGCTACCGAATGCACAAGGAGTTTTGATATACTTGAGAATCAATCTATAGGACTGTCTGATGTTGTTTCCTGAGTTGAGGAGCAAATCGAGCGCAAATCCCCATTAATCTATGTGCATGAGCTATATTGATGACATTTAATTCTTGATGGCATACTCTTGCAAAATTTAAATGGTGCTTAATATGAGCTATATTGATGACATTTAATTCTTGATAGCACACTCTTGCAAAATTTAAATCGTGCTTAAAAAATATACTGCACAAATAAGGCTGTTCTGGAGCTTTCAAGAGGTGGTGTTATCTTGTATTAAAACAAACTGAAATTTCTCCAGGGATTAGGGTCAGCCAGATTGCAAACAATGAATTTAGCAACTTCAGAGAAATACAAAACTTAGGATGAATTAAAGAGGAATAGTTAGACTGATCGCTTCTCAAACATGTTGCATTATCTATATACAAATCTTTATAACTAAGAGGGTAAAAGAACTAATATGAAAAAGTACAAGATAAGTTTAGTGATCCCAAAATTCTGAATCTCCAAGTATATAGACAGTGAGGACTTAACCTCATAGGCTATTTGTACTGGAGGTAGCAGAAGTTTTGCAAAAACAAATGATTATTAGCATGTTGTACTTGGAGAATGTTGACTTCATCATCTGAAGACGTCAGAGTAAGAACCTTTTCATAGGGTTTCCGAGTTTGAAACCGATATTTTACTGTACTGAAAGAAGACAGGGCATCTTCAGTGTGCATTTTGATTTCTGATGAACTTGTCACTACTTAGGACTTGCCAAGCAAACCAAAATATCTGGTGACTTTTACTGTTGGTTATGATCAAAGGAATAACATTGACGCAGCAGTGAAAAAGGTCAGTATCGCTCCGATACTTCTCCTGAGGCCCCAGTCCCTTTCTATTTCTCACTAAGTATATTGTCGTGCAGTTTTCAGAGAATTTTACCATCCTTTTGTTTCATTATGACGGAAGAACAACTGAATGGGACGATTTTGAGTGGTCAAAAAGAGCTATTCATGTTAGTGCAATGAAACAAACAAAATGGTAAAGACTAAATTCTCCAGACAATTATGAATCTCTCTTATCCATTTCTCTAAATGATGCTGAGACATAGATATCCTTGAATTTTGTAAAAGGTGGTATGCTAAAAGGTTCCTGCATCCAGACATTGTTGCCCCATATGACTACATATTTATCTGGGATGAAGACCTTGGGGTGGAGCACTTTGATGCAGAAGAGTAAGTCTAGTTAACTGATACATTTATGGAGGAAGCTTTGGCAAGCTTGTTCAATGCTAATTCCTTCTCCATCTTAGCGAATTCCAGATATATTAAGCTTGTGAGGAAGCACGGGTTGGAAATTTCACAGCCCGGTCTGGACCCCGCCAGGAGAACAACTTGGCAGATGACAAAAAGAAGGGCCAATGGTGAAGTTCACAAGTAAGGAGATGAATCTGTGCATAACTGTATAGTAACAAGTTTCTTTTCATATGTACATCTCTTTCATTCTGACACTTTCTTATGAACACAGGGAAACAGAGGAGAAGCCCGGCTGGTGCTCTGATCCGCATTTGCCTCCCTGTGCGGCGTACGAACTTCTGTTCTACATATTTTAAAATGTTGTTGTTGTTGTTATTTTTTATTTTTGTTTTTTAAATAAATATCTGTCTTTCATTTGCTTTACTCACAGGTTTGTAGAAATCATGGCTCCTGTCTTTTCTCGAGATGCATGGCGCTGTGTGTGGCATATGATTCAGGTGGTTATAATTTTACCATTCTTTCTTGGAGCATATATAGAATCCTCATATTACTCTACCTTCTCCTTAGTCTATAGATTTATTTGTCTCAATATGAAAAAAAATTTGTAGAATGACTTGGTCCATGGATGGGGTCTCGACTTGGCCCTCCAAAGATGCGTCAAGGTCAGCTCTCTCTCTATATATATACATACATACATACATACATACATATATTTATTTCAACTCTAGAATAGTTTCTCTATGAATCATATAAACATATGCTGATGATGACTACGCACTGGTTGTAGCCTGCTTATGAAAAAATTGGAGTTGTAGATGCTCAGTGGATTGTTCATCAAACGGTTCCTTCATTGGGAAACCAGGTAAACAGCACTTAACCTCATTACGATACATATTATTGCATGCAGGATGGACTAATCACTCTTTCTTTTTTGCAATGATAGGGCCAAGCAGAAGACGGAAAGGCTCCATGGAAAGGAGTACGTGCGCTAATCTTATGTCTTAATATGTTCATAATTTTGATAATATATTTGAAATGTGTTTCTCCCCACTGTTGCTTTAGGTGAGACTGAGGTGCGAAAGAGAGTGGAAAATGTTCAGAGCTCGAATGGACAATGCTGAAAAATCGTATTACAAGTCCATAGGAATTGATCCCTCCAATTTCACAGGTCACACATAGATATGATATAAACCACCACAAAACTTTCTGGCTTAAAATAGAACCCCCGATACATTTTAGCAAGCTAATAATTGTATCTATAGATTAGCAATTTTTTCTTAATAAATGATATATTTAGCAGAAACAGCGATGTATACTCCACTATTTTGAGTGATCATATACATTGGCGGCTTGATTTTGCAATTCCATTATTGTTTTTAAATACCAGTTCTGGAATTTAATTGGAACTGAAAATTTTGTGGTTGCTATTTCTGGAAATTATGAGGAAAGGCCTGTAATGCAGTCATATTTTTCTTGGCGTATTCGGTTTGGGTTTGAGCTGATCTCCTGATATGAGGGAACACATATGACTATATGAGATGAGAATGAGAGGAGAATTAGTCAGCAACTGTTCTTTTCAATTCCTGAGGGGTTGTTGCATGTTAGGTTAGGCGCATTTATAACCAATTTCTGAGTTACATTTCTATATCTATTTTTGGTAGATATTAGTTGGAAAAATAGAAGATTTATATATAATAAATTGTGAGAAATTACGTCTATGCCCTTTCATGAACTTTTCTTTTCTTTCCCTTTTTTTCTTTTTTTTCTTAACAAACAAGATTGTCTTAATGGGTCATGAGGAAGGCCATCATCACAACGTCAGCATGTGGTCCTAACTACAATTCATTTTTCAACAATACTCAAAATTGCCTATAAGTTAAAAATTTCAATTGTAACAAAATATCTTTGTTGTTATTATTATTATACACATCGAACTTTTAGTCTGTTATATTATATGAAAGACTTATGTCATTTGTAAAACAAAATATTTCTTAATTTTAAAGAGTATGTTATTATTTTTCGTTCATTAATATTTTTTTATTTAATGTAATGAAAGGCGGCTGACAACGACCAAATTCGAACCCAAGAAAGAAAAGTAAAAAAATTAAGAAGAATAGTACAATTTCGACCAACGGTGGATATTCATCGTACCCACTTTGTTGACCATGTTTTTCACAAGATTAAATGTATTACGAAAAAAAAATTGAATAAAAATTATAAAATTACCAAAGCCTTTGAAGTCTCTCAATCATTGGTTTGTAAGGGCTCCAGAAATCAAGAACCTTCCACCAGGCCTCCGTTTCAACACAAGGCACCACCCCATTGGACGGCACACAAATCATCACTGGGACGCGTGGCCGTTGACAACTTACCCCTCCCTTTCCTTTCAATTTCTCCTTTCTTTTGAAAATGACCATCCTTTTTTAATCCAATCAACAACAAGCACAGGAGCCTTACACGTGTTGCCACGTGTCTGCACCTCCCCCGTCATTGGCCTAATCCTAGAAACAGTCTAACTAATTTTATTTATTTATTTATTTGTATATATTATTAATTAGCACCCTCAATTTGGCAGAAACAGAGTCTTTCAGTAGTATTTCCTCTCTGCTGCCATTTTCCTTTTTTGTGGAAGCAAATTGCTACCCCAGAAGTCCTTCAAAGATTCATTCAATCCAAACTTAAAAACTTGATTTTTCCTTTTTTTTTTTTTTGTTTTTCAATCTTTAGTTTAGGTTGAAGGGTTTTCTTGGTTTTTACTTAAAGAAGAAAAATTATGGGGCTATCAAATTTTCCTAGCCCAGCTGAAGGGGTGTTGCCACTGCTAGTAATGAACACAGTCATGTCAGTGGCTATGGTCAAGAACAAGCTCAGATCAGTGCTTCAAGTGGTGGGCGCTGGCGGAGCTGACCAAGATTCTGAGGATGAGTGCTGCGGCGATAGTTCGGCCGGCGGGTCAATGGCGAGAAGGGTGTCCATAACGCGGTATGATTCGCTATGTAGAAACCGGTGCAGGTGTATAAAGACGACTCCTAGAGGGCGCGGCGGCGCCACGGTGGCTGGCCGTGGTGATTGGCCTCCTCCGGTGGAGTGCTGTGTTTGCTTGTGTAGGTTTGAAGCCAATGAGGAAGTAAGTGAGCTTTCTTGCAAGCATTTCTTCCACAAGGGCTGTTTGGACAAGTGGTTTGATAATCAGCACATTACTTGTCCTCTCTGCCGTTCGATTACGTAATAATCAGCCGCAAAAAATTGCGTGAATGGATATATATATATATATATATGATATATGGTCTTGGGAGGAATATTAATTAATTACCCTCTTTTATAAAATATTGTAGTCTGTTTTGGAGGGTCTTTTTTGGTGCGTCCCTTCATATTTTTGGCACTCATTTAAGACAAAGGATAGTTTTCACAGTCATGTTTTTGTGTGGGTGGCTTTGTAGTTTAAACTCAAAATTAGTAGAAATATTGAAGGTAGAAGTAATTTTTATGTTGTGTGTGTGAATTACTGCAATGAAATGAGTTACCCCTTTTGATGCAAAATTATTGTGTGATTCTTAATATTGTTTTTGCATACTCAGCTGATTTACTGATCCATTTATCGTGTTTCTGTCTATATATATTATTGATTTTTGTGCTGACTATTTTATATTGTTCGTAAAAATGAATAAATAATTAAGAACATTACATCATATACTAAAATAATTTTTTTTATGATGTCCATATATACTTTCTGAGTATATCTCTGTCTTGGTTTCTATTACTTCTATTGTAAAAGTATGAAACCTCCATAAAACTGCTTTGAATATTTGATATATCTATAATTTTAAGCGCAACTGATAACTATTAAACAGCCAAAATGATTGCATATAATGTTTCAAATTTATAGTTTGAATATAACAATTTCGTTTAGATTTCAAGTTCTTTTTCAGAAGCTGACTATATACCGATAATTTTCTATCATAACTTTATAGATATTTTCAATTTTAATATGTTTCATAGAAGACTAAACTTCAAAAGTTTTTCAACCATATTTTAAAGTTGCAAAAAGGATTTATAGTGGTAAAATTGATCATTTTGCATAGCCACAAAGTTAAGATATTTTGCTAATTTTTCTTATCAATTGTCATATTCTTATCACAACAATATTGATTGTTAAAGAAAATAATAATATTCATTGTTGATTGACAAACTAAAATACGCATAGATAGGAGCAATAACTTTGAAATAAACTATGAGATCTTAAATTTAATTTTTAAAAGTTGAATAAGAAAAGGTTCTAATGGAGAACAAGTTACACTAGTATTTATTTTGCTTTTCTTGAATTTTCTTCCCAAATTCTGTTTTTATTAGACCTAATAAAAAAGATAAAAGGTCCAATAAAAATTTAAAATAACGAAGACTAAAAAAATTCTTTGTTATTTATATACACGTGCATCAAGTATAGGGGTGCAATCGAATCGAGTCGAATTGAATTTGGGTAAAACTTTTGGGCTCGAGCTTGAGCTCCAAATATATATTTTAGGCTCGAGCTCGACGATCATAAGATAACGATTGCTTGTGGGATATTTTTCACATTTCATGTCTCAAAGACATCAAACACGAGTGGAATCGTGTTTGATTGTAAGACCCATTTTGGGTCTATGAGGCATATTTCAAATTTAAAGGCAAACGGTCTCAAAAACAATTTCCTAGCTTTTTCCAAGGATAGAGTGCACTTCTCTCTTTCTGTCTTTCACTCTCATATCCCAATTTGAGTCTGTCTCTTATATCCCAATTTTGAAATTAAATATTTAATTAGATTTTTTTTTAGGATTTTGTTAAAAAACTCAAATTTAATTATTAAATAAATTTAAACTTGACAATTTCAAATTCATGAAATCTTATTTTTCTCAGTTTTTAACTTTATAACTACAAAGTAACAAAAATATATATTATTTTTTTTTGAAAAATTGTACTTTTTATTTGTAATAAAAACTATAATTGATTGAATTAATGGTCTAGTTATTATAATTAAAATTTATATTTTTTTTAATCAGATAATATGGGACAATGTGAAATAATAACGTATTTTATGCATTAATTTGTGCATATACAGAATATTTTGCAATATTGTTGGGAATATTAATTTAAAAAATAAATTCAACCTTACCCAATTAATTAAAAAATTGTAGAACTATCATTGTTAAGAAAAAATAATTTTTTTCCCATCCCCAATTGGAATTTACCAGGTTACTTCATGTTATAATATTTAAAAAGAATAAATTATTTTTATTTTAATAAATTATTAAATTAATTACATATATTTTTTACAATATCACAAATTCCAAGCAAACCCACCAATCAAAACTCATAATACAAGCTCATTCCTTAAAACTAATATATCAACGACATCACAATCATTCACAATCTTATATCACATCAATCCATTAAATTACTATAATCATTACATTTTATCCAACAACCATTTACAGCCTTATTTTTCATTTTTCATATCTCTCAAACACCAAAACAACCCCAAAATCACTTAAACATGAAAAATGAGACATGACCTCACAAGTAATCACAACCTAAAATTTTAAGCTCGAGCTCAGTTTGGCTCAGCTTGATAAGGCTCGAATTAACAAATAAATTGTAAAAAATTGTGGCTCGAGCTCGGACTCAAAATAAAAATAGTAATATAATGCATATTTATTAATAAAATAAAAAATAATATTTAATTATATACTGCCTCGCAAGCCGGCTCGTGAGCCTTGAGCTTAGATACAAATGACTTGAGATCGACCCGAATTAGAGCTTGAGCTCGATTGCTTCGAACTCAAGTTGAGCTAGCTCGAGCTTGGCTCATGAGCCGGCTCGACTCACTTGCATCCCTAATCAAGTGTCCATGCAATTCGAATAAATATTTGATATAACTTTTACTATTAAATTTTAAAGCCCACACTATACATTTAGTTTCAAAGATATTGTCCTTCCTTTGGATATATTATTTCATTCTCTTTTATAAATTACATTTTTCTATTTTTGCTGATGTGGAAATATATTATTCGAGGATTTCAGATTTGATAATAATACGATACTATATAATCTAAGCAAATAAAATATAATAAAAATTATTATAAGGATAATTAAAAGTGAATATTTTGTAGGGTTGTCTGTCGTAACTATAATAATAGCAATACTAGTTTCTCCATATAAATCATGACTTAATAATAGCTTGGTCATAAGCAGTAGTGTATACTAGTCATTATTTGATAACAGATTGTTGATATTATTTCATGATGACAATTTATAATCTGTATAAATGGTGACTGAATGACAATTTGATATATTCACAACTTGTCCATACGATTGAGTTGCAACATAATGATGATAGCTTAATTGCAAATTGTAATGACTACTTCATATAAGTTGAAGCCTTATGATAGTTTGCTTATATGTTGTAATGAAGGTATATATTATCCGTACAAATAGTACTTGATAATAACTTATTATTTATAAACTATAAGAACTTATTGAAAAATTTTCCATTACATGTCATGATGGTAGCTAGCTTGCTCATTGAATGAAATTTTCATATAAATTCATCGATTATAAGTATACAGTCATAACAAGTCTTATATATTTTTGCAGATAAAAATATAATTAGAAATCACCATATCGACTCTTATATTCCATTCCAACGAGCCATAGATGGAGGCAAGGGGGGCTGACAGGGGCAGCCGCCTCCGCCTCAATATTTTGAAACTTGATTTTTTATATTAAAAATTTTAAAATATTACAATTTTGACACCCTTCAAATTATAACATTGCCTTTCATTTCATTGAAAATATGTCATATTCTTATCATATCGATTGTTTTGAAACTATAGGTTTTGAATGATTAGTATATGTAATGAAATAAAAAAATATGTATCATATTTTTAGTAATTTAGAATTTCGCCTTCCATAATAAAAAATTCTTGCTCCATCCCTGCAGCGAGCTGTAGTCCAGTGGCTTGTAGCCCCATGGCATCAAGTCTCCTCTATTCCCTAACGGACTCCTAATATGCGTGCATGTGTATAAATAAAAAGAATCCCTGCAACGAGCTGTTGGAGTATGGAAAGTGATGAAATCACAGTGAAATTTGGCCTCATAATTCATCAAGCTAAATTTGAGTTTGATATGTTCCTAAATTAGAAGAAATAAAGGGCTAAGATAAGCCTGTTACCTGGCCCAAGTTATAAACCCATAAATTAAGTCTTGAAATACAAGTCATAATCTAATTGTGTTAATATGATGATATATCTTGAATCAAATTTTTATTGCAGACATGTTATAATTTTTTACCTATTGCTAATAGGTTAAATTGGCAACATAGCCGGCACACAATGCTAAAATATGTAACGAAGTAAAATTAGATAAAAGGCAAAATTATCAGCTCATCATTAAGAATGTGTACCGTGATCTCATTTGATCCCTCGTACGTAATAGCACCACTTCCTCATCTTTTTAAAACATGCAGAAAAGTAGTTAAGTGCTAGATAACCACCCACCTACTTCTCCACAAAATAAATAAGAGTCTAAAAGTAAAAGGTATATTATTCTTTTTTAATTTTCAGAATTTTCCATCTTTCGTTCTTAATTTTTTCCATGAAATTATTACATATTTAAGTATTAGAGGAGTTTTGTCAGGAAAACTTAGCACCTTTAATCCATTTTTTGTAGATCACTTTTCTTAATCAAATAAGAGCTTTTTTTTTCTAAAATAATTTATTGTACTTAAAAATGAGAAAGTGTAAAAATCAAATTAAAAAAAATAATTTTTTTTTATCTTTATCTAGTTTTAATGGTAATTTTTTTTATGGTCATATAATTATTTACGTATTCCGCGTGTATTTTTTACTAACCAGTATGCTTTATAGGGTGCGAAATTCACTTCTCACATTTAGATAGAATATGGATAATTGATTTAAGAACCAATAGGTCCAATCTAGTTGACCCATTCGATTAGATATTTAATTCATATTTATTAGAATTTAAACTCTCCTCTTTAAGTAAATTATTGTTTCTATTTTTATGAGCAGGTAGCCAAGATTTGTGACACACATAAGTTGACATTCCTATTATTCAATTAGACCTAACAAAGTTGTTTTCATGCTAAGACCTATTTTACTTAATTAGAAAGCAAATCTGATTTAGATTTTGACGTGATTTGATAGTTTAATTCTTGTTCATTAAACACGTATACATCACATCACATATATATATATATATATATATATATATATTAGGATTGAATTCAAATTTAAGTCGAGTCACACACACACATATAGTATACCCAAAATAATTAATTGACTAAGATTCGGCAAATTTTAGGTAATTTTCTATCCCTTTCTCCCCCCTAAATTTGAAGACCATATATTTGATTAGTTCATTTAATTTCTTTAACGTAGGAGGTGGGATTCAAAATCCTATACTTCGGTAGCGATTGATATGTATGAATAAAATTAAGTGGGAATAGAACGACTTTAAAAATGGAATGAACATGGGAAAGAAATAATAATAGTATAAATTATCCTATACTTTGTATGATAAGAAATGAAAAAAGGAATAAAATCGTCATTCCTTACTTGATGTCAATATCATCATTGGTATATACTATATAGTAAGAAGATATAGGAATGGAATGAAGGTATTTTAAATGACTAAATTATCTTTTTATATAAAATTATTAAAATAAAATATTTTATTGATAAATTATTTATATTTTATAATTCTATGTTTTTATCATACAATCTTAATTTTTTATTCATATAAATGTATGATAAAGATTATGATTTATTTATATTTTGACAAGTAAAATTAATTTTTTCTAGGTAAAAATAAAAGAGATGAGGTACTTGGTCAATTTTCCTTTTACTAGAGTTTGAAGGATTGTGGTGAAATCCATGTAAACAAAAAGAAACCATCAAGAAGCTCTTTTATATTATAGGGAAATTTTGTTAATTACAAAAACAAGTTCATTTCTGATAGATTGGGAATAGCTAAAGCTATGGGGAGGAAAGGAATGGTTAAATTCATACTTTTAGAAATAAGAATTCCAACGGATCCCATTCTTAAATTATACCAAGTATGAGTTTAAGAATAGACTTAGGAATGATCATTCCATTCTCTCCCCATTCTTGCATACTAATCGTACCATTAGTGTAGGCGGATTAAAAGTCGGGCTTATATATTAAGAAGGACTTAGTAATTTTAAATCAAACAGTACATCGGGTTGAATAACCATTTAATATATTCTGCTCAAAAAAGATTTTACCGAATGCAATCTAATAGTACTCCATGCGTATGCAACCAAACGAATAATCGAATTTATTAAGATTGACTATCACATACAATATCCAGATATCAACAGATAAGACAATAACATACATTCAACATAAAATCTTCTTAATAACTTTCACCAAAATTAATGATATGATAAAGAAACAACTAGGACTAGGACTAGGACTAGGACGAGGACGAGGACATTATTTAAGCTCTGAATTAATCACGTAGAGGCTAGAGCTGTCCCTGCAGCTTGTAATATTTGATATAATTTTAGGAAACGTTACTAAACATTAGTAGCCATTCATAGACATCCATTTGGCTGCCTCGAACTTCTTATGCTCCAACGCAATGAACTCCTCAGCCTCAGCATCAATGTTGCTCTGATCATAGGTAATTCCCCGTCCCACTTCGCCATTTCTCGGGGAGCGCCGGTACTGTCCCGTGAATTCGTTGGTACGAGGTTTCGCACTTGGAATCTTAACCATCATGTGAGGCATGTGCTCCAGTTCATAAAGCTCGTAAGCATCTCGTGGCCTATGTCCTCCTTGTTGTTGTTGTTTTCCATGCTTCAAATGGTTCTGGTTTTTTGTGTAATTCGTTTTCTTCTCCATCAGAGATCTCTGTCGACTACTTGCGAAATAATCTGCAATATGTGTTGAAGTTTATATGTGGCACAAAATTGTTGTTATGGGAAATGGATTTATATAGTTTCATGAATTTGCCTGATTGGGAGAATCTGATTCCTTTTTTACTTTGAATTGGTTACTTTTTTCAGGTAACACGTTGCTAGTTTGTTTTCTACATTCTATGGGGGGAAAATGGACCCTTCTTTGCAAGATCAAATAAAGTGGCTGCAGGGTAGCTTCGAATCTGATGGAAAGTAAGACACGTGAAATTTTGGACTTGGAAACAGGCCAAAATTGCTTAGGCAACTACCAGACCCACTTCTTTCAGGATCAAAGAACAATATTCTACCTAAGTATAAAGTATAAATATATAATAATGCCAAATTGGACACTACTCCAATTAATTACATTACATGGTTTAGCGAAACTTTAAAGTCTTATGTTTTTGAAAACTGCTTTAAGATATCTCAATGCTAAGAACCTAACACGCATCAGGCCTAACTAAATTTGACCCAAATTCAGACTTTAATCCTCTAAAATTGTATGAAATAGTCCAAGTTCATGTAATCTAATTTATACTCTAATTTGGTAAGGTATTTATGACTTGAAACCCAAAAGAAAAGATGATTGAACGGTGTATATGTAAAAGTACACATGATCATAAAAGCGTAAAATCATAGAAGTACGTAAACTTGTTGATTTTCGATCTTTAGCAAAATGATTATAGAATACAATGTAAATACGTAAAAGTATTGAATTTAAAGAAAAATGTGTTACTTAGAAGACATTGTATCATTGTTCAAGTGTCAAAAGACTTGGACGAATCGACCACAGTTTGTTTTCTAGAAGGGTGTGGAAGTTTCTCTTCCTCTTTCCTAATACTTTTGGTAATACTTGGTTTTATTTTGAGGAAAATATTTTGAAAAGTAGATTAGGAAAATGTGATATATGTCTGATTTTATTTTGTAATTTGGTCAGAGATTATTTTGGAGTAAAATGATATATTTAATTTTATTTTGAGAGGACATAAATTATATAATTATAAATGTCAAATCAATACCTTTTATTTTATTACTAGAATGAAAAAGTGAGTTTATATCATTATTTTTACATAGGTATAAATGAAATGTGAGATGATATGTGTGTGTGTGTGTGTGTGTGTATATTTATGTAACAATCATGTCTGCCTTCGGGAATGATAGAAAAATGGTACTTAGGATATCTTAATATTATCTTGAATATTTTGGAGAAAATAAAACTTTATGTTCATTTTATTTTCTCAAAAAGGGAAATATGTTTAAGAAACTACAAGCATATGTAGCTTTTATTCCTTGGACACTCGACCTTAATGAAGTACTTTGAATACTCTATTTTATCTAGTGTTTCATCTTTTATTCCAATTTGATGACTATATGTAAGTGTATTTGATTTTCAATCAATTATTTTTATTAAAAATATTAAATACACTTGACACATCTCTATAGAACGGAATGGAAGATAAAATACAAAATGAAATAGAGGATTTATGCTCTAACCAGATACGATTAAGCCCAAGGGAGAGGAAATGTAAGGGAGTGTTTGGTTATGTTTATCCAAAACAATTTTGTTGTAGGAAAATGTCACCAATTATACACTCATTTTCCCTCCAAAATATTAAAATAGGTTTTCCCAAAACACCATCTTATATTCTTCATTATCCACAAAATTTCTCCATTTCTCAATATATACGTACGTATATATCATATATATCACATATATTTTATTATTATTCTTACAATAAAAAAAATGATTCAATTCCATTTTTAGCCAAAAATCAAATAAAAAAAATATTGATTTCACTGTTATAGTAAAGAAATATTTCCTCCACCCAAACATAAATAAACATACCAACACTATCCAAAACAAATTTTTAACTATTTCCCAAATATAACTAAAAATTCATTACATTCCCAATTCCACTTACAACATTCATTCCCCAAAACATATATCATAATCAAATATTCCCTAAACTTTCTTCCCTCTTTCAAGGACACTACAAAGAACATTTGCCACATAATTTCTATTCAATTTTCTCATATTCTATGTATTCATAATTGATGCAATTGTTTTTTTCAAAAATTATATAACATCCTTTTTCTTTTTTAGTTTTCTTGTAGACTCTATGTTTTAAACTTAATGAATATTGAGCTATCCCATTAATATTGCTCTACATATTTGATTTTATGTAGTCTTGCCGGCCGCTTCTATTTTTCTCTTCTTTTCTATACTATTAATTTTTTTCTTCTTCTTTCTTTTTTTATTGTTACTAATCCTACATTTCCCAACTACTATCACTGCAACCTCTAGATTTATTCTCATTTTTCTTTTTCTTTTTACAATAAATTCATAAGTTCATAAATTGCCAGTGGATGTATGTTTATCTTTTTTCTCCTCTCAAATAAAAGTTTCAGTCTCTTGGTAAGAATTGTTGTCTCTTATGTAAAGTTCCCCCCTATTTGCAACTTTACCTCATGAAAAAATATTTTTTTGAATTCCATTAGCTTATTCTAATTTATGCTTCAATTTACATTATATTGCTTATAATTCAACTAATTTTATTAATTTATTGAAAGGTTATCTATGTTATATCTTCTATTAATAAACATTGAATTATATGATATGAAAAATAACTTATTCCTATAGGAAAGAGAAGAAATTCCTATCACAGCCCGAGCTAAAGGCACACATTAAGGCTGCTACAACTAGAGTTGGGCTTAGATACATCCCTTCTTTCAGCCAAGCTGACCCCGATTGGCCGAGCTGAACCCATGGGAAGGGTTGAGCTGAAGTCAAGGGAAGAACTGAGCTGAAGCCAAGGGAAGAGTTGCTCTGCACTCAGATTTGCTTTGGTTCCCATAGTGCCATGCACGACCAAAAAAGGAAGAACATGGGCTACACGTGGCTCCATTTTATTAGTTCAGTTGTAACAAGATAGTAGGTGTTTTAGTGGGCAGTTATGAACCCAAGTAGTGGGATGTTTAGTCACATAAAAAGCCTTGGTAAAAAGTTGTAAGGCGGATTGGGTATTGATTAATTTTTCTTTCAGAAAAAAGAGAATTGTTTTCTAGTTTTTGTTGATTAGTGCTCTTATAGATTATTTTTTGTGCATCAATTTGGCGCCGTTTGTGGGAATTTATATTAAGAGTCAAGACAAGAGGATGAGTAGTTCAGGAGATAACGGAGAGACATGTATGAGGATGACAATGCAGTGTGAGCAGACAGCCATGGCCGCCACTGCCCCGTCTCTAGTAGCTGCGGTGCCGACGGCTGTTACGGGAGGAAAAAGCGCCCCAACACCCCCAATGGTGGGGCAAATGACCATTGAGCAGTTGGCCAAATTCCTGTGGTTGACATTTGGTATCATCGCTTTTACTGAGTCCGCCGGAGCGATGCACCCAACACCCCCGCCAATGCCGCCAAGCCCCATGGTCATTCCCTATCTGCCGGGGATGGCACCTAATATTCCATCTCCTAGTCCGGTGCCTTTTTCCCCTGCCCCGGGGTTGGCTAACCATACACCTCCAGCGAGGGTGACAGCCACGCCGGTGGCACCTGGGCTGGCGGCTGGAACCACCGCTCAGAGTCCCAGGGCAGCCCTCATTTCTAAGGGTGTCAAAATCAAACCCAACCCGATGACACGACAATGACCCATCTGAAAAAAATCAGGTTTGGGTTTGGGGTTTTTGGGTTTGGGTCAAATTGGGTCAAACCCGAAAATGACCCGAGAAAAAAAAAATAAGGTTGGGTTGTTTTCGGGTCAACCTACGTAACCTGAAAAAAATAAGTGGGTGACCCAATAAACCGGACCAAACCCAACTCAACTCGACCCACCTGAAAAATTTAACTAATTAAAATAAAATATAAATAATACATACATATATATATATCCAAAAAGCTAAATTTTGAAAATTCTTACAATTTACAAATTTACAAATTACAATAACATTATTAACAAATAAGTAATAACACTTCCATTGTTCCCATTTAAAGACGATTGAATTCGATATGTTTTTATCTTTTGACTTTAATTTCTATTATTTTGTAGTTAATTATGCATTTTGATCATTTGATGGTTGTCATCAAAATTATTAATTGAACTATGGTTTGTTATTTTTTTGGTATTTGGAGCACTCATGGACACGATAAGCTATTGTGTTTCTTAGACCTTAATTATTGTGCCAAATTTTAGATCTTATTGTAGATCAAATTTCTACTCAATTATGATGTTGGAATTTATAAATATGAAAAATAAAATAAATAGATCAGGTTGGGTTGAGTCTGGTCGAGTTTATTAGATTGTTGGGCGACCTTACTAAAAATCAGGTCAACCCGAACCTGACACAAAATTTTATAGGTCAGGTTAGGGTTGAGCCTTTTGTGTTTAACATCGAGTTGGGTTGGGTTTGGGTTTGGTATTTTTATGTTATACCCCTACCTCGACCCAACCCGAACCCACCTAACCCGCATGAATTGACATCCCTACTCATTTCTGGAGCAGTTGGACAAGGCACATTGATAGATGGGCCGCCTTTCCCCAATAATCCGGGATTGTTTATGGGGGGAGAGCACAAGTCAATGGTGGCACCGATGGGAGCATTGGATGAGCCAGTGAAGACGGGTGGCATTTGTGGTTTTCCCAAGGAATCAGCTATGAGGATCCACACCCATATGGCTAGAGAGGCAGAAGCAGTGACGGAAAGTCAGGTGTCTATAAGGCATATCCTAGATAAGAAACAGAAGCCCCGAGCAGATTTGGTTGCAGGAATGGAGGAAATGAGAAGAGAGTTGGGTGAGATGAGAAGGAAGATGGAGGGGAAGGTAGGGGAAGAGATCAAGGCTTCACCATTCATCGAAGCCTTGATCTCTTCCCCTACCAAGCCATACTCCAAGACCTCTTCCTAAGAAATCACAAATCTTTCAGTATGCCCAGGTACATGGGAATTACAGACCCTGTTGATCACCTATGCGACTTCGAAAATTTGTCCCTGTTGTATTAATTTTTGGATGGAGTGAAATGCAAAACTTTGCTTACTACTATGAGAGGAGCTGCTTAGAGGTAGTTTGGGCAATTGCAATCCAAGTCCATTCATACATTTGACGAGTTCGCCCGAAAGTTCCTACATCAGTTCAACAGTAGCAAGCAATATCAGCGGAGTGCACAGAGCCTACTCTCATTTCGACAAGGAGAGACAGAGCTTGAGGAGTTTTGTTAGGTGAAACTGCTTTAGAGGTCCCATCTGCCACTCCAGAGTTGTTGAGCGGTGATTTGCCCAAGGACTTCGACCTGGCCCTTTTTTCATGTCTCTGAGTAGAAAATCGATGGATAGTTATGACGAACTCCTGCGTTGTGCGGAGAAATACATATATGAGAAGGAGGATAGTAAGGCAAAGGAGAAGGAGTTGAGGGAAAAGAGAAATGAGATAAGGGAAGATTTTGCCGCCAAAAAGCCCAAACAGGAAGAGAGGTTCAGAGTAGCACTTGCATGGCAGGTGAAGGCTTCGCAAATTATGGGTCCCAAGTTTGACTAACACCCCCTTGAGGCTGCCAAGGGAGCAGGTCATGCAGGCTATTGAGCATCCCCATCTACTACGGTGGCCACGCGCCCATAGAGACCCTTCGAGGCGTCCCAAGTCAGATAAGTTTTGTCGTTTCCACAACGAGTATGGGCACATGACAGAAGAATGCGATAATCTCTGAAATGAGTTAGAGCAGCTGGTGCGAGATGGGCAGTTGAATGAATTTGTGCATCTGGCTGAAACCGGAAACTTACTTTACAAGTTCTACCTTACATTGGCATTTGTTTTCGTTGAGGTTTAGTCCTGAATAGTTTTGATTTCTTGTAAGTTTTTTTGAAGTTCAGTCATTTATTCCTTCCCCAATACTGAAAATCAGCTCGGATGATCTGACATGCAATGGACGAATGTCCAAGTAAAAGAGGCGAATGCCCAACTGAAAATCAGTTCGGCTGATCTGATATGCAATGGACGAATGTCCAAGTAAAAGAGCTGAATGCCCAACTGAAAATCAGCTCGGCTGATCTGACATGTAATGGACGAATGTCCAAGTAAAAGAGGCGAATGCCCAACTGAAGCTGATTTGACATGCAATGGACGAATGTCCAAGTAAAAGAGGAGAATGCCCAACTGAAAATCAGCTTGGCTGATTTGACATGCAATGGACGAATGTCCAAGTAAAAGAGGCGAATGCCCAACTGAAAATCAGCTCAGCTGATCTGATATGCAATGGACGAATGTCCAAGTAAAAGAGGCGAATGCCCAACTAAAAATCAGCTGGGCTGATCTGACATGCAATTGACGAATTTCCAAGTAAAAGAGGCGAATGCCCAATTGAAAATCAGCTTAGCTGATCTAATATGCAATTGATGAATGTCCAAGTAAAAGAGGCGAACACCCAACTGAAAATCAGTTGGCTGATCTAATATACAATGGACGAATGTCCAAGAGGAAAATGAAAGGCAAAGGCCGGTCTGAAATCAGCGCGGCAGATTTAATATGCGATGGATGAAGGCCTAAGTGCGGCTTGACTTAGATGTTCTGAAAAAAAAAAAGTAATATTTTGCCGAGCTACGCGAGCATAAAGACCAATAGCATGGCCAAATTTATAGCCAAGTCGATGGCCTAAAGAGCTTCTCTTCGGCTCAGTCGGATACTGCAAAAAATGGTGGAATAATGCAAATAAGTTAAATGGAGGAAAGCGAATCTTCATTCATTCTAAAGTCTTAGTACAAAAAGGGCATTACAATAGTTGCAAAGCAAAATAAGAGGCCCTGACACGTTAGCCTTTGGAGAGCTAATCTTTAATGTCAAGGAAAAGGCAAAGGGGGAAAGTCAATTACAGCATGGAGGGCATCCTCAAACACGCCAGGGGTAGTCTCTGCCGTACTGTGAGTGGTTCTCTCGGCTCTAGGAGCAATCTGTGTAGCATTAAGAATAGTTATCTCGATCGGGTTCTCAGCATCAAGAAGAACAAGTTGTTCACTTAGCTTGGTTGCAAAAGGTACCTCAAACGGGGCAGATAGCTCGGCAATATCTCGTTTGTCTCGGTTAAATTGATAGCAACAAACTTGGCGTCTATAAGGATTGAGCTTAATATACCTTTAGCCCAGACTTGATTATAGTTCAAACTACTTTGAACTAAATTTGAGGGAGGAGATGTGATGTGGACATAACAGTCCGAGCTAAAGGCACACATTAAGACTGCTACAACTAGAGTTGGGCTTAGATACATCCCTTCTTTCAGCCAAGCTGACCTCGATTGGCCGAGCTGAACCCATGGGAAGGGCCGAGCTGAAGCCAAGGGAAGAGCTGCTCTGCACTCAGATTTGCTTTGGTTACCATAGTGCCAAGTACGACCAAAAAAGGAAGAACATGGGCTACACGTGGCTCCATTTTATTGATTCAGTTGTAACAAGATAGTGGGTGTTTTAGTGGGCAGTTATGAACCCAAGTAGTGGGATGTTTAGTCACATAAAAAACCTTGGTAAAAAGTTGTAAGGCAGATTGGGTATTGATTAATTTTTCTTTCAGAAAAAAGAGAATTGTTTTCTGGTTTTTGTTGATTGGTGCTCTTACAGATTATTTTTTGTGCATGAGTTGTCTGTGTTATATCTTCTATTAATAAACATTGAATTATATGATATGAAAAATAACTTATTCCTACATGAAAGAGAAGAAGAAAAAAATATTCCACCTTGTCACAAACTTAAATTATTCCCTGTTTTGTTAAGGAACAAGCCCAATGGCTGACCCTCACCAGCCCATAGGGATGGGCCTCGAATCCTGGCTGGGTTCAGAGTTCTAAGAAATATCTAGCCTGGCATGCCCAGACCGAAATCGGGTCTCCGGTGCAGTCACATGAATAGTGTCAGTGTCGCCAGTTCTGGCTAGATTCACGGGCCTTGTCCGGTTGGCTTGGCTCCGCATGGATGGATTGAAAACCCACTTGGGGGTGAATTTAAATTTGAATTTCATGCATGACAGGGCGGATTCGAGTTTAGAACCAACCCATCCCGCTCCATCTTGAGTGCTTAGATAATTATAATATATAATATATTGTATATTTGTATAATTAATTTTTTTTTATATTTTAGTTTTTGATTTATATATTTAAATATTGTTATGCTGATTGAGTTTTTTTGTATTAAATTTTATGATATTGTACTTGAATTGTCAATTATGATTAATTAGATAGTTTAAAAAAAATGATAGGTGCAGGGTGGGGTGAGGCAGAAGGAAGCAAGTATGAATTTTATATATTTAATGTGGGGCGGGTTATAAGATTTTTAATTTTTTTTTTATAGAGAGTATTAAATATAACGAAATGTTATCATTTCAATAAAGTAATATATTTTTGTTATCAAATCAAATAAATCCATATTCTCAAATCAAATAATCAAAATATAAACTAAATACAAAGACATAAAATACACAATGCGTCCATTACGAATCGAATACAACACCTCATACTTAATAGGGAAGATGGATGCTACTTGGGCCACAAGTCACTGGCATAAAATTTTTAAATTTAAAACTCGCAAATTGGGGTGGGGCAGATTTTAAAATAATCTTTTTAAGTGTGTGGCATATTCAAATTCAATGAAAGGCTGCCCAACCCATCCTACTGTTAAGCCTAACTCTAAGGAACCTAATGGAAAGGAAAATGTCAACAAATAATAAATTTATGGAGCATTACGTGTTCTCTGGTTGATTTGAATCCTTCCTCCCAAAAGAAGCTTAAATAATATTAATTTATCTCAATCATTTATGACAAATCAATTTGATTCGGATTGAGATCAGGTCAAATTTGGTGTAATCTATTTTCATTCACCTGTTCTCCAACTACAGTAGTAGAATCTATGATCTTTCGATTGTAAGACTCAAATGCTTAAGTTAGTCCATAAAATTAAGATTGAGCATAAGTAGGAGTAAAATATAACGATAATAACATACCAAAACAATATGAGATTGGGAGTATTTATAAGGGAATCTCTCCATTGATCCTCTACATCAAGAGTGAGATGATTCTACGTATTCCAATTTAATAGGTATAATTTTGAATTGAATAACAAATCAACCCAAATAACAAATACACAGATCTTTATACTATTTTTCATTCTTGACCACTTCAAGGGTAAAATCAACCCAAATAGAGCATGAGATCTCTTCATCAGCATACAAGAGACATGAGCTATTTTCTATCACCAAATTGTAAAACATCACTTTTCTTTATCAATAGATTTTAGGGTATGGACTCTTATTCGTAAAGGGCCATCTCACAATAGGTACTTCGATTAAATGAGATAATCATAGATAAATAACAAGATCCAAGTTGAATTAAGAAAAACTCATCTTAGCTACCCTTGCCAAGGTGATCAAAAAAATTATTATGGTGATGCAACATAAGTATGCACCTGCTTACCTGACTGAAGAAAGCATATATGTACGTTTCTTGTTGAAAAGAAATAAGAAAAGCCTCTAAAACAAATAACGACTGACATTTTAACCCAATTCTATCCCAATGATGCTTATAATGTTATCAATTTTTCAGTGCCATAAATTTATTTTTAGGATAAAAAAAGGCTCTTCTTTAATTAAAAAGAAAATTTGCGTAACATGAGTTAGAGACGTTTTGTTTTTGCAACAAAGAATTTCAATGCTTAAATCAATCATGCTTTCATAGAAAAATCAAGAATGAAACACAAAGTATTTTGGAAACTTTTATGAGAATAGCATACCTTTTACTTTTTACTTTTTTTTTTTTTTTAGTAAATGAAACCAATAGTTACTTGTTTTTCCCTTATTTCAAAGGGTGGGGAAGTATCAGAATCAGGAGACTGGAGAGGATCACAAGATAAGAGAATAAGAGCTCGTTTGCTTACTTTGATGTTACATGATAGATATTCAATTCATTTCAATTTTAATGTTTGGTTCATTTTTAGAAACTTTTGATACAGTAGAGCCCATCATACATTTAAGGTCAAAGTTGACTTGAGCATCACGGCCTTGAGATGTAATATGTATTTTAGCCTAAGTTGGAAATAAATTGTAGTTTAGCAAATGGGTTAATCATTGCCAAGTAAATAATCAAAGTTAGATATCAAGTTATTTAAAATATGCAAATAAATATTAGATATGATATACAATAATTCACTATTTATTATAATTATGTATATCATGCTTAATCCAAACACACTAAGCAAATGAGCTCTAAGAATTATAGGAATCATAAGAGTAGAGGCCGCAAAGTGGGCTTCAATCCCTGTGTTGGGCTTTAAAATTTTGAAATTGAATTCAAATGGGTTGGGTTTATATGGTTAAGTTGAATTGTTTTCAAAATATGTTCAATCAAAAAATTTATTAAATTAAAAAAAATTAATAAGACATTACTTTATTCAACAAAACAAATCATTTATACCATGATTATGTTTGGTAACTTCCAATTCCTTGGAATCAGAATCCCATACAGCAGAAGAATCCCATTCCACACTTTCTTTCCCATTTCCATTCCCATCTTTCCCCAACTTCTGTCCATCGTCTTCTCTCCTCCCAACCGCCGCGGCGGCTCCCTCTCTACCACATCAAGGTAAGTTTTGCACATGAATCTTTTTTCCCTTTTAATTTTTCCGTTTCTTTTAGGCGGCCATGCATAAGAATTGCGTATTCTTATGTACTTGTAATTTCTTTTTCAAGAATACAAGAATTTTGTGTATTCTTATGCACTGGTAATCTCTTTTTCAAGAATACTCTGGCTTAACCCTGTAAATAACGATTTTCACGACTAAAGTTTTCCTCTTGAACCAGGGGTTTCTTTAATGACTTATTTTCCATGACTACGCTCATGCTTTATTATTGATATGCATTTAGCTGTGTGTTAACACCCATGAAGCTTCAGTACTCTTTAGCATTCAGATAAGGTAAATTCAACTCAAGTCTGTCATATTTTGTTATGATCCGAATTGCGTCCCATTGAAGAAATGGAACTTGGGTCATGGGTCTTGGTGATGCTCCTTTGTGATGGAGTCTCTTTGGGTCCTCCCACCTTAGCAAATTTAAACTACTAGCTTTTTGGATGTGGCTCTACCATTAGCCATAATTATTGGTCTTACAGCCGTCTCACTGCCTATAGTTTTTATCTTGCAGTATAATAGGTGACTCCAAAATCATGGTGTTCGTACGAGCCTAGACTGAGCTAACCGAAGCCAGCCTGCATAGGCACCAGGGCTGCAGAGGATAGTGGATTCTTAAGATCTTAACTACATCCCAAAATGAAGTAAAAGGTCTTTGATGATGCGATTATATTGGATTTAGCTTTCTTGGTAAACAACTAGCTTTTCACTCTGGTTTTCCAAGGATCATAACACATTCAAATGGCTGCTTGCACTAATTTTATTTTATTTTATTTTTTTCTATTTTTTATCATCATCACAGTCATTATTCAAGTATTCTGTGATTTTTTTTTGGGTTTTTTGTCTGAGAGGGGAGGTGTTAGAAAGTCCTCTTATTCGATAATTAATTGATGCTGTGGTTATTTTGATTCTGGGATTTTTTTGTTTTCTATCTGTTGAAGGTTACCTGAAGTTGCTGATGCTGGAATAATAATTGATTTTACCATTTGGTTCTTTGAGTAACTGTCGGTGAGTGTGAACTTTTTCGTGAAATTGGGGTGTCAGATCGCTAAACAAAAAAAGGGATTAGCTCTATGCATGACTGTTTTGTCCGTTTTCTGACCTTATTTCGCAAGCTCCAGGTTCCCATAAAAGAATGCTACTCTGTGTTTATATATAAAATTTTGAATGTCTGTCTGCGGACATCTGCACCTGTGCGCTTTGGCAATTTCTTCATTTATATCCACTCAGCTACCTAGTTTGCTTCAAACATCAGCTAGCCTTGTAGGACCAACTATTCATTTTGCCTATGCATTTAAATCATTTTTGTGGAAAGAAAGAACAAGTTTCCCTGCATCAGCAAGTGTTTGTAAATGTAGATCTTCTGTCGTATATTTGTTGTCTGCACGCAGTTCATTAGTTTTTCTCTGTAAACCATGCTTGCTGTTGTTGTGTAGGGACTCGAGGATGGGTGATGTTTCAAGTGGACCACACAAAAGAAAGGATGGAGATAAAGCTTGCAAAGTGACAAAAAAGAAATGGACGCAGAAGGAAGATGTAGTTTTGATTGCAGCACTTTCTGAGTTATGCAGTGCAGGATGGAAAAGAGAAAATGGTATTTTCAAGAATGGCTATACTGCTGCACTAGAGAGAAAACTAAAATCCAGGCTTCCAGGTTGCAACATCAAGGCTAGCCCACATATTGAATCCAGACTTAAACTTCTGAAGAGGCAGTATGATGCCATAACTGAAATGCAAGGTGCAGCTGGCATGCAGTGGGACAATAAAGAAAGCATACTGATATGCGAGGATGACAATGTGTGGGAAGACTGGGTTAAGGTATATTCCATGCTATGGCTTTTGAAATTTTAAAATGATCATACTCATTTTGGTTCTCCTCTGTTTTTGTATTTTAATATGGCATTTTAATGTATTTTACAGATTCATGCTGATGCAAAGGGATTAAGGAATAAGCAGTTCCCTTACTATAATGATCTACATTTTTTATTTGGAAACAGAGGCACAAGGAAGGGCATTAACAATGAATTGGATGATGATAAAGCACTTGATGATGAGGACAACAATGCTGCTACTAATCTGATGGTAGATGACAGTTTTGGAGCAGATGACAAAGGAAATTATGAGGCATTTCAGAATGGAACGGCCAATAATGATGGAGTGACTATTGGTGGAGCTGATAGTTTGATTGAACATTATAAGAAGAGAAAAGCTCTGAGAGATGGAATAAGGAATGCATCAAATTATCGCACATTGCCTGATCAGGAGGGAGCCAGTGATGAGCCTGAGGATTCAACTGGGACTGATAGATCAAATGATGAGAACCTTTTAGCAGATGCCATTATTAGGAGAGAAACGCAACCTCGTGCTTCAACATTTAAAGTTTTGGATAAGAAGAGTTGTAATGGTGACTGTGGATCATCTGAATTGCGAGAGTTGGCAAAGATATTTGGGACCTTTCTTGAAAAATATCAAGAGCATCTTTCTTTATTGGCTGAAATAGTTGGAAGGGAAACTGCTGCAGAAAAGATCACTGGTGAAAAAAGAGCAAGGTTAAATGGAGAACTAACAAAATTGCCTAATCTTAACCTTCAAGCTCGTCTTCGAGCAGCATCTTTGATAGTAAGTGATCCTGCAAAACTTGACCTCTTCTACAGTCTTCCCAAAGAGGAAAGAAAAGAGTGGGTATCCATGTTACTCTCTGGACTTATATGATTGTCAGGGAACCTTGTGTTTGCGACATTTTAAACATTGGGGATAACGCTTTGCTCCCATGTTGGTATGCTGCACTGTCAATTGTGTTTGCTGCTTTTTTATTCTTTTTCTGTCTAATAGAATAGTTGGGAACTATAATGAGATGCACTGTGAATATTGATCTTAAATTTGATTTTTTGATAGGTGAATAGAATAGTTATTATTTTCAGGACATGATTAACCAGAGTAATTCCCAAGTATCAGATTTAATGAGATGGTTATATCATGCTAGATTCCTTCATGCCCAGATAAGTTTTTGGGTCATGGAATTTGGGGACTCATTCGTGGGATTATGTCCACTATAGTTTCTGATATCTAAAACCTAAATTTATGAGATTATGTCCATATTACCTAAACATGCTGCGTTCTCAACATGAACTGTAACAGAGTAGTGATACTTGCTGGTTTACTCACCAAGATGGAGTAGATACATACAAGTATATTATTTTTCATTTAGTCAAAGCTGCTATAGCATTTACCTTATTCAATTTAGATGCTCTCACTGATTACTGGAAGAGGTTGTTGTTCTCTAGCCAAGCCCCTTTGATACAGGCATATATTATTAATGAAGTCTTAAAGAAGCCTGGTCCTTCAGTCTACCATGCCCTTAGTACACCAGACTGGTGGAGGTCCCTTGATTTGCTCGGAATAATAGGGGTAGGGCTTGGCCATGGGAATATGAGGCCCTTGATAAGCCCCATATCCACCACTCGCCTCAAGGTCAAGGGACATCTTGCCCGAGTATTTATTGCCATTTTGGTGCTTACCAAGGCTGGGACAGTCATTTCTGCTGTTCCAGGTATCATAGTCTCTCTCTTTTTCATACCAGCCTTCAGTATATCGGACATCATAATCTTCGTGCCCGTTCTTGAAATTGTCATAACTGTGATCATACCCTCCATAACCATTCATGTGATTGTAGTTATGCTTTTGGGGCGGATACCATTGATTCTTCATGCTTGAACCATTGTTGTATTGATAGTCATCCTTTCCGAAATTGTCCAACATATAGTTTTGCTTCGGTGAGGGAATGCTTCGATCGTTTTTCATCTGCATGCTTGAGCTGTTCTTGTAGAGATAGTCATCCTTGCCCAAGTTGTCCCACATGTGGTTTTGCTTTGGTGGAGGCATGGCTTGATCAGGCCTCATCTGCATGCTTTGTGGGGGGAATCCATTGTCGTAGTAGAAACCGTCGTCCTCGTCGTCCACTGCCGCGTAGTAGGGTTGCGCATAGCCACCACTGGGATACATTTGCGTTTTCTTAAGGCTTTTTTGGTGCTAATTTGCAGTTGATTGAAGTTTAAAAATTGCTACTTACTTATATAGTTTAAAAGGCATCTGAAGATTGCATAGATCTGCAGGACAGGGCCATGTTGGCACAGTTTGATAAGGCATCAATACTAACCCATGCGTGAATGCATAAAATTCTCACAAAAGCTTTATTCTCCCACTTGATTGGATGGTGGGCAAGGGAATGTGTGGGTCTTTAGACCAGACTCTATGCATCTCTATACAAAATGCATCTACTTTTTGGACTTAAAGACAGAATCATAACTGTTGCATTATATTCGAAGGACTTATTGTAATGAAGAAAAATCTGGACGAGCTAAATGTTACATAAAATTGCATAACAAGCTCTTTTCAATTTTGTCCATATCCTAAAACTTTTTAATATTATAATATATGAATCAATTTAAACTAACTTTTTGTATGTAAACACTAATGCTTAGTTTACTTCAAATGATGGGTCAGAGTGAGACTCGTTATCTAAAGTCATATGTTGTTTACTTTTCATCGTTAAAGCTCGATAGATTACTTAAAGCTCAGCAATGATGTAGATTACTCAAAGCTCGACATTGTAGGTATTAGCAATCGGATGTGCCATTTGATTGTTTTAATCAGAGAAACTCATCCAACTCTCTAGCTGCCAAGGATGATTGATGAAAATGATTACTTTATCCTCTTAATATTCGGATGTAATTACATTAATGCCCTTTTGTGCAAGATATTTTTTTGAATGGAAGTAAATTTATTGAACATCTACAACATTGACGCTAACGCCTAGGCACCAATGTTGGTGACACCTAGACGTCAGTTTTTTTGCGCCTAAGTGCCAAAATTTTGTCAAAATTTTATTTTCGTGTGTAAGAGTATTTTGATTAACTTATAATCTATCTAACTAATTTAATCCATTGTTAAAAAAATCAGATCAGACCGGATGGTCAAATCGATTGAACCGTTGATCGCCGCTCAACCAATCCATTTTTATGTGAAAATCGAAAAATATAAAAAATTGCTTTTTTTTGTTAAAATCTTTTAAGCTGCTAGTGGGACAATCCGAACCAGTGAACCACTAACGGTTTAATTGAATCGGAGTAGTTCGTTTATTTATTTATTTTCCATTTAATTTTTGACAAAATTAACATTTTTTTTTTTTTTTTTTTTTTTGCCTAAGTACAAACTCCCAAGGTTAAAGTACACATTTCAGGAAGCTATTCAAAAAACTCAATGAAATGTATATAAGAAAACCCTAATTTCTTAAATTTGCTACTGCCAGAAAGTCATAAACTAAATATGATATTTCTGTTGGTGTTGGTATTAGTGCTGGAGATAGCAACCAAGTCCATGAAAACTTTGATGAGGATGGAGAAGATGATGAGGAGTAGTTCTGATATCATTAAATTATTAATGTGTTTAAACTTTAAACTTGAGAGATTTAAATTGTAGTACTTATATTATAATATGAATCGTGAAGATTGGATTGTGTAGTTGGGTAATATCATTTAAGCTCTTTATGTTTTATATTTTGGTATTTTATTAATTTTTAAGTAATATAATATTTATATTTATATATATATATATATATTACATAATTATGGCATCACGGTTCAATTACGGTCCAACCAATGGTTAAACCAGTGAACAATGAACCGATAAGTTTTTCTATTCAATGAACAGTATGATTTTTCGAACATTGATTTCATCTGCATCTAATAAACATGTGTTTAAAACATTTGTTTTCATCCTTCATTTCGTCACGCATAATAAATATAATATATTTGAATATAATAAGTCCAATCATTATCATCATTCAAAAATTAATCTCATCATCCAACATTTAATCTATAAAAATAAAGTAGTCTAGTCAATAACATATTTGAATACAATAAGTCTAATCGATAATATATCTATCTAATTAATACTATATCTTAATACAAAAAGTCTAATCAATAAGTCTCATTATTCAAAAATTAATCCCATTGTGCAACACATTATATATAAAAATAAAGGGAATGTTTGGTTATATTTCCCCGGAACAACATTGTTTTGGGAAAACATAACCAAACATATCCCTATTTTTCTTTCAAACTACGCATTCTCCAATATATACATGCATATATTATATATATTATATATTTTTTATTATTATTATTTTAATATTAAAATAATCATTCAATTTCATTTTTACCCAAAAAATCCAACAAAAAAGTATTGATTTGACTGTTACAGTAAAAAAATCTCTCCCAAAACATAAACAAACATACCAAAAAATAACTTTCATATTCTCCAATAATTTGTTCTCCCAAAACACATAATAAACATATAATAAAATCAAACAAAAAACATAACCAAACATTACCTTTAATCCTGAAAGTATCAGCAAAAGTTTATATTCCTTAATAGACGAGACAAAAAATTCCATACTTGCCTAGTCGCCCTCTCCCACTTATCATGGACGAAGAATAATTCTCCTAACTTCCTCGACACGTCTCATATAAAAGATGCTATAACCATCAACCAAATTAGAGGAGGCATTTTAGTTGTCCAGTTTGTTTATTTTATGAATTTCCCAAAAAAAAAAAAAAAAAAAAAAAAAAGAACTTAAGGGAATAAGAAGGTAAGTTCATATGACAACAGAGTTTTGAGAAATTTAAATTTTTTGGCTGAGCAATTAACAGGGCGTTTAATTTAATTTATTTAAAAAATCTTGTATACATTTTATTTTTTGAGCTTTTTTTAAAATGTTAAATTTTATTTAAAAATAAATTCCATTAATTGTTGGATGAACTAAAATTTTATAATTTATAAAATATTAATAATGACAATTTTGTAATTGATATAATTAATATTAATGAAGTTTTTAAAAGTCAAAAGTAAATTAGGAATTCTTTACTTTAAAATTAAAAATATATAAAATTTTAATATTTTATTTGACAAACTTATAAACTCTTTTTCAAAATAATTTATTAAATAATTTATAATATTTTATAAGTTCATCCAAACATCTTGTAAGATCATACAATAAAGTATACAATATTGAAATTTAAGTAATTTACCCTTTTTAACAAGCAACTCAAGCAATGTCCTAATAACGAGGAAAGGAAAAGTATGATACCTAAAATTACCCTATTCACTATTTGATCAATTAAACTATAAACAAATTTGTAACAAATAACTGCGTAATTTTGGATTCATGTGATAAAAAAATATATATATTTGTTAGATAGAAAACTACTTATAAATAACTGAATTAATTAACTATATTTTTTGAGATTTGACCTATTTACAAAAATTCGCAAGAAAATTTTAAATTATTAGAATTCATCTGATTTTTTATAATTTTCAGACGATATTGCTCACCATAAAGTGTTTTGCTGATATCATATGCAAATTTGAGTTTTCACTAAAATCTGTGCTTAATGTATTGTTCATCAAATGTGTTAAAATGGAAGTATCATTAGATTAATTTATAAAAAAAATTGTATAATAAGATTATAATTTTTACACTATTTATAAACACTGTATTGAGAACTTTTAAATATTTGGAGAAGTATTTACTAAAAACAAACTTACTATAATTCAAAGTTATTTAATATCAACTATGTAAATATTTACTTACAATTCAAACTCTAAATAATTAAAATAAAAAGTATTTTAAGAAAAATTCAAGCTTATTATTTCTTGAACTAGTGTAATTTTAATAATTTAAATTACTCATAATTAACTTAAATATATTTCAATATTAATAAAATTTCATAAATATTGAATAATTTGTTAAATTCAAACTTAAAACAAAAATAAAATAGATAGGCTCTATAATTCAAAAATTGAAGAAAAAAAAAAGGTATGGAAGAGAATCTAAATCTATTCATAAACAATATGGTTTTAATAATTAAGAAATGCATATTCAATAATATTAAAATAATACATAATTAAAATAATTTAATTAAATTTATTTATTCATTAAAAAGTTAATTAATCAGTAAATAAAAATAAAAATTATATCGTCTTCTTCATCTCCTTTCCTCTCCCGTCCCTCAAACCTCACCCCCCCCCCCCCCAAACCCCTCTTTCCCCCCAAGCACCCGGCCACGAACATGAGCCAGCCATGTGTCGCCATGACACCATGGTTATGGTCGCCATGGCTACCACGGCCGTGGACGGTTAAAGGGTTGAGATGGCGGATTGGGGGGGATATATACATGTATATATGTATACATTTATATATATACATTTATATATACCTATAACACCTTTTTATACATATATAAATATCAAATTTATGTATATATGTAAATATATAAATATTTTTTAATGTATCTTTTCATATAGGGCTTCTATGTCATTTTCTTTTTTTCTTTTTTTTTCGCTATTTTTTCTATTTTTCTATTAAGAGTTGTTCTGGATATATCTTACATATTCCATCCATTTTAGTTGCGAGGTGTTAGTTGCGATGAAAAGGGTGTTTGGGTGAGCTTATAAGCTCCTCAAAATATCTTATCAGATGTTTAAGAGTTTATAAGTTGATAAAAAGTGTTTGGTAATTTTTTTTTAAAAAAAAAGCTTATAAGATCATAAAATAAGATGTTATGAGCTTATTGGCTCTTTTAAAAAAAGTAAGGAGACCCCAACTTATTTTTAAGATTTTAACAAGTTTCTTTATTTTTAACCATTTAAATTACAAAATTGTCATTATTAACATCATATAAGCTTCAAAATCTTATTTTATCCAAACACTTCAACAATTTATAAAATGTTTAAAATAAGCTTAGCAAAACATCCTCGAAGAATTTGTAAAACTTAGAACTTCTTTAAATTTCTTTAGTAATATACCAAAGCAATGTGTAGATAATTAATTCTAAATAATTTGGCCAATACTTTTTTGTGTTACAATGAATGCAAATTGCTTTTATCTTATTCTAGCAATTTATGCATGCAGTTCTCAAGCAAAAAATTTTATACAAAGGAAGAATCAATTGTTTAAGAATGTGTAAGTTATAGCATATTGTCAAATTATAGATGTGCAGATTGGCTAAGAAAAAAAAAAAAAAAGAATGGTAGCAATCAAAAAGTTTAATTCAATCTATAAATTGTACTGGACAAAATATTTTTAATAAAAATAATCTTAATTAACTAAAAAGAATGAAAAATAAATTACTTGATCTACATGGAAACAAATTCCCAGTAATCATTCTTCAAATTTAAATTAAATAATAAACAAAATAATCCAATGCAAAATTATTGTTTGTAAATATCAAAAATATTGCCAAAATAATTATTAGAAATATTATTTTTTTCAAAAATATAAAAAATCTGGTTGTAAATATGGTAATATGAAAATAATATTTTTGATAATTCTTTTGATAGTTATATCTATGACATTTACAGCTAAGAGGGTGTTTGGGTGAGCTTATAAGGTCCTCAAAACATCTTATAAGATGTTTAAGAGTTTATAAGTTAATAAAAAGTGTTTGGTAAATTTTTTTAAAAAAGAGCTTATAAGATCCTAAAATAAGATGTTAGGAGCTTATAAGCTCTTTTAAAAAAAAGTAAGGAGACCCTAAATTATGTTTAAGATCTTAACAAGCTCCTTTATTTTTAACTATTTTAATTACAAAATTACCATTATTAATATCTTATAAGCTCCAACATTTTATTTTATCCAAGCACTTCAACAACTTATTTTAAAAATAAGATCTAACATCTTATAAGCTCCAAAAGCATCTTATAAGATGTAGGAGCTTATAAAATATTTAAAATAAGCTTAGCCAAACACCCTCTAATTAGATCTTACTGAGTAGTATGTTCAAAGTATAAGGATAAAGTTGGAACACAAAATTTGGTATCTCAACCACTTAAAATATTCATAATTTTTAATTTTACCTTCTGTGCTGCAGTGTCTTTCTAAATTTTAAATAAAATTGAATGAGAATTATGTAAGAAGATTAAAAGTAACTTTCACTTTAAATATAAATTATTATTTTTTTAATAATAGTATAGATTAGTGTTTCAGCCTAATTTATACTACGACAGGACAACTCAACGGCTAGTAACAGTGAGTTTAACAATGCTCAAAATGTTCACGCTCACTGCCAATCCTTTTTTTTTTTTCCGATGAATTTTAGATAAAATATAAATAGCACTCGTTCAGATCATTACTTGGCACAAGGATACCAAGCCTCTGTTTGATTACGTTTTGGGTATTTTTTAAAAAATATTCTGGGTAAAAGTATTTTGAGAATTAAAATTAGGACTTAGGAGAATGGTTTCACTGTTTAGTTTTGTTTTTGGGAAATATAAAAAATAAAATTGTTTGTTTGGAATTATTTTACAAGAGACAAATTTTACTATAAATATCAAATCAGTTACTTTTTTGTTGAGTTTGTACATTGAAATTAGATTTTTATTTGATTCAATTTTTAAAAAAAAATTATAATTAAGAAAATTATCACTACGTAATAATTTGATGAAATGAATAAAAATTATGAAATGAAAATAATATTATTTAATTATAAAAATTTCTTTAATGATAATTGAGCACATAAAATTGATAAACGTATTATTATGCACTGTTAATTAAATAATTTTTTTAAAATTTCTATAATTAATAATATTAATAATAATTAATTAAGTAAATTTTGAATAATTTGACAATATTTTAATTAGGGTGTAATCATTAATATATTTACTAATTTAAATTATATTTTAATAAGAATTTAATTAATGATAGATTTATTAGTAAATATATGAGTTAATGAAAATATTATTTATATTTTAATAAATATGTAATTATTAAAATATTTACCATTTAAATAAATAATTAAATATAAGTATGTATTAATAAGTATAAATACTATTAAATTAAAATTTTAATATAAATATGTAATAATTAGTATAAAAACTAGTAAATAAACAATCAAGTATATAAAATAATAAAATTATATATTAACTAATAAATAAAATAAACTAATGGTGCAATATACTTAACATGTTTACTTTGTATTTAATAAAGAATACATTGAATAATAAATTAGTTATTCATATATAATATATTTTACTCAAAAATAAAAATAAATAAAATAATATTTTTAAATTACATTTAATTTTTTAAATATTTTTGGATGATTATGTTGATTTATTTGATCAATATTTTATTGAATGTTTTAGATTATTTAAGTAATTGTCACACTATATTTAATTTTTTTAATTAAATTTATAACTAAATGCAAACAAAAGAATCAAATTTTTTTAACTAGTAAAATTTTAATATTTTTATATGTGTGTGTGTGTGTATATATATGAATGAAGTGAAGTGAGAATGGGAAATAAATTAGCAACGTAAAAAAATAGAGTGAGAATAAGACGGTGTGAGTATTCTTTTTTCTTTTCGTTTTTGGGGATATTTTGGTATTAAAAAAAAAGATGGTCTTTTGGTAATTCAAATTGGGGAATGTAGTGTTCGTTTGTTATGGTTTTTTAAAATTGAAAAATATTTAAAAAAAAACTAAACAAACATAGTGCAAGATTCTGAGTTTGTTTATAACAGTAGTTCATGAATGACTTATAGAACAAAAATACTTCAATTAGATTGACATCTTGACAGTATTATAATAACCCCTCAGCTTATTTTTCAATTATAACCATAATTCAAACTTCTACCGCAATTGAGAACAGCTGCTTACGGACCGTCTTTCCCAGTCATATTTTTTACATGAGAAAAGGATGAAAAGTTCTTACAGCTCTAAATAAGACCATATCTTTTCTTCTACTATTGCAATATTCTTTCTCGCTGATCCTCCTCCACAAGTTTGCCAGTCAAATGAGTTAAAACAGAATAAATTCCAGAATAACCAGATGCTTTTTAGTTCTAATGTGCAACTCTTAGGAAACCCGTTAAAAATCATAAGATTGTCTGATGTTAAGGAGATTCACCTACGCTGTCAATCCAAATTTACAAGCCAAAAAAACAAAAAAAAAAATACAGAAATTCCATAACCGAATATGATATGTATCGTGCAAGTCCTACAGAAACCATTAGTCATATGATTCGTGATGAGCTGCAAAGAAGTGGCACTCAATGATTGATTGGTTGAGGATATTAAGACATGCCAACCTTGAACAACAACCAACCCAACCATCATACAAAACTATATAATTAATGGGTACCAGATTCTCACCTCATATTCACTTTCTCTTTCTTGCAATATTTAAAAACATTCCAGGCAAGAGGCAAAGCATCCAGCTCTTCAAATTCCACCACCAAACTTTTTAAAAATAGAAAATCTGGTAAGAGATAGATATCTGCTCAAACAACTTCCTCAAATTGACTTGGTAATAACTAAGACAACAGCTTTGCAAGTATGTGGTGGAGGGTGCAATAAGGGGAAACACCAGTTGCACTAGTCACAACTCTGTCAGAACAGAATTACGATCAACAAGTAGCTTCAGAAGACCAAAATGGACAAGTTAAAAACATGACTCACAAATAGCATATTGAATAAATTAGTCCCACAGTCAAAAATTTCCTAACGTGAAGAAATCCCAGGATGGGGAGCAGAATGCACGATTGCACATTATACCATATTGGTACAAACAAGTAATGAACACCCCCATTTCAACTTGCTACTGTCACAGCTAACTTCCCCCAAGTCCCCAACTATCCATTCGCACGAAAATCTCCAAGAAGAACTATATACAAAACTAACCATAGAAATCCAAGAACGTGTCCAATTTTCTCAAACACCTGTAGAAAAGAATGGTATAGATATGCCGGAGATGTAGCATGGTTATAAAAGCAACACACAGTTGTCATCAAACTGATCAATGGAGATTGGAGACCCTTCACTGGGAGCCAAAGCTGACTTCAACCTATACAAAAAAGTATATAGACTCCATCCGTTTGGCTCAGCCACTCTCTCTTAAGCAATTCCCAGGCAACAGAAATTTAAATTCATCAGCATTCTCCAAAAGATAAGCAGGAAGATGGACAGCTGAGTATGAATGTGGAATAGGTCCCATTTTACCAATTATTTCCTTGAAAGTGTACTCCTCAGGCAGCATGTCAAACAAATCGGCCCCTTTGCAGATTACTCTCTGGACCCTTTTAGCATTCAGAAAATGAGAAAACCTCACCCGATCAACATGACTGTAGGCTTTCATCTTGAATATGAATTCACTGATGCGTCGGAAGCAAAAGCTGCAATGCCACCCGGCATCAGCCAATATTTCATCAGACTGCCGATAGTGAGCATATCTTGTCTTGCCGGCTTGATATATGTGAACTGAAGCTCTCCAGCTATTGTTATCAACTAAAAACTCAAACGAATAGAGATAGTTCCTGAGACGAAGATGGAGGATCGGAGATATGCCATCGCACCATCTCAAGAGATTAATCGTGTGTCTACTTGGTATCTCATCGACATCAGACATTATTAACAAGTCATCATCCTGAATACCAGCTTGTTTGAGGAGATAATCCAATGCAAGTCTCTGATATGCTTCCTCGACAAAAGGGTTTTCTCCTTTTCTAAACCTCCCTGGTACTTGTCCATAAGTTAATCGTGGCTCCAGAAATTTGAATTGATCTCGAACTGTAGAAAAGACCAAAGGCTTCGGCAACCCAGTGAATGTTGAATTTGACTCGAGGAGGACAAATTCAGACACATAAGGGTATAACTCCTTCCATCGTACTTGAAGGATGTCTAGCTCATTGCTGAACAGCACTGCATCAAAAACACGCCTAGGATATTCGCGTGTTCCCCAACCATGAAGTTTACATAGATTCTCCATCGACACATTCTCGTGATAGTAGTGAGGTATTTCGTGGAAGGGCTTAGGTGGAGATTCCCATAAAGGCCGCAAAAAGTATGTAATCTTCTGGCCATGTACATATATAATGAAGACACATGTCGGGACCAACATGAAAAGAAAGAGATAAGCTTTGATATCCAGCCCACGCAAGATACATTTTAATCTTGACATGCTCGAAATCCTTCCTGAGTCCTGCAGGTTAAGAATACCACACAAATTACAACCTAAATGATGCATAAGCACTTGATATGAATTATAATGGTTATAGCTATTTCTTAATGCAAAAACCTGTATTATGCAATAAGTGTGGAGCTTGTAGAAAATAACAAATATCCAGCTCTATATAAAAGATGTTAAATCAGAGGCAGGCAAAATTACAGCAAATTCCAGAGTTCTTCGAAACACCAAAATGAAATGCTCCAATTGATTAAGTTAAACAGATGCATCCACCACTCCCACCAAATGCAAAAGAAGCATTGAGGAACAAAAAATGAAGAAGGACCTACAGGGGAAAAAACTCAAAAATCTCAGGATCTAGAATCTAGAATCTAATGTCTCACAGGTTTCTTCCACCATAAAAACTATAAAGGTGGAAATTTGATCTATCCCATATTTTAAAAAATATAAAAGACTTTTCATGCTACTCTGTTTAAAGGAAAAATCCCAACTTTTCCTATCAGCAGTCCCAGAAATTCAAATTCAAAATTTGAACTTTGAATTTTCATGATTTTTCAGGTATTATCCTCAAAAGAAAAAAGAAAAAAAATGAAACCGCAAAAATTTTGAAAAAGAAAAAAATCCAAAGCAATCCAGTATCCCAAAATCGCCATCAGGACGTCAAACCACAGCTCTCTCAATTTGTCCGTACACTGAAGTTAACCGGGGGGGGGGGGGGGGTGGAGAAAGGGGGCAAGAAGAGAGATTTTACCTCATTACAGGCATCGCCACATATATCATCAGTCTTCTTGGAACAATAATGAGATCCCCCTTCTGCCATCATATATACCTTCTCACAAAATCTTGATACCATACTACACATATCTCCCTCACCCCCGTTGCTCTCTAAGTTAATATCACTTTCTTAATCTCAAGATCAAATAATGTAAGTTCCCAAAACGAAGATCTCTCCAAACTTTTGAAATTTTTAAGCAACTGGGGTCAGAGAGAGGCCCTAGAAAAAGAAGAAAAGTAGAAAGAAATGGAAACAGCCCTAATGTTACTTCCAAACCCCCTAAATTACTCAAGATCCCAAAAGGAAAAAAGAAATCCTGAAAATTACCAAAAATAAAAAAAGGTGATGAGAAATGGAAAAAAAAAAAAATATATATATATATATATATGCAAGAGACAAAGAAACCAGAAAGCTGTGTGTGTGTGTGTGTGTGTGTGTATTGGAGCCTCCCTGTCCCTGGTGAATGGGTAGCAGTTGTAAAGATTACAAGGAAGCCGTTTCTATTGTTTTCTACCCCACTTCAATGACTCCAATTTATAAAAATTTGAAAGTTGGGGAATATCTGTGGTTGATTTGACTAAAATGTCCATGCGTTAAAATGATTATTGGAAATTTCACATGGGTATTTTAGTCATTTAACAAATGGGATTGAGGAATATTGAGCTTGGTCTGTGTCACGCGTCTATTGACTGTCTCAAGAAAACTTTGCGCAGGTGTCGTGTGTGTGTTTTTTTATATTTTTTTTTCTTTTCGAAGGTACAAAAGAACATATTGAAAATAGACACTTTGCTTAGGGTTGAGATTGATTGAGTATAATCAAATAAAAAATGTAAATGAAGATTAAGGATTTAATAGGACAAATATGTCGTGCTCAAAAGATGAAGACCCTCAATTATGTTTTTTAAATTTATCTTTTTTAAGATATGATATGTGATGTAGACCCTCAATTAATAAATATAATGGAAAATGAATTTTCATATTTAATATAAACAAAAGAATTTAATTGAATGAAAAATATATTTTATTATCAATGTTGCACATAATTGGATTTGGAATTTTTCGAAAATTGATGAAATACAAGCTTTCATTTTTAGAACGCGTCCAAGTAAAATCAGTGTTCAAGTTTAAAATATAAAGTACTCAGATATTCTTTGTTTTACTGTAAAGATGGTTTTTATATTGATCAAGTTGTTTGTGGACTTGAACTCATTTGAACTATGAGACTCATCTTAAGTGGATTTAGTTAAGTAGACTTAGTATCTCTTTTTAATTAATTATAATAATTTTCTATTAAACTCTTATTTTATACCCTATCACATTAATTGGGCGTATCAATTTTATTTACAATGTCCCTCAATAAATAAATGGTGAAATATTTAATAAAAAATATAAAAGAGATGTGATTGTCTATGGTAAGATCATATTTTTAGAGTGCTTTCTAATGAATCTTTTAGATGTCGTCGACTTTAATAATAATAATTATTTTATAAAATTAAAATTAAAAAAATATTTTAAAATTTTCACAACGAAACGTGGCAAGTGGAATTTTCATTGGGCGTCTGAAAGTAAAAAGGTCGACTTCTCCAAAGGGAAGGCTTTGGATAGATCAGATGAAAATTTTGGACAACATGCTGAAAGCTGTATGAGTTGGACAATAGGAATGGTACTAAGTGCTTGAGATGTTAGGTTTTAGGCCAATTACTTGGTCTTGGTAATAGTTTCAAATTTAGATTTTTCGGTTCCATTTAGGCTTACAGTTCGATGGAGGCTTGGATAGTATGAAGTTTATTTATAAGGGTAGAGGGATTTAATTGAACTTGAACATAGAATTTTATAGGTTTTGACTTTTGAATATGTGAAAAAGTAATAAAATCGATGTTGGAAGGGATTTGACAATTTTTTCTAAATGAAAATTCAAATTTAGATCTCTAATATAATGATTTTAATTAGTTTCATAATAATAAGAATTTTATTTGAATTGTAACTTTTTTAACAATTAGTAACACGCTAGGATTATGTTTTGATGAATGACAATGAACTGTTCATCTCCTTAATTTAAGCAATTCATGATTTATTTCTATTTTAAGGAGATTATGTATTTAGATAAACCATTGCTTATTCTATCATATGAAAAGAGGCAATTCATGATTTGTTTCCATCTTATTATCTTAATGCCATTGTATATTTGGATAAAATATTACTGGTTCCTATCATATGGAAAGAGTATTCTGGAGATACTAATGAAGGCTGGAAAATCTCATTTGATTAAAGAATGGCATCCAAACTTGATAAGTTACCGTTGTACTACATCTATGGAAAGTTATTGTTGGAACATCCAGCATGAGTAAAGAATTGCTATTTATTCCCAAAGATTGCATCCATAAGAATATGAATTTGCTTATAGAAATATACAACTTTAATTATTAGCTTTCTTAAAGTACCATATTGGAGAAAAGAAAGCGGTGCGCTGTTTACTTCCAGCTAGAACTACCATCAACTGTGCCGTCTTCTGTATTTGGGACTTTGGAATGTCCATTCCCTTCTTTTATATTAGTTTGTTTAATATACTTTCAACTAGTTTTGAATTGCTTGTTCATATTTGTTGAACTTATTTGTACTAATTATATTTGAAATTATTAGTAAAATCTACAGATTAAAATCCTAATTAAAAGCTTAGGTAGTTGAGTAGATTTGGTGAACGAATATAAATCTAGTGTCTCATTTACTTTTCTATTGCCTTTAAATTCGTGTTATTTCATTTGGAACTTTCAATTTAAAAATGCCATTCATTTTCTTTTAAAGTTACAATGAAATTGAATTCAGCCTAATTCACCCCCTCTCAAGCTTATTATTATTAACAAACACATATATGGACAATGGTAATTTTATCATAAATTATAGTAATAATTTTTATCATTACTAAATTTATCATATCGCATTAATGATCGAAATCACTACTTATAGTGCTAGTCGTTTCATCACTGTTGAGCCATATTGTGACAAAATAAAAATGATCACCATTTAAAATATATTATTAGTGATAAATTATAAGTTATCATTGCTTAATATATATCATGAGTGATAAATTCACATTGTCACTTTTTTTTTTATGTCATAATATTATATATTTTTTAGTGCATATCCGTTCTCCTAATCCAAGCTTAAACTAATATGCATGTTCATGCACTTTTATATAGTACTAAAAGCAATCCCATGCAATAAGATTGACAATAGTACTTTTTACAATTTTTTTGATAAATCAATATTATAATGTAATTATTTCAATTCTTTTGCTTGTCTTTTGGTAATCTTTTGACAATTTCAACAGCATACAACTTTCACATAATTGTATTTGTTATAATGAAATTGAGTCGTACTTTTTAAATAAATTATCTAATGTTTTTATTATGGTATTTTCTTTTTTTTTGGATAGAAAATACAGTTACATTGACCAATGAACAACATCAGCAAAGTATCATTTCGTGACAAAAGCATAATTTTATTTATATAATCAACTAAAAGAATTTCCAATAAACACCACTAAAAGTGATTGATTATTTAGCATGATCACAATTAGTGCATAATTAATGTTGAATAATATGGCAATGGCATGGGCACTAGAGAGAGTACTCAGTCATAAGAGGCCAAATGGACCGCAGGAAAGCTATTGTGGAATTGAAAAACCAAAGAAAAACCTGACCTCCTCGACCTCAATCAAAGAGCCGCACATGGTCTAATCATTAATAATAATAATAAAAGAAAATGTCAAATTCTTTAGTCACTTCTCTTCTCTCACACCAAACAAACGGGTTTCTGTTTAATTAACTCACTCTTAATGCTAATTGACAGCAAGTTCAGCCCACATATCCACTAGCAAATCATGTGCCTCTCTCTCTCTCTCTCTCTCTCTCTCTCACACACACACACACACACACAAGTATATATATTATTTGTAAGTATATAGGTAATGTTTGGTTATGTATTATATATTTTGGAAGAATGAATTTTGGTAGGAGGGTTGGAAAATGCAATGAATGTTTGTTTATATTTTGGGAATAATTAAAATTTTATTTTGAAAAATATTAGTATGTTTGTTTATATTTTGAATGAGACATTTTTTATTGTAGTAATCAAATTATTACTTTTTATTGGGTTTTTGGGAGATTGGGATGAAAAATAATTTTAGTATGTTTGATTATATTTTGACGAAACAATTTTATATTGCCAAAACAGAACAAAACACTCCATAGTTTTTTTCTAATTTGCCCTAGACCATTTTCTTGGAAAGTTTTTATTATAAATTAAGATCTCGATTGGAGTGGTTCAAAATGTCACCATTGCAAGTTAGATAATGTTTGATTTTATTTGGAGTGTTTTGAAAAGAAAAAAAAAATTGAGGGTGGATTAAGAAAATGCCATATATATGTGATTTTATTTTGAACATTGAGTAGAGATTATTTTGAAGTAGCTAAACTGTATGTTTAGTATTATTCTGAGTGAGAATAAATTGTATTTTACATATTAAATTATTACCTTTTGTGTGGTTGGTGAGATAGAAATGTGATTTTATAATATTTGTTTTTATGTATGCATGATAGTAATATGGGAAGATAAATATTAAATAGGCATACATATCCATATATGCAATAATTATTCTTGTTTTGAACAGTAAGAATATGGGTAGTTGGGACGTTAGGAGTGTTTAAAAAAATAAAAAAAATATATATGCTATATTTTATTTCCCAAAAAAATTCTGTAAACATAGAAACAGACATAGCCTAGCTTTTTTTATTTATTCAAGTGATTGTATATTCTTTTGTAAATGTAACACAAATTCAACAACCCCAGAATACATATACATATATATATATATATATATATATATATGTCAAATATAATACAAAACCCACATGGTAACCGGGCAAACCACACCACCAAAGAAATAAAATTAGTAACAATTTCTTTTTATTTATACTTGTACACGTGCATCTAAAATTTATCTGAATCAAATTTCAATCTTCATATATATAAATTTGAGAAATATGAAAATTGCCATTTAATCAAATGACCAGTGACAATAATTAGCAACAAAGTGCTAAGGTTGAAATTATAAATAAAAAATATATTAATTATCAATAACTTTTGTTTAGTTAGAATATATATATATTTTTTTAAATACTGATCATAATAATTTTATTTAATTTATTGCTATTTATAATTAGTGTTACATTTATAAACACAACTTAATGAAAAATAATATAGTAATAATCATAATTGCCTCTATTTTTTGTCACTATATATATATATATATATATTCCACTAATTATCTATAGTGACAATTTTATACAATTTATTGTCATTAAGTACCAACAATGATAATATTCACACAATTACATGACTGTTGAAATGTAAAATTTATTATTTTAATAAAATAAAAAATTATTATCACCCAATAAATGGTATTAGTGACAATTTTGATATTGTGCAATATAAAAAGTAATAATATTAATAATAAAAAATAAGTAAAAGTTAAAGTTTTTGCTAACGATACATGTAAGTGATGGTAATTTATATTGAGTGTCAAAAGTCTTTATTTGTCAAAATAATGACTTAATAGTGACTACAACTAGTGCTTTAAGTTGTTAAATTGATAACTAGTATACCTAGTATAGTAACAACCTATTGTCACGCTATAATTTTTAACAAGATTTTTATAGTATTATATGTATTTGTTAATTATTAATGGTAACAATTTAAACATAATCTTTTGATTATTAAATTTGTTAAAATTATTATTATAAAAAATAAAATTTTATTATCACTTATGTGTATAATATGGTGACGACTTTCACATTATTATTATCAGAAATTTTCTTTTTTCTTATTGTGTTTCTTAATTTTGACTTTACTGACATTTATTTTGTAATATGACTGAAAAACATCTAATAAGTGGATGTAATATTAACACGCCAATCCAAAATTTGAATATTTGTCATTTGATGTGATTAGTCCATACAAGATGATGTTTGATTGCGCTTATGAATTCTTTAAAATAACTTATAAAGTGTTTAAAAATTTATAAGATTTATAAATATTTAGTAAATTTTTAAAAGTTAAATATATAAATTCTCAAAATAAAATATTAAGATCTTATAAGCTCTTTAAAAAATAACTAAGAAATTTTTTTATTTATTTTTGAAATCTTAATGAATTCTTTAATTTTAATCATTTTAGTCATAATATTGTTATTACTAGTATCATATAAATTTTCAAATTCTATTTTATTTGAATACTTTAAAATTTTATTAAAATAAAACTTTGTAAATATAAGAGTTTATAAAAGTTTTTAAATAAATTTAGCCAAATATCCTCTTAACTTACTTTGGATGAAATTTACATATGTTCATCAACTTAACAGCCTCACTTAGTTACAATGAACTTAACAATTTAAATAATTTTCAGAAATTGCTTATTTGTATTTTGAATAGGGTGTTTGCAATGTTTATTATAAGTTTCTTAAATTGTTTAATTATAAGAAGATTGAAAGTTCTTATTATATCTTTGACAATATTTTAAGAGATGGACTTTTCAGCTCCATAAATAAAAATATTAGAAGCTTATAAGTTTACTTTTATAAAAATAAAGAAAACTCTATTTAATTTTTTTTTAATGAATTTCTTTAGTTTAATTATACAAATAGTTAAATTGTCATTATATTTAAGTTTTGACGTATTTTGTTCATATATGTTAGCAACATATTCTTAAAATAAATTATAAAAATCAACTCCAAAGAATTATCTAAAATTAATAGATTATAAAAGATGCCAAAAGAGCTTATTCGAATATCCTAAAAATCCATTATAAGAATTATATTTTTCATTTTTTTTAAATGGCCAGATTGAGTACTTGAGAATAGATTTATTAGTTCTGGGTTTGGTAGCTGCCCTTTAAATGCCTGTTAGAGATCTATACAGCTGCCCATCAGTGGCAATTCAATGCAATAGTTTATTGTCCTTCGAGACCAAATCTTCATTGCACAAGTCGATCACTATTTGTTTGCTTGGATTGATTAGGTATGATATATATCTAATCAAGTTTTTTTTAATATTTGTTTCAATTGATAAAATCTCTTAATAAATTTTAAGCTCAATATTATTTATTATTATTTTTGAAAAATGAATTAAGGGGGGAATACTTGATTTGGTGTGATTAAAATTACAAATATCAAATAGGGCCCTTTTTTTTTAATCTTATTTCCAATTAAACCTTGTTTCTAAGAATGGGGAAGAATGAGAAAATTGTGAAAAACTTATTAAAAAGTATAAAGGAAATAATAGTAAATTTATTATTATATTTATATTTATTTATATATTAATCTTACCAGCCAAACATAAAATTAAGATATTCTATCATAATGGGCTTAAAATGTATCTATTTACTTATATATCGCTTCTAATCACATCATTCAAAGTAAACGAGCCCATATAATATTGTGTCTATGTACATATATGCCAATATTATAATGAGTTGGATTTTAAAAAAAATATTATTTAAATTTGAGCTTGTTATAAGATTTATTTCAAGATTGTCACGCAAATCAACAAATATTGATTTGTGCTCGACATGTTACGAACTCAAACTTATTTCAAATAAATTTAGGAATAATTATATTTTGAAATGAGCTTTTTTTTTTTTAATTTTTATAAATTTGATGAGGATACAAAAAGAATTAATGTTTATTTATCTTTATTAAAATAGAATATGTGTTTTTTTTAATTGTATCGAATTTGATTGAGGTCGACGGTTGACCGAATATATCTCCAACTAGTATAGACATGGACGTTTGAAATTGTGCCACATCACCCACTTTATGTTTGTCAAGTAACACTCCACTATAGATACATAGTATCCATTACATACAAGTATGCAGCCTTAACTCAAACACTGAGGGTTAGACAATGTTCGCTGAACGGCTCAATAGGACCTTAATATTTTGTTATGATTTCAAATTTTAAAGATTACAATCCAATTGACTCATTTACATTATATCGATACGAACTTGAACCAATTCAAAAAATTACACCCAATCTCACATCAATTTTTTATTAAACTTTCAGCTTTTTTCTCAACTAAATTATTATATTATGAATATAATCATTATGGTTGAATATATAAATTGAAAAGCCAACTGTTGATAATTCCTTTACAGTGGTGGGAGGTGGGACGTTGGAACTTGGAAGTTTCATATGTTCTGAAACGCTCAACAACTCAATCCAGCACTTATCGGTTACCTTAATGATTGATTGAATGGAACATTCCTTATCTTAACCAAATGTCTTTTTGACTTGTAACTTCTGGGTCGGCCTTAGAAATAAATTATGTGCTTTTTATTTTGGGTAAATGATGGACGAATTTAAGAATTCCTTGAAGTCATGTATAAAATATAAATTATTCGATTAGAAAAGTTAAATTATTTGACTCGACCGGACAATATAAGAGTTTTTGAAAGTGCATAAAATATAAATTTTCTGTTAGAATACTTTAGATTATTTGACTGCACTAGCTCCATAATTATCTTCTTTTTTTTTTTTTTACACTAAAAAGAGATACTTTGTTGCATTTCGAAAATGATTACATCAAAAAGATAAAGAGGAATATGATTCTCCCACAAAACCAATTCAGACTTAGAAACAGAGACTCTAATGGGGCAATGAGTCGCTTAGTTCGCTAAACGTCAACTGAAATAAACACGACAATTTGTAAGCTCCATAAAAAAAGCTTTACAATTTGCAATAATCGAACCAAAATAAGACATATCATTAGATTAATTCAAAACGGCATTCACCCCAATAAGAGCATCGAGTTCAAAGATAACCTTAGAAATATCCTTGTTCTTGATCCAGTTTAGTGCTTTCTGAAAAGAAATTGCCTTTGCCATAGATAGAGAGACCATGCCCCAATGTGGTGTTGGAAATTGGTCTTCTTTGACCGAAATTTTAAGTGTGCTCAAGATATTAATTTCTATGAAATTGGTGATTGTCGTAACTAGGCCATAGGTAGATGACGATAATGTGATTAATTAGACAAAATCAATTTCAAGTGAATAAGAAATTAATGGTCAAAATGAGCTACTTGAAATTTGACCAAAAAGACCAAGAATGAGTTGAAGGAATAGGAATGAAACTCCATCCCACATTGCAAATTGAGTAAAAAGTGGATTTGAATATATGTCTTAAGTAAATGGGCCCCTTGTGGATACCACAAGTATTTGGAGGGGATAGGACCTACATGATAGTGGGTTCAATCCAACCCACACGCGCCCACTTAAATTGGGTTGTCAGTCCAATATTAACTTTTGGGCCCAATTTAATCCGAATTCTATTTAGCCCAACCAAAATTTATCTGCCCAACAGAAAACTCTTCAAACTTCTCTAGAATTTAATTTTCAGCAACAGAAAATTTTAAGCTGGAAACGAGAAGATTTTTGGAAAATGAAAACCTCCAATTTTGAGCAAGCATAAGAAGCATTTGGATTGCATCTTTTAAGTTACCTACATTGGAAAACCAACAGTATTTTGACCACCTTTTCGGCTGTTTCTTAGCTATACAAAAACAATCCGAGACTGCATAATAGAAGTAAGCATTTTCAATTACATTTCAGCACATTCCAGTTCATTAAAAAAGAGTTCAATAGGCATGTGTAGCGCCCTATCCGGGAGTTGCTTGCTTCGGATCAAGGTGCTACTCCAATTGAATTTTTTTAAAAACCAATTACACCCTCCAAAATTCTCAACCTAAGAAATTTCATAATTTCAAATTCAAGCTAGTCATGTTGAAATGACAAGCAAAACTCAAGTTCTCATAACAAGTCACAGTTTCTCAGAGGCCTATAATTTAACTTATATATATACATCATTCAACAGGGACTCTAACTTGTCACACTTCGCAGTAGAAAAGACATTAACTTATAACCTATGCTCCCTTTTACATTACAACTATAACATCTCGCATCCTTACCGTTATAGATGTCGTGATAACAATATTTACGTTATGCCAAAAGGTAACCCAAGCTCAGGGTGCCTTCTACACTTCAATCTGGCCAAAGAACAAAAAGAACAACACAAAGAGGATGAGTCCGAATGACTTAGTGAGGCAAGTATTTGCATGTATAGGAAGAATCAACATGAAATGGATTACAATATACGTGTACATAAGAAGAACATTCATTCTTAATCCAAATTACAATAACTGGATTTTGAAGATTTGAAAGAGTATACGGAATCTAAGAACTAAAATCAAAAACTAGTATTTCTTGTACCATACTTTATGAGATGACTCAATGCCATCCCATACTTGCGAAGAGCCATTTCATATTTAAATACATTTCATAGAAAAGTTCAAAACTTATAGACACGATTGTTTTTAATGAAACTCAGTGAACAAATTATTTAATAAATATTCAGATTCCAAAATCCTAGACTTTGATTAGTTTTATAAAATAGATTAGACAAGAACATTTTATAAAACCAGTGGTACAGACATATTTTACATGTACGATCATGTAACAGCCTTACTCTTTATATTTCTCGATTGTGTATAAATGATTCGACCGTAAAACGACCTTCCCTCTTATACCTCCTTGATACAGTATAAACAATACAACCGTAAACGGCCTACCACCTTACATTGCCTCAATACGACCATGAAATAGCCTGCCCCCTTATATCCCCTCGAAGAGTGGCCAACTCGCCAAACTGCTGCAACATGAATCGGAAAGAACCAATCCTCGCCTATTAAGCTTTAGGCCACAGTCAACCTCCGACTGCCCAAAGTCAAGATCGCAAACCATGTTAGCCAAAGTAACTGTTTTATCACCGATACAACAATACAAGTTTGAATAAGCAATCCAAGCATTCCATTGGGATTGGCACTCAGCCCAAATAGATTCTTCGTATAAGTATCTACCATGCTAAACAACTAAAATACAAAATGATTTCAAGTATGTCGATAAGGCTACGGATTGTACTGAACAATATCAAAGGCAAGAATCAATGAAATAAACCCTCACAGAGGTTTATGAGACAAGTAACAGATAACAAACAAGATCTCAAACAATTCACAGTTTTTGATAAATACAAAGCAATTATAGTTTAGAAATAGGAACCCTCATAGGGGTTTGTCTTAAGAACAGATAGATACAATCAAGTGCTAGCTTGGCAGATCCTCATAGGGAATACAAAACAAACACCCAAGAGGTTAGATCCTCACCTCAGTAGTCTCAAAAAACTACAATTGCCATCAACAACTTACTGGTCCACGGGACCTACTCCTTCGTCACCAATCCAAAAGAGTATAATTATAGACAAAATCCACATTTAACCTCAATAATCGTTATTATGCTGATCATCAATCTAAAATTACTAATTTTTCGCTTAACATAGTAAAGTTTAGGGTTCTATTGGCACTATCGTTACTAAATGGGTCAATTAAGCTGTTACAATAAACACAATCATAGGGTTCACACTAAGTCTGGTAATAAGGTACAATCGGGTCCTAAATTACGTATTTATTCTCATATCATTATCCTAAATTAGCAATAATATCCCAATTCATCATAATCAACCCAATTTAAAGTAACAGTCTAATTATCATCACTTGGTTCCAATTTCATCAAATCCACAAGTTAAGGTTTCAATCCTTCAATTAACTCAATTACCCAAAATTATCATATTTTAATGTCAATCCGAGTCCACTAAACTATATAATAGTCCATGCATGGAAGGTATATATACCAATCATATCTCGAATCCTCACTCTTGGCAATATACATGATTTGTAAATAAAATGGTATAAGAACCTTAAGTTCAATACCGATCTTTACCCCATAATTTACTTAATCGAACCTTAAAATCATGAACCAAAACTACTTTACAATCACCACAACGAGCTCGAGAAACTCTCTCGGAGCCGCCAAAGCACCGCTGGAGCGCCGCCGTACATAGGCGCCTGAATTGACCTAAACCACCACTAAAATGCTCCTTTCAGATCAACTAAGTAAACCCCCAAATTAGTTTTACAATTCTTCGCTGAATTGACCATCAATTGGTCAAAAAACACCATAGCGCCACCACCTTCACCGCATCGATTTTCCTCTAATTCTTCCATCGCCAGTGTTCCAAATGCAAAGCCCAGTATACCAAAATGTTCCTTGAGATGAGGGCTTCAAAACCCGCTGCCTAGATTTCAACTTCCGCCATTAGAAATGCCGCGGTAGTGACTTTCAATGCATTTTCCAGCCGTTTCGTTGGGTGGTTTTGGGTGAAAATGGTATGTTGTGTTCCTTGTTAAGAGAGGAGAGAGATGGTGCCAAATTTGATAGGTTTTGTGTCGCCTAGTGCATGGTGAAGAAATGAAGGAACCAGGGGGCTGTGTTACTATATATAATTGAGCTTTCAGAAATTATAATTTCACCCCCAAAACTATGGCCCAACCTTCAGTTAGGTCCTACAAGGTTTCCAAACCTTTCATTTCAGCCCCAAACTTAGTTAGTCCCTAACATTGACCCCATTTGACCCAAAGCTTATTCCATGCAAACCCCTAAACTTATAAAAATGGTCTAAATCAAGTCTTGACTATTTGCAATTTAACCCCAAAACTTTCCATTTTTTTGCAATTAAGTCCTTTTTATTTATTTTTTGAGCCATAAAATCCGACCAACCAATTTCTTGAACTCTAAATCCTTATTTTTCATAATACCAAATTTTAGGGATTTTACAGCATAAGTTTGAAGAGATCAATCGGTTTGTAATGCTGCTATTGTCTGAATTAGTTGTTATATCTTGGGAGAAGATAGTCAATTGCCATTAGCACCAGTGCAGGGTTAATTCATCTTAAAGACAGAAAGCTCCACTCTCGGCTTGACTACTTGATTCTTATCGATCACATAAATTCCTACTATCGGAGTTAACAATTTTAAGACGAATCATCCAATTTCTATGATCATGGAATCAAACAAGTTACTATTCTGCCAACCATTGTTGTTGCTCAAGTCACTGCACCAGTTCCTATCCTTGCTTCTGCTCATGGAGAAAGACCAGCAAAAATTCAATAGACTGGATTTTAAAAGGTGGCAGCAGAAAATGCTATTCTATTTAACGACTCTGGGCCTTGTCAGATTTCTGAAAGAGGATGCACCTATTGTACCTGAAGATTACACTGATGTCCAAAAATAGGCAGCTTTGGATGCCTAGAATCAAAGCAGTTTCTTGTGCCAGAACTACATTTTGATGTATAATGTATACAACCTTCTTAGGACAGGTAAAGAGTTGTGGGACTCATTTGATAAGAAATACCGAGCAAAAGATATCGGATTGAAGAAATTTGTGGTGGCCAAATTTCTGGACTACAAGATGGTGGATTACAAATCCGTTATGAGCCAAGTCCAAGAATTGCAGATTATTCTGCACGAAATTCATGTTGAGAACATAACTTTAAGCGAATCCTTTCAAGTAGCTGTTGTCATCGAAAAGCTATCGCCATCGTAGAAGGATTTCAAAAACTATCTCAAACACAAAAGAAATGAGATAGGTCTGGAAAATTTGATTGTTCAATTGAGAATAAATGAGGACAATCGGATACCTAATATAAAGACAAAAAAATTAAAATGAAGACTAAAGCTAACTTGGTTGAATCAAGTTCAAATGCAAGCGAGAAAATGAAGCGTCAAGGGGTTGGTCAAAATAACAAAGGCAAGAAACTTATAAGGTTTCAAGGAAATTGTTATAACTGTGGAAAGCCGAACCACAAGACCAAAGGTTGTTGACTTCCTAAGAAGAACAAAACCAAATCAAGCTTATATGACTGAGGAAAGATTCCTACCACTGGATTTGTCTAAACTAAACCTCTCGACAATAGTTTTTGAAGCCAACATTGTTGATAATCCGATAGAGTGGTGGATTGATACTGGTGCCACTTGGCACATTTGTTATGAAAAATATATGTTTTCAACCTACACTCCTGTTACTGAAAAGAAACTGCATATGGGTAATTTGGCAACTTTCAATATTGTTGGAATGGACAATGTTGTTTTGAAGATGACTTATGGAAATGAGCTGGTGCTGAATGAGGTTCTTCATGACATACGCAAGAATTTAGTGTCAGGGTTTTTGCTCGTGAAAGATAGTTTTAAATTTGTATTTGAGTCTAATGAATTTGTGCTTTCTAAGAATGACATGTTCTTCGGTAGAGTCTATGTGCAGAATAGGTTATTCAAATTTGATGTAAAAACTATACTCAACCTTGTTTAAGTGAATAAAAATAATGTCTCTAGTTCTGCTTACTTGATTAAATGTTGTTATTAGACCACGACATGCTAATTTCAACATTTTGCACATATAAGTAAATTTGGAATTTTTGCCTCCATTTCAAATTGACACAACCTATAAGTGTGAAATATGTGTTGAAGCCAAAATGGCTAAAGCTCATTTTCACTCGGTTGAAATAAGCACGACGCCTCTGGAATTAATATATGTGACTTAAAATTTGTGCAAACTAAAGGTGGGAAAAAAATATTTCATTACTTTTATTGATGATTACATAAGATTTTGCTACGTATTTCTGTTACGAAGCAAAGATAAAGCACTTGAAGCTTCCAAATGATATAAAACTGAGGTTGAAAATCAACTTAGCAAATAAACTAAAGCTAGCAGAAGTGATAGAGATGGTGAATATGGAGCATCGTTTGAAGAATTTTGCTCAAATTCTAGCATTATTCATCAAACGACGGCTCTTTACTCAACTCAATCCAATGGAGTTGCTAAATGTAAAAATCGCACTCTTAAGGAAATGATGAATACTATGTTACTCAATTCTGAGTTACCTCAGAACATGTAGGGGAAAGCTATACTTTCGGCTAATCACATTTTGAATAAAATACCCCACAAAGGGAAAGATGAAACCCCGTATGAATTATGGAAAATTCACAAACCTTCTTACAAATATGTGAAAGTGTGGGGTTTGCTTGGCCAAGGTGGAAGTACCTAAGTCAAAACAACTAAAAATAGGACCAAAAACTATTGATTGCATTTTCTTGGACATGCACATAATAGTAGTGCCTATAGATTCTTGGTGTATGAATCAATAATTCTTGATTTAAATAAAGAAATATATATAGAACAACCTGAAGGATTTATTGTTCCAAAGAAAGAAAGGAAAGTGTGCAGACTTGTCAAGTCATTATATGGACTTATACAAGCTCTGAAACAATAGCATGAAAAATTTGACAAAATAATGTTGTCAAATGGCTTTAAGATAAATGAGTATGACAAATGTGTGCACCTAAAAGACACTCAAAGTGAATTAGTCATGGTTTGCCTGCATGTTGATGACATGCTAATAATGAGTGGCAATCAAGTTATTATCTTGACTATCAAGAAAAAGCTTATAAAACATTTTGACATGAAGAACATAGTTGTAGCAGACGTTATCCCAGGAATTAAAGTTATTAGAACGTCTAATGGACTGTTTCTCTCTCAATCCTACTATGTTGAGAAAATTCTCAAAAAATTAATATAATGACAACACTTCCCCAGTCAACATCTGAGCAAAAACACTGGCAAACCCATATCTCAAGTCGAATACTGGAGAATAATAGGCAGTTTGATGTCTCTAACAAACTGTACTCGCTCGACATTGTGTCTTAGTAAACAAATTAAGTAGATTTATGTGCAATCCTGGCAATAAGCATTGAAAAGCACTGACAAGAGTACTTAGATTTTTTAAGTACACAATAGACTACGGGTTACACTAAACTAGATATCCATCTGTATTGGAAGGCTACAGTGATGCTAACTGTGTATCTGATACAAAAGACACCAAGTCCATAAATGGGTATGTTGTCACCCTAGGTGGAGCTGTTGTGTCCTGGAAATCCTCCAAACAAATGTATATAGCTCGTTCTACGATGGAATATGAATATATTGCTTTAGACTAAGTGGAAGAAGAAGCATAATGGCTCTAAAATTCTCTAGAGGATATTCCTTGTTGGCCTAAATCAATTTTTGCCATCACAATTCATTGTGATGGTCAATCGGTAATCTGTAGGGCTCAAAGCAGCATGTACAATGGTAAATCTCATCATATTAGACGATGCCACAATACCATAAGGAAATTAATCTCAAATGAGGTAATTTCACTGACCATGTGAAATCCAAGGAGAATCTAGCAGATCCATTAACAAAAGGCCTATCTAGAGATCAAGTGAAACGTCTATCAAGAGGAATGAGACTAAAACCCATAAGTTTAAGAACTGACACAACGGACACCCAACTATGATGATTAGAGATCCCAAGAACTTGGTTCAATAGGACAACTAAGTTATGAAGGTTCACGTGAGCACTTCAACCCATTCCTATGACATGGAATTGCTGCTTGCCGAGCTGGTACAAGGTTGAGTCTCGACTCTAATTATTCCCAAAGCTAGAACAGCAGAGTATGGCAAGATACTCTTTGTGGGAGATCACCTATGTAAGTGTGAAGACGGGCCGCTTCATCGAAAACACTTATGAATCTTAGATCGGTGTCCATGACCAAAATGAACACACCCAAAAAGAACTAAAAAGCATAAGGACAACTATTGTGTGAGTACCATTGTCTTGGTTTACACCAATGGCTAAACAGTTTAAGACATCATGTTCACTGATTAGCCAAGTAAGCCCGATAGTGCTTTACTAAGGAAGGTTTACAGCCATAAGCAACATAATCTGATGCAATAATTATTCGCCTGAACTCTCTAGTGTCTGCATTAGCATATGCACCATCAGTCGCATTAAATTCCATTCATGTGGGAGACTGTTGGAAATTGGAATGGAAATTGGTCTTCTTTGACTGAAATTTTAAGTGTGCTCAAGATATTAATTTCTAAGAAATTGGTGATTGTCTTAAACTACGCCACAAGTATGACGATAATGTGATTAATTGGCCAAAACCAATTTCAATTGAATTTAAAATTAATGGTCAAAATAGGCAACTTGATGTTTGACCAAAAAGACCAAGAATGAGCTAAAGGAATAGAAAGAGGGAAACTCTATCCCACATTGCAAATTGAGCAAAATGTGGACTTAAATATATGTCTTAAGTGTGGAGGTAAAGGATAGGCCCCTTGGGGGTACCACAAGTATTTGGAGAGGAGATGACCTACATGGTAGTGTGGATTCAATCCAATCCATGCGTGCTCGCCGGCTCAGCTCGGCTGGGCATGGCTTGGTTGTCATGGTTGTGGTCCTGGGCTTGAATTAAATTAAATTGGGCCTTCGGTTTAATATTGACTTTTGGACCCAGTTTAATGTGAATTCTATTTGGCCCAACCAAATTTAATCTGCCTAGTAGAAAACTCCTCAAACTTCTCTAAATTTTAATTTTTCAGCTTGCTAAAAACAAGAAGGTTTCTGAAAAAATGAAAATCTCTAATTTCAAGGAAACAAAATATGAATCTAGACTGTATCTTTCAACTTACATGCGTTGGAAAACCAGTAGTATTTTGACCACATTTTCAGCTGTTTCTTAGCTCTATAAAAATAGTCCGAGATTGCATAATAGAAGTAAGCATTTTCAATTACTTTTAGCACATTCCAGTTCATTAAAAGGGAGTTCAATATACATGAGTTCGAAGAGATCAGTTGATTTGTATATTGGGAGACAATAGCCAGTTGTTGTTAGCACCAGTGTGAGGCTAATATGTCTTAAAGATATAGAGCTCCAGTCTCGCCTCGAGTGCTTGATTCTTATCAATCATAGAAATTCCAACTATCGGAGTTAACATGTGGAATCTCAATAACTGCTAACACAATCCAATCCTCATTTCTCATAATACACCCAAAGCTAAATTTGTTTTGTTGCCTTGGCTTGCTAGTGAATACCACTACCTGAGCTGTCCTCATTCCTCTGTTCCAAACAACATGATTTTGATGGTTCCATTACCATAAGCTCTATAGAAGTATGAAAATTTCGCCACATGTGTCAAAATTCTTTTCTAAGATGGTGTGTTCCAGCCATGTAGCAATCGAAACATCCCTAATTTGTTGAAGATTAATATCCACCCTAGTAAGACTCTAGCAAATCACAGTAAACGAACATTGAACTAACATATGTTGCATCGATTCCATGGCATCACTATACACTAGGCATAGTGGATTCACATCAACATGTTTGACACTAATGGCTCACATAAAATTTTAGACCTTTAGTGGAACTTTGAATGACCGAATCTTCTTTCAATAGTTAGTCCCAACAAAACTAAGAAATAACATGGTTTTCATTTAACATCTTATAGTAGCTTTTAACAGTATACTGTATACACACCCATTGAATGGTAATTCCACATCTAAATATCTGGGCTCCATCTGTTTGCTAGTGGGATACTAGGGGTGGCAATTTCTGACATAGCCCGATAACTAGACATGAGTTCAACCCAAAAAAATTGAATTTGGTCGACTCGTTTTGAAATTAGGTTCAATAAGTTCGACACGAATAGAAACCCGATAAAAATGGGTTGGGTTGGGTTGGGTTAAATTTCAGGTTACACGAACAACTCAAATTTTAATTTTAGGTCAGACGACAACCTGAACCCACCCAAACCAACCTGACCCAACCCAAAATAATCAAATAAAAATTTAAAATATTTTGATAAATATTAAACTTGTAATTTGTATTATGTTGAAGGGCAAAAATTTCAAAATGCAAAGACAAAGTAAAAACCCTACTACCCAAATCAGATTCAGATCACACACAATTCATCCACATTCCACAAAAAATCTCTCTGTTGAACAGTAGCAATGCAGCGGCGTAGCGTGCTTCCCTGCTTCTTCTCCCATCTGACCATCTCCAATTTCCAAACCATAAAACCAGTGTGTGTAGCAGGTAGTGTGCTTTTTTTTTTTCTCCCATCTCTAATCTCCAAACCATGGTAACCACCATCCTCAATTAGAAGTCAGCAATAAGCAAGCCCATCCAGTATTTCGTTAGCCTCTTGAATCTTAGCTTCGCCTTCTCTACTCGGGTGAAAGGTTTGCTCTAATTAATTTTTTTTTCTATTTTTTTCATTAGTATTTATGTTTTTTTCTGTATTTTTCTGTCGGACTGTATGCATATAATGTCCTATATTCTAAAATGACAATTTTTTTGCAAAAGTATTTTCTTTTGTCTTGTTCATCCCAAAAGTCATAAATGCAATTACTCAAGATAGACAAATGATAAACTATCTACCCAGTAGGTATAAGTATTGCTAAAAGATTGTAAGCATGCATTTTGATGCTACTTAATGTAGCCATTACTTGAAGATACGGTACTGACCTGGATGAGAAATCCAAATAATAAGAAGACTGGTGAGATGAAGAAACCACTAATTTTTTGTTGTGCTCATTTCCAAATTTATGAGCAACCTTGTTAAATTCTTATAATTCATTTTTTGAAATTTTACATGTTTGAATGTATTTTTAACATTTGCAGGTTTATAAAAACAAAATGGAGACTGGCGCTTCAATACCTCGCTAGATTGATGAAGAAGATAGTGTGGGGGTACTAGAACTTGTGAGAATTCAATGCCATAAAGTGAAAAAAACAACGTTCATGCGAGAGAAAGCTTAAGTCAAAGTAGTGGCAATACTTTGACATATTTCCTCGCAAAGAAAGAGCATCCTTAAAGTGTAAGTGCAAAGCTTGTGGGCAAGAACACGGTGCAGAAAGTTATATGGGTACAGGTAACTTAAGTCGTCATATCTCTAAGTGTCCTAGAATGCACACACAAAATATTGGTCAAGCTTTGTTAGAACAAGGTGAAAAGGGGCTTACAACTAGACTACCTCAATATAATCAAGAAAGATTTAGGGACCTATTAATTTTAGCACTCATTAGACATGAATTGACGTTCCAATTTGTTGAATATGAAGCCATTAGAGCCATCTTTACCTATCTACAACCTCAAGTTTAGTCTATTTCTAGGAATACAGCTAAGACAAATGTTTTTAAAATATATAAAAGGGAACGAAGTAGGCTTTCTCAACAATTGTTTGCTTGTCCGGGAGAATATCTTTTACATCTGATTTGTGGACTTCTATTGCAACTGATGGATATTTATGTTTGACTGCTTATTACATAGATGTTGACTGGTTGTTGCAAAAGAAAATCATAAGTTTTTCTTATATGCCTCATCCACATTCTGGTATAACTTTATCTGAAAAGATTTATAGCTTGTTGACTGCTTGGGGGATTGAGAAAAAGGTTTTCACAATGACTTTAGACAATGCTGCTGCAAATGATGTTTTTGTTGATTTATTACGAAGTCAGCCCAGTGTTAAGGTTACTTTGGTTAATGAAGGTGAATTTCTATATGTTTGTTGTTGTGGTCATATTTTGAACTTAATAGTGCAAAAAGGATTGAAAAATATTGATAGATCTATTAATGTAATTAGGGAATGTATGAAGTATGTGAAAGGGTCTCAAGTAAGAAAACATAAATTTCTTGCATGTGTGGCATACACTTCTCTTGAACCTGGGAAAACTCTAAGACAAGATGTTCCTACTAGATGGAACTCTACCTTTATGATGCTTTCTAATGTTTTATATTATCGTTGCACTTTTAATTATTTGTTCTTGAGTGATTCGAATTTCACACATTGTCTTTCGCATGAGGAGTGGGGAAAAGTTGAAAAGATGTGCAAGTTTCTTCAGAGGTTTTATGAAACAACCAATTTGTTTCCTGGTGTCAAATATGCCACAACAAATCTGTATTTTCCTAGAGTTTTTTTTATGCAACTCTCCTTAAATCAAGAGTTGGGAAGTTCAGATTCTTTCATGAGTCAAATGGCTAGACAAATATTTGTAAAGTCTGACAAATATTGGAAAGAATTCAATGTTCTTTTAGCCATTGCTGTGATGTTTGATCCAAGGTACAAGTTTCAATTTGTTGAGTTCTGTTACAATAAACTTTATGGGGTTGGTTCTATTGAATTAGGGAAGGTAATGACCAAATTATTTCCTATTTTTGATGAATACATGAGGGCTTCTGCCAAACCATCTCTAAGTGGCACTTCATCAGGATCTTATGGAATTTCAAATGATAATGCTCAAAACATGGACTGCGATGATGTGATGAAGGTACCATAACATGTTTTAAGATTTTGTATTTTTGTCTATCTATTAAAACATTGTCTTAAGTACTTTATTATTATTTTATTGATTATTAACTTTTTTTTTCATTGTATAGGAATTTAAATCCTTCCAAAGTACATAATTTGCAACAAGTGCACAAAAATCTCAGTTGGATTTGTACTTAGATGAGGGACTAATAGACATGAGTGTAAAGGTTGATGTGCTTTTGTTTTGGAAAGCTCATCAATAAAGATATCCTGAGCTTGCAATGATGGCTCGGGATATCTTGAGTGTTCCTATATCTACAGTTGCCTCTGAGTTGGCTTTTAGCACGGGTGGTAGAGTATTGGATCAATATCATAGTGCCTTGAAACCTGATGTAGTTGAAGCTCTTATCTGCTGCAGAGATTGGTTGTTTGGACAAAAAGGTAAGAGCTTTAGTTTTTTATGCCTTTTCATTTTTCATTTATGTGTTCTAGTTTTCAATATCAACTTACTATACCATTTTTAATTTTTTTTTTTGTGCTTTAGAATTTGTTCCATTGAAGTTAGATGAGTTGACTAAAAATATTTTGAGTTTGAGTATAAACGTGAATAATGACAATGATGGCAATTCAAAACCCACATTACCTACTTCGAAAACATCAGGTAATTTAAAACTTTGAATTAGTATATGTAGTGATTTTCTTTTTTAATTTATTGTTGCAAACCAACTTATTAATTATAACTTTTTGTTTAACTTTTTTTCTCCTCTTTCTTTTAGATTTGGAGTAGCTAAGACTGCAAGTAGCATGGAGGTTAAGTGGGCTGAGACTGGAAGTAGCTAAGACTGTTGTTTTTCTCCCCTTTATTTTTCTCTTGTTTTGTTGCAATGTCTATTATGTGGGCCATATGTGAAGATTCATAAGTATTGGGAAGTACTTTAGGAATCAGGATTGTTAAGTTTTTTTGGTAACTTATGTTCTAATTTTGATTGCCCTCTTGCTGATTTGTTTTGGGCAGAACTACTGTTGATTCTTATTGCTGAACTCTTTTGATATCTGCTGCTGTTAATTTTGGGATAGAATCTCTATTAATTTTCTGCTGTAATTAGTGGGACTTGTAATTTCCTATCTTGATTGCTAATATATCTTGAACCTATTTGCTTTGACTGCGAGCAAATAATGCGTTTTAGCTAATTTTATTAAGATTACTGGGCGCTCTTCTGCAACAGTCTAGAATTATTTTGGCATCTGGTCAAGTGTGGCTTAATGGATTTTGCTATTACAGTAGTTCAGAATCTGTCCTTGTGGTGGATGAATGGTTTCACAACTGAATAGGTTAGACCTTTTTGTTTGTAGCGGAAAGATCTTGATGCTGAATTTGTCTGATGGATTTTGTTGATCTTTGAAGCATAATTTTGTTCCAGAATTGTGTTGGTTTTTGCTGTCAGTTAATTATGCACAATGCCATAATTTTGGTTTGGTTCTAATGAGTTTACTGTTGAATGAGATTGGTGATTTTGACTTGGAAATGTTGTCAGTCTTCGAATCTTGCTGCTTTGGTTCAAATATTGTTTAGCACTTTAGCTTTAGCTGCCATTTGTTTGAAACTGTTCATGCTGTATTTTGCGGTAATTGTGTCTTGAACCTGGGTTTATTTGTGCCTGGCAGCCTCTTAATTTGATTTTTGAAGAATTAAACACGACACCTAGTGGCAGATTTGCTTGACATGTAATTGGAAGTTTCACGGTCTTTGCTTGGACCCCATTATCCACTGTTATAAAGTTTCATGGTCTCTCCTTGGTGCCCATTATCCAATTTTATATGCTGAAGAGGGGGTCTGAACATGGATCTGGATGGGAGATATCTTGCCCTATGTTTGACTTAATTTATTTTACTGAAAGTAGGATTCAAATTTATTTTCTGGTAGCATTGGTTTTTCATTTCTTGCTTGATCTTCTTTTGTCTGTAACTTTTGGTGGCTATTTTTTAGTGGAGATGAAACTCAGTTTCTTCATTGAATTTGGTTGTTAGTGTTGGTTTTGTGGAGAAAGTTGTGTTCTGATTCTATTTGGAGATGATTTTGGACCATTGGGAGAGTACTTATGTCTTCTTGCATTTGGTTCCTTTTGTCTTTTTTGTTAAATTTGATGGAATGAAATTCAAACCTGGGCATTTTAATCCTGGTACTTGTAGCTATCTCTTAGCTATTGCAATTTAATTATGCTGTAATGGGGGCTCGAACCTTGATTTGGTAGCAAAGTCAATACATGTTTTGATTGAATAGGGGATCGAACTTGAATTCCATGGAGCTGGTTTTCTTTTTGACGTAACTAAGTTATTAACCTTTCCAGGCCACGACTTCTCTTGCAAATTTGAGAATTAGTACTGAACTTGAAATTAGGCCGAATTATGAGCAATTTTTTAGAATTGGGCCGAAAAGATGGGGCCTCTTCAGTTGTTTTGGAGTAAAAATATAGACATGCTTCTTGGCTAATTTTAAATTGTGGCGGGGCATGGTCAAACCTCAAATTTTGTTGGACATCTTGGTGGTCAAAATTGGGCATCTAGGATTTTAATTGCTGGAACTTATTTAATTTGTAATTATTGGAAACTTTCTTGGCTTTCATTTAGGGGTCTTGGTAGCAATTCTTTCTATTTTATGGCAATGTAAGGGGAGTAAGTATTTCCTTGTTTTATTTGCTCAAACATCATCATCATGTAACTCGTTTTGGTATCTAACATATCCTGAACCTATTCCAAGTAATTCTTGGTTCTTGTTTGTATTTAGACCTTTTGTTTGATAATGTGCATATAATTTCAGGTCAACTCGAACTTGACCTGATTTTCATTGGATCAGGTCATGATTGGACACTTTCAGGTTGTCATCGGGTTGGGTTGGATTTGGGTTGAGGAAAATAATGTTATATGCTCATTCTAACTCGACACGAACCCATACAAATTGCCACCCCTATGAGACACTGATAATAAGAGAAGCATCTAGGTATTGAAAATAGAGGAAATAAGATCAACATCTCATTATCTTTGGCCAGGTTTCATGAAGGAAGAAATAGCTCTTCCAGAATCTTGAGAGTTCAATTTTGATGAGATAACGAGTTATTACAATCAGGAAGCCAAGGGTCTTTTGATGCAAAAATACTATTCCCATTTCCAACCTTAAAAACACATCTTCTTTTGATGAAAGATTAAGTTGAAAACACACTCGCCAAATGTAACTTGGATTATGACCTAGCTTAGCTTCAAGAAAGGACTTGTTAGCAAAATATTTAATTTCGAAGACCCAAGAAACAAGTGCATCTAACTTCAATAACAGTCGCCAACCTTGTTTCCCTAAAAGAGACAAGTTGAATTTATGTAGCCTTTTAAAACCAATGCCTCCTACCTTTTCTGGGTCATAAAATCTTTCCCACCTCATCCATTAATTCCCCTTGATTCTCCTATCCCAATTTTGCTGTTTCCCCACCAATAAGCATTCATAAGCCGTTCGATTTCAATACATAATTCTTTTGGTATGAGGAACACACCTATTATATAATTTGGAATGCATTGACCAACACTTTTGAGGATGACTTCTTTACCTAATCTGGAGAGGAATTTTTGTTCCACTCTTGAAGCTTGTGCCAAATACACTCCTTCACAAACTTGACGACTTCTCTCTTATTTCTCCTAATCAAAGATGGCAAATTGAGGTACTTACAATGTCAATCATAAAAGCCTACATTTAAGCTGCTGCTTATTTGGTTCCTCATGTTTTCTTCTATATTGGGGCTAGAAAAACATAGAGGATTTTTGGAAATTGATTAGCTATCCGAGCCTTTTCATATACACTTAGACGTTCCTTAATAGCGTATACTCTTGCGCATTACTCGAAAAATAACATGCTATCGTCTACAAAAAACAAGTGTGAAAAAGATGGAGCATCCTTCGCAATTTTATAGCCATGAATTTTTCTTTACTACTCCTATTTTCTAAGGATTGATGAAAGCCCCTCCACCCATACGATAAATAAATACGGGGAAAATGGAGCCCCTTACCAAAGACTTCTTTCTGCTATAATTAGACCAATCTCATAATCCTCATGAGCAATGGTGTACTTAACAAATTCCACGCACATCAAAACAATCTTAATAAACTTTTGTTCAAATCCCAAATGTTTCATAATATTATTCAGAAAACTCCACTATATTCAATTGGAAGCCTTACTCATATCAATTTTTAATGCAACCGCACCAACCTCTCCTTGTGTTTTCCATCTTAACTAATGCGTAACTTCAAAGGCTATCATCACGTTATCCAAAATAAGCCAACGAGGAACAAATATGCTATGCATTTATGAGATTATAGATGGGATCACTCTTTTGAGGCGGTTAGCAATAACTTTAGCAACAATTTTGTACAAAATATTGCAGAGTGCAATAGGCGTATGGTTAGTGATTACCTCCACCTTTTTTTTCTTTGGGATCAAAGTTAAGATAGTGTTATTTAGACCCGCCAGCAGTTGTCCATTCTTCAACATGGAAAGACATGCCTTAGTAACAACCTTCCCTATGATATGCCAAAATGTCTGGTAAAATACAGGATTAAACCTATCTGGTTCGGTGCTCTATCTAGATGTACAAAAAATATAGCCATCTTAACCTCGTTTGGGCTGAACTCTCTTAATAGTTCTTCATTCTGTTCATCAGAGATTTTCTTTCCAACATAATCAAGAATGGAGAAATCATTATTAACTTGAGCCGTAAATAAAGTAGTATAATAATCAAAGATAATCAAATCCAGACCACCCATCTAGTTACGCCAAATGCTTTAAGAGTCCTTCAGTCGAGTGATGCTATTCTGTTTCTGTCGAGCTTAGGCTTTAGCATGGAAAATTTTTGAATTAGAGTCTCCCTCATAAAGCCAATATTACTTTGCTCTTTGTTTCCAGAAATGTTCCTGCTGTTGCAAAATTAAGAGATACTCCTTTTGAACTGCATTATATTCTGTTATAGAAGTAAGATCAGATTTTGGCTTAAGGCTGTGTAGCTATGCTTTGTAATCTTTATAGCCTTTCTTTAAATTACCTGATGTATTTTTGGCCCTAAGTCGATAAATCACTGCGACACTTGGCCAACCTATCTTGAATAGAAATTTCCCTGCTAGAAGACCAATTGTGTGAAATTAGTTCATTACATTTACTCTCTCTAAGCTAGCATTTTCAAATATGATTCTACGCCTTCCTTTGGTAAAATATTGATGCTCTAGTTGTAAAAATAGAGGGTTGTGGTCTGAGCAAGTGTCAATAATGTTAAAAAAACTTTGCATCCTTGAACAAACTAATCCAAGACATGGAGACCAAAACTTGATCCAACTTTTCTTCCACCCAATTTGAAGTGTTTCGGCCTCTTTCCCAAGTGAATTGATGCCTATTCAGCCCTAAGTCTTGTAAACCACAGTAATCAACTGTTTCTCTAAAACCTTTGCAGAGCCAAAAAGGATGAGGACACTTACCCTTTTTCCTAGACAAGTAAAGTAAGTTGTTAAAGTCTCCAAGATAGCATTGCGGGAGCTCAGATTGGTTTTTGAGGCTTCGCATTAATGCACGCTGGCGGGAATGCTCCGGGAATCGGTAAAAACTCATCAATTGCCAAGTTTCCTTCCCCTCAACACTTACTGCCACATTGATGTGACTATTAGAATAACCAATTAAGGTTGTCATTTCCTTTTCCTACTAGAGTAATGCATGACCACCACCATTTATGCTGTTGGCCACAGTGAATAAGTCTTCAAACTCAATTTCACTTCGTAATTTTTCAAGTTTTTCTCTTCCAACCATAGTTTCCATCGAAAAAAATAAGTTTGGGCCACTTAGATTTAATTAAGTCTTTCAGAACTTGAATTGTCTATAGGTTCCCAAGCCCACAACAATTCCAACTTATGGAACTCATAATTCTTGGCAAGCTTGGGAACCAAAGCTCGACAATAAGTTTTTTTCTTTTTGCCCAATATCTATCCATCCTCCTCTATTGATTTTGGGCTAAGTTCGACTTCCATTTTTAGGCCCAACATCAGTTTTTCCTCATTTTGGGTTAGAGATAATTAAAGAGTGGAAAGATCCACTTTCCCTTCTACTTTTTGTTCCAGCAAGGAAAGACTCCCCATCATTACAATTTACCCATTAATTGTACTAGATATATTAATTCTCATATTCTTTGCTTTATTTTGTGCCGTGGTAAATTAATTTCCTTCCACGTTCATACTTTCCTTATTTGCCTAATTTTTCACCCTGTCTTTCTCCGGCATAGAGTACAAGAGCCTTCTTTTTCCAATTCCCGATTGCTAACAACGAGTAGGAGCACGCAACCAACTTTCATACGCAAACTAAATGGAACTTCGATCACATTCATATAAATTTGAGCAAAATTTCTTCGAATGACCCAATATACCACAGTAAAAACAGAAAGGTGGACACTCATACTTAAAATTAACCTAGAACCATTGTCCTTCTTGCTTTTTAAGCTTCATTCTTCATTTAATCAATAATCTAACATCCAGAGAGACTCTAATCTTCATGAATAACTTCCACACCCTGCTAAAATTATTTTGATCCGACTCTAGATAAGTACCAATATAGTCTCCAATGCTCTTACAAATTCTTTGTGAAGAAATCCAAATAGAAGATCATATATTTGAACCCAAATATTAACATGGGTGAAAACCACATTCTGGGATTGTTCTCCTATTTTAACTTGTTTCAATAATAGCAATTGTTGATCAAATGTCCATGGGTCTCCTGCAAGAATGCGCTGCATATCCAATTCATGAAATAATTAGAATAGATAAGTGGTTTGATTCAGTTCTTTTATGCATATGCCTTTGATCGGGTGCCACACTGCTGCTATCGTATTCTTAAATCCTACAAAGTTCACATGTTTATTTGTCAGAAGTCTGCCTACCATGCAAAACTTTGGTTTATTGGGAGTTTCATCCTCTTCTTTCCCTTCCACAATAATATTGCCCTCCTCATCTTCCAACAAAATCCTTGCGCAATTGTCAATCAATGATGGTTCCATTTTGCAAATATTTGTGACACACCTTCAAATAAGCACACTAGGAGAAATTCAAACTTACCTATAGGAAATTAAGGATAAGAAGAAGAAAACAAAACAATAGAGACTTGTTACCAAGACAAGAAGAAACTGACTCTCACTAAGGATAGAATCATTTAATTGAGTAGTTACTATTGTTTATCAGGTTTTTTTCAAAACAACAAAGACTTGTTACCGAGACAAGAAGAAATAGACTCTCACTAAGGAGAGAATCATTTAATTGAGTAGTTACTGTTGTTTATCAAGTTTTTTGTTGAGAGAAAAGACGAAAGAAACTAGATTCTGTCCAGTTACTTTTAGCTCCATAGTTATCTTTTTAATTTTTTAATTATGTATTGTTCTTCTTACAAGACTCAAGTTTACCTGCCACATGATTGAAGAGTCCATAAGATTTAAACTTAGTTCTCAGTTTCTATTTAAACTTTATATGTTTAAGAATAACTCCTATTAAGGTTTTTTTTTTAAAAAAAAATTGTTTAATATATTTTTCGTATATGAAAATCCAACAATATGATATAGATTCTTAAAGATTGCTTTAGGGTTTAAATTAGGGTTTCTAGGTCTTTTTTGAATATTATACATCTAATACTACATATCTTATTAATTTCTTTTGCAAAATACACATTATTTTCTCGCACAATGAAAAAAAAGAAAAAAAGAGCATGTATGATCTGATCCAAGTATTGGAGTCTCGAGTTTGGGTTTGGGTGGCTAAGGGCTTGTTTGGTTATTTTTTTCAAAATATTTTCCAATTCTCAAAATAACATCAAACAAGCAACTTTATTCCTAGTTACACTCCTAAAACACATTTTTTCTGCTCAAAATACCTCCAAAAGCCAAATAAATAAATAAATAAATAAAATGGCAAACTACTCTCTCCTTTTCTCACTTTACCTTTGACATCACTCATTCATTCCTCACTATCTCAATTCACTTCTCTCATTCATATACATACATATACATATACACATGTTTATATATATATTTACATATATGAAAACATTAAAATTTTACTAATTAAAAAAAAATTGTTCCTTTTTTGCATTTAGTTATGTATTTAACCAAAAAAAATTAAAGATAGTGTGATATTTTTTAAATAAGCTAAAACATTCAATGAAATATTAATCAAATAAATTAACATAATCATCCGATAATACTTAAAAATATGATTTTATCTATTTTTTTATTTTTGAATAAAATATATTATTTACAAATAATTAGTTTGTAATTAAATGTATTATTTATTAATTACAAAGTAAATATGTTAAGTATATATAGTTATTTTATCTAATAGTTGATTATTTTTTATTATTTTATTTATCTTTTATTTATAAATTTAATTTTTATTTAATAACTTTTATACTAATTATTATAGACTTATATTTAATTTTTTATTTAATAGTATTTATATTAATTATTTCTGATTTATATTAAATTATTTATTTAAACAATAAATATAATAATAATTATAGATTTATTAAAGGGTAAAATTCATTTTGACCCCCCGTACTATGGGGTATGTATCAAATACCCCCCTGTACTATCAAAACCTTCAAATACCCCCTTCAAGTGTTGTCAAATAGCCCCCTCAAATTCATTTGTTGTCAGTAAAATAACTGACGATGTCAAAACTCTATAGTAAATTACTGATTTAACTTCAGAAAATAACTTACGTGGTATTTTTTTACAAAGTAATAATAAATTATAAGTGAAATATAACAAAACCTACATATTATTATACATTTTTTAAATCCCAAAACAACTGCAGATTTGAAATTTTTTAGATAAACAGTTATGAAATAGAAATACGTTTAATGGTCCCATGTATTTTTTTTGCACAAGCAACCTCTGTTTTATTGGTCCCACATGTTCTATATTAAAATGGAGTTGTTTAATATTCTTTTTAAAAAAATAATTTAATAGTTTTGTTGGATTATGAGTTAGATGATGCTTTAAGTCCTAAAATGAAAGTAACAAAATTAAAATAAGAAACTTGAGCATTATATAGTAAATCACAAGGAAATTTTGGACATAAAATATTTCAATGATCATATGTATAAAGAGAAGATAGTTTTAGTGCTACATCAGCCAAACAACAATTACTTTTCTAACGACAAAGAAGTTTGAGTGGGGTATTTAAAGATTTTGGTAGTATGGGTGCCAAGGATAAATTTATTTACACAGAAAAAAAAAAGTCACGTATCCTAAATTTTTATGCTATTTAGTTATTTTTTAGGTTAAATCAATAATTTACTGTAGAATTTTGACACCGTCAATTATTTTACTAACGGTAGATGACTTTGAGGAGGGTATTTGAATATTTTTGGTAGTGCAGGGGGGGTATTTGACATCCTTGAGGGGGGTATTTGATACATACCCCATAGTAGAGGGGGGTAAAATGAATTTAACCCTTTTACTAACAACAAATGAATTTGAGGGGGTATTTGAAGATTTTTGATAGTATAGGGGGTATTTGAAGATTTTTGGTAGTATAGGGGTATTTGAAGATTTTCGATAGTGCAGGGGGGTATTTGACAACACTTGAAGGGGGTATTTGAAGGTTTTGATAGTATAGGGAGGTATTTGATACATACCCCATAGTACAGGGGGTCAAAATGAATTTTACCCTTTATTAAAATACAATTAACATTTTCATTAACTGGTATATTTTCTAATAAATATATTATTAATTAAAGTCTAAGTAAAATATTATTTAAATTAGTACATATATTAATGATTACATGCTAGTTAAAATATCAATATTATTTCAAATTAATATAATTATAGATTTATTAAAATACAATTAATGTTTTTGTTAACTCATATATTTCTAATAAATATGTTACTAATTAAAGTCTAATTAAAATATTATTTAAATTAGTAAATATTATTAATAATTACACACTAATTAAAATATTATCAATATTATTTCAATTATTACTTAATTAATTACTATTAATTTTATTAATTATTAGAAATTTTAAAAAATTATTTAATTAACAATGCATAATAATACATTTAACAATTTTCTTTCGCTTAACTATCATTAAATACAATTTTATAATTAAATATTATTATTTTAATTTCTTTTTCTTTAACTTATTTTATCAAATTATTATTCATATAATTTTCTTACTTATAAAATATTTTTAAATAAATTTAAAATTAAATTAATTACACACCATTTCCCCATTATCATATATCAATATTACAAATATATACATACATCGACCATTCATATATATACATACATACATATATATATATATTAAATTTATAAATATAATTTTACCCTATAAACTCAACAAAAAAATAACTAATTTTACATCTACACTAAAATTTGTCTCCTACAAAACAATTCAAAACAAACCATTTTATTCTCCATATTTTTTCAAAATAAAATTAAACTGTTGGCACATTCCCCAAATTTAACTTCGACAGCAGACTTTCCCAAAATATTTTTCAAAGAACACCCAAAACATAACCAAACAAAGCCTAAGCTTTCGGCCTCTATTCGTGCAAGTAGTTGGATTTTAAGACCTAGTTACCATAATACATATTGAAATAGCTTCAACAAAAATTCTTATACTTAAATTAGAATTGGATTTATACAATAATTGAGATTAAATAGTAATGAATAAACTTTTAAAATGGCATACTTTACTATTTTAAAAAGTGATTTTTTTTATAATTAATTTCATGCATCTGTATCATATAAAGCCACATGTCAATAATATATTAGTTAGATGCTCTGAACTAATAATTATTAAATGAGCCATCGTTCACTTTAAAATTGAATATCTTCGCCAAAAATTCCAAATTTAGGTAAATGGCCTTAGCATACAAAATAGATATTTAATAGAAAATGTTGTAAAATTATTACAAGCTTGAATAATGATTTATTTTTTCCTTGGATGACTCAATGCCAACCTGTGCCGCTCTATCTAATGCATCCAATGATGATGGGTTATAATCAGATGTTAAATAATGTAAAATTCGGCATATTTATATGTCAAAATCAAAAAATTTAATAAGAAAATTTAATTTAAATTGAGAAATAATTTAAGGACATTTTAATGGGTAGAACGAGTCTATCTACGGTGTGGGTGCATAAATAAAATAGTTAAAGTTTATTTTTAATGTATCCTGATGGACACACCCCTATAGAAAAGTTAACTCAAAAATTAAAGCTATGACTTGAACTCCTAACTCTCTAGCGGAGCTACAAATCTTCATTAAAAGAGTAAGTTACGAGATTTTATCCTATAGTTGTATCCTTAAAAAAAAAATGATTCTAGTGAAAAATCATGCCTCGTTAACAAAATTGCATTGCACAACTTAAATAGGAGTGCCTAAAACCAACCAAAACTACTGGAAAAAAAAGAAGCATACAAACTAGCTTTCTGTCTCACTACATTGCACACTTATGCACTATCCATTAAAGAAGAGTTTTAAGTTAGTATAGTTTGCCAGTTCTGTTCTATTGGAGTGCTATCTTAGACTGGAAGAGAACCGTTGTATCTTGAGAGGTTAATTGCCAGGAGCCTTCTAGCACCGTGTGAGGGGCAATATTACCTTAAGGAGACTGTTGGAGCAACAAGCCTCGACTAATACAATTTTTACCTTACATTCAAGTAGGTTTTTTGTTTATTTTCTTTACTCAATAAATACTTAATATGTTTACATAATTTTATATGTGTATATATTTCAATTATATGTTTACACAAAACACAAGCATGCGCGGCAGCTTAATTAAATTTTTCTAACAATCTTAAGGTAATATTATTGTTCCATTTGCTTGTGGTTAATTCAGGTTCTGTTTCAATTAATTTTCTATTTATATATACATATATATATATGCACATAAATTACTGTTAAGTGTTACGTAATGTTCTATCTACTTGTTCAATCTAGGGGACAGTAAGACTATATGATTATGCATATTGTGTTTCATAATTAAAACTAGTTGTTCCAAATTATAACACATGCACGCACTCACTTACAGAGATCTAATGTACACAATTTGATGTTTGATTTGTGTCTTTAGTCCATTGAGCAATCAGTTCAATTTTCTAGATTTAAAACTGAACACCTATAATTAATTAATTCAAAGTATATATGTGTTAATTTATATACACGCATGAAAATACCTTTGTTTCTATTCATAAAGTGCATCAGTAATTAAGGTCTTATAATTAATTTTGCAGTCTTCACCTTGAAGAATTTATATTTTAGTACTTTATGCTGAAATTAATTCTATAAACATATAGACTTATAATATATTTTGTTAAGTTAATATGCGTGCTACAGTGTTTAAATTGGTATGTTGGCTTGAAGATTGAATATTCAGATTATCATAGGAAAAGGTTTCTTGTTCTATTTGGAAAATAGATTTGGTACTTCTTACGGGTTCAAGGTTTATTTTTGTGGTAAATTTGTTTTTAATTTCAAAATTTTCATAATGGCATCAAATAATGAGGCAACCAATATTGCGAGTATTGAGTCCAACATTAACAGAGTTGGTAGTGGAGTTCAAAACACTGTGATTGCTCCTATACCTATTGCAGTGAGACAAGTCAAGAAGTCTGAAAAATTCAACGAGTATGAGGAGATGAATCCTAATGTCACTGAGGTGGTCAAAATACTTGATGAGGTAGGAGATGTGAATTTGTCTGCAATGTTTTCGAGATAAACCTAGCTGAAAATTCCAATCAATGGTGGGTGGACACGGGGCCACTCGACATGTATGTGTTGATAGAAATATGTTTGCAACCTATAAGGAGGTTGAAAATGAAAATTTGTACATGGAAAATTCCTCAAGCTCCAAGGTGCATGAAGTTGGCAAAGTAATATTGAAAATGCCTCCGAAAAAGAGTTAACTCTCAACAATGTGCTTCATGTGCCGGAGGTTAGAAGGAATTTAGTGTCAGGCTAATGTTAAGTTGGAATAGATTTAAAATGGTCTTTGAGTCCAACAAGTTTGTACTTATTAAAAATGGAATAATTGTCGATAATGGTTATTTGTGCGATGGTTTTTTTAATAGTCTTTTAAAGATAAATGTAATGACCATCATACCAAAAAATAGAGTGTTGATTCTAATAATAAAATAAACTCTTCCTACTTGCTTGATTCGTCTAATTTATGGCATCATAGATTAGGACATGTTAATTACAAGTCAATCTCTAAACTTGTAAATATTGGCCTATTACCAAAATTAAATCTTGAGTTAAAATTAAGATGTGAAATTTACATTGAGGCAAAAAATACTAAAATTCCTGTTAAGTCAATTGAGAAAAGCACTGAACCATTAAATTTAATTCACACTGATATGTGTGATTAAAAATGTTGCAATCTAGAGATGGAAAGAAATATTTTATAATCTTTATTTATGATTGCACTAAGTATTGCTATGTTTATTTACTTTCAAGTAAAGATAAGGCTTTGGAAGTATTTAAACAATATCAAAATGAGGTTGAGAATCAACTTACGAGGAAAATAAAAACTCTTTGAAGTGATAGAGAAGGGGAATATGTTCACCCATTTTGAAGAGTTTTGTGCAAAATATGGAATAATTCATGAAGTGACGACTCCATATGCATCTTAATCAAATAACATTGCAGAGCATAAAAATAGAATGTTGAAAGAAATGATGAATGCTTTGTTAATAAATGCAGAAGAACCTCAAAATATGTTGGGAAAAGCAGTGTTATCTACAAACCGCATACTTAATAAGTTACCTCATAAGAAACTAGAAAAGACACCTTATGAAGTTTGGAAAGGTTGTCCACCTTCCTACCAATATCTTCGAATGTGGGGGTGTCTAGCTAAGGTAGGAGTTCCACCTCCTAAAATGGTCAAGATAGGACCTAAAACAGTTGATGGAATCTTTATTGGGTATGTGCAATATAGTGCAGCATACATATTCCTTCTACATAAATATGATATAGATGACATTCATGTTAATACTATTATCGAGTCGAGGAATGCAAGTTTCCTTGAGGATGTCTTTCCTTGGAAAAAGGAAGAAGGATAAATCTCAACTAAAAGACCTTGAGAAGTTCAAGAATCGGACAATGAGGAAAATGAACTTAGACGTAGCAAGAGGACTAGAATAGCTAAGTCATTTGGACCTGATTTGACTTACGTTCTAGAAAATGAACTACAAAAATTCACTGAGGCTATGACAACGCCAGAGGCTCTATTATGGAGAGAGGTAATAAAAAGTAAAATTGAGTCGATCATGCAAACCACACATAGGAATTGGTGGATCTTCCTTCCGGAAATAAACCCTTAGGGTGTGAATGGATTTTCAAAAGAAAGATGAAGGCTAATGGTACTATAGATAAGTACAAGGCGAGGTTAGTAGTCAAAGGATATAGACAAAGAAGAAGGTCTTTATTACTTTGACACTTACTTACCAATGACAAGAATAACATCCATTAGGTTATTAATTGCATTTGCAGCTGTCAATGATCTCAAGATTCATCAAATGGAAGTTAAAACAGCTTTCCTAAATGATAACCTAGATGAGAAAATTTATATTTAACAACTAGAAGGGTTTGTGGTTCCAAAAAAGTAGAAAAAGGTGTGTAAGTTAGTGAAGTCATTATAAGGCTAAAAACAAGCACCTAAACAATGGTATGTAAAATTTGATAAAGTCATGCTTGCAAATGGCTTTAGGATCAACGGGTGCGATAAATGTGTGTATGTCAAGGGCACCGCTTTTGAGTATGTCATTGTGTATTTATATGTTGATGATATGCTAATTATGAGAAGTAATGATGACATAATCTGAGAGACGAAAAAGTTGTTGAGTAGCAATTTTGACATGAAAGATATGGGAGTAGCGGATGTGATCCTGGGAATAAAAATTATAAAAACATTCCATGGGTTGGTGTTGACATAATCTCACTATATAGAGAAAGTGTTACAAAAGTTCTTAAGACAGGAACATGGACATACGAAAACTCCCATAGATGCAAATCAACAACTTACCAAAAATAAAGATAAGACAAAGGCTCAATTAGAGTATGCACACATAATTGGGAGCCTTGTGTGCATCATGAATTGTACAAGACCCAATATAGCATATGTTGTTGGCAAGCTAAGTAGATTTACTAGCAACCCGGGTCAAAAGCATTGGACTGCACTAATTAGAGTTTTAAGGTACTTGAAATATACCTTAAGTTATAGGTTGCATTATAAAGATATCCGGCTGTAATAGAAGGTTACAGTGATGCTAATTGGATATCAGACTTCAGTGAAACTAAGTCCACAAGTGGATATGTTTTCACCTTAGGAGAAGGGACTATCTCATGGAAATCCTCAAAACAAACCTGCATAGCTAGGTCAACTATGGAATATAAGTTTATAGCACTGGACAAGGCGGGTGAGAAAGCAGAATAGCTACATAGTTTCTTGGAAGATATCCTTAATTGGCCTAAACCTATGCCTGCAATTTGCATTCATTATGATAGTCAATTGGCAATTAGTAGGGCATAAAGTAGTATGCACAACGGTAAGTCTAGACATACACATCGTAGACATAATATCGTTAGGCAATTGCTCTCTAATGGAGCTATCTATATTGATTATATAAAATCAAAAGAGAACATTGCAGATCCGCTAACCAAAAGCATAAATAGAGAGCATGTTGAAAATTTATCAAGGGAAATAGGACTTAAGCCTATAAAATAAATAAGACACTACAATGGGAACCTTACCTATGTGACTGGAGATCCCAAGAAATAGGTTCAAAGGGAAAAACAAGTTATTGTGGCTCGATATGGATACACTGTGGGGGTCCAATCTCCATCATATTCCTATGATAAGTAGACAGTGCCACCTGCAAAATATTAAGGTTAAGCTTTGCTTTTAATGGCTTTTATACCTTGAATATTCAAGTGGAGGTGTAGCAGGAACCTCTTAATAAGAAGCTACCTATGTGAGTAAGGACTGGTCTAGTCCTATGAGAATCTTACGACTGAATTCTCAGAGAATATTCATGAATCCCGAGAATTGTTTGAGGCCAAAATGAACACAACAGTAAGAACTTAAACTAACTATTTGGCAGAGTTGTCTGAAGTTCTATTATCTTGGTGTATACAAAAAGTCGAATAGTTTAAGATATCGCGTTCACTAGTTGGCGAGTACATTCGATAGTTTTCACTAATGAAGGTTCAAAGCCACAAGCTACCTATCTCGATGCAACTTCACTCGAGCTGGAACTCTTTCGTGTGTGTTTGTATCTATATGCATAGTTAGCCAGATAATTTTCTTATTCATGTAGGGGATTGTAAAATTCGGCATATTTGTATGCCAAAATCAAATAATTTAATAAGAAAATTGAGTTTAAATTGAGAAATAATTTAAGGACATTTTAGCGGGTGGAACGAGTTTATCCACGTTGGAAAAAAGGGTGCGGGTGTGTCAATAAAATAGTTAAAGTGTATTTTTAATGTATCCCAATGGACACAGCCCTATAGAAAAGTTAACTCAAAAGTTAAAGCTATGACTTGAACTCCTAACTCTCTAGTGGAGCTGTAACTCTTCATTACAAGAGTAAGTTACGAGATTTTATCCTATAGATGTGTCCTTAAAAAAAATGAATTATGATTCTAGTGAAAAATCATGTTTCGTCAACAAAATTACAATGCACAACTATAAATAGAAGTGCATAGAATCAACCAAAACTACTGAAAAAAAGAAACATACATACTAACATTTTGTCTCACTACACTGCAAACTTATGCACTGTCCATTAAAGAAGAGTTCCAAGTTAGTATAGTTCGCTAGGTACGTTCTATTGGAGTGTTACCTTAGATCGGAGGAGAGCCGTTGTATCTTGGGAGGTTACTTGCCAAGAGCCTTCTAGCACAGTGTGAGGGGCAATATTACCTTAAGGAGACTGTTGGAGTAACATGCCTCGGCTAATACAATTTTTGCCTTGCATTCAAGTTGGTTTTTTGTTTATTTTCTTTACTCAATAAATACTTAATATGTTTACATAATTTTATATGCGTATATATTTCAATTATATGTTTACACAAAACACAAGCATGCCCGACAACTTAATTAAATTTTTCTAACAATCTTAAGGTAATATTATTGTTCCATTTGCTTGTGGTTAATTCAGATTCTGTTTCAATTAATTTTCTATTTAGATACACACACACACACACACACACACACATATATATATATATATGCACATAAAATAATGTTCTATCTACTTGTTCAATCTAGGGGACAGTAAGACTATATGATTATGCATATTGTGTTTCATAATTAAAAATAGTTGTTCCAAATTATAATACATGCACGCACTCACTTACAAAGATCTAATGTACACAATTTGATGTTTGATTTGTGTCTTTAGTCCATTGAGCAATCAATTCAATTTTCTAGATTTAAAACTGAGCACCTATGATTAATTAATTCAAAGTATATATGTGTTAATTTATATACACGCATGAAAGTACCTTTGTTTCTATTCATAAAGTGCATCAGTAATTAAGGTCTTATAATTAATTTTGCAGTCTTCACCTTGAAGAATTTATATTTTAGTACTTTATGCTGAAATTAATTCTGTAAGCATATAGACTTATAATATATTTAGTTAAGTTAATATGCGTGCTACAGTGTTTAAATTGGTATGTTGGCTTGAAGATTGAATATTCAAATTATCATAGGAAAAGGTTTCTTGTTCTATTTGGAAAATAGACTTGGTACTTCTTACAGGTTCTAGGTTTATTTTTGTGGTAAATTTGTTTTTAATTTCAAAATTTTCATAATGGCATCAAATAATGAGGCAACCAATGTTGCGAGTATTGAGTCCAACGTTAATAACGTTGATAGTGGAGTTCGGACCACTGTGATTGCTTTGTTAATAAATGCAGGAGCACCCCAAAATATGTTGGGAAAAGCAATGTTAACAACAAACCACATACTTAATAAGTTATCTTATAAGAAACTAGAAAAGACACCTTATGAAGTTTGGAAAGGTTGTCCACCTTCCTACCAATATCTTCGAGAGTAGGGGTGTCTAGCTAAGGTAGGAGTTCCACCTCCTAAAATGGTCAAGATAGGACCTAAAACAGTTGATGGAATCTTTATTGGGTATGCACAACATAGTGCAGTATACAGATTCTTTATACATAAATTTGATATAGATGACATTCATGTCAATACTATTATCGAGTCGAGAAATGCAAGTTTCCTTGAGGATGTCTTTAATTGGAAAAAGGAATAAGTATAAATCTCAATTAAAAGACCTGAAGAGGTTCAAGAATCGAATAAGGAGGAAAATGAACTTCGATGTAGCAAGAGGACTAGAATACCTAAGTCATTTGGACCTAATTAATTTACTTATATGCTAGAAAATGAACTACAAACATTCACTGAGGCTGTGACAATGACAGAGGCTCCTGTATGGAGAGAGGCAATAAAAAGCAAAATTAAGTCCATCATGCAAAACCACAAGTAGGAATTGGTGGATCTTCCTTCTGGAAATAAACCCTTAGGGTGTAAATGAATTTTCAAAAGGAAGATGAAGGCTGATGGTACTATAGATAAGTACAAGGTGAGATTAGTAGTCAAAGGATATAGACAAAAAAAGGTTTTTATTACTTTAACACTTACCAGTGACAAGAATAACATCCATTAGGTTATTAATTGCATTTGCAGCCATCAATGATCTCGAGATTCATCAAATGGAAGTTAAAACAGCTTTCAAAAAATTTATATAGAACAACTAGAAGGGTTTGTAGTTCCAAAAAAGAGAAAAAGATGTGCAAGTTAGTGAAGTTATTATATGGCTAAAAACAAACACCTAAATAATGGCACGTAAAATTTGATCAAGTCATACTTGCAAATGGCTTTAGGATCATTGAGTTCGATAAATGTGAGTATGTCAAGGGCACCACTTTTGAGTATGTCATTGTGTGTTTATATGTAGATGGCATTCTAATTATGGGAAGCAATGATGACATAATCAAAGAGACGAAAAAGTTGTTGAGTAGCAATTTTGACATGAAAGATATGGGAGTAGCAGATGTGATCCTCGAAATAAAAATTATAAAAACATTCCATGGGTTGGTGTTGACATAATCTCACTATACAGAAAAAGTGTTACAAAAGTTCTTAAGACAAGAACATGGACATGCGAAAACCCCCATAGATGCAAATCAACAGCTTACCAAAAATAAAGGTGAGGCAAAGGCTCAATTAGAGTATGCACTCATAATTGGGAGCCTCGTGTGCATCATGAATTGTACAAGACCTGATATAGCATATGTTTTTGGAAAGCTAAGAAGATTTACTGGCAACTCAGGTCAAAAGCATTAGACTGCACTAATTAGAGTCTTAAGGTACATGAAATATACCTTAAGTTATAAGTTGTATTATACAAGATATCTAGTTGTAATAGAAGGTTACAGAGATGCTAATTGGATATCAGATTTCAGTGAAACTAAGTCTACGAGTGGATATGTTTTCACCTTAGGATGAAGGACTATCTCGTGGAAAATCCTCCAAACAAACATGCATAGCTAGGTCAACTATGGAATATGAGTTTATAGCACTGGACAAGGCAGGTGAGGAAGCAGAATGGCTACGCAATTTCTTGGAAGATATCCCTAATTGGCCATACCTATGCCTGCAATTTGCATTCATTATGATAGTTAATTGGCAATTAGTGGGGCACAAAGTAATATGCACAATGGTAAATATAGACATACACGTTATAGACATAATACCGTTAGGCAACTGCTCTCTGATGGAGTTATCTCTATTGATTATATAAGATCCAAAAAGAACATTGCAGATCCGCTAACCAAAGACTTAAATAGAGAGTATGTTGAAAAATTATCGAGGGAAATAGGACTTAAGCCTATAAAATAAATGAGATACTAAAATTGAAACCCTACCTATGTGACTAGAGATCCCAAGAAATAGGTTCAAAGGGAAAAACAAGTTGTTGTGGCTCGACGTGGATGCACTATGGGGGTCTAACCTCCATCATATTCCTATGATAAGTAGACGATGCCACCTGAAAAATGTTAAGGTTAAGCTTTGCTTTTAATAGCTCTTATACCTTGAATATTCAAGTGGAGGTGTAGCAGGATCTCTTACTAAGAAGCTACCTATGTGAGTAGGGACTAGTCCGGTCCTATGAGAATCTTACGACTGAATTCTCAGAGAGTACTCATGAATCCCAAGAATTGTTCAGGGCCAAAATGAACACAACGGTAAGAACTTAAACTGACTATTTGGTGTAGTTGTGTGAAGTTCAATTATCTTGGTGTACACAAAAATCCGAACAGTTCAAGATATCGCGTTCACTAGTTGGCGAGTACATCCGATAGTTCTCACTAAGGAAGGTTCAAAGCCACAAGTTGCCTATCTCGATGCAGCTTCACTCAAGCTGGAACTCTTTCGTGTGTGTCTGTATTCATATGCATAGTTGGCCAGATAATTTTCTTATTCATGTGGGGGATTGTAAAATTCGGCATATTTATATGCCAAAAGTAAATAATTGAATAAGAAAATTAAGTTTAAATTGAGAAATAATTTAAGGACATTTTAGTGGGTAGAACGAATTTATCTACATTGGAAAAAAATGGTGTGGGTGTGTAAATAAAATAGTTAAATTTTATTTCTAATGTATCTCGATGGACGTGCCCCTATAGAAAAGTTAAGTCAAAAGCTAAAGCTATGACTTGAGCTCCTAACTCTTTAGTGGAGTAGTAACTCTTTATAAAAAGAGTAAGTTACGGGATTTTATCCTATAGTTGTGTCCTTAAAAGAAAGGACTATGACTTTAGTGAAGAAGCATTTCTCGTCAACAAAATTGCAATGCACAACTATAAATAGGGGTGCCTAGAACCAACCCAAACTACTGAAAAAAAGAAGCATACATATTAGCATAGCATTTTGTCTCAATACATTGCACACTTATATATTGTCCATTAAAGAAGAGTTCCAAGTTAGTATAGTTCTCTAGTTCCATTCTATCGGAGTGCTACCTTAGACCGGATGAGAGCCGTTGTATCTTGAGAGGTTAATTGCCAAGAGCCTTCTACTAATACAATTTTTGCCTTGCATTCAAGTAGGTTTTTTGTTTATTTTCTTTACTCAATAAATACTTAATATGTTTACATAATTTTATATGTGTATATATTTCAATTATATGTTTACCCAAAATACAAGCATACGCGACAGCTTAATTATAATTTTCTAACAAGTAATAGAGAAAGTGAAAACGAGAGAGGTTGGTAATTCCATTATCAATAGTATGGAAAAATCAATTGAAATCATTGTTATTTGCCTTGGGGATTAATTCCATTAAAAAAAGAAAAAGAAAAACAAAAGGAAAAGGAAATTAATAGAAGGGGGCAAAAGAGATGATTAAAAAATATATTTTTATATGCCATAGGTTTATGAAATAAGTTTATTAAAAATTAAAAATTCAATCTTTCAAAATTTTCCTGGATTCATGACTCGTTCCATCGCGGGCTTAAGATTCAATGAGTTAGACTAGTTTATAAGTTTTAAAAATATTAAAAAATATTTTTTAAAAATAATATCATTAACTTTTTAAATATATAATAATAATAATAATAATAATTTATTATTATTATTATTATTATTATTATTATTATTATTATTATTATTATTTATATTTGGACATTTTAACTTTTCAACAAAATATTTTTAAATATTTTAATTGGAATATATATTTTATAAATACATCGATAGTACATATACACACATAATGACTTAATGGATTAAATCTAATCGAAAATGTAAAACCCAAGATTTGCCTCATAATATTGTCTTAAAGTAACATGTAAAAAAATATTTGTGATCAAATATTTTATTTTAATAATTTTTTATAAAAAGATATTTGGTCATTCCAAATACTTTTATCTCATTCTTATCAATGAGTGTTAATCATCAATAATGAGGTTGGAATTAAATAAGGAATGATGATTCCACTTCTTATACATATAAACCATCAGATAATTTATATTAACATCGTGTTTTGGTATGCATAAAGAATGAGAATGGATAGGAATAGCTATTCCTTATTTAATTTTAATTTCATGATTGGTAATCATTAATGATTGTTATAAATAGAATGAAACTTTTTAAATAACCAAATTATTCTTTTTATAAAAAATTATTAAAATAAAAATATTTATTCATTAATTTTTTTTTATATATATTGTGTTAAAAGTTCATTGTAGGTAAGTTTGTAATAATATAGTTTTAATATCACTTTTAATATTATTTGAATTACAGCAATAAACCTCTCTCTCTCTCTCTCTCTATATATATATATATATATATTGAATTTTATCGACTATATTACATACATTAATTAAAAAAAATATAGCCATAATTTCTTTTTGAAATTACAACTTTTATCATTACAAATTAACAATTGTTTTTTAATTTTTTGATAAAATATAATTAAAAAATTATAAACTATCGTATAACTAGAGTGTTTAAGTTTTTATGATAAGCAAAAAAATCTTTATTATACTTTTTTTTTTTTAAAAAAATATTTTAAAGAGTCCTCAATAGAATCCATTATGTATTATATTTATTTAGTTTTTTAATCATTTGCAGAGGCTGGATGTAAAGTAACTTCTTAAATATTATATATATATATATATATATTTCATTAGGCGTCGACCAAATCAATGCTTCTAATTTTTTTAGGTGTATATTTATACTTATTATTTTTTATGTTTTTATTCGTATAATAATTTATTGTGTTTCAATTAATTTTTGTAATGTTACTCTAAATATATATATATATTAGAAAATATATAATTAAATAAAAATATGTATCAATTTAATAAGTTGGACTATAATATTAAACTTTTGTAAAATGATTTTTAAAAGAAATATCAAACTCTTTTTGTTAAACTTTGGAAGGTAGTTTTGTTAAATATATATATATATATATATAAAACTTTATTCCCCGATGAATGGAGAGGAAATACAAAATGATTAAGCTCATATTTTTAAAAATAAAAGTTTATATGAGAATGGGATTCTCATTAATCCTACGAGAATGAGGATTATTATGAGATTCTCATATAAATTTATTAATAAATTTGAAAATGTCCATTCCATTTTTATTATGAGTGGACTTATGATTACTTCTTTCCAACGTACCAATATATTCAACAAATTGGAGGACAAGCCTTAGAATTATTGCCGAAATCTGCAACAACAACAGTGCCCCTAGGGGTGACAATTCAAGTGGGTTCAGGTTGGATCAAAATAGGGGTATTACATAAATTTGCTCAACCCAAATCCAACCCATTTAATTTTCAACCCGATAAGCATAAACATAAACCCAACCCACTTTGAATTAGGTCAACCCGGGTCAACTTGTTTACGAATTGGGTTAATCCAATAACCTGAAAGCGAACAGCCCACCTAACTCATTATGAAAATCATGCTTTTTAATCGCAAAAAAAAAAAAAAAAAAAAAAACTGATAATGTAAACTATATTTTTGCATTGCTTGTTGATTTGACTTCCATAGTCCATTTTCATTAGCACATAAATACTTGTACAATATGAATAATATTTTAATTACTATTAGCTTGGTGGATTTGAAGACTTGTACTTTTTTGCATCACAAACCACACACAACCTTCTAATTTTGCAGCACACACTAACGTTGGCATATGATGAAAAAATTGTCATAATTCACCAAGCAAAAGCAAAATACGCCATTTTAATACTAGAATTGCTAAACACATCATAGTTTATCAAAATCCAAAAGCTAAAAACTCTAGTTTTCAATGAATTGAAACCATAAATTGCACAATATTAATAAAAATATAAAACAAACACAATACATGATCAATAATAAAAACTATTGTGACACCCGGACTTTTGAATTATAAGTTGTAAATAATTGTGTTAACAAACTAATATGTGGATCGAATAAATTATATTTGGTAATTGCTTAACTTAGATTAATTAAGGTTTAGGTACAAATATTGGGAATTGTAGGATTTAATTGCAAATAAGAAAATGACTTAGTTGCTAAAAATTATAAAATTTAAGGGTCAACGTGAGAGGATTAAAAGTTTAAGGGCATTAAAATAAATTAATTTGAACTCAATTGACTGAAATTAAGAAGATTAGGGGCCATTGTGTAAATAACAAAACTTGTAGGACTGAATTAAAGCTCAGGGGTGAAATTGTAAGTCAGTCAAAGTCTCGGGACTTTATTGAAGTTAGTTCAAATTTGAGGGGTCAAATTAAAGAAGTCCAAAAATGCTTCTATATATATGAGGACAAAAATTAATATAATTTTCAAACTTCACCCAACCTCTTCCCACCTTCGATTCTTCTTCATTTCAGCTCCAAATTGAAAACTAAAACCATGGTTGGATTCTTCACCAGCTCAAGGATCACAACCATACCAAATATGAACCAAATGGACGGTGATTTTGTCCAAAAAATTTATAGGTGAGCCCAACAATCAAGAGGCCGAAATATGGGTTGAAGAAGTTGAGAAAATCTTCCTAGTAAACAACTATCCGAATGAATAGAAAATCAAGCTTGCCGCTTTTCTCCTAGGACAGGATGCCCATAATTGGTGGCAATTGTTGGATCGGTAGTGCAATCAAGAGGGAACGCCTCATACTTGGGAGATTTTAAACTCAAATTTATGGATAAGTTTGTACCAGATGTCGTGAGGAATGCTCAGGAGCGAGAATTTATGGAGCTTACTCAAGGATCTAGGTCGGTGTGTCAATATGAAGCCAAATTTAATCGTTTAATCAGATATGCATCCCATATCCTGAGTGACGAGGAATGTCAGATGCAAAAGTTCGTTGAAGGGCTAAAACCTGAATTGCGAAGAGTCCTTGTGGTTTAAATAAGGCTATGTGGATAGAATCGAAACTAAAGGAGTTGCAAAAAATTGAGGAAAAGGGTAAGCAAGAAGAAACTTCTGACGCTAGAGCTGGAAGCGGAGAAAGAAATGATTCTGGGAGGAAACAACAAAAAGTCCAGAGTAAGACATCAACTAACCACCTCCTTCCTAAGGGAAAAGATTTCCTTCAACTCCAATCGGTCCCAAGAAGAGTTTGTGGATTTTATGGTGACAACCGTCACAGTGAATCCATTTGTTGGAAAAAGCACAAAAAATGCATGCTATGTGGCAGCAACCAATATTATGCTAGGGATTGTTCCAGGAGCAGAAAATCTGCCTCCCATGTTCAAAAAGACAAAGGGAAACAAGTTGCGGAATCTAATCAAGAGTAGAAAGACTCAGCATACATTTATACCCTTGCTAAGAAATATGTAGGGGAATCAAAATATTGTATAAAGTATGATTTACGATGTAATACTTCGAAGAAAGTCACATATGGTTTTGATGCTATGTAATTTTTTAGCTTGGTGTGCCTTACCTTCCAGATAAGCTGGAACCTCCTAAACATGGGAATGCTAACTAACATGCTGAAGCCAGATCACAGAACTTCAGCATTAAGCCTTTAAAAGATACCCAGCATAATGTTTCACATAAGTGTGAGTGATATTCTAAGCTTTCCCGAATGTCAAATGAGAATCTGGGGGCCAGTTCTTTTAAGAGGGGGAGTGTTGTAACACCCCAACTTTTGGATTATAAATTGTAAATAATTGTGTAAACAAACTAATATGTGGATCGGATAAATTATATTTGGTAATTGCTTAACTTAAATTAATTAAAGTTTAGATATAAATATTAGGAATTGAAAGATTTAATTGTAAATAAGAAAAGAACTTAATTGCCAAAATTTATAAAATTTAGGGGGTCAATGTAGAGGATTCAAAGTTTAAGGGCTTTAAAATAAATTAGTTTGGACTTAATTGACTGAAATTAAGAAGGTTAGGGAGATATTATGCAAATAACAAAACTTTTAGGATCGAATTAAAGCTTAGGGCTAGAATTGTAAGTCGGTCAAAGTCTGGGGGACTTAATTGAAGTTGGTTCAAATTTGAGGGGTCAAATTGAAGAAGTCCAAAAATGCTTCTATATATATAAATGAGGACAAAAATTAATCTAATTTTCAAACTTGACCTAACCTCTTCCCACCTTCGGTTCTTCTTCATTTCAGCTCCAAATTGAAAACTAAAACCATGGTTGGATTCCTCTTAGCTCAAGGAGAACAATACTAAATATGAACCAAATCAATGGTGATTTCATCAGGAAAATTTAAGGCGGCAGACCAAGGTGGCAGAGTTGGCGGGTTGCTGACTTCTAGTGGCAGAAATGGTGAAATATTAGGTGGGTTTTGATGGGCTTGTCGAGAGAAACATTTTAGTACCCTTTAATTAGATTTTTGACATCTGACGGTGGAGTAATTGATGTGGAAATGTGGCGGCAGCGCTAGGGTTTTAGTGGCAATTTTCGTCGGCAAAGAGGCGGCGGACGGAGAAATTGGTTGAGGGATTTTAACATGCTCGACTAGGCGCATCTCTCCATCCAGATAGTTCCACATAAGAGGCGGCGGCGATGCTCCAACAACGGCTCCGGTGTTGACTTGGCAGAGTACTTGAAATTTAATTTCAAGGCGTGGTGGGACTAATTTCGGGATATGATTTGGACCCGAACCTAGTTTGATTTGGTAAGTTTTGATTTTATCATATTAATTAGCCTTGATTTGATACGATTGAGTTATATTATGATAAAATTATATGTGTAAATTAATGTTAAATGACATAAACGATAAATTAAGATCTTGTTATAGGTTTAAACAATAGCCTTAAGTTGATGCAACTTTCGTTGGAAATTATTAAATTGGATTGATATAGCTAGGAAAGCTGAACATAAGAGTATTGATAACTTGGTCCACAACTCAATGAACAGAGAATTTTGAACTAAAGTATCTTTAGGCATTTTGGTATGAAAACAAGATTAGAGGTTACGACAGGATGGGATGAGTTAAAGACTAAATTTTAACAAAGTCGCTAGGTATAAACATGCTTACGATTTAAAGAGTTGTATAACAATGATTCAGGTTATCTTACGATAAAAAACTTAAATTGACTTGGAAGCAAGGGCTTGAGCGTCGATATAAGTAGGGATTCCTCTACAATTGCCAGGTGAGGTTTATTCTAGCTTTTGTTGCTGGGGAAAGAACATACATATTTGTTAATATTCCTTGATTGCTTGATTCTATTTGTATTGAGGTTCAAATCGTTAGTTGTTTGTTCTATGCTATCCTACGATTCTTATGTTGAACTTTAACAGTCTATTTGAACTGAACTGAATTGATCTTCCTTGCCTCTTGTTAATGTATCATTGTTATTCAAAATCTTAGCCTGTCTAGCAGCATGATATTGCATTATGTCTTAGCTATTTGCTCAAATTCGGTATTATCATTTCATATGGTTACATTTTTCGATACGTTGATTTCGTGACACTCTCGTATGAACCTGACAATTGGTTAAATACCTCATATCGTGCTATTTTTTAGAAATCCATTCGACATCCATACTATTTTACTTTCAGTGTATTTGTCTTCGAATTCCTGTGCTGAATTTTAGAAGTGGCCCTTGAAAAATATTTGAAAAATGTATTTTCTAAATAATATGTTCTTTTGAAATAATATCGAAAAGTATCATTTAAATTTGGAGTTTTCTATTAATCTCACATGAACTGGATTCTGAATTTGTAATTAAACTATGGAACTATCAAAGGTTTGAAACTACAATTTAAATAATCTATTCTTCACCCAATCACCATATCTTGTGATACTGTTGCGAGGCAGTTTTGCTGAATAGCCGTTACTGATTAACTGATTTGCTTGTTGAAATTATTCTAGTTCATATGGCGATTGTGGTATAAAAGAAATTGTGTTGACTGTTGGGACTCTTATGCTTATACATGTGGTTACTGATACCCTTGAACATTTTGGGCCCACATGACTAATTGGCAAGACAACCGGGGCGACATTGGGCCGTCGGTGGCTGGTCTACCTCCTAGGACCCGATTTGCGATCTTGACTTTTGGACAGTCGAAAGTTGGCTGCCGCTTGAAGCTTGATTGGCGAGGATCGGTCATATCGATTCGTGATGCACAGGTTTGGCGAGTTGGCCACTTGTCGTATAAGGGGGCAGGCCTTTCCAGGTTGGATTGGTTATACAGAATACGAGGAGTCATACGGAGGAAGGCCGTTCCATAGTCGAATCTATGAAAATGTCCCTTGAAAGTCGATTTTATAAAACTAGACGAAATCTTGGATTTTGAATCTGAGCTTTTTGCAACTTAACATGTTCCCGTGCACTTGATTGTCTAGAATTAATTTATCTCTGGAGTTTTCAAATATAAGGTTTTCTGTTAAATATTATGAAAACTTGAGATGTCTCTTCACTGGTATGGGACGGCGTGGAGTCAACTCATGATGTGTAAAGTATAACATATTATTCCTCCAATCCATGTTTTGACCGTGAAACCTGTCTACTGTTTAACAACTTGTTCCCTTGATATTTACTTGTAATTGTTGTACATCGGACTGATGTTATTCTATACTATATATTCATTGTTGTTACTGTTCATGTAGTCTAATCATTACCTCAATAAGTCATTTGGACTTACCCTCCTTGTATTGTTCTTTATGTTCTCTACCCTAGATGGAGTACTAGAAGGTACTATGAGCTTAGGCTATAAGGTGGATAGTATATATAATGTTATCATGACCTTTATAAACGGTAAGAATATGACATGTATACTTGCTTGTAATGTGATAGTGGGCCTGTCAGTAGATTACCAGTTTTACCTTTTCATGAGATGTAATAGGTTAAAGTTGGTGATATTTGATGCGAGTCTTTGAGTGATTGTAAAATTATAGGGAATCGAATTCGGTTTATAGTTCGTAGCATGGCTAGTTGATATGGATATTATTCTCTGATTATGAGTTTGTTCCTCATTTGAGTTATTATAGACTTATGTTTTATGTTGAGACTATCTAGAAAAGAAAGAAAGAAAAAAATTGCCCGTGAAATCCCGATCGAAGTAACATCCCAGATAGGAGCAGGCACCTCCTGGGTCGGGGCGCTACAATTATTAAACTCAAAAATTATTTGGGTAAGCCAGATATTAAATTGGTCTTCATGCAAGCATAATGAAAACCATCCCTATTCACTAGATTTAGGAATACTGATTATGTTAATTTTGGTTATATTCAATAGAAAGAAGACATCATAATAAAATCACTTGATTGAGAAAGAAGGTATCTACAGAGTTCCATGAACATATGTGTATCAAGACTGCTGAACTTGGAAAAAATTAGAATTTCCTCAAGAGCCAAGTGGGAGAAGAGATAAAGAATAGAGGAAAATGAGTGGTGACAATTGGGCACAAGAAAAAGGATAAAACTAGGACTTTATTTTTTTTTTTAACATTTTCTTTGGGCACTTTTGACTTTTAGTAGTAGTTTGATATGATAACAGTCAATAAATTTAAAATTTAAAATATCTAGTTTACATTTATTTTTTTATATTATGTGGGTTGGATTGGATTGGGTCATATTGGGTTAATGGGTCATTTAAAAAGCAATTTATGGTTGGTCAGGTCAATCCGTGACCTAACCTAAACCCACCCAATATTTTTGAATTGTATTTTGGGTCGACCCAATTTCAACCCAACCCAATAAGTTCAAATCCAAATCCACTAATTATGTAGGCTTTCTATTTCATTTTGATTTTCAAATTCCATTCTTAATTTTCACATTTTCAAAAATTAAAAATGAGAATGAATTTCTTATTATTTTTGTGTGAAAATGAAAATGTGGTTCTTATTTTTTTTCCTACTGCAGACTCAATATCCGCCTCTGGCCGGGCCTCCGAAAAACTCAACCTCCCAACTCTACAATCAAAATAAAATCCGATCCTGAAGGCTATAAGTTGGAGCTAACTCTTATTTACAAACAATTCAAGTCATATCTCGAGCTTTTTCAGCAGCAAGCTGCACTGAGTCTCACCTCACTCAGTGGGATCACTGCGGACGCAGCCGTTGTGAAGGATTTGGGTGATTGGGCCATGTTTTTAGCCCATGTTACGATGTTTTACCCAAAAGAATTGGCCCAATTTCCGAGTGAATTGGTTAAGTTTCTGGAATCTTCGGCTCGAAATTTGCCGTCTGGCGCTAGGATGCATGTCACGCAAGCTCTAATTCTGTTGATTAACCGAAAGGTAGATTTTTTAGGTTTGCTGATAAGGTATTTGTATTTCTTAAGATTGATGTGAAATGAGCAAGAATGTTTGTGTTTTGTCACTGACTTTTACTTGTTCTAGATAAATATTTTTTATGCATTTCTATGCTAGTTTGTATCATTCTTGTGTTAGTTGGTTATTGGCTATCGCTATACTTTTGGGGAAAGTATATGATATGGGAAAATATGTACACACAATGTTAGATGGGAATAATATAGAAAACGTTATTTGTGGCATGGAGTGTGTAATATTTTAATCAATTTTATCTTCAGGTTTTAGTATAAAAGTTTGAGCAAAAGATGCATAATCATATTTTGGTAGAAATTTTCTACTTTATATGTATTGCAATCTGTATGTTGTTTTCTATGCCCCAGACCAACAGTTGGTATTAATTTTTTGTGTTATAGGTCATCGATATAGCAGATACACTTGTGATATTCATGGAGTTCCAAATAGTAGGGGATAAAGCTTTGAAAAGATTGACATTTTCTCATGTTATTCATAGTATTAGACGTATGAACCAGAAGCATAAGAATGATCCCAAGAATAGGGCACTTCAGAGTATTTTGTTTGGAATGCTGCAGGTATATTGATTTACTAGGTAAACTTGTTCATTCATTCTTTCTTTCTTTCTTTCGTTCCTTTTTTTTTTTAGTTTTTTTTTTTTTTAAAGTTGTCTAATGTATGAAATTTGTGGCAAATTAGCAAGAGGAAGAAGCAAAAGCAAAAAGAGCACTTATTACCCTGTGTGATCTTCATCGGAGGAAAGTCTGGTTTGATGACAAGACAGCAAATGCTATATGTATGGCTTGTTTTCATGCGTTGCGAAGGTCACAATTATGTACTTTGCTTTTGTTCTATCTACTTGATGTGTTTCGTATATCTCTTTGACATCTAATGATCTCTAAATATATTTTAATTTCCCAGGATCATGATTACTGCTTTGTCATTTCTTCTTGATTATGAGAAGGTTGAAGGTGATGATGATACTGATGATTCTAGTGGTGAAGATGACCCAACAAGCCAACAGCCTCATATAGTACTGAGTAAAGAAGCAGTTTACAAGGTTGGTTGCTCATTCTTCTTACTTCTATTGTGTCCATCTTGCTTGCTCATTCTTGTAACTTCTATTGTATCCATGTCGCTCCATATGGCTGTACAAACTGACTTTGATAAAAACATGCATATCTTGGGCACTTGAATTCTGTTTTGTTGAACTTTTCTGTGCACCTCCTTTAAATTCCTTAAAATTGATTGGTTAAGTTCGTTAGCGACTTGGAAAACCATTATTTTGTTATTACAGATGCGAGTGCTTAACTGTTCATAAATTTACTTTTGAATATGTAGGCAAACCACAAAGGCACGGCATCAAGTAAAAAGAAAAAGAAGGCAAAACTGCAATGCGTTATCCATAGCATGAAGAAGCAGCAGCGGCTATCATCTGAGAAAACTAACTCAAACTACTACTCGCCACTAAACCATTTGAAAGATGCACAGGTTTTTTTGATACATTAAACTGTTTTTTCTGTAATATATTCTGGCATAAAGTGTTGAAGAGTTCCAAGTAAGATTCTGCATACAGGGCTCTGCTGAAAAGATGTTTTCTTGCCTGCAATCAAGTAATGAAAGGTTTGAGGTAATTATTCTTCATTTTTATTACCTTGACATCAAATCCTTTTAAGTCACTGCAGAAAAAATTCTTCAATTATCTGTTCAGTATTCTGTTTGTATTCTTGCAGGTAAGAATGATGATGTTTAAAGTAATAGCCTGAACCATTGGCCTTCACCACTTGATTTTGTTAAATTTCTACCCTTACCTTAAGAAATATGTCCAGGTATGTTAATGTCCGACTCCTCTCAAGAGGCAAATAATTTTAATGTTTAGCTAAGTCTGGTGGTATTCTTTGCAGCCACATCAACGAGATATCACAAATCTACTTGCAGCAGCTGTTCAGGCCTGCCATGACATGGTATCTTCTACTTGGTTGGGTTGTATTCTTATTTACTCAACTCCGCTTGAGTTTCGGTACTGAATACTCATCCTTGAATTCTTTTGGACTAGGTACCACCTGATGCAGTTGAACCATTGTTTAAGCAAATAGCTAATCAATTTGTACATGATCGATCATGCCCTGAGGTACTTTTGTCTTTGTTAAGAAATTTGTTCTATGTTGGTTGTATCTTGTCAACCCAATTTTCTTTTTTCAGGTCATTGCTGTTGGACTGAATGTAGTGCGAGAAATATGTCTACGCTTGCCTTTGGTATATACTCCATAATAGTCTTGAAGTATGTTTTAGCCCCTCTTTTTTTAACTTCTTTGACACTGTCTGATGCTTTATACCATGTTTTATGTTTGTTCATCTACAGTTGATGACTGAAGATTTGCTGCAAGACCTTGTGTTATACAGAAAGTCACATGAGAAAGCAGTTTCTTCATCTGCCCGTTCGCTTCTTACTTTATTCAGAGAGGCAAATCTCTCTTATCCTCTCTCTTTTGCTTGCACAAGCAGGCGTATGTATCATACTATCACCTGTGGAATTAAATTTTTTGCAGGTTTGCCCTTCCCTATTGATCAAGAAGGATAGAGGGAGGCCTGCTGAAGGCCCGACCTAAAGCCTTTGGTGAGGTGCATGTTGCTAGCAATATTCCAGGGGTTGAGTTGTTGCAGCAAGATGATGATGGTAGTGATGAGGGCATGGACAGAGAGGGAGATGGTGTCTCTACAGATGATGATAATCAAGAGGATGATGATGTTGGTCTTATTGAAGAGGATGGCAGTGGTGAAAGTGATGGTGATTCTGAATGTGAATCTGGTGGCTCCAGTGATTCTGCTGACGAAATGGAGGATGCCAGTGGTGGAAGTGATGAAGATGATGAAATGTCTGAGGAAGGTGATAATAATTACAGTGCTGATGATGTCACTTATGAAGAAGAGAGTGGAGAAGATGCTGATGTAGAGCATGAGGAATCCATTTTAGCGGAAACTAATAATAGTAATAATAAGGATGTTGATGTTGACAATAAATCAAAAGCAAAGAAAAGGAAGTTTTCCAATTTTGAGGGACAGCTGAATGCTGCCAATAAAAGTCTTTGTGCTTTGAAGAAATTAGCTGGAGCAACCCAAAATGCCTCTTCAAACACAAATGATGGAATTCTTTCTAACGAAGACTTCCAAAGAATAAAAGAGCTAAAGGTTTGGAACTTCTTGATATTTAGTCACGGATGCATTAGTCGTTGATTCAATTATAAGTGCTTCTGTTTTTTATGGAGTTTGGAACTTCCTGATATTTAGTCACGGATGCATTAGTCGTTGATTCAATTATAAGTGCTTCTGTTTTTTATGGAGTAAAGTCTTAGACACTCGTTTTTTCTCATATTTTTATGTAGAGATAATATCTCATTCACCTTGATTATTAGGCTAAGAAGGAGGCTAGGACTGCCTTAACTCAGCATGGCTTCAAGCTTCCAAGCTCAGACCAACTTAGCCTCAAGAGGGTTGATGCTGCCAAACTTGAGGTGAGCTTTCCTAGTCAGTATCTTTCCTGTCATCTTTATTCTTCATATAAAGATAACTGACTACCAAGTACATCAATAAGGAAAGTGGTAATTAGTTAAAATGGTATGGCTTGGTCAAGATCTCCAACTTCGCTATGTGAAATTTAACGTCTGGTTATAGTCAGACTTGCTTATGTCAAGACTGAACAGTTGACATTGTTTCTGACAATGCAATTTAAGAATCTTGAAATTGAGTAAATTATGAGCTTGCAGATTCTTATTTCTTTTTCAAGGACATAATTGGCCCTTTTATATCTTATTGAAGACATGTTTCATGCATTTGCTCCTGCATATCAGGCTAACATAAGGAAGAAGTTAATCAAGGAAGAAAGGTTGGCATTGATAAGAGAAGGGAGGGAAGAGAGAGGAAAATACCAGCCCCGGACTGCTGTAAAACAGAAAAAGGTATGTACTTTGACTTGTTAAGAAATATTTTTCAACATTAGAGCGTGTCCCATCATTGCATCATCTGGTCTGTAAGATCTGCAACCTTCTCAATTTTTAACCCTTTAGAGCTTGTTAGCAGACTCTGAGCTAAAGTTTAGTTTGTTTTATGGACTGGAAACATCAGTAGAGGGTATTCAAGTTTGTGGTTAAATGCTGTTGTACTTTGTTTATGTTTGGTTGTTGGACAGACTGGTGGTTTGAGCAATCAGCAAAAGGAACACAAAAAGGCTATGCCACTAGCTGCAAAAAGAGCCAAGATAGCAAAAACTCGCCAAGAGAAGAAGAAACAACATCAGCGGTCCGGCAAACAATTCCGTGGAAGGAAAGCATGGAAATAATCACAGTGGTCCTGAATTGGAGACTGAGCTGTAGAAATGGATGAAATTTGTATGCTGAGATGTTGGTCTGGAAGATACATAACACATGGGGATCATGAATGGTATAGGATGGAGAAGTTGTTGGAGTTCTGTTGATGGTTATATTGCTAAGATTGATGTGAAGCTAGAGGCTGAGGGAGTTCTATGGGGATGCAAAATGTAATGGGCTTTGCTGACTGTATTGGATACTAATTTTGCTAGATGGATGGCTGGAGCATGGATCACAATCAGGATGCTGATATACTTGGTCGATGACACTCCAAATTTTGCTAGATAGATGGCTTCATTATCAACTTCTCATTTTTCCTCTGTTTCTTATTTATTTTTCTTTCTTAATCTCTTGTAAGAGAATGAATTAATGAGTAGATACGACATTGAATTGATGATGGATATTCCTATCCTGTGGAAAATGTTTAATGCTTTATGTGAATTGCTGAATGCTAAAAAATGAGTGCTGGGAGTTGAGATTGAATCTTTCTGGTTTGTTCTGAAAATGATCTATGTCTATTGAAATGATGGTGAGCTTGCTTCTTGATTGATGGGGGAGGATGCTTGGTTTGATTTGCTGATCACTGGTTTGGGAGAGAAAAAATGTTGGCTAATCTTCATATATTGGCTGAGCAGAATTAAAATGTGGTTGAATTGAATTATCTGAACAGAATTGAAACGTTGAGCTGCATGGCTGAAATTATGCGGAAATGAGGATTGGTTGAATTTGTTCTAGGGTTGTTACCCCAAATCTGATGGAGAAGTGCTCCTCTAATCTGAATTCAACTAGATAGACTGGTTTGGTTGAGAATTGATAATTTAATGATGGTGATAGATGTATTATTGATTGAAGGCCGGAATTGAAAAGCAGCCAGTAAAGGGTTGTTTTGAGATGTTCAGAGGATTAAAAAATGAGAATGTGAAATCTGTCTTGCCAGAGAAAAGTCCTTGGAAAAACTGCAGCTCTCCATTTTAAATACAGACAGATGTCCAAGAGATTTTCACAGAGCTAGACATGGTACGTGTACTGTTGAATTGTCCCATAGTTCTTCTGCTTCTTTAAATTCTTGTGCTCAAGTTCTACACATGTGATACACTATTCCTACCTTAGTTAACTAACTGTTGAGACTCCTTTTTGCTTAAATAATGATTTGCTTATTAAGTCCACTTCTTCAGCTAATGCTGCCATCTTTGGCTGCTGACTGCACCACCTCAGCCTTCAGACGTTCAAAAGTTCCTTGATCGGGACCTGCACTGCAATCTGCAATCAAGTAAGACTTCAACCGACTTTCCTGCCTAATGCTTCTTGATAATAGTGTGCATAACCCATAGACGTTGCGTGACCTTGATGTCCTTAATGATGGTATAAATTGTTAACTGATAACAAACTAAAGCCATTCTGTACCTACTGGAGAAATGCTTGTTCACGTGTAACATCTCCAATCATATCATTTCCTAAATTCAGATCATAACTTAATCTCTTCAGGTGCAAATGAACTTGATCCTGGCTTTATTTAGGATGTGAAAGCAATTAGAGTAAGTTGCCTGGTGAATGCTCTGGAGATTCTGTCTCACAATTTTTGAAAAAAGAAACAAAGTTTAGTACCATTCAGGACAGCTTGGGATTTCAATTCATCTAAAACAAGCAAAGAAAGGAGACGGACAATATCTTTATCTGGCTTCCTGCCTTCCTCATCTGTCAGCTGAAATTGTGTTGCACAAGGCCCAACACATAAGCTGGTTTCTCTAAGAAAGCCCATTGGAAGCTTCTGATTGACCAATATGGGGTAAATTTTATTCTCACTTAATTGCAATATTATCTTTTATTTTTCACTTCTCACTGTCATTTTTCATTCAATAGTTTGACTGCAATTTTGGGTTACATAAATTTAACTCATCCTCATCCTCAAATTTTGTAGAATTAATTGTTCTTTCTTCAAAATTTTAATATTTTTAATATTTATTTTAGACACAGGAAGCTTTATCTATTTCATCCCTATTAATGCTTTTCCAATTTGATGTTTTTTTTTAATTTTCTAAAAAAGAGTCATTGAACTTTTGTGTTAAAATTTTTTTGATAGTAATACATTTTGTTTAAAATGTATTTAACACTAAAAACACAAAGTTGAGATAACAATTAATTTTGAAACAATATGATTTTATTCATCTTTGAATAATAATATAATAATTAGGTATGTAAATTTTATTTTACGCTCGTAGGGTTCATTCAAATTTGAAGTCGAACTTTACATGTATAGAAACGTAAAAGTAATGTTGTTCGGCCAATTAGTCAGTGATAGAGATACTGATTTTATAAATTAATGTTTATTTGCAGACTAGTATATATAAAAATTGTCCCCGGGCGAATAACGCTAATTGGACCAAGCTATCTAAGATATATGAACATGTGAAATGTCAAACTTTGGGTTCGTTAGCGCATATATATCTTGGTTAGACCAGTCCAACTACTGTAGTCTGAGGACAATATTTATGTCTACTAATTCATAAATAATTATATTAATTTATGAAATTAATATGCCTAAATCTAATATTATCATCCCACATAAACGAATAAATTCGATTATTCCAATATTAATCATTATCTCAACTTTATATTTATTAATATTAGACAATGTTTGTTATTACCTACTAAATTCTATTGCTTTGATAGTGATAAATAACTCAACTTTATAATTGTTGTCGAAATATATTTTTCAATAAAAAATGTCATTATCACATGTATTTTTGTAATAAGTCAAGACCTATGATTCTTTTTAAAGAAAAAGCTAATAAAAATTGAAACCATTAGAAAAATTGAAGGAGAAACTAAATTACAATTAATTTTCAACGATTGAGAATAATTTTGGCTATGTTTGGTTATATTCTGCTAGAACAAAGTAACCAAATATGCACCCTTATTTTCTCCCAAAAAGGGCAAATGTAATGCCTAGATTGCCCCTGCAATTGAATTGGCAAAACCCCCATAAAACCCCTCACCCTTGCCCGTTTGTACTTATTTTGCCTTTGGCAGAAATTGTCTCTCATTCTGCCTCATCCATCTTTGTCTTCTCTTCGTCTCCCCTTAGACTTTCTCTTCCTCCCTAACCCCTCTTCCATTGACATGATATTAGCGGTTGAGTTCTTGTTTTTTTCAGGTGTCAAGTAGATCAAATAATTAGGGCAATTTTTCTCTATCGATTGAGATCCGTATCGTGGTGCGTCGGTGAGGGCCGCGATAGTATAGGTTTGGTTGTTTGCTCCAGTTGGTTGAAAAGAGGTAAATACTATATGGTTTTATGGCTTGGTCCTCGAACAAGTGTTTCGATTTAGGATTAATAAGCTCATTTATTATGTTTAGGGCTCATATTTTACAATATATCTAAAGGCATGGTCCAGATTTGGGTTGTCCTGTTTTCAAAATCATGTATATTTGCATATTTTTTTGGTGTATTAGCTTTGATTTTGTGTAAATGTCGAATCTAGGGTTTTTATTTATGTGTTAGGTTTTTCATATGTGAATTATTTAGATTTTTTCACTTTATATGTTAGGGTTTTTTACAAATCTAGGGCAAATGGGGGTCTTCATTTTGTGGAATATTTTCTATTCTTCTTTTATTTATGATTCAAGTTTTTAAAAATGTTTAATGTAGTATATTTTGGATTCTTCTTCTGTTTATGATTTGATTTGTTAAAAATGTTTCATATGGTACTAAAATTCTATTCTTTTGCTGTTTATGATTTAATCTGGGGTAAATAGGGGTATTTCCCATTCTTCTTTTCATCTAGTTAAGGGTTAATTTTCTGGTGTTGAATTCTTAGTAAAAAAATATGGATATCTCACAGGCTATAATATGTGGCTATTTTTTTTATTTTTTTTTTTCCAGCCGGATAGTGCTTTGCTAGGTATATGTACAACATATGCATGTACAGTTGAATTTATATAAACTAAATAGTATTTCACATGTTGGTTGTATGCATATCTTAAAAATTAGGTTCCTTTTTTTCTTATTCAGTGGATACGATTTGAAGATTCTTAGTTTTATTTATTTGGTAAGCTTGAAATTGAATGATGAGTATGGAAAAAGCATCAGATTTCTGTAAATTCCCATGTGGTGCCCATCTTTTTAACCATCAAAACTTCATATGTAGCTATATGAAGCATGATTCTTTGTGTTGATATTTGTGTATGCTCATCCAATTGCATGTTTTGTCATGTCAAGTAAAGTAGTAGATAGCATTGTGAAATAAAGGATGTACTCTTTTGCTGAATTGTGAGTATGGTTATATTAAGTCATATTTATGTGACCATTGACTAGGCAACATAATTTGTTTGCATCCTTTACTGCATGTTCATCTGTGTAAATCATGCTTCTCTTTTAATTTCTTTTGAAAAAACCACTCCAATGCACTATTTCTGCTGCCTCCTCCATGTCCTTCCATCAGTGACATTTATATATATGCCCACCTTATTTCATTAACATCACATCTCTCTCACTTTATTTCCTCTTCGTACTTTCACAATCTCCCACTCACTCACATTACTCTTGCACAAAAAATTACAACACTATATCCTCTTGTGAGTGTGATAACTGCACCAATCCTTAGCTTCCAGTCTGGGTTTCTGCATTACCTCCAACACACTTCACCTCCTCAACGACATTTAGTTAATCAGTAAGTGTTTTACTTGCATGCTTAGTACAATTTTATGTTTATGTGTTTTTAGAATATTCATTCTGCCTTTCCATGGGTTGCTTAGCTGCTATATTTTATTCTTCTCTGTATCTGCACCTCTAAACTGGCTTGTTTACTGGCTGTATTTGCATATGCTATGTTGGTTTGGTTTAGTTGTTGCTTACCTATTTTATTTGTTTCACATTATCTATTAATCACATGCTTGTACATAGTTAGTTGACATGATGCTTAAAACTTAGCATCACGCTTGGGGTTTCTCCATCCACGAATTGGAGAAGTAAGTCATTCCCCCCGTGATGACTATCTAGGTTGGTTACATGTTTTCTGGCTATGCTTTACTTCACTGGTTGGGTGTGAAGTTTAGCAGAACGCCTACTATTATCCTTGGATATGAAGGTTATTATGTAATGGCCTTTATGATTGTATATCTGCTGTGTTCCTCCTCTGGTCTAGTTGGTTGGGGACTGTTGTTGGGAGTATCAATTGATTTCTGTACAAGTCATGGATAAGTTTAGGTTCCTGTTATCACTCCCTAACCTATTGTCTGTTACCACTTCATTTTCAATGTATGTATGTTGCTCCTGTTATCATTCCATGCTTAGGGAATGTTATCAGTCCATAAAAGTCTACCCATTCAAAGCTTAAGTGTCTGTGGGATGAGAAAAATATGTTGTTGTCCACAATTTCAGTTTACTCAGTTATATAGTCTATGTATTCTAGTCTATTTATTGTTTTTCCACCCAACTTCAAAGTATATATATAATTTCTGTCTTCTAATTTATATAATTCTTAAATTTGTTTTCTCAAAATTTTGTCTTACAAGTGAAAGTGGTGTGCAATCCAATTTTAATGGATCATATTACTTTGTTTGGAGTGATAACACAAGCAAAACATTCTGTTGGCATAATAAAAAAGGGGGGAAGGGGGGGGGGGGGGGCGCATATGTATTGGTTGTGTTACCCTTAAAATGTCCAACAAACATTTTTGCTCTTTCCATAAACTGGTTTTATACTTGAAGCTCCCGGATGCATATGTATTGTCATGTTCTCAGCTTCATTTTTGTTCAATATAATGTTAAAATGTAATCAGCATGGCCAAGAAATGTTGTTTTCTCCTCCCCCCCCCCCACCCCCCACTTAAGGAGAATTATGTAGTTATTTCCAAATGATCTTTACGACTTAACTTTTAATTTCTCATATATGAGATGCAATTTCATGAACATTCGTGCATGCAAATTTATAATATGTTTTCCCAATTTGCCATTCTTAATTGGAACTAGTAACCAAAAATATAATATTGAATGGAAATAACTTAACTAGTTATGTAAGATACACATTAAGGGTTATTTAATTTAACTAGTAATTAAAAATAAAATGTTACATCTAGTAAATTAACTTGTCATCTTATAAGCACAATATTGGTTAATAAGTTTAACTAATTGTTGAAAAAAGAATATTAAATCTAATTAATTCAATAGTGATTTAAGAGACATATTATCGGTTATTAAGGTGCACTATTAATTAAAAGTAGAATATTTAATGGAATTAACTTAACTAGTGATTCGAAGACACACATGTTTGGTTACCTATGCTTAACTAATAATTAAAAATAGAATTATAAATCTAATTGATCCACTAGTGATTTAAGACACACATGATTGGTTATTAAGTTGAACTAGTAAGTAAGAAGAGAATATTAAAGCTAGTTAAATCACTACTGATTTAAGACACATATTGTTGGTTATTAGGGTGATATTTTAATTAAAAATAGAATATTTAATGGAATTTATAACTAAACTATTGATGTAAGACACGCATGATTGGTTACCTACATTTAACTATTAATTAAATTACCTACGTTTAAGTATTAATTAAAAATAGAATTTTCATTCTAATTAATTCACTTGCGATGTAAGACACACATGAGCTATGTATTAAGTTTAACTAGTAAGTAATAAGAGATTATTAAAGCTAATTAAAGCACTAGTGATTTGATACACATATCATGGTTTATGAAGGTGATCTTTTAATTAAAAATAGAATACTTAATGGAATTAACTTAAATAATGATGTAGGACACACATTATTGGTTAGCCATGTTTAATACTTAAAAATAGAATTTTCATTCTAATTAATTCACTGGCGATTGAAGACACACATTATTGGTTATTAAGTTTAACTAGTAAGTTGAAAGAGAACATTAAAACAAATTAAATAACTAGGGGTGCGCATCGGGCCGGGATTACCGGGTTCGGGACGACCGGGTCGGGTACCCGATCGTCCGGGATTTTGTTTTCACTACCTGATCCCGGCCCGAATTAGTTTCGGGTACCCGGTCCCGAAATCGGGTACCGGGAATTTGCCCAAATTTTGGGCCAGATTTTGGGATCAAAATCTGGCCCAAATTTTGTCCCAAAATCTGGCCCAAATTTTGGCCAAAAAATAAACCCACAATATGGACAGAAATCTGTCCAGGTTGTGGGTTATTTACTTCATTTTTCTGGCCAAATTTGGCCAGAAAAATGAAGTAATTAAGGTTCAAAATCTGGACAGATTTCTGTCCAGATTTTGAACCAAATTTTACCTTTTTTTTTTTTTCTTTGTAATATAAATTGTATTTTTGATAATATAAATTTTGAAATGTAAATTTGTTGGTACATAAAAACTAATTGAAATTAACTCAACTCTCCAACTCCAAATGAATTACAATTGACAAACACAATTTGCTATACATATTGGAGAGAAATCAAATATTCAAAATTTTAAATTGCTCAACTCAAAATTCTAAACTCTAAAGTGAAAAAAAAAATAAAATTCCTCAAACCATTACACAAATTATAATTTACAAGTTACAACACCAAGGCATTAATTTAACTTTCAATTTAACAATTCAAATTCTTAACATCAAGTATTCAAGTCATCCATTCCACTTTTCAAAGTCAACATCCTTTCAACTATCCAAAATTCAAATCACATAAACATGATAATTGATATCAAGTAATCAATATTCACAAACAATCTCTAATGTGTTCCCCCATTCCGCTCAAATGCTTATGCATCAAGGATGGATGTATCGGCCCCCATTTGTGTCAGCTCTACAAAAGTAGTAACAAGATTAAAACGAAATTAATACAAAAATATAACATTAAAAAATAAAAAGAATTAAATTAGTTAAGTTACCTTGCTCAAGATTTTCTAGTTCACACAAATCTTCCTCCACATTAATTGGTTTCGAAGCCGAGCGAAACCAATCTTGAGCACAAATAAGAGCTTGAGCTACTTTAGGGGATAAGGAACTCCTAAATGCATCAAGCACACGCCCTCCAGTGCTAAAAGCAGCCTCTAAAGCAACTGTGGAGACCAGCACCGCTAATATATCACGGGCCATCCTAGAAAGTATAGGAAATCGATGAGCCGACACTTTCCACCATTTCAATATGTCAAAACCATCTCCACCCTCTTCACACTCTTCTTGCAAATATTTCTCTAATTCAGTCTTCCCTTGTTTACTTTTCTTCTTATTTTTCATCTTGTCAAACTCATCAAATAGATCATATGCTCCTTCATCCTCCTCACTCAAAGTGTACCTAGCACTAGAACTTTCACCACTTGTTTTAGAACTGGGGCTTGTTGGAAGTACATGGGCATATATTCTTTGATATTCTTTGAATAAATCATCAAATCCATTTTTGACGGTTTCTTTCATGTCCTTACTAGATGGACTATCACATGTTCCAAAATTTGAATACATTTTTCAAATGTGAACTCAATGAACTCCATCTTCAAAATAGGATCAAGGATCACTGCATAATATAAAATCTTATTGATTTTTGTAATTGATCCCCAATATTTGTCATACTTTTCTTTCATTTTTTTGGCCATCTCCTTCAATTCAATGTCACTACTCTCCATCCACCTCGAAAGAAGCCTATCAATTGCACTTATTTCTTTGAATACGGTGTTTGATGTGACATACAAAGAGCCAGAAATTTTCAAAGTGAGATGAAAAAAATGCCCAAAAAATTTCAACAACAATTTTGCCATTTCCCAATCAAAATGTGAAGGAACTCCATCATCGAGATCAATATTAAATGCACGATCACTGTCCTCATATGCTTCAAAGGCCTTTCTAAGAGACAAAGCGAGATCTAACATCAAATAAGTAGAGTTCCATCTAGTAGGTACATAAAGTGACAACATTTTATTTGTTTCCAATTTTTCAAGTTTTGCACAATGCTTGAATTTTTTGTACCTTGCTGCAGAAGCTCTTATATACCTAACAGCCCCTCTAATACGAGTAATAGCCATACTCTCATCTTTTCCTTTCAAACCATCTTGCACAACAAGATTAACGATATGTGCAATACACCTCATGTGCATATATTTACCACCCAAAATCATACTATCTGATCGACCATCAAATTTCTTTTTTATATAAGCAATTGCACCATCATTTGATGAAGCATTATCCACAGTGACATTAAAAATCTTATCAACACCCCAATCATTCAAGCATGCAGCAACATCCTTACCCACATCCTCACTTTTATGGCCAGAAATAGGACAAAAATTCAAAATCTTTTTCACCAAATTCCAATCATTATCAATAAAATGCACAGTAAGACACATATAATTCACTCTTTGAAGGGAGGTCCATGTGTCAGTGGTGATGCAAACCCTTTGTGCATGTGTGGCAATGAAGGACTTCAACTTGAATTTTTCATTCATGTACATCTTAAAAATATCTCTAGTTATAGTCCTTCGGGATGGCATAGAAAATTGAGGACATGTAACTGACATAAAATGTCGAAACCCCTCTTTCTCAACTGTCCTAAATGGCATCTCATCAACAATAAACCAATGACATAATGCATCTCTAATTTTCTCTTGATCAAATTCCCACAAAACTCCTCCACTCTTTTGACCCTTTCCAATTGGTTGGTAATTCAAAATCTTTTGTCTAGTTGTAACTTCATGAGGTTTCTTCTTATATAATTGATAATGCCTATCAAGCCCTTTAGTTCCATGTAAATTAGGATCCGCCCTAATACATGTTCCACAATATTTACATCTTCCCTTTTGGCATTTATCATTTTCACAAAAAAATTTAATAAAGTGTTCCCACCATGGTGACCTAGATGCAATTTCTTTTTTAACTTTTTTCTTTGGAGGTTCCTTTTCCTCATCTACATTCTCATCAACAAAAGAGTCTTCGGCAGGACCCTCTAAACCTCGAGTTATAAAATCATCATCATCATTCAAGCCATACTCCAAGTCATCTAACAAATTTAATTCCTCATCAATTGGATTAGCAAAACTCACCTCCTTAGTCTTTCTTTTTGGTTTTGGATTACTACTTTCCATTTCACTTTCCAAGGGGATACGTTGATTTGGTAATTTGGATTGGATGAGTCCCTGCAATGCAATTAACAAAAAATTAATTTTTCTATACTTGTAGTTGTATGATCTTATTTTTATTATATATCAATTTAAAAAATTAATAGGTAATAAACATAAAAATTAAAAAATAAGATAACAAATTGAAAGATTAAATATTTAAATTCATTCATAAAAATAGAGGGAAAATTAAAACAAAAGCAAATCATTATCATTCATTCATATAAAAACTAGATGTCTAAATCCTCCACCCAAGTCCCAACCAATAAACTAAAAAATTAAATAATTAACAAATGCATATATAATGGATAATAATAGATCCTAATATACATGAATATACAAAAAATTAATTTTTCTATACTTGTAGTTGTATAATCTTATTTTTATTATATATCAATTTAAACAATTAATAGATAATAAACATAAAAATTAAAAAATAAGATAACAAATTGAAAGATTAAATATTTAAATTCATTCTTAAATATAGAGGAAAAATTAAAACAAAAGCAAATCATTATCATTCATTCATATAAAAATTAAATGTCTAAATCCTTCACCCAAGACCAAGTCACAACCAATAAACTAAAAAATTAAATAATTAGCAAATGCATATATAATAGATAATAATAGATCCTAATATACATGAATATACAAAAAAATTTACAAGAAAAGTGAAAAACTAAAAAATCTAAATTTTATCAAGAAACCATAAACTAAAAGTTTTATTATATTGTAAATAATATTAAATCTTCTACCTAGCTAATACATACCTATATTGGGGCGGTGGTGGTGGGCGGCGGTCGGCGGCGGCGGCGGCGATGGGCAACGGAGTTGGAAAGACAAAAGAAAAGAAGGGGGGCGGGACTCGGGAGATAAAACTGAAAACAGAGGCAGAAATAAGTTTTTGCCTCTGTTTTCAAGTTTTTAAGTTTCAGCCCCCTTTTTTTTTTTTTTTAATTAATGTAAACCGAGTACCCGGTTCCCGATCGGGCCCGGATTCATTACCCGAATCCCGGCCCGATTTCAGGGTACCGAGTACCTGGTTAGTCGGGTACCCGATTAAACCCGGTTGATCGGGTTTAATCGGTTGACTACCCGATCGGACCGGTTCGGGTACCCGAAACCCGGACCCGAATGCCCACCCCTATAAATAACTACTGATTCAAGACACATATTATGGGCTATTAAGGTGATCTTATAATTTTAAAAAAATAAGTTCTAATTCATTAACTAGTGATTTAACACACACATTAAGAGTTACTAAGGTAAACTAGTAATTATTAAATCTAATTAATTAAACATATGTATGTTAACGCAGTTCCACAACGTAAGGTGTTTCATTTCATCTCGCTAACAATACGTCCTAATAAGCTTATTTATTTAAAAAAAACATTTAACAAGCAACGCATATGGATTCATATAGATGTCATGCTATCATATATTTTTAAGTAAACACATTTAATTTCAATATTATTGAAATTACATTTATACTTTAATAAATTATTATTTAGGATTAGTTGCTTCTATTGAATTACTCATGTGATGCTATAGTAGTCATTAGATTATTATATTCATAATATAAATTATTCAATTAGTAATCTACAAAAATGTATTAGATGGATCCACACGAGTATGAGCCTTCACAACTCACAAGGAAGCCAAGATAGGTCTAATAGGGTACCAAACTTTAGCTGGCCATTTGCAAATAAGAATTGTTAATTGAGATTGCTTATGAGGAATTCCAAGCAGACCAATTGCTGGCCATTACTTTCTCACAATACACATGGAATAAGCCTGCAATAAGCTTAATACAGAGGTCCAACCGACATATATGTATGGTGTGAGGCATTTGAAGACCAAATGGAACAGAATGCGACAGTCTTAGCGTATGTTTCATACATTAATAACGTATGGTATATGGTATTGTTGGGATTGAGATTAAAACACAGTGATAGGTAGCGCTGATCGAATCGCCCAATAGATCTTGGTATTGTATTTGGAATTTTCTTTTTGTAATTTTAATGCTTACTCACTAAATGTTTGGTGTGATCGTTTGTTAGGAAAACTTGAACCATGCATATTTGCTTGAGCATGGGCTACCTTGTTACAATTACAGTATCGAGATGTTCTCGAAGAACATTGCTATGAGGTCACACGCAAGGTTATCTGCCCAACCCCATCTAGCCATCGATAATAATCTTATCATGAATGGATAACATGACAGGATGCAGTAGTAGGGTTCCAAATGATTAGCTTCTTCACGTGATGACTTTATAGACCCAGCCGGTAGTCATGGAAAGGGATCCTCAAAAAGGAGTAGGGTTAAAGCGAGGAAGTACTATGTTAGGAAAAAATAATCTTGATTGAAGAAAGCTATGGATAAGTGGGATGGCATGATAGATGCAAAGTCTGTAAGGATTGGGCCGAGAGTTGAAGAGTCAATTGCTGAATGTGTAGATGCATTACATCGCAAGGACCACCTACTAGATCATATATTTGGAAGGGCTATAAATGCTCTTCAGAGTACGATAATGAGGACATTTTTCCTACAGTTGGATGACAGAGAGAGAAGAATCTAGTTTGAGTCACTAGGCAATTAGGCCATCGTAATCTTTCCTTAGTCTGTTGTCCATCGCCACTTGTCCATGTCTTTCCTTCATTTATGTTGTTTGTGTACTTGTCTTCTTATTTTAATTAATGTTTTGGTATGTATGAACTATGTGGCCCCTATTTATGTTGGCATTTGACATTTTTTATTATATATTTTAGTCAGACTAGTTTATAATTTTATTGCAATATCAACCCTATATGATGAAGTACTTGTGACATAGATGGCCAGTAGATTGAGCTCACAACCACCAAATGACGATACGTTGGAGTACAGTAGTGGATCGTGAGTCACTAGGCAATTGGGCCATCGTAATCTTTCCTTAGTCTATTGTCCATCGCCACTTGTCCTTGTCTTTCCTTCATTTATGTTGTTTGTGTACTTGTCTTCTTATTTTAATTAATGTTTTGGTATGTATGAACTATGTAGCCCCTATTTATGTTGGCATTTGACATTTTTTATTATATGTTTTAGTTAGACTAGTTTATAATTTTATTGCAATATCAACCTTGTATGTTGAAGTACTTGTGACATAGATGGCTAGTGGATTGAGCTCTCAATCACCAAATGACGATAAGTTCACAATCACCAAATGATGATAAGTTGGAGTACAGTAATGGATCGCTTGGCACACCTAGCAATGACATATTAGACGGAGCTAATGATGTCTTCTTTGTTAAAAATGTAGCGCTACCAAATTTATACATTGATAGAATGCCACATAACATATCTATGCTGCAATGAGTGGATTAGGTTGGAGAGATAATGGATGGTCACCCCGAGAGATTCTATGACAACTTGCGTATGATGAAGCCGATATTTATGCGCTTGGTCCAGGAATTAACAAGTCGTGGGCTTCTACCACAAATGCGTCAGTGTCGGGTTTCGCCCACTAAGGAACTTGCCATGTTTATGCAGATACTGGGAGCGTATAAAAAACAAAGGTATATTATGAAACGTTTCCAATATTCTCTCGAGAACGTGAATCATTACATTCATCGTGTAATTAGGGCACTTAATACTCTAGCTTCGGAGTTAGTCACCCCCTTCCTCCCAATTTTAATGAGGTGCCTCATCAAATTCAATCACACCCTAACTTCTTTCCATATTTTCAAGTATGGTGTTTAGAAAATTACATTGATTACTTATCATGTTGTTGTTAATTTAAAAGTCATAAAAAGATAGTATGTTTTTCAAATATGGTAGGTCGGAGCAATCGACGGTACATTGGTCCATGCTTAGGTACACGCTCGTAGGCAGAATGCATATCATTCTTGAAAATGGCATGAATCTCAAAATGTCCTTGCTATAGTAGACTTTGACCAGATATTAACATATGTGCATGCCAGATGGGAGGGTAGTTTGAATGGTGCAAGAGTATTGTTTAACGCCATACAAAGTGACCCAGCATTTTCCTTCCCCCACCATGTCTAAAATTTACTTTTAACTTACACAACTCATAAAACCTTATAAAGTCCCATCAGCATCAGCCTGTTCGGTTGCTACAGGCATTATGCTAATAGTTTCTTGTTGTGTAGGAAAGTATTACTTGGTAGATGTTGGCTTCGCCAACTACATGTGCTTCTTATCCCCTTATAGGTAGTCATGTTACCATCTCCAACAATTCGAGGGCGCCACTATGTACAGTGGACCAAGAAGATGTTCAACTATTGGCACTTACCATTAGGGAATACCATTGAATGCACATTTGGGATGTTGAAGAAGCGATTCCCGATTTTTTCATGGGGCATGCTGAGCTACATTGTCGCCAGACAAACATATATTGTCATTACATGTTGTATCGTGCACAATTTCATACGTAAGTTTAGTTAGGATAACATATTTGCGATACTGGAAATGAACTTGAGCTTGATAGAGAAACCTTTTATGGTCAGGGTCACCCGAGTCAACAGGACAAGCTGTATTCAATGACGCTCTAGCAGATTGGATGTGGGTAGAGAGGGAGGGTTGAATGTGCATGTCAGTATATTTGCATGCGTTTGTTTTTCATATGTTTCATAGGACATGGTACATGTTTGTAACCCTTGATAACATTGTTTCACCCGACTATATTATCCATATGTCTGTTTGTCGTTTATGTTAGATAAATTTTTATAAGTTTTGCTAAATAATACGCTCTTCCATAAAAGCTTTTTCCGGATGATGTTTTATCACTCCTACACTCATGTAATATAATTTTGAAGTATATGTATTCACCAATAATGTGATTGTTATTTTTGATAAGGTATGACTACGTAAAATCCCCCTTACGCACATGTGGTGTCGGGCCCATGCACTTGTTGATTGCCAAGATAGAGTCGAATTACAGCTGTTATTTTTTTAGGTATCCAGTTGCAGCAAAGCACCTTAGATGCTTTATATGGGCAGACACCATGAGAGGATAGCACACATATATGTATAGGCAGCGCTGAGGTGTCGATATTGCACATCACATGGTCTATATAGCACCGATATATCCATATGTGCTTCTTCAGGAGTTGCCTCCACGGTTAGTGGCTGCCGCAATGAGCAAAGCTCTGTGTGTACTAGTCAGGGCACATGACCGCATGCACCACACCATAGAGATCATATGTTGTTATTGCTCGTATGTGGATGTTGTATTTGTATTTTACTCTTTATTGTGATGGTATTAGTCACCGTTTTACTAAAGATATTGTTTGTGTGATGTATGTAAAGTCTCATATTAAGCAATATGCTAAGTAGGAGTTATTTGCTTTTCATCTGTTAATTGTTTACAGGCATATTAAGTTAACTGTTTATTCTGTAATCATGTAAATGGAATTAGTACTTTACTCTATTCATTTACATACTATGTAGGGGCGAGTTATCGTTTATCGATTGACGATGCAGGGGGGCCCCTTCCAAATCAATGGTGCATCGATGTCGAGGAGCATTTCATTCACATGCTTCTCGATGCAAACTCTATTATGTCACTCACAAATGAGATGTATGCAGATATCTATATGCCTGATATAGCCACCAAACTAGAACGTCGATTTCATCATCCGTTCACCCAGGAATTTGTGACTCAAAATTTCACGAGCTTAAGGAACGCCACAATACTATGAAGGTGATCGTCACCAATCGGGACGTCTTCTATGAATTGGCAACCAGTGATATTTATATCCCGATATGCACGCGAGCGAAGTTCACCACGGTAAGAGTTGGGTGTGATAATGAATTCATTTCTAATGTCATGCAAATGTTCGTGTTCCATACATAATACTATTATTTATTGGCATACCCACTTGTCGAGTGATACTTTGCGGTGGGGGAGGTTAGGTTTGATTTGCTGTATGAGATCTTTAAAGACCACCACCACATCACAATAATCGTGAGCAATCCCCAACGAGACGTGACGATCAGTTATTAGGTGGGCAACAACACACTATTATCCTGCCTGGCTCCAGCATTGGGATGGCACATAGTTCCCTGTGCAATCAAGGGTCTTCTAGGCCTGAGATTCCACGTTCTCAGTCTACTTGAGTTATAGTAGATATTCTGACTGCATATGGCGGCGACACTAATAGGATCTCGGGCATTGGGCCTATTTCATCATGGAGATCGGTTGTACGTCGCATTAGCATGAAAATATCTAAACAATCTAGATCGTAACACAAGAGCCAGGCTAGTGCAGCTCGATAGACACAACGACCACCGACAACGTCCTGAATATGTTATAATACTATTATTTACCATTGCTATCTCGTTATGTTTATACTCCTATTAGTTACCACTTCTATCTAATTATGTTTATACTAAACCTGATTTGAAGTATGCTGACTGCGTGATTGTGGTGTATTAAAGTCTTCTAATTAAAATGATCTTTCGACTATACCTACTTTATGTGTCGTTTATGTTTTCCTTATTTTATATCTTGGGCAATTGCTTATTTCAATGCTTGTTCAATAGTATAATTTTGTACTATGAGAAGAATTCCCATCTGGAGGCCGCCGCCTCGTAATGAGCTTCGATACAGCATATTTTATGATGCATGCTAAAGTAATGAAAAGGAGTTTGTCGTGGTCAATATATTGATGGCAGTTGTCCCAATAGGGACTTATCCGTCGTTGAGGTACTGATAGACGAGTGCTCCCACATTGCACGTTGACTTTCTAGTATGTTTGAAAGGCAGAGGACAGTTGATGACATTAAGAACATGGTCCTACAGCTACATTGTCGCTACAATGCATTCCTTGACTCCATGGCTACGCCTGGGGTGCATTATAATCCCCACTCAAAAGTGGTTCGTTTCTCTGTGCAGTATGTAATATTCGGCATATTTATATGCCAAAATCAAATAATTGAATAAGAAAATTAAGTTTAAATTGAGAAATAATTTAAGGACATTATAGTAGGTAGAATGAGTCTATCCACATTGGAAAAAAGTGTGCGAGTGTGTAACTAAAATAATTAAAACTTATTTTTAATGTATCCCGATGGACACACCCTTATAAGAAAAGTTAGCTCAAAAGCTAGAGCTATAACTTGAGCTCATAACTCTTTAGTGGAGTTGTAACTCTCTATTAAAAGAGTAAGTTACAGGATTTTATCTTATAGTTGTATCCTTAAAAGAAAGAATTATGATTCTAAAGAAGAATCATGTCTCGTCAACAAAATTGTATTACACAACTATAAATAAGAGTGCCTAGAACCAACCCAAACTACTGGAAAAAAGAAGCATACATACTAGCATCCTATCTTACTACATTGCACACTTATACAATGTCCATTAAAGAAGAGTTTTGAGTTAGTAAAGTTCGTTAGTTCTATTCTATTGGAATGCTACCTTAGACTGGAGGAGAGCCGTTGTATCTTGGGGGTTAATTGCCAAGAGCCTTCTAGCGCCATTTAAGGGACAATATTACCTTAAGGAGACTGTTGGAGCAATATGCCTCGGCTAATATAATTTTTATCTTACATTCAAGTGGGCTTTTCTGTTCATTCTTTACTCATTAAATAATTCTATATGTTTACATAATTTTATATGTGTATATATTTTAATTATATGTTCACACAAAGCACAAGCATACACGGTATCTTAATTAAATATTTCTAACAATCTTAAGGTAATAGTTTGTTCCGATTGCTTGTGCCGTTCACCCATGCTTAATTAAGTTTCTGTGATACACTTTAACGTCCAGTTTTACGTGTCCATTGACTTCTGCCTAAGGAAGGATTAATAATACATACTCTCTTTCTACATTTATATACTGGGAAGTTTCTTTCTTTGTCTTATGCGTGAGTAGATAGATGCTAGCATTTATTGGCAAATTAAAGTAGAAAATTACTAGTTTGGTAACGATTTATGTGCTGTCATTTATTAGTGTTCAAATAAGATAGTTGTTCTCATCTAAGTTTTGGTATTACTTTAATCATTTGTTACTTGGGGAAAATTACTAATTTTATCTGGCTTTAGATTCCTTTATTTATATAGTTCCTATATAGCTTTTGTCCTCCATCTTTGTTACAGTATTTACGTGGTCGCACTATATTAATAAAAATAGTGTATTATAATTTGTTCTTTACAATAATTATAAGTTTAGCCCGAAAAGATTGATACATTCTGCTATAGTTTGTGTTTCTGGTTTGAAAGCATTTCATTTGAGGAATAATTATAGAATCTGCATTTGCAAAGAGATCTCGCTTTGCTTCAAAAGTTACTAATTTTCAACTTTATTTCGAAAATCGAAGCTTTAATTGTGATCGCTTCATTATTTATTTATTTTCACATTTGTGAGGGTTCTAGATTTGTTTGTGACAAATTCATTGCCTAGTAATTTAAAAAAAATAAATCAAAATGACATCAAATAATGAGGCAACTAATGTTGCGAGTATTGAGTCCAATGTTAATAGCATTGGTAGTAGAGTTCGGACCACTCTAGTTGCTTCTATACCTATTGTGGTTGGGTGAAAAACACAATAGGCATGAGGAGATGAATCCTGCTGTTACTGAAGTGGACAAACTACTCAATGAGGTAGGAGATGTGAATTTGTCTGTAATTTTTTCAGAGGTAAACCCAGCTGAAAATCCCAATCATTGGTGGGTGACACGGTGGCCACTCGACATGTGTGTGCTGATAGAAATATGTTTGCAACCTATAAGGAGGTTGAGGATGAAAATTTGTACATGAAAAATTCCTCAAGCTCCAAGATGCACGGAGTGGGCAAAATAACATTGAAAATGACATCCGAAAAAGAGTTGACTCTCAATAATGTGCTTCACGTGCCGTAGATTAAAGGGAATCTAGTATCTGGGCCGATGTTAAGTAGGAATGAATTTAAAATGGTCTTTGAGTCCTACAAGTTTGTACTTACTAAAAATGGAATACTTGTTGGTAACGATTATTTGTGCGATGGTCTTTTTAAGATGTTGATTTTAATAAAAATAAACTCTTCCTACTTGCTTAAGTCATCTAATTTATGACATCATAGATTATGGCATGTTAATTACAAGTCAATCTCTAAATTTGTAAATATTAGCCTATTACCAAAATTAAATCTTGACTTAAAATCAAGATGTGAAATTTACATTGAGGCAAAAATGACAAAAATTCCTTTTAAGTCGATTGAGAGAAGCATTGAACCATTAGATTGAATTCACACTGATATATGCGGTTTAAAAACGGTGCAATCTAGAGGTGAAAAGAAATATTTAATAACTTCTATTGATGATTGCACTAGATATTGCTATGTTTATTTACTTTCAAGTAAATATGAGGCTTTGGAAGTATTTAAACAATATAAAAATGAGGTTGAGAATCAACTTGGGAGGAAAATAAAAACTCTTCAAAGTGATAGATGAGGGGAATATGTCTACCCATTTGAAGAGTTTTGTGCAGAGCATGGAATAATCCATGAAGTGACAGCTCCATATGCACCTCAATCAAATGGCATTGTAGCGTGTAAAAATAGAATGTTGAAAGAAATGATGAACGCTTTCTTAATAAATGCAGGAATACCTCAAAACATGTAGGGAGAGACAGTATTAACTGCAAATCACATACTTAATGAGTTATCTCATAAAAAATTAGAAAAGACACCTTATGAAGCTTGGAAAGATCGTCTACCTTTCTATCAATATCTTCGAGTGTGGGGGCGTCTAGCTAAGGTAAAAGTTTCACCTCCTAAAATGGTCAAGATAGGACCTAAAACAGTTGAAAGAATCTTTATTGGGTATGCAAAACTTAGTGCATCGTATAGATTCCTTATATATAAATTCGATATAGATGATATTTATGTTAGCACTATTATCGAGTTAAGGAATGCAAGTTTCCTTGAGGATGTGTTTCCTTGGAAAAGGGAAAAAGGACAAATCTCAATTAAAAGACCTCAAGAAGTTCAAGAATCGGACAAAGAAGAAAATGAACTTAGACGTAGCAAGGGGGCTAGAATATCTAAGTCATTTGGACTCGATTTCTTGTCTTATGTGCTAGAAAGTGAATCACAAACTTTCACTGAGGCTATGACAACACTAGAAGCTCCATTATGGACTGAGGCGGTAAATAGCGAAATTGAGTTTTCATGCAAAACCACATGTTGTAATTGGTAGATCTTTTTTCTGGAAATAAAGCATTAGGGTGTAAATGGATTTTCAAAAAGAAGATGAAAGCATATGGCATAATAGATAAATATAAGGCAAGATTAGTGGTCAAATGATATAGACAAAAATAAGGTCTCAATTACTTTAACACTTACTCACCAATGATGAGAATAACATCTATTAGATTATTGATTGCATTTGTAGCTATCAATAATCTTGATATTCATCAAATGGATGTTAAAACAGCCTTTTTAAATGGATTTAGATGAGGAAATTTATATGGAACAACCAAAAGGGTTTGTGGTTCCAAGGTAAGAGAAAAAAGTGTGCAAGCCGATTAAGTCATTATATAGCTTAAAACAAGCACCTAAGCAATGACACATAAAGTTTGATCAAGTCATGCTTGTAAATGGCTTTAGGATCAATGAATGCGATAAATGTGTGTATGTCAAGGGAACCACTTCTAAGTATGTCATTGTGTGTCTATATATAGACGATATGCTAATTATGGGAAGCAACAATGACATAATCAAAAAGACAAAAATGTTGTTGAGCAGCAATTTTGACATGAAAGATATGGAAGTAGTGAATGTGATCCTTGGAATAAAAACTATTAAGACATCTCATGGGCTAGCGCTAACACAATTTCACCATTTTGAGAAAGCATTACAAAAGTTCGTGAGACAAGAACATGGACCTGCGAAAACTCCCACAAATGTAAAACAACACTTACCAAAAATAAATGTGAGACAAAGGCTCAAATGGAGTATGCGCGTATAATTGGGAGCCTCATGTACATCATGAATTGTACAAAGCCTGATATAGCATATGTTATTGGCAAGCTAAATAGATTTACTAGCAACACAGGACAAAGCATTGGAATGCACTAATTAGAGTCTTAAGGTACTTGAAATATACCTTAAGTTATGGGTTGCATTATACAAGATATTCAACTATAATAGAAGGTTACAATGATGCTAATTGGATATTAGACTCCAGTGAAACTAAGTCCACAAGTGGATATGTTTTCACTTTAGGATGAGGGGCTATCTCGTGGAAATCCTCCAAACAAACCTGCATAGCTAGGTCAACTATGGAATCTGAGTTCATAGTGTTGGACAAGACAGGTGAGGAAGCAAAATGGCTACGCCGTTTCTTGGAAGATATCCCAAATTGGCCCAAACCTGTGCCGGCAATTTGCATTAAATGTGATAGTCAATCGGTAATTGGTAGGGCACAATGTAGTATGTACCACGGTTAATCTAGACATATACGTCGTAGACATAATACCATTAGACAACTGTGCTCTGATAGAGTTATCTCTATTGATTATGTGAGATCAAAAGAGAACATGGGGAATCCACTAACCAAAAGCTTAAATAGAGATCAAGTTGAAAAATTATTGAGGGGAATCAGACTTAAGCTTATAAAATAAATGAGACACTACAATGGAAACCCTACCTATGTGACTGGAGATCCCAAGAAATAGGTTGAAAGGAAAAAACAAGTTGTTGTGTCTCGACATGGATGCACTGTGGGGGTCCAACCTCCATCCTATTCCTATGATCAGTAAACAGTGCCACCTGCAAAATGTTAAGGTTAAGCTTTGCTTTTAATGGCTCTTATACCTTGAATCTTCAAGTGGGTGTGCAGCAGGAACCTCTTAATAAGAAGCCACCTATATGAGTAGGGACTAGGTTGGTCCTATGAGAATTTTTAAGGTTGAATTCTCAGAGAGTACTCATGAATCCCAAGAATTGTTTAGGGCCGAAATGAACACAACTATAAGAACTTAAACTGACTATTAGGCAAAGTTGTGTGAAGTTCTATTGTCTTGGTGTACACAAAAAGCCGAACAGTTCAAGCCATCTCGTTTACTGGTTGGTGAGTACATTTGATAATTCTCACTAAGGAAGGTTCAAAGCCACAATCTACATATCTCGATGCAGTTTTGCTCAAGCTGGAACTCTTTCGTGTGTGCTTGTATTCATATGCATAGTTGGCGAGATAATTTTCTTATTCATGTGGGTGATTGTAATATTCGGCATATTTATATGCCAAATCAAATAATTGAATAAGAAAATTGTGTTTAAATTGAGAAATAATTTAAGGACATTTTAGTGGATAGAACGAGTCTATCCACGTTGGAAAAAAGGGTGCGGATGTGTAACTAAAATAATTAAAGCTTATTTTTAATGTATCCCGATAAACACACCCCTATAAGAAAAGTTAGCTCAAAAGCTAGAGCTATGACTTGAGCTCATAACTCTTTAGTGGAGTTGTAACTCTTTATTAAAAGAGTAAGTTACGAGATTTTATCTTATAGTTGTGTCCTTAAAAGAAAGAGTTATGATTCTAGAGAAAAATCATGTATCGTCAACAAAATTGTATTGCACAACTATAAATAGAAGTGCCTAAAACCAACCCAAACTACTGGAAAAAAGAAGTATACATACTAGCATCCTATCTTACTACATTGCACACTTATACACTATTTTTTAAAGAATAGTTTCGAGTTAGTAAAGTTCGCTAGTTCTGTTCTATTTGAGTGCTACCTTAAATCGGAGGAGAGCCATTATATCTTGGGAGGTTAATTGTCAGGAGCCTTCTAGCACCGTGTGAGTGGTAATATTACCTTAAGGAGACTGTTGGAGCAACAGGCCTCGACTCATATAACTTTTGTCTTGCATTCAAGTAAGCTTTTCTGTTCATTCTTTACTCATTAAATAATTTTATATGTGTATATATTTTAATTATATGTTCACATAAAGCACAAGCATACATGGTATCTTAATTAAATATTTCTAACATAGCATTGGGCACACGTTGACAAGGTTAGTAAAATCACCCTACAATATTTTTTTTTACCTATATATATACATGCATATGACATTATATGTTATTCCACAAATTGATTTACCATTTATGCAAGAGACCATCCAACAGAGGTACTTTCGTATGTTCAGAGAGCTTATGTATGTCGAGTTACACTACATCTTCACACATGGATGTGCAACAACCTATCTGATGGCGGGATAGGAGGGGATGCCCCGACAGATCCCATTGTCATCAAGGCCTTTGAGGACATTCAATCGTCCATAGCAGCCATCACGGCTACCCCTTACCCAAATCCCCCACACCTATTATGTTCGAGTTATGTATTCACATTTCTGTACGTACTGTATGTTAACTTTGTTTGTGCTTGTATCTCTTACTCATCTTTATGGTTTCAAATAGTATGTTCTGAGTGATCCTCTAATTAGCATTTAAAATAGGTACCCGATGGTATGGATTGTTGTTGTGAACATCGTTTCTATATGAATTGTGTGGCATTATATATTCGTTTGTTGTCTTTTTTCCTATTAAAACCATTTTTACATAACCATTACAAATTTTGTATATAAATTTATTTTATTCTTTAGCTTGAACCCACCAATTATTTCTATATACCAAATATTATACCAACAAATTAACCAATTATATTTAAGAATAATATATTACGTATATAATATTAGTCAATTATATATACATTAATACTCTAATATATTAAATTTCAACATCATTCAACCAATAATTTCAAAATTACATCACAATCACTACCAATCATCATCACATATACATACATTTACATATTACAATATTTTATTACTATTATCATAATAAAAAAAAATTACTAAAATTCATTTACACACTCAAAACCCAATAAAAAAAATATTGATTTGACTGCTATAATAGAATTTGTCTCCTATCAAAATATAAATAGATATATCAAAATTCCCCAAAATAATTTTCTAACTATCCCCAAAATATAAACAAACATACATTACATTCCCCAATCCCACTCCCAAAACATATAATCGAATACACATAATTCATATCCAAATATTGCCTTTGTTTTTCTGTTAATATTTTAAAGTTAGATACTATTTGGATCAATTTCATTTTTGTAATTAAGAATTGCAATTGAAATAATGGTTGATGGATGGCAATAAAAAACTTAAATATTATATATATATATATATATATAGGAATAATTCTATAAAGTTAAAATAAAAATGATTTTTACCTCACTCATGCAGATTATGCTTGGTTATCAATTTTAATAAAATCGTCCTGACATTTTATGTATGAGTTTCAAAATCCGAATCTTAAAAAATTTCAAATGCACTTATACATGTGTGAATGGAAAAAGTTTTAAAGGAACAAAAGAAAAGGAGAAAAAAAAAAAAAAAAAAAGGTTATCCTTCCAACACAGTGAATTGATTATTGGGAGGCTCTCTCTTCCTTAAAGCTAATGCGAAAGTGAACGTATTAAGAAGCTAGATGCTTTATTTGTTTGGTCTTTATGCTATGAGAATTACTAAAACAAGAACCCTATTGCAAAGCAGCACATGGATAAGTAAATGCTAGGCATACTTGCATAGCTTAGTTGCGTGAGTCTGTAATCCTAACGGAGCAATTCCGATCAAAATAATCTCGATTACATCAACTTTAATCCTAAATGGGGGTGGGGTTCGAGGTCTAGGAGGGTGCCAAGAGAAACTAAGACCATTCCAATGCTCCATTTCACCATACATAAATTAAACCAACAATTAAGATAAGCACGAAAATTAAAGCTTCTATAAATACAAATACACCCAATACATTGAAACTCATTGCCATGGATAAAGAAAAACTTTTTCAACATAAAAAAACAACAAAAACCAGATCAAACATATAATAATGGATTCTAAATTGTAACCAAGTGTCACCAATTGCTTCTATACCCGATTCATAACTAGAAAGTTTCTCCGGCCTTTTCCTAATCAGGAATTCTCTTCTTTGTTTGTATGATTCGAGGGGAAAGGGCTCGTTGGGTTCTTAAAAATAAAAAAGTAAATGCTTGGCATACCATATTTAATTCATCTATTTATTTCAATTGATATTTTATTTTTAATTTATATTATAAATAAATATCAAATATATAAATTATTATTTTTCAAAAAACACCTAGTTTGGAATATATCATATATGTTTTATGTGTATCAATGAAAAAAGAAATTTATGATAAAAGTATAAATTGAAATGGATGGTTCAAAAGTATTGTTTGTCCCATCTTAAAATAGACTATAAATTTTCTACTTGCTAAGTATATTATTATTGATCATTACTAAGTATGTTGCTTTGATGTAATGATATTCTTTTGTTACTCAGCGTACCTGCTAAGTGTTGATTAGAACTAAATTATGAGTTTTCTCGTATTAAAAAACTAGGATTATATTTTACTTGGGGTTTGCAATTGATTTACAAATTTTCTAACTCTTTCAAATGATATGTAGATATGTACATAACATATAATTATTGATTAAAATTACATCAGATTGGATCGGACAATCGAGCCAATTAGATTGCCAATTCCCCCTCTTATCCGGTTCAATTTTAAGTAAAAATCAATAATTCTAAAAATTGTCCTATTTTGAGAAAATTATTTAAACCTAGTGAATCGCTCGTGTTTTTGTTTGTATTGGACCAATTTTTTTTTCCCTTTATTTCATGTTACAATTAAAACTTTGCTTCTTTTTCTACTTAAAATCCAAACTACAAAGAATAAGGTACAAGCTACAAAGTATAAATGTCAAAATACTCACACAAAATGCCCAAAATTGAAGTTTTGAAGTTACGGTTTGTGAACTTGAATGATATAATTTATGCTCTTTATGTCTTTTTATTTATTTTGAATAATGAATTATTATTTGTATCTTGTTCCACACCTATATCATAAGAATTAAATACTTAAATTAATAGTTTTGGCTTTTTTATAATTTATTTTTTTATATTTTATTAATCTTTAAATAATATATAAAATATAAATATATTATGCAAGTATGATGTCACAGATCCATTACAATTCAATTATGATCTAATCAATGATTGAACCACTGAATTGTGAACAAGTAACTTTTCTAATTCGATGGACGGTTTGATTTTTCAAATATTGCATATAATTGAAAGCTGAAAAAGAAGAATCTAAGTGCATGTTTGTTTATGTTTTCAAATTCATTTTCACCCAATTTCATTATTTAGAAAGGAATTATCGACGATTTATCATTATTTTTCACTAATATTCAAACTCATTTTTACTTCAAAACACATTTCTAATGACTTATATATCTTCTCTCTATTGTTTAATATTACTATCTCTCTCTACCTATAACATACTAAAACCCTATGTAATCATTATTTTTTCCAATATACTATCTAAGTACAAACTTTTTTCCAACTTTTTTTCTTTAACCAACTTTTCAAATTTTAAAAATATTAAAAATAAAAATTGAAAATAAAAACATAACCAAACATACTCTAAGCACCTGTTTGGTTTCATTTTCAAAATCTTTTTTCACATTTTTTACTATTTCAAAAATGAAAACATCACATTTTACATATTTTCACCCGATATCATTTTAATTTTTATTTTCAAAACACATTGTTTAATAACCTAAATATCTTCTCTATCTATTTCATTATTTCTATTTTTCTTAACCTGAAACTTACTAAATCCAATATAATTATTACATTTCTACCAGTCTATCCAAATACAAATTCATTTTTAATTTATTTTCACTAACTACTTTCCAATATTTTAAAAATGATGGAAATGAAAATAAAATCAAACATGAAACGAGAGTTAAAAAATATTATAGATATAATTTAAAAATAAATTCTTTATTAAAATATTCATTCATTATGCAAGAAGTAACATGGAATATTAAATTTTATATGATATCTTCAACAGACCACAAGCTTGAGAGTTTGATAATTAAAAAAATAAAAAAAAAAGATTACTCTTCTTTTTGACAACGTTAGGTAACAAGAAATTAATTGTAACCAATCTCAATTTCCCAAATCGTTTTCATGCGTTTCCCAAAACACCCTCAGTCGGCATCAAAAGTCAACTTTCACGAAAGCAAACACTGTCGCCCACCAGCCAACCCATTTCTGTCATTTTCCCTGACGATTTCATAATTACCAGCAAAATTCCAGTCACTACCTTTGCAAATAGGGGGGAAATAGCACCAGCACCGCGCACGTTAGCTGTCCCCGCAATCATTACGCCTTACTAAACCCCCAAAGCCATGCATTTAAATCCCTTCTGCTTAACCTACGCACCCCTCACTGACACCACTCCCATTAATTGTTGGATCTGCAGCTCTACATTCACCTATACATACACTCGCCTTCTGTATCTATAGCTGATCCGTCGCTAAATAATTATAACACTGCCATTTCTCATTTGTTCTTTTCTCTTTACTGGTGCTGTAAATCATCATATGTCATATTTTCAGAATCTTCGCCCAATCGATCTCCGATCGAGTGTGGAGCTCCGGGCGTTTTCTCGCTCCAGACGGTGTCGTTTCGGAGATCGGAGCCGATTCTCGAGTTTTCGGTGATCGAAGCATGAATCCGTTGTGCTGCATTGCGCCGGTGTCGGTTGAAAAGGATCCAGCTGTGGTGAAGTCGCAAACCCGAAGTCAAGAGCTGGTTTTGGGTAGTAACTGCCGTGATGAGAGTATTAGTTGTAATAACAGTAGCAATGTGATTTTGAGGCCGGTGAGTTTTAACTCGAGGAGGAGTTTATCGACCAATGGCGGTGCTGGAGGGGGTGATTTGCACACTGAGAAATGCGAGGAGAATGATGAGATAAAGAGTGTGGCTGGGATTTTGTACAAATGGGTTAATTACGGGAAGGGGTGGAGGGAGAGGTGGTTTGTGTTGGAAGATGGGGTGCTGTCGTATTATAAGGTGCACGGGCCGGATAAAATTGTCTTGAGTTCGGGTAGGGAGAAGGGGGTGAGGGTTATTGGGGAGGAAAGTTGGAGGTATATGAGGAAAGGTAGTAGTGGGAGTGGGAACGGTCAAAGGGGGAGTGTGTTCGGTTCGGGGAAGCAGTGGAAGCCGTTTGGGGAGATACACTTGAAGGTCAGTTGATTTCTTTTGTCTGTATTTTAGAATGTGGATTTGTACACATACTATTTAGTTTTGTATTCCCACTAAATGTGGGAACTTCTATGTTGTGATTGGTTCATTCATTTGTGTCTTCTAACAAAGAGGCAATGCCATTGAGATGATGTGTATGATTGGTTCCCCGCAAGTGTTTACCTAAGGGCGAAAAAGTGAGGGTTCATTTTCTAGGCCTGCATGCTTTGTGGCTGCATTGCAAAACTTTAATTGTCAGTTTATGGGGTTATAGTTGGATATGGATTCATTTAGATGAAAGCTACAAACAAAAAGGTAGTCATTAATCACTTTGGTGATGCATATAGTTAAATCAACAGAAGTACTGATGCCAAAAAGGAAGATCAGGATTTTACTTTTACAGTCTTGTGCGGTTGCTTTCATCATGTCTAGAAATTATTGATGTATTGAGACAATTTGGTTCACAGGAACTGATGAGGGAAGATATGAAAACTGTGGCGCTGTGAAGTGCAATTAGAATGTGATAAAAATTCAAGTTTGTGGTCCAAGTTTTACAGATTAATTATTTTGCTTTAAGTTCTCTAAATAAATGAAATGACAATAATTCATCTCAAATCTGCTGGAAATAGGCTCTTGAAATTTGGCGGGAACTGATCATTATTGAGTCTACCATCTGAGTAGCACAGACTATATGTTTCCTTTTCTGCTGTCGATATCAGGAGAATGATACCCATGGAAGTAGAATATCAGTTTTCTTTTAGTTACTTTCCTGTCTGTCTTTGGAAAAAAATGTAAGTCTAGTCAGGAAATTGCGTAATTTCTGTATGCCCATGCAAAGGGAACTATGGCAGAGAAGTATTGATATTTCCATGTTTTCCTTTCTGCCAGTAGTATTCACTCTGTCTTAGTTATTACAATATTAGAGACTATCTAGTTGAAAGATCTGATGTAAAGCTGGAATATTTTAAGCTTATTCTGATGTTCACTTCTTATGGCAAGACATTTGCATCAAGTAGTGGTCGCATTAGATCAAAGAAGCATCAGGCTATCACAAATATTGCACCTTATTTGTCTGGCCATGAACATCAAACAATATGTTGAACAGGTTTCTTCAGTTCGGGCCAGCAAGTCAGATGACAAAAGACTTTCGATATTCACAGGAACAAAAACTCTCCACTTGCGTTGTCAATCCAAAGAGGACAGGACTTCATGGATTGAGGCTCTTCTGGTTGCTAAAGATAAATTCCCCAGACTATTGACAAGCAATGACTTAGCACCTTCTGAAGAATTTGTTGTTTCAACAGAGAAGCTGCGATCACGGTTAATGCAGGAGGGCATTAGTGAGACAATAGTGAAAGATTGTGAATCTATAATGCTGGATGAACTTGCTGAGATGCAGAATCAATTGAAGACTCTTCAACTCAAACACATCTTGCTGCTAGACACATTAAGAAGACTGGAGGTTTACACTTCATCCTTTTGATTCTGATGACATTTTTCTCAGATAAAAGATTGTTATAAGTTGTAAGCATAGAGAATACTTGCATTCTAATCATTGGAACCACCTCTTATGCTTCTATATAGAATAACTATGATATTTTAGTTGAAATGCACCTTGATGCCATGAAGAGAGTCTAAATTTTGAATCTTATGAACTAATAGTCTATCAGACTAATTTGTTTCTTTACTAACACAAGAGACCTCTCTGTCTTGCTGGGATATCTCAGTTAAATTTCCACGTTATTGCTTATTCCTAAGCTGAGGGGACTAGTACGATCTGTTTGTAATTGATATAAGTGTCTACTAAACTTTGATGGATTATCTTGATTCATCTGAACACTATGCTCTGTTATGTTACATCAGGTCTTGGTTCCTTGCCAAACTTAACCTACTCACTTTTCCCCACATTGGGCTCCTAGAGCATTTAAGGACTTTTTATACCAATTATTTTCTTCTGCAGACAGAGAAAATAGAATTGGAAACAACTGTAGTTGATGAAACAAAGGGACGAGATTCTTGCTGTGGACAAGGGAATAGAAGGTTCAGTGGTCAGTTCAACTTTCATGCTTACATGCTTGTTTAATCAAATAATACTGAACCATATGGTTTGTTATCCAAATTATACTTTTCGGAGAAAATGTGGTGGCTAATGTTTTTATTTGAAACTGTTGCAGATTTCTATTCTGTAATGTCTGAAGGCAGTGCAAGTGACTCAGATGCAGATAATGAAAGCAGATATGAAGTGGATGTTGAAACAGATGATGATGATGGAATCTTTTTTGACACCAATGATTTTTTGTCTGCCGAGTCTCTGAGAAGTGCTTCCTACCGAAGTAGAGATAATCCAATTTATGCTCATTGTCCCTGGACTTGTGAAAAAGAATCCTCCCTTTCTGGTCATTTAAGAGAACTTGGGATGGAGATAAAGGCAATTGAATTTCCTTACATCAGAAGAAGGGATAATTTACCAGAACCAAAGGAGAAAGAGAAGCCAACTGGGTTATGGTCAATAATTAAGGATAACATTGGAAAAGATTTGTCAGGTGTTTGCCTTCCTGTGTACTTCAATGAGCCTCTGTCATCGTTGCAGAAATGCTTTGAAGACTTGGAGTACTCATATCTTGTCGACCGAGCATTGGAATGGGGAAAACAGGTTAGGTCCTCATCCATGGTTGCATTTTTGGAAAATAGAGAGTTTCTTAAAAGCATTATCTAAGAACTAATCTTATTCTGGTTGTTGGTTTACTGGGCCAAGATTTTGATTGTTGAAGTGGTATTGCAGATCGCAATTTGCCTCATGTACCACTTTGCATCTGGGATGGTCTTAGTAATTGTTGCTTTTTAGGTTTCCAATAATTTGTGACCTAAATGCTAATAAATTGATTTACATTGGCATCACTGTGAGATCTAGCTGTTTGCTAACCAGGTGATTAGATTGGAGTTATTAGTTACTAAATGAGCCCAGATCCCAGAAGGTTATAGCGTATAATTTACATACTGTCATTGGCCAGGCAGCATTTTAGTTGCCCCCTCCCACCGGCGTAGTATATTTAGGTAGAACCGTGTTCATGACTGCTGCATACAGAATTTTAGATATACAAATGAGATGGCAGTAGGAATGAGAATTCAATAGCAACCAATACTGTCCATTTACCAAATTTTATGAAGCAAATGCATCCTATTTCAGAGAGGTTGTCCTGCAGGAACCTTCAGACCATTAAACCAGCCAGGTCACTAGGTCTCAAGGCTTGCTTGGATTAAATGATTTCTGAATATGATGCCTGATCCTGTAACTAAATGTGATGGTGATGGAATGGTCTCTGGCTGGGATGTGTGTGGGCTATTGAGTCCTCCAGAAAAGTTCGAACTATTGCTAAAAAACATGTTAGACGTTTCGGAGAAAAAATATATTGAAGTAGCTGTAGGTAATCAGAGGGCTACTTTGAACTCCGTTGAATTGTCTTAAGTTTTTGCATAGGCCTCCAATGTTGAATGTTTTGAAATTGAACTTGTAGTTCAATTTTTTCCTAAGTCAGCTAAGAGGCGTATGAAGACCTTACTCATATTCTGCAACATTTATCACTTCTCTCTTATGTTTCTATATACAATTATAAGACTTGGTTCCCGAAACAGATCACACTGCAACTTCCTTTTTCAGCCTTTGATTTGTTGAATTAGAAGCAAAGAGTTTTTTGAGTTACAGTTCAACATTGCATTTTGCTCCTGCAGGGAAATGATTTGATGAGAATTCTAAACGTGGCAGCTTTTGCAGTGTCTGGTTATGCATCAACAGAAGGCCGGCAATGCAAACCCTTCAATCCTCTTCTTGGGGAAACCTATGAGGCTGATTATCCGGATAAGGGTTTACGTTTCTTCTCTGAAAAGGTCGCTGTTCTGTCTTCAATAAAACTTCATCACATCAAGGATTACTCTTGTTTACCCCTAAATATTATATTTAATTTCTAATGCTTTATATGCCTCCTTTGTGCTGTTTCTATGATTAGCTTATAAGTCATAAATTGGGAAAGTTTGCGTTTTCTATGTTGTTTCTTTTGATATGAGCGATAACATCTTGATTTTGGAGTGTTTAGTCAATAATTTCTTTTTGTTTCAGGTTAGTCATCATCCGATGATTGTTGCCTGTCATTGTGAGGGAAGGGGTTGGAAATTTTGGGCAGATTCTAATCTCAAAGGCAAGTTTTGGGGTCGTTCCATCCAGCTTGATCCTGTGGGGATTCTTACCCTTCAGTTTGAAGATGGCGAGACATTCCAGTGGAGCAAGGTCACTACTTCTATATACAATATTATAATTGGTAAAATCTACTGTGATCATTATGGCACCATGCGCATAAAAGGCAGTAGTACTTATTCTTGCAAGCTCAAATTCAAGGAACAGTCTATCATAGATCGAAATCCGCATCAGGTAAATATTGTGTTCTTTAAAAATATGCAAGTTAAGTTTGAAGCCAATTCCTCCATCCCCCCACCCTTTGTGATGGAAGAAAGAAAAGTAAAATATGTTTCTTTGGTTGGGGCAGGTGGGCGGGAAGGAGGTGGGAGCAGGGAATGGAGGGTTTTATGGGCTAAACACTTGAGTTCTTCAAGTATAGGTGGAAAAATTATTGCAAGCTAGAGGATTCCTTTAATTTCTGTTCTAGGTGAATAAAAGCATCAGAGAGGGTTTGTCCATGATTTTGTTTGTGAATTTTTCCTTTTCATTTTTGAAAGAGGTTTTGAACTAAAAAATTGTATGTTAAAGAGGATTGCGCATGAGTGGGCTACTAGAGAAGCTCACATGGATCGGTATATGACCTTCCTTTACTTTTCTTATTGTGCATGGGCATTAGGCATCAGGCATATGCCCCAAGTGTAATAAGTATAGGCCATTACACTTGCACTTCCTAATTATTGCTTAAATCAAATGACAATATCATGCCTCAGGGCGGGTCCCAAGAAGGCGTTCTGAATACTAGTTAGACTCACTGATGGATAATATATGATTGCTATGTGAGTTAGTCTCCAACAACAACAACAACAAGACATAATTGTTGGCAGGCAATACAATAATCGTTGTATTGATTTGTTGAAAAATAGGTTCATGGATTTGTGCAAGACAATAGAACTGGAGAAAAAGTGGCAGTTTTGCTAGGGAAGTGGGATGAAGCAATGTATTATGTTATGGGAGATCCAACAACAAAACCGAAAGGATATGATCCAATGACGGAAGCTGTTTTGCTCTGGGAAAGAGATAAATCTGCTACCAAGACAAGATATAATCTCACACCATTTGCAATATCATTAAATGAATTGACCCCTGGTTTACTGGAGAAGCTGCCACCAACAGACTCAAGATTGAGACCTGATCAAAGGCACTTGGAGAATGGAGAATATGAGCTGGCAAATGCAGAAAAAGTGAGACTTGAACAATTGCAGAGACAGGTATGTATGTGGTTACAATTGTTTTTACTGTTATTGGACCAAAGTATGTGTCTAGTTACAATTGTTTTTAACTGACGTTATTGGACATGTGCCCACACCTTTTCATTGAAAAATTGTGTGGTCTATCTGGCATATTGTATATTGTACTGCACTTTCTGATCAAGTGTCTTTTGTCTTTTCCAATAGTTATTGGAGTATGGATTGATCTTACTGAAAATCCCTTTCCAATTATCGTTTATTGAACTTCTTCTGAAATGCTTGTCTTCTTTCCCAGTTCATGAGGTTGACTTCCAACGTTATTAGCATTATTGTACAAGCTGTTGTTCAGTCCAGGCTTGTATTTATTGCTAGTAACATGGGAAACAATCTCAAATATAACTAGCCCTGCTTAAGTAATTTTGCTTATTAGCTGATTTACTTGGCTTATTTGACATCACAAATACAAAGTTGAAGATGTTACCTTAATCTAAAATATATATCAGTGTATAATAATTGAGGTCCTCGAGACCTCTTAATTAGTATTACTCAGCCTTTCTCTGTCTAATCTGTTTTGCTGTTTTCTCAATATGGATCTCCTATTCCCACATAATTCTGTTGCAGGCGAGGAAGTTGCAAGATGGAGGATGGCAACCAAGATGGTTCCAGAAGGATGAGGATGGTTGTTATCGATATACAGGTGGATACTGGGAAGCAAGGGAAAAACACAACTGGGATGGAATCTCTGATATATTTGGGCAGACTTGTGATTTCCCTGTTTGTGTCGCTGAGGAGTGAGCTGTTTCCCAGATAAGAAGCCCCTAGCTCAGCAATTTCCACGATTCTATGGACTCAAGAAACATGGCCTTTCAAAGGGAAGAAAAATAGAGAAAAAAGGAAAGATGTCAGGCCACTAATTTTGAATCCAATATTCTACCGTTTAGAAAATGTCAATTAAGCCCATGTCAATTATTGCCAGCTTGGTTACCCTTGTAGAACAATTTGTCTTGTGTAAATGTTGGTGTCAAGACATATGGGAAGGAGTGCACACGTACTTAATACAGTTCTTTCCATTGCAAAGTGAAACAATGGCAGTTTGGTCCTGTGTCTAAAATGTTGATGTATTTGGTAATTTGGTCCAGTGTATTCAGCTCGCAAGATTTGGCAAATCTGCAATAGATCAGTTCTTCTTGTCCTTTGTGTTAGCTTCCTTGCAACTGGTGTGATTAGTTCTGGTGATGTTCTGCTCTTATATACTCAGTTCTCTGGCTTCAACTCCAGTATTTAGCATCTGGATGTGGCTTTGGCGACAGCTTCATCTAGTTTCATCTTCCAGCATTCAGTCTTTAATCAAGTAGCTTTATGCGTCAGTCTGCCTCCATGGTACAGCATCAATTTTGGCTGTTCAGATTCTGTTGATAGTGAATTTGTTGGTTTTGGACAGAGGCGGCTAATTTTTGTATCCCGCTACAGTCATATATCTATCTAGCAAAATTTGGAGCGTATTTTACCAAGTATATCAGCATCCTGAGTGTGATCCATGGTACGGCCATCATCAGGTCAGCCTTCAATTTGTATCCCACTACAGTCGGCAAAGCCCCATTATATTTTGGATCCCCATAGAACTCCCGCAGTCTTTAGCTTCTCGTCAATCTCAGCAATATAACCACCGACAAAACTCCAACTACTGTCTCCACCATCATCTATTACGGTTAGTTGCTACAATTTGATCCATTGATAAAGAAGAACAACCTTGATACTATTTCTCGATAAAATTACCACGAACTCCCTCTCTGTTCTATAGAATTACAAAGGGCACTCTTCGTCCAACAAAAGAGTAGCGTCCTATAAGGAGAGTGTAATAGAAAATTCACAAATTTTACCTCTTGACAGTTGACATCATCAGTTTTTGAATGGAATTCTGGGGGTGTAAATGAGTCGAGCTTGAGCTCAAAATACCGAGCTCGAGCTCAGCTCAACTCACAAGAAAATTCTAAATCAAATAAAAATATTAAATTATTAATATGTCAAAATTATTTAGGTAATGTTTGGATATGGATTATGTATTTTGAATTATGTGTTTTGGGAGAATCAGTTTTGGGAGTAGGGTTGGAGAATGTGAAATTTGTATTGGGAAATATGATGTATGTTTGTTTATGTTTTGGGAATAGTAAGAAAATTATTTTGGAAAATTTTGGTATGTTTGTTTATTTTTTGGGAGGAGACAAAATCTACTGTAACAGTTAAATCAATGTCTTTTTGTTTAATTTTTGGGGTGAAAATAAAATTGAGTGATTTTTTAATTGTTAGAATAATAATAAAATATGTATTATATATATAATATGTATGTATATATTGAAAAATGGGAAAGTTTTGGGGATAATGAAAAATAAAAGAGGGTATATTGAAAATTTTAATTTGAAATTTTAGAGGAATTTTTTTTGTATTTTTGGTTACATTTTGGGAAAACAAAATTGTTTTCCCAAAAATGTAATCAAACATAGCCTTAATAATAATTTAAATTATAATTGTTAATAAAATATATATTAAATTATAATATATATTATAATAATTACTATAATGATTTAAATTATAATATATTATAATTATTTAATTAATATTTAAAAATAGAAAAAAGCTCATGGCCACAATTAAAGTAAAGCTTGAGTTCGACTCATGTTAAAATTTGAGCTCGAAAAGCTCGATCTTGAGTCGAGCTATAATCAAACCGGCTCACAAGACTCATAAGCTGACTTAACTCATCTTACACCCCTATGAAAGCCTAATGGCAAGAACGTGTTAGTAATTTAATATTCGTCTAATGAAAAGTGTCATTTATTTTCCAATAATGAGGAAGGAAAGTTGTATTTTTCCAATTTGAGTGGGGTCTAGGTGTAATTGATCCTATAATATAGTGAATGATGGTACCTAGTAGATTCTTTCATTTGTTCTATTTCAACACGAAGTTTTTGATTAGGAGATTTTTTTTAATATTTTGATTCTACTTCAATGTTAAACAAGTTTGAACTGATTAAATATTTGTATTAAAAATTCTTTGAATTAGATACGCAAATGTTGATTTTCAGTTTCCTAGGGCTCTTTGTTATATTTCTTTGTAGGGTTCAATTTTTGGTTCTCAAATTAGGAAAAATTACTTTTAAATCTACTATTAGTCATATAAAATGGATTGCCTTCATGCATTTCTGAAAGCAAATAAATAAATAAATATAGAAAACAAATCACTTGAAATTAATATTTGGCGTCTTGACAAAAATCACCTTTAAAGTCCATGGGATTATTTGACAACCCCACGAAAATTAATCCATAATCACACTTTTAGAGGAGAAAGAAAAATGAAGCATTCATCTAAATGGTCACAAATTATATATAATATGTCAAACAAAATGTGAATTAATCCCATTAAACTAAATGTAGAATAGGTCTTGCCCCTAAAATGAATTTTCTTTCAAGCAAATCAACAATCATTAAAAGATAATAGTATATTTTATAAAATAATAGCTTTCTTCTTAAAAATATTATGTATGATATGATATTATTATTTTTTAATAAGGGTTAATTGTAGAAAAGTAGTCAAACCAAGTTTCAGGATTCAATCCTCATTCACCCTTTTTTCAGTTTTAACTTTCCATTTCTAACTTTTATTTTGAGTTTGCTCCCCACTTGAGTCAAAAAGACAAATAAGCCCTCACTTGAATTGAAAATGGCAAAAATTGTTCCGCCCACTTCCCCACTAACAAAAACATTACTTCACATAACTTCTTCCTTCCCTAACTCATGTTTTTCTCTTTCCATTCCCTTCATTTTGCAAACCCGATGCTCTAGTGCTGCAACGATGTTGTGTTCGCCATTTTCACACTGGTGCTGCAACGACATCTTCATCTCTTTCACTTTGTTGTTTAGAAACTGATTTTTCTCCATTCTTTTTGTTTCCATAGTTTGAAGCGTTTCTATTTTCATCCATCAATTGCATAGTCTACGAGGTAAGTTGTGTAATTTTCTTTCTATTATTTTTGTATTGAAATACATAAAGAAATGTAGTACATTGCTTTATTTGCTTCTTGTTTGATTTGGTTTTAATTATGTTGGCCTGATTTTGATTTACTCAATTCACCCACAGTTAATCTTTTCTTTTATTGAAAAATCCCTAATATAAATTTTTTGGTACTTGAATATTGTCAATGTATACTTCAATTGTTGTTTTAATTGTATGCTTCAATTATCAGTTATTTGAATTTAGTATTTATATAATTCATATAAGGTGTAGTGTATATTAATTGTTTGTAATTGAATTATAGGGATATTATCTAATTTATAGTGTATACAATGTGTACAGATCATGTTTAAGCATTTCTTGGGCATCCATTCCTCTAAACTCATCATTAATATGATTAGTATTTTTTTCAAACAAAATTTCAGTATTTAAATTGTGAGTTGCAGTATAAATCTCCAATTCAGTACTATGTTCCAGTTTTTTCGGTAGCAAAATTCAAATTTTTAGTATTTTAATTTTGAGTTTGTTGTATACAAAACCTCCAAATTAGTATGTTGTGCAATTTTTTTTTTTTTTTTGTACAAAAATTGAAATTTTTAGTATATAAATTGTGAGTTACATTACACAAAACCTCCAATTCAGTATTATGAGCAAGTCTTTTCGGTACAAAAATTCAAATTTTCAGTATTTAAATTGTGAGTTGTTGTTCCAAAATATGCAATGCAATATTTATGTAGTTATGTAGGTCTCTCTTTTCTGCAGAAAAAATGACTAAAACTCAAGCACCTGCACACCAAATTACCAAAGGTAACAAAGACTCCAAGCTGTATTCTCGGTGCTCTCTAGGATACTTTAAAAACATTATGAAAAAGCTGGGCAGTAAGATGAGCTTTAGACATACTGAAGCACTAAAGTAAACCCAATTTTTGTGTACCATAAAATGACAAACTTAAGTAAATTGAGTACTAATTGTGTTATTAGAGTTGAAACTCTCTTAAGGAGATTTGATATTAGGTTTTATTCTTTTTTGTTAATGATATTAGGCTTCCTTTTACTGTGAGGGACTTTTTTATTGTTGTGGGGTTGCAGCATGTGTGTCAACCGAGTCAGAAATTGTAAAATGATTGTTTGAAGGAAAAATAAGAATGTCACTCGAGTAGATATTTGTAAAAGATTGAAAGAGTTGGCCAAAAAAAAAAAAATAGTGATCAGGATATAGATGATTTTGTTAGGAAGTATATATTTGATAAGGGATAGCCCAACATGCCATATCCAGTAACACTCAACCAGACATAAGGTATGATGTGGAATAGCCAAGTTGGCTATTTGGCCTAGTCCATTGGCGATCGACCAGAATATCGACCGTACTTGACCTCGTTGGCCTTTCCATCAGCACGAGTATCAATATCTTGCCTAGTTGACCAGAGAATGGTCGACCAAATCGAGGATGCTTGTTGAACACCCAACCTGGGAGATTTGAATCCAACAGAGTTCCACCGTATCGACCAGAAGCCACCCAAACGACTCACATGCAAGTATTCTCCTTGACCTTGGAGGTCGAATAGTCGCAACCACTCCTCCCGCATTTAATGCTCTGACAAGCGTCATGCCTTCACATTAATGGCACGTGCTGCCAACAGTACCACCTTTTCTGCTGCACTAGATTAGTGCGAGCCTCCTATGTACTGCCATGTCCAAGCAAGCTAAAGGAAGCGCCACCTAGAATAGTACACAACTTGGAGAAGACTAAAAGGTCCTCAAGTAAGGACAATGACCCTTTCTGTATGACTGAGGGCATCATGGACATATCAGCCTCACTGGGAAGGCTATAAATACCTCATTACCACCTAAAGCCCTTACTCTGCTGCTCTTCCTTCTAGTCGATTAAGTACTGACTTGAGCACTGGAGCTCCTTAGCCAATGGCACCTTAGCTAGCCTGACGTGTGATATTAGTTGCAGGACTCGACCCAATTATATCATCAAGATATTTTTTGGACCTCCCATCATGTTGATCAAATTGGATCACAACCTAATACAACCCCAACTAGTTTATACCCTCATCATTTGGCACTGTCTATGGGTAACTTGAGTCCGTAACTGAGAAAAAATAGTTAACACTAGGCGAGCCCATCTCTAAAAGGGAGGAGAATAGGAGATCCCCAACCCCTCCTCCAAGCCCAACAAGAGCCAGATGTGGCTAGACCTAGCCTCAACGAGAACAAGTAGTCACCCTAATTATGCCCCAGCTCATGTAGCTAATAAGCGAGCAGATTTTAGCTCAACTATCAGCTACCCTGAACAGGCATAACAACCAGCATGGGCAGACTACTAGTGCCAGTCCCTAACCTTCACAATGCGAGGAGAGGCCCCCAAGAGAAGAAAGGGGCATACCAAAGGCTAGACGTCCCCCACCCAATGAGAAGATAGCCCAGGACGATTCCTAAAGGGGGAACCTCGACCTTACCCTCGAGAAGAAGTGGCCGATTTAGTAGATCATCTTGCTCGACCCATTCGAGCCCTACAACGCGATAGGGTCAAGCGCCTGAGACCTCAGACAAATAGGATCCTATCCCAGGTTGATCGGGAAAAATAAGAAGAAGTATCCCATTAAGTACAACAGCTGAATAGGCGTTTTGAGGAGATTTTGATGGGGAACTCTGAGAGAAACCCTCACTATGATGGTGCTCCCCGGATTCATCGAGAGAGGGAGCCTCCATTCGTGCAAGAGATAATCGATAAGCACATAGCTATCGACACTAAAGTCCTACGAGTTTGCCCAGATATGACGGCTCACCCCAACTTGAATAAGCACCTATTACAATTCGAGCACATGATGCAACTCCACGGGCATAATGAGTACATCCATGCTAAAATGCTGGCCACCTCATTCTATGGAATTGCATTCAACTGGTTTGTAAAATTAGAACCGACGTTGATTTACTCATGCTACCAACTCTATGATAAGTTCCTCTATCAGTTTGCTAGTCAAAGGAAGGCGAAGCTCCTCCATACCAATTTGCACATAGTTAAATAGAACGAAGGAGAGTCCCTTCAGGACTTTGTCACCAGATTCAACACAGAGGTCTTGAAGATTGATAGTCCTTGGATTAAGTTTTTTATTGATGTGTTTTTCCTTGGTCTTCGACATAAAAAATGTGCTAATGCTCTGGTCCGAGAACAACCAAGGACAATGGAGGAATTACTCGACCTCGTGGAGAGGTACATGACCCAAGAGGACATGAACAAACTTAAATATGGTAATCAGGACAACGACACGAAAAAGACTAAAGAAAAAGATGACAGACAGCAAAAAGATGGTCATCAATCTTTGATGAAACGCTTCCACAACTACACTCCACTCAATATTGCCAGAAAGAAGATGTTTTTGGCCATTCAGCACGACAACGCCCTCAAAAAGCCTAGGAAGTTGACTGAGACTAAAGCAATGAAAAGATCCAAGAAATACTATCACTTTCATAAGTAAAAGAGCCATGACACGGAGACTATTTCAATTTGCATGATGAAATTGAGAGGCTAATTTGTCAGGGACATTTGAAAAAATTTGTCGACGAGAAAGCCCGATAAGAAATGGGCCAGACTGACTAGACTCCCCTAGAGAAATGTTGGTTAGCCCAAGGAAAAAAGATAAAGGAAGAAAGCCTGTCTATGACCCCCTCCCATCCATTAGGGAAGTGATTGATACCATTGCTGGAGACTGAACTGGAGGGGACTTCAAATCAGCAACAATGCAGAATCAAAGAAGACTAGAATGGACCAAATCTTTCCCGATTGAAATAGTATTCCAGCTTTCGACCAGCGCGAAACCAATCTCTTTCTCCAACGCCGACCTCTTACATATCGAGAATCAAGGGGCTGACAACGAGCTGGATTGCCCCCTTATGATATATGTAGAGATAGCCATCTTTGAGGTCAGAAAGGTGTTAGTCAACAACGGCAGCTCCGCCAACATAATTTTCTTGTCGACGCTGAAGAGAATGAATATAGGAAAGCTGAAGTTTGAGCCTGTGCACACCCCATTGGTCGGATTTGGGGGGTCGGAGATCATTCCTAAGGGTTTATAAACTTGTCCACTTTATTTAGAAAAGCCCCTCAGCGAAGAACACTCATGGTTAGCTACCTGGTCGTCGATGCACCTTTTGCTTACAACGTTATTATTAGATTACCAACATTGAATGATTTCAGAGCCATTGTCTCGATCTGTCACATGAAGGTCAAGTTACTGACAACTGCTGGAACTGACGAACTTTTTTGCAATATGAAGGAAGCTTGGTGCTGTTACACAATCTCAATTGCGGCAAATGAATAGAAAGCTCAACCAAAACTGAAACCCTCAGGGGACGTCCCAATAATGAAACCTAAGGAGAGACAGCAAAATAAGAAGCAAAAATTGGAAAAGACCAAGATCGAGCTAGTTGGAGAGCTTAAGACCATCGAGCTCGCACCTGGGAACCCCAATAAGACCACTAGAATTGGGACTGATCTCGGGAGCTGCATGGAATGCTTGATGGTCGATTTCCTAAGAAAGAATATTGATGTCTTTTCTTGGAAAGCCGCTGATCTACAGAGAATCGACCCTACCGTCATCGTCCACCGTCTAGACATGGATCCCTCATACATGTTGATCAGGCAGAAGACCAGAACCTTCAATGCTGAGAGATACTAAATCATCGAAGAGGAGGTCAATAAGCTTCTAGAGACAGGTTATATTGTAGAAATTCAATAACCAAGCTAGCTTTGTAATTTAGTCTTTGTCCTTAAAAATGAGGAAAAATGGCGAATGTGTAATGATTTTACCGATTGGAATAAAGTTTCTCCTAAAGATCCTTACTCACTGCCTCGCATAGATTTATTAGTTGATTCTACTACTAGGTGTGATCTTTTAAGTATGATGGATGCTTTCCAGGGCTATTATCAAATTTTCATGGCCTCGAAGTCAGGGATAAGACCTCTTTTGTGGTCCCCAATGATGTATATTATTTTTTGGTCATGCCTTTTGGGCTAAAAAATGCAGGGGCAACCTACCAGGGACTGGTGAACTTTATGTTCAAAAATGAGATCAGTAGGACCACGGAGGTCTATGTCGACGATGTGATTGTTAAAAAAAAAAAAAAAATAGAATCATTAGGCCAACCTTAGCCATACATTTTCAATACTGCGAGCCTTTGGCATGAAACTTAACCTTAACAAGTGCACATTCGAGGTGCGATGAGGCAAAATTTTTGGTTACATAGTCAACCAAAGAGGCATTGAAGCAAACCCCTAAAAGATCCAAGTGATTCTAGATATCTCACCCCCTCAAATAGTTAGGGGCGTTCAATGCCTAGTCGAAAGAATCATAGCTTTTGACCATTTCATTGCTCGACTAGCTGACAAGAGCCTAACGTTTTTCAAAATCCTTCAGAATGCAAGGAAGTTCCAGTGGATGGAACAATGCGACCAAGCCCTGGTCGAATGGAAATAATACCTATCAACACCTTCAATGCTGGCTAAGCTTGAGGTCAGAGAGGTTTTGCATATTTACTTGACAGTTTTGTCGGCAGCAATCAGTTCAGTTTTAGTCTTAACCAAAAACGACACCTATCAACCTGTGTACTACAGCAGTAAAGCATTGCAAGGCCCAGAATACAAATATTTGGAGATCAAGAAGTTTGCCTTTGCTTTGGTTATCGCAGCAAGAAAATTAAGACCCTATTTCCAATCTCACTCCATTATGGTTGTGACGAATCAATCGCTGAAATAAGTACTGTCAAAACCAAACACGTCGGCGCGGTTGACGAAGTGGGCCATCGAGTTAGGGAAATTCGACATCACCTTCTATCCACGAACTGCTATAAAGGCGCAAGTGTTAGAAGACTTTATCGTCGAGAGACTCGACTTACCTGACGAAATCGACTAGGATTCCCTTGTTTAGACTATGTATGTCGATAGCTCAGCGACTTCCTTAGAGAAAGAATAGGCATCTCCCTATGTTCTTTGCCGGCCAAGGAATATGACTTTGCAATCAAACTCGACTACCCTATCACAAACAATGAAGCAGAATATAAGGCTCTTCCTTGCGGGCATAAGAATGGCCGTCGATAGAAGAGTCGAGCAGCTAGCAGCCATCATCGACTCCTAGATGGTTGCTGAGCAGTTCGAAGGAAACTTTAAAGCTAAAGAAGTTACCATGAGCAAGTATTTGGTTGAGGTCAAAAAGTTGCAGCAGATGTTCAAGAAATTCACCCTCAGCCAAGTTCCTCGATTAGAAACTAAAAGAGAAGATTTCCTGTCAAAATTTGCTAGCTCGACAAAAGGGACTAGGTAAAGAACCATCGATTCTTGGTCGCCAACAAACCACCATTGGTAGTCTCGACCAGAACTTGGTTGGGCAGATTGAAGACGCCCCTCCATCCTAGCAAGATAAGCTGAAAGCCTACCTATAAGAAAGGAAGGTTCCTGAAAATAAGGCACAAGCTCGAAGACTCAGAGGTTGAGAAGTAAAATTGATCCTCAATGAGTATGATCAGCTTTACAGAAGATCAGTTTTGGGACCACCTTTGAGATGTTTGACACTAGAGCAAGCTCATGAGGTCTTACAAGAAGTCCATTTAGGAATCTGCGGCAATCACTCCGAGGGATGATCTTTGGCCCACAAAATCATCAGGCATGTGTATTTTTGGCCAACTCTGCTGAACGATGCTGTCGACTTTGCTAGAAAATACCTATCTTGCCAGGTCTATTCCAATATCCCTTACCAGTCTACATCAACCTTAGTGCCCTTTCAGATCATGTGGCTATTTGACCAATGAGGAATAGATAAAGTCGGCTCCTTTTCAAAGATAATAGACTAAAGAAAGTTCATGATCATTGCGGTCGAATACTTCATAAAGTGGGTCGAAGTAGAGATGGTCCCTAAGATAACCGATGCAACTATTAACGTTCTATCTAAAAAACATTATCTGTCATTTTGATTTGCCCAAGGTATTGATATAAGACAATGGGATACAAATCCAGAGCAAGAGCATGAAAAACTGGCATGAAAGCCTAGGAATTCGATAGCACTTCACTTCAGTCGAGAATCCCTGAGCCAATGGGTAAATGGAAGTCACCTACAGAACTGTCCTAGACCACTTCAAAGCTCGACTTGAATGATGCAACGCAAGCTGGGTGGACGACCTCCCTAGGGTGCTTTGGGCATACAAAACTACCCCTCGAACTACCATAGGTCACAGTCGCTACAGTTTGGTCTACGGGTCGAAAGCAGTCGTCCTAATAGAATTGATACAACACATTGCTTGAGTAATCCACTACAACCCGATCAGGAATAACTCCGAAAGAGAATTCGACCTTGAGATCAGCAGGCATACACAACAATACAAAGATATAGGTCGAAGATGGCATAACATTACAACAAATGAGTCCAACAAAATGGGGGACCTTGTCCTTAAAAAAGTAGAAGTCTCGAAGAATGTGGGGAAACTCGATCCGAAATGGGACAGCTCGTACTTAATGGTCAAAGTAGCAAAGCACAACTCCGACCATCTAGCGGATATGAATGGCCATGAGCTTCCTCGACCTTGGAACGTGGTGAACTTGAAGAAATGTTATGTATAAAGAGACCAAGGTCTCCACCCGATTGTACTGCGACATGATTCCAGATTAATAAAAACTTATGTTTCTGCAGCTATTCACTCACACCAACAACTAAGGCTTCTAGCCCAAATTAACAAATAAACTGATCGTTTAAGTCAACTCTGTAGTTGATAGCAAATTAGTTTCCAGCCACAGGCTGTAGCATCTGGACTACATTAATAAACGACTAGATCGTATAAGTCAACCCGGTAATCGACCACAAATTATTTCCAAACCTCAAACATGGGCTTCTAGCCCAAAATGGTAAACAACTTAACCGTCTAAAGTCGACCCCACAGTCAACCCTAAGACAGTTTCAACAGCAAGTTGTGGCTTCAAGCCCAAACTAAAACATATTGATTGTTTAGATTCAGCTACGCCAAACCCAATAAAGGAACAAATAATTTAAAATTGATTATTTTGCTGAGCACAACCTCAATCAACCTTGCAGTTGATACTCACATCACTCCCCTGATCTATGCATCACAATGACAACGTCGAGCGAGGACTTGAAGTTAGTTTAATAAACGCGGTATATGACTGACCATGGCGACAAGCCTATTCATGCGATTACGATGACAATGACTTAAGTCGACCAGATAGTCGATGAAAAATGTTATTTCAAGACCTATCTTAAATGGGTTAGCTCGATGTGAATGTAGTTAGATTGATTCGATTATTTTTGTACAAGTTGATTTTGTAATCAACTGCTAACTTGGTTCCAAGCTAATTGAAGACTACCCATTTGCTTTGTTAAGAGATCACATTGTACGGCTTCTTATTCGAAATCAAATTTATTTCATCATCCATTAACGCAAACAATCGACAACAATGAAAGCAATAAAAAGGAGACAGTAATTGGACAATATGAAAACGAACAGAAAGTTGCATTTCATAGATTGAACTCTCCAAGTACATGATTATAAAAATTATTTATAAAGTTTAAGTTATAATAAAGCGCCCCACAGGGTGAACAGATTTGAATCAAATAAAGCAAAGCAGAAGTAGCTGCAGCCCTTAGCTCGACCCAGTTCCCCCCACAAGCTGTAACTTCATCAATAGCTTGATGAGCTCATCACCTAAAGGCACGGTCACCATAGCGGGAAGGCCCTTGACCTCTTGATCGGGCGCTGCAACTGGCGTTGGTCGAGATGGCCCCACTTCATCAGCCAAAAATGCGCGCTCGATAGATGGGAAGTATGCAGTGATGTCAGCCTTGCTGTCCCTAATGTCGAATGCGAACTCATTCGCAAAGTTGAACTCATTTGCCATCTAGACCAGTCTCGGGTTAGCAATAGTCCCAATCCCTATGGCAGGTGTTCTCAGTAAGTACATTCTCATCTACATGCGGTAGCTCAGGGTAGTCTTTGAGCTGTTTGGTTTGAAGAGCATTCAGATGCTCATTGTCCTCAGGGCGAAATTGATACCCCAAATATTCTAGCTGCTTCACAACCTTGTCGAAGGCTTCCTTCACATCGTCGATCACAAACAAGATACTGGTCTCTTAGAATATCGAAGACAACATGAATTGCTGCACGACCTCTCTTTGAATGCCTAGGAGTGTCCTAAAAAATTCGTCTAGAGCGTACATATTCGCGTTGTTGTACCCATACGCCCTACCGATGTTGTATGAGGCCTCCATCGCTAATCTGAGCTTTCGCAGCTGCTCATCCATCTTGCTTTTTTCAGAGACAACCACAACAAGTTGTGTATCTCTCTTCTTAAGCTGCTTTGTAAATTGCTCGATCGTCGACTGGGCGGAGTTGAGCTGGGTCTTGGTTAGTTCTACCTTATTTTACTCCCATAGAGCTATTCTTGATCATCGAGAGCTATATCCGACCTTCGGTAAAAGTGATACCCCAATTAGTTTACCTGCAATGATGATAAGTTTAGTCGAGAAAGTTAAAGTAAAACTTGAACACAACAAAATGAATTCGATGAGATACTTACCATGTTAGAGTGATAAGAGAGAGCCTTCAAAGCCCCTAGCTGGCTCATCTCGAGCATCTTCTTCTGGTCAGACATAAACAGTCCGGCCATCATCACCTTTAGGGGTGCTGTTGCTGTTTCCCCTGTCGTCATCATCGATAGAGAATTTTGGACCTCGACCTCGGTCCCAAAATACGGTGAAGAAAAGTTGAGCAGAGAAACATATCGTCATCTAGTCGAGGCCTAAGGAGGTCAACCCCGATCGGGCCCGAGAAGCTCCAACTTTAGTGCCCCTCTTCTGCATAGGCCCAGGCTACTCGGTAGCTAATCATTTCTGTCGAGCAGAAGGGCTACTCGTCCCAATAGTAGTTAGTCGGATGGGTTGATGAGTGAAAGCAGGTGGTGGTGTTTGTGCCCTCAAGGTAGCCTGACTAGTGCCCTCTCGACGCACGTCCATTTGCCGACACTCATGTTCTCTTTGTTAACAAGTCATTGCTTGCGTCCATGTGTAATTCATGATTTCGGCTCAATCTGGAAAGACAACAAAACAAACAAGTCAAAATCGACCAGAAAGTTGAACAAATAAAATTTTATGTAAAGTTAGTCGACTGAGGTATCTACTTAGTCTAGCATCAGTAGGCAAACCCAGCTGGGCAAGTCATAGGCCTTCCAACACTAGGTTTCTGTTCTCAATATACCCCAATGCTTCCATTTACCCAAATTGAACTAGGTCGCTGATGAAAGTAATGGGCCAGGTGGGGTTCTCATGCACTGGCATTTTGACATGACCTCTCAACCACACCCTAGGTATGTTAAACTCGACCCCCTAGGAGCTCAAACAAAGAAATAACATTTTTTCCACTCTTAGCCGTGCGATGAGAAAGGGATCACCAAGAATTTTCGACCAGGGCGGGCCTTGAGATAATAAAAGCCTAACTCCTCAAAACTTCTCAACTTTCAGGACAACGAAAGGTGGAAGAGATTAGAAAAGTTGATGAAGGTCAGAGGATGGTCGTGTATTTGCATGAGGATGATAAAACTATAAAGAGTAGAAAAGCAATTTAGGAGAAGCTGGGTAATACAGACTTGAAGGCCGTTTAGGGGGTCGATTATAGGATGTGCTAAGGGAAACCTATGCCCATACTTCAGGGCCTCCTCAAACATTGCTATGCATTTGACGGGAGGTTTGTCCATCCTATCAGTAGGACCAGGGGAGATCAACTTGAATCCTGGGGGAATATCATACAACCTCCTAAGCAAATTAAGATTGCCAGGTGTAGTTTTGGATATAATTTCGATGTAGTGATCAGGTGTGAATAACCGATGACAAGACACAGAAGGCTCACTTGGCCAGGCCCCATACCCAATGTCACCTCGAGTGCCACTCAAACTAATCAAAGAAGTTGAACTATCACTCGAAGAATCACTTGACTCGCTAGTCGAGCCCTCTCCCACTCGGGTTGAACTTGAATTCGATCGGGTCTATTCACTATCATCTCACTATTGTTCTCCTCACCAAATACCCTCAATATGGTGGAAGTACGATATATGATTGAAGTAAAGAAGAATGAAACTTGCTCGAGATCAAAATATAATTCAGAAAACTTACACGTTTAGCAGAAGTAAGACAAAGCTTGAATAGCAAAAAGTGCAGTAAAATGGGAAGTTTCGACCAGCCAGAGTGCTGTAAAAGTGAAAATGAAAGATCTTACCGCTCTTATTTAGGTTTCAATCCGCGGGCAAGCCAATTAATTAATCTGACTGACTACTGGCTCATTATTACACATTTGCCGGTTGCCCTTCTATATTGCCCAACGTAACAGTCACATTAAATGCACTGAAACCCTGGTCGACTTTTTAAACATAAATATTGCCAATGTCTTGAGCCCCTCATCGAGTGCATCCAGTTTTTGTAAGTGTTACTCCCTATTCATTCTCATCGATTGCCTCGATTAGGAATCAAAAGTGAGGGGGACTCATGATAGGGGATAGCCCAACAAACCCAATCCAATAACACTTGGCTAGATAGGAGATATGATGTGGAATAGCACAGTTCGCTATCTGGCGCAATCCATTAGCGATCGACCAGAATATCGACCATACTTGACCTTACTGGTCTTTTTGTAAGCACGAGTATCAATATATTGCCCAATCGACTAGATTCAGGATGCTTGTTCAACACCCAACTTAGGGGATTTGAATGCAACAGAGTTCCGCCGTATCAACCAGAATCCACCCAAGCGACTCACAGGCAAGTACTCCTTAACTTTGGAGGTTGAATAGTCGCAACCACCCATTTACCACATTAAATGCTCTGACAGGCATCATGCCTCCACATTAATGATGCATGCTGCCAATAGTACCACCTTTCCTTCCGCGCTAGAGTAGGTTGCACCTCAGGTGTACTGCTATGTCTAAGTAAGCTGGAGGAGGCACCACCTAGAATAGTACATAACTTGGAGCAGACTAAAAGGTCCTCAGGTAAGGACAAGGACCATTTCTGTATAAACGAGGGCATCATGGATATATAGCCTCACTAAAAGGCTATGAATACCACATTACCACCCTTCAGTAAGGTATGTTCATTATCACTTAAAACCCTCACTCTATTGTTCTTCCTTCTAGTTGATTAAGTACTGACTTGAGTGTCGGAGCCCCTTAGCCGAGGGCACCTCGGCTAGCCTGACGTGTCCTATTAGTTGTAGGACTCGACCCAGTTATATCATCATGATATTTTCTCGACCTCTCATCAGGTCGATCAAATTGGATCACAACCCAATACACCCCCAACTAGTTTATACCCTCAGCAATACTACTAGTTTTCAACTGTATTTTGTTTCCAACTAATAACTATTTGACACTTAGATTCCTTCTGCCATACGTGGACGATTTATCTTCCATTGGCCTTTATGCATGGGGAGTTGGTGCATTTAAATTTTTGCATAATGAGATTTTGGTGCGTCTAGGAAATGAAATAGGGAAAGGTACAAGGAAAAAATACTTTGATGGATGCAATATTAGCCTAATGATAAGTTAATGGCATTGTTACTATTAATATTTATTAAAATTATTATTGAGTAACTATAACATTACATAATTTTTTTTTGAATGACAGGCTTGGGTTTATGAATGTATTCCTGCTTGGGAACGACAATTTCATTGCGTTTGTTTCCATTATTCCTTTGATGGTATGAGAATAAGATCCCCACGAAAGTTGGTGGTGCAAAAGAAAAATTCAAGACGATTGTAATAGCTTGTATTCCTTATCTTTGTTGTTATAATCGTTTTATGTATATATAAATTTGCAAACTAAGCTGTAGAGTTATGTTTGAATAGGTTCTGGATATTTATCCGTTCCCTGACGAAGAGAAATTATTGTTATCAATACATCATGGAGCACCAACTGTTGATATGTATGACTTGTAAGGAATGTTGAATGAGAAAAAGAGAGATAGAATTGCTGAAAGTAAGATTTTTCTTTCTTGAGAATAAAGGACTTGCTATTGGAGTTGAAGCTGAAGAAGAGAAAGACGAAGGGAAATCAAAAGAAAAAGAGCCCGAAGAAGAGGAAGATAATGAGGAAAAAGAGGAAGATAATGAGGAACAAGAGGTGGAAAAAGAAGAGGAAGAGAAAGAGCAAGAGGAAAGTGATGATGGTGGAATTCACCCTAAAAATCCTGAATTGGGGGATGTTCCGCCCTTGGGAGTAACCATAGCTTTTATCATGAAAGGTATATAAGACCAAGGTGACACGATGAAAAAAAAAATGGAATTTGTTACACCTTCTAACACCACACCATGAATGATAAGAATAGAGTGGATTGCTCATGAGGACCATGGCAAGAAGAAGAAGGTATTTGTATACAAGTTTTAAATACCGCCTTTATGAGTTTTTATACTTGATGTAAGTGAGACAAATACTAAATTACATTAGAAAATATACTACATAGCTGGACTGAGGTACTGGATATGTGTATTGCATGTTTTATAGGAGAAGATGAAGGATGTCCAAAATACTGAGTTGATAGAGGTTGGATTTGCTGAGTCCAATTTACTAGAAAATAAGGACTTCTTTAATTAGTTTTGAGGATAAACAGATTATACAAGGTGGTCCGAGATATCTGATAAAGAAAGAGAAATTATTGACTCATATTTGCAATGAGATAAAACAGAGTAATTATAGTGAATACACATTATTCTTTTCATAGAAAATTTATGATTTGAGTAACATAATAATTTATCATTGTAGTGTTACTGTTTAGGAGGGACCTGATACGCAAATTGGAAGATATGTGTTATGCAATCTATTGTTTGAGAAAGAATTGAGGTTAGATTTAATTGATTGCTACATGAAGATCTTGTGTAGCCATTTATTCAGAGAAAAATGTGATCACAATATTTGGTGTTTGACTCCGTACATGTAGGTATGTAGTGTTTAATTGTTTTGCATTTTCAACTACAAATAACTTGATTTAACAAGTTCTAACATTATTTATTGACGGGAGGAAATTCTAAGAGAAGTTGAGAAAGCAAATAAGAGGCATGCTATAAAGCAAGATGAATTTTCAAAATTTATTGGTCAACAAAGCACGCACAAGTTCATGGAAGAGCTGAATTTAGATGTTCTGAACAAGTGCCAATTTATTATATTCCCCATTAACAGCCATTATCACTGGTTGCTCCTTGTGTTGGACACCACTGGGAAGAATTTCATACAGATGAACTTATCTTGGTTTCCCTAGACAAAAGCAGCAGCAAAAGTTTTGGTAACTTCACTTATATTCGTGATACATTCATCTAAGTATTTGAATAAAACTAACAAAAACTTTTGCAAGTTAAGTTTACGACTGGATACCTAAAACACTCCTCGGGTATGTTGTGCCACAAAAAGAAGTGTGAATATGTTTTAGTCGCTAACAAAATGAGAACCTAGACTATGGAGTTTATGTATGTCTTTAGGTTGAGTGTTATGCCAAAAAACATCAAGGATTTCTGGTAATATGCAAATGACTGTTCTATAGATGCATATCGAGCACATATTATTTCTGACCGATGAGTATGGTTTAATGTATTTCGGGGAAGAATGATGATGTTCAGATGCTTATTATCTGGATGAATGGACTATTTTGTATATGGATATTGACGTGATTATTTCAGTATTTCTGACATTTTTACTAGATTGTGTATTTGGACGATTAGAATGGATGATGTTTACAATTTATAGTATAATTTGAAAATTTATTTGTAAATATATACTAGTAAAGATATATATATATTATATGTTAGCTCAAAATAAGTACATAACTAGTGATAACTCAGTACTTGAATGCAGTTTCAAAGTACATAAACACGCAAAATAAGTATACAACCTTATCAAATTAAGTACATAAACGCAGTTTTGGAGTACATAAATGCTAATACTAGGTACTTTTTTGCGGATTTTCAATATCATTCTCAACACATAAGGGATTGAGTTTAATTCGGCATAATCTGGCCATTGGATGATCATAAGACCATAGCGTATTAGTTCTAGTACTCATATATTCATGATACGTTTGCTGGTTTTCGATAGTCGTATCGGGAGGATTCATTTGGCCCATGCATCAATAGTTTATACTACTATGAATGAGAGTGCAAGTGGGTGGATGTAAGTGTTTGAGTTCCAAACCATTTCAACACGTACTACACAATCATTTCTTTAACAAACTACGATTTTGTTGCTTTAAGGTCACTTGGGTTGTGAATAAAATGATTGATCCATTTTTGCCTTCAATATTATTATAGCTCATGCTCTTACATTTAGTCCACTCATAAATTAATAGACCCTATGACTATATGAACATGTATTAGTATATATATTATTTTCCCTAGAAAATAAAAAAAATCTCAACATAAATGAGGATATGTAATATCAATATAAAAAGGCATATATATTGATAATTAAAAAAAAATGTAGAATGCAAAAATAATACTACCGAATATGCTTACAATTGATTGTGATACGAAATTTGAATAAGTAATAGCATATCAAATATTCATTGTTTAATGTGTGACGAAAATAAGGAAAAAAGATATATAAGACGTGAAACTTCAATTATAAATGGCATAATACTTTATGATGTTTTTTTGTTTTGATGAAATTTTTCTTTACATATATGTTACCTAAGAAATATATAATATCACACACGTGTTGGAATAAAGTTAAACACTATGCATGCACGAACTACATATTTAGGCCGATCGATACACATAAATATTTTACCATCGATACTAAACATAAAGATAATAAAAACATTATAAAAATGTATTACACTAAGTACAATAAGTGTGAATATATATTAACAAAGTAAGAAATACAATATAGGATAATAACAACTATGTATACTTGTACATACATACAAAACAAATTAAGCGTTAATACACGTTGTATGTACATATGTAATATATTATTTATAGTGAATTATACATATAAATATATGAATGGAAATTTTTACAATATTCTAAGTATAAAAAAAAATGAGAAAATTGAATTAGAATATATAAATATAATAAATTGAATATAAAAAAATTTAATAATAAAATATACAATATTTGAATCTATGCAATAATTAATAGAACGAACTGTACATGATATTGTAGCTTACCATGTGTGTACTAAAAAAAGGTGTATATTAAATTTTATATACTAGTACCTATGTAATCATATATTTAATAAAAACATTATATATACATGTAAGGTTCTACATATATAATATATTATGTACAGTTATTCTTACTTAGAAATATGTAACTGGAAAATTAAAAAAAAATTATTTAAAAAAAATGAAAATTATAGCAAAATTGAATTAAATTTGCAAAAAAAAAGAAATAAATAGAATATTAAAACTTGTATAATGAAATCTACCATTTAGTAATGTATGCATAAACTACTAATACATAATTTATGTTATATAATATATTAACAAGTATGTAGTATAAAATCAGGTCCATATTAATTATAAACATATACTATAAAGTTTGTACATATAAAAAAAAATTTAATACACGTCCTATATGCATATGCACTATATGTTTCATAATATATCTTACATTGAAATATATAATTGTGAACCAACCAAAAAATAATTTATATAGTATCAAAATGATAACTATTCGAAATTAAATGTTGTTAATATTATAATTTGGATTTAACAAAATTTTTTTAATAAAATATACAATATTTTGTTCTATGCACAAATTATTAACACAAAAGTTATATTATATAATATGATAACTTCTACATAAGTATACGAAAATGTATATTAAATTTATATATTTAATACATATGTTATTAATAAATAATAAAAATATATTTACATGCAATTTGTAAGTCTACAAATATATTAATTCTTAAGTTTGAGTTTTTTAGCCAATAATTAACTTTGTGGATCACCATAAGTAAATAACTTAAGTAAAATAGTTATTTTTTATCACTATATCATTAAATTTCTTAGGGTAATTACGTCAACGATAATTTGTACATTGTTACTACTGATAGGGTACTTAATACATATATTAGTATAGACTTAGGTCATAGTTGCTACTAGATGAAATGGGAATTACTTTGTGAAATATACTTTAATTGGCTTGAAATACAAATAAAGATATTTTACTAACCATTTTTTGTAATTTTCTCAGTAGCAAAAGAATCTTATATGTGTTTATCAGACCAATCCTAGCAGATGTAATTCATAATGCTGACAATGAGTGGCATGTAATTACCATAACATCTTACATTATGTCACCTAGTTCTCTGTACACGTTAATAATGTTTCGTATGTAGTTATTTATATGGTTCATTTTACACATGTCTATACCTACATTGCACTTTGTACCAATCTAAAAGCCATATATTTGATTTAACATTTGGCAAATTTTGATATGGATGTAATTCTTATGAACTGGTCATACATTCGAGTTAATAATAGATGGATCCTTACGGTCACAACCCATCCTATGGAGATGACAGTTCATATAGTACCCAATCAAGGGTATTCAGTTGGGATACGTGCGCTGACTATTCGCTAATGGAAAATTGTTAATCGAGTTTGCCTATGATGAATTTCAAGCTGGTCAGCTTCTTTCCACTACGTTCTCAGTGTATACATGGAATAAGATTTGCCACAAGATGAATGTGGAGCTACAGCCGACATACACGTATAATGTGAAGCAGTTTAAGCAAAAATGGAATAGACTTCATGCATCGTGGCGAATGTTTCATTCATTGATAACGAATGGCATAGGATATGGTTGGGATTATGATCAAAACACGATCACGGCTAGCGAGGATCGCATCGCCTACTGGCTCGCGGCATACTTATGTTCTAATATTGTGACATTTTATTAATTGCTCGTATAATAATGCTCTTTCTGGTGTTGTAGGAGCACTCAGACCATGCCTCCCTGATGGACCATAGCTTGCCATGCTACAATTACTATACTAAAATGTTTTCAAAAAATGTTGCCTTGGGTTCCAATGCTAGGTCCTCGGCTATGCCTCATCTAGCCATAGACAGTAATCGGAGTGGGAACGATAAAATGACTGGAGGCAGTACTGGTAGGTCAAAACATTCAGCTTCATCATGTGATGACTTTGACGGCACCACCACTACTCAGGGAGAAAGTTCATCCCAACGGAGGAGGGGAAAAGAAATGAAGTTCTACGCAAGAGATAGGCAAGATCGATTGGAAGATACCTTAAACAAATGGGATGGCATGATGAATGCAAAGTCTTAGAAGATTGAGCTCAATCCTCTATTTTGAATGTGTTGAGGCACTGCATCGCTTAGATGGCCTATTAGACCACATATTTGGAAGGGCTATCAATTATTTTCAGAGTACCATGATGAGGACCTTTTTCCGACAACTGGATGATAGAGAGAGACACATCTGGCTTGAGTCCCTAGGCAATTAAACCAACTACCACTTTCCTTATTCCCCCAATGATTCATTGTTGTTAAGTACTTATGTTACTTGTCTGTGTGATTTTTACTTCTCTGTTTCATTCACTAATGCTTTGGTATGTAAGACCTTATTGTCACCTAACTTAGTAGCATGTAATCACATCTTCCATGGATTTCTATGACATGACAACGTACTGTATCTTTATCAACTTTCACATTACGTGGATACCTGTTTTCTTTACATAGATGGCTAGTGGATCGAGCTCGATGCCGCTACATGATGATGAACTGGAGTTCAGCGAAGGATCACTTGGCAATAATGTATCCGATGGAGCTGATGATCTATTATTCATCGCAGATGTCTTCTTGCCTAATCTGTACGTTGACAAAATACCACGTAACACATCTGGTCTCCGTGGGGTGGATTGGGTTGGCAAGATAATAGATGGCCATCCTGACCAATTCTACGATAACATGCACATGACGAAGCCCACCTTCATAAGATTGGTCCATAAATTAACCAGTCGTGAGTTTTTACCTCAATCGCAACAGTATCGAGTATCACCAATTGAGGAGGTTACAATGTTTATGCAGACAATTGGCTGTCATCAGAGACAGAAAAATACCATGGAACGTTTCCAACATTCATTGGAGACGGTCAACCATCATGTATGTCGTGTGATTAGAGCATTAAATATGTTAGCGCTTGAACTCATAACTCCCCTAAATTTTAACGAGGTGCCTAATTAGATTCAATCCAATCCCGACTTCTTCTATTATTTTCACGTGTGGAATAGATAAAGGATCAGCTTTTACTATATAATCCATTTAATACTATGTTGTACATGAACTGCTTATATTTGATCTGTAGGGTGTGGTGAGGGCAATCGACGATGCATTAGTATGTGCCTGGGTACCCGCCCGCAGATAGAATACATATCATTCTAGAAAAAGGAACGCATCTCAAATTGTCCTCGCCATGGCCGACTTTGACCAAATATTTACATATGTGTACACAAGTTGGGAAATGAGTGCTAATGATGCATGGGTCTTGCTGAACGCAATCCAAAGTGACCATGCCTTTCCATTCCCCCCATAGTTCAATCCTGGTAACAGTACATATTCATATCTATGTGTCGTACAAAATTTTTATTGTTCAACTATTGCCCAGACTATACTAACACATTACTGTATTCTCATTAGGGAAGTATTATCTCGTCGATGCTAGCTTCACGAACTATATGTGCTTCTTGTCCCCATACAGATAGTCCTAGTATCACCTCCAACAATTCAATGGTACCCCCATATATAGTGGGCCAAGGGAGCTGTTCAACCATCGCCATGCTCGATTGAGGAACACCATTGAACGTACGTTTGGGACTCTTAAAAAGAGGTACCTAATTCTAGGTTGGGGTATGCCGAGCTACATGGTCGTCCGACAGACTGATATTGTCATTAGATGTTGTGCGTTGCGTAATTTCATCCGCAAGTTTAGTCAGGATGACAGCATTTTCGCGACTTCAGACCCAAAACTTGACCCCAACTAGGAGACCTACCACCGTGGTCACCGAGCCAGCATGAGATATAAGCATAGTCTGAATTTCGAGATGGTCTGGCACAATGGCTGTGGGTCGGGAGGAATTGATTAGTTTAGATTGAATTCTTAATGCTACAATATCATGTTATATATGTGTTGTTGCACCCTACTGTTCTACAAAAACTTGTTAGCACTTAATATTTTGTACTGAAAATTACTATTGCCACATTGTATTACCTGATGATTCAATATCTATAAGTATCATCACGTGTCACATGTGCATTATCTTTGTCTTTCTTGTCGCACTGTAACATGATAAAAACATTGTTCTGTAATTTATGTAATAAAATATGTGTTGTGATTTTGCTGAAGAATGAATAGGTTCGATCCTCCCATGTGCGCATACGGTGTTGGCCCTATGCGAGTCCTTATGGCCAGGATAGAGAAGAACTACTAAATTTACTTTTTCAGATGCCCAGCTGACCTTGAGCACCCACACAGCTTCATATGGGCAAGTAGTGGAAGTAGGGAGGCAATAGGTATGTATAGGTAGCGCTGACCATTCGGTGCTGCCTCAACACATGGTACTTATAGCACATCTACATCTATAGGTGGTTTTTCTGGGGTTGCATCACTGAGTGGCCCTCCTTGCGATGAGCATAGCTTTGTGCACACTGATCAGCACACCCTACGGGGCCATTCTTACTATTACCCTTATGTGGTTGTTGTATATGTATTTTGTTGCTTGTGTTGCTGCTCCTACTAGCAGTTTTATTTAAGATATTATATGTATGACCATCTACTCTGGGTAGAAACAGACAGGTTTACGTAGCAATGGAGTACTTATAATTACCTTTTCGTATTGTTTCGTAACATAGTCAATTCTACTATATATATGCTATATTTTAATAATCATTACTACTGGATACGGTCATCGTACCATATAGGTACGAGTTGGGGTGCATTGGTGGATGGTGCTAGCACTGACATTGCAAATATATGGGGACTCAACATGGAGGAGCGTTTCATGCATATGCTGCTGGATGCTAACACAATTGACTCCCTAACGAATGAACGGTACATACAGATATGCATGCCTGACATAGCTAACAAACTTAGTCGGCACTTTCAGTGTCCATACACGACTAATTTCGTAAGGGAGAAATTTAATGAGCTTAAGGAGTGCCAAGACACAATAAAGGTGACTGTCGAGAATCCTGACGTCTTCTACGATCCATCAACTAGTGATATTTATGTGCCTACTGTTATGTGACCAGAGCTCCAAGCGATCAGGATAGTGTGCATTGCCATCTTTAGCTTAATCTTTTGTACGACAATATATGTTCCATAACTAATTTTGTTCTTTCATGTATGTGTAGAGATACCGACTTGTTGACCATTATTGGTTGTGTGTGAAAACTAGATACGACCTCCTATATGAGATATTTACACCGCGTGAAAGACCACAATGAGTTGGCAATCCCCTGGGCCAGCATGACAGACGCGATGATCTATTGTTGGGTCAGTAGGAATGCCATGTTATTGTATGAGGTTTAGGTGCATCACATAGTTCTTTTTGCTTCAGAGGTCATCTAGGCCAGACATCCCACGTTCCTGTTCGACTCAAGTTAGAGAAAATGCTCGCTGGCTCAGACGGCGGAATCGATAGGGATTCGAGAGTTGAGCCTGTCACGTCATGGTCTAAGATTGTTCAATGAATTGATATGAGACTATCGAGACGGCATGGCTCGCCTCACACTAGCTAAGTTAGTATGGGTCGCACACCGGACCGACCACCTACATTATCTTGAAATTGTTGTATTCTGAATGTATTATTATTATGTATCGTACTGATTGTACCTTAAATAACTTTATGTACTATAGATTCTAGTTAGTGTTGGTAATGAGTATTGTACATAATGAATGGACATACCATGTTTGATTTTATTTTCATTTGTTGACATCTTTACATGTATCACGATATTAACATTACGACCATAGATTATGCTAGGATTATCCAATGGGAGACCACCGACTTGTTATATGCCTATGCATGGTATATTTCATGATCCCCACTGGAGGCCTCAGGAGGAGGTTGTCCTAATCACTTACTTTATGAATATTGTGCTCTCCCTGACATCTCTAATAGGCAAGTCCTCATAGATGAGTGCTCCTACATTACACGCTGTCTATCTAGGGCGTTTGGGAGGGTGAGGATAGTTGATGAAGTTAAAATGAAGATTCAACAGCTGCATGGTCGATACTACGCATTTGTGGAGTACATGACCATACCTGGGGTGCAGTATAATGCCGACACCATGGTAGTGCATGTTGACACACAGTACTAGACGCATGTTGGGAATGTAAGTTAAATTTACCATTTTTTTTCATTTCAGATAATATGTGATACATATATACATAGCTCATGTCATACATTGAAAATTGTAATGTACCTCGCTTAGGAAACTATCAAGCAGAGCTATTTTCATGTATTTGGAGAGCCCTTATACCTCCCGCTACGGTACATATTTACTGACGGTCGTGCAGCCCACCTATCTGATGGTGGGACAGCAGGAGATGCATCAGCACCCCCGACTGGCACATAAGACACGTGGCAGGTTCTATAATTTCACGGATAAGTGATGGCTCTACCTTAGAGTACACCCCTCTGATATCATGATGTCTTCATTTATGTATTATGTACCATTTGCAGACATACATAATATTATTAGAAACTCCCATCTTTTAATTCTGCATTAAAAGATGGGACGAATGCTACGTTAGAAACCCCCTGTTATGGACGAATGCTACGTTAAAAAATTTCGCATGTCTTTGTGTTTCAAACTTTTAGGGCCATCAATCGTAAATTATCAGTGGAGCTATATTTGTTTTGGGTGAACAAACTTATTGTTACGCTCTATATTTTACTAAGATATTTGCTAATGTTGTTGTCATCGTATCCTTATTTTTTATTCCAACGTCTGTGTCTGGAAGCTAGTGTTTGTTTGGATTTTTTTTTTATTTCTACCAGCATAAGACATGCTTTCTATACTATACAAATACGATTTCCTTTTTAATCCAACACACTCAAACGTAATATACGATGATGATGATGATGATGATGATGATGTCATCATCATCATCATCATCATCATCATCATAGTAATAATATACAAATACGACTTTCTTTTTAATCCAACACACTCAAACGTAATATACAATCTTATATTGATGATGATGATGATCATAATAATAATAATAATAATAAAAATAATAATTAGTAGTAGTAGTAGTAGTAGTAGTAGTAATTATATAAAAATCTACAAACAAACAAATCAATAAAATATTAAAATACAACCCACTTAATCATTTAAACAATTATTACAAACTTATAACACAATCATATCCATTTACTACATATATATACACACACACACACAACATATTTTATTATTATCTTTACAATTAAAAAAATTCTTTAATATCAAAATTTACCCCCCAACTCCAATACAAAGGCAATGATTTGACATCTATAGTATAAAATGTCTTCTACAAAACATAACCAAACATATCAAAACTCTCAAAATTTATTTTTTAACTATTTCAAAAAACATAACCAAACATCAATCACATTCCTCAACCTTCATTTCACATTCTCCCACAATTTTTTCAACATTCATTCTCCAAAAATACACAATAAACACATAATAAAATCAAACAAAAAAACATATTCAAACACTACCATAACAATTAGGTACTAACACCTTACATGTATAATGAAGAATTAGTGCAATGCTAATATGAAAATGTGAAAAAACTTACCAATACATATAATAGATTTTCCTTCCACGTCTTTCTAGTTCATTTTTTCAAAAGACCTCATATCAACAATGTCCATTTTAACCAAAATATGCAATTGAATCATATTCAAAACGTCATTATCAGTTTTCAAAATGACATATATCTTCTGATGTAGAATGAAATATTGCAATTTATTGAGCTCATAACTAATTCCATGCCATTTTTTCCCCAATTTGAAACAATAATTCGATCAACCTCATACCTTTATAAATTAACAAAATATAGAGTTTCCATTGTACACACAACTTCCTAATAGCTGATCTTTAGCATCTTGGCCACTCGAACGCATTTTTATTAAGCTCAAAATCAAGAAGTTTTACCCTCTTCCACCTACTATTATGCGATTAATAAACTCCACCTCAAAATAAAGCAGTGATAAATGAGCTAAGGATCTTCCCCCTGAACCAATTTGAGAATGATGAAAAATTTAAGGGGGAAAAAAAGGACCTTACCTACTTGATATGGGGAAGTAAGACTAGCCTAATAGGCCAAATAGAACTATCCCAAACCCAAGAATACATTGGGCTAATTGACCAATAAAGGCTATCAGTCTTCCTTCAATCGATCAGGTTATGGTCAAAAAAACCGACCATAAACCCACTACTAGAGAAGTCATGCATTTGACCAAAGTGGTCAGAGAGATTCGACTAGAGAGGTCATGCACTTGACCAGAGTGGGCAGAGAGACCCACGACCGCGGACATCTCGACCAGAATAGTTCGACTCGAAAGGTCATGCACTTGACCAGAGTGGGCGATGAGACCTACGGTCGGGGAGATATCTCAACCAGAATAAGTCGACCAAAGAGGTCATGCACTTGACCAGAGTAGGTAGAGAGACCCACGACCGCGGACATCTCGACCAGAATAGGTCGACCAGAAGAAGTCATGCACTTGACCAGAATGGACGGTGAGACCTACGGTCGGGGAGATATCTCGACCAGAAGAGGTCGACCTACGAGACATGAAGGTTTCTCTCACCACCAGTCGCTGTCGCATTAAATGCACTCAACTACTACTCTGCCACATTAAATACATTGACAAGCAGCTTGTCTCTACATTAAATGCAGAGATCTCCACCATATCCCAAAAGGATGTAGGGGGAGGCACCTGGAAAGAGGATTCCAGATAAGGAAAAGACCTAAAAACCCTCATGCAAGGACAAAGGTCCTCCCTGCAAGAGCAAGGTTACCATGGACATTTTGATCTCCTACTTGGGACTATAAATACCCCATTACAGCCTCCCTACGAGGTATGCCATTCCATACTACAAAGCCCTCACTCTGCTGCTCGTTATATCCTCGACCTCATACTAACTTGAATGTCGGAGAGCCTAAGCTGAGGGCACCTCGGCTAGCCTGACGTTTGTTCGTGGTTGCAAAACTCAGCCCAGGTATCTATGGAGCTCATTTACTCGACCAGGTAGGTCGATCCACTCAGATCCCATCCCAATCCAGTTATATACAGTTTTTACCCTCATCACTACTGTTTGTGGGAGAGAGCCGTAGGAGAGAAGAAAGACTGAAGAGAGAGAAAGAATGGTGCCAAATAAACAAAAAGAGAAAGAAGAGAAAATAGGTTTTTAAGGATATTTTGGTCAAAACAAGTGCATGAGTAGCCAACTCAAAACACAAAGTTGAAGTAGGGAGTTAAAATTATTATAAAAAAAAAAGAAAAAGACTTGCACCTAAACTGAAAATGAGTTTGGATATTTTTAAATAAGCAAAGTTGAAGTAGGGATTAAAATAAAAAAAGACTCACTCCTAAACTGAAAATGAGTTTGGATATTTTTAAATAAGATTTCTATTTAATAATTACTCCCAAAGAGAGAAAAAAAAGGGTAAAAAGATTCAAAATTTATATCTTTAATTATAATTGGCATATCATTCACAATATAAGTACAAAAATTTTCAAATTTGGGTGTAGCATTCACACGCAAAGTACGAAATTAGATAAGAAGGTAGAAGCGTATAACCAAACAAAAAGAAAGGGAAAAAAATAAAGCCATAGATAAACCCCGATTCACTGGGAAATCAAACTCAGAATCCAGAAACATAAATAGAAAAAACTAGGCAAATAAAATATCTTAGAAAAATTGGCTAGAGAAGAAGACCGGGGAACTCAGCTCACCAAATTGTTGACCTCAGTCATCGGAGGCCGATCGAAGCATAGCCGTTCAAACTCCAGGCATATATTTTGTTTCTTGTCACATCTTTTGTTAGAGTGATAAAATTTTTGGTAGAAAAGAAAGATAAATGCTGTTACCGCATATATGTACGGCAATATGTTGAAACCTTAATATGCGTAGTCCGGTCTTGGTTTGTGTGTCTTTTGATGTTTTGGGGTTGCTTTATTATTTAGTTATTTTCCTTAAATTCGTTTTGTCTATTTTTACTATTGTTGATTTAAAGTTTTACTTCTTTTTCGGATTTCTTTATGTTGCGGGTGGTTACATTTCAGATAAAATTGTGATGTGGGTCTTGGATATTGGTTCTTCTGGGGAAATTTTATGATGTGGGGTTCGTCAAAACTCTATTTCTTTTTTACGTGTGTTTTGAATTTAATGTTAGTCTTGTAGAGAAGTAGAAAGTCACTCCAAATGAATTGGTGAAAGATCTTAATATTGTTTTTCCTTTCCTTCGTATTATTTGCTGTAGATCTGTTTAGAAAAGCATATTTCCTGATTAAGATTAGTAAATTTTGCCAGAGTTGCCGAAGACACTGAGATGTTTAACTAGTTGACTTTAACAGCCTGAAACAAATTTTATGGTTGTGACTAATGCTAGATAAATCCATGTGTTCTTGTATGTTAATTGGTGTTATGGACTTGGTAATGATTTGTATTTTGCTATAATCAGGTGGAGATACGTATCTGGTTAGTAAAACTTGCTTTAATGGATCCAGTGACGGATGAACCATTAGATTATGGAGATGAAGAATATGGAGGAAATCAAAAGATGCAATATCATCAAGGTGGAGCTATACCTGCACTTGCTGAGGAGGAAATGATTGGTGAGGAGGATGAATATGATGACCTCTACAATGATGTTAATGTTGGAGAGGGTTTCCTGCAAATGCAGCGCGCTGAGGCACAAATGCCGTCTTCTGGTGTGGTAAATAGTGGGTTCCAAACTTCAAAAACAAATGTTCCTGGAACTAGAGCAGAAGCTATGGCCTCACAAGAGGTGAACGATGCCAGAGTTGCTAATGAAGTGAGTTATGCCCCTCCTGCGGTCCAATTTCCTGAGCAGACAACTCGCTTGCCAGCCACTGGGGGACCTGCACAGACTGTCGATGCTTCTCAAAGGGGAAGGCTCCCTGGCATAGTGCATAATTCTCAAGCAGAACATCTGGGATATCAAGGATCTGTAATTGCATCTCATAAGAATGCTGCAGATCGGATGAATAATTCAGAAAAAATAGTTAGTGAGCCTGCATCTTTGGCATATCCTAACATGGGCAGCTCAAAAGGTGTTCCACAGATGCCACCCAATATGATGAATTCAAATGCAAATGTCAATATAAATCGCTCAATGGATGATGAATACCTGATACGACCATCTGTAGAAAATGGAAATACTATGCTCTTTGTAGGAGAATTGCATTGGTGGACAACAGATGCTGAGCTTGAGAGTGTGCTGATTCAATATGGGAGAGTCAAGGAGGTTAAATTTTTTGATGAAAGGGCTAGTGGTAAGTCCAAAGGTTATTGCCAAGTTGAATTTTATGATCCTGCTGCGGCCTCTGCTTGCAAGGAAGGTATGAATGGTCATGTTTTCAATGGGAGAGCTTGTGTTGTTGCATTTGCCACCCCACAGACCATAAAACAAATGGGTGCTTCTTACATGAACAAAACCCAAAGCCAGGCTCAATCTCAGCCGCAAGGAAGGAATCTCGTGAATGATGGAGCAGGAAGAGGTAATGCAACAAATTATCCCAATGGAGATGCGGGGAGAAATTTTGGACGAGGTGGCTGGGGACGAGGGAACCAAGTATCTAACAAGGGCCCCGGGGCTGGACCTATGAGGGGAAGAGGGAGTATGGGAAACAAGAATATGATTGGGAATGCACCTGGCGGCAGTGGTGGAGGAAGTTATGGACAAGGCTTTGGTGGCCCTGGTTTTGGTGGGCCTCCTGGTTTGATGCCTCCTCAAGGCATGCTTGGTCCTGGATTTGACCTAGCATTTATGGGTCGAGGAGCTGGTTATGGAGGCTTCACAGGTCATGCTTTCCCAGGGATGCTACCTCCATTTCCAGCTGTTAATTCAATGGGGCTTCCTGGAGTGGCTCCTCATGTCAACCCAGCCTTTCTCGGTCGAGGAATGAATCACAATGGAATGGGTATGATGGGTACTGCAGGGATGGTTGGACCTCCTTCAGGAATGTGGAATGACACAAACATGGGTGGATGGGGAGGGGAAGAACATGGCCGAGGGACCGTAGACTCTAGTTTTGGTGGTGAAGATAATGGTTCTGAATATGGGTATGGAGAGGCAAGTCATGACAAAGGTGTGAGATCTAGGGCTGCTTCCCGAGAAAAGGAAAGGAATTCCGAGCGTGACTGGTCTAGCAACCCTGAGAAGAGACACCGGGAGGAGAGGGAATGTGATGGGGAAAGATATGATAGGGACCCTAGATACATGGAAGATAGGGACCCTAGATACAGGGAAGAGAAGGATCGTCACCGGGACTATCGCCATAGAGATCGTGACTTGGGTTATGGTGATGACTGGGATAGGGGACAGTCTTCAAGATCCCGTAGCAGATCAGGTGCGGTGCCGGAAGATGATCATAGGTCTCGATCTAGAGATGCTGATTATGGGAAACGCAGACGCATGCCATCTGAATGATGTGATCAAGAACAAGTCCTGTAGAAATCTGAAGGTAGCTACCATCATTTTCAGCGTCATATTTGGATAATGTGAAGGATTGCCAGCCCTTTCTTGTTTGGTTGGCGCCACATTGTGGGTACCTCTGACTTTGAAGAAGTAAGTGCCTTTTACTCGAGGTTTCTGGGAAGAGCAGATTTGCTTTGCTTTAAAGTTGGCATAATTGAACTCAATTTGATGTTTACATATTTGTGCTATAAATTCAGAACCTTAAGTAGTATAATGTTGTGGATTTGCTTAATGCAGTGAAACTGTCCCTACTGGTCGTTATCTATCTTATGTGTTTGGAAGCACAATTTGACCTGTGAAGTTCTGTTCCCAACACTGATATTGATTGAGCACTTCATGTTCTTGTTTCATACTTGTCTGACCTCTAATTTTTTGCAAGTTGTTCAATACTAGTTCATTCTAGATAATGAGAAAAGCTAGTTGCTGAATTAACGCTCGTCTGAAAAAATTGATATTATGGAGTTATGAAGCAGAGAAACTGAATCCAAAATATAGTTGTCTGATTTGCTTACCCCTACTTCCAAATTCTCTCTGCTCTGCTCCTCGAAGAAAATTTATTAAGAAATCATTCTTCTTCTTCTTCTTCTTCTCCTCCTCCTCCTCTTCTTAATGGAAGAATCATTATCTGCAAAAATATAATGTGATTAGTTAATTGCAAGAACTCAGGGTCTTTGTGGTTAGCTCCTTCTTGCCATTGCAGTGGATCACTTATGACATGCTTTTGTTATAGAAAGACTAGTGACTTGCTTTTGTTATAGAAAGACTAGTGATTTAAGTGGCTAGGACTTTAATATGTTTGGGATATAATGCAATTTTACGTGCATGTTAATTAAAAACCAGGTAGTTATATCATTTTTTCCTCTTGCTCTTTTGTTTGTTCTGGTAGTCTTTGTAATAGTACTCATAATCAATGGCAAGGTGTTAAATGGAAGCTGTTTTTAAATGGATTAATTTTTATTATAATGACAAGATAGTACGGAACTTATTTGGAACCAAATTTAACTTTACTTGTATCATTTCAAAGGTTTCCTTGAGATAGCTCTAGCTCATTGTGTAGACTCCACCTGAACCGTTAAGAAATGAATAAGTACGTTTACTAAAGTTGGTCACTGAATTCAGCAGTGTCTGTGTTTGTACATTCTTCAGTTTTAAACATGGGGTGTGCTGATGAACTTGAGAAGAGGAATCTAAACATAGCTGTATGCTTTGCAACATTTCCTAATTCCTGATTTTCTGAGAAACGTAACTGCAAATATATAGCCCATTCTCAATATTTGTGAACTGCAAGAGACTCTGGCTGCTTGCAATTTCTACTCTTTGTCTTAAAATGCATCATTTTGTGGGATTTGATGTTTTATGACTGACTTATGTTTATGCTTCACGACTGGCGCGTGTTCTTGCTACATAGACTTGATTTGGCTGAGAAGTTAATATATGTGATGGTGTCGTGCATTTTGTATGCTCAAAGTTTGCACAAAGGTTTTTATTAGCTAATTAAAGCCTTAAGTATATCCCTCCCTTCTCATATTTTTCTTTGTTCTTTCGTATATCCTGGTTTCCTGCGCAAAGACTACTTATAAGTAATGGAAAGGTTTTCAGTCTCTCTCATTCTCAGGGGGGGTCGGACAAAGCTGTTGCTAAAAGCGGGTAAATAATTGATACACTTGTGAAGAAACAAAGGAACTGAGTGTCAGGGATTGAATTTAGTTTTTTGTTTGTTAATTCTACATTTAACTCAATATTTATTTTTTTAGTATTTTCAAAAGTAATTGTTCTAGTCTTCATTGCCAATAGTGCCTCTCATGATATTCTCTTGTTTACATGTGCATGTTTCTCTTCTGATGCTATTTGTTATTAAACATGTTTTTGCTTGAAGCAATAGTGTCTATTTTGAGGTCTCAGGAGTAGAGTAGTGGAGCATGAAACTTTGGTGTGCTTTAAACTATCTGATGCTATCTGTGACACGAGAAGATATTTCGTGTCCTTGACTTGAGATTCAGTCATGAGCTTTTCTTAGCAGAACTTTATTTGAAAGTCAATTAGTTAAAGTTGGAGTTTTTATTGGTCTGTTCAGTGAACTATCCGTACTAATCAGTGATTGAAAAAGTTCTAAGTCAGAATTTGTTTCAAGTGAAAATGGCATGATATTGTTTTTGTTCCTGGCCCTATTGTTTATTATGAATGCACTTATTATAATTTTCATATGGATTCTCCTGGTCATCTATTCTTATTGACTTGGGGATTTTTCTTTAATTATCGTACTCAGGAGCAGAGAACCATTAATTGGTTCACTCTTGGATTTCCCTGAATGCTTAATTCTATTGAGTGCAAAGAAGCCTTTATCATATATGCAATTGCTTTCTATTCGTCAAGCATATTCCAATATTGAGTGGTGCTCCTGGAAGGATTTGTGTGAAAAGTAACTTATCAATTCTTGAAGAATATTTTTGCGCAAAATATGGATAATGCACCATGTTTTTCCGCATGTGGAAATAGTACTGTATGTAGTATATTCCATGTAGTAGGTTCCACATATGTAATCATTTCATTTGACATGTGCACCTCATCCCTAAGCTTGTAAAAATAATGTAAAAGTCTCAAAAGACCTTGTGTTATGGTCATGTATGATGAGGCTGTGATGTGGGGTGTAGAACTGTAAGCTGTATCTTAGGGACATTGTACATTGAGGTGGCATTGTAACAGAAGGGCCTGTATTTTTTGGTGCAGTGTAATTCCTGTTAGCTTAACTTGCTATGAGATATGTTCCATCGACTCAATATGAACTGACTAGCGCTTAGGAGTGGTGTTGGTTCTATTTTTATGCCGTACTATAGGTGATGCTCCCATTGTAAGTTGTGGGTTAAGTTTATAAAGAAATCTGTATTTTGTTAACTCAAGTTACACTGTTATTTTCTTAGCTCTTATTTACTTTATTCTAGACCAACTCCGCAACTTTTGCCATGAGGAGAATTCTGGTTGGTTCTGTTAAGATTTTGGTCTGGTTAGTGGGAACGATTTGTGGATAGCAGCTTGTAACGTATGCAATATTCCATTTATAAATTGTATTGTAGCACATGTAGAGCTTAGTATTGCCCTTTCATCTTTTCTATTCATTTGCTCGATAATTCATGGGATGTACCTTAGGTGTTTAATTATACGCATAATTGCTTCATTTGGGAATTCATGCAGTGTAGATTGTTTTATATAACGAGCTTAAACTTGGTGCTTGACGTGGTGGATATCTCCTTGTAGAAAGGAACTTCATTTTGAGGTATTGCTTGTGTTGGTTTACTATAATTTTCTCTCATCCTTACCTATTTGGAAGGTGAAAAGGAGAAATGTAAACACACACTATTTTGCAATCTTTCTTGTATGGTTTTGCATTATTGGTTATTGACTTGATGGAGATGCAGCTATGTCATAAATCTTCTGTACATTTTGCATCAAATATTGATTTCTGAGTTAGATATCTGGTTAGTTAATATCCAGATGTGTGGTTAGTGTTGATGCTTGTTTGAGGTCCACTGTGTTCATGCTTTGTTTTATAAAGAGGTACATAAATATTTGAGTTGAGATGGGATGGGATGTGTTATTTTGTTGCATACTTTGTCTTCTTTGATCACTTATTGGGAATTCATGAGCCTTTCTTCTCTGTTTTTATGCTGCATTGAATTCACTACTCGCAAATAACAACCATTTTCTTTTTAGACATTGCATTGGGACGGAGTTTGGTGGTTTCTGAAATTAATCATTTACGCTAGCAATTCAAGGTCCAAAATAAGGTAACACTATTGTCTATGTTATAACAATCCGGCGTGTCCTTCTCTATTCCTCTCCAACACCGTTTATATATTTTTGTTTTTGAAAAACACCGTTTATATTTCACTTCCCTCTACATAAACGTTTTCTTTCCCATTTTTCCATCATATTCTCCTTTTTCGTTTCACCATCTTTTCTTTTACTGAATTATTGTCCGTAAAGTTTCTTTTACTGCCTGATTTTCCTCTGGCAGCCCGTTTCTCTCTCTCAGGTCCCCATCACTCTTGCTCCTTTGTTGTGCTCTTTCTCCCTTCTGCATCATCTCATTTAGGGATGCAAACGAGTTGAGCCGAATCGTGAGTTAACTTGAATAGGTATATAATTAAATATTTCGAGCCAGTATATAAATAACTTGAGCCAACAAGTTGAGCCAGTTTGTGAGCTAACTTGAGATCCAGCTCTATTTGGAGCTGATCGGGAGTCGGTATATAATTAAATATTATTTTTTACTTAATTATTAAATATATTATATTACTATTATTTTATTTCAAATTTGAGCTAGAACTTGTAGTTATTGACAACTCACTTGATAATTCTAGTTTACTCGACTTGAGTCGAGCTGATTTTATCAAGTCGAGTTTAAGTTCGAATCTAATATATATTTTTTGAGCTTGAGTTAGAGTTTGAAAACTTTTTCCAAACTTGACTCAGTTGCAATGCTAACCCCGTTATCTCTTTATCCCTATTATCCATTCTCTCCTTTCCTAATTTTTGTAATCTTTACAAAAGAAGAAAAAACATGACCGAAACCTTTTCAAAATAAGTAAAATAAATAAAAAAAGAATTGAGAGATAGAAATTAGAAAATAAAAGAAAAATAAGAGGAAGAGAAATAAAAATATTAAAAAATATATATTATTTTTACTTGTAAAATTGAGTATGATTATTGTTTAGAGCATTTTGTCTTCAATTTTTGATGTTATTTATTTATTTGGACATACAAAAATGATAGTTAGTCTACTATACGTTTGATAGGGACATAAAAAAAACCACCAAGAACTATTTTTCTTTTTTTTTTTAAATAATTATTTTTTCATTTGCTGCTTATATGTATGCTTGATTAAGTTTAAATCTTACCAAAGGTATTATAGTTAGTAAATATAAGAATAGTTGGATCGAGGACAAAATAGAAAGCTAATTATTTTTTTAATTGATATTATCTTCTTCTTCTTTTCTTTTTTTTTTTCTTTTAAATCCAAAAACCTTAATTCAAGGAAAAGTATGGAAAACATGGTAAAGGGCAGATTTCCATAATTATGGAAGGTGGAAAGAGAAATTGATAATTCAACTATTTTAGAGGAAAGATAGGTATAATTAGTCCTATAATTTATGAAATCTACTAGTAGTTTAAAATATTATTAAGTATTTATATTCAGCAATAACATGAAAAGTTTTGGATAAATCTATTGATAAATTATATAGATTTTACAGTTTCTCAAGGCATGAATGATGAAAGTGTAGATAGATCACTCGTTTCTCACAGCCGAGAACCTCTCACCCTCTTTTTCTCATCTATGAAGTAGGAATCTGGAGATGCATTTCACAAGCAATTACCGCCTCGATTTTCATCTTCACGGGTTAAATTAACTCGAGAAATGACTTGAATTGATTGTAAATAGGTATTAGCCCCGACTTATAGCCTTCAGGGTCGGATTTCATATGAATTGTAGGATTGGGAGGTTGAGCTTTTCGGAGGCCCAGCCAGCGGCGGATATTGAGCCTACGGCGAGGTGGGCTATAGCCGCTGATGAGAGGGAAATTCAAAAACACTATAACAATTAGTTGTTAGCCCGTGCGTTGCACCAACGATCAATAAGATTAAATTTGAAATTTTATTTTATTTTATTTTAATTATAACATAGATATTAATGTTTTATAAGTATTACAAACATACCACTTAAAAGAATTAATAAGATTTTTTTTAATATAATAGAATTGATTATATAAATAAAACATAGCAAAAATTTATATGAAATTGATTTATGTATCGTCGAATCAAACCCCATCAATAATCAATTTCCACATAGAAATTATATCTAAATGTTAAAACACTTTATAAATCAAATAAACTATTGATAAAATAGTAGAAGATAAAATAATAAAAAAAGTACTTTAATATTTAATTTGTTTGAAGAAATTAAAGAATTCAACATTGAAAAATGAGCTAGTAAAGATAAAATATTTTAACTTACCATAAAATTGAAACTTATATATACATATATATATATATATATAAATTATCTTGGTTCATTAGCATAGAAATTAAAATATTGGAAATATTAGTATATGATCACTATACATACATTCATCTACAATAAAAAAAAAAAATGTTAACATACCAAGAGAATGATTGTATAGAAAAAAAGAAAATAATTTTTTTTATATTTTTAAGTGGTGAAATTTTATGTTTAGATTATTTTAGTATATATATTTCAGAGATTTAGCTTATATTAAAAAATTTCTCAATTATGATTTAGCTAGATATAATATTTAAAATTAAATTGTAATAAATTATATATTACTATAATACTGTGTATATGAAAACTTATACATACACAATATATATAGAGAGAGCAAAACATATTAATTATATTGTGGATGGTTAAAACATATATATATATATGTGTGTGTGTGTGTGTGTGTGTGTGTGTGTGTGTTTATTCGTAATTGTATTAAAAAGTACAACTTTAAACAATATAATGACAAGTTACAAAAATTATATATTAATAAATAGAGTTATCAAAATTATTATATAAAAATTTATATATATATATGTTAAGATATATTTTTATATATATTGGGTATTTTGTAAAATTAAACATATAGCTATAAAAATGAATTAATATAGTTTTTATATTAATATTAGAATAAATGGTGATAGGTTATCGAATATAAAATATGTTGACATGAAAAAAAATAGATAAAATTAACTTATCCACGTCACTACCATATAATAAAAATACTTAAATCATCGAAAAAAAAATTCTAATTTATCCTAGTGCATCAATATAAAATTAAAAATATTAAAAAAATAATATGAAGATTATAAATAACTGAATTTTCAAAAATATAAAGTTTAACTCTCAAAGAAAATGATTTTATAGAGGTGAAGAAAAAAGATGAATATTGTTCTATTTTAAATAGTAAATTGCATGTTTAAATTATTGTTAATATAAATTATTGTTAGAAGTTTTTAACTTTGCAAGACATGTTAATCAAATATCACTTGTTAATCAAATTTCACTTATATATGCTTGGCTATATACACATACATACATATACATATGTGCGTGTGTGTGTATCCATAAATTGTTTAAAAAATCAAATTTGACAATGTAAATAGAAAATATAGAAGAACTTATTAGATAATATAGTAAGGAGTACAAAAATTATATGTTAAGAAAATGAGTTACAAAATTAATATAAAAGTTATACATATTAATATATATATGTATATATATATTGAATATTAATCAAAATTAGATGTGGTGTTACAAAAGATGAACTAAGATAATCTTTTTACATTAATATTAAAAAAACTGATAGATTATTATGTGTATATATTTTTATATATGTTGACATAGATAAAAGGAATAAAATTAACAATATAATAAGAAGTTACAAAAATTATATACTAATGTAGGGAGTTACAAAAATTAACATAGAAAGTTACATATACATTATATATGGAAATATGTTGACTTAAAGAAGAAAAATATGAAAATATGCAATAAGGAGTTACATATATTATATATGGAATATATTTACACGGCAAATATGAACAAAATTAATTTATCCACATCACTATTACATAAGTATTAAAAATACTTAAAGTAGGATCGAACATCATTTTACTTTATATATATTAGATTTGAAAACCCTAACAGGCAAGGCGAAGGAGAAAAAGGTTTAGGGGTTTAGAAACTCTTTGGGGTTGTTATATAATGCAAAAAAATAACAAATTATTTCAAAATAATTCCAAATCTGAACTATTTTGGAAATATATTATATTTTATAGATTAAATTAAAATTTTCTGGACTCCAAATCTTGACTATTTTGAAAATAAAATAAGTTCAAATTTATTTTTTTAAAAATTATATTAAATATACAATATAATCTTGAGTTGCATTATCAATTTTTTTATTAAATAGTATTATAAAAATTATTTTAATAAAAAATAACAAAATAATATGAAAATGTTGTTAAAAGTCATGAGTTGGCTATAATTAAACAATTTATAAAAATTAAAAATAGCAAACTAAAAATATAAACAAAAGAAAATTATTAAAATTATGAAAATAAGGGTTTGAGTCCTGACTATAATTAGAATTACAAAACGTGGTAAATTAGATATGAAAATTATTAAAAATTGAAAATAAAGTCCTCACTTTAATAATACATATGAAAAATTAAACAATATTGCAACACCCCGAATTCTGAAATCGTAAAATATAATAAAATGTGAAATTGATAAATTTGCTAGATTGATTTTGGATTATATTTAACTAAAGTCTAGAATTAAATATTTACAATCGAGGGATTAAATTGTAAACGAGAGAAGGACTTAATTGTCTAAAATTATAAAAGTTAAAGGGTTAACGTGAGCAGAATAAAAGTTTAAGGGCTTTACAATAAATTAATTTGGACTTAATTGCTTATAATTAGTAGTATGGATTGAATTATAAACAGAATAAGGACTTGATTGATTGAGAACCTAAGTATTGGGGGATAGATAAGCAAAAAATAAAACTTTGGGGCTAACTTGAAAGAATGGGGCCAATTTGAAGTCGGCTAAAACTTCAAAGGATCCAACTGAAAGTGGTGGAAAGATTTAGGGGTCAGATTGAAAATTTGAAAAACGGCTTTATATATATAAGATTAAGGACTAGAATTTATTAAATTCTAAAAAAAAAAACCCTAGATCCACCCCGACGGTGGATCGCCAGAAAATGACCATGAAATCTAAAACTAAAACTCTGGTTAGCTTTCTCTAGCTGAGAGGAGCACAACCATACCAAGTATGACAGAAAACAACCGATAAATCAATCAAAAAATGCAAATCGACAGCGACAGGAGGCGGGTGTGGTGGTTTTGCCATTTCCAGCAGCAGAAACCGGATGGGTGTTATTGAGTTTTGGTTGCGAGCTCATGGGTAAGGTGATGGTGGAGTGAATTTGGAGTTTCGGTCATCAGCGGCAATGGAATTGGAGGTGGTGGTGGCGCGTTTTACACTTCCGATAACAAGAACTTGAAATTGATTTAGGGGAAATGATGGGCTCGATGAGAGGAGTGAATGGTTTCAACTTGAGTTTTGGATGGCCGATGGCGAAGAATTAAGTGCGGTGGAGCTAGGGTGGCATTAAGGTTGCAGAATCTTTGGACGGTCAATTGACCGGGCAAATAGCCACCAATTATTGAATTGATAGGGGGCTTTTGAGGCACACCCGGTGGTGGCATTGGTTTCCATCTCCGGCGTGCGGCGTATGGCGGCGGCTCCAGGGTAGTTAGCCCATTTTTGAATTTTGGACTAGTTTCGGCTTGAAATAAAATCTCGATTCGATTCAATTTGGGTAAATTTCATATCAATTCGATTGATTTTTACACTTCTAATTCAATGTTAATTAAAATTAGGATTATTGAAATTTAATTTCAATCGAGATAATGATTGATTTGTAAATGTTGAACTAAATTGATTATAGTTCTAAGTTTAATAAATAAGAAAGACTGATTTAAAATTATATTCTTAGACTCGATAATATAGAATGTTGTGAATAAAATATAGTCGGGCTAAATCTAAAGATTAAGTTATATAAATGTTAGAACGAAGATAAATTATCTGACCTGGACCTGATAAACTCGTAAAACCCAGCTGATTTAGGAACCTGAACCCCTATTACGTGACTATAAAATAAGTGGAGTGGTGAATGGAGTTTATTAGGGGTAGTTTGATGCTGAGTTGGCCCAAACATGTAAAGCTAATAAGACGGCAAGAACATTAAGACGATAAAATAGGGATAAATGGGTTCAAGTAAGCAAAGTCTTGTAATACTAAACGTATCATGTATTTAAAGACTAAATGAGACCACAATAATATAGGTCGTATCAGTAATCCATTCCTCAATTGATTAGTTAAGGATTACCACATTTAATTATCTTATGCATTTAGATATGAAACCAAGATTACTAGGATCAAATCAAAATAACCTTAAGTTGGATAAAGATAGCAACTATATTTATACTTAGGACTTGGAAGAGTAATAGGATGGTAACTCGGGTTATCTTATGACAGTTTTCAGACTGACTAGGAAGCTAGGACCTGAGCGACCATACAACTAGGAATTCCTCTGCATTTGCCAGGTGAGTTTATACTCAATAGTATAAGATTTCTTTACTGTGGAAAGAACATATTCCACAACATATACTTGCTATATATCATGTTCGCTTGATTCCTTTCAGTCTTTGTGTTGAGTAATTTACCACACATCGCCACTTTATGTTGATTATGATTCCAACTGAACTTTATTTATCCTATTTACCTGAAATTGGTGATTGTGTGTGAAAACTGAAAAGTGGCTTTCGAGCTATCTTGGAATAAGCCCGGTGCTAATTGAGTGAATACTTGCTTATCATGGCGAATTAAAATATTCAGTGAAATGTTGTTTAACATATTCAGTGATATTAGTACTTATACTTAATACCCTTGGGGGTGGGCCTTGGGATCGGTTAAGAAAGACGGCCGGGGCGGAACGGTTCGCGGTGACAAATCTTTCAGCTAATATCCATATGCAAGTACATATAATCCCTACTCAGTAGGCCAGCTAGAGGTAGGGGTGTAAATGAGCCGAGCCAAGCCCGAATCTAATAGGCTTAATCTCAGCTCGTCTATTAATTCGCGATCTTGAACTCGAGCCGAGCTTGGTTGAACCTAAATAGCTGAGTTCAAGCTCGGCTCGTTGGAATAGACGAAGGCTCATCATAGAGAAGCAAAAAAACTCAATTCGTTAAGCTTGGATGAGCTTGAGTTTGAACTCTTATAGGTTTGGATTATTTCAAGCCTATTTAGACTCAAAATAAAATCTATAATAATAATTTTTTTAAATAATTTTGTTATATATTTTTCTAAAAATAAAAAATTGAATTATTATTATTATTATTATATGAGCTCGAGTTCGAACTCTTACAGGTTTGGATTATTTCGAGCTTATTTAAACTCAAAATAAAATCTATAATTATAAATTTTTTAAATAATTTTGTTATATATTTTTCTAAAAATAAAAACTATATTATTATTATTATTATTATATGAGCTCGAGTTCGAACTCTTACAGGTTTGGATTATTTCGAGCTTATTTAAACTCAAAATAAAATCTATAATTATAAATTTTTTAAATAATTTTGTTCTATATTTTTCTAAAAATAAAAAACTAAATTATTATTATTATTATTATTATTATTATTATATGAGCTCGAGTTGGAACTCTTACAGGTTTGGATTATTTCGAGCTTATTTAGAATCAAAATAAAATCTATAATTATAAATTTTTTAAATAATTTTGTTATATATTTTTCTAAAAATAAAAAACTAAATTATTATTATTATTATTATTAACTTATATTTATAGATTTTATTATATGGGCCTAGATTATAATTATATGTATATATAAAAAAAAAACTCGTTTAGGCTCACGAGCTTTTCGAGCCGAATACAAACTTTCATCGAGTCGAGCCCGAACTGTTCGCAAATAATCTCATCTCATTTACACCCCTAGTTGGAGGTAGCCGCCTATGAAAGGGATCAGGCATGTGGCTAGCCATGCCTAGTGAATGATTCAGTGTCCGAGCCGATCACTCGACACTTTGGAGGGATAAGAATTTTCGTGTTTTCAAAGGTGGATTGACAAGGTAGGAGAGCCACCAACAACAAGTTTGTGAAAGTGTTCATTAATTTATTCTTGATTAATTTTATTAGTCAACTTCCTTAAGAAAAATATGGCAATTCTTTGGTCACACTGGAGACTAATATGCTTGATACTTATGCTTTGAAACCCGAATATCTGACACAAACCCAGTAGCTGATCAAACGGCATGTCACCCTCTTTTTGGTCGTAATTGAGATTTAAACCTCTGTGAGAGACTGTGAATTTTGTAAAGTTTCATCACTGGTTTAGGACGGTGGTGAGATAGATCACTTTAAATTTCAATTAAAACCTTCTCTCGCGACTTCTGAAATTTTAATGCTTCTATTTGTTGCTTATATAGTATTTGAGAAATTGTTACTCTGTTACTATGTTATTATTGCTAAACTAGCTCACTAAGTCATTCGAACTTATGTTTTTTTATTGTTATCTTCCGCTCTTTATCCCAGATAAGAACGAGTGATGAAGATAGACTAATCCAAATGACACATAAGGTAATGGAGGTGGTAGAAGTATTAAGTGTGATTTATGATATTTGGGTTCATAGTGGAACCCCTGATGGATGTCACTTGTCGAAATTGAACACTTTGAATTTTGATAAATGTATTTTTTGCCATTCAAAAAGCTTGTGGTATACAGTGGGTAGCACCTCGGACGGGAGTAGGCACTTCCGATGGGGGTATTACAAATATACTTTTGTTAAATAATTTATAACAATTAAAAGGCTTATTGCTTTAAAAAGAGTAGTAGAATATAATAACAATATATATAATAAATACTACATAAATATTAATGAATATTCAACAAATAATATACAGAATTCAAATTGGAAAGAAATTTAGAACTTAAATATCGAAAAGTATCGCAAGACCTAAAACTCATAATAAACTCCATATTATATGCGACGATGGTGTTACAAAATTCATAAATTTCGACACCACTAAATGACAGTTATCAATTGTATAACGCTTTTTATTTGTGCATTTGAATACTTGAGTCAAGTTCAAGACTATAAGGGCAAGTTTGGTTGGTGGGATTTGATGGGATTAGAGAAAATAATCTTTTTCAATTCAATATTTCGTTTGCCGAATTGTATACACACAGGTCCATGATTTATTATTGGACCCGTATATATAAACTTAAGATGTGGTATTATTAAATCCACCCCCACCTTTGGGATAACTTACCCCACCTGATCCATAACTATTCATTTGTAGGAAAAATTTATTTTTAGATTATATAGTGCATTTGGATGTTGGGGAACTACATTTTCTTTGTCTCTAGTTTTTTTGAGAAATTAATTTATTATAAATAATTTCATATTTTCTGTAATTATAAAATTATGAAATTATTGTTGAATAGTTATTGAAGAAAAATTATTTTAAAATTAATTATTTTTATTACTATCTTGGATAATTACAATATTATTTGAAAATTATAAAAAAATAATTATGGATTATGAGAGTAAATTATAGATTAATAATCAATAATGGTAGAAATTTATAAAAATAAACTATAAATTAATAATTTTGGAAATTATAATTAATAACTTGCTTATTTTAAATTAGTAATTTAAGAAAATTAACAAAATGAATTATATTATAATTTTATGATATGAAATTAATGATTATGAACTTACATTATAAATTAAGCCAAAGGATTGCTTGCCTTTTTTTTAAGCTAAAGGATAGCATGGTCATTTCATAAAACAATCAAATGGCATGTATTTTTATACCTCCAACCAAACAACAATCATATAAGTATATTTACAAACAATCATGCAAATCAAACAACACTACAATAGTTAATAATCAAACAACTTATCATGAAATAAATTATTAAGAGATAAATTTAAAATCCAACCAAACTTGCCCTAATTGATACTTACGAAGTTGAATTCCTGACGTTTTTTTATAATAATTATAATATTATTATTTTAATAAAAAATAATATAATAAATAACATTACAAGAAAATGTACTACCGATAACAAAAATAACTATAATAGAGCAAAAAATGTTGCAAAAATGAATTTATAGTAACAAAATTCTAATATCCTTCAAAAAATCACCTCTTAAATAAAAAAATTGAAAAATTGTTAGCATTAAAAAATATTAATAAAAAATCACCTCTTAAATAGCAAATTGAAAAAATGTTAGCATTAAAAATATTAATTACCATAAATGCATATCTTTAGTAATTATATTAAAAAATCGCCATCTAAAGTACACAGTCATTACCTTTAAAATCTCATCCACTTAGCACGAACATTTTGTAACAACTCTAGGTAACCACAAATTTGGTCGTATTAAATTTATTTCCCTTCAAAAAAATTCTTTCAGTTACCCTCCCAAACTATTCCATCCAATTTCTCTTCAAAATTAATCCTTCAAATTTTCCTCCAAAATTTTTTATCATGCCAGCTTATGTACAAATAAGTTTGCATGGTAGAATACTCCTTTCTAGAAATTACTTTTCTTCACTTTCCATCAACAGTTACCCTCCAATTTCTCCTTATAATATACTTTCTGTATATATATATATATATATATAGATAAGCAAATTAGAGTACTTATCCAATTTCTTTTTACATTTATTACTTCATTGATTTGTTTCCTTATATTTATTATAATATTTAATAACTACATGATTTTCTTTATTTTCACATATATTAAATTTATATATTAAAACTGCAAGTAAAATAAGAAAGATATAAAAAAACTCATTGAAATATGACATGAAAAATATAAATGAAAATTTTGTGTAAAAAAATTAAAATACATGTGAAAATGTATGATAAAAATCTAAAATTCAAGGAAATACTAATGTCAAGTAAATTTATAAATAAATCCTTTTTTTGTTATTTTTATTTTTTCTTTTGTGTTAAAATTGTTAACAATTATATATTTGGGACTCTAACGCCTCGACTGGGAGGTGATTGCTTCCGATTGGGGTGCTACTTAAATATATATACCAAAAATTTGTGAATAACAAAAAAATACATTTCTCAAAAGCCAAATCACTTAATCTTTACAAGCAACGTCCATAAGAGGTTCAACTATGAATCGAAATATCCTAATTCACACTTAGTCCTTCTATCACCCTCATTACCTCACGTGTCGCCTAGGTTAGTCTATCTTCGTCACTCGTTTTTATTTGGGGTAAAGAATGAAAAATAACAATGAAACAACATAAGTTCGAATAACTTAGTAAGATAGTTTAGCAACAATAACAGAGTTACTATTTCTCAAATAACATATAGGAAATAAGTAGAAATATTAAAAATTTTAGAAGTCGTGAGAGAAGATTTTAGTCAAAATTTTAGGTGATCCATCCCACCACCGTCCTGTACCAGTTATGAGACTTCACAAGATTCACTGTCTCTTACCGAGGATTAAATCTCAATTACGACCAAAAAGGGGGCATGCCATTTGATCAGTCACTGGATTTGTATTAGATATTCAAGTTTCAAAGCATAAGTATCAAGCATATTAATCTCCAGTGTGACCAAAGTGTCGCCATATTTTTCTTTAAAGAATACAACAGACTAGTAATATTAATCAAGAATAAATCAATGAACACTTTCTCAAACTTGTTGGTGGTGGTTCTCCTATCTTGTCACTCTACTTTCGAAAACACAAAAATTCTTATCCCTCCAAAGTGTCGAGTGATCGCTCGGAAACTAAATTACTTACTAGGCATGGCTAGAGGCATGCCTGATCCTACTCATAGGAGGCTACCTCCAGTTGGCCTTCTGAGTAGGGTTATATGTACAACTTTCTACATGTATCAGTCAAAAGATCTGTCATCGCAGACCATTTTGTCCAGCCATCTTTCGTAACCGATCCCAGGGCCCATCCCCAAGGGTATTAAGTATAATCATTGATATCACTAAATGTCTAACAGCATTTCCCTAAATACTTTAACTCACCATGATAAATGAGTACTCACTAAATTAGCACCAGGCTTATTCCAAAATAGACATGGCAATGATAGAAAGATATACTTCAAAATTCCTTTTTAGTTTTCCCACACAATCGCCAATTTCAGATAAATAGCATAAATAAAATCAACAGGAATCATAATCAGCATAAAGTGGCAATATGTGGTAAATTTCTCAACACGTAGATTGAAAGGAATCAAGCAACTAGGATATATAACATGTATATATGTTCTTTTCCAAGCAAATAAATCTTCTACTATTGGATATAAACTCACCTAGCAAATGCAGAGGAATTCCTAGTTGTATGGTCACTCAGGTCCTTGCTTCCTAGTCAGTCCGAGAATTGTCATAAGATAATACAAGTTATCTACCATCAATCCTCTTATTCTTAAATACAAATAGAGTTAATGTCTTCATCGAACTTAAGGTTATTCTGACACAATTTTGCTAGTTTCTATTTCATATCTAAGTGCTTAAGCTGGTTGGATATGGTAATCCTTAGCTGTTTGGAGAGTCCATGTCTTTGTTTCCTAATCAATTCAAAGTTCATAATAAAATAACTTAAACTAATATTATTTTGATTTCAAAATCATAATTCTTAATGCACTTAGGTGTTCTTATCAAGTTCCTTAGTTAATTTTTTTGTTCAGTCATAATTTTCTCAATCTTCATGGTATACTAAGATGTATATCAAAGTTATATATCATTGTTCTTTACTCAATCGAGTCGATAGTTAAGTTATTAAGATCTTACTTAAGGTCCTAAATGTATCTGATAATCCGTTTGAGTCGATTGAGTTCAACACTATAATAATTATAAGCTAATCCACAATTTGAGCTAAATTATAGTTTAATGGTCTTAGTACATATTAGGATTAGGCTTGAATCCAAAACTTCAACCACATTTGGTAGATTAATCGAATTAAAATTGGATTATGAAATTTACCCAAATTAGATCGAACGGAGATCCAATTTCAAGCAAAAAATGGCCCAGATGAGTCCGGAATCTAACTCTGAGCAAACTACCTAAAAATTGCCTCATGTGTGTCTCGTCGAGGCTAACAAAATGCCCCAAACAATTTTAGCAAACTCCACCATTTAGGTCGTCAATTGTCCACTCAAAACTCTATCAAACTCTTTGCACCGCCATCGCGCCACCACCTCAATTCCTCCGCCTTCCACTGTTGAATCCACAAATTGACACCACCATCTCTTTACCCACGAGCTCGCGACCAAAACCCAATAACACCCATCGAATTTTCACCGCTGAAGGTGGCGGAACCACCAACCCGCCACTACCTCGCTATCGCGTCTTATTTTTCGATGATTCCATTGGTTTTTTTGGTTCAAATGTGCTAGTTATGGTGCTAGTTTTAGGTTTCGTGGCTGTCTTTCAGTGATTCACCATTGGGGTGAGGTTGGGGTATGTTTTGTAGATTAGATAAAATTTAGTCCCTCAAGATATATATATAATGATTTTTCCAACCCTTTCATTTCGGCCCCAACATTTCTTGACCGACTCAAATTTCACCCCAAAATCTCCAACCGCCTTTCACTTTGATCACTAGGTTTTAGTTTAGTCCCCTAATTTTTATTTTTCACACATTGACCCCTAATATTTCTATTTTTTGGGCAACTCAGTCCAAATTTAATTATTTTGAAGTCATTAGACTTTTATTCTGCTCACATTAACCCCCTGAATTTTATAATTTTGTGCAATCAAGTCCTCTTTTATTTACAATTCAAACCCTCGATTGTAAATATTTAATTCTACATTGCAACTAAATCAAACCCAAAATTAATCCAGCAAAACTTATCGAGTTCACATTCTCTTATATTTCAGGATTTTGAAATTTGGGGTGTTACAACTCTCCCCTCCCCCCCTTAAGGGAATTTGGTCCCCATACCAGATTCCTCTTTGACATATAAAAGATCTTACAGTGTCATCATTTACCATCTTACTATTTCTAAGGATAAATTATGTTGCAGTTCCCTATTTTCCTTAATCTACTAGGTTCTACATATTCCTTTCTCCAACCTCAAGTGACTTTTACTTGTTGTAGAAAGTGGAAATTCTTCTTATTAGGAATTATTGTTGTGAGTTTCTTCCTCCACTTACATTCACTTGAGCATTCCATATTTCATCATGTGCTTGGAATTACCTTTCATATCCCATGTCCAGCAAGATCATCTGTCCCTATGTCTTAAGTCTTCCCATATGTACGTGAGATTATTCCTCATGATCATATACTCGTTCTACGGTATTTTCTTAAGTTTTCCGAAGAAGGGTAAAACTCGTACCAAAATTAATTTGTCTCTTTTAATTTGGACATTTATACTTAGATGACATATTATAATTCATATTTTTCCAGGAAATTCCTTGAGTCCTCAAGAGTGATGTTATTTTAGTGAGGTAATCTAAAGCGACAAGTTATATACTCTTAAAGGGGACAATTCTGCTTTCAGGATTTAAGTTCTCTTAGGGTACTTATGATCCCTTTCTCGTAATCTAATTTTTGGTGAGATCATAGATGTGTAGAACAATTGTGTGCATTCTATAAGGGAAATAATAACTATAGCACAAGCTATTCCTCTTCTTTATTTCATAGGATCTCTTCTTACCTTTCCTTGTGTATTAAGGTCGCCAATTCTTCTTATTTAAGCAAATCAATATATGCACTATCTAACAAAATCTTGAATATACTTGTGATATTGACGAGCCGAACCCAAAGGACTTTATATTTCTAACATATTCCTAGTCCGCCGTCCATTGTCTAAAAATCTTGGTTTTAGTAGGGTCACTTTGCTATTTTCGATTAACTGTAACCTTGATCTTGGCATGATCACCCTGATGTTCCTTCATGGTTTACACACCTTTAAATGTACCTTCTTTTTTTTTTTTTTTTCCAATTGATACTCAAATTATTAACTTAACACATAATTGGTATACCTGTAGATATTCCTAACTCCAATTGTGAACATAGTATAACTTTTACCCCGATTCCAAGTCCACCATATGTCCTTAACAAAATCATCAGAAACTGATCTAATAAATCAAAACATCCTATATATCATATCCACAAACGTTGTAAGACTCTGATTACCCAAATAATGTTATTTCAATCCATAGTACCTATTTTATGAATAAGAAGTAATTTCCAGTATATATTTCCCTTAACTTCCAACTAAAATCATTCTCAACTTAGTTTAACCTTAAATAAACTATACACTTTTACACTGGGCCAAGTAATATGCGTGGGGCAAGGTATTACAATCCCATATTCAATGAGGCTTGCTTAGTTTCTATCCTTGTCCGACAAGTCCTTATCAACGATACATAGTCGTTTCTCGATGTTCTGATGACTTTCTCACATTTTCAATCAACATCCTTATGTTCTGGTTAATAATCCTCCATAAATTTCGGCAACTAAAATCCCCAACTCTATAAGATTTTTATGATACCTTTAGAGTTGCTAATTTAGTTGTGTTTATAATTAAACTAAAAGAGTATCAATCACCCTGAATGACTTTTTTTTTTCCAACTCACGGTACCCTTATTATGTAGTAGGAGGTAATTTTTAATGTATCTTTTCCTCGAACTTTTAGATACAGGTATTCTTAACTTAGTTCAACCTTAAATAGATTATAGGCCCTTACAATGTGCTAAGTAGTTTTCATGAACGGATTAGTTCAATTCTGATTAATATTTCCCAAATCATTATTAACAATTTAGGGTCCATATTTTGGTACTCAAAAGACGCTTTCATGCCTTTAGTCAATACCTTTATGTTCTAATTGTTAATTTTCCTATAAGCTTTGGTGAATCGATCCTAAATACTCGTGGGGTCCCCATAGGGTCTTTTGCGATACTTTTAGAACTACTAGTCTAGTCATGTCCATCACTAGTTACAATATATTATTTCTCTATAATTAGATTTTATCTTCTGCCTCCTTACCCCAAAACTTATTCACAAAATTAGTTTGAGGACTTGGCGCCAGCATCTATCCTTTTCGGAGTGTCTCTGTTCATAGCAGTTGCATTGTAGTATTCGAACGGGTCGAGTTGGTTAATTAACAACATCTGCTGTAGTATGATCGATCTATGACTGTTGTATAATCAATCTATGTCTGCGTCTTCTGGCGCATCAAGATTCTAGGCTTGTGAAACTGATCCTGGAGCACTGAAGTCTCTTTCGTTCAACCCAAGACATTCCTAAATAGTACTAAAGTTGCTATGTTGTTGCAAAGCGTAGTGTACTTGAATATGTGATAGGGTTTTCTCGAATTCAAATCTGTGCACATAATTATGCTTATACATGAGCTACTGAAAATATATTTGTGTATATACACATATGTTTATCTAGTTTTTAAGAGTACTGGGATTTTTTTTTTAAACGTATCAATTGTTAAATCACATCAGAGTCACTCTCTCATTTCTAAACTACGAGATACCAAAATGGGGTGTAAGGCTTTGTGGAGCTTAGTTATTATGTCCATTTGTAGTTATACATCAGCTTTACTTGCAATTCTATCGGTGTGTGTGTGTGAATCTCATTCTTAAAGGTATTAGGATTTTTAATCATAGTTGATAGTGTTTCGTCTTTCTTCTTGAATTAATAAGGCGTTTCCTCAAAGCTTCATATCCTACGGGTAGTCATACATCTTTCTTATCTCTTATCATCCTATAGCCCTTTCAATTAACTCTCTTATGATTATTGCTCAAGTTTCCCAAGTAGTCATACCATTCAAGTTACGACCATACGTACAGGTCAAACACTATTAATCTCGACTGTCATCCCCAGTATCGAATTCAACTCTATTTAAAACAACCATCTCCCTGACAAGTTAAGTTTTCCAAGCATATATGCATGATATACATACATATTCCCAAGTATTTTCCTTCAAATCCTTCTTCGTTGATTGCTACATCCCTACCTAATATTTCTCTTTAAGATCCTATTACTAACTCTAGATGTCTTTCTACATTTTCAACAAATATTATCCTCCTCTCATCAAGTCATAATGTTTTCTTTACAACTTTATTCTTATAGGTAAGTTTCCCTCGTTTTGTTTGCTATCATCTTATGCTCATATGGATGAGCTTTCTTACCATTTATGAACTAATTTTCTCAAACATTTAAATCACAACCGTACATGCATATCAATCATATTTTCCTTAGAAGATTTCCTCGTGGGAAATATTCCTTATTTCCCTTTCAAATGCCATGACGCAACTATACCAATCAACACCATAGTTAAAGTATTGATTTCTTTGAAACAACCATACCCTATGAACTATGGTCTCAACCGTATGTAAAGCCATATTTTTTATTACAAATATACCTACATCACAACGTGATACCAAGAACATTATTCCACTAGACATCATGGTCTTAAAAGATATCTTACAGGAAATATTCCTTGTTCTTCCCCCTAGATATCACAATGCACTTATACCAGTTAACCCCATTGCTAGGATTTCCATTCTTTGAAATGACAATATCACATGAATCTTAATCGTATGAGCCAACTAATAATCCTAAAATATCCAATGCCTCTCAAGTTCCATTATCACCATTATACGTACTGTGATACCAAAAGTATTACTCCATCCAATCTTCATGAAGTTATATACTTGACATCTCGAGAGTAGGGGACTAGATACTCCCTAATACCAATCCTTTCCTCTTTTGATATCAAGCAATACTCCAAAAGTTCACATCCTAGCCAAATTTTCATGTCGATCGTAGTCTCCTTCAATCCCAACGTTCTATATTCCAGGGAGATTCGAGTTATTGGCATACTACTTCTCAATTAGTCATGCCATTTAGATCACAATATTCTCTTATGTCCAAAGTATTGATCTAAAAGATTTTTTACTCAGCCAAGTCAACTATATCTAAAATGGGCACTAGCTCACATATCGACTAAAGTGCTATCAAACAAGGTTGCATCTAATACAAGTCCCTAAGAATTATTATTCTTTCCAAATACAAGAAGTCACATGCTCGATACCTTAGGAGTTACATATTATACATTGGTCGAGCACCCAACCATAACTCTTCACATCCTTCGGATCGAACATTATTCCAAAAATTCATGTCCTAATTGGATTTCATAGTCATGTTTAATCTCCATTATCCTAAAACTTTCATGTCTCCTTCAAGTCTTAGAATCAAGCTTATTTTCCACTAATTAAATCTTGCACATTCCGAGGATCATATCCTAGCGTAGCTCAGGTTTTCAAACCTAAGCTCTGATACTACCTTTGTAACGCCCCGCCAGGTGGCGCTTACTTCCAACTAGGGTGCTACTCAAATCTATACTACAAACTTTCTGAATAACAGAAAAATACATTTCTCAAAAGCCAAATTACTTAATCTTTACAAGCAACGCTCATAAGAGGTTCAACTATGAATCGAAATATCCTGATTCACACTTAGCACTTCTATCACCTTCATTACCTCATGTGTTTCCTGGGTTAGTCTATCTTCGTCACTTGTTCTTATCTGGGGTAAAGAACGAAAAATGACAATGAAACAACGTAAGTCAGAATGACTTATTAGACAGTTTAGCAATAATAGCATAGTGATAATTTCTCAAATAACATATAGGAAATAAGCAGAAATATTAAAAAATTTCAAAAGTCGTGAGAGAAGGTTTTAGTCAAAATTTTAGGTGATCCATCTCATCAATTACCACCATCCCATACCAGTGATGAGACTTCACAAAATTCACTGTCTCTCACCGAGGATTAAATCTCAATTACGACCAAAAAGGGCGACATGCCATTTGATCAACCACTGGATTTGTATTAGATATTCGAGTTTCAAAGCATCAGTATCAAGCATATTAATCTCCAGTGTGATCAAAGTGTCACCATATTTTTCTTTAAGGAATAAAGCCGACTAGTAATATTAATCAAGAATAAATTAGTGAACACTTTCTCAAACTTGCTATTAGTGGTTCTCCTACCTTGTCACTCTACTTTCGAAAACATAAAAATCCTTATCTTTCCAAGGCGTCGAGTGATCGGCTTGGACACTAAATTACTAACTAGGCATGGCTAGCTGCATGCTTGATCCTGCTCATAGGTGGCTACCTCTAGCTGGCCTACTGAGTAGGGTTATATGTACAACTTTGTATGGGTATCAGTTGAAAGATCTGTCACCGCGGACCATTCCACCCAGCTGTTGTTCGTAACCGATCCTAGGGCTAACCCCCAAGGGCATTAAGTATAATCACTGATATCACTGAATGTCTAACAACATTTCACTGAATACTTTAATTCGCCATGATAAACAAGTACTCATTGAATTAGCACCAGGCTTATTCCAAATTAAACATGGCGATGATAGAAAGATTTACTTCAAAATTCCTTTTCAGTTTTGGCACACAATCGCCAATTTCAGATAAATAGCATAAATAAAATCGATAGGAATCATAATCACCATAAAGTGGCGATATGTGGTAAATTTCTCAACACATAAATTGAAAGGAATCAAGCGACTAGGATATATAACAAGTATATATGTTCTTTGCTTAGCAAAGAAATCTCTTACTATTAGGTATAAACTCACCTAGCAAATGCAAATGAATTCCTAGTTGTATGATTGCTTAGGTCCTGGCTTCCTAGGTAGTCTGAGAACTGTCATAAGATAACATAAGTTATCATTCTATCAATTCTCTGATTCTTAAATACAAATAGAGTTAATGTCTTTATAGAACTTAAGGTTATTCTGACACAATTCCGCTAGTTTTTGTTTCATATCTAAGTGCTTAAGAAGGTTGAATATGGTAATCCTTAGCTGTTTGGAGAGTCCATATCTTTGTTTTCTAATCAATTCAAAGTTTAGAATAAAATAACTTAAACCAACATTATTTTGATTTCAAAATCATAATTCTTAATGCACTTAGGCATTCTTATCAAGTTCCTTAGTTAATTTTTTTGTTCAGTCATAATTTTCTCAATCTTCGTGGTGTACTGAGATGTATATCAAAGTTATATATCACTATTCTTTACTCAATCGAGTCGGTAGTTAAGTTGTTAAGATCTTACTTAAGGTCCTAACTGAATCTGATAAACCCTTTGAGTCGATTGAGTTCAATACTATAATAATTATAAGACTAATCCACAACTTGAGCTAAATTATAGTTTAATGGTCTTAGTACATATTAGGATTATACTTGAATCCAAAACTTCAACCACATTTGGTAAATTAATCGAATTAAAATTGGATTATGAAATTTACCCAAATTGGATCGAATGGAGATCCAATTTCAAGCCAAAAATAGCCCAGATGAGTCCAAAATATAACTATGAGCAAACTGCCTAAAAACCGCCACATGCGTCGTTGTCGTAGGTGGAAGTAAGGATAGCAACAAGGCGGGTCTAGCTGGACACAGGACCTGCCCCACACGATAATTGAGAGACCCAAAACCCGCCCCACCCCGTCTTTCCTTTGGCCCCAAACCCAGAGGGTTGGACCTACTTAACCCATTTTGTGTGTGTGTGTGTGTTCTTTGTTTTTGCTTTTGTTTTTATTTTTTTCTTTTTACCCTATCTTCTTCATCATCACTTAAATGTACAGATTTTGCTATGGTGGGTAGTAGGTTTGAGAGAATAAAATTGAAATAAGTAAAAAGAAGAGAAGCCCTAATTTTCTAATATAGTATTATAACCTACTTAATACTTATACTTATATATATATAATATATGTTATATAATATATATAGTATAATATATAACATAAATATATATATGATATATAAAAAAACATAATTACTATTATACGAGGCGGGTTCACCTAAACCCATTACCTACCTTGGACTCAGGCGGGTCTTTCCAATCAAAACTCAGTACCCGCCCAGAACCCCGTTTGTTTCACCCCAAACCCGCTCCATTTGGGGTAGGTCCCTGATTTACGCGGAGCTATTGCCATCCCTAGGTGGAAGTCACTGCTACCATCAGGTGCGCCTCGTCTAAGAGAACAAAACGCCTTAAACAATTTTAGCAAACTCCACCATTTAGGTCGTCAATTGTCCACTCAAAACTCTGTCAAACCCTTCGCCCCGCCATTGTGCCACCACCGCAATTCCTCCATCGTTAGCCGTTGAATCCACAAATTTACACCACCATCTCCTTACCCAGGAGCTCGCGACCAAAACCTAATAACACCAATCCAATTTCTGCCGTCGGAGGTGGTGGAACCACCAACCGTCACCACCTTGCCGTCGCGTCTTATTTTCCAGTGATTCCATCAGTTGTTTTGGTTCAAATTTGGTATAGTTGGGTTCCTTGTAATGAGAAGAATGTAGATATAGTTCTAGTTTCAGGTTTTGCAGCTATCTTTCAGTGATTCATTGTTGTGGTGAGGTTGGGGTAAGTTTTGTAGATTAGATAAAATTTAGTCCTTCAAGATATATATATATATATATATATATATAAACAAAGTTTCCAGCCTTTCATTTTGGCCCCAACATTTCTTGACCAACTCAAATCTCACCCAAAAATCTCCAACCGCTTTTCACTTTAGTCCCTAGGTTTTAGTTTAGTCCATTAATTTTTATTTTTCACACATTGACCCCTAACATTTCTGTTTTTTGGGCAACTCGATCCAAATTTAATTATTTTGAAGTCCTTGGACTTCTATTCTACTAACCTTAACCCCCTTAAACTTTATAATTTTGTGCAATCAAGTCCCCTTCTTATTTACAATTCAAACCCTCGATTATAAGTATTTAATTCTAGATTGGAACTAAATCAAACCCAAAATTAATCTATCCAAACTTATCGATTTCACATTCTCTTATATTTCAGGATTTTAAAATTCAGAGTGTTACAGGTGTTGAAATAGTGCCTGGCAAGCTAATTAGGTTGGCCTTGTAAAAGCTATTTTCGTGTAAAATAATTTTGATTAAATGATATTCTTTATATGGCCATCTTTATCTTATGCTCTTTATTATTTCAGTTGTATTTGGATAAGCCCCTAGATCACTTATGACTATGGGACTTGGTTCGGTGACCATGAAATAAGTCTCACACGGTCGTGATCTTAAATTTTCAAGTCTTAGGATCTTATGAGATAGGGCATCTAAGATCCGGATAGACTTGCACTGATAATACACGAATCCAAGAGTTGGATATTGCTCTGTTCCATGAGCAACCATATAAGATATGGGTGTATGTTAGTTGGTGTTTGTTAGAGAACAAGGCACTGAGGACCCACCGAAGAATCCACTAGATAGCCATAGTGGCAAGTCGGTAGTGACAAGTTCTCCAACTTATGCTAGTGCATATTATTAGTCCTCTGACCTGAAGATCCATGGTAACCTTGTGTCTGGTCTTTATGCTTTGACTCTTCCTTGCCTACTTAGCTGGTCTTTTGGGTTGAGGTTGGTTATGAGCTTCTTGGCATGGAGGTTTATGAGATCCAAGAAGGAATCAGACTCCTCGCTTTTGTGAAGGGCGAGTGCATTTCTTATGTATTCTACAATAATCCATTCCAAGCAATCTTTGCGCAAGGTGGTGTGACAATTTGGAAAAGGAGTTTTTCAAAGATGAGGTCATACAAGGGAATCAAATATTGAGAATAGAAGCATAGTATCAAAGCTATTGGGGAGCCGACAAATATCTTGTCCTAGACCTCTTTTGAAAGATAGGAGACGAAAGAACCGTATTTGCATGGTATACGTAGAGCTATAATGGTTCTCCAGAACATTCATTTCAGCCAATTAGTTAGGCTCCATGGTCTTGAGGTTGGACATCGACCATGGAGATTGGGTACTCTTCAATTAATGAGATTAATTGAATTGAGTCCATTAGTTTAAGTGTGTTTTAAACTAAATTGAATATATGATATTCAAAAGTCACAAGGAGTTGTGAGCCCATGTCCAATGAATGGTAGAACCTAATGGGTTACACACAAAAGCCAATTAGCTTGCTATTTATGGAGAAAAGATTTTCTAAGTGTTAGAAAATGTCTCCTAGTGGACCGATTTTGAGGTGCCAATTTTGACTTGATTAATTTAAATGTGAAATTAATCTATTAATGTAAGAAGTTAAATTAGACCAAGAATTACGAAGTTAATTATTTGGTGTCAATATGACCATCAATTGGTCAAGTTAACTTAAAGAGTTAAGTTAACAAAATTCAAGCTTAAAAGTTGAGCTTATTTGACTTAAAAGTTAAGTCAAATGTTAATTAATTAAATTAAAGTGTTTAATTTAATTAATGAGAAGAAAACATTTTGGAGGAAAAATTCAAATAAAATGTTCATTTGAATCAGCATTTTAATTAACTTGAAATTAGATGTCAAATGTAATCAAAATGCAAGTGAAATTCAAATTATATTTGAATTTGCATTTGCCAAGTTGGCTACCCCTTCTCCTCGTGGGAGGTGTGATGCCATCTTGGCATCACACTTTCCAGCCTCTATATATAGATATAGAGAGAGAGGGCTATCATTATGTCATAATGTGTGAAGAATTAGATTCTCCACCATTCCTTCCAAAATCCTTGCAAGCATTGCATTTATATGTTGAAAGCTTTGCTCCTTTCTTCTTCTTCCCCACCAAAAATTGGCCTCCACCATAGCTAATCTCTGGCCTTATTCTAGCTTATAGGCTAGAGATTTTGGAAGATCTATTTGGTGTGTGGGTCATATCAATAGAGGCAAACTAGATTGTTTGCTACGGATTGGAGATTCACTTGCACAAAATTTGATTTGGCGATTTGCTCCAGGGAGATCCAGAGAGCTTTTCGATCTGAATTTATTACTGAGAGTTTTCCAAGGTGTTGAGCAGCTCCAGTAATTTTTTCATGATTCTTGGAGGTGATTTGACGGAGGCAAAAATGGCTCCCTCCTACTACTCATTTTCTAGCAGTTTTTGGATTGGTGAAGAGTTCACCTCATTCTCCTTGGATTTTGCAATGTCAAGGTAATAGTCTATTCTAATCTGAATCTCAAGCATGATTTGATCCTAGTTAGCATGTAAGCACTAGTTTATTAAGCTTTTGAAGTTTTTATAATTGGATCATAGAGCCTTACTTGCTTTCAACAAGGGCCATCAAGAAATACTAACTAAAATGCATTATATTTCTTATTTTTAATTTAAATTAATATTTACAAATTATATTGCTTAGGTATTGTTTTGAAAAAAAAAAATGAAGATTAAATTACAAAGAGAAGGAAAAAGTAAAAAGAGCAATTAAATATTTTTTTAAATTATTTTCCATATTTTTTAAATTTATCATATTTAACTTTATTAATTAATTAGACATGATAGTATGTGTTACAAAAATTGAAGGAAATAATAGAAAAGAAAATTGATTTGTAAACCCTTATTATTTAGCTTTGGAAATTAAAAAGTCGTACCCTAACATTGTGGTCAAAAGTATGTTGACGCTTAGGCGCCAATGTTTGATTAATATTTCTTAGTTTTGGTGCCCATATTTTGTAACATTGGCGTCCAAACATCGCTTTGTTGGCGTCTAAATACCAATATTTTGGTGAAGTAAGTTTCAAACAAACTAGAAAGAAAGAAATTTTAAAATTTTAATACTTAATAAATTACAAAAAAAAAATAAATATTTAAGCACTTTGGTATTATTATAATTATATGGACAATTCTTATTGAATTTTATTGTGACCAAATTCTTACCCCAGATCAGATTATATATTGCTTAACACTTTCTATCATAAAATTATTAGCTGATATAGAGAACGTCATAATCCAAAATTGGTTAAACCCATTTAGTTTATTTGATCAAGAGAGATGCCAACACATTTTATATTGTCTACATTTAATTATAAAATTCCAATCTTCAAAATTCAAATTCATTTTCGTTTTCAAGCGAACTTATCTTTACTGTTTAATTTATTAAATTATATATATGTGTGTATATATAGTAAATTGTTTTTAAAATACAATAAAATTACAGAAATTTTGGAACAACAATTTCGAAATCCTTCCTTCACAGTTTCTAAAAATTAGACAACAGGGGAAAATATTGTAAAAAGTCTTGACTATATTAAATATGGCGTCAAATTATTGTTAAATATCTCTTAAAATTTGCAAGAGCATATTGCAGTCTAAATCACAATCATTTTGAACTGTTGAAATGTAATAATTTATATTCTGTAAAAATTAAATTTTGGAGCTTTGTTTGATAAATTAATTATTTCAAAATTAAATATTTGCACTTGCTCCCCCATAGGCCACGGCTCCGCTCATATATATATATATATATATATATATAATTTTGTAATAAATTTTAATTTGTATATACTTAATTATTTAGTAATAATTTTTATTAATTCTTTACCTATTTTAATTTTGAAATGTTTAAAGCAAATTTTTAGACCCATATTTTCAATTAAATAATTCACAATTAGGTTAGACCCATTAGGGCATTTCTATTTTATTTGTTTGAGAAAACCTCTACAACTTTATAGGAACTCACAAACAATTAAAATATCTCCCTTTTGACTCAACGAGATTGAAGCAAAGAGACAAAATAATCACGGACAAGCTTAATACCACCTATTCATTTTTCAAGAGATAAGCTAGTGATAATACAAGAGTTAGTAAATCATCTTCTACTCCATTATCAACAACCCAACTCAGCAATGAAGAACAACATCAATCTAAAATTTCAAGAGTGAAAAAAGATGTTGATGCTTCTTTATTAGAAAAAGATCCTGAAAAGTGTTTACCAATTTGGTAATATAATATTGAACAACGGGACAAAATTCAAAGATTTTATACATGAAGTGGACCATATCAACCTATCTTACTAATGATTTTGTCAAAAATAGGCTCAAAAATAAGATGGAAGATAATTTTTTAGCTGATTGTTTAGTTATTTATATTGAGAAAAATATTATTAAAAATTCGACATTAATTTAATCACTGATGAATTTTACGATATGAAAAAGAACTTCCTCAGTGAGCATGAAGCAAACATACATTTGATTTTTAGGGATTCTTCTAGCCTAGAAGCAATATAGCAGCAAGTAGAAGAGAATAAATTAGCTCAGCTAACTATAAAAGTTTTCTTATTGCATTTCTTTAACCTAGTATTTTAATTTAAATTGCTTCGTGTGTGTGCGCACGCGCGCGCACGCACAGGCGCGTGTGTATGAGCTAGTCTACAGAAAGTTAGTTGACAATATATTAAAAATAATGCAAAAAATAATAAATAATATTTAGGTATGCTCCGCCGCAGTTTTAACTAATAGAATTCATTATGTCAAGTTGAAGTTATTGCAAAGTGTTATAAATCATATAATCAATACTCACCTTAATTTGCTAGGATTTAATGAATGAAACTATTGAGTATATCTTGATTTGCTAGGATTTAATGTGTGAAATTATTCATCTTCCTTTAATTTGTAGGATTTAACATTGATAAAAATAATTATGTGGTCACGATCCATATATAGATGTGACCGCAACACCAAACATTCAATATCGCCACCATCTAAATTGAATCAATTGATTATTTGGCTCTGCTACTTTAAATCATTTAAGGTTGATGTGCAAATCATATAATTCCAAATTTGTATTATTTTTTTATTTTTTATTTTTTAATTAAAAAGTATTTTAGTCCTTTAAATATTATTCCAGTACTATCATCCGTCAAAATAAACAACCAATACAATTATTCACTTTTTTCATTCTCAACATCCCACAAAGTAAATATAATTTGAAAAATATAAGATTATTTTAATCCCATTCTCCATTCTTTATTTTATTCTATCGCTTCACATATCGCTACGTAAATATGCCCTAAATTGATTATAATATCACATTACTATTTCTTGAGTGTCGTATTTTGTCAATAAAAATTCAAATTGTACTTATATTACACATTTATATATAAATAATTAAAAAAATACATCTATTTTTTATACATATTCTGAGCATAATGAATAATATTCACACTTCACTTTTCATATAAAATGTAAAGTGCACGTATGATATATATTTTTATTGATGAATAATGCTTCATTTGAAGAAATATTTGTTGTATTTGTTTAAAACTTAAAATAAATCAAAATCATTTATAAGTATTATAAATCGAATAACAAATGAATAAAAAATAAAATTTTGAATAATTTACAAAAGTATTATTAGAGTTAAAAAATGCATTAACTCCAATATTCAATTATCAAAAAAAATAAAATGAAACTGGTAGTAAAACTCATTTTTATCTCAATTTGTTAACTATAATAAATCAAGTTTGAAAGCAATTTTTTTTTTTTTAATTTGATGAAATATGAAATTCGATCGAATTTCAACTCAATTAATTGGACAAAGATAATACTTTTATAAAGTATCAAGTTGTTTTTTTAATTTTAACTAGATCATAATTAAACTAAACTCAAGCTTAATAAAAGTTTCCAACTAAACTTAAACAATACCTTATTTGATTAGATTCATTATTTATTTCTTCTTCTTCTTCTTCTTCTTTTAATACCAATAGAAATATTCAATCAACTAATAGTAATAATTAAAAAAATAACAACAACAACATCAAAACGTAGATTAATAATAATAATTAAAAACAGCAACAGCAACAGCAACAGCAACGACAAAACGTAGAAGATGTCTTTTATCCCATTTCACTTTATGCCACCCCCACAAAATCAGATCCAATTCCCAAACTCCAACCGACCAACCCCACTTTAGCATTCTCCACTGTTTTTTGTTCTCTTCCCCACACCCAACAAAAGAAACTAAAAGCAAGAAAAAGGAAAAACAATTATAACCCACATAGAGTCGTCGCCGTGTTTTATTATTTTGGCTAATAAAAGAAAAAGAAAAGAACTCTCACCCCTGAAATTATTGTTATCAATACCCAGTTTCATTGCCTGGCTTTGATTTTATGATGATGAATTTGATGACTTAACGATGAGATGGATGGAATAAGACCCTTATCCGCCACCGTTTCTCTCGTCCCTAGTCTTGTTCACGACAGCAGCAGCCCGCCGTTGATTGGTCAGCGTCATTCCCACCGAACGCCGACGTTTGCATTTCAACGACCATGATCACCGTTTTTCTTAAAACCCTCCAAAAATCTTACTCTTCCGCTGATTATCTGCTTTCTTACTCATGGACCCTGCTACCTCTCGCCCGGCCGTAGTCATCGATAACGGCACTGGGTAATTGCACATCGTATTTCTGATATTTGCAATTGCGACTGAACTGTTCGATGATATGCGTCAGTGAATAAAGTTTTATCGATTTGTCTGAATTTTCAGATGAGTGTTGTAAGAGCTTGGATTCTGTAATCTGGAATTGTTTCTTTTTTTTCCCCAGGTATACGAAAATGGGTTTTGCTGGAAATGTGGAACCGTCTTTTATAGTCCCCACAGTAGTAGCAGTGAACGAGTCATTTATCAATCAGCAGCGAGCTAGTTCGACAAAGGGCAGCAGTTGGTTGGCGCAGCATAGCGCGGGGGTGATGGCGGATCTGGATTTTTATATAGGAGAAGAGGCATTGTCTAGATCTAAATCTAATAGCATTTATAATTTGAGCTATCCTATTAGACATGGCCAGGTCGATAATTGGGATGCAATGGAGAGATTCTGGCAGCAGTGTATATTTAATTATCTGCGTTGCGATCCGGAGGATCATTACTTTTTGTTGACTGAGAGTCCATTGACCGCACCAGAGAGTCGGGAATATACTGGCGAGATAATGTTTGAGACGTTTAATGTTCCGGGTCTTTATATTGCGGTGCAGCCTGTGCTTGCTTTGGCTGCTGGGTACACAACATCCAAGGTTGGTATTTGATTCAGTAGTTTTGTAGTGTAAAATGTTTTGTTTCTTTCCTGAGTTTTGTGTCGGTTTTGGGAATTCTGAGTATATCTAGTTTGTTTGGAGAATTGAATCATTGTTCCAGATTTTGAGAGCTCCATTGTTGTATAAGTTTTGGCGAATTTTCATGAAAATTTTGTTGTCTGTGAATTAAAAGAGAGAACTTTTGAACTGCATTACCTGGAAGCCGTGCAGTTGTTGAGTCTCTATTTTGCAATTGACAAAATTCCATACTCAATTTACTGGCTAACTGATTTGGTCTTGCAGCTGGTCCAATTTCTAAGAAGAATAGTGGAATACCCGATAATTTACAAACAGAATTAATAACTTTGGATATATGAGTAACATGCTAATGGAAGATAGTTCTAATGAGTGGGAGAAGGTTTTAATTAAATTGGGGTGATTAACAGATCAAGTGACGCTATGCATTAGTAATTTAGGGAACTGACCCTCCTGATAACAGAATATAGAGAGTTATCAAAGAAAAAATTTACTGAAAAAAGATGCTGCCAAAGAAAGTTCTCACTGATTTCAAGTTTTAAACTTCTTTGGCCTTTATCCTGTGCTTCACTGATATGATTTCGTTGTGAGATAAAACCTGGATTGGAAGATTCTTTTCTTCAGAACTTGCTTGCTTCAATAAATTGTTATGTATACTGTGCCCAAGTTATGATAAGGCACAAGTTTGAAGTTGTGGACTTATCAAGTACTTATTTATTTGGGAAATATAGATTTGCCTGCCACATTTGTATTCTTGAACTGCCTCATTCCATTTGATGTGTATCTCATCTCTCTAGCTTAGTGAGAAATGAGATCAAACAGTAAGATTTGCTTATTATGTCTGTAAAAAAAATTCATGTCCATTGCTGAGGTTCATACTACCCATGTACTTCTTTGTCGTGACTGACTTCCTCCTTTTTACAGCATTGATTCCTCAATTTGTGTTGTCTTTGTTGAATGTGGAGATGTTAGAGAAGTAGATTATTTATACCTTAGGTAGATAATATTCAAGCTTTTAGTAAACAACAATTCATCTTCTTTGTGATGGAAGTGGCATATATCTTTGTCCCCTTTCTGTTCCTTGTGATAATAAAATCAAGAAAGAGAAAGAACAGAAAATAATGAACTTTGTCTTCTTCTGCGATGCTATAATAGGAATTTGAAGCGATAATAGGTTTAAATTTTTGACGTGTTACAAATCTTTTGGGATGCCTAAAACTTTAAATGTTTCAATTCCAGTGAGTTCAAATCTTGGTGCAAGTGATGCATGGTGCAATGATTTGTTGCGTGCACGCGACACGCATGTGTGCACATCTCTGTCTCTCATTGAACAATATGACTCGTAATCCATGTTCAAACATCAAAGCCTACTTATTCTCTGTGTATATACTTTCTCCAGTCTTGTCTGCTTTATTGTTTTCTAGATGCGACTTTCTTCTATTGGCTTGAATTCACACGTGCACACCAGTTGAGCTAAAGTATATTATTAATTGCATTGCTTCATGTCCAGTTGATGTAAAATTAGATGAGCATGAGATACAATAGAATGATCTTCTTTATCATTCACTTAGACATACCTTCAACTCATAATCACTGAATTAATTCTTCCTTTTCTTATACTTCCAACACTTCTTAGTGTGAGATGACAGGAGTCGTTGTGGATGTGGGGGATGGCGCTACTCACGTTGTGCCTGTTGCTGATGGTTATGTTATTGGGAGCAGCATTAAGTCGATTCCAATTGCTGGGGAAGATGTCACTCTCTTCATCCAGCAGCTCATGCGAGTATGGTTTCTTCAATATTTTTGTCTCGTAGTAATGTTGGCCTGCTTATTTTTAAAGAAATATTCATTGTTCCTGGAGAAGAGGAGATTGTTATTTTTTCTATTGATCTTTGCATTTCTTCCTTTACTCATCTAAGTCATACTTTGGACATACCTTTTTTCCTCTTTTTCTCTTTTCAGTTTATCCCATGCTGTACCCAGAATTCTGATAATTGCTTAACTGCCTCATTTTTTTGGACGTGCTTTCTATGAATGTTGAAATCAAAATTGATTAGGTTGCTTCATCAGTGTTAATAGGTTTAGAGTTGCTGTCAGATGGTGGGCGGGGAATAGTTCCACAAATAGCTTGAATATGCCCTTTTATTCTTACTTTTGGTGACTTCTTAAGAACTATCTAAAAGAAGATGCATGCCCTTCTATTATGGTCTTATGGGGTGGTTATTCTTCCTATTTTATGTTATTGAAGGTTGTATTGAGATAATATTACTAAGGACCAGGTAGTATTTGATTGGTTATACTTGATGTAGTGGTTTTCTTTTGTTTTGTTTAGAGAGTGACGTGGTCTAAGAATTTGTTATCCTTAAACCATAGTGTTTTTATAGTCCTTAAGTTTCTCTTATTCATTACTTCTGTTGTTCCACTTAGGAAAGAGGAGAGCATGTTCCACCTGAGGAGTCCTTTGAGGTAGCCCGGAAAGTGAAGGAAATGTACTGCTACACCTGTTCTGACATTGTCAAGGTATAGCCCCTATAGACTTCAGGACCAGGGATATATCCCCACCCCCTAAAGGATAAAATTTGGTGATTGCTACTCCTGTATGTGCAATTTCTGGAAAATAAAAAACAGCAGATATATGCATTTCCCGTTTCAAATATGGTAGAATATATAAAATTGACAAAAGAAACTAACATATAGATCTTCAAATGTTGACATAATAGTTTCCTGGCGTTTACAATTCTTAAAGGTAAGACAAGTTTTGTTAACTAGTCTATATTCTTTGACAAGTTCAGGAGTTCAATAAGCATGACAAAGAGCCGGCAAAATACATTAAGCAATGGAGAGGTACTAAGCCAAAGACAGGGGCTCCATATTCTTGTGACATAGGCTATGAAAGGTTCCTTGGCCCTGAGGTTTGCTTTATTCTCTGTTGTTAAGCTTGACTAACCTAGCTGTATATTTCATACATCATGTGGTGTTGCTATTTTGTTTGAGGTTCTCTAAAAAGAATGCTCTTGCTTTACATGTTAAAATGACACTTCTTCTAAAGTCCACATGAATGATTGGTTGGTTTATGTTTTCCAAACTCTGTTTGTGAGCGAGTCAACGCACTTAAAGTAATCAAGAAATTATCTTGTTTCCATATATTTTAGTAAGTGACAGAAATGGAAAAGTCACAAGTAGTTTATCATGGATTTACAGTGTGTTGTGTGTTTTAACTGGTGGCATTTCAAATTAGGAAATGGGTGTGAATTCATAGACATGATTAGACCATAGACATGAAAACTTATCTGACACTTCCTTTGCTTTCTTCTGCAGATTTTTTTCAACCCTGAAATTTATAGTAGCGATTTTACCACCCCTTTATCTGACGTTATTGACAAATGTATTCAGTCTGCACCAATAGATACAAGAAGAGCTCTGTACAAGGTGACATAAATTAGTCGTTTGACTGGAACCTGTTCGGCACTTTTTAATTTTATTGTTTTAGGGAAATAGTACAAGTAACACTCATCTTATGTATTGCAGAATGTTGTATTATCTGGAGGATCAACCATGTTCAAAGACTTCCACAGAAGGTTGCAGCGGGATCTAAGAAAGATTGTTGATGCTCGAGTCCTTGCCTCAGATGCTCGGCTTGGTGGTGAAGTAAAAGTAAGCTATTCCTCTACTTTATTGTCATACTTCGAAGATAGTTGAGCTTTGTCATCTACCATAATAAATTTTGACTGGCAGAATTTTTTCTCCAGGCTCAACCTGTGGAGGTAAATGTTGTCAGTCATCCTATCCAGAGATATGCAGTTTGGTTTGGAGGTTCAGTGCTTGCATCCACTCCAGAGTTTTTCACGGTAATGTAACTACTAAAGTATGGCATCTCAAAGTTTAACATTTCTTTGTTGAGAATGATCACATTTGGCTGGCATCAGTATATGGCAATTCTTCCTCATGAATGAAGAGAGAAATATTAATTGGGGTTTGGCTGGGATGATTTAAGTCTGTAATATTATAAGACACCTAAAGACTTGTTAACTCAGCGTACAAAGCCTTAAGGCTATATCCCATTCACATGTTCTAGTTCTGGACTGCTTTTCGAATTGGTATGTTCTACTTTTGACAAAGTTTCTGACATTCTGCAAATATGACCTATCTTATTTATCATCGTATTTAATCTTAAATTCAATGAAATTCAATTATGGAGTTCAATCAATTAGTGAAAATGCAATTATTACTTGCGGTCGGTCTTTCTTTTTGCTCTTGATAGACATTTTTGATAATATCATCACTTATTCAGCTTTCTTTCTACTAGTCTGATCTCTTAATCCAGCAAACGAATTTTTGTATTCAATAATAAATAATTGCAGATTTCTTTCTTGCACTGTATACATTGTCTTCAGTTGTTACATCAAGTCATCTAGTGGGAAAAACTTGATACAACAATGTTAAGCTTGGAGTAAAATTATATCTTATTCTAATTCCCAAGTGTCAAAATCTGCACTCTCTCTCCCTCTCCTCTAGTATAATAGTTCTTTTTGTTGCTCCAAACATGGCAGACAATATACGACTAATATGCAGAAGTATCAGTACTGAAGAGGCTGAGGGCTACAAAGCCAAGTCCTTATACAATCGTTACTCAGTTTCTACTTACAACTACTCTTACACAGACATCACGGCATACCGTCCCTTTCTGATATACTTTCTATATAAACATCTTTGCCGAAGTATTATAATGCTATTAATTGGCTGATGAATGCAGCCACATAGCTGGGACAGCCTGAGTTCTTGTGTATGTCTTACAACTTATTATGGTATCATAGCAGGCATATACTGCGATTGATTCTTACATTCTTTTGCAGAATAATTAGACAGACCTTGGAATGCTGCTTTAATGTTTATGTATGTCTGTAAATGCATTGGAGAATTTAACATTATTACTGTCATCACTTGAACTTTAGCAGTAGATTATGTGTGAACAACTAAAGTCGCCAATGGATTCGTTGCTGAGTCTTTATATTTTAGTAAAAAAAATTCCCCAGCCCTATGGAACGATAAAAGCTGGGAATTTTCAGTTGAAAATTGAGTTTGTCATATAGAGGCCCCTCTTGGGGATGGGGGGAGAAGAGAGGGACCCAATTCTGAGCTAAGGATGATAAACCTTGGGACTTGAAATCACTGCCTGTGTATTTGGTATTAGCCTTAATTGAAAATATCATTCTTTCTCTCTCAGTAAAAGGGAATAGTTAGGAAATTCCCAGTGTAAAATATCACATGAGAGCTTTGTGAATTTGAAAGCTAGAAAAATTCCACTCTTCATTCTTAACATGTTTCATAAATTCCTTATCTCCCTTTTCCACAAACTACCCATTTGCTTTCTCTCTCTCTCTCTCGCACCCATCCACACACATAACTTGTTTATTATATGGATGCTGGATAAATATTTGTTTTGCTTCATTCATTCAGGCATGCCATACCAAAGCAGAGTATGAGGAATGTGGAGCAAGCATATGCCGCACAAACCCAGTTTTTAAAGGGATGTATTGATTTAAAAGACTAATCGATTTGATTAGATGGGCATTTTACACAATGGCTGGAACAAAAAGTGAGGATTTCTATTGCCAGCAATTTCTGGGGTGAGAGAATTCTACAGCTATAAAATGTGCTTTTCGTATATTACTCAACAGGTTAGGTTGCTGGAGGAAATACAGTGTTCATTTTCAGTTTATAGGTGTAAAATATAGAGGTTCTTATATTCTTTGAATAGGAAGCAACAATTATTTGTAGATCCAGTGGTCCTGCTATTGCTGCTGATTTCCACAGACAAGATTACTCTTCTGGATCAAATTGGCAGGACAGCTGAATGCCTGTGGAACTCAGTTTTTAGGTGTGATATGGTTCTTTGCCTTTTTAAACGTTATTCGTTTTCAGAAAGAGTTAAAAGCATTGAAAATCACCATACCAATACCTTGGTTAGAAAGTTGATTTGTTTTAGCTGAATTTACTATAGTAGCTACACTTGTACATTTTGTTCCACCTCATTGATGATCTTGTAGTGTTATTTTTATGATGATGTTTCCAGTTTACGGGATGATATATATATATATATATATATATGAGTGTGTCTGTGTGTGTTCACTTTTCACTGGCAGTACAGTAAATCTTAAGATTTTTGTTGTCTTCCATAAAGAGCTATAGGCTTCCATTAGTGTAATGTGCAATTATAGAAGATATCTATCTGGGAGCCAACCCAAAAGCATTTTCCAGGGGACAAGATGCTAATTAAACTTTTGTTATTTTGTAGCTTACACATTAATTACCATTTACCACCACCATCTATTATAGTTACTGCTACAATCTGATCCATTGCTAGAGAACAACAACCTTGATTCTATTTTCAGAAAAACTAACCACGACAAACCTCTTATGTTTATGAGCACTCTTCATCCAATAAAAGAAAGGGTCCCATGAGGAAGGTGTAATAGGAAATTCACAGTTTTTTACCTCCTGACAATAGAATTTTTGGACGGAATCATAACTGTGGAGTATGTTAGTAATTTAATATTCGTCTTATGAAATGTGTCGGTTATTGTCAAAAAATAAGGAGGGAATTATAATTTTTCAATTTTGAAGAGGGTCTAGATGTAATTAATCCTATAATATAGTGGATTGATGATACTATACAATTTCTTTCATTTGTTATTTGGTCTAGATGTAATTAATCCTATAAGATAGTGGATTGATAATACTATACAAATTCTTTCATTCGTTATTTGTTCTATTTTAGCAAGAAGCTTTTGACTAGAATATTTTTTAATGTTATATCCCACTTTAATAGTAAATAAGTTTTAACTAATTAAAAATTTGTATTAGAACTTCTTTGAATTGTATATTTGTATATGCAAATGTTGATTTTCAGCTTCCAAGTGCTCTTAGTTATATTTCTGTGTAGGGTTTAATTTTGGTTCCCAAATTAGGAAAACTTACTTTTAATCCACTGTTATTCACATATAAAACGGATTACCTTTATGTATTTCTGAAGGCAAAAAAATCAAAAAAGAATCACTTGACATTAATATTTGGAGTCTTGAGAAAAATCACCTTGAAGGTGCATGAGATAATTTGACATTCCATCCAAATCAACCTATAATTACACTTTTTAGAGGAAAATAAACAAGAATTGATCTAATGATCGCATGTAAATGTGGAACCTAAAATGAATTTTCTTTCAAGTAAATCGACAATCCTTACAAAATAATAATTTTCTTTCAAAAAGTATTATGTATGATTGATATTAATATTTTTTTAATAATTACTTTCAAAGAGAAAAATGGTAAAAAATATTCAAAATTTTGTGTTTTTAATTATAATTGGCATATCATTCACAATAAAAGTACAAAAAAATTCAAATTTGGATGGAGAGTATATTCACAATAAAAGTACAAGTAGGAAATTAGATAAGAAGGTTGAAGCGTAGAACCAACCAAAAGAAAGGTTAAAAAAAAAAAACAGAGAAAGCCATAAATAAACCCCGATTCACTAGGAAATCAAACTCAGTAAGAATTTAAATCCAGAAACATCAATAGAAAACCCTAGGCAAATAAAATAACTAAGAGAAATTCGCTAGAGAAGAACGCCGGGAAACTTCAGCTCCCCAAATTGTTGACCTCAGTCATCGGAGACCGATCGAAGCACAGCCGTTCAAACTCCAGGCATATATTTTGTTTCTTGTCACATCTTTTGTTGAAGTGATAACATTCTTTGTAGAAAAGAAAGATAAATGCTGTAATCGCATACATGTATGGCAATCTGTTGAAAACTTAATATGGCTAGTCGGGTCTTTGGTTTGTGTGTCTTTTTATGTTCTGAGGTTGCTTTATTGTTAGTTATTTTCCTTAAATTCCTTTTTTCCTATTTTTACTATTGTTGTTTAAAGTGCTACTTTTTCATTTTTGGATTTGTTTATATTGCGGGCTCTTACATTTCAGATAAAATTGTGATGTGGGTCTTGGACTTTGGTTCTTATTGGGAAATTTTATGATGTGGGGTTCATCAAACTCTATTTTCATTTTTACTTGTGTTTTTGATGTGTGTTGAGTTTAATGTTAGTCTTGTAAAGAAGTAGAAAGTCACTGCAAATGAATTGGTGAGAGATCTTAATATTGTTCTTTTTCCCTTGTATTATTTGCTGTAGATCTGTTTAGAAAAGCATTTTTCCTGACTAAGAATAGTAAATTTTGCCAAAGTTGCTAAGGACACTGTGCTGTTTAATTAGTTAACTTTAAGAGCCTGAAACAAATTTTATAGTTGTAACTGGTGTAATGGACTTGGTAATGATAGGCAGTTTTTCGCTATAATCAGGTGGAGGTACAGTACATATCTGGTAATTAGAACTTGCTTTAATGGATCCAGCGACGGATGAACCATTAGATTATGGAGATGAAGAATATGGAGGAAATCAAAAGATGCAATATCATCAGGGTGTAGCTATACCTGCACTTGCTGAGGAGGAAATGATTGGTGAGGAGGATGAATATGATGATCTCTACAGTGATGTTAACGTTGGAGAGGGTTTCCTGCAAATGCAGCGCTCTGAGGCACAAATGCCTTCTTCTGGCGTGGGAAATAGTGGGTTCCAAACTTCAAAAACAAATGTTCCTGGAACTAGAGCAGAAGCAATGGCCTCACAAGAGGCGAGCAATGCTCGAGTTCCTAATGAAGGGAGTTATGCCCCGCCTGCAGTACAATTTCCTGAGCAGACAACTCGCTTGCCAGCTACTGGGGGACCTGCACAAACTGTTGATGCTTCTCAAAGGGGAAGGCTCCCTGATGTAGTGCATAATTCTCAAGCAGAACATCAGGGATATCAAGGATCGGTAATTGCACCCCATAATAGTGCTGCAGATCGGATGAATAATTCAGAAAAAGTAGTTGACGAGCCTGCTTCTTTGGCATATCCTAACATGGGCAGCTCAAAAGGCATTCCCCAGATGCGACCCAATGTGATGAATTCAAATGCAAATGTCAATATAAATCGCTCAATGGATGATGAGTACCTCATGCGACCATCTGTAGAAAATGGAAATACTATGCTCTTTATAGGAGAATTGCATTGGTGGACAACAGACGCTGAGCTTGAGAGTGTGCTCAGTCAATATGGGAAAGTCAAGGAGATTAAATTTTTTGAAGAAAGGGCTAGTGGTAAGTCCAAAGGCTATTGCCAAGTTGAATTTTATGATCCTGCTGCGGCCTCTGCTTGCAAGGAAGGTATGAATGGTCATGTTTTCAATGGGAGAGCTTGTGTTGTTGCATTTGCCACCCCACAGACCATAAAGCAAATGGGTGCTTCTTACATGAACAAGACCCAAAGCCAGGCTCAATCTCACCCGCAAGGAAGGAATCCCGTGAATGACGGAGCAGGAAGAGGTAATGGAACAAATTATCCCAGTGGAGATGCAGGGAGAACTTTCGGACGAGGTGGCTGGGGACGAGGGAACCAAGTATCTAACAAGGGCCCCGGGGCTGGATCTATGAGGGGAAGAGGGAGTATGGGAAACAAGAATATGATTGGGAATGCACCTGGTGGTGGTGGTGGTGGTGGTGGAGGAACTTACGGACAAGGCTTTGGTGGGCCTGGTTTTGGTGGGCCTCCTGGTTTTATGCCTCCTCAAGGCATGATGGGTCCTGGATTTGACCTAGCATTTATGGGTCGTGGCGCTGGTTATGGAGGCTTCTCAGGTCCTGCTTTCCCAGGGATGCTACCTCCATTTCCAGCTGTTAATTCGATGGGGCTTCCTGGAGTGGCTCCTCATGTCAACCCAGCCTTTCTCGGTCGAGGAATGAATCACAATGGAATGGGTATGATGGGTAACGCAGGGATGGTTGGACCTCCTTCAGGAATGTGGAATGACACAAACATGGGTGGATGGGGAGGGGAAGAACATGGCCGAGGGACCGGAGAGTCTAGTTTTGGTGGTGAAGATAATGGGTCTGAATATGGGTATGGTGAGGCAAGTCATGACAAAGGTGGGAGGTCTAGTGCTGCTTCTCGAGAAAAGGAAAGGAATTCTGAGCGTGACTGGTCTAGTAACTCTGAGAAGAGACACCGGGAGAAGAGGGAACGTGAACGTGATGGGGAAAGATATGATAGGGACCCTAGATATAGGGAAGAGAAGGATCATCATAGGGACCAACGCCACAAAGATCGCGACTTGGGTTATGATGATGACCGGCAGAGGGGACAGTCTTCAAGATCTCGTAGCAGATCAGGTGCAGTGCCTGATGATGATCACAGGTCTCGATCTAGGGATGCAGATTATGGGAAACGGAGACGCATGCCATCTGAATGATGTGATCAAGAACAGGTCTATTAGAAATCTGAAGATCGCTACCATCATTGTCAGCGTCATATTTGGATAATGTGAACGATTGCCAGCCCTTTCTTGTTTATGTTGGCGCCATGTGGTGGGTGGCCTCTGACTTTGAAGAAGTAAGTGCCTTTTACTAGAGGTTGCTGGGAAGAACAGATTTGCTTTGCTTACAAGTTGATATAATTGAACTCAATTTGATGTTTAAACATTTGTGCTATAAATTTCAGAACCTTAAGTAGTATAATGTTGTGGATTGCTTAATGCAGTAAAACTGTCCCTACTGGCCGTTATCTATCTTATGTGTTGGGAAGCACAATTTGACCTGTGAAGTTCTGTTCCCAACACTGATATTGATGGATCACTCCATGTTCTTGTTTCATACTTGTCTGACCTCTAATTTTTTTGCAAGTTGTTTAATATTAGTTCATTCTAGATAATGAAAAAATTGGTTGCTGAATTATCACTTGTCTGATTTGCTTATCCCTGCGTCCAAATTCTTTAGGCCCTGCTCCTCCTTAAAGAAAAATTACCGAGAAATCATTCTTCTTCTTCTTCTTCTTCTGATTCTGATCAGTTAACTGTGAGAACTCAGGGTCTTTGTGGGTAGTTCCTTTCTGTCATTTCAGTGGATCACTTATGACATTATGTCTTGCAAGTGACTTGTTTTTGATAGATAGTGATTTAAGTGGCTAGGACTTTATTATTTCTGTAATATAATGCACAAAGGATCATAATATGAATTTTACATGCATGTCAATTGAAAACCAGGTAGTTATATAATTTATTTCTCATTTTTTTCTCGCTCTTTTGTTTGTTCTGGTAGTCTCTGTAATATTACTCATTACCTATGGCAAGGTGTTAAATGCATGGAAGCTGTTTCTAAATGGATTAATGTTCAGTATACTTAGATGACAAAATAGGAACTTATTTGGAATCAAATTTACCTTTACTTGTATCATTTGGAGGGTTTTCTTGAGATAGCTCTAGGTCATTGCGGAGACCCCATCTGAACTGTTGAGAAATGAATAAGTACGTTTACTAAAGTTGGTCCCTGAATTCAGCTTTTGTCTGTGTTCGTACAATTTTCAGTTTTAGACATGGGGTATGCTGATGAACTTGAGAAGATGAATCTAAACATAGTTGTATGCTTTGCAACATTTGCTAATTGCTGATTTTCAGAGAAACATAACTGCAAATATATAGCCCATTCTCAATATTTGTGAACTGCAAGAACTCTGGGTGCTTGCAATTTCTCCTGTTTATCTTAAAATGCATCATTTTGTGCGATTTGATGTTTTACGACTATTAAGTTAATGCTTTACAACTGTCGTGTGTTCTTTCTACATAGACTTGATTTGGCTGAGAAGTTAATATATATGTGTTGTTGTCGTTTGCATTTTGTATGCTCAAAGTTTGCACAAAGATTTACATTAGCTAATTAAAGCCTTAAGTATATCCCTCCTTTGTCATATTTTTCTTTGCTTTTTCATATATCCTGGTTTCCTGTGTAAAGACAACTTATAAGTAATGGAAAGGTTTTCAGTCTATCTCGTTCTCAGTAGGGCTCGGACAAAGCTGTCGCTAGAAGCGGGTAAATAATTGATACACTTACTTGTGAAGAAGCAAAGGAACTGATTATCAGGGATCGAATTTAGTTTTTTGTTTGTTAATTCTACGTTTAACTCAACATTGATTTTTTTAGTATTTTCAAAAGTAATTGTTCTAGTGTTCATAGCCAATAGTGCCTCTCATGATATTCTCATGTTTACATGTGCGTGTTTCTCTTATGATGCCATTTGTTATTAAACGTGTTTTCGCTTGAAGCAATAGTGTCTGTTTCTAAGTCTAAGGAGTAGATTAGTGGTGTATGAAACTTTGGTGTGCTTGAAACTATCTGATGCTATCTGTGGCCCCAAAAGATATTTCCTGTCCTTGACTGAGATTCAGTCATGAGCTATTCTTAGCAAATCTTTCTTTGAAAGTCAATTAGTTAAAGTTGGAGTTTTTATAGGTTTGTTCAGTGAGCTATCCGTACAAGTTGGTGATTGAAAAGGCTCTAAATCGGAATTTGTTTAAGTGAAAATGGCATGATCTTGTTTTTGTCCTGGCCCCATTGTTTATTATAAATGCACTTATTATAATTTTCACATCGATTCTCCTGGTCATCTATTCTTATTGACTTGGGGATTTTTCTTTAATTATTGTACTCAGGAGCAGAGAACCATTAATTGGTGCGCTCTTCGATACCCCTGATTGCTTAATTCTATTGACTGCAAAGAAGCCTTAATCATATATGCAATTGCTTTGTATTCGCCAAGCATATTCCGATATTGAGTGGTGCTCCTGGAAGGATTTGTTTGATAAGTAACTTGAAGAATATTTTTGAGCAAAATATGGATAATGCACCATATTTTTCCATATGTGGAAATAGTACTTTCTTGTGCTGTATGTACATAGTATATTCCATGTATTAGGTTCCACATATGTAATCATTTCATTTGACATGTGCACCTCATCCCTAAGCTTGTAAAAATAATGTACAAGTCTCAAAAGACCTTGTTTTATGGTCATGTAAGATGAGGCTGTGATTTGGGGTTGTAGAACTGTAAGCTGTATCTCAGGGACATTGTACATTGAGGTGGCATTGTAACATAAGGGCCTGTATTTTTTGGTGCAGTGTAATTCCTGCAAGCTTAAATTGCTATGAGATATGTTCCATCAACTGAATATGAGCAGACTAGCGCTTAGGAGTGGGGTTGGTTCGATTTTTATGCTGTACTATAGGTGATGCTCCCATTGTAAGTTGTGGGTTTAAGTGTCTGAAAAAATCTGTATTTTGTTAACTCAAGTTACATTGTCATTTGCTTAGCTCTTATTGACTGTATTCTAGGTCAATTCCCCAATTTTTGCCATGAGCTGCATTCTGGTTGTTTTTGTTTAGTCTTTTGGTCTGGGTAGTAGGGAAGGATCCATAGGTAGCAGCTTGTAACATGTGCAATATGCCAATATTCCACTTGTAAATTGTATTGTGGCACATGAAGAGCTTAGTATTGCCCTTTCATCTTTTCTATTCATTTGCTCGATAATTCATGGGATGTACCTTAAGTCTTTAATCATACGCATAATTGCTTCATATGGGAATTCACGCATTGTAGATTGTTTTATATAACAAACTTAAACTTGGTGCTTGATGCGGTGGACATCTCCTTGTAGAAAGGAAATTCATGGGAGGTATTACTCGTGTTAGTTTACTATAATTTTCTCTCATACTTACCAATTTGAAAGGTGAAAAGGAGAAATGTAAACACACTTTATTTTGCATTATTGTTGTTGACTTGATTGAGCTGTACCTCTATCATAAATTGTCGATAGATTTTGCATCATCAAATATTGATTTCTGAGTTGTATATTTGATTAGTTAATATCAAGATGTGTGGTTGGTATTGATGTTCGTTTCAGGTCCACTCTGTTTATGCTTTGTTTTATGAAGAGGTACATAAATATTTGAGTTGAGATAGTCGGATGTGTTATTTTGTTGCATACTATATCTTGTTTGATCACCTGTAGGGAATTCGTGAGCCTTTCTTCTCCGTATTTGTGCTGTATTCACTATTATAATCATCGCCTCCTCTTCTATTCCTCTCCAACACCTTCTCTTTCACGGTCTACTTTTCTTCTTGCAGCTGCCTTCTCCCTCTCTCTCTCTCTCTGAGGTCCTTGTTGCCCTTGCTCCTTGTTGGGCTGTCTCTCACTTGTGTATTCTGTTTAGGGCTGCAAATCGGTTGAACCGGTTACTGAGCTAAATTGAGATTGAACTCTATTTTGAGTTAATTGTGAACTGGTTTATAATTAAATATTATTTTTTATTTTATTAATAATTATATTATATTATTATTTTATTTAGAATTTGAGCTCAAGTTTGAATTGGAGCACAGAGTTGTTTACATCTTACTCAATAATTTTAACTTAATTGAATAGAGTCGAGTAGAACTCAAATTTTTATCAAAGCAAGCTTGAGTTTGAATTTCTATCCAAACTCGATCGACTTAATTGCATCTCTAATCCCATTCTCTCTCTATCCTTGTTATCCATTCTCATCTTTCCAAACTTTTGTAATCTTTACATAAGAAGAAAAGACATGGCGGGAACCTTTACAAGAGGAGAAAAATCAAGGAAAAAAGAATTGAGTGATAGAATGGAAAATAATAGAAAAATAAGAGGAAGAGAGACAAAAATATTAAGAAAATTATATTGTTTTTACTTGTGAAATTAAGTATGATGATTTTTTGGAGCATTTGTCTTTAATTTTTGATGTTATTATTTTTTTTGGACAAATGCGAAAATGATAACTAATCTACTATACATTTGATAAGGCAAAAAGACAAAAACCCACTAATGACCACTTTTTTCCTATTTCTTTTTGTTTAGAACAACTTCTTTTTCAATTCATGCTTAGGTTGTGTTCACTAGTATTTTGGGAAAATTTTTCCCAACTCTCAAAATAATCCCAAAAAAGATACATGTTCTCCGATTATTTTCTCAAGGTACAAAAAATTTATACCAAAAAAATTCTCAGAATTCAATCTCAAAAAGATCCTACACACTACTCTAGTCCTACTGAACACTCAAGTATATATATATACACACACACACACAATCAAAGTATATATATACACATTACATAAAAAAATAATTTCTTCCTACAAACCCAACAAACAAGTAACTGATATGACATCTAAAGTAAAATTTGTTCCCCCACCAAAACATTAACAAACAAACAACTCATTTTCAATCCATTTTTCCTATTTTTCCAAAACATAAACAAACAATTGACATTTTTTTCAAATTTTCTCCCAAAAACTTATTCTCCCAAAAAAAATTTTAGAAAATGGCCAAAATGCTAGTGAACATGCCCTTATATTTTAGAACAATATTTTTCTCACATATTCATCATTATATATATGTACGTATGTATGTGTATATATATGTGGAGTATTATATATTTAAGGAGTATATGTACGCCTTTTTAAGTTTTATATCTTACCAAAGGTATTGTAGTTAATAAAATATAAGGATAGTTGGATCAAGGGCAAAATAGAAAGCTCATTATTTATTTTTAATTGACATTATCATTCATTTTTATCAAAAACCGTAATAGAAGGAAAACTTCGGTAAACATAGTAAATTTAGAGGGCAGAATTCCATAATATTAAGGTGGAAAGAGAAATTGATAATTTAATTATTTTAGAGGAAGTATTAAGCATAATTAATTCTATAATTTATAAAAAAAACTATAAGTAGTTCAACATATTATTAAGTATTTATATTCAGTAATAACACAAAAAGTTTTGGATAAATCTGTTGATAATTTATATAGATTTTACAATCTCTAGATGCATAAAAGTTTCAGATATATCTATTAATAATTTATAGAGATAAATTAGTTTCTACTTTAGTTAATCTTCATATTTTGGATGATCATCATTTAATCAACCAATCAATGAAGAACATTATAAATACATTACCTACCAAGAGGGATTCATATTTTCTTTTATTCCATCCCGAGCCTAAATAATAGGCATGTATATGGATAGAGCAATACACTACCCAAGTCCAAAAAGTTATACTCATACCGATACTTATAAAGATAACGTAATAGGTACAAGCACAATCTATATCCATAAATTATCCATATACCCATACCAAAAAATAACTCATTACCATATACTCAAATTTAACATATTAATGTACACCAAAATTAAATCTATACTAATGATAAATTTTTTGTATATAAAAAATTAAAAAACATTTATTATTTTTATGTAATATTATAAAAATGAGATGGAAAAAGATGATATTTGTCCAACCAATAGTAAAATCATTTGCCATGGAGAAATCGGATCTTGTTAAGCTAAAAGTAGAAAATAAAATAACAACTTCCTGATTTTTGAATTATATGGGTGCATGAATGTGTTAAATGGCTTATTAAAATTTTGAAAGTAGTTTCAATGCTTATTAGAATAATAAATGAATAACATTATTAAATAAGAAAGAAAAGTAAAATAATAAATGAAATAACATTATTAAATAAAAATAAAAAGAATAAAATTAAAGAGAAAAAAAGTAACATACTTAGGAAAAACAATAGACAGAAAAAGTATAATATCGGAGAAGAGGAGAGAGAAAAAATATTAATTTTTTATTTTTAATTTTTTAATTTACCCAAAAATTTAAATGTAAAAATTAAGTAAATTAAATTTAATGACTAAATTAAATATAGGAAGTATTTTTTTGTATTGGATGCTTTTTAGTATATATTGAAGAAATTGGTCTACATATCATAAGTTCAATAAGCTAGATCCAATGAGTTTTGGATTAGATAGAGTAGGATAGGATTAAGGTCTTATTATTTTATGTATTTTAAGATATAGTAGAATATATGATATTTTGATTTGAGTATTTAAAGGTATGGACCTGCATACCTACTTACAGGCCTACTAAATAATATTATTCCATATTTAATAGTTTGAAGTTTTTAAAGTAATTTTTATTATCATGAGGTTATTTAATCATACTACTTATACTTTCAATTGGTACCACTACTCAATGATCTCATAACACATTTAATACATAATAAATATTCATTAACTATTGAAAAATGACATATTCATGATTAAAAATAATAATATGCAATTTTCTTGAAAATTATAGATTTTATTACAAAAAATAGATACAATAATTGTAATTAATTTTTAATGTAATTTCATATAATAAAAAAGATTAATGAAATAAAAATATAATTTAATAAATCATCTTATTATATTATAAAATAGTTTATTTAAGAAAATATAAAAGATATATTAATAATATTATTAATTTTGAATTAATCTTTTCGAACAAGTAAAATGCATGCAAAATAATTAGAATTTGATTTATTTGAAACTTAATTCAGCCTATTTTAAATTTAACGATTAATTAGAAAAAAATCCATCAACCTACTTTTAATTTAGTGTTCAGTCCCCATTTAAATATTTACACATTAAACTCCCCACTTTTTCACAAAAGTTAGGAATCATTCCCCATATCTTTTAAAAAGACTTGTATACCCTTGAAGCTGGAAAAAACAACAAAAATACCTGGGAAATGCGTTATCTCTTAAGAAGAACGCTTTCTTTTTTTATATTTTTGCCTGAAATCGACTTCTCTAAGCACCAAAACAAAAGGGCGCGAAACCGTTCCTCTGCCACTGACATGAGAAGAAGAAGAAGAAGAAGAAGTTAAAAAAAAAAGACAGCAACAAAATTTCTGCCATTTTTCTACGACAATGGAAGGAAAAACAGCGGCAAGAAGAAGCAAAGTACAAAAAGAAGTGACGAAAAGAAACAAAGGTATGTTTTCTGCATTTGAAACTTCAAATGTCCATGATTTTTCAGTGTTACACTCATTTGTTGTCTATTTTCTCATGTTTAAGGTTTTTATTCATTTTTTAGTCGTTAAACACTTGAACCCATTTGATATATATATGATTTCTATTGTGAGATGGGAAGTTCTGATTTGTACTTAAAGGTCATGAAAGTTGCACTTCACCTTTTAGGGCTTTATACTTCTTTTTAACTAAAATTATATGGTGAAATTATATTATAAAACTATTTGAATGTGGTAGTGTGTTATCTGTAGTACAGAACATCAAAGCATGCGGTACACATCAGCAAAAGTGTAGTATATAATCTGGGTAACATAGAAACAAATGTAGTATAAAACATTCAAACTGACAGTACACTTTAGGCATAAGTGTAGTATAAAACATTCAAACTTGCAGTACACATTAGGGAAAAGGTAGTATATAATTTGTATAACTGCAGTAAATTTTAGGGGCATCTGGAGTACACTTTAGGCAAAAGCGTAGTATAAAATATCTTAGGTGTAGTACATTTTAGAAGCAAATGTAGTATAAAATATTCAAACTGGCAGTACACTTTAGGCATATGTGTAGTATAAAGCATTCAAACTTGCAGTATACATTAGGGAAAAGGTAGTATATAATCTGCATAGCTGCAGTACATTTTAGGGCATTTGGAGTACTCTTTAGGCAAAAGTGTAGCATAAAATCTCTGTAGGTGCAGTACATTTCAGAAACAATGTAGTATAAAACATTCAAACTGACAGTACACTTTAGGCATAAGTGTAGTATATAATATGTGTTGCTGCAATACATTTTAGAAACAAATGTATGTAGTATAAAGCATTAAAGCTTGCAGTATACATTAGGGAAAAGGTAGTATATAATCTGAATAGCTGCAGTACATTTTAGAAGCATCTGGAGTACACTTTAGGCAAAAGTGTAGTATAAAATCTCTGTAGGTGCAGTACATTTTAGAAGCAAATGTAGTATAAAACATTCAAACTGGCAGTACACTTTAGGCATATGTGTAGTATAAAGCATTCAAACTTGCAGTACACATTAGAAAAAAGGTAGTATATAATATGCATAGCTGCAGTACATTTTAGGGTATTTGGAGTACACTTTAGGTAAAAGTGTAGCATAAAATCTCTGTAGGTGCAGTACATTTCAGGAACAAATGTAGTATAAAACATTCAAACTGACAGTACACTTTAGTCATAAGTGTAGTATATAATCTGTGTTGCTGCAGTGCATTTTAGAAACAAATGTATGTAGTATTTAGCATTCAAGCTTGCAGTATACATTAGGCAAAAGGTAGTATATAATCTGAACAGCTGTAGTACATTTTAGAAGCATCTGGAGTACACTTTAGGCAAAAGTGTAGTATAAAATCTCTGTAGGTGCAGTACATTTTAGAAACAAATGTAGTATAAAACATTCAAACTGGCAGTACACTTTAGGCATAAGTGTATGCAGTACATTTTAAAAGCATCTTAGTACATAAACATCAAAGCTTGCATTATACATTAACTGAAAATGTAGTATATAATCTTTGTATCTACAGTACATTTTAGAAGCAACTAAAGTATAAAACCTTTAAGCATGCAGTATACGTTAAATGGAACTCTAGTATATAATCTGTGTATCTGCATTACATTTTAGAAGCAACTGTAATATAAAAAATTCAAGCATGAAGTATAGAATAACTGAAAGTGTAGTACACTCTATCTACAAGGTTAGTTTATTATCTGTTTATATACTATTTTTTTTTCTCATTGCAGCAAAGCCAAGACATTGTGAGGTCTGTTCTCGTTGCTCCCCCCAATATTTTCAAAGTAAGTTGGAGCTTGTGAAGTCCAAGATGGGATCCAAACATTTTGATGCATTGAAGAAGACCCCTTTCTATATATACATGGATATGCCTAAGTTAAGTTCAAGCTTCATTCGGCTTGAAGCTATAGTTAGGAGGTTTGACCCAAAAATGATCTCATTTCATTTTGCGGAGGGGGTTGAGGTTCCTTTTTATGCAGCTGAATTTTCAATAGTTTTAGGGTTACCACACGTGGGGCAATCTGTTGATATAACATTGAAGTTGAAGTCTTCAACCTTTGACCGCCTATTTTTTGGAAAGCTGCAGAATATAACTAGATCTGAAATAGCAAAAAAACTTGAGGAGTATGTATATAAGGATAGTGTGGAGGACTTGAATAATTTTTGTAGGTTGTACATAGTTTTTGTTTTTAATTGTATTCTGTTTCCAACATCTAATTATTGGACTCCACGATTTCTCCTACCATACTTGGACAATTTGTCTAGATTTGGTCTGTATGCATGGGGCATAGCTGCATACAGTTTTCTTGTGCAAGATATGAAGAACCATTTAGGAGTAGGTGGAGAAAGAAGAAAGAAGTACATTGATAGGTGTACAGTCGGCTTGATGGTAAGTGTTTGCTTCAATTTTCTAATGACATTGATTATATTTATATTCAAGTGAGTATAATTTTTCGATTTATCAATGACAGGCATGGGTTTATGAACGCATCCCGTCACTGGCTTCACCAGTGAGTTTGTTTGAGTTTCCACGCTTTTACCGGTGGAAGGATAGCAAACTCCCACAAAATTTGGAGCAAGCAGAGAATAAATTGAAGCAAGTTACAACAGATATGGTAATAATTGTAATAATTCATTATTTGTTTTTTGTATAATAATTTGAAGTTGATAATTATTTCCATTATAATAAGTTGTAGCCCTCAAACCTGCTCCAGAGGAGTTAGAATTGGCATATTTGATCAAGAAATCAGAGGCTGCCAGTACTGCCATAGTGAAGTCCATGTCTGTGATCATACAATATATGAAGCAATTATTGCAGCGAAAGGTGAAGAAATTAAATCATTGAAAGAACAAACTGCTTCATTCGAATACATGGTAATGAAGGAGCAGGGTGAGGAAGAGCATCTAACTGATGAAGAGACTGATGGGGTGGATCTTGAGGAGGAAGCTGGTGAGTATGTGCATGAGGGGGAACTTGATTTGGTACATGATGCACAGAAAGAAGGGGATGATTCTGTAGACATGTTGGATGAAGAAAGTCGAACCAAATAACGTCATGATCATTTAGATTCCCCCATACCTTTGAAAACAGAACATTATATACCAATTCAAGCGGCTGAGTTCGAGGAATCTGAGATTGAAGTGGCAAATGTCATGTCCTTGATTGTGACAAATGTGCGCAATCGAGGAGACAGGAAGCCAAAACAAAAATCTCCAGATTTTGTCAACCCCCCGAGCACCACACCAGCCAAAAGAGGAAGACAAGTGACAAAGACCTATCGTGCTCGTCCTTGTGCACGAAAAAACAAAGAACAAGAAGAGAAGAAGGTGTTGTATACTACTTAATATTTTATTTTTTTGCTACTTGCATTTCATTTGTAAACTGTCTGTTTGTAATAAATGTTATGATATCTTATACTTGATTGGTTGATGTTTGCACTTAATGGATGATGTCTTATACTTCATGTTGGTGATACTTGCACTTATGTGCTGATCTTTTCTACTTAAATAGTTGACACTTTATACCTATTATGCTTGAGTTTTGTACTCCATATTGGTGATATCTATACTTTTGTGCTTTACACTTTATGCCTAATGTGCTGGATTTTTGTACACCATATTGGTGATATCTGTACTTCATGTGCTTATCTTTTCTACTTCAATAGTTGACACTTTATACCTATTGTGCTTGAGTTTTGTATTCCATGTTGGTGATATCTGTACTTCATATGCTTTACACTTTATACCTAATGTGCTAGAGTTTTGTACACCATGTTGGTGATATCTGTACTTCAAGTGCTTATCTTTTCTACCTCAATAGTTGACACTTTATACCTAATGTGCTTAATTTTTGTACTCCATGTTGGTGATATCTGTACTTCAAGTGCTGATCTTTTCCACCTCAATAGTTGACACTTTATACCTAATGTGCTTGAGTTTTGTACACCATATTAGTGATGTCTGTACTTCATGTGTTTATCTTTTCTACTTCAATAGTTGACACTTTATACCTAATGTGCTTGAGTTTTATACTCCATGTTGGTGATATTTGTACTTCATATGCTTTGCACTTTATACCTAATGTGCTGGAGTTTTGTACACCATGTTGGTGATATATGTACTTCAAGTGCTGATCTTTTCTACTTCAATAGTTGACACTTTATACCTAATGTGCTTGAGTTTTGTACACCATATTGGTGATGTCTGTACTTCATGTGCTTATCTTTTCTACTTCAACAGTTGACACTTTATACCTAATGTGCTTAATTTTTGTACTCCATGTTGGTGATATTTGTACTTCATGTGCTTATATTTTCTACTTCAATAGTTGATACTTTGTACCTATGTGCTGTGTTTATACCCCAGGTGGCAGACGAACCAATCCAGGTGGCAAATGAACCACTCCAGGTGGCAGATGAACCAACCATCCCAAAGACTGAAGTGGCCGATCCCTATAAAAGAAGGACTGATTATAGAGGTCTTGCTCTTATTCCAGTAGAAGAGCGAGAAGTCATCGACAACATTGTCAGAAGAGATAATTTTAGGTAACAAAATTTGCTTATTATTTTTCTGTTGGATAAATTGGTATATGAACTAACAATTAACAATTGTGTAGGGTGACTGTATGGGAAGGAGCAAGACAGTTTTTGGATGGACAAAACTTTTGTGAGCTCTTATTTGGAGGAGAACTTACTGGTGACATAGTGGACTGTTACATGTCGATATTATGTAGCCTATCTTTCAGGAAGAATTGTCACCACAAGGTGTGGTGTGGTTTACGTCCTCAATAGCGCAGGTATGTGGCAGTTTCCTAACTTAATTTAGTTCACGGTAACAAATGAGTCTAACCATTCGTTTTATACTTCATAGGTTGATATATTAGACCGACTAGAGGAACACAACATCAAGGATATTACGGATGAAGAATTTGTGGAGTTGAAGCTTAAACTAAACAACTTCATCTATACAGACTTGGAAGAGCTCACGGTGGATGTTTTAAACGAGTGTTGTTACATAATCCTACCGATTTGCCGGCGCCAGCACTGGTTCTTGGTTGTCCTCGACACCTCGACTCGTTCTTTCTTATACATGAATTCAATAATGGCCGCCATATACAAGCCGATAGCTATTCCCATTGTAAATTTGCTTTCTTTCCCTATGATTTCTTCATAAATTAGGGACTCAACAACTTATCAATATTTTTGTAGGCTTCATTCTATTCTCGATACATGAAGCTTTCATTGGGGAGTCGTGTAGATGAACAGATAAAGCTGAAAAAAGGCAGGCAGCAAGTGGGTACAGTGGATTGTGGTGTCTATGTATGCCTTTGGGCAGAATGTTTTGCTAGAGACATCCCCAAGTTCTGGAGGGATGCTAGAACAATTGAAATTGATAAATATCGTGTGAAAATGGCACATACAATATTAAGTCATGAAAATGCCAGGATTTGAATCACTTGTATGTAAATACATGTGTAAATTGAAGCATAATTTGTTTATAATATTATTTTGTATGTAAGTGTAATTTTTCATTAATTATTTATAACTTAAATTCAATTGAAACTGGGCAGGGAATTTGAATACAATTCAGGGGAAATGAGGTACAAACCCGCAACAAAGAAAGTATAAAATGTGTGTCGCTGAAGAACATATAAATTCAATTGAAACAAGGCAGGGATCTTGAGTACAATTCACGAGAAACAAAGTACAAATTCAGATAAACAGAGTATAAAATGTGCTTCGTTGAAGTACACTTGAATTCAATTGAAATTGGGCTGCAGATTTGAGTGCATTTTGAAGGCAATGAGGTACAAACCCGCAACAAAGAAAGTATAAAATGTGTGTCGCTGAAGAACACTTAAATTCAATTGAAACAAGGCGAGGATCTTGAGTACAATTCATGGGAAATAAAGTACAAATTCAGATAAACAGAGTATAAAATGTGCTTCATTGAAGTACACTTGAATTCAATTGAAACTGGGCTGCAGATTTGAGTGCATTTTGAGGGCAATGAGGTACAAACCCGCAACAAAGAAAGTATAAAATGTGTGTCGCTGAAGAACACTTAAATTCAATTGAAACAAGGCGGGAATCTTGAGTACAATTCACGGGAAACAAAGTACAAATTCAGATAAACAAAGTATAAAATGTGCTTCGCTGAAGTACACTTCAATTCAATTGAAACTGGGCTGCAGATTTGAGTGCACTTTGAGGGCAATGAGATACAAACCCGCAACAAAGAAAGTATAAAATGTGTGTCGTTGAAGAACACTTAAATTCAATTGAAACAAGGCGGGGATCTTTAGTACAATTCACAGGAAACAAAGTACAAATTAAGATAAATAGAGTATAAAATGTGCTTCGTTGAAGTACACTTCAATTCAATTGAAACTGGGCTGCAGACTTGAGTGTATTTTGAGGGCAATGAGGTACAAACCCAGAACAAAGAAAGTATAAAATGTGTGTCGCTGAAGAACACTTAAATTCAATTGAAACAAGGCGGGGATCTTGAGTACAATTCAAGGGAAATAAAGTACAATTCAGGGGAACGAAGTACAAACGAAGTACAATTCTGGAGATATGAAGTACAAAATCGAACAATCCAAGTATAAGATTTGTTTTCTTGAAGTACACTTATTCAAATTGAATAATTATTCTCCAATAATTGTAATGATGGGCAAGTACAATAATTTGAGATTGTCGGATCTGGTGAAGTACAAATTTGTACGGATGATAGGGTGGATATCATCGTCAAATTCTCATTCCGTTACATCTTTGAAAGCATAAGTATTCTTTCATTACTGCGATTGATAACATTCATCCGTTGAACACTAGTGATTAACAACTTAAAAATTTTAATATTATTTTATTCATATGATAAATATTGGACACATACTTCAATAGTTTGGTTATTAATTACCAAGAATTAAAAATCAAATCTTTGAACAAATTTCAATTCAAAAATATTAGTAAAAATACCAAGATATTAAGTACAAAGTTGTCCATGTGAGGCGCAAATGCGAAGAAATCAAGTACAATTATCCCGTATAGAGGTACAAAAGTTAACTATGTCTCGGACAACATGCAAGAATGCTAATTTCACACTAAATCACCTGCTTGATTGCCCAAGTGAAGCGCAAATACGAAGAAATCAAATACAATTATCCCGTATTGAGGTACAAAAGTTAACTATATCTCGAACAACATGCAAGAATGCTAATTTCACGCTAAATCACCTGCTTGATTGCCCAAGTGAAGCGCAAATGCGAAGAAATCAAGTACAATTTTCCCGTATTGAGGTACAAAATTTAATTATGTCTCGGACAACATGCAAGAATGCTAATTTCATGCTAAATCACCCGCTTGATTGCCCAAGTGAGGCGCAAATGCGAAGAAATCAAGTACAATTATCCCGTATTGAGGTACAAAAGTTAACTATGTCTTGGACAACATGCAAGAATGCTAATTTCACGCTAAATCACCTGCTTGATTGCCCAAGTGAGGCGCAAATTCAAAGAAATCAAGTACAAATTTCCCGTATTGAGGTACAAAAGTTAACTATGTCTCGGACAACATGCAAGAATGCTAATTTCAAGCTAAATCACCTGCTTGATTGCCCAAGTGAGGCGCAAATGCGAAGAAATCAAGTACGATTTTCCCGTATTGAGGTACAAAAATTAACTATGTCTCGAACAACATGCAAGAATGCTAATTTCACGCTAAATCACCTGCTTCGTTGCCCAAGTGAGGCGCAAATGTGAAGAAATCAAGTACAATTATCCCGTATTGAGGTACAAAAGTTAACTATGTCTCGGACAACATGCAAGAATGCTAATTTCACGCTAAATCACCTGCTTAATTGCCCAAGTGAGGTGCAAATGCGAAGAAATCAAGTACAATTATCCCGTATTGAAGTACAACAGTTAACTAGTTTACTGATTCTTTGCAAGTTCGATGATTATGCCCTGTTCTACCACACCTTTTACACTTAATTACACGTTTCTCAATCTGTGATGGAATCCTCTATGTCCTTCTACGCCCAGGTTGAGATCGACAATCAGGTGCATGAATGACGTCATCATCATATGCAGGGAACATTTGCATATCAAACGTAGGAATAGGGTTTATAACTGCCTGGTATGCTTGTTGATACATCTCAACTCGGTAGTATTGATCGGTGAAATCATACGGTGAAAGTGACTTTGACTCGATACAAGCACAAGCATGTCTGTATGGTATTTTATCAATCTGCCATGCTCCGCATGAACAAACTCTGCTCTGTAAATCTACAGCATACGATTTATCTTGCTCAATCACCTCAAAGCTCCAACCGCTAGACATGACAACTTTTAAGTTACGAGAACGCATATGATTGATTGCCAACTTTTTCTCTTGCTTGGGACATAATTGACCAACCATCTTATGAGATTCTTCTCATCTATCATGCATCATAACCATTATTTGCATGCGTATGTGATCAACCATGGCTGCAACTGGCATAAATCGGGCTGGTTTAACCCAATTATTCCAACTTTCCGCTTGATTATTGTTTATTACCCCCCATCGATCTCCACTGAATAAGGAATTTGCCCAACATGGTGGGTCAGACTGCATAATAAAGTCTCTGGAAAGCGGCATTGACTCCAAGATGTTGTCTATATGTCGGGTATACTCCTGCCTTGTAGGCGCATATGCAACTTTCATAAAAACAGAACACCAATGTTTCTTGTTATGTAGAGGGTACTTCCTTAATACCTGGATTTAAAATAATAGAACAGTAATGTACTTAATGTTATGAAGTAGAGTTTATTTCACATAATTGTCTCACAAACAAAGATAGAGTACACTTACTTGTTTCTTAAAGTTATCCACTAAGTGTCTCAAGCAATATGCATGGTGGATACCTGGGAAATATCATGGGGAGGACCTTAAGAAGACCTGGATGTCGATCGGAGAAGAAAGTAAATCTTGATAAGCCAGGTAGATATTCAGAATCTAAGACACTTCTCAGCTTAAAGCAGAACCACTCCCAATTAATATCATTTTCAGAGTCAACAACTGCATATGCTAACGTGAATAAGTCATCATTAGCATCCTTACTGACAGCGCTGAGTAAGACTCCTTTGTTTTTATTTTTAATATGGGTGTCGTCCAAGAATATCAATGGCCTGCATCCCCTGAGAAAACCAAGAAGGCAGGAACTGAAACATATAAATAGCCGACGAAATTTTTGACTGATTGGGTCAATCTCACAGTCTGCAATACTTCCAGGGTTTGTCCTATTCACAGCATCACAGTACCACCTCAACTTATCATAAGATCCTTTCTCAGCTCCATGGATGTCATGCATAGCTAATTTCTTACCTATCCATGCTTTATGATACCTAAGTTCCACACCGTATTCTCTGTGAATATCTTTCAGTATGGTAGAGGGCCGATAACATGGCTCTGATCTCAATTTATCCTTCACTACATTAGCAACCCAAGCGGAATCGGCTTTATGATGTCCCCTTGTTCGAAGATTAGCCTCACCACATGTCTACTCTAGATTGCATTTTCGAATGCCAAATAATTTATCAGCTTCATGCCTTGATGCATAGATTCTCCATTTGCAATTTTCATCACTGCAAACGGCTCTGATTTTTTTGTTGTCATTTTTCTTGTATTTAAACGACCGCAAAGTAGACACTGCATAATTCTTAAGCATAATTCTGAACTCCTCATCATCCTTGAATGTTTGACCCTCCCATATATGCAATTCCTCCATGCATCAATTGAGTTGCTAATTAAAGCCAAGTCATTGTGCGATGCATTGGTCAAACCAATTTCCTCCTCGACTGCATCCCTTGAGGTTGACAAATGAAGTACAATTTTAGGTAAAATAAAATACAATATGTAGAATAATTCAGCATTGTGGTATAATTTCAAATAAACGAAGTACAATTTCAAAACAATAGAAGTATAAAACGTAGCAATTGCAGTATAATTTTTTGGATAATTCATTAGTAGAACACTTGAAAATTAATTAAGAGATTCAGAAAATTGAAGTACAAGCTAAAATAAAATGAAGTACAATTTGAGAACACCTGAAGTACAAAACTTCAATTAAAAGAGTACAGATTTAGATAAAATGACGTATAAAATAAAGTATAATTTTAAGAAACATAAGTAAAAGAAGTGAAGTACAATTTCAGAACACCTGAAGTATAGAACTTCAATGAAAAGAATGCAGATTTAGGTGAAATTATGTAAGAATTGAAGTATATGTTCAGAAAATCGAAGTACAATTTTAATAATGTGAAGTACAATTTCGAACACTTGAAGTATAAAACCTTAGCAACTGCAGTATAATTTTTGGATTAATTCATTAGTAGACGCTTCAAAATTAAATAACAAGTTTAGATAATTAAAGTACAAGTTTAGATAAAATGAAGTACAACTTCAGACATTTGAAGCATAGAACTTTAATGAATGGAGTACAAGTTTCGGTAAAATGATGTATAAAATGAAGTATGACTTCAAAAAATTGAAGTACAATATTAGATAAAGTGAAATACAATTTCAGAATACTTGAAGTATAGAACTTCAATGAAAAGAATATACAGATTTAGGTGAAATTATGTAAAAACTGAAATATAAGTTCAAAAAATCGAAGTACAATTTCGAAACTCCTGAAGTATAAAACTTTAGCTATTGCAGTATAATTTTTTGATAATCCATTCGTAGTCGCTTCTAAATTAAATAATAGATTCAGAAAATTGAAGTACAATTTCAGATAAAGTGAAGTACAATTCCAGACACTTGAAGTATAGAACTTCAATGAATGGAGTACAAGTTTAGGTAAAGTGATGTATAAAATGAAGTATAATTTAAAGAAATAGAAATATAATTTTAGACAAAGTGAAGTACAATTTGAAAACACCTGAAGTATAGAACTTTATTGAAAAGAATATAGATTTAGGTTAAATTATGTAAAAACTGAAGTATAATTTCGAAAAATCTAAGTTCAATTTTATATAAAGTGAAATACAATTTCAAACAACTGAAGTATAAAACCTTAGCTATTACAGTATAATTTTTAGATAATACATTAGTAGATGCTTAAAAATTAAATAATAGGTTCAGATAATTAAAGTACAAGTTCAGATAAAATAAAGTACAACTTCAGACATTTGAAGTATAGAACTTTAATGAATAGAGTACAGGTTTCGGTAAAATGATGTATAATTTCAAAAAATTGAAGTACAATATTAGCAACGTGAAATACAATTTTAGAATACTTGAAATATAGAACTTCAATGAAAAGAATATACAGATTTAGGTGAAATTATTAAGAACTGAAATATAAGTTCAGAAAATCGAAGTACAATTTTAGATAATGTGAAGTTCAATTTCAGAACTCCTGAAGTATAAAACTTTAGCTATTGCAGTGTAATTTTTTGATAATCCATTTGTAGTCGCTTCTAAATTAAATAATAGATTCAGATAATTGAAGTACAAGTTCAAATAAAATGAAGTACAACCGCGAGCACTTGAATTATAGAACTTCAATGAATGGAGTACATGTTTAGATAAAATGAAGTACATTTTGAGAATACCTGAAGTATAGAACTTCAATAACAAGAGTACAGATTTAAATAAAATGATGTATAAAATGAAGTATAATTTTAAAAAACAGAAGTACAATTTTTGATTAAGTGAAGAACGATTTCTGAACACTTAAAATATAAAACCTTAGCAATTTCAGTAGAAATTGGATAATTTATTAGTAGAAAACATGAAAGTCAAATAGTAGATTCAGATAATTGAAGTACAAGTTTATATAAAATGACGTACAATTTAGGACACTTGAAGTATAGAACTTCAATGAAAAGAGTATAGGTTTCTATAAAATGAAGTACAAAAGAAAATATAATTTCAGAAAATAAATGTATAACTTTAGATAAAGTGAAGTACAATTTCAAACTCTTGAAGTATAAAGCCCTAGCAACTGCAGTGTATTTTGGATAATCGATAAATATAATCTTTAAAATATAGACCTTCAATAAATAAGTAAAGGTTTTGTAAAATAAAGTATAATCTCAAAAAATTGAAGTACAATTTTGAATAAAAAGAAACATAGTTTTTGAACACTTCAGGTATAAACCGTTAGCAATAGCAGTATAACTTTAGATATCAATTAGTAGAACACTTTGAAGTATAAAACTTAAATAATAGAGTACAATTTTAGTGAAATGAAGTACAATTTCAGATAACTGGAGTACAAATTTGTGTAAAATTAAGTACAATTTCCGAACAATTGAAGTATAAAACCCTACCAACTCAGTACAATTTTGGTTAAATGAATAATTTCAGAAAACAGAAAGTATAATTTTGTATAGATTACATACAATTTGGAAACACTTCAAGTATAAACCTCTACAAGTTGCAGTACAATTTTAGATAATCCTTTAGTAGAATACTTGAAGTATAAAACTTACATAATAAAGTATAATTTTTGTGAGATGAAGTACAATGTTAACTGCAATGAAGTATAATGTAGAACGCTACAAGTACAGAAAGATTTTCAAATAAACAGAGTGCAATTTCGGAACACTTCAAGTACAAAACTTTACAAACTGCAGTACAATTTAGACTCTGTAGAAGTATTACCTTAAAACATCACTGCTCTTCTTTTCTCTGCTGCTTGATTCATCCTTTTGGTTTACCAGGATGTCAACAATGTTCATCTTCAATGTCAAATGCAGTAAGACTATATTCATGACATCATCGTCATCAATTAAACTCACGACCAATCTTTGATGTGGAGCTATATATTGCAAACTGAAGTGCTCGGCATTGATTTCACTCTATTTTCTTGCGAGATTAATGTACATATCCATTAAAGTCATACTATCCTTAATTGACATTATATGGAGCTGGTCTTTGTAGCGGCAACTCCCCCACACTTGATTGAGCACACTTGCTTCACTACTGGTTGACATTGTCGGAAAAATATAAGAAACTCAGAAGCAACTGAGATAAAACTGAGAAGAAGATGAAACCCGAAAATGATGAAAATAAAAAGAGAAGAAGACAATGCAGCTGTCGGGTTGGTGGTTTTTGGCTCTGACGTTATTCTCATTCCCGCCGTGGAGTTTGTTGCGTTTTTTCTGTTCTTTCTGTTTTTGGTATGATAGGGTTTACTGTTTGCTTGTCCGGATGAAGAAGAAGTGAGAAAAAATGAATGAAAAATATTATACTTAAGGGCATTTTTGTCAAATCAAGTGAGTGGGGAGTGATCTCTAAACTTTTAACAAAACTAGGGAGTTTTTTCTAACAAAAATCAAGTGGGGATTGATCACAAAAGTGGAAAGTATGTTTGATACTTTTAAATAAGTGTCCCTAAATTTAACCCATTTTAAAATTATTTATCTAAACTCATATTGAACTTAATTCAGTTGAAGCCAAATCAGATTCCATCCAACTCGCCCGTTTGCTATATTTAGGTTTGATTGCAAAAGGATTTTCCCTTTTTTACCCCATATTATCAAAATTACTATGAGGAAAAATAAATGTAATTAAACAAATCACGAGATCCTTATATGTTGAACAAATAAATCCGATGACAAGAGCCGGACATGTCGCAAGTTTTGGCGACATTAGTTCAAACTGCAGAATAATGAATGTAATTTAACCGGAGAGGATCCTTGCCTAAGGGTTTTACTAAACCACGTCAAGGAGTACAATAATACGGAGCTACCACTAAGGGCAAATTCTCTGTTCTCAGAGCTTCTTCAACACTTCCACTCACTGCACTCGTCATTTACATCTGCCATTCGGGTCGAGTTAAGATCCGATTATCTTGACCCGTGTTTAACCAGATGGCCCTGGCATTCGATGAGTTTGGACGGCCGTTCATTATACTAAGGGATCAGGAGCAGAAAACCAGATTGCGAGGAATCGATGCACAGAAGGGAAACATTGCTGCAGGAAAAGCGGTGGCTCGGATCCTCCGAACCTCGCTCGGACCTAAAGGCATGGATAAGATGCTTCAGAGCCCAGACGGTGACGTCACTATCAGTAAGCTCTGCACTTTCCCTGATTTCTTTGTCTTGCAAGCGCATTGTTTGAATCGTTGATGTTTTGTGATTTGTTGTGTGGTTTTGAGTTTATCAGGGTTTTGGAGATGCTTTCGATGTTTTTCGGATTGAAGGATTTGGTTTATTTCCGATTTTGACGCCACATTATTCAGTGTTGATTAGTGATTCTTTTTTTAATTTCTCATATATTCCCGTTTATGTGCCTGCATATATTTTAGTCTCATTATGTTTTTGTTTTTAATTTCCCTTTTTTGTTCGGGGAGGGGGTGGTTTGAATTGTTTTGTTTTGAAATTTGGTGCTTTTTGATGGAAGGATCTGGTTTAGTGCTGAATTTAATGGTCTTGGATTATAGGATTTGGTTTGGGGAGTGGTTTCTTGATTGTGTTGTGTGGAGTTATTGGGTAGCTGAGTTAGTGAATTTGTCTAAACCCATTCTGTAAGGTGTTTAAGTATAAAGCAAAAAGAGGAAAATTGGGGCTAGGGGGAGCAGACATGTATTTTTCCTTAAAATTGTGTATCTAGTTGCCTTGGACTTCCTCTTACCTTCTACTAGCCACAGAAATTTATAGGGAAGTACTTACATTGGTTTAATGTTATAGTAGCTACTAGCAGGTAGTTCTCGAAGCCTTAAAGCTAGGTAAAACTTTACCTGGAAGAAGTTCATAAAGAATTGTTATTCTATATAAATACAATATTCAAACATGTCCGTCTATGAAGAACGAAGTTGCTGTGCTTGGGAACTGGTATTTGGAGTGTTAGAAAAAATGTTGTGATTATTTTGGTCTAATTGTTTTTACTAGCTTGCTTGATATAACTTGCTTGGAATTTTGTTTATAAGACAAGCTTGGTAAGCTTTCTGTTTACTCCAGTCATGTAATATGTTTTCTATTTTCTTTTATTTTCAAATTCCATTTTAGTTTTCACATTTTCAAAAATAAAAGTTTAGAATATGTTTCTTATTATTTTTTTGTGAAAATGAAAATGTATTCGGATTACTGGTGTAGAATATCGAGTTTATAGGATTGAAAGTGATATTTAATGTAAGAGTAATAGTGAACATGATATATTAATTTATTGTGTGTCTCATTATTTACTATATGTCACTTTAGTCAAATTATGTTCTCATATTACTAGAAGAACAGAAAGAGAACAATTATTTGATTGGTTGTGGATTATAATTATTCTTAAGTTACTTGAATGTCATCCTAGTTGGCAAAATAGACGTGTACTTTGAAATGATAGTTATAGGTATGAAAAATGAAAAACTGAGGGCTAAATTAGATGTACTTCCAACACCCTTTCTTTTCATTTTACTAAACAATTTCGAAAAAATGTAATTGTTTGTCCTATTTTCCGCAAAATGTGACTTCTCTTTTTCATTCTCATATCTATAACTGTCATTTCAAGACCTAAGATACCCACTAATAAAATAATTATATCTACTACCTAATTAAATAATGATGTTTTCCATCCTCCCAAGATAATGGAGTGCACAAAATTAAATAGAAATTTTTTATACAAACACAATCCACTAACTAATTAAATAGTAATTTTTTATTCTATCTTTATTACATTAAAAATATTTTATTATAGTGAAATATATTTCCAATCCTTCTTTTTCTAAAACTTTTACCATATTAATCTAATTACATTTTCATTTTCATTCAAAAATCCATACAATGAAAAAGCAATTCAGAACCATGAAAGAGAAAATGGCAATAAAAAAATACAACCAATGCGCTGATATTTTTGTGTGAAAATAAATAAAATAAACATGTTTGTATTGTCAAAGTAATAGAAAAAGCAAAAATGAAAATTGAAAATGTAAACAAACAAAAATGAAGATTTGATTTTCATGTTCTGTAGCTAGAGCAGGTAGTAGTGGAGGCTAAAAAGCTACCTGTAAGAAGTATTTAAAACCTTTTTTTGATTCTGTGTAAATGTTATATTTAAACATCTCCATGGTAGTAACAAGGAAATTTTTGTGCATGGAAGTTGGTGCTTTTGGGGTGTTATGGAAAAATGATGTGCTTACTTTGGCTCAATCTGTTGTTTTACGTGCCTCCTTGAAATATTACTTGCTTTTATTTGGTTTTATAGCACAGAATTGGATAAGCATTCTGTAAGTTAGTATTGAAGTATGTGGGTTCCCTATTCATTTTCTTATTTTCTCTTGGCTGCATAACTTGTGGTTTGCATTTATTGCTCTTTTCTGAAATGTTATTTGTTATATGTTAACGTGACCAAACTTTGGAAGTCTTATTTAATATTGTTTTAGAGCTTCCTAAAATTAATTTTATATTTTAGAACATAATCAAGATAGTTATCCATCTTCTTAATCAACATCAAAATCAATGCAGATAGCCATCTTATCTTGAAGAAAAGAGTTATTTTCTTCTGTCATTCAGCTAGAAGTTTGTGATTGATGGCTGCTTTTGTCTGTTGTGGGAATAAACTCAGTTTTGAAAGTGTAGTATGTTACAATTCTCGAACATGCTTATCCAATTGAGAATTTTTTTTAGATAAATATTATACATTTTTTATTGTTATGCTGTCAGCAAATGATGGTGCAACAATCTTGGAGCAGATGGATGTTGACAATCAGATTGCTAAACTCATGGTTGAACTGTCGCGGAGTCAAGACTATGAGATAGGTGATGGAACAACTGGAGTTGTTGTCATGGCTGGTGCACTTCTTGAGCAAGCTGACAAGCTATTGGAACGTGGGATTCATCCTATTCGAATTGCAGAAGGATACGAGACGGCTTCTAGGATAGCTTTTGAGCATTTGGAGCGTATAGCACACAAATTTGAGTTTAGTGTAACAAATGTTGAACCTCTGATTCAGACATGTATGACCACTTTATCTTCCAAGATGTAAGAATTTTTTCTCCTGCAATATTTTGGACCATGCTTCTTTTACTTCATGCTATTGCATTTTTTCGCCATTCTATCTGGCATATCATGTGACAGTTGAAAATCCGAATGTCTTGTTTTATGCTTATTCCCTGGGTATTCCTGTTTTTCGACTATTGATTTGCCTGAGTAGTCTGAACTCCAAAGGACCCTTATTTCTGAAGAATTTGAATTTGCCTTCAGTGTTCACATTCTGTTGAATGCCTTTCCAGTTGTGGATCATAAGAGTATTTTGAAGTATTTAGCTAATATTTCATGATGTTCACTGCTCTTTGCTTCTATTTGAGTTGTACGGGACCTGGTAATGTATTATTAGGTCATATTTTTTGAACAAATGTTCTCCTTGCATCTTTCTGATTGTGCTAACAAATCGAGAATCAAGTTCATTTCATGTTTGTGTATTCTGAATTCTTTGTACTATTGTGTTTGATTTCATGCAAATTCTGCAGAATGACAATTTCACTGTTTCATGAATTATCAAGCTCCCTAGGGAATCCTGATATCTACTTTCTTTTCACATTGCAAATTTGAAGAAGGAAATATATCTGGATTATTTGTTTATATCTTGTCCTCAGCCCTTGTTTGCTTTTCTTCTTTTTTTAGCTCCCCAGCGGTTGGGAGTGTGGGAATTCTGCAGGATTCTGTTTTGGTGCTCATCGCCTTCAACTAGTCTTATGACATCTAGAATATGTGCCTTCAAAAGTTACCTTTTAATTTGCTTCTGGTAATTGTGCAACTACTTGATGAGTTGTGCTTTACATGATCTTGTCAAAATATGCTTTGCAGCGTGAATAGGTGCAAGCGCAGTATGGCAGAGATTGCAGTTAAAGCAGTGCTTGCTGTTGCAGATCTAGAGAGGAAAGATGTTAACCTGGACCTAATTAAAGTAGAGGGAAAAGTAGGTGGAAAGTTGGAGGATACTGAACTAATATATGGAATTGTTGTTGACAAAGATATGAGTCATCCACAGATGCCAAAGCAAATTGAGGATGCAAAAATTGCCATTTTGACTTGCCCCTTTGAGCCTCCGAAGCCAAAGACTAAACATAAGGTTGATATTGATACTGTGGAAAAATTCCAAACACTACGTGAACAAGAGCAGAAGTACTTTGATGATATGGTTCAGAAATGCAAGGTAATCTCTTTGTATTAGCATGATATTATGTCTGGTTTGGTAATCTGTTAGAACTGAAGCAAGACGAGGGAGCTCATGTTGGGATTCCTGCATGTTTGTATAAGAAATGGATTAAGAAAGAGGTAAAGCCATTGGTCCTTTTGTAAGGACCTGGGGCTGGAGGCTGACCTGAATCTTCTCCCTTCCTCTTTTATCATACTGGATAATGAAATGAGGTGGTTAATCACTTGGGATAGAGCTGGCGCTTCCCTTTCTACATTTCCTATTTTAATAATCCTTTCAAAAGCTTTCATTTGCATGTTGGTCAAAATTTTCATGCATATGTAAATACCTATATTTTTGCCCTTGCTTCATGTGATCACACATCTATATTGCTTCTTGTTTTGAAAAACATTCGACCTTGGTGCAACCCTTACCTCACTGTATTGCAGGATGTTGGGGCTACCTTGGTTATCTGCCAATGGGGTTTCGATGATGAGGCAAACCACTTATTAATGCATCGAAATTTACCTGCTGTCCGGTGGGTTGGTGGCGTGGAATTAGAGCTGATAGCCATAGCTACAGGTCTCTAGCGATCCTGCAATTCGTTGATTCTATATTTGTTCTTAGATTACAATTCTCTCTTTTTTGAATTTCTGATGATGTGTTTCTTGAATTTGGCACTAGGTGGGAGAATTGTGCCAAGATTTCAAGAGTTGACACCAGAGAAACTCGGCAGGGTAATCTTTCACACCTATGATGTATCTGTCTATCTATCTATGTTTCTCTATATTTTTCCATTTTCTACTTTAATTGTTTTGGAATATCATGCAGTGTTCTTGTACAATCTATTAGCCATGACCTAAATTTTTTTATAAATGCTAGGCTGGCTTAGTTCGAGAAAAAGCATTTGGAACCACTAAAGATCGGATGATATATATTGAGCACTGTGCAAATTCAAGGGCTGTAACAATATTTATACGTGGTGGTATGTCAATGTTGTCCTCTTCATTTTTTTCATCTGAGCCGTTGTATTATAACCCTTGGAAATTGATCTTATGCTCTTCTTTGTGTAGCTACTTTTGGTAATTGGTTCTAGTTGTAAATTGTTCATTGTGTGATGGGTTGATGCCGTTCCAATATTTTCCATCAGAAATTTAAGGGGTTGGACAATTGTGCTCTCTCAATCTCTTCCCCTCTGTTTTTTGTTTGCTCTATACTGTGGCATAGATTGAATGTGATAGTTTAGCTGTGCTTGCTCTGATCTAACTTTAATATTGTTTGCTGCGATCTTACTTTAATGTGGCGTTAGTCTCTCATGTGAAGCTTAATACTAGGATATGAATGGTTTCATGGACCTAACTTGACTGTTTTGGTACCATTCCAAATCTTAGGAGCAACATTAACTGGGAAAAATGGATTTATAGTGTTGCAGTGTGGTTTAAGTTATTTGTCATGTAATTCCTGAAGCAATTTTAAAACTTATTAGTAATTTAATAAAGCATTTATAAAATTGTCATGCTGATTTTACATTGGAAATCACTTTTAGCTGTTCTTTCTTCAAGGGATATATTTGACAGTAATAAACTCAATTATCTGTTGCACAATGTGCAGGCTCGTCATATCTATGTTAAATAGAAATTTGCCTTTGTTGTACTTTCTAATGTTCTCATGGTATCATGTTTTCACTTTTCTGCAATTCTTAGGAAAAGTGTGCAAGAGAGCCACAGGAGGAATATACAAGTTTCCGTTCCAAAATTTGAGACTGATTCTTGTTTTGGATGGTGCTTTAGGTAACAAGATGTTGATAGAGGAAAGTAAGCGCAGCCTTCATGATGCTTTATGCGTTGCTCGAAATCTTATTCGCAACAATTCCATAGTATATGGTGGTGGGTCTGCTGAAATTTCTTGCTCAATTGCTGTGGAAGCAGCTGCTGATAGATACCCTGGTGTTGAGCAGGCGAGTAGCAACCAGGTTTTGCATATTTATTGTTTTCAACTTTTGAGCCAAAACATTTATGTATATGTTTCTCTTGGCAGTATGCAATCAGGGCATTTGCAGTTGCATTAGATGCTATCCCCATGGCACTGGCAGAAAATAGTGGTCTCCAGCCTATAGAAACTTTGTCTGCTGTTAAATCTCAGCAAATAAAGGTAATCTTGATCTGGTTGTTTATTTTCTTGGATTTTTCTTCCCATTCTATTTTGGTGGTTGTTTGTCTGAAGAGCAATTGTATGATTTTTCTCGGCAGGAGAACAATTCCTGCTGCGGTATCGATTGCAATGATGTTGGCACTAATGACATGCGTGAGCAAAATGTTTTTGAGACTTTGATTGGGAAACAACAGCAGATTCTTCTTGCAACTCAAGTTGTTAAAATGATTCTGAAAATTGACGACGTCATCTCACCATCTAACTATTGATTTTGTGAAATCAGGCACTTGATGCAAAAATTTGCTGTCTAGAATCTGTTAACTCTATATAGCTTGCTGAAATGGTTGACTCTGTGTCTGCTTTGGTGAATTCCTTTATAATGGCTTCATTTTGTAATGAATTGTTCTGTGTTTGATGTATTAATCAATTTACTCTTTCTATTTTGTAAGACAAGTTGGCTCAATATTCCCCTTCATTTTTCACCTTTGCGGTTTTAGCTCTGCTCGTGACTTGAGATTATGTTAAAACTTTGTACAATCAAGATTTGTCATTGAATCATTTTGTCACTGGTACTAATTGCTGTAGCTTTTAGCAGAGGCATAGACAAAGGAAATTTGATGGTCCCCATCTTTATAATGGATGCTACATTAAGGTTCTAGCCATGGTTTGCTTTAGTTTGTTTATCTTGTACCGTAGTTGGCAGGACAACTTTTATGCTGGTTGCATTTTGTGGGGGATGGATGTGTTATATTAAGGCGTCGGTGCTACTAATCAAGAATTGATGGATGTCCTTCCACTTCCTGCTTAGATGCTGTCATTTTCAATTTTGCCTGCTTCACAGGCCACTATTCTTTCTTGTAACATGTACAATCCACCCACCCTTGTCTTCACCCTTTAGCAATATACATAAACACAAATGGACCCTGGAGGTGTAAATAAATCACATAAATAGACACCAAAAATTGGATCTTTGATCCAGGAATAGCTAGCTGAGGATATATATATGGAACTTTGTATTATGCCCTCTTAGGCATGCATGAGATTTAAGATATAGCAAATGGTTAACATTAGGAAAAAGTCCATCATGTATGAAAATCAATGATCTGCTCGTGTATGAGATCATTCATGCTAGTGGGAATTCGATTCAGCTAGCACCTGTAGTTCTATTGGATTTGGTATTATTGCATTAGTGTTTAATGGATGATATGCATAAATGAGTCGCATTATCCGTCTCATACTATGCTGACACATTGGTCATAGGGTCCTAGTGAATGACTCTTGGATACACAAGATGGATATTCTATTTATGGATAAGTGGGGAAGAGTGGGCAGTGATAAATGAAGGGTTGGTGGGTTAAGATTTATGGCTTCTTGGATCGTCTGCGGCAGAAGCTTTCAATGCAACCATGTTAGTTTTCGCATAGTTGAGAATTTAAGAGGACAGCAAGTTTTTTTTCCTTTTTCTCTGTATTACCCTGCAAAAGAGATCTGTGCATTGAAGTTTTATGCACAACTTTGTCAAAGCAGCAGTGTGAGTTTCTTTGAATTCAGTTCCTCCACAGAACAAACATGATCAGCAGAGCCCTAGAGCTTTCTGCTTTTCATCTTTTTAATCAGATTCATTGATGCCTGGCCACCCCCACGTGAGGGATGTCCCCCCTTGCCGGGCCACAAAAGGCTTCTCCCGTAATCCACCATCTAATAATGTTGAAGCTAGATTAAAAAAGTACATATATGTATCTGTGTTTATCTTTCTTTCACGGATTACACTTGTCTTTAGTGTAGAGTACTGAGATGTGACCATGGAGGGTTACAAAGGACTTCCTTTCGTCGGTAGGATTATGCAATTGATCCTTTTTCAAGTTTATCAATTTTGCACACCCCACAAACAATACAAGATTGAAAGATAGAGATTATAGTCCTTGATCTAGCATAGCGGTACCTCACTCCAGTCCAAAAGGAGAAAGAAGTTAATTCATGCATCTCCAAAAGTTAAAAGTTGAATTGAACTAATGATCAACTGGTTGAGCATTTGTGTAAATTAGTGCAGAAAATAACATTAGAATTTAGATACTGGACAACTTGAGCAATTCTTAGTAATATAGCACAATGAAATTACATTTATCAACTCACCGGCTCTTGTTTCCCCTTGATTTCCATTAGGATTTTTTCACTTTCCTAAATGGTTGATCGCCTTTTCTTGAGGAAATAGGCCGAGGTTGTTTGCAACAATATTAGGAATTAAAAAATGACACTTAGAAAATATGTAGCCTGTGTCCTAGAAGGCAAAATGATACATGTAAAATTCAATGAACTGTCCAAATGCTGAAACACCATGTGCTTGGAGGGCTCCAGCCATTACCGGAAGGCTATCAGCACCGTTTCCCTTTCCTGCAGCTGAGTGAACCAGCTCCCACTGTCATTGAACCCACTAGAGAAGATGGTCTGGCGCTCAAGCTTGATGCCCTGGCATACTTAGATGAGGCTCCAGCACCCGACCGGGTGAAGAAAGCACCATTTAGCATTAGATCTCCTTCTGATCTCCAGTTCCAATTCTTCCATACACTTTCTGGTGCATCCTCGTGTTTGGTTACCTGTAAAATAGAACTTCATTAGCTGTCTTTAAACATGTGGCTAATTTCAGGAATTTACAAGGTGCCATACTGCTGAAAGACTTAGATAATGTTTTATTTGATAGAGTGATTAATGTATTGTATTTATGTTCTCACCTCTTTATTGTCTGTGCTAGCAGGAGCAAGAAATCTATTCCCTTGGCTGTTGATTGTGGGAGCTGCACTGCCACCAATAGCATACATTTGCCAATGTGTGTAGTCATTATTCACCACATGAAAATACCCATGCCTGCACCTGCAAATATAGGGAAAGAGACTCATTAATTGCCTGTTTGGATTGAAAATCAATGCCACATCACAGCATTGTTCTCAGGTATTTACCACAATAGCATAAAATACAAGAATCATTATTCGTTATATCTATACCTTGGCATCCTCTGCACAAGACCTTCTCCAAAATGGTTGAAGGCAATGGTGACTTGCATGTTTTTATCACTCGTATAACTATCGCTGTGCCCCAATAGCATGACCTTATTATGATGCGTCATATAGTTGTTTGAGATTGTGATGGCAGTTGAGCCATGGATGGCGTCGATTAGGCCATCCTGGCAATTGGACAACGAGCAATGATCCACCCAAACATGGCTTCCACCAAATATGGAAACCCCATCACCGTCAGATAGAGTCCTCCACCCATAATGCTCTGGAGAATCCCTCACATAAGCATTCCCACCTTGCTTACAGTCATGTATATTAAGGCCATGGATGATGATGTTTGTGACATATTGTATGGTAATGCATGGTCCACCAGCAATGTGTACACTTGCACCTCTTCCATCAATGGTCTTGAATGAATTCATCATCAGTTCTTGCTTGAGTTTGATTACCATATTGCGACCAAAAATGATCCACAGAGGTTCATTTTGGATGACACCATACCTTAAGGTGCCTGGTTTGGGGTTCACAGGATCATCCCTCGAGTCTGTCACCACATAAATCTTGCCATCCCTTCCTCCAGTGGCCTGTTTTCCAAATCCAATCGCGCAATCTGCTAATCTCTTTCTATTCTTTTCCCAGTTGGGGTCGCACCGCCAGCAGTCGTCTATGGGGTTGCCAGTGCTACAGGACAGAAATCCCAAGTTCCTTCTTGATGCATTGATTTTCCTGCAAAAAAAAGGTACAAATGTGACAAAATTGTTATGCTAAAGTACTATGCAATTTTATGAAACTATGGAACTTCTTTTGTAAGTATGATATCCTACTCATTAACTTCTTGTACTACAAGTTCAGGGTCTGGAACTGGTGAAGAGAATGTGAAAGTAGGAGCTAATATGGGAAGTAGCATTAGAATGAAAAGTGGAATTCCCATGTTTGTTTCTTTAATCCTCTGTTTGGCAAAGGAAATGAAAAATAAAAATGGAAATTGGGAATTGGGAAAAGTTTGTGCTTTTGTTTGGTTGGAGTTGGCTGAGATGGAGTGTGTGTATATATAGATAGGAGAATGAAATAAAATGGGTTGGAGGGACTTAGAGGAAGAAGCATTAGGTCCCACTTTCTTTCAATGATTTAAAGTTTCTTCCTTTTTCCAAATGTGGAATTTGGAAACTTGAATTGTTAAAAGCTGTACATTTATTCATTGAAAAAGAAAAAAATGAAAAAGAAATTTTGGTGTGGAATATTCATCAGGATGCATGTGAGGGATTATTAATGAAGATGGAATTATTTTATACAGATGGAATTTTGTAGAGTGAGAGTTCTTTTTTTTGTTTTTTGCATGTCATGGAATTTGTATATCTTGTTATTAGATTTAAAAAAGAAGAAAAGAAAAGAAAAACAAAAAGAAATTTGAGTTCTTCTTTTTTAGGTTATAGATACATTTATAATACATGTGACTAAGAGGGTGTTTGGCAAAATTTATTTAAAACATCTTATAATCCTATATCTTATAAAATGCTTTTAGAGCTTATAAGAGTTTATAAAATGTTAGATCTTATTTTTAAAATAAGTTGTTGAAGTGTTTGGATAAAATAAGATATTAAAGCTTATAAGATGTTAATAATGACAATTTTGTAATTAAAATGATTAAAAATAAAAAAAACTTGTTAAAATCTTAAAAATAAGTTAGAGTCTCCTTACTTTTTTTAAAAGAGCTTATAAGCTCATAACATTTTATTTTAAAATTTTATAAGTTCTTTTTTTAAAAAAAATTGTCACACATTTTTTATTAACTTATAAGCTCTTAAACATTTTATAAGATATTTTGAGAAACTTATAAGTTCACCCAAACACCCTCTAATAAATGGAAATTCATGTAAAATGTGTGCACATGTCATTATACATATGGCTAAGTCTTCGATTATATTCGTCAAGTGATTAATTATAATATTTCTTCAATGATCAAGAGCAATCAAAATAAATAATGTAATAACATTTGACATCAACATATTTCTTAAGTGGTTAATTAGTCAAATTGTATTGTTCTCATATTGGTATGTATGAAGTTTGAAATTCGAATCATAATGAATTTTTGGTATGCCTGCGTGTAAAAATAAATAAAAATATATATATATTTTAAGAAACAATATAAAAGGTAGACTTAATATTCAAAATTGTGCAAATCAAACTAGGAATGGGATATGAGCTGCTTTAAATGGATTACAAGTATGTCAAAATATAATTGAATTTATTAAAAGAGAAATACTTCACTTCCTTGTGTCTTAAGGTTTATAACCCAAATTGTTGACTAAATAAAGCATTACAAAGTACACAACCTCATTAATTTTAAAGTACAATCCATAAAATATTTTGACTTTCAATCAATCTATTCTTGAAAAAGAATTATGCAACAATGATTGGAATATCAACAAACCTATCTATGTTTATTTATTAAAGTTTTATTTTTTGCCTTTAATACTTCCATCGCAAAAAATAAATATTAAATACTTAGATCAATTTGATCTGATCATGTGATTTCTCTGTCCACAGAGCTCAGAAAGCCATACCGAAATGACTTTTTGTGCACTTAGATATGTGGGAAAATTCAACACAATAATTTAATGCATGTGACCCACATATTTTAAGCTACTACAATAGGCTCATTAAATTGGACCAATTTTTTCTCACCATTCTTGTATTTTTGTTTTCTTTTTTATTTGTTGGTATAAAAGTCCTATCCCATGGACCAAATATTCACTTACTTAGATTAAGTAAAAATATATAAATATACAATTAATTTATTTTACTTTTACAAAATATTATAAATTTTCAGGTTTAATTAATAAAATACTCTATCATTTCATAAAAAGAACATTTCGAATAACAACACAAATAATATCTAACATAACAGAAATAACGTGTACATTAATATAAGAAAAACTTTTTTACATAAAATATTTTTATATTATATATATTTCATTTATAATTTTGTGTCAAGGCACGGGATGTAAATATTTTTATAAGATATTAATAATAATATACCTATATTTTAACTAAAAATAAGAAAATTTATGACTCCATGGCATGAGATGCAACTATTTTTGTAAAGTATAAATATAATGCAATATTATTTACAAAACAACAAAATTAAAGGACTGGAATAATATATTTTTTAAAATAGTATAATTTCATTAAAATATATTGAATTATTTGATGTTTAAACTGGATAATGATCCATTTTTAACATTTAATGCATTTTTCTTTTTTAAAGGCTAGAGATACCTTAAATAAATTTTTTGTATAAAAATTTTTAGAACGTTCATGCATGTTCAATATGTTCATAATTTTGAGAGCAACAATGCGTTACTTTGTCAATATACAACATTAAACTTTGCTAAATAATGGATTTTTTTCTTTAAAATGAAGTAAACAATTATTTCAAATGATTCAATACAAATTAATTTTTTAAATTTCCAACGCATTAATTAATAGAAAAAAAAATATAATAATCATGCCATAGTTATTTTTAATTACTAGTATAATAGAAAGAACTAATAATATTACCAAGACACATACATTTGAAATATTTTTATGCATCTTATTAATTTTGTTCATGTTAGTAGAAGATGGGATATTATATTGCACGTAGGAAACTTAGTTTCTTTATTTATACTATTTGTCAAGCTTTTTACTTAAAAAGTTATTATCTAGAATTAAACTAAATATTTAGTGAATTTAAATGTTGTTAGCTTGAAAATAATATGATTGTCAATTGTGAGTATCAAGAGCTATTAATTGTTATTAATTTTTACGTCTAAGCATCCCCAATTTTCAACTTTGATTGAAATTTATAAGTGAAATTTATTCATTCATATGTGTGTATATGTGTGTGTGTGTGTGTGTGTGTGTGTGTGTGTGTTTATAGAGATTAGTATGTTAAAAATTTGTAACATGTAAAAACCGTATTCATTCATTGGATGATTGGAAGTTTGAAAGAATAAAAATAATTAGAATATTAAAATTTGTTACATATTGCATATATCTATAACTATGAAACTTTTTGCCACTTTTACAAAAATTTAAAAAAATGGTCATTACTATACAACAATCTAAATTATCTAATCATAAAATAGTAATGCATTTGAATTAATAACACAAAAACTAATTACATGGACTTTTTTTTTTCAAGAACTTATAAATTTTTTGGCCATAATGGATGTAATTATATAAGTATCACATTGATTATTTGTTTCTAACACTCTTTCACATAAAAAATTCTAATTAATAATTTCAGTTAATTGTATTTACAAGGAGTAACAATTATTTTAACAACAACAACAATAATTAGATTATTAAATTGGAAAAACGAAAAACAATTTTTTTTTTAAATTAACTTGGTAAAGATAGTAAACTTGTTCATACTCAATCAATACACTTTGGCCATACAACAAGAATAACTCATTCAAATAGTTTAAATTAATTTTTAAAAGGCAATAAGAAACCAAATGAATTGGATTATTCTTTATTGGAATAACGTAGAAGTACTGAACCATAATTATGTTAATATATTCTTCGAATATAACACATATAGTACTGAACTAATACAGTTAGATGGATTTTAAATATAATATATATATATATATGTCTAGCAAATTTACAATTTACTAATGAATTGTAAATTGTAGTCAATGTTATGAGACACATATTTAGTTGTTATGTTCATTAGCTACTTTAAATAGTAGCTCTTCAAAATTTAAATTTTTTTCACTTTCAATAATAACAAACATTGGTTTCGGAAGAATTTTAAAAATGAACGATGATATGTGGAAATGTATATAAAAAGTTATTTATAAGTTTTACGCAATTATTGTCTTTGAAATTATTTTAAATTTGAATGAAGAAGTAGTTAAGTGAATATATAATGGCTTTATCTGAATCATTGAAGATTAGTAATTTATTTCATAGTTAATAAGTATCTAATTTTTAATAAATAATATAAATTTTATTTGAGTCTTAATTAATTAAGTTATTAAAAAAATCTTGAATTTTCTAAATAAATATGAGTAATCAAAAATTGATAAGATTTTTTAATTTAATTGAGACCAGATTTCTTGATTGATATATATGAAATTATATATTGTTGAAAAATGTGAGTGCTATTTTATTTTCATTACTTATATTAATTTTTAAAAGTGGGTTTTGATAAATAGTTGTTCATCATTGTACTGAATAGCATTAAATACTACTTGATGCTGCATGGAAATAGAGTAAGGTTTTCTTCAGTAGACAACAGTGTATCGGTTTATTTCCTCTAGGATGGACATAGAGATCTTTGTTTCTTGAAAGTTGTTCCAAATTCATGGTTCTTTTGCGAATAATTTCTTATAACCAAGTGCTTTCTAAAGCATGGTATTTATAAATTTTTGCCTAGATGGGCTTAGGCACATTAGTGTTCTCCTGCCCTTCTTTGTGAGCTTGAATTGTCTTTAAGCTCTTTGGCTTTTTTACTTAGTTTATTAATTTAAATTATTAAGCCAGTTTTAGTTAATCGCTTGGAGGTAGAAGGCCTATAGGTCGTAAACTTATTTTCCCTCTGAAGAAGGAATGACGATATTTGGGAATAAGGATCGGCTATCGAATTGCCCTTATAGTCAAATTTATCAGCATCACTATTATGTTGACAAATAAATCAATTTATTTGACCAATTTGAAATTAGTTGCAAATTTAGTTCGAATTGATTCCTTAAATATAATACAAAAAATTAAATTTAAATGTATTCTTCATATGATATGATTTAAAACTCGACTTCAACTGAACAAAATTAGTAAAAGAGATTATGAAATGTGTGTTCAAAGATCTAACTTATTTAGTGTTTTTTTTTTTTAATTTGTATACATATATATCAGGAGTTCATTAAGTCTGAAACTACAATCTTATACTTTGCGTGTGAATCTATGGACATTGGATTAAATGATCATTCAACAACCTAACTATTTGAGTTTGCCCCATACTTAATTTGATTAAAATTCTTTAAGAGCTCGTTTGCTTGCCTTGATATTGCATGATAGATATGCAATACAACTCAATTCCAATATTTGGTTCATTTTTAGAAGCTCTTGATACAACTAGGGCTCGGCATGCATTTAAAGCCAAATTTGGCTAGTGTATCAAGGCCCTAGGATATGATATATGTTCCAACCTAAATTAGAAATGAATTATAGTTTATCAAATGGGATAATCATGCCAAGCAAACAATTAAAGTTGGTTATCAAATTATTTAAAATATGCAAAAAAATATTAGGTATGATGCACAATAATACACTATTTATCCTAATCATAAGTATCATGCCTAATCCAAACACACCAAGCAAACGAGCCCTCAAGATTTAATTGATAATTAAATAAAGTTTAAATATATATTTTTAAATTCGAGAAAATTCAAATAAAAACAATGTGTATTTGACGTTATTCGACTTGTTAACACCTCTTATTCTTGTTTATTAGCCTAAAGTGGGGTTTTGATGTTTGACCAAAAAATTTTTTATGCTTTAATCATATTTAATACAAATACTAATGAATAATTAATGAGTAGTTAATTAAATTATTATTGCGAAGAAGAAGAAGAACTAACATCTCACATGGCTTTAACTGTCACAACCGGTAAACCCGTTGGATTTATTTTTCTAATAAATTTGTTGAAAAGTCTGATAAAATTTATTCCGGGAGTCACCGTGGGGTCCGTACTACCCGCCACTTGATGACGTGGCAACTCTTTTGGGCCTGGTCACGTTGCCCCCATGTGGCTTGTTTCCCTTTAGATTCCCTCATTTCCAAGGGGCCCATAATTGTTGTCTCATTTGGGAAAATCCTAGCCACAGTTTCTCTCAGTTTTAATTTCTAACCACTGATATAGAATACATTGGCATGGGTTTGTCAGAAGAAGAAGAAGGAGAAGAACAACAACAACAACACCCCCCCCCCCCCCCCAAAAAAAAAAAAAAAAAAAAAAAGAGAAAGAAAGGAAAAAGGAAAAAGGAAAAAGAAAGGTAGGTTTAGGGGATACTTACAATCTAGTGCTTCTTGGTATTTTCTAAATTTGTGACTCAAAGTTTATTCAATATCTTCTTAGTTAAGGGTGGAGAGGGTTGTTCAAATATAATCTTAAGAAAAAAGTAAAATCGTCTTGTCATCATTGATAATTACATGTAAATATTTGATCTTTTTTATCCATACAATGATTAACAACACTTAATTGATAGAGATTGGTGTTTTATTCAATTTTAGTCTCAAGTTTAAGTTTAGAATATAGAAAAATTATCTTAATTTTAAGTTTATAGTGAAATCAAGAAAACTGAGGAGAGAATGCAAGTATATATATACATATATATGTATCGAGCGTGATTATATAAAAAATATACGTTCTCTTAATATCTATTGTATAAGATTTAAAATTAGATATTGATCAAGTTATGTCGATCAAATTTAGATAAAATATGTAAATATTGACCTCTTTAAAAAATACATGTTAAAGGAGTAGAGTAATTTTATCAAATATACTAAATTAAGATAAATACTCATTAAGCTGCATGTTTAATTTTGTTAGAATGATATAAATATTTGCCAACATTCTCATCCTCCTCTAAAAGTCTTTTGGATAAACATTAGCCACATGTTCAATTTCAATCATTTGCATCCGTCCATTGAATTAGGGAACATACATGTTCATACGGTCATGTTACTCAATCATAAGTCATAGCGAAAGCATATATAATTTAAATGCATTAAAAGAGGACATGCTAAAATTCTTGGTTTTAATTATTTTTGTTCATACTTTATTTTGTGGTAGTTGGGCTACTAGTGCTAATATAGTTATATATTATTTGTACTTTGCTTGGCTGTCTTTGCATGTACCTTTCATTCACCAAAACTTGGTACGGCGCATACGGTGCATGAGCATGTGATTTGACTTTTCAGATAATTTGGGGAAGGCTAATTAAATTAAGGGTGAATTGCATTTTACCCCCTGTGTTAGTCATAAATTGCAAGAAAAGTCTCTATGAAAAAATAATAAGCAATGCACTTTCTTGTGATTTTAAAAAATAGGCACACCGCCCCCCTTTTGTGATTTGATGCAATTTAACCATAATTTTAATGTATAAAGACTATTCTACCCCTAATTTCTTCATATATTATCAATTTTATTTATTTATTCTTTTTAAATATATTTTTAGATATCTTTTTCATCTCCTTCATACCAAATTTTTATCTTTAAATTTAAAAACTATTTTTAATTTTTTTGTTTATTCATCTTTCTAATTTATTCTTTTTTTTTATTCATGTATATTATATATACAAATATAAATATATAATATATAATATAATAAACATAATATAATATATAATATAATACATTATAAATACATAAATATTTATGTATATATTTATACATAATATATATTACTAAATAGATATTTTTATTATATTTTATATAATAAACCCCACCCCCATCTTAAAATTTTATCTATAAAATTTAAATAACTTTTGTTTATATCTTTTCTCTTTCTAATTATTTATTTCAAATTAAATATTATATATATATGAAAATATAGATTATATTTATATAAATATATTTTTATCTCCTTCATACCAATTTTTTTATTTTTAACTCTAAAAACTGTTTTTAATTTTTTGATTATTCATCTTTCTAATTTATTCTTTTTTTATTTATATATATATTATATACAAATATAAATATATAATATATAATATAAAACATAATATATATATATAATACATTATAAATACATAAATATTTATGTATATATTTATACATACTATATATTACTAAATAAATATTTTATATCATATGTTATATAATAATATTTTATAAAATTTAAATAACTTTTGTTTATATATATTTTTTCCAATTATTTATTATGGATATAAATATTTATATATTTATATTTATATCCATATATATTTTTTATAAGATGTTTATATTTATATATTTATTACCATATATATGATAATATATATAATAATATATACATTATAATACATATATGATAAGATATATAATAACATATAGTATATATATGATAATATATATATATAATTATTTAATATTTAATAATCTACCCCCAACCCACCCCCCTTCCCCCCTCCCCAAACCTGACGGCTGCCATGGCAGCCCATAAGGTCTGGCCGGATCTGGCCAGAATCAGGCCAGCGGCCGGATCTGGCCAGATCCAGATCCGACCGCTGGCCACATTTTCAAATTTCTTTTTTTATTTTTATATATATGCAGGCAGCCATGGAAGCATGGCCGCCTGGCTGCTGCTGGAATGAGGCGGCCGCCATGGCCGTCGCTGGTGTGGTGGGGGAGGGTTGGGTGGGTTGCCGGGGTGGGTAGTGGGTTATATATATATATAAATATGTATATAATACATATATATATTTATATAATGTATGTAGGTATATATATATGTAGGTATATTTTTATATTTTATATATATATTTTTTAGATAGAAGTAATTTGAACCGTTAATTTTTTTTAATAAATTCAACGGTTGATTTTAAGGGGTAAAATTGACATTTCATCACCAAAAATCCTAGAACCAACCTCATTTGCCGTGCGTGATTTGCACCGCCAGTCAGAGGGGGATAATTTGCTATTTTTTTAAAAACATAGGAGGGACATTGCCTATTATTTTTTTATAAGGGAGTTTTTTGCTCTTTTTTATTAACACATGGGGGTAAAATGCAATTCACCCTTAAATTAAGTGGCAAATAAGCACCTATCAAGGTAGACTGAGGGAGTGTTTGGTCATGTTTTCTTAAAATGCAACTAAATATATAATTATTTTTTCTTCAAAAAATTAAAAAGATTTTTTTTCGAAATACCATCTTCTATTCTTCATTATTCCCAAAAACTTTTCTATTTTTCAATATATACATACATACATATATATTATATATATTTTATTATTATTCATACAATAAAAAAATTACTTAATTTCATTTTCAACCCAACATCAAACAAAAAAAATATTGATTTAACTGCTACAGTAAAAAATGTCTCCCCCAAAACAAACATATTTAAACTTCCCAAAATAATTTTTTTAATATTCCCCAAAACATAACCAAAAATCTATTACATTTCTCAACACAATTTTCACATTCCCCAATCTCACTTATAACATTCATTCCCCCAAAACATATATTAAAATCAAATATAAAACATAACCAAACATTACATGATTCTTTTGATTAGGGCTACTATATATCGAAATAATACATATCGTTATTTGATCTGTTCTAATCTAAGATAAGGAGTTGAACATCTCAACCAGAAATAAAATAAAAATGAAACCTTAAAATTTGTCTAAAGGTCACATAATAATTGATGCGAACATAGACCAAGGTACAGAATTATATTGAATTGATTTGGCAAATGGGCTCAATATGGATCCTAATTTACATAAATTACTAACCTCTCTAGAAGAACATACATCGGACTAACTAAGGTTGTCCTTAAGTAAAGCTCTCCAATGCGTAAATTAGATTTAGAATTAAAATAAGTAATAATTAATCATAAGTCTTAAAAATATTCAATAGAAATCACATTACATACTGTTATTTAAAGTGTTTCTATATATAGTTGTTGAAATGACCTTTATCGTAAGGGTGGTGCTATACTAGCAATTTGATCCTATTAAGATTTAAGTTGAATATTTTTTATCTCGACACAAATATAATATAAGGAAAAAGGAAGAGAGGAAAAAGAGGGGGAAAAAAGGGATGCAGACCTCCATCCCATTAAAGTAGTTTTCAAATTTATGAGGGAAAACTGAAACAGGTTCCTTCATCACCAACATTATTGTAATTTACAATTTACCTTATTGACTTACGAGCAAAATCAAGATATTGGATTATTGGTCTACACTTGAAAAATAAACGGGAAATATTCTTTGGCTTGGCATTCATACTTCAAGTTTAGTTCTTATTTATATTGGTAATTGATCCAATTTTTCTGAATGTTTTAAGTTCTTGATGGATTTAGCTTGGGCCTCGAACTGATGGCTTCTAAGGGCCAGTTGAATTAAAGTTTAGTTTTTATAGACATATTTTAGTAAGCATTCCATGACGACAAGTTTTAATCATCTGGGCCAGCATACATTTCCAAAGGTTTTCTAACCCTTTTTTTTATTTTTTTATTATACGCGTACATGCACATTGAGTTCGTTAAAGTTTGAAGTCCGGATCTCACAAGGGTTAGCGGTAGTGCCATTCACACCAACAAATATAGATTTCACCTATAAGGGTTTCATAGAACTGATCTGTTTCTGTCTGGTGTCTGTCTGCAGGGGCAAGAAAAAATCACATCACAAAAATATTCCCAGCCCATCAATGTGGTCTGTGATACATTATTGATTCAACTACTGTTACAGACTTGCAGTAGATGCTACAAACTTCACTAATATTCAGTAGTTGTTTCTCACAATAACAATAATCTACAACCATATTTGTCTTTGAAATCTAGTCATGCATGGGAAACTCCTTCCACCTGCCAAAGCTGATACATTTGCAAGAAAAAAACCAACTTCAGCAAAAATGTCACGGCCTTGATCATAATCCGACTATGCTTTTCTCAGGAACTGGCCCAAAACAAACCAATGTAAACTTTGGAGAAGTATGTATGCTCTGAGAGACTATAGTGAGTAGGTAGGTGGATTGGCTATCTTCGGGACAAGCTCACTTGTTGCTGTGTGTCTTCCTTTGAACCCTTTCAGAAGTTATATTTACTTCCTAATAGTAGCAAGGAAATTAATCCTGGGGAAATTGAAACATGAACCACACAGAAAAATCACTAGTTGAAAAAAGACCACAAAACACAGTCAAGAACAAAGAGAGATTTCACTTTGCATTCAGAAATTTCAAAATATGAATCTTGAAATGTTCCCTACACACAGGCAACTGATTCAGAGGGTTTTTGAATACACAAATGAACAGCCTCAACTCATAAACACCTTAAAAGTGGCTATCCAGACCATTGTACTAATTAGTTAGTTATATGTACATCATTTGTTCCATTAGGTAACTGAAATTACGTTTACTTTGCAAGGTTTCTTTGCACAGTTGATAGTACAGAAGCAAACTAGAAAATGCAAATTTTTAGTAAACCCAAATTTACCAGATAGTAGAGTTCTAGTCTCATTATAATTTACTGCCACCATTATTTTTTGAATCATGAAAAAGTAAGCCCACCTTCCAAACCCCTATAATTCGACCAACTATTTGCACTAGAAGGCGTGTATTATCCCTTGTATTATTCATACAAATACTGTTTTGATTCATAAAGACTTGATGAAAACACGTCATGCAAAAATAACCATGCAATAATGCAAGTGATGACATGATTCTTTGCAACTAATGGCAAAAGACAAGAGTTCAAATAGAGGTATGCCAAAGAGTACCTTCTCGATATTTTTGTCCAGATGCAGATTACTTCTTTCATTCTTTTGATCATCTGAAATTTCAGATCTTTCCTCCTTATCAAGAGATGCCCTTTTATCATCTTTCACTTCAGAATTGACACTATTACCATTCACAGCAAAGCCATCAATGCTAGATGAACTGCCACCACTATTCACAGAATTAGCACCAAGGGATGTAGCATGATGACTATCTTCCCTCTCAAGTGGACTGGTTTCTTTCTTTACTTCAGCATTTGTTATTTGAATTCCTTCAGCTGCTACCTCCTCAGCTTTCCTTCTCTCTTCTTCCTCTATTTGCTTTCTTCTTCGAGCTTCTTGCTCCTTCAGCTGTTTAAACCTGGAAAAATGAACACGTAAGACTAGAAGAAAATATGATTTGACCAGAAACAAATTAGGAAAGAAATCAACTGCCAACTGTCTGACCTTTCACCCGGACGAAGCCCTTCTGAAGTCAGTTTTTCTTCATTTTTAACCACCTTCTTGGCTGCTGGTGCTTCAGAGATGGACTTCAGAACTTGGGACTGCTCTTTCTTTATACTGTCATCACCCAATTGCGTGACAGGATTTTTCGCACCGCCCAGTTTCCGCAGCCATACCTGTTGAACTGTACTTAGTATATTGTTTGTAAACCTGCATTGAATGTACGCAAACCAGGAACTATGAGAGAGGAAAAAACCCCAAATCCTGAACCCCAGCCCATCCCATAAATTGTTTCCAGAGAACTATGTCAAAACGTCAAGTTGTACTTAAAACAATTCAGGGGCTTACCAGTAAAGGCTTAGACCAGAGGGAACTGATAAAGCAAAATATCCAATCATCACGGGTAGCAATTTGGTTATGGCTTGGGAACTCTTCGCATTTGGATCTTTACTCTGAAAGTGGTTAAGGAAAAGGCTCTGTCAGATACGAAATACTGATAACAGTTACCAGAATATTACCATTCAGTTCTATACATAAATATAAAATGGACAGTAGTTTGCTAATGTAAAATAAGGCAACGATTTCCTCTCCCACAATCCCCTCCCTCTCCATCACAAGAAAAATCTCCAGGATCAGAAAGGCAGTGTGAGAAAGAAAGAGGATGAATGTATGGCCACAAATATATGCAAAGAAAACATTAGGAATATGCAAATAAAACAGTGAAAACAAAACATGAATATATAAACTTGAGAGGACAATCCAGAAAGAGAGCAACTCTTAAATATGACACGGCCGTGGGGAACAGAGAAAGCAGATGCAACCTTTTATCCCAAGGTAACAAAAGTTAACCAAATATATAATGTCTACGAAACAAACCTGTGGGGGTTGCATGATCTGTATAGAGATATACTGAGTGATAACTAGAAGCACAGGCAAGACAAGATATGCCAAAGTATCCGACCATCCAAGGGGAGGATGACCATCCTACAAAGAAAAAGACAACAAAAATAATAATCAGAATACCTCTTCAATGTAGCATAAATATGGCCGAAAGATTCCATCACATTGAATTATACCAGAGCGTAGGGTCTCAATGAACAAAACCTTGCATGTAGATTATGTATAGAAGATGAGTAATATGCCTCTAGAAAGTAAGATGTAATCAATTGACTTGACTCATATACAAGATAAGGTTAGTTATTATTAATATGCAAATAGCGTTCTACCATGTCAAGCCTAAAATATGCTTACATGCAGACTATCTGTAACTAAAGTAACAGACATAATGATATAGAATGGAGAAGGAAGATTAAGTCTCACAATGAATGGGAAAAGCCAAGTGGTACCACTGCCAGTTTGTCGAGCAGCAATAGTTGTTGGACCAGATAATGAGGGTATCCAGAAGAAGCCTTCCGTTAAAAGTCCCTTGATGTTAAAGCCAGAGGCCCAATTAGATGTAAAAGTTGTTGGAATAAATACTATCTACAGGCAGATCAATTCTTCAAAAAGATACAAAAGAGACTGTAAGGCAGGAGGATAGGATGGTACTGCAGTTTACCTCATCGGCCACATTAGAAAGAGCTCTATAAAGGCCAATCCATATTGGAATAGTGGCAAGAGTAGGAAGACATCCTGGTGCAAACAAAGATACAGAAAAAAAAGATTCATAACCTTGATTATACAATGAATAGTGAAAAACATATGGAAATCCACATTAACATCTGAACACTTCCACTGGTAGCAAGTACGAGTACAGGTAATTCGCTATAGATAATGAATACAGCCATTATCCCTTTTTCATTTTTCATTTTTCATTTTTTTCATTTCCCTTTTCAATATCAATCAAGAGGAAAGGTTTGGCGATGGGTTAAGTACCTGCCAGTGGATTTATACCAGCTAGTTTGTACAACCGAGCTGTTTCGAGTTGAATTCTCTCCTGTAAATACAGTCATATGTAAGAAAGACTTGGCAAATGTAACAAAATTGATACATTCTATGTTACCCAGAATTACTCATAGTCTTGGAAAAAGGAACACATGTGTATCATACCACTGACAAAGTTATCATAAAATAGCCACCGTTAAAAAGGAACAAAATCATAGAAAGTCTCAGATAATCATTATCATGAGATATTATTTTACTAATCAAAGGGTCCAGTAGACGTCTGATTTTTCAGAAGAAAATCCAATCTCTGACTATTTGAACGGATTAAAAGGACAAAGAGTAACCTGATCTCCAGCATAGCGTTCCTGGATAGCCTTTATTTGAGGTGCCAGAGATTGCATGGCCATTGCTGATTCCACCTAAATATTGCAGTTTAGAAGACAGACGACACTTATATAAATCAGTAAGATTACTTAGAAGACTCTCACTATATGCATATGCAAAGTTAAATCAGTTGTTAAAGGCGCTCGCCTTTGTTGCCTAAGGTGAAAGGCAACGAGGGCGAGGCGCCTCAACTAGGCACCGGAAAGGCAAGCCTTTCATGCCTTTTCCAGAGACGAGAGGCACTGGAAAGGTGCGCCTCTCTGAAGTTGGGCGCCTTGAACAATCAAAAACACAGAAGCCCAAAATTTAAAAGGAAAAAAAAAGGACAAAATAGAAAATGCGAAAGCTATAAACAGAGTAACAAAAGCGTTAAACAGGAAAATCCCTAAATAGAGTAACAAAAATGGTAGCAATGAAAAGGATGATCTTGACTGATGTGATGATATTGGAGGCAACCTTTGTGATGATTTACATCATCAGAACTTAGATTAAACTTGGTGGATTGATATTTGGTTTCAAATTATGGATATTGATGTTTTTTAATTTCTTTTAAAACTCGTTATTTGTGACTTGAACATTGCATTTAAGACTTGGTTTGGTAACTTGAGTTTGATTGCATCATACTATATGTGTTGTATATCTTTTAGGATCTCTAGCGAGACTGAAACTTATTACATATATATTAATTGAAGAATGACATGAAATTGTAGGGAAAAATCAACGAACATGTGTCAAACCATGAGCCAATTAGCAGCAGGAAAGAACCTGTTTCTTTGTCAAAGGAAAAGTAGCAGCCTTGACAAGTACGGTAAGTAAAATGATTGCAAAACCATAAGCATAGGGAACATGCAGAGTGGAAAGTCCATCTTTAAGAACCTGAAAAACAGCAGAAGCTTTATAATACCTGTATCATTGTTATACATAAAAAACAACCAAACTCAAATGATTTTGCTCTCAAATTATACCTCAATAAATATCTTTCCAACTAAAGAATATACCCCTATACATGCTAAGCGACGAATGAATTAGGTTTCACTGTTCTCTAGTCCTCAAGAGACAAAGTTAAAGGGAACGTCACAGAAAATGTCATCTTTGATTTGCTACTATCTCCTACTATAAAACATTTTGTATGCACTAATATTAGAAAGGTTTTGAGGGCCAAGATTAAACCGCTAGGAAAATTATCTGGTTGAAACTTATTTAGTTAATCATAGGAATGATAATGATCATTCATCTCCAGGTTATGTTAGCTAACTACTATCTATTGATAATTAAACATAACTACTCACCAATGGCAAGTCAGTTTAAAGTTTCATTTATATTTTGTAAGAGTCAAGTTTTGCTTTTACCGTACAAAGTTTAAAAGAACTCTTGTTCATATTGAAATTATCATGTTCAGGTTGGAATTTCTCAGCTTCAAGAGCTCCATCAATTCTCAACCAGAATTTCTCAGCTCTACATTCAATAGCAATTTGTAGGGAACTGACACAATGCCCTCAATAAATCAAGTTCCACCTTTGCAAGATAACAAATGAAAGTACAAACAACTTAACCAAAACATGAAACCACTAGAAAATATCAAAACTACCATAAACATACAAATATTATTCCTTTCCTAATCCTTGTCAAAGCACAACTTTCTCTCCAATGATTAAAACAATAAATTTTCACATGTAAGAAGTTCTCATCTTGATGCTTAAAACAAACCTCTCTAAATCCTAAACAAACCTCTTCTCCACACCATCAATTCCATAATTCATATCTAAACATTAAAAGAGACAAACAAAGATCAAAACTTTCATTTCCCATCTTTACCTTCAATACAACTTCCATGGCATTAGTAATCCCGGAAAGCCAATCACTATTCTGCTTTGTTGTGCTAATTGCATCAACTGTATCCGAAGAAGTAACTACAGCATCAGCAATAGTGTAAAGAAGCCCCTCAACTCTTTCAAACATATCTTTAATCATCAGCCCAGCATTTTCCGGGTCAGGAACTGGAACCTGGCCCAAACCAAATCGAGGCACCCCAAGACTGCCCCTCAAAAAGGGTCTCTCAATTGTCAAATTACTGAAATGGCTTCTCCGCCAAACTGGGTTGAGAGTTCTTGCTCTGCCCGGAAACGGAGATAGCACCAAATTTGGTCCAATTGAATAGAAAAAAGTCGACATTTTTAAATCTTTTTCTCCTCTCCTGGGTATGAATAAATGCCCCAAGAACTTGACACAAGGAAATTAAGAGAAAGAAGTTGTGGAGATATGCGTTTTTTCCTATGTATATATATTTACAGCTGAAAGCGCGCAAGGTTTTATGTATTTGCGTATATTTTGGGGGTTTATAAGAAGATGGGAGAAGAAAACTGAAAAGGGTTTCACTTTCCTTAATAAATATCTGCTCGGCTGGCCAAAAAAATGAAATGGATTTTCAGTTTACAATGTGACAAACGAGTGTGGACTGTGGAGCGGATTCCCCAGAAATCCCTCCCAGTAAAGATGGATTCAAGTAAATGCAAGGCTTTAAAAACCGGACCGGTTCGACCGGTTCGATCGGTAACCGGCCACTGGTCCGGTCCGAATTGCTCCCCAAAACTGGTCGGGCTCGGACCGGTTGGGAACCGGTAAGAACCGGGAACGGTTCGACCGATTCTTGACCGGTTCAATTTTTTTTTTTTTTTAAGGATTTTTTTATTTTTTAAATTTACCTACTAATTTTGACCGTTTGACCAATTTTAAAAAATAAAAACTAATTGGCTAATTGACTAATATCTTATACCTTCGGACCGGTCCTTTATTCCTTTCCTTTCCTTCCATTTCCTTTCCTTTTCCTTGCCTTTCTTCCTCTTCTTCACTTCTTGGTTCCTGCCGGCTGCTGCTACAGTGCTCCTGCTACTATTCTCTGCTGCAAATTGCAAGATCTTCATTCCATAGTTCATTATCTTCAACATTTGAACAAGAAAATGGTAATATATTGGACATTTAGCGTAAAAAAATATGTTTTATTTTGTTAAATATTAAACTTGAAACTTAAAGGGATGACTATTTGTATTAAAGGATTTTTTTTTTTAATTTTTCAATATTGTTGGATTTTTTCTATTTTTTACAATATATTATTATATATATTTATAAAATTAAAAATAATTATTACATCATTATGACGTCACACCGGTCGAACCGGTGGTTCAATCGGTCCAACCGGTTGAACCAGTAACAGGTAGCGTCGCCGGTTCTTTGTCCGGTCCGATTTTGTGAACATTGAGTAAATGTATTATGACTTCATTGAGCCACAGATCTGGTGGGGCAAAATTGGGATGTGCAACTTTCAACAAGCGTGTTTCTTTCAAATTCTGTAAGATATTATATTCAATTGTATTTATTATATGAATATTATTCCAATTTATATTGATTTACGTATTATTGTTTTAATATTTATAATAAATGAATTAATGATGATAATACTAAATGAGTTATTAACATCTCAATTTTTGAATTTTTTAATATTTTTAAAAATTAAAAAGCTAGTTATAGCTGTTGTGAAAATGAAAATGAAAATGTATTTGAGTATTTTGTTGGAAAATAATGATTAGGGTAGATAAGGTGTTGAAAATTTAGGTAGTTTGTATTTTATTTTTTCATTTTTAAAAATATGTGTTTTTCAAAATACTTGTATATTTTGATTATTTTGAAATGATAGTGAATACTTTATATTAATTTAATAGGTACATGTTAGATTTTATTTTAATCATGATAATTTTGCTTATTTCTTCCCTTCTTAACACCCCATTACTGTTATAATTGGTAAACTTTTCATGTCTTATTTTCTTGATAGGTATATGCAAATTTTGATTTAATTTGATGGTTATTGTGTCAGGAAAAAAAAAAGAAAGAAAGAAAGAAAAATTTACAAATTTACTTGGGGTGTTATAAGATATATTGGAATTAGTGATAGAACTCCATTCCATGATTATACATGACTATTAGTGTTGTTAATTAGTTAATTTGACTAATTAATCTCAAATTAATTTAGTCATTTTTAAATTTGTAGGATAAAAATAATTATCAATTACCATTCACCCCAGTCTACAACTGACTCTTCTAAATAAAGGACTTTCACTTTTTTTTTTTCTTTCTTCTATCAATAATATACGAAAAATAAATTTTAATTTTTTTATTAATGTATTGAATAAAAAAATTAATATGATATATTAGTTCAGCAATGGGACAGATGGATTTTTTATTGTAGCAAAGCTAATTATACTAGCTATAAAATTTTCCATTATTCCACATTATGGTCGAAATTACATATATAGATTCAATCAACATTTAGATAAAGTAAATCCATCCACATACTTTAAATAGTGGTGAATATTAATTTTTCCATGATTTCTATATTAAACTCATTCATTTTTCTTACAAGAAAAAGAAAAATTTATAATTTGAAGGTATCACAATAATAAAATTGTTGAAGCTAAACATCCCACTTTCTCCGACTCAACTCCAAAATTGTGCACTGTTCAAATTTTAATTTATTTTTTAGAGTTATGTTTAATTTAAATGAATAGAGTTCTAGTCATATATTAAAAATGCAATAAACATGACTTCTCTCAATAATAAATTAATAAAATGTTATTATATCAAATCATTGACTTTTGACCACACTTATCAAGGCAGTCAAACTTACTTTTTCTTTAAACTATTGCCAACACTTTTAGCACCTTTTAATGGTGCAATAGAAATTCTAGCAGTCTCTAGAGTCTAGACTAGATTAGTCAGAACTTCAATACTTAATTTAAATCATTGCCAAAGCAAAGTACTAATTAGCTTTTTATTTAACTTTTCTTAAGATTAGTTCCGAAAGGCAAAAAGAAGGGTTTAATCAAGGAAGGAGTTTAGATAAACAATTTAAAAATTTTCCAACACTAAATATATGTGATTTTCACCATAATAAAAGAGAACAATTTAAAGTGGATGATAAAGATTTAAAATTTATCTTATTTGATATTGTACAAATAAGGCAAATGAATTAATTGATTTGTTCTTATGGATTGAGATCCTAAACTCCAAAAACCCTTTGATCCAAATGCAAATTTTATTTTATTTTTTATCTAATTTATGGTAGAATTAATGTCTATTATATATTTCATTTAAAAATACATGCAAAATGTATTTGATATGTAATTAATTAATGTCTTTATAAAAAAAAAAATTTAACACATTTGATATTTAATAATTGATATGATTGAAAGATGAAACACCCATTGAAATAAACATTATGTTCGGAGTAAGAATTTTTGCAAGTAAAGGAAAAGAAAATGTCAAGAAAAATAATTTTAATATGTTCGGTTGGTAAAGAAAAGATTAAGGAAAAGAAAGTTAATTTGAGGAGGATATAATTTAGTTGGAGAACATTCATTTTTTTCACCAAAATATATAGTGAGAAAAATGAGAGAGAAACTTATTTATCAATGCATTTATCACCTCCATTCTCTCAATATTTTTCTTAGACAATCAAATAAATTTAAAATTTAATATATATTTTTCTTCTTTTTTAATAATCTTTTTTTCTCACCAAAATTCTTAATCCAAACAAATGGAAAAGATCTAAATTAATGACTTTTTTAGATCATCTATTCAAATTATTGTTTTGTTATGTGTTTCATTTTATAAAAATATGTCAAATACATTTGATCTGTAATCAAGTCGTTTTATAAAAAAATATTCAATATTCTTAATATATAATTATGTGTGTGTGTGATAAAAAAATGCGGAATCCACTAAAAGAGAATATTTGAATTGTAAAATAACTTAGACAACGCCACATAGCAATTCTTAGGGGGTGATTGCCTGTGTTTTAGAACAATCATTTTTACTTCCACACTTTTTTGAAAATTAAAAATATAATTGTTTATTCTATTTTTAATGAAAAATATACCACATTTTTCATTCTTATACCTACAACCATCATTTTAAATTTAAAATGCTTATCAATTTAAAAATAATTAAAATTTACTGACTAATTAAATAATAATTTTTTAATTACTTCTCAGAATAAATGTGATCTACACTAAACTTAATAATAATTTTTTATTAAAATATAATTCATTAACTAATTAAATAATAATATCTTTCTTATAATCTTAAGATATGAGACCCACATTAAATTTACCAATAATCCTTCGTCCCAACAATATTTAATTAATAAGATATAAAGAAGATAATGAGAGCAACATTAAATTAAATAATAATATTTAATAATATTATATTAAATTATATAACATTATTACAAATATCATCTCCAATTCCTATTTTTTTCAGAGTTTCTACACTACTAATTAATTCAATCATACTTTTATTTTCACGCAAAAATGGGAAAACCATAAACCGAAGGAAAAAAAAAAAAAGAATAAAAAAGGATCAGCAATCATGCCCTTAATAGTTAATATCCAAGTTTAGGTCTCAAGATTTGAGAATCTACTACAAGATCCAACGAGGTCAACATGGGCTAGAAAAAGCCTGCAAGAAACTAGAAATCTTGACCCATAATGTAATGGACTGCGGGGATATCCATATATATATATAGATATATGTGTAGGTCCAAGCCTATATAGGAGCAGAAAATCTTGTGATGGCTACTAAACAAAGGTAAGAAATAGTCGTGATAAGAAAACCACAGTGGGGTTATCTAATATGAGGTCTAAATCTCACCAATCACACCCTCTGGATAAGAGAACAATCCACAATTCCCAATTCCCATTTGATACCATTCTCCCCCATTTCTATTTCCCACTCAAAACTTCAAAACCTTGTGACCATTTTGATCATAGCAAAAAAGGGGCTCACAAATGGCAGCCACAATGGCTACATCAATGGCTATGCTCAATGCCAAATGCTTCGACACTAACACAAAATGCAACAACCCCTCCAAGCCCACCAAACAACTTCCTCTTCTCTCCATGCAAAACCTACCAAAGGGCCTCTCCACCACCACCACCGCCGCCACATCCCTCACAGGAACTGCCATCGCCGGAGCCATTTTCTCCACCCTTTCCACCGCCAACCCTGCCATGGCTACTCAACAACTAGCTGAAATAGCCGAAGGCGACAACCGTGGCTTAGCTCTTTTGATCCCCTTAGTCCCTGCAGTGCTTTGGGTGCTATACAATATACTGCAGCCTGCCGTTAACCAGATTAACAGAATGAGGAGCATTAAAGGGGTTATTATCGGGCTCGGGCTAGGAGGGCTTTTTGCTTCGGGCTTTCTCCACCCCCCGGAGGCTTCTGCCGGAGAAATCTCCGCCGTGGCGGAGGCTGCGGCTGACAACAGAGGGCAGCTTCTGCTGTTTGTTGTTGCGCCAGCTATTGCTTGGGTGCTGTACAATATTTTGCAACCAGCTTTGAACCAGATTAACAGGATGAGATCACAGTAAGACAAGAAGAAAAAGGGTATAAAGATTGATCTTTTGTATTCATGAATTTGCATGTAATTGTATCATTGTGTTAATCATGAAATTAACTTGTTCTTTTTTGAACAGTTCTGATTAATCCTGTATAATCAGAAGGATAATTTCCCATATATATAGAGTTTAACTATAATATGAGATACCATTTATCAAGACTCACATTGGATTATTGGAGATTAATACGACTTGGGGTTTGAGATTTTCTGCAAATTAAGTCTTAAGACAACTCTTTGATCCTATACATATCTACAGCATTGTCTGAAAATATAGGGATACAAGGGATTGAGTTGAGTGCCCTTTGATCCAATAACATAAATCTCACACATAAATTGTAAAACTAAGAATTAGAATTTAGCATATACTTATCATGCGCATGTATAAATAAAAAAAGGGACTGATTATGTCTCTATTTCTTATTTTTGTTTTCATGCATATACTTTTAACTTATTTTCATTTTAGTTATTTATGAAAATAAAATATATTTGCATAATTAATAGCAGAGAATTTTTTGAAAAAAGTTGAGTGAATTAATATTTTTATTCATTAGTACTAGATATTTTAGTATAATTGTACTAAAATTATTATTGAATTTATTATGGGTTTTATTTCTTTTATGCTCCATCAGTCATATATTACATATGAAATAAAATAATTATTGTTTAATTTAAAGCCCCATTAGGCATTGGCTTGGGAGAACAGAAAAAGATTATTATCTAACTAACTAATAAATTATGTTGCAATAAGATATTACTATTATATTTAATATGGGCACATAATCTTGAATTATATAAAAATATTATTATTTAATTAATGAGTGAATTTTAACTATTTTTAAATTAGTAAGTATTTTAAATTTGATAGTTATTTGTAGCAGAATAAGAAGGAATAACATTTTTGTTTTAGTTGAAATGAACTTGTCTATTTTATATGCTCTTGATATAGTTAGGGGTGTTCATTCGGTTAAAACCGACCGAATCGAACGATTCGGTCGGTTAATCAAAAATTTAGGTTTTTAAAAACCATAACAGATTTGGTTTTCGGTTTTTAACTAAAAAAATATGTTCGGTTTAACTGAAATTGAACTGGTCACAATTGACTTTTTCGATTTTGGTTAAAACCGAAACCGAATCGGGGAAAAAAAAACTTGTTTTTTGTACCAAAAAAGTGTTATAAAAGTTTGTTTGATAAAAGTAATTAAGTTTGTTTAATAAAAAAATTGAGTTGGGTTTTTATTCTTTTAGTACCAAAAAATTTATTTGATAAAAATATTTGTTTTTAGGTGAAAATATTGATTTAGATTACTTTTTTTTCTACATTGAAAATATTTGTTTTGATAAAATTATAATTGATCTATTCTAAGTAAATACATTTAAAATATTATAAATTTAAGAAGATAAATAATATTTTAATTATGTTATATTATAAAAATTTTAGTATACGCATTGAGTATGCTAAAATTGCTAGCTTATAATCGCCAAGGCAGATGCACTCGATTTTTGTATATTCAAACTTTAACTACTAAGATCGAATATTGAATTAAATCTTAAACTCAATCTACTAAAGTTAAATAGCTAATTGATCCAATGACATCATAATATAGATTGCAGATTTGTAAATTTTGTGAAAAATACAATTATAACCTTATTAAATCATCATTTCTAAAGGATAATTATGAAATATTGATAAAATTTGTATCCAAACCATCTTTTTAATTTATATTGAGTTCTCAATTTATCTTTCAAACTATATTGTCAGTTTTTGTTGTTCAAATAATTAAAAGGACAAATTATGTAAATGAACAAAAATAACTTCTATTTTAGACACAAAACAGTCTTTGTTTTTATAATAATATAGATAAAATCTTTATTGGCCACCAGATGCAATATAGTACTAGTACTACCACAGAAATAGCCGAATAGGATTCAATCCCTTCTCCCTTAGTTTGCAATTTAAGTTGAAATTTCAATTTTGCTCATCAACATACCCTATAGTTAATTTTCTTTTAATATAATATTTTTTGCTATTTAAATCATAATCATCTATTTTTTTATATGTAATGTGTATTAGTTTGTATAATAAAAAAATTATGCAATTGTGCCGTTTGAGTTTAGAAAAAATATCATTTTTTTCTCTTTTTATCATAACTATTCATTTTTTTATATGTCATATATTAATATCTATATTATTTATAAAACATAGGATTTTTAATAACTATTTTGATATATTATTTACTTCTTCTTTTTTCTCAATTATTTCACCTTATCAAAAATTTCCTTTTATTTATCCCAAAAATTTAAAAATACATTAACATTTACAATATTTGAAAATTTATATTTATTTATCTTAGACTTAAAAAATTTAATAAAAAATGTGAAATAAAACTAAAACTAGTAGAGATTGAATAATAAAATTTTACATATATAAAAAAATAAGAAAATAATTTTGATTTTTTCGGTTTGATTTTAGTTAACCGAATAAAAAAATTGAACCGAACCAAAAATTGAAAATTTTTTAAATGAATTCGATTCGATTTTTTCGATTTTTGATCGGTTTTGATTTTTCCTATATATAGCGTTCATTTGTTTTTATTTTTTATTTTATATACACATCCATATTAAGCGTTCTAAAATTTGAAAAATAACAATCAAGTCAAACTAAAATGATTCCACATTATAATGTATACAGGGTTATTTTAAAGACAACTAAAACAGACTACTTTGTACATTTTCAGTCTCAGAAATAATATTCCACCATTCAATTTTCGATCACTGTGTTTGAATTGGAAGGAGTTTTACGCGCAAGTTGAAATGAAGTAAAAAAATTCTACGTTTTAATTTGAAACTAAATGATTGAGGATTAATAATAGTGCCAGTTAATTAATTTATTGAAATAGTTGTTTATCAAAAGCAATTTATTTTATAAAAACAAAATATTTCTATTTTCAAAAAGGGATATGATGAGGGTGATATCCGCTTGAAGTTGGATTAGATGGTAATTTCCGAAGGGTTCGACCTCTCTGGTCGATCTATGAAGGTAATTGGGCCGAGTTTTACAATCACGAGCAAATGTCAGGCTAGCCGAGATGCCCTCGGCTTAGGCTCTCCAACGCTCAAGTTAGTATGAGGTCGAATATATAACGAGCAGCAAAGTGAGGGTTTTGTGTATGTAAAATGGCATACCTTTAAGGGGCTGGAGCGAGGGTATTTATAACCATCTCTCAGCGGGGATTTGTCTGAGATGCCATTGACATGTTGTAATGGTTTTTGTCCTTGTCTGGGGGCCATTAAGTCATCTCCCACCCTTGTACTATTCCAGGTGGCGGCCTCTCTAGGTTTTGGGGACAGAATAGGGAACCGTACGTGTGCCTCATCTCTGGTGTGGTAGCATGTGCAGTACTGGGGCGGCATGCGCTATTAATGTGGAAACATGCTGCCTGTCAAGGAATTTAATGCGGCAGAGGTGGTTACACGCCAAATTGACCTCTTTGGTCAACCTAACATCGGCATGGCACGAGGCTTACCAGGTTGGACGAGCCATGCGATTGAGGTATCGATCAGCGACCTAGCCTTTGAATGGTGTCGATCTGTATGGTCGACTGGGGTCACCCGACGTCGGCAGCATAATTGGGCCCAGTGTATGAGGTAGGCTTGCGGTCTTTGGGCCGAGCATATTGGACTATCCCATATCATGAGTCCTCCCCACTTTCGAATGCTGAACGAAGGAATCTACAAGAAGGATTGGGAAGTAGTTAGTTGAACGGTTACGTGGGCTCATTGACGAGGGTTTTTGAAAGTCGACCTGGGATTCGCGTATTAAATGAGCGGTTACATTGTGTCGCGCATGCCGCGGAACAGCGGTTACAACATTATTGCAATTCCCGCACTCACGCGCCTATAAATATGCTTTGTTAAAACAACCATTTTTACTTTTATTGCCTTTGCGTCTAGTCGAGCGTCTAGCCAACTGCTTTTGTTGCTAATATCTTGTGCTTTTAGTTCATCAACTTAGTAAGTTCTTTCTTTCCTTCTCCTTAGCGTTCTTGGATTTATTGTCATAATGTTGCATTTATCTGATTCTGAGGGTAGCCATGGGGGGGATAGTGAGGTTGCTCACTTTGATAGGCCTGGGGGTTTGTCAGAGGAGCCGAGTAGCTCGTCGAGCGATAGCTCGAGCTCTAGTAGTTTGAGCAGCGATCGCGGGGGTGATGGAGCTGGACCAAGTCAGGTTCCTCTATCATGGGGTCGATTATTCACCGCTGACCATCACAGTGAGATAGTGTCCATAGTCACTCCCGTCGACTTAAGGCATATTAGACAGTTATATCACATTCCTCTTAAGTATGAGTTATTGACGTCTGGGGCTTCTGGTTGAATGCATCGACCCCCCGCAGGATGTATTACTGTGCTTGAGGACGCCTTTAGGTGTGGCCTTAGTTTCCTCTAGGTGTTCATGTAGTCGACTTGCTTAGAGGTCTGCAAGTGTGTATAACCCAGTTACTGCCGAACTGTTTTTCAACCATTTACAATTTTATTGTTTGGATGCACCTTTTCAACCAACCTGCCAACTTTGATAACTTCTCGAACATTTTCCATCTTCCCATGTCCCACAAGTCGAGTAGCACTGACGAGTCAGGTTTCTATTACCTAACTGCTCAACCCCGTCGTAAATTCCTCGTAACCCTGGCCTCTTTCTATGGACAAAAATGGAAAAAACATTATCTGTTTGTTCGAGTTGGTGGGGGGTTCAATATTCCGAAGGGTTGGTGGATGGGGCATGTCGAGATGCCGGGTAACCTGACTCCGACTTGGCCCAATACTTTCGTTCGGGATTTGGTCGAGTTTGGCCAAATGGAGACCTCAGTGTTTATCGAGGACAGGATTTTGGTGTTGGCTGGGTTGTCGCTAATCCACTTAAATTTGCCTGCGGACGATCAACTAGGTAGACTGTGCTGCTTATAGTTTGTTATTTTTCTATTTTTCTGCTCGGTTTTAACTTTTTCTATCATGTTGCTTGGTAGATCGCGACGAGATCATGGACCGCTCGAGAGCTGAGGCTCTGGCTAGGGCCGAGAGGAACCAGCAACGCCGCCTGGTGACCACGGCTCATCGAGGAGTTGCAGCTGTCGAGGCACGACAGCCAGAGGCCATGACACATTCGCTATTTCCGACTCCCTCACCAGCTCGACCTATAACCATTGCGGGAAGCAGCCCAGCGGGTTGAGGTAAGAGACCTATGGTGGAGTAGGCGGGACCTGCCTCGAAGAGGATCGCTGCAGAAAAGGGGAAAGAGAGGGCTACGGGGTTGGGCTAACCATCGGGCTACGATCTGTTCGGGTCGCGCAGGGATGACCTGCTGTTCCAGCTGCCCAAACTGCCATCGCCTAGGTTTGGGACTGAGCCAAGCATGGCCGTGCACAACTCGCTATCGATGGAGACGGTGGGGTCGATAGGAGCTGCTCTTTTGAAAGTGTTAATGGCCTGGCTATTCCTGTCCGACCAGAAGAAACTGATGGGGTTGAGCCAGGATATTGCTCTAAGGGCGCTGGCTTATCACTCCAACATGGTAAGGTTTGGGTCGAGTAGGTTATATTGTTGAATATTGCTTTCTGGTCGAATATTGTATTCTTACTAGCAATGCTGTCTTTTAGGTTGGCCAGTTGGGATATCACTTCTACAGGCGATCGGAGCTGGCCTTAGCTGACCGTGAGCACCTGTAGGCAGGCGGGGACGTGGGGACTCTGAAGGCTCAGCTCCAGTCTTCGTAGACTAGAGTCGAAGAGCTGGCCAAGCAAGTCGAGGAGCTAAACAGTCAGCTTCAAGTGAGGGATAGTCAGCTGGTCGCCTCGATCGAGGAGAGGACCATAATGGACGAGCTACTGCAGCAGGCTAGGCTAGATGGGCAAGTCGCCTATAACTCTGGTCGATCCGTTGGTCAGAATGCTGCCCTCGATGAGGCCCGAGTTGAATTCTACCAGAAGCTGCCGTTGATGCGGCGAGAGGCGGTGCAGTAGTTCATGCTGAGCTCGGCGTTTCAGGACGCGAGCGTGGCATTTGTGTTCGACAATGCTTGGAACTCGTTCGAGAAGGCCCTCAAGCAACTGTATTTCTTGGGCTATTTATTCTGACCGGAGGATAAGGAACGCCTCGGTCACCTTCTCGACGAGCAGCTGCAGCCCTATCCAGAAGACGAGGGGGAAGGTGCAGAGACCATTGTGGCCAAAGGAGTTGCGGAGGCTCCACCAGCCACGCCCTTGACAAATGAACAAAGGAGGCAGGCCGAGGTGGCGAAGAGGTTGGAAGTGATTGCTAAAAAATTTGACTTCGCCAACGACTTTGCATTCGAGGTCAAGGATGGCATGGCCGATGCGGCCAAGTATCTTCCTCATCTAGATGGGCGTTTTTTGGCCGATGTGGCTGGACCTTCTCAGCCGGTGACTGCCGCTGTTCCTGTTGTTGTCGCCATGCTCGAGCCGATTCCCATTCCTATCTTTTCGAGTGACGAGCTCGAACAAGCAATTGATGAGGGCGTTTGAGATGCGGGCGACGAGGGCGCCGGGTCAAGTTGATGTTGCCTGAATGATGTATTTTGGCTTTTGTTTTGATTGATGTATTCAATTTGATATGTATAATGGATGGTTTTTGTATTTGAACGAGGTGTTTTTTTAAATTTTTCGACTTTGATTGCCTTTAATCAATTGCATGAGTAAATTTACAGTCGAATGTTCGCAGTGTTAGATTTTGCGAGATAAGTTCAAGATCCTCGTCGAGTGGATTGTGACTAATATACAATTTAATGAATCGGAGACTCATTGTAATTTAGAGATTTGTTCAATCTAGCGATTGTGTGGTCGACAGCGACCTATCGCTTTGATTTCTTAGTTAAGCAAAATAATTAACAATCAAACTTCGAATAATTTAGCGACTGCGAGGTCGACTGAGTGGTTCAGCTGCGAAGCCTTGACTTGGCGGCTTGAAGCCTGCTTAGTTGACCACAGGGTCGACAAGTTGGTCTTAACTGCGAAGCCTTGAGTTGTCGGCTTGAAGCCTGCTTGGTCGACTACGGGGTCGACATTGAGTAGTCAGCTTATGCCAATAGGTGTTCGCAATCAACCTTCTTAAGGACGAGATCGCCGACATTGAAACTGCGAGGTCGAACTGCTTTGTTGTAACGTTTTGCCATTTTCGACCAGTATCGTTGCATCATGTTGTAGGCTGTGTGGCGCAGCTCGTCGATGGTGATGAGGTATAGGGTCATTTCTATTGTATTTCTAATTGGATTATAGTGGATCACCCGGGTTGTGTACTGGACCAGCTCAGATGGAATCACTGCTTCAGAACTATAGATCAAGCTGTAGGGGTTGTGGCCTGTAGCTATTCGCGGAGTGGTCTTACACGCCCATAGCACTCTTGGGAGGCCATCTGCCCAACTTACATATGTGCCTGCTATTCGAGCTTTGAGGTGGTCGAGAACTGTTCTGTCCGTGACCTCCGTCTGACCATTAGCCTGGGGGTTCCCTACAGATGTGAAGTGCTGGCTGATTCCCAGGGCCTCACACCATTTTCTTGTGCTCCTACTTTGGAACTGAGTGCCATTATCCAAGATCAGGACTTTGGGCAAACTAAATCGACAGATTATATTTTTCCAAATAAAGCTTTTGATGGCCGCGTCGGTGATTTTTGGTACTGCTTCTGCTTCGACCCATTTAGTGAAGTACTCGACCGCCACAATGATGTCTTTGGGAGAGATCCAACTATTTCGATCCCCCACTGGTCGAATGGCCATGTGATCTGGACATTGACCATCGACGCAGCTTGTTGGTGCGGTATGTTCGAGTGGATCTGGCACGATGGGTATTTTCAGGCTAAGTTGACTAAGTCTTGCAATAAGGTGGGCTAAAAATAACCATAACGGACCACTTTGTGGGCCAAAGACTGACCTCCAGAATGGTTGCCATAGATGTCGGCGTGGATCTCCTGTAGCACTTCGTTTGCCTCTTCGGGTGTTAGGCATTTAAGTGGTGATCCCGATATCGACCTCATGTAGAGTTGTTCGTGTTCGTCGAGAGCAAACTTGGCTGCTTGAGCTCTAAGACTACGGGGCTCTTTCTCGACGTCGGGGATGGCCCCTGACTTAGGTAGAGTTTGATTGGGTCTTGCTAGGAAGGAGCTGTCTCTTCGACCCAACCGACAAGGTTATGATCGATAGCTTGGATACATGGTTTGCTGGCCACCAGGAACATTATGGTTCTTTCCCTGGTTCCTTTCGTCGAGCTGGCTAGCTTTGAAAGTGCATCTGCCCATTCGTTCTCCAATTGGGGGATCTGGTTCAGGGTGAAAGTCTTGAATAGCCGTTGTAATTGTTTTACTTCAGTCAGATATTGGCTCATTTTGGCCTCCTTGGCTTCGAAATTGCCTTCGACCTGCTCCGCGACCAGCTGGGAATCAGTGATAGCTACTAGCTGCTCGACACCCTGAGCTGCTACCATGTTCATTCCAGCAATGAGAGCTTCATATTTTGCTTCGTTGTTGGTGACCGGGAATTTGAGCTTTATTGTAAAATCATACTCCTCGGCAAGTGAGGAACGAAGAGAAACATCTATTCCACCTTCCGATGAGGTTGCCAAACCATCAACTGCAATGTCCACACTTAGGAGTTCTCAACTATTTGGTCCAGGAGGTCGAGTCTCTCGGCGACAAAGTTGGCCAGGACTTGTGCTTTTATGGCCATTTGCGGCTAGAATGTGATGTCGAACTCCCCGAGCTTGAATGCCCATTTTGTGAGTCAACCTGAAGTGTTGGGCTTTGACAACACCTGCTTTAATGGTTGATTCGTCAACACCACAATAGCATGGGATTGGAAGTAAGGTCGTAGCTTCCGTGCTGCTGTAACAAGGGCGATGGCAAATTTCTCGATCTCCAGGTAATTGTGTTCTGGCTCGTGCAGGGCCTTATTGCAGTAATACACTAGTCGGTGAGCTCCGTCTTTTGTCGATGGAAATACTGAGCTGATCGAGGCAGCGGAGACGGCCAAGTAAAGTTGCAAAATTTCTCCCAGCTCGGGCTTAACAAGCATAAGTGGCAAGGATAGGTATTCTTAAGCTCGACGAGAGCTTGGTCACACTATTCTACTAAAACCCCAATTTTTTAGCATTCATGAGGATTTTGAAAAAAGGTAGACTTTTGTCGGCCAGTCGTGTAATGAATCTATCGATGGCTATTATCCTACCGACCAGACGCTATATATCTCGAACAATACGGGGTGGGGCGATGTCCAGAACTGCTTGGATCTTAAGCGGGTTTGCCTCGATCCCTCTTTGGCTGACCATGTAGCCCATGAACTTGCCTCCTCGAACCTCGAAGGTGCACTTATTAGGATTGAGTTTCACATCGAAGGCCCTTAATATAGAGAAAGTGTGGTATAGGTCTACTAGGTAGTCCTCGGCTTTCTTTGTTTTTACAATCATGTCATTGACGTAGACCTCCATCCATTGTTCGATCTCATTTTGAACATAAAGTTGACAAATCTTTGGTATGTTGCCCTTGTATTTTTGAGCCCAAAGGGCATGACCAAGAAGCAGTATACTTTATTGAGGACGACGAAAGAGGTCTTATCCCTATCCTCGGGTGCCATGAATATTTGATAATAGCCTTGGAAGGCATCCATCATGCTCAATGATTCGCAACCAGCGGTGGAATCGACTAATAAATCTATGTGGGGCAGGGGGTAAGGATCCTTAGGGCAAGCTTTATTTAAATCAGTGAAATCGTTACACATGCCCAATTTCCCCTCATTCTTAGAGACGAGTACAACATTATAAAGCCAAGAGGGGCACTAAATTTCTACAATATATCCTGCCTCTAAAAGCTTGTTGACCTCCTCCTCGATGATTTGGGACCTCTCAGCATTGAAAGTTCTTGTCTTCTGTCTCACTGGTTTGTGGGCAGGGTCCACATTGAGTCAATGGACGATAACACTTGGGTCGATTCCTTGGAGATCAGCGGCTTTCCAAGCGAACACATCGATGTTTCGTTGAAGGAAATCAACCATAAGACATTCCAAGCGGTCGCCCATATTGCTTTCGACCTGGGTAGTCTTGTCGGGGTTTCTAGGTTCCAGCTCTATTGTTTTGAATTCCCCGATGAGCTCGACTCAGGTGTTCTCCAACTTCCTTTTCTTAGATGAAGGTCCCTCATTGAGTTTCGCTACAGGGGCGTCTCCCGAGGGCTTCAGTTGAGGTGCTTCTTCTGCTCGTTGGACTCAATGGAAATGGTATAGCAGTGCCATGTGTCCTTAAGATTGCATAAAAGTTTTCCTACTCTTGTTGGGGTCGGGAACTTAATCTTCATGTGGTAAGTGGAGATGATGGCCCTGAAGTTATTTAGGGCGGGTCGACCAATGATGACACTATAGGCGAATAGAGCGTCGACTACCAAGTAGTTGATCATCAAGGTTCTGCTTCGGAGACCTTGTCCAAATGTTGTGGAGAGGTTGATAGATCCTTCTGGAATGATCTCAGACCCCCCAAATTCGACTAGCGACGTTTTGACTGGATCAAACTTTAATTCTCCTAATTTCATTCTGTTCAAGGTGGACAAGAATATGATGTTCACGGAGCTGCCATTGTCGACCAAGATCTTTCTCACCTCGAAATTGGCTACTTGGAGTGTTACCATGATGGGGCAATCTATTTTTCTGTCGACTCCCATGTTCTCCATACGGTCGAGGTCGGAGTCAATGAAGGAGATTGGCTCTGCGCTGGTTGAAAGCTAAAAAATTGTCTCGACCTTGGCTGATTTGGTCGACTCTAGCTTTCTTTGAGTTTGCTTCCTTGCGGGCTTTGAATCCCCCCGGTGGGACCTCCCGCGATCATATCAATGACTCCTTGAATGGGTGGGTGGGTGGGTTTCCTGGGCAGGTCTTTTTCCTTTGTCTTTTTTTCTCAGGCTGGTCAACCTTTCTCTATGGGGAGTCCGGCTGGTTTTGCCCTCTTCGTGCCTGGCCTACTCGTTGACATATTTTTTCAGATGGCTCTACCTGATCAGTCTTTCGATCTCATCATACAAGTTGAAATAATCTTCTGTGTCATGCCCAGTGGTAGTATTGTTTTGATTTTTTCATGGCTTCTGTCTCGGTAAGCTTTCTGGGCCTTTTGAATAGGTTGTCATGCTGGATAGCAAATAGCACCTCCTTCCTCGGGAGGTTGAGCGGAGTGTAGTCATGGAAGCGTTTGATGGGGGATCGACGTCCCTCTCTGACCTGACGATCGTCTTTCTCCTTGCTTTTCTTCTTCTCGACCTCAAGATTGTCATATTTCAATTTATTCATTTGCTCTTGAGTCATGTATCTTTCTGCGAGGCCAAGGAGCTCCTCCATTAACCTAGGTTATTCGCGTACCAATGCATTAGCGCATTCCTTGTGTGTAAGGTCCAAAAATAATACGTCGATCAAGAACTCGATCATCTGGCTGTCGATCTTTAATACCTCTGTGTTGAATATGGTAAAAATATCTCTAAGGGATTCTCCTTCATTTTGTTTCACCGTGTGCAAATGGGTGTGAGGGAACTTTGCCTTCCTTCTGCTCGCAAATTGGTGCAAAAACTTGTCGCACAGCTAGTCATACGAGTATATCGACACCGGTTCCAGTTTCATGAACCAATCGAATGTTATTCCTTGAAAAGTAGTCACCAACATCTTGGCATGGATGTACTCATTATGCCCGTGCAGCTGCATCATGTGCTCGAACTGCATTAGATGTTTGTTTGGGTTCGACGAGCCATCATATCGGGGCAGGCCAGTCAGAATCTTGGCGTCGACAGCAATGCGCTCGTCGATGATATCTTGGACGAAGGGGGAGTCTATCTCTCTTCGGAACCTCTGCAGTCCCTCTAGATGGTGAAATTTCTCTGTGTTTCTTCTTAAATCTCTTTTAGTCGTCGGTTTAGCTATTAGACCTAGTGGGACACTTCTTCCTATTCCTCCATGTCAGCCTGGGATGCATTTCTGTTCGGGTGGGGTCTCGAGCGCTCGACCCTATTGCGCTGCAGGGCTCGAATGGGTCGAATGTCGTGGTCAATAGAATCTGCAACCTCCTTGCGGGGCAGGGGTCGGGCCATTTCCCTTGGAAAACAGCCTGGGCTTACTTCGCGCCTCAAGGGAGGCCTTCTGGATTCTGGTCGCTCCTGGTTTTCTCTTGGCTGTCTCTTCTCCGGGGCTGTGGGTTGCGATGTTGCACTAGCCGCCAGCGCTGATTGGGCGGTGTGTCGATTCAGAGCCGTAGATAGTTGAGCTGAAATCTGCTCGTTGATGAGCTGCATCAATTGGGGCATGGTCAGGGTGACCACCTGTTCTGGCTGGGCGTTCAACCCGGGGGCGACAACTTTTTGCTGAGGTCTAGGAGGGAGAGAGCTGGATCTCCTATTTTCTTCTCTTCCTGAGGGGGCTCGCCTGGTGTTCACCATTTTTGATAGCGGACTCGCGATTCCCACAACGGCACCAAATGATAAGGGTGATATCCTCTTGAAGTTGGATTAGATGGTAATTTCCAAAGGGTTTGACCTCTCTGGTCGATATATGAAGGTAATTGGGCTGAGTCCTGTAATCACGAGCAAACGTCACGCTAGCTGAGATGTCCTTGACTTAGGCTCTCCGACGCTCAATTAGTATGAGGTCGAATATATAACGAGCAGCAGAGTGAGGGTTTTGTATATGTAAAATGGCATACCTTTGAGGGGCTGGAGCGAGGGTATTTATAGCCATCTGCCAGCAGGGATCTTTCTGATATGCCCTTGACATGTTGTAATGGTTTTTGTCATTGCCTGGGGGCTATTAAGTCATCTCCCACCCTTGTACTATTCCAGGTGGCGGCTTCTTCAGGTTTTGGGGACAGAATAGGGCACTGTACATGCACATCCTGTCTGGTGTGGCAGCATGGGCGGTATTGGGGCGGCATGCACCATTAATGCGGAGGCATGTTGCCTGTCAGGGAATTTAATGTGGTAGAGGTGGTTACACGCCAAATTGATCTCCTTGGTCGACCTAACATCGGCATGGCGTGAAGCTTACTAGGTTGGACAAACAATATGGTTGAGGTATCGATCAGTGGCCTAGCCTTCGAATGGTGTCGATTTGTATGGTCGACTGGGGTCACCCGACGTTGGTAGCATAATTGGGCCTAGTGTATGAGGTGGGCTTGCGGTCTTTGGGCCGAGCATATTGGGCTATCCTATATCAGGATATATTGTGAGGTATATTTCACCAATTGCAAATGCTGTACAACCAATTAATGGTTGCATTCTGTTTGCTTCCTTCCTACTGATTGGACTAGTTAGTTACAACCTAAGTCACATAATCCTCCTCCCCTGACTACTGCTCTAGCCTTTGATTGCACTTTGGCGAATTAAAAGCGGAAACGCCACTCTAAGGCGACTTAATTTTTTTAATTCATGACTTAAGTTTCATTAATTCGTGAACTTAATTTTTATAAGAGGAGATTTAAAATTTATTAAATCTAGACTTAAATTTTTTAAAATCACACTATATTCATTGCTAGTTCGCGCTTTATATTATTAGATCGCACTAAATCTTACCTAATTATTTATTTATTTATTTATTTTGATAAAAATATAAATATTTATGTTAAATTATATTATAAATAAAATAGATATATAAAAGAAGCCCCCCTTGCTCACCCCATGACCTCACCCCCAATTTAAATTAGAACCGTTGAGTTTAAAAGTCAAAACCCCTTTCCTCTTTCAACTTATAATTTTTAGAAATAAAATTCTCAAGATTCAAAATTCAAATCCTTTAAAATCAAACTCCAATTGAAAAGATGGCAACAACTATTTGATATCTTTTTTCTTTATTTTTTAACTTTTTTGACACTTATGAGTCATGAGGTATGGAATTGGTGTTATATCTTTTGCAATAATCTGGGACTTTTTTTATTTGATGGTGAGATAAAAACTTATAAGCGGTTGTGTTTGTGGAAATTATTTCATATTCATGAACAATGAGATTCTTATCGTCTAATTTAGGATTTTTTTTGTTTCTCTAATTTTTAATTGACATTTGAATTATCAATGTTAAGATTTTGGTTTCTAATTTTTTTTAATGACATGTTTCTTTTGTTTTTGTATTTTGAACAGCTAGTGCAATGCATGAATTCGATGTATATCATATTAGTCTAGTAAATAGAAATATGTATTTATATGAGGTTGAATTGGAACAATTAGTCTTTTGTTTATTGATAGTGAACAAATGAGAAAATCTATTTGTTGATCTTTTTATGAGATAACATTTAGTCTTTTGACTCATTAAATTTATCTAATTATATTAGCATTTGCATATTTTTTTCTCCTTTTATCATATTCTATAGGAATATAGCATCTATATACATATATAAAATATTTAATAATTATTTTTTAAATGTGCTCTAAGACACTGACGCTCCCGCTCCCGTTTTATGTGACTTAGGTTACGACTAAAGTTTTCAACTGACAAATTGCAATTTTTCTCGGCATTATCATAAAATAGCAAAAACGCTCCCAATATTAAGAAAATAACGGAAAACTACCCTATGTTATCAAAAAGTTGGCGACTAAACCCTTGCTGTTAATCAACATTGACGCCGTTGGGTTTTCTCAACAAAAGTTAGTTATCCCTTGACATGCAGGGGAAGTTAAGTTGACAATTTTTAATAATTGCGTTCATATGTATATATATGAATATAAAATTAGGAACTAAAGTTAATTTTTTTACTTTATTTTATTTTATTATTTTGGTATCAAGAACGAATAGAAACTTCTTTCAAAGGCTACTATAATCTTTTCAAAGTGAAGGTCCGTTAACAATTTGTATAAACACTAATTGTGGGTGGAATTGGGGGTTTGGTGCTTACTTTATTCTAACATAGGTTAATTTCCAACTATTCCCTTATAAATAGAGAAATTTTGTATTTTTTGAAATAAAGACTCCTTTTTCAGATTAGATTAAATTATTTAAACTCTCTCCAAAATATGCGTTTGACATTTTTTTGGGATACAACTGAATAAATTTCAATCACTATGTTAATATTTTCAGATTCGTAAAACACAAATAATTGTATCATTGTAATTAAAATATCAAATCTAACAATTTAAAATTCTCTAACTGTCTTTTTCATCTCAAATCAAATGACTCCAAATTAGGCCTGTTAATGGAAAATGTATTACTCTACTCAAACACAAGAAATCATACTCAAATACATACTTATTAAAAATATGCAATGAGTCTGGACAAAATCTATACCCTAAATTAGCCATATACCTTGTACCAAAAGATCACCCTATACTCAAATTTAATCTATTGGTATAAAAATTATCTATACTGGAGTTGAATATATAATATTAATAGTATAATTTTAATATATATAAAATTAAAAATATTTATTAATTTTTATATAATAATATATATTTTTAATTATTTATATATATTTTCTTGAATATATTATAGAAATAATAATATTTGAAAAAAGAACAAAAAGAATAAAATTAAAGATAGAAAAAAAGTAATATATTTAGAGAACATAATAGAAAGAAAAAACATGATGCGGAGGAAATTAAGGGGAGAAAAAATATCATTTTTTTAAACTTTTGTTTATTGACTATACTCAAAATAAAATATAACAATGTTTTATATTAAATTTAATGAGTAAATTAAATGTATACATTAAATTAACTTTAGATAATATTTTCTTGTATCGTATTCTAAATAATCATTTTAATATATATTGAAAAGAATTAGACTATAACATTAGAACTTAAATCCAATAAGGTAGAACTAATGAGTCTTCGATATATGTAGAATAGGGTAGAGTTAGTATCTTATTATTTTTTGAGTATTTTACAGAAAGATAAATATATTATTTTAATAATTTAAGTATAAATTTAATTAGGATAATGATCTACCCATTAACAATTCCAAATTAGAATACAAACTTAAGAAAAGCACTCATCAAGATTTATGCCAAAACTATGGTGTCCCATTCTTCTTATCTTTATAAACTTTATATTTTAGGATTTTGCGTGTAATTGAAGGACAAGGTAATCAAGATTTATATATTCATCCAACTCTATGAAACCAGCAAATAACCTCATATTATAGGGGCTAAATTATCAAATTCTAAAATTGCAAAAAAGACCCCATGATAAAGAATTAAAGCGTGTATTAATGTAATATAATATTATTATTAGTTACTTGTTAGTGCCCACCGCAGCATAGACTATAGACTCTAGAGTCACTTTCACTCTATATATCCATAGATTAGGGACCTTTAAGTAAAGCAGCATTAAAATTAAAGCCGTAATAAGGTCTATAATGTCTGGTATCATTTCAATTTCATCAACAATCATCAATGAATGAGCGTTTACAAAGCTAAACACAAAAAGAATTTAGTTAAGCACTCTACTTTTACTTTTATTAAATAAAATGCTTGGGAAGAATTCATAAAGTTGCCAAAACATACAATGAGATATTTGGAAGCTTACAAAATATTATAAAATATTTAATATATTTTTAAAAGAATGACCTTATAAATTTTTAAAATGAGATACTAATCTTATATTCTTTTATAAAGAGTAAGAAGTTTTTAATTCCGAGAAAGATTCAGAGAGAAAAAATTATGAATATAGAGAAAGTACATGTAAAGAGTGTATATTCAAGTTGTGTGTTTTAATCCAATAAGGAGTATACACAATCTAATCACATCATCTCTGCACAAAGAATAATTCTAACACAACAAGAACAACAATTCCTCCTAAATGTAAATAAGATCCATTCAAATATGGATATCTATTGGGTTAAGAGTCAGAAATCTAACCCAACTAACAACAATTATAAAATTACCATAACTATTCTTTTATAAGCATTAAAGTCTTATTTTATTAAAATTTTTCAAAAATTTATTCCTAACAAAAAATTACTCTTAAGATAAGTTTTAACAGTTTATAAGCTTTAAAACGTTTTATATGACGTATGAGCTTATAAAGATTTTTTAAATACATTTATCCAGTTACCCTCTTAATCAACATAAAATTTATTAATAATTGTAGAAGTAAATGTGCTATATATGTATTTTATTTTGATGCCCCTATAAATATTAATTAAAAGATAGTGTCTCATAATAATATTATATTTTTATATATAAGATGATATTATATATATAAGATGATATATATATATCCGTCCTTTTCTCTTCTCCACCAACAAGGAAAATCCCACCAAAACACACACACACAGAGACATGCAAGACCATCTCTCCCTGTAAAACTACAGATAAAAAGATACGTACATAGATATATGTATGTGTGTATATATATGTCTATATATTATCATATATACATATTGTTACATGCATAAATAAGCTATGCGGCATCAAAAATGAAACCGCCCCACATAAAATCCAATTACTTCATCATATTTTTCCTCCTCTCCATACTTGTATTTTTCTTTATATCCCACCGGACCACCCTCACCACCACCACCACCACCACTTACTCCACCAGAACCACCTCGAACCCACCTCCGTCTTCCATCCCGGACCTCAAGATCCGACCAGGGTACACCTCATACGACTCCTACGTTCAGCACCAGCTGAACAAAACCCTCAACCCGAAACTCCGAAAAATATGGACAACCCGCGACTGGGACCGCAAAATCCGGGTCTTCACGGCATTCTTCAACGACCTTAAGCAGAAAAACTTGTTGTCAAACTCTTCCAGAGCTCTTTGCATCGGGGCAAGAATGGGGCAGGAAGTGGAGGCTTTGAAGCGGGTCGGAGTGTCCTATTCGATAGGCATTGATCTTGTGCCATCTCCACCGTTGGTTGTGCAAGGAGATTTTCATCACCAGCCGTTCGACGACGAGACTTTCGACTTTGAGTTCTCTAACGTGTTTGACCATGCACTGTATCCGGAGAAATTTGTGGAGGAGATCGAACGGACGTTGAGGCCTGGTGGGGTGTGTGTTTTACACGTGGCGCTGTCGAGGCGATCGGATAAGTACTCGGCTAATGACTTGTTCAGTGTTGAACCGCTTAAGAAGCTGTTTAAGGGATCCGAGGTGGTTCATGTTCGGGCTGTTGATGGGTTTGGGTTGGACACTGAGGTGGTTTTCCGGAAAAAGCTGGTGACAAATGGGCCATGATTATTGTTCAACCTTTTTTTTTTTTTTTTTTAAATATATATATATAAATAAATTAATTTAAAATTTTTATTTCCTGATCTTGTTTACTTCAATATTTAATTTGTATCACACTCTTATTATCACATTGTATGGGGAAAAATCGCATTTTTTTTTCTTGCATTTTTATGATTACGAAAGGGATAAAGAACCATCTTTTTCTTTTTCTATAATAGGAGAAAACAAATCATACTTTTGTTGTTTAAATTTGCTCATTCTCATTCGTTACATTTTTTTTAAGGGAGATTTTTTTTTTTTTTTTTCAAATTGAATTCTTTGGTTTAATTTGCATTACAATTCTATTAAAACATAAAGAAGATTTTGTTGAGTAGCTTGTGGTCTAGTGCATAAGTTTTTTATATAATGTTAGAAGTTAAGAGTTCGAACCTTAAAGTAGAGGTATCAATTCAAGTTGAGTGGGTTTGAGTTTGATTGAAATAGGAGTATAATATAAAAATATCAAATCCTAACCCAACCTAACTTAATGCTAAACCCAAAAAGCTCAACTCTAATTTAATCTACAAAAGATGGAGTGAGATTCGATTGACCTGATTTTGATAAGGTCACCAATAATCTGATAAACCCAATCAAATTTGATAAACTTGATCCAACCAGGTTTATATATTTCATTTTTTTATTTACAAACTCCAGTTTGCATATTTTAAACTTTCAATAAATTTAATATTCAAATTCAAATTTCCAATCAATACCATAAATAACTAGATCCAATCAATATTCAAATTAATATTAAAATTAATAAGTTAAGTACTAATGACATCGAATGATGAAGAACTCAGGTCACTCAACAAGCAAGCAATGATGGTGTTGGGTGACGGTGATGGTTGCGGCTATAGTGGTGGAAGACTGCACTAGTGGCGGTAGTCAAGGTTTTGTTCATACAGAGAGAACATATTCTTCTATAGCTTCGGCTTGAGAAGTTTGGCTCGCCTAGATTTGAATTTGGGTTTGAGTACTAACCTTCTATTTTATAACTATCAATTTTGGCATACTCGATGTCCATGCTAAAATTTTGGAATATTAAATAAAATAGAGCATTCAATTATTTTCTCATATGTTCCTATAATCTTCAATAGTTTTAATATATTTTATGATGAGTAAAAGAAAAAAAATAAAATAGAAGGAAAAAGAAAAAATAGTACACAATTGGGGAGATAAATAAGAGAAGAGAAAATAAAATTAATTTAGTAATTATAAAGTTAAAAAAATAATAATGAAGACATTGTAGGAAAATAAAAACATACCAAAAGTGACTAGGTTCTTCAGATATACTATATATTAACCCAATTATTTTCAGGTGGATCGATTGAGTTGGGTTTGGTTGGGTCAAGTTTATCGAGTTATTAGGTCACCCGCTTGTTGTTTTCAGATTTAGTGGTTTGACCCGAGCTCAACCAAACTTTATTTCTTTCTTCATGTCAATTTTGGGTTTGACCCGATTTGACTCAAGCTCGAAAATGTGAAACAAAAACCTTCCTTTTTTTTTTTTTGTCCCCTCCTCCAAATAAGTCATGATCAAGTTGTTGTGTTGGGTTGAATTTTAACACAAATAAATGAAATAAAGCACTTTTAGTCCTCTCTTACATTTCATACTTGATATCTTATTTCAACTTGATGAATATATGTCAAATGTATTTAACTTTTCAATCAATTAGTTTTATAGGAAATATTTAATATGCTGTAAAACAAAATGAGATAAAACATAAAATGTAATAGAAAATCTAAATTGAAAATAATGTTGAATTTTCTGGTATAAGTTGGATTGATGGGTTAACGGTTGACACAAATTTTTGAATTGTATTTTTGTTGAATCTTATTAGATTGGTCATTATAAATATGGGTTGATGGCATGGTTGTAAATGAGTATTCAAAAATTCATTTACTATTTGCATTCGTATTCATTTATACAAAATTTATGCGCATCCATTTAAAATAAATATTATCCATATTCGATTAGTAAATATTCAATTTTAAATGACTATGAATATGATAAATGCGTATTCGATCCATTTAACATCCGCTCCAAGTATATATTTATTAAATAATATATTATTTATATTTTTCAATAAAAATCTCATAATCCATATATGTATATATATAAATTATAATTGATGAATTATGAAGAAAAAAAATGTTAAAAAATTATTGTAATATAGAAAAAAAATTGAAGAAAAAAATTAATCAACATAATCATTATTGATTACTTTATAATTAATACACTTAAATGCCATTATTATTATTAATAATTAGTACTAATAATCAATTATAAAATCAATTATTAATTACAAACTATACTATTTGTTTCATTGCTTTATTTTTAATGAAATTGTATACTTCTTTCTATTAATTAAAATATATATTTGTTATAGGTTATAGATTAACATATTTGGATATTTATAAATAGATATTTAAATAATTATTATTGAATATAAATATAAAAAAAATAATTCAAATACGAATAAATTTAATCAAATATAAATGTATCTAAATAATTATAATCGATTATGAATATATCTGAATTCGATCAATATCTTACGAATACAAATTTGGATATCAATTTTAAATATCCGTCAAATCTGTATCCGTATTCGAATATTCGAAAAATTAAACAAATACAAATATGAAAATGATATATCCAATTCGTTTAATATCTGTTTACACCGCTAGTTGATAGCCTATTTCTGTACGCAATACAGGATCATCCCCCCAAAAATGGAAAACAAGAAATTTGATGATGCCCGATTAATGTTCTAATACATCACAAAAAATTTCTAACATGAGCTCTAATCTAGCATACATGTAAAACAGAAGAATGCGATGAAAGAACACATTTTCCTCTCTCAACCACCAAAAGCCATCACATAATATGAAGGGCAATTGCCTTCTAAGTTCTAACCCACAGTTTTTGCATCAACCTCGAAGGAATAAAGAAGGGGTTTAAGCAGGCATAAAACAAGAAAGATATGTGTAAAAAAATCATGCATTAGGGCGGGGGGCCTCCTAGAATTCAAATCACCACTAAGCTTAAGGAAACAAAAATTACTTGGGCAACACAAAATGCTCAGGGGTTAATCGGCTGACTATCAGGGACAAGTTCCATCTGCTGGCTGTCATCGAGTTCGTTTTGAGAGGCTTGGAGCTTGGCCTTCTTGAACCGCTTAGAGCTTTTGAGGATCATATCCATTGTCACGTCCTTGGCGGCAGAAAGGCTATTGCAATAACCATTGCATAGTTGTTAGTTTAATCGAGTAATGACAAGGGCAAAGAGCCCCTACGTGCTAAAATTAAGAATGCATGTGCTCAAATTGAAAGAGAAGGCATGTAAAATAAGGTTTCTACATGCTATAAACAATGTTCATAAGGCTCAAAAAGCACAGGGCTAGTTTGCAGGTTTAAATGTCAGAGTAGATAATGGACTTACTCCAACTTTGACATGTTTTTACTTCCAGTAGATCTTCCATTCACATCATTGGATCCTGTGATTAAAAGGAACATAAAGATATTACTTGTAGAAGCCAAGAAAACAAAATTGAAACAGAACATCAATGGTGATTATGTAAGAGATTGCAGCATCCCAACTTCCCAGAAAGAAAAGTGTTTCTCATGATTTGCCAACAGTTCATTACACCGGAAGGAGAACCATTTTCAATCACAAGTAGAACCAATTGCCTAAGCTGAATATCTAGGACATGGAGTCATAATCTCAACTTCAAATTTCTGTCGCAAATCATAAAAACCTCAGCACTGATGAAAAAGGTGAAGTATCTACACTCATTAAATTCTCAAGAACTAAGGAAGAAACAGTATCCAGTGGAATCATAACATACTTCCCCCGACATGCATATAAAAATACACACAAACACACATTATATATGTATATACATAGATACATGCATATAAGTAAGAAAGCAAGAAAAAAACACCAAACAAAAAGTTAATCCCACATAAGAGAAAGCTGAATTTGGACCTATAGTAGAACAAACATACCATTTCTGGTTGAGTCCTGGCTCAAGTCACTTTCCCCTACTGAGGAGCCTGACAGAGATGAACTATCGGATGGACTGTGGGTGCTGGCATCTGAATGTGAAGTTCCATTTTCATCAGCAGAACTTTCGCCACTACTCGCCTGAAAAATTCCTCCCGGCTTGGTAAGCACAATCTTCTTCTGTGGAGTCTTCATCACCATCTTATCCATTACGTTCAGACCTGACTGTGACCTTTTATTTCCTTTCTTTTCAGGAAATGTCTGGGACCTTTCCAAGCTTGATTTATCCAAAGATGGGTTTTTGACCTCAGTAGGACTAGAATATTTCACCCCATTTTCTGAAACTCTTAAAGATCCTCTGGAGGAATTAGGAATCACTTCATTCTGATCAGAATTCTGTGCTGAGTTTCCCTGTCTCCTGCTACCATCCTTCCCAAAACGAGATTCAATCTCACTTCCCTTATTTTCATATGACCTGAGTGGGTGCTGTATTTCAGTTGAGATGCTTAAAGAAGGTGAACCATTCACTTTAACTTTTTTCTGAGTTTTAATCTCTTCATTTGACTTGGTTACCTTTTCTACCTTGTCACTGGAATCAACTTTATCCTCATATTGACCAAGCACAAAATACTGTTTGAAGTTAATTCCTTCATCTTCATTTTCAGAAGTTCTTGCCAGATCATTTGTATTAAGGGCAGATCCATGCATGTCCTCAAGCTTTTCTCCACTTTTACGAGACAGGACTTGGGATGAGGCTACATGTTTGCCCTCCTGTCCAGAATTTATAAAACTTGAAGAATCTTCATCAGCTGTTAATATTTCAACACCAACTTTTTGATCCTTGACTGGCAAATGTTCTTGGATATCTGATGCAGTGAGTTCTCTCTTCTTTCTTTTCTTTCCAATCGCTTCATTCCAATCAGAATTCTGTGCCGAGTCTCCCTGTCTCCTGCCACCATCCTTCGTAATACGAGATTTATGCTCACTTCCCTTATTTTCATATGATTTGAGTGACTTCTGTGATTCAGTTGAGATGCTTACAGAAGGCAAACCATTCACTTTAACTTTTTTCCGAGTTCTAAGCTGTTCATTTGACTTGGTTACCTTTTCTACCTTGTCACTGGAATCAACTTTATCCTGGTATTGGCCGGGCACAACATGCTGCCTGAAGTTAATTCCTTCACCATCATTTTCAGAAGTTCTTGCTGGATCATCAGTGTTAACAGCAGATCCATGCATGTCCTCAGGCTTTTCTTCACTTTTAGGAGACAGAACTTGGGATGAGGCTACATGTCTGCCCTCCTGTTCAGAATTTATAACACTCATCAAATTTTCATCAGCTGTTAATACTTCAACACCATCTTTTTGATCCTGGACTGGCAAATGTTCTTGGACATCTGACGCAGTGAGTTCTCTCTTCTTTCTTTTCTTTCCAATCGCTTCATTCCAATCAGAATTCTGTGCCGAGTCTCCCTGTCTCCTGTCACCATCCTTCGTAATACGAGATTTATGCTCACTTCCCTTATTTTCATATGATTTGAGTGACTTCTGTGATTCAGTTGAGATGCTTACAGAAGGCAAACCATTCACTTTAACTTTTTTCCGAGTTCTAAGCTGTTCATTTGACTTGGTTACCTTTTCTACCTTGTCACTGGAATCAACTTTATCCTGGTATTGGCCGGGCACAGCATGCTGCCTGAAGTTAATTCCTTCACCATCGTTTTCAGAAGTTCTTGCTGGATCATCAGTGTTAACCGCAGATCCATGCATGTCCTCAGGCTTTTCTTCACTTTTAGGAGACAGAACTTGGGATGAGGCTACATGTCTGCCCTCCTGTTCAGAATTTATAACACTCATCAAATTTTCATCAGCTGTTAATCCTTCAACACCATCTTTTTGATCCCGGACTGGCAAGTGTCGTTCTTGGACACCTGATGCAGTGAGTTCTCTCTTCTTTCTTTTCTTTCCAATCGCTTCATTCCAATCAGAATTCTGTGCCGAGTCTCCCTGTCTCCTGCCACCATCCTTCGTAATACGAGATTTATGCTCACTTCCCTTATTTTCATATGATTTGAGTGACTTCTGTGATTCAGTTGAGATGCTTACAGAAGGCAAACCATTCACTTTAACTTTTTTCCGAGTTCTAAGCTGTTCATTTGACTTGGTTACCTTTTCTACCTTGTCACTGGAATCAACTTTATCCTGGTATTGGCCGGGCACAGCATGCTGCCTGAAGTTAATTCCTTCACCATCATTTTCAGAAGTTCTTGCTGGATCATCAGTGTTAACAGCAGATCCATGCATGTCCTCAGGCTTTTCTTCACTTTTAGGAGACAGAACTTGGGATGAGGCTACATGTCTGCCCTCCTGTTCAGAATTTATAACACTCATCAAATTTTCATCAGCTGTTAATCCTTTAACACCATCTTTTTGATCCCGGACTGGCAAGTGTCGTTCTTGGACACCTGATGCAGTGAGTTCTCTCTTCTTTCTTTTCTTTTTAGCCTTTTTATCCTTATTCTCTGCATTCCCGCCCTCCTTCTCCACCGGGTTGAACTCCACAATCTTATTTTCTTTTTCTACAGCAGGAAAGTCAGTAAGACAGTTACCCGCAGAACTTTTTGTCTTTCTCTCCTTTTTATCCCCAGTGATCACATCTTCCAAAGTCTGCTTAGTTTGAGGCAATGTCACAAAATCTGCCTCACCCAGGGTTTTCTCACTAGCATCTTTAGTGGAACTATCCAATAATTTCATCTGGACATCCTTTTCTTTATGGTCCGAGATGCTTTCTGCCTTGTCTGTTTTTTCTGGGATATGATAAGTTGATGGACAGAGCAAACTTGAAGAGCCACTGACGCCATTATCAGTTTGTTCAATGCCTGACTTCTGTAGATCAGTGTCAGCAGACTTCTTTTCCCTCTTCTTCTTCTTATTCTTCTTCATACTGCCACTAGATATTTCAGGTTCCGTAACGGCATTTGCGTCCAATAAGTGCTGCGAAAAACTTGCTTCTTTCAGCACTAAATCTGGATCAGCATGGTCTGAAGCTTTGCTGTTTGATGGCATTATAACTTCATGATCATGGTTTAAGGACAAACTTTTTTCTTCTTCCTGTTTTTCAGATTTATGAGTTTCAGTATAGGGCTTAATGCTTTCACCTTTTCTAGTCTGCTCCATATCTGTTGTACCCTGGATTTTTGCAGCTGTCTTCTGGACTTTCTTTTTCTTCTTCTTATTTCTATCAGAATTTATGTCTCCAATTGCACCATCAGCATCTGTCAATCCAGCAGGAAGATCTGGTACTTTAATGGAAACACCCCCTGAATGTTCAGTTGGACCATCTTGGCTAAGTACAGATTGCAGTTTGCTGGCCATTGAATTTTCAGGAATTGTATTCTCCAACATGGTATCCTCTTTCCTTCTCTCAGAACCTAAAAGGTTTTGAGAGTCCACAGTGCTTCCTGACTTACTCTTTCCTGCTGTACCGTGTGCAGATGTTCCCTCAAATGCAACCCTGTCCGCAATATCAGATTGATCATTCCTCACACCTGAGACTTGGGCAATTGCCTCTGACATGGTGGGTTTCCCTTGTTGCTCATATAGAGTCATTCTTTCTGGACCTTCTTTCACTACATCGACTGTTGAATTGTCGCACCCAATAATCTCAGGTATTGATGTATCTTTACCAGATGCATGAGACAGGGTGAAACTATCTTTCAAACTAGGATTATGACATACATCTTCTGCGTGCCTCATTTTTAGCTTCTTCTTGGCACAAAACTCAGTTCCAACACGATTTTCTTCCGTGTAATTGTTGCTCTGAAAATCAATTGTCTTCTCCAAATGCTTCTCAACCTTCAATCCATCAATCATTTCTGGAACTACATTCTTTTCAGTAACATCATCAGGCAAGGACGGTGGGAGGGTTTCTGTCCTGTTTACATCAGATGACAAACATCTGTAATTATCATCAACATTCCTCATATCCATCTTCACACCGTTGCTTGTGCCAAGCTCAGAGGAAGTTAGATTTAAGTGACACACGGGACTACCAGAAGCATCGGCTAAAAGAAACCAATTCCGTTTTACCCCGTGAAATGCGCTCCAAACAAGCATAATGTCTGGCAGATGATAAAAATTCCCTCTACGTTTTACCTGTCCAAGTTACAAATATCATCAGTGTGAGATATTAACTCTACTAATACACCTCTAAAACAATATTATGTACCTTCAAAGAAAGTATTTGTATCTCCCCAATTTTTGGAAAGCACTGCATATGCTCGGCCACCAACTTCTCTGCATGCATAAAATGTATAGAAAGTTTATATAAAGAAAAAGTGATCCACTATCCCCTTAACAAATATGGAACGTCTGTGAAGGAAGTACAGCGTAAACATTTACCCAAAACAATTTAATTAGACCCTTTAACCATCCAGCTTAACCAAAATCTGCGAAATCCTTTCTCAATAAAATTTTTATCTTTTTCTCCCAAATAATCATCCATTCCTATCAATTTCGCATAACTATATACAACTACCAAATTCAAAGGATCAACATTTGTGAATTCATGTGCACATACACTACTCGCATCTGCAAGAGCCCATTATAATCACGTTTTATGCAGAAAAAAAAGTGGAGAAAAAACCCACAAATAAAGTTATACGTAAGTCGAAACAGAATAAATACTTTTGAAATCTGATACTGTATCAGAGTTGCAGACTAGCATGGCCAGATGGGTATCGAGGCTGGTGTCGACGAAAACCGTGTTGTACTCCGCCGTAGCTGTAGTTTTATCATCTGAATCCGGCTCACGCCGCCGTTTCGCCATTGATGATCAGATTATTGTCGTTTCAAAGGTTTTTGCAGCCGCTTGGCGCTGCTGTTCTTGAGGGTTTGGGGGTTTTCTATATATACAACGAATAAAAGAAATTTCGCTTGATCAAAGAAAAGAACAGAGAAAGTTTTGTAAAAGCAAATACAAAGAGTTGAATGGGTCCGGACAGATGAATGGGCTCCGGTAAATGGGTTGGGCTTTAAGACAAAGTCCAGCTCAAAGTAACACTAAGTATTTTAAGTACTAAGTACATTTAGATCAGGGAACTCGATTAATAGTATAGATTAGTGAATTGAGACAACTTTATATGTCTGTAAATTGTAATATTAAATTAATCTATTTTCAGAGTTGAATTCAAATTTAGGGGTGCAAACGAGTCGAGTTGGCTCACGAATCTCACAAGTCGAGCTCGAGCTCTAATTTGAGTTGATATCGAGCCGTCTATATTTAGGCTCGAGGCCCGCGAACTAGTGTATAATTAAATTTTATTTTTTATTTTATTAAACAATATATATTATATCACTATCTTTTTTATTTTGAGTTCGAGCGCAAACTCAAGCTCGAGCCTGCAGTTTTTTACAATTCATTTGTCAATTCTAGGCGAGCCCGAATTTTTGTTGAGCTCAACTCGAGCTTAAAATTTTAAGCTCATCGAGGTCAAATTCAAAATTTTTGCCCAAACTCAGCTCGGCTCAATTGACCCCTACTCAAATTTATGTTAGATTTCGTTTGAACGAAATGCTTTTAAGTTCTTTTATTGAGAATGCGACATGCACTTTTCAATCACACTGATAAATTCATCGACAGATGTGAAAGCAACAATAGAAATAATAATTTGTTTACTCTAATTTTGTTTAGTTGTTATAGGCATGACTTATATATATATATATATATCAAGTTATTAAATGGCTACAGATTGTTGAAAGAATCAAATGTATGATGAAAATCAAATGAGAGTAGAACAAAATGAATATCTTGTGTGTAAACTATGAAGGTCCCCCACATGAAACAATTGGTTGAAACAACTTACAAAATCCATCATCCGTGTGCTACAATATGTTTTAGGTCGACCAGGATTTATGCAAAAGGAAGTACCTTATTTTGAATTCATAATTTGGCGGACATTCTTATTCTTATTATGATTTATAACATTTGTTTAATTTATATATAACTTTGGACTAAATAAAAATTCTTTGTAGTCATATTTTTGTGATTTTACTTTTGGCTAGCTAGCCATCTAAAGACCAACTTACAGAGTCAGGCAAGTTATTTTTCTTTGTTAGGGTAACACTAGATAGTAGATACACAAACAGAAAAACTAGTTTGATTGGCCATTTTTCGGTGGTTGTTAAGTTAGATCGATTATTGGTGGCCACAATGGTGAATTACTAATTTGGATGCTAAATATGCATGTGTAGCTATCATCCAATAATAGTTAGTAAATAGGGATTATGAGTTGCAAATTCTTCAATTATCGAGAAAAGGTGAAATATATTTTATTAAAATTTTATTGATTCGGTGGAGATATCGATCAATTTATTTTATAATGATAACATAATTATATTTTTCTCAAAAATCAACTATTGTTTATTTGATCACTCATCTAGGTTAGAACTTGTGATTCCAGTTAAAATTATGAACGATGCAAAGGTAAGTAATAATAATAGAGTAATCAAAGATAAATAATAAATTGTCGTGCTTCGGCAGAAATATGTGTGCACCACGTAAGTTTTTGTTAACAATTTTCAACTAGTCAAATTTACCAAGTATTTGCAGGATTAAATACAAATGATGAAATTTGAAAATTAATGGGAAAACAAATATAAATCTCTGAAAAGAGAGACAACGGGATATAATACTCCCAGAAGAAAGGAAGAACAAACTTGACACTATGTTTGGTTCAAGGATTTTGGTGGGAAAAAGAAAAGAAAATATTAAGAAAAATATTTTTTATTGTTTGGTTATAAGTAAGAAAAATACTAAAGAAAGGAAAACTTAGGAAAAAAAAATATAGTGTGTTTGAGGAAAATTAGAAAAAAACGTACTTGACACATTTCTCCTTCTCCAGTACCATAAATCTCTCCATTTATTTTTTTTTATTTTTTTTAACAATCAAACAAGTTTGAAATTTTATATTTTTTAATTTAATTTTCTTTTTGTCTAACATTTTCCTTACTTAATCAAATTCCCTCAACCAGTCATAGTGTTAGAGAAAGAGCGCAGCGCAAAGAGAAGAAAAGAGATATACTCCTAAAAGGGAGAAGACCACTGGAGCAAATTGGTTGAAATTGGATTGGGAGGAACTCTCTACCAGGAAATTTATTGGTTAGTACTTAGCAGGAAAACTATTGCCATTGGTGCAAGCTCGTGAAACTTAGCTTCCAATGCTGGAATAAAGTGACCTCCTTCTAAAGAGAGGATACCTCAAGATTAATAGGAAACATTTCTCGTATTTCATATAGAATTTTTTTGTTTCATTTTATATTTTATCTCATATTCCAACATATTAGAATATGCCGAGTATATCTGATTTTAAATTAATTATTTTTATAAAAAAATATTTGATATACTTGGCATATATTCAATAAGTTTAAATAAGAGATGTAACATAAAATAAAATAGAGGATTCAAATTACACTAATCTTTTACATAAGATTAATGAACACGATACACGTTCTAATATGATGAATCATGTGCAATTCTAATTGTACAAAAAGATAAATATGTTATAGGATTATGTTTCTTCTCAAACTTATTGGATTCGGAAATAAATCCCGCAAGTACTAGTGCAAATTATTGTCAAAGATGCAATTTGCAACAAATGAGATATCACTTATATTAATATGCTTTTTAGAAATCAGAACTTTCTTTTCCAAGCAAGAAGGTCAATAATCTTCGACTTTGAATTTTCTATTTCATTTTATGTTAGATCTGCTATTTCGCCTTGATATAGGGTGGCCCAAAAGGCCCAACATTTCAGACAACGGCCCAGGCCCAAGAGGGCCCAACGTTTCAGACAACGACCCAGGGCCCAGGACCCACGTCGACTATGTTCGACCAGTCCCAAAAGGCCCAACGTTTCAGACAACGGCCCGGGGCCCGTGGAACACATCGACTATGTTCGACCAGTCTCCCCTAGGCCCAGGCGGGCGCCTCGGAGCCCTCGGATAACATCGACCATATTCGACCTCCATCAGGCCGATAGGAGGTCGAATCCTGCACAGCACTCTGCCACCGCATTAAATGCGTTGACTGGCACCACGCCACCGTATTAATGGTGCATGCCATCCCCTCACTGTCTGACGCGGCAAGCGCCACACCGTATATCGTCCCGTCCTGTAGCCTGAAAGGACATCTAGCTGGCAAAATTCAAATGGGGGAATAGACTAATTGCCCCTTGGAGGAGGCTGAAGACCCCAGGGGTAAGCCAAGGGCTTACCCGTCATTTCCTACAAGGGGAAGAATATAAAAACTCCTCTGTCTTGCCTCACAGGGTATGCACCAATACACTCTGAAATTACCTTACTCCATTGCTAAATACTTGGAATACTGACTTGAGCGTCAGAGGGCCTAAGCCGAGAGCCACTCGGCTAGCCTAACGTTTGCCTTGATTGCAGAATTCTCAAACATCATCAACGGAAGATATTCACCTTTGGGGTTAAACCCAATATAGATCAGAATCGGAGTACTTGTATTACGATTCGGACCCTCATCATTTGGCGCCGTCTGTGGGAAACACGGAATCCTCTGTCGAGAATGGTGAACACTAGGCGAGCCCCTTTCGGGAGGGAAGAGAACAGAAGATCCAGTTCCCCCTCGCCCCGCCAGAACGAAGAAAGGACTGCTCCGGGTCCCAGTATACAGCCTGAGCCCGTAGTCACCGTCACTATGCCCCAGTTGATGCAACTCATCAGTGAGCAGATCTCCGCACAGATATCGGCCCAGCTTTTAGCCGTCTTGAACCGGCAAGCCGCACCGCCGGAACCGGCGGCCAGCGCTACGCCCCCTCCAGCGGGGCATGAGCAAGCACCGCCTGTAGAATACTCACGGTGTCCGGGGTCCCCCAGGCACCCAGCTAGGCGAGAACCAAGCCAGAGTCATTTTCACCGGGAGGCACCCCGCCCCCCGCCGAGGGAAGAGGTAGCAGACTCCATGGACCATAACGTTCGGCCCCTTCGAGCCCCGCAGCGCGATAGGGCCGAACGTTCCTGAGGTAGAAGAAAGCAGGATCAGCAGGAGTGGGAGGAGGTATCCCACCAGGTGCAGCAACTAAATAAACGCCTGGAGGAGCTGTCGAGGGGGAACGCGGACAGGCCCCTTCAGCCAGAGGTGCCCTCGAGATTTAGAAGGGAACGGGACTCACCCTTCACACAAGAAATCATTAATGAACGCATTATGGTGGATGCCAAGATCCCCACTGGTCTCCCGCGGTACGACGGGTCCACGGACCCGAGTGAACATTTGCTGCAGTTTGAATACATGATGTAGCTGCATGGGCACAACGAGTATATTCATGCAAAAATGTTGGTAACCACACTTCAGGGGGTGGCCTTGGATTGGTTCGTGAAGTTAGAGCCGGCGTCCATCTTTTCGTATGGCCAGTTTTGTGACAAACTTCTGCACCAGTTTGCCAGCAGAAGGAAGGCGAAGCTGCCACACACCCACTTGCACACAGTGAAGCAAGCCGAGGGGGAGTCTTTGAGAGATTTTTTCACCAGATTCAACACAGAGGTGTTGAAAATTGACAGCCCGAGGATTGAGTTCTTGATTGATGTGCTGTTTTTGGGATTGAGGCATAAAGAGTGCGCTAACACTTTGGTGCGCGCTCAGCCCCGCACGATGGAAGAACTCCTTGACCTCGCGGAAAGGTACATGACCCAAGAAGAGATGAACAAGATGAAATACGGCAGCATCGAAACTGACAAGAAGAAGGGCATAGAGAAGGACGACAAGCAGAACAGGGAAGGACGTCGGTCCCCGATTAGACGCTTCCACGACTATACTCCGCTCTCCATGGCAAGGAAAGAAGTGCTCTTTGCCATTCAACATGACAACCTGCTGAAAAAGCCCCGCAAAATTACGGAAACGGAGGCCATGAGGAAGTCCGGGAAATTCTACCACTTCCACAGACAAAAGGGGCATGACACCGAAGACTGCTTCAACTTGAAGGACGAAATTGAGAGGTTGATCAGACAGGGGCACCTAAAGAAATTTGTCGAGGATAGAAATCGACGAGAGGAGGGCGCGCTTGACCGGACTCCCCGCAGAGAAAGGTCGGCTAGCCCGCGAAGAGAAGACAAAGGGAAGAAACCTGCCCATGAAGCCCACCCACCCATCAGAGGGGTCATCGACATGATCGCTGGGGGGCCCACGTGAGGAGACTCCCGAAACGCAAGGAAGCAAACCCAATGGCAGCTCGACTCGACCAAGCCAGCTAAGGTCAAGATGATTTTTCAGCTTACAAACAGCACAGAGCCAATATCCTTTTCAGACGCAGACCTCAGCCACCTCGAAAACCAAGGCATGGACCGGAAGATCGACTGCCCTATGGTGGTCGCTCTCGAGATCGCCAACTTCAAAGTTAGAAAGGTCCTGGTCGACAAGGGTAGCTCAGCCAATATCATATTCTCGTCGACACTAAAAAGGATGGACTTGGGCAAGCTGAACTTTGATCCAGTCAGAACACCCCTAGTCGGATTCGGGGGATCAGAGATAATGCCGCTTATGTCCATCTCCCTCTCCACGACTTTCGGGCAGGGCCATCGCAGCCGAACATTGATGATTAGCTATTTGGTGGTCAATGCCCCGTTCGCTTACAATGCTATTTTGGGAAGACCGGCCCTAAATGACTTCAGAGCCATCGCGTCCACATATCACATGAAGATAAAGTTCCTGACCCCTGGAGGAGTTGGTCAGATTTTATGCAATATTAAGGACGCTTGGCGCTGTTACATAATCTCCGTGGACTCCGGTGAGCAGAGAAGGAGGCCACAGTTGAAGCCCTCGGGGGACGCCCCTGTAGTGAAACCCGATGAGGGAACTTCATCGAAGAAGAGAAAGATCGAAGATACCAGAGTCAAGCCGACGGGAGACTTCAAGACAATTGAGCTAGAGCCCGGGAATCCTGACAAGACAACCAAGATCGGCGCTGATTTGGGAGATCGACTAGAGTGCCTCATGGTCGACTTCCTCCGGAGGAACCTTGATGTCTTTGCTTGGAAAATGGTCGACCTGCAGGGTCTCGACCCGGACATCATCGTCCATAGGCTCAATGTGGACCCTGCCCATAAGCCAGTCCGCCAGAAGAAGAGAGTTTTTAACGCGGAGCGGACGCAAATTATCCAAGAAGAGGTAAGCAAACTCCTAGAAGCTGGCTATGTTGTTGAAATTCAATATCCTTCTTGGCTATGTAATGTTGTCTTAGTCCCCAAGAGTGAGGGAAAGTGGAGGATGTGTAACGATTTCACAGACTTGAATAAAGCTTGCCCTAAAGATCCTTACCCCTTGCCTCGTATTGATTTACTTGTCGACTCCACCGCTAGATGTGAATTACTTAGCATGATGGATGCATTTCAAGGGTATTATCAAATATTTATGGCACCTAAGGATAGGGAAAAAACCTCTTTTGTTGTTCCCAATGGGGTATATTGCTTTTTGGTCATGCCGTTTGGACTTAAAAATGCCGAAGCAACTTATCAAAGGCTTGTTAACTTCATGTTTAAAAATGAGATTGGGAACTCAATGGAGGTTTATGTGGACGACATGATTGTAAAAACAGGTAGAGCAGAAAATCACTTGGCTGACCTGAATCACACATTTGGGCAGCAGTTGCGTGGTGCACACTCGAAGACCCCTAAGCAGACCTATCATGCTCTCGCTCAAGGGAAATCTAAGACCACACCTAAGTGCATCCTCAAAAACAGTTATGCAACCAGCAGGAGCACGGTGCATTCGACCAGGAGGCCCAGGGGCTAGCAACTGGAATTCGTGAGGAATGTGGTAAAGCTCTTGGACGTGGGTCAGTTCCAAGGGAGTGACGGTAGAGATTATCTCGCTATAGTGGTTTGGGGTAAATAATCGCCCGGGAGAAAATGGTACCCGGCTGGGCCCAGCTTCTCCCCTACGTGCGCTGCTCGAGCCGCCGGAGCTCGAGCTGCTTGGGTTAGAAAACTCCCTACGACCCTCAGACATAGTGGCTTCACTACCCCCACCAGAAGTACCACCAGAACTGAGTAGCCCAAACATTTTCTTCAAAGAAATGTGGAAAGAAATAGAGGGGGAAGAGTACTTACTAGATTGGAAAGCTAGACCCAGAAAATCTCTGAAGAAAGCGCAAAGGTTAGTGATTCTCGCAGCAAGGAATACTGAAGCGGTAAAGGTGAAAGCGGGCTGAATGCCAGTTAGTATTTATAAAGAAAGAGGCGCGGTTACCCAAGCGTCCGCATTAATGGGGGAAACTATAGCGCCGCCCCATGCGCGCCACGATGTAACCGCTCGGTAAACACGCAAAACCCTGGTCGATTTCTAAAATCCCTGGTCGAGACACATTAATATTCGCTACTTCCCAATGCCGCTCGTCAATTCCTCGATCCACATTGCGAAGTGGGGGGACTCATGATATAGGGTGGCCCAAAAGGCCCAATGTTTCAGACAACGGCCCAGGCCCAAGAGGGCCCAACGTTTCAGACAACGGCCCAGGCCCAAGAGGGCCCAATGTTTTAGACAACGGCCCAGGGCCCGGGACCCACGTCGACTATGTTCGACCAGTCCCAAAAGGCCTAACGTTTCAGACAACGGCCCGGGGCCCGTGGAACACGTCGACTATGTTCGACCAATCTCCCCCAGGCCCAGGCGGGCGCCTCGGAGCCCTCGGATAACATCGACCATATTCGACCTCCATCAAGCCGATAGGAAGTCGAATCCTGCACAGCACTCTGCCACCGCATTAAATGCGTTGACTGACACCACGCCACCGCATTAATGGCACATGCCATCCCCTCACTGTCTGACGCGGCAGGCGCCACATCGTATATCGTCCCGTCCTGTAGCTTGAAAGGACATCTAGCTGGCAAAATTCAAATGGGGGAATAGACTAATTGCCCCTTGGAGGAGGCTGAAGACCCCAGGGGTAAGCCAAGGGCTTACCCGTCATTTCCTACAAGGGGAAGAATATAAAAACTCCTCTGTCTTGCCTCACAGGGTATGCACCAATACACTCTGAAACTACCTTACTCCATTGCTAAATACTTGGAATACTGACTTGAGTGTCAGAGGGGCTAGCCGAGTGGCCCTCCGTTTGCTTTGATTGCAGGATTCTCAAACATCATCAATGGAAGATATCCACCTTTGGGGTTAAACCCAATATAGATCGGAATCGGAGTACCTGTATTACGATTCGGACCCTCATCACACCTAAATAAATACATACACACTTGGCATGTATTTATAAAATGAAATAGGAGATGTAATATAGAATAAAATAGGAAATCCAAAGCAATAACCTCCCCCTTTTATGATGAAAAAGTAACTTGATGTAGGAGATTTAGAAGTGTCTTTCCATTTACTCCCGTCGAGTGGACGCACATACATATCATCATTGTTTCCGAAGTCTTTCCTTAACCAAGAGTTTGACAATGTTTTATTATTTATTATTTTTTAATAAAAATATATATAAATATAACTCATTTTAATTGCAGTGAATTGTCATATAAATAATTAAGTATAAATATACTTGTGAGGTAATCCGTATAAAAAAAGGGCCAAATAAAGTATGAATTGAATTAAAATGTTTGTGACCAAATAACAATAAGATATGAGCCACAAATTATGTCACGCAGGTGGACCTTAACCAGTTGATAGAATATGAGCCACTAACTAGAGCATCAGTACCATGATCATGATGAGATCGACTGTGGAGTTTGGTATGCAAAGTATATGTCCGAATTTAATGCATTCAAATCCCCAAAAGGGCCCTCTTATTGTGTATACAATATTTGTTTGCTTCTTTTTTCTTTCTGAGACTGGCAGAGAGTAAAAATATTTATTCCCTTCCAATTCATAATAACATGGGACAGGAGAGGGACAGAAGGGTCAATTCCGTCCCTTTCCAAATTAAGACATTTACACTACTTAATTATACATACATTACTATGATTTATTTTTGGTGCCTTGGTTTGACACATGTTCTTATTCTTGCCAAAATATTTTCTGTTGTTCACATATGTTAACAAAATCTCTCTCTCTCTCTCTCTCTCTCTCTATATATATATATATATATATATGATGATGATGAAATAATAAAATAAATAATGATATTATCGATACTATTAATAAAGCACCCATCCCATTTTGGTATGTTTTCATATGATTTACCTAAAATGCCCTCACTTTCCTTTTCTAATCCTCATAACTACAATATATAAAGTAACTACTATTCACAACTTGCACATGCTATACTCAAAATTAATTATCATTTTATCATGACCTTTTTTTGTCGTAATTTATATGAATATAAAATGTTTATGAAAATTAATATTATACTAAAATAGCTATTCATTTTATTCACTATATATATTGTAAAAATTTTAGCACATGCATCGAATGTACTAAAATTATTAATTATCTATAATTAACACTATCTCCTTGAATATCGTGGAATGAGTTATATATGAAAACGACAAGATGTAAGTCATAACTAGTAAAAAACAATTAAAAAATAACAATAATATATATAAGAATGGTTTAATTAATTAGTAAATTTCATTCTTCTGATTCCAATAGAAAGCCTCCAAGCATCAAGAACAGAATCAGGCAACATTGAGGCAAAGAACCACTGGATTGAGTGAGGCCAGTAAGGGGTGCATCTGGCTTCATGGCCTATGAACCCAACTGCTGCTTCAACATATTTCTCCGCGGATGGTATAAAAAACGATGATTTCTCAACAAATGCTACTTGTGATGCCATTTTTGTTGAAACATATAATGGTACCTGATCATCAATTTCATAATATTAATTTCTATTCAATTAAATATATTTTTAATATTGTACCAAAATTTAAAGAATTTGAACCGTCGAATAAATATGAAATAAAGAATCTAAACTGTTGATTTAACTGTCAAATGTAATTAATACCTGACACTGAACATCTATTCCATAGTGCTTGTACTCCACATATAGGCTTCTGGATAACTGATCAACATACCTGCACGCATCACTTCATTTTGTTAGATATATAATAATGTTGCAATGCTTCAATTTTGTGCATCACATACGTAAGGCACCATTATCCTCCCTTTTTTGTTTTTTTGAAAAAAAAAAATGAAAAAAGAAAAGATTATTGTAGAACCATACTTCTAGCATGCAACACGATCAATGTCGTCGTATAACGTGTGGGCAGGAAATTCTAGCTCGAATTGATTCTTCTTAACCTAAATTAATAATTAATATGATAAGTGAATTATACTTTTTATGTTAATAGGATATGATTCAAAAGAATCACCAATTACATAAATGATATTATATATATATATAGTCCTGCCGAGTGGTCCGTGGCTCAGCTGCATTAGTCTCTCACATAATGTGGAAGGTCAGGGGTTCGAACCCTAACGAACTCCTGATGTGCGTGTGTATAAATAAATAAATAAAATATATATATATATATATAGCCCTAAATTCATTAGAGCGGCCAGCTAGCAGGACATAAAAGCTTATTGATCCACCTTATTAAACTAGGTATACATTTATTCATAGTGAATGTTGGCAGCATTTCAGTTCATTTAGTAATGCTGCTCATTATTTTTGTGCAAAATTACAGATTGGCCGGCCTCATGTGGTTCTTGTGGACCAAGACATGGATCAAGGTGGTTGAGGGCGGTACACGGTAGGATAGCATTTTTGGATCTTGATTTATTTCGATTGTTACTAATTATTTTTTTATTTTATACACACACTCTAAAAAACAGTTAGTGTATAAATTACTCATGATTAATGTATTCAGTGAGTAGAATAAAAGATGAAATATAAATTAAGCTAAATATAATAATTGATGAAGAGATGGTGGAATCGAATAGTTTAGGTCTTGTATTTTATCTCTTATTTCATTTAATGAATATAAAATATGTGTTAAATATTTTTTTTATAAAAATAATTAATTGAAAATAAGGTACAACTTAGTATATATATAACAAGCTGAATTAAAAAACAAAATAAAAAATGAAATAGAAGATGAAAATAGGAAGGGTTTGGAATTTCTTACGCTTTGGTGGCGGCATAGACGGCATAAAGAGGATGAGAAGGGACGACAACGGAAGCACCCGAACCAATGTTAACAATGGCACCTCTTCTCCTCGCAACCATTCCTGGTACAACAGCTTTTGTAACAAAGCTGGTACCCTCCACATTAACCCTCACCAGAGTCATCCATATTTTCTCATCCACCTCATGAAAATACATCGCTCCTGGATATGTAACTCCAACGTTGTTTATCAAAACCCCAATATCAAGACCCTTTATCACCTCCTTCATCCGACAAACCCCAGACCCAACATCTCCCGAGAAATCCAGCTTGAAAATCTTGATCTTAATCATGGGATATTTATCCTGAACTTCAGCGAAAACCCTTTTTAGCTTGGTTGAATCCCGGCTGACTAGTACTAAATTCAGACCCGTTGATGCTAGTTTGAAAGCGAAGGCTTTGCCTATCCCGTCGGTTGAACCGGTGATGAGTGCCCAAGAGCCGTAGCTTCTCAGATCTTTTGCCGGTCTGAAAAGTATGCTGTAAATCCATTTCAGAAGGAAAGTAGAGTTCTTCAAGAGGGAGAGGAAACCGAGAGAGGAAATAAGGATTATCCAGAAAGGTTGGGTTTTTAGGTGATCCAGGCAGGTTGAAAGCATTTTCTGAGCCGCCTGGAGATAGGGATTAATCCAGAATGTAATGTTGGGGGCTCAATTTTCTTTAATATACAAGAGATTTTAATGCATATGAAACCTGTTTTGTACCTAGAAAGAAAAAGAAGAAGTGTTAGAAAGTTAGCTTGTGTAATGAACAAATGTGGGATTTGTCCCACAGAGCAAGTGAGAAAGACCATTGCATATATAGAAAATACTCGAAATATTTGAATAAAAAGGTGAAGAGAAAATGTAGAGGCTAATTAATTATAAATAGCACTTAGCACTTGGCTCTTTTTCGCTTGCTTGTTTAAATCAATTATGGATATTAACTCATTTTTATTTTATTTAAGTAATTTTTTTTAATTATTGAATAAGGATTATAAAGAGTTGCACCTTTCTTGAAAATATCTAATTTTTTACGAAGAATTCTATCAATTAACTTAATTAAGTTAGATAAATATATATTTTCTCAATCTTTGTTCTCCATAATTCCACAAAAATAGAGTATAAAGAAGTTTTAAAGAAATTTTTTAAGATTGCCGAATGCAGAGTTGAGTGATTTTGTTGGATCTTGAAAGTGAATAATCTTTAAAAAGTCATCCATAAATTCTTCAAAATAGGGACAAAAATTACTTTTAAAGTATTATTATGGTTACACCTTAAAATCACAATGAAGTCGGTATTTCCATCAAAGTTGTACCAACAAAAAGTGCAACAAAGTTTTCCTTAGTGGAGCCGCAAACATCCACGTTGTCTTGATGAAATCATTCCAACTGTAAACCTACTTCGAGAGGTATTCAATGAAGCTGACAGGGAATATGCGGTCCCCACTCCTCATCAAAGTTGTAGTTTGTCCTTTTTCCTTCCCTTGTTGAAAAAGAGAACATAGGTCCCTTGGGTTTTATCTCCAAAATTCATTTTCATTTTCATGAATTTTTAAAAGTTAAAAAAATAATTGTGATTTGAAAATGAAAATGAGATTGTATTTGAATATTTTGTTGAAAAGTAATAATTAGTGATGAGGGTAAAAGCTGTATATAGCTAGATTGGGACGAAATCTGGTGGATCGACCTACTTGGCCGAGTAAATGAGCTCCACAGATACCTAGGCTGAGTCCTGCAACCACGAGCAAACGTCAGGCTAGCCGAGATGTCATCGGCGTAGGCTCTCCGACGCTCAAGTTAGTATGAGGTTGAGTATATAATGAGCAGCAGAGTGAGGGCTTTATATTATAGAATGACATACCTTTAAAATGCTGGAATTGGGGTATTTATAGCCCCAAGTAGGAGATCAAAATGTCCATGGTACCCTTGCTCTTGCAGGGAGGACCTTTGTCATTGCATGAGGGTTTTTAGGTTTTTTCCTTATCTGAAATCCTCTTTCCAGGTGGCGCCCCCACATCCTTTTGGGATATGGTGGAGATCTCACATTTAATGCAGAGGCAAGCCACCTATCAGTGTATTTAATGTGGCAGAGTAGTGGTTGAGTGCATTAAATGCGACAGCGACTTGTGGTGAGAGAAACCTTCCTATCTCGTAGGTCGACCTCTTCTCGTCGAGATATCTCCCCGACCGAATCTATCTAACCACTTTGGTCAAGTGCATGACCTCTTCTGGTCGAGATATTCTGGTCGAACTCTTCTGGTCGAGATGTCCGCGGCCGTGGGTCTATCCGTCCACTCTGGTAAAGTGCATGACCTCTCTGGTCAACCTATTCTGGTCACTCTGGTCATGACCTCTCTGGTCAACCTATTCCGGTCACTCTGGTCAAGTGCATGACCTCTCTGGTCGACCTATTCCGGTCACTCTGGTCAAGTGCATGACCTCTCTGGTCGACCTATTTTGGTCACTCTGGTCAAGTGTATAACCTCTCTGGTCGACCTATTCTTGGGCTTGGGATGGTTGTATTGGGCCTGTTGGGCTCGTCTTACTTCCCCACATCAGGAGTCCCCCCACTCTCGAGTCCTAATCGAGCTCGTGATGAGAAGGAGTAGGGAGTAGCTAATTTTCTTCATTTTGTCGACCTTAAATTTTGATCATTCTTCAATGACTGATTGAAAACCCACTTCACCATACGACTAACAGGTCGACTTGATCATTCTTTAATAACGGGATCGACTCGATCATTTTTTAGCAGCGAGGTCGATTGCGTGGTCGACTTGATCCTTCTTCAATAATTAATTCAAAACCAATTTGATCATGCGACTACGAGGTCGATTTGACCATGCCATAGCAGCGGGGTCGACTGATGGTTGACTGCCAATTTGATCATGCGACTACGGGGTCGATTTGATCTTTTTTTTAGGAATCGGGTCGACTGCCATTTTTGATCATGCAACTACGGGGTCGACTTGCTAGTTTTGATCATGCGACTACGGGGTCGACTTGATCTTTTTTTTTAGGAATTGGGTCAACTGCCATTTTTGATCATGCGACTACGGGATCGACTTGATCTTTCTTTAAAAGGCTGGAATGGGGATCGACTGAAGGTCGATTCATTTTTGATCATGCGACTATAGGCTAGCCTCGTGTTTACCCTTTCTCAAGTTACAGACTCTGTTTCCCACAGACGGCGCCAAATGATGAGGGTAAAAGCTGTATATAGCTAGATTGGGACGGAATCTGGTGGATCGACCTACCTGGCCGAGTAAATGAGCTCCACAGATACCTGGGTTGAGTCCTGCAACCACGAGCAAACGTCAGGCTAGCCGAGATGCCCTCGGCATAGGCTCTCCGATGCTCAAGTTAGTATGAGGTCGAGTATATAATGAGCAGCAGAGTGAGGACTTTGTAGTATAGAATGACATACCTTTAAAAGGTTGGAATGGGGGTATTTATAGCCCCAAATAGGAGATCAAAATGTCCATGGTACCCTTGCTCTTGCAAGGAGGACCTTTGTCATTGCATGAGGGTTTTTAGGTCTTTTTCTTATCTAAAATCCTCTTTCCAGGTGGCGCCCCCACATCCTTTCGGGATATGGTGGAGATCTCACATTTAATGCAGAGGTAAGCCGCCTGTCAGTGTATTTAATGTGGCAGAGTAGTTGGCGCCCCCACATCCTTTTGGGATATGGTGGAGATCTCACATTTAATGCAGAGGCAAGCCGCCTGTCAGTGTATTTAATGTGGCAGAGTAGTGGTTGAGTGCATTAAATGCGACAGCGACTGGTGGTGAGAGAAACCTTCCTGTCTCGTAGGTCGACCTCTTATGGTCGAGATATCTCCCCGACCGAATCTATCTGACCACTCTGGTCGAGTGCATGACCTCTTCTGGTCGAGATGTCCGCGGCCGTGGGTCTATCCGCCCACTCTGGTCAAGTGTATGACCTCTTTGGTCGACCTATTCCAGTCACTCTGGTCAAGTGCATGACCTCTCTGGTCGACCTATTCTGGTGACTCTGGTCAAGTGCATGACCTCTCTGGTTGACCTATTCTTGGGCTTGGGATGGTTGTATTGGGCATGTTGGGCTCGTCTTACTTCCCCATATCAATTAGAAAGTTAGTTGGTTAATATTTTTTTATGTTTGAAAAGATTTATTTTTAAAAAATATATGTATATTTTATTAATTTTAAAATGATAATGAGTACTTTATATCAAATTAAATTTTAATTTGATTGATGTGATAGTAGAATGATATGGTAGATTTAGAAAGAATTGAAAATAAGAATAAGGAATATTTTAAATCAAAATAAATAGAAACTTATAATTTTTAATTTTCAAATAGTAAAGGAAACGAAAATGGAGGTTGAACATAATATAATTAACTAAGTTGCAACCCTACGTGTAATTTGTATATCCTCAAAAAATAAAGCTCTTCATAATACCGAAATACAAATACGTGTGTGTGTGTGTGTGTGGTGAATTTGGCTAAGAGTGGGTTGAATTAGAGACTCTTTATAAATTTTCAAAGGTAGTAGAATTTGTTATAATAGATTTTTTTTAATGAATTATGGTAAGTTACCAATTATTTTTTCGGAATTCGAACTTACGACTAATTTATAGCAAAAATGAGAAATTACCAACGAGCTACCTATCCATCTCTAATACACTTAAAATAGACTTATTTATGTAGAATGGATTGATATAAATTTTACGATTAAAAATTAGGTATTTGCTAAAAATAATACTATAAAATTAATTTCATAGCTATAATTTCTTGGTAGCAAATGCATTTTGTTAAAATAACTAGCAACAAATTAAAATTATTAGCTTCTGCTTGTAGTCATGTTCATTGTAAGTGCAATATGTTAGCTATACATTATCAGTAAAAAATTAATATATAAAAAAATATTTATCAGTTGTAGATTTTCCGCAGAGGGTTAGTATGAGAATATTTACTTGAAATCGATTTAGTCAATATCATAGTTAAGCCACATATATTTAACATCAACTATGAATTAATGTAACTAATACTAATTTTTATTATAAACGTACTAGTGATTAATTCTTCCAATGGAACTAATAATTCCACCTTAGCTTTCATTTTTTCACGTTCAAATATAATATACCACTACAAAAAATTAGAGCATCAGCTATGAAATTAACCTAACCGACTTCGAAGTAGATGCTCTTGTAATTAAATTGCGCTGCAACCGATACATAGCTAATGATTATTTTGGAAAAAATGCGGATTACCCCCTGTGAAATTTGAAATTGCCACAAAACTTCCTGTGAAAAAATAGAAGTCTAATCAGTACCCCGTACTTCTTTAAAATTGCCACAGAATTTCCTGATGGGAAACACCTGTGCAGAATGCAAGTAGGGGATACAATTTTATGTATGAATTGTCCAGAATGCCCTTTAGGGTTTAGTAGGCCTTTTTTTAAACAAAATTTTCAAAACTCTTTTTTTAAGTTTTTCTTTTCTTTTTTAGTAATATGCATTTTCCCCAAACCTAAAAAGTTATACGTATATAACAAAAAAAGTGTCAACCAACTTTGTTATGGGTTGAGTCAAACCTCTATATTAATAAAAAGGGCCATGGAATCCCCCATAAAAAAAATAAAAAAAAAATTGTCCATGCAAACTTGATAACTTCTAAAAAAGGCCATGTTACCACCGTGTGAAAAAGAGTTTATATATTCAAACCCCATGTAACCACATTATTATTTTCAACTTTTGCTAATGAATTTAATCCTCTACAATTGTAGGGTAGATTTTATATAATATATTATACAATAATTAATATACATCACCCACTAGAAATAAGAAAAGAGGAAAGGAGAAATTGGAAGGATAACTTGGACCATTTTTGTATAATATATAACCCTTGCTTCATTTGGTATTATGGAGTTTATATGTACAATAATTACAAAAGCATCAATGAACACTCCTTATACTCATCAACCAATTTCCAACAACTAACAAAAATGCAAAAGCAAAAGCCTATCTTACAGTGTACACCACATCAACAATCAAAGTCAAGCAAAAACCAACCAAATACATATGCTTATCCATCACCTGTGCCAATTAATAGTAAGAGAAAGAAAGATTGAGCCAAAAAAAAAAAAAGACTACCCACATATAAAGCCACCAAATCAAAAGATAAAAAACTTCTTCAGATTCAATATTCAATCTTTAAGGTCTCCACATTTTTTCCCTTGATCTGATGCCTGCCAATACATATGCAATTTGTGGCCTTCTCAATTTCTTCTTCTTAGTTGACTTCCCATCAGTTTGGACAACTATATTTTCTATGTTTTAGTAATCAAACAATAAGCATAAGAATAGTTGTGCAGAAAAAAGGGCTAGATTACCCCATGTCAACTCTGTCAGTAGTTCACTTATACCTCATATAATAAAAAAAAGGGCTTTATTACCCTTAAGTTAACTCTTAAGGAATCTTAAGCAACAAAGAAAATTTTCAAAAAAATAAAAAAGAAGTCATTCTTCAATTTTAAGTTCAGTTTTTCTCCCTATTCAGACAAGATGAATATAAATAGGGACCATATTAAGTAATAAAAAATGTCCACCGTAATAAAAAAAACAAAACAATGAATGTGTTTATTGTGTTTAGTCTTTCAATAATGGAGAGTTCCCAAAAAATGAAAAGAGCCCAACCCACGAACACCGAACATGTGTCCCACATATAATATCACGGGAAACATACATTTCGCATACAAATGATGCATTATTTCACTAATGCACATTCCAGATTGAAAATTAGAACAAAAACGAAAGCTAACACACGTGGAATGGATGGTCACCAGGAAGATTCTTGTTGGGTCACAAATGTCTTCGATCAAGGATGATTTCTTGATAATAAAATATAGACAAACAACTTGGTTTGCATTGGGAGAAAGTGTGTGTGTGTGTGTGTTTGTTTCTTTTTTTTTTTTTTTTTTCTTTTGAGAGTTGAAAGAAAAGGTTTTTGGGATTTATTGGTTGTGAGTGTTTTTTTTTTTTTGCCCATCCAAATGTATGACAAAACAATGGAGGAAAATTGTAATAGTGCCTAAAATCTTCCTTAGCACTCAAAAGGGTGTTTTTGTATTTTTTTTTTCTTTTTCTGACCAAAAAGCTCGTACGGGACAAGTGAGGCAATTTTGAAGAAATAAAAGGTATTGATTAGACTCCTATTTTTTCACAGAGGGTTTTATGGCAATTTCAAATTTCACATAGAGGTAATTCACATTTAGCCCTGATTATTTGTAACGCCCCTAACCCGAGGTGGGTGCCTCCAGTCAGGGGGCTGTCACTCTAATTGATACCGCCTAATATATATATATATATATATATATATAAAGAGCTGCAAACATATTGAAAGAAAAATTCTTCATATATCTTAACTTGTAGTAGTTCACACCTATACAACATTATAACAACCAAAATGGTGCTCTCAAGGCACACTACATCACAAGAAGGTCTCAGCAGTCCAACACTGTCTGATTACATAGATCAAAATTATACACAATATGTATGGTTATGCCCGTCCCTATAAGCCCTCACGTCTTCATCTGGGAAAAGAACAAAATAAACAATACAAGCCATAAGCCCGAATGACTTAGAGAGTTAATAATGAAGTGTTGAACATAGTACATAGAGGCACAACAAGTGAGTAAAGATGTAATAAATGAAGACTTCCTAGTGTTCACAAGGATGCAAAGTACATATTGAGCATAAGTAACTAATGATACAAAAAGACGCTAAGAAAAGAAGAAAAAGTTATCAGTCAATGAACATTTTCAGTAATAAGTTGTTGGCAGTTCTCCTACCTTATAACTACACTTTCAAAAACATGAAAATCCTTATTCCTTTTGTCCCGAGTGATTGGCTCGAATAATGTACTACAACCAGTCGACATAGCTAGCTATATGTCTCATCCCCCCTATAGCCAGCTACCTCCAACTGACTACAGAGCCAGATGTATTCAGTAGGGTATCGACTGAAGGTTGGTCGCCGTCGGTCCGTTCCGCCCAGTCCACCCACCGCCAATCCCAAGGCCCACCCCCAAAGGTATCAATTATATCAGTTATATTCATCCATATCATGTATGGTGTCCAACAGCATTGTAAATAATACATCAAGTCGCTATGCAAAGGAACACATAAACAATTTCAACAATAGACTGGTTTTCTAAATGGCATGGCAATATTTTGAAATCATTTTCAGCTTCCTCAACACAATTGTCAATTTCAATTGAAGTGCTATAAATTAATATCAACAAAAGTGCTCAGTGAGAAGGGGTGATGCGGAGTACTACTTTCATAAACAGTTTGATTTCTCAAAACTCGTGTACACACTCAAAACTCAAGTGGGTACAATTCAGGAATCATGAGAGAGAAATGACGTAAAATATCCAGAGTATCACCAGAATCAAGAAATGGTATATCATAAGTGAACAATTGCTTATAAGCAGACCAAGAGTAAATGATGGGGATATATCTATCAACATACATGTAGGAGATAAAATTCACACTAGGTTTGATCACAAATGACCTAAGAATCAATGACACGGAACAATTTCAGCATATTGTTAGATGTTGCCCAAGGATCAGTGAGCATCATAGAGCTAACAACAACAATTGGGTCTTAGCGCAATCAGAATCAGACAATTAGGATGTAGAACAATTACATGTGTTCTTTCCCCAGCAATAAAAGCTAATATAAACTCACCTGATAGTCCTCGTCAGATAACACCCTTCTGGTCACCAGTGATACCCGTGCTCTTCTCGCCTAATTTCAGTAGACGCAATATTAGAAGCTGATCTTTAATAATATTACATCGCTCTTATTAAATTATGATATGTTTTTATTAAGTCATAATATGTTTTCGTTCCTAAGGAGGTCTCTATATCTTCTATTAATGAACAGTTGACTCATCAGGAACGAGGTTGCCTTTACGTGGCTACAAATGGCACTCTCTTATCCCTGGCATCAATATATTTAATTTACTTGACTTACACAATTTAATTCCTGAAGTTGGCACTTTAACTTTAATTTTTTTAATAGCAGTCATTTAATCTAATTTAGTTGCTTAGATTCATCCCAACCAAATCCATACTTAAGTCCACAATCAAACATCTAGAAATCAAAATCACATCCATATATCAGTCAACTCAAGGTCCAAATCCATGCTCAAATTAATTTAAGTTTAAATTTAAATCAATTTAACGTAAATTAATTTGATAAAAATCAAAATTTACCCAATTACACTAGATAGAGTCCAATTCAATGTTCAATTCTCGCCCAGATGCGTTCAAAATGAAGAGCCAAATTTTCTGTAAGTGGGCTGCTGGAGCGCCGCCGTTGACTGTTGCCGGAGCTCAACCACCACCACCCAGAGATGCGCCTTACTGCGCCTAACAAACCCCCAACTTAATTTCTTTCAATTCAACCTCCTCACCGGTTAATTTCGCTGAAGACAGTGGCTGGGCCACCACCCGCCACTGCGACTTCTCCTCCAAAATTTCTCCTTCTTCGACTACAAAACTCCAAACCAAAACCACTAGTGTGTTCCTCGCAATGAACCCAACACAACCTGCTCGTTATTTTCAAGCTTCAACCCGTAAACATCCACACCTCGTCACCCCCGTGCACCATCCTCCACCGGCCACCGGGTTATCCATTTTCCTTGATTATTTTCATTAAAACTTGGTATGGTTGTGTTCGTGGTGGTGAGGTAAGGAACAAAGTTATCGGACTAGAATTTGATTTCGGGGTGAAATGGAGCTAAACCAAATGTTGCAAGCTCTGGGTCTGTTTTTTAGAATTTGGAAAAGTTTGGTCCTCAATATATATATATATATATATAAACTAACTTTCTTCTAATTACACCACCACCCCACAGGTTTCCACCGCTTTCACTTCGCCCTTCCAACTTTTAGCCGCCTTACACGAAGGCCCCAATTTTTCGTTTCAGCCCCCATACTTTGATTTCTTGCATTTTGACCCCCTAAACTTTTAAATTTATGTCAGTTAGGTCTAATTATATTAATTTCTAGCCCTCCCAGTTTTCTTAACTCTACTAAGGCCCATTTTAATTTAAAATTTATTTAATTAAGGCCTAATTCAAAGTATTTTATTATTAATCCTTCCTAGATATTTTAATTAATTAATCTTTTAATCTATTCTACAATTTAAATTTTAAATTCTTCAGGCTTTCATTTATTTCTATAGATTGGGGTGTTACATTATTTTTGTTCTTATATATAGTAATTTTCGTGTAAATTGTATTTTTGGTCTCGTAAGTTAGACCCATTTGGATTTTGATCCCATTCTTTATTACTTTCGCACATTGCATCCAATAAGTACCTTTTTTTTTTTTTTTCAATTTGAGGACCAAAGAGGGTTTCCAATAGTTAACAGAGCCAATCACATGCCACTCACGTGGCTGTTAAATTGGTGTTTTTTTTGTTCCATAAGTTAGGTCTTTTTATATTTTAGTCCCAACAAAATTAAAGATCATCAACTATGAAAACAAAAATAGCAACATAGTTTGCCTTTTATAAAGTTTTAACTTTTTCTTCATTACATTTAACATTCTAAGCAACCCAAGTATCACTTGTCTTCCTCTTTCACACATGTGAGAGTCTTCCCAAGCAAAGAAACCACACTTATTATTAATGGAAGCACAACCATGAAACTTTCTATCTAAATTTTCATCTGTCCATGAGGTTTTCAATGGAGGTGGTGTGTCTCAAAAACAAATGACACTTTCACTTCCATCCATTTTTCTTTCCTCCTTTGCAAAAATCTATTGGAGCTCTCGTCGGGACCAAAAATCCAAACGGGCCTAACTTATGGAATAAAAATTGCTCAACTTAACAGCCATGTGAGTGGCACGTGAGCCACTCTGTTAATTTCTGGACGAAAGCCCTTTTAAGTCCTTAAATTGAAAAAAATTACACTTATTAAATGCAATGTACGAAACTAATAAAGAATGATACTGTCACGCCCCAACTTTACAAAATAAAATAATATTTTTATACGTAAATCAAATCAATAAAAGACTAAAAGTAGAAAGTTGCTCCTTATCTCTTGACCTTGCTAATTCTCCTCCATATCTGAAAATGTCAACAAAAAAAGTGAGCTCGAAAGCCCAGCAAGCATTTTACATATATTTAAGATGCAAAATATACAAAATAACTTATAATTAACATGACCATGAGACTATAACACCCAAAAATTGGTGGACAAACCACCGCCATATCAAAATTCACAAAGTATTCGAAATTAGTTTCGAGCCGGCGTATGCAACGATTCGTATCGCATAGATTTCATATCATATAGCAAAGTGTTATAGTCAACATGGCTATGCAAAACATATTATCATATTAAGGATTGTGAACATTTCAAACCTTAAACATATGTAAAACACTCACTTTGTAAATTCTTATAAAACTAAGTAAAAACACTCTTCAAGAATAATTCCTCTCCTAATTCTTTCTCCAATACTTTCTCTTCCTCTTCTAACATTTTCTACTCATAAGATATGTATGTTTCCACATATTCCCAACATATATAGGCAATTTTGTAACTTATAAATTAATTCCCACTATCTCTCAATAATACACCACTCTTCTCATTCTTAAATAAGATGCACCTCTATATATACTTGCATAAATAAGCTATTACTCTATCTTCCTCCATTATTTCATGATTAATACCCACTATCTTCCTCATTCTTAAGTGATAGCACTTCATATTCCACTTGTAACTTATAACTATAATTTTAAGAATAAAAGTTCACTAATTATCATCACTTAATTAAGTTTAGAAAATTAATTTATTATTATTATAATTTGTATTATTCTTTGGGGCATTACAAGTACCAAAATTCAAACAGGCCTAACTTATGGGACCAAAAGTACAATTTATCCTAGTAATTTTCATGAGGAGCATGCATTGCTAATTTGTTGCGCTTCCAACAATGAGGCTACGGATTGATAGCTAATAATTTTGTTACTTGTTATTTTAAAAAATTATATTTGTAACTATAGCTATGACATTAAATTCATGGCAATTTTTCCGTAGCTCATATCTACTTTTTTAGTAGTATATATGTATTCGAAGAACCATTTATCTTATAATTAGTTATATTTTTTATATTTATCTATTTAGTGGTGCAATTTCTGTGTAAATTAAAAAAGGAAAAAAAAAATCCTCATTGTTTATGTTATGTGGAAGTGGAACATTTCAAAATTAAATTAGCAACTGTCTCTAACAGTGTTTCATATTACGAATTATAGCCACAGTTGCCTATGTATACTAAATGAGGTAGTTGTACAATTATGAGGACATGTAAATAATTGTCTCGCCTCATTTAGTAATTAGTACTATTAACATCCACATTAGGGAACTGTGTGGGACAAAGCCAAGGAAAGGGTAATAAGTGAAGCTTTCAATTGGGATCAAAAGACAAGTGAATAGCATTTAGTGTTCACATGGATTGCTTTAATACATTTAATTTATTTACTAATTCCTGATCAACCAAAAATCCAGAGACGTCCTCTAAAATCTTCTTAACATGAATAAGCCTTTAATTGTTGGTTTTGCGAGATCATTAATTATTACATACGTGCATATCAAAAGTTCATTAAATTAGTTCGTACTTGATTTGTCAGCTGGTGTTTGACAACTTGTTTAGAATATCTTATAAATTTCTATACTTTATAAAATATTTTTAGAGCTAATAAAACACTATATTTTATTTTAAAGATAAACCATAAAAGTATTGGATGAAATTATAAGATCTTGAAATTCATAATATATAAATAAATTATAGTTTTATAATTAACATAATTAAAATTGAAAGAATTTATTAAAATTTTGAAAATAAATTAGGATATGTTTGCTTTTTTATAAAAGAACTTATAAAATCTTAACATCTTATTTTGAAAACTTACAATTTTTTTTTAAAAAAAATTACTAAACACTTTATAACATCTTATATTTTTCAAATATATGTAAAATATTTCAAGTATAAGCTGGATTCAAACACCCTCTCACTCTAAGAAGAATGTCTGATCCATTAATTATATAAAATCAAATACATATTAATTACACAAATATCTGAACAAGTATGAATTACAGAATTATTTATTTTACATGTGATAATTGATAAATAATGGAGTCATTAGTGGTTTATATTTGTATATTTATATATTGATTGTTCTACTGTATTGCTATGGAGGAAATATTCTAATGTCTTTAATTTGAATGATGCTCCTATATTTGTATGAAACAAAATTTTCTGATAAACCTCTATAAATATTACTAATTTAATGATAACAAAATTGTAAATAGGACGAAAGGTCTCCAACAACTTTCCCGAAAGAAAGTTAGAAATTACGAACTAAAAATGTTTTCTTTTTTCTTTTTTATTTTTTGGTCAAAGGTAACGTAGCTAGACGTCCTGGTTGGTTGCCTTCACAAAGTACACGAGAGATTTTGGTGGTTATTTAAAATAGTTACACTATGTTTGGTTCATGGATTTTGGTGAGGAAAAGAAAAGGAAATGCTAAAGAAAATATTTTTGATTGTTTCGTTGTTAAGGAAAATGCTAAATAAAGGAAAATTTGAGGGAAAATATAGTGTGTTTGAGGAAAATGAATTTTCCTCACAAAATGGTGAGGAAAATGAATTTCCTCACATGTAAGTACTCCATCTCATTCTCCTACACTTTCATCACACCTCTTTTCCTCACTCTTTTCTTCATTATTTTCATTAACAACCAAACAAATTTGAGATTTTATATTTCTTTTGTTTTCTTTTCCTTTTCCCTAATATTATTTTTTCCTTGTCAAAATCTTTGAACCAAACATAGTGTTAGTAACTAAATGTAAAATTCACTGTAAATCAGTGACAATATAAACATTGTCACTGACTAGATATATTAACACTATTTTGGTTTAAGGATTTTGATAAGGAAATAAAATATTAGAGAAAAGGAAAAGAAAACAAAGAAATATAAAATCTCAAATTTCTTTGGTTGTTAAAGAAAATAATGAAGAGAAGCATGGGGAAAAGAAGGGAGATGTATGTGTTGAAAAATAAAAGAGAGTTCAAATAAGCTTTTCTCTCATTTTCCTTACACTATGTTTGGTTTAAGGATTTTGACAAGGAAAAGAAAATATTAGGGAAAAGGAAAAGAAAACAAAGAAATATAAAATCTCAAATTTGTTTGGTTGTTAATGAAAACAATGAAGAAAGGAATGAGGAAAAGAAGACTGATGAAAGTGTATGAAAATGAAAGAGAGTACTTCAATGTGAGGAAATTCATTTTCCTCAAATACAATATATTTTCCCTCAAGTTTTCCTTTCTTTTGTATTTTCCTTATCAACCAAACAATAAAAAATATTTTCCTTAGCATTTTCTTTTCTTTTCCTTACCAAAATCCATGAACCAATCATAGTGTTAGATACACTATATTTTCCCCCAAATTTTCCTTTCTTTAGCATTTTCCTTACCAACCAAACAATCAAAAATATTTTCCTTCATATTTTCTTTTCTTTTCCGCATCAAAACCCATGAACCAAACATAGTGTAAGTGAAAAAAATTGTTTTACCACTATAATAATATTCACATATTTAATAATAACAAAAATTGTGCTTAAATTATTGTTATTAGCAATCAATATCACATTTATAATGACAGCTAAAATATAACAATAATTTTTTATCATAGACAATAAAATTATCTAATTATTACTTTTAAGTGTATCATTAATTGCCAATAATTATAACTTAAAACGTTGTTTTTATCACTACTAAACTATATTTAACATAAGAGTTGACTTGGGGGTAATAAGGCCATTTTTTTTTATTATATGAGGTATAATTGTACTACTGACAGAGTTGACATAGGGTATTCTAACCTTTTTTTTTTTTTTTTGGCACAACCATTTTTGTGCTTACTGTTTGATTAATGAAGTATATGTTTGGTTTAGGGACACATAAAATGTAGCTGCCCAAACTGATGGGTAGTCAACTGATAAAGACCTTTTTTTTATTTTATATGAGGTATAATTGTACTGCTAATAGAGTTGACATGGGAATAATATGGCCTTTTTTCTGCACAGCCATTTTTGTGCTTACTATTTGATTAGTGAAGTATATTTCTAGTTTATGGACAAAGAAAATGTAGTTGCCAAAATTGATGGGCAATCAACTAAGAAGAAAAGATTGAGAAGGCCACAAATTGCAATATGTATTGGCAGGCATCAAGTCAAGGAAAAGAATGTGGAGACCTTGAAGATTGAAAATTGAATTTGAAGAAGTTGTTTGTTTTTTGATTTGATGGCTTAATATGTATGTAGTTTTTTCTTCTTTTTTTTTTTAATTTGGCACAGTCAATAGATAGGCATATGCATTTAGTTGGTTTTTGCTTGACTTTGATTGTTGATAGCAGTGTATACTGTGAGATAGGCTTTTGCTTTTACTTTTTTGTTGGTTGTTGGAAATTGGTTGATGGTATAGGGAGCATTTATTGTTGCCTTTGTAATTTTTGCATGTATAAACACCATAATACCAAATGAAGAAAGAGTTATATATTATACAAAATGGTCCAAGTTATTCTTCAAATATCTCCTTTCCTCTTTTCTTATTTTCAATAGGTGATGTATATTAATTATTGTATAATATATTATATAAAATCAATCCTACAGTTGTAGAGGATTAAATTCATTAGTAAAAGTTGATAACAATAAGGTAGTTACATGAGGTCTGGATATATAAACTCTTTTTACATAGGTGGTAGTAACATGGCCCATTTTTGAAATTATCTAGTTTGCATGGACAATTTCTTTTTTCACGGGGGTTTCCATGGCCTTTTTTATTAATATATGGGTTTGACTCCACCCATAACAAAATCAGTTGACACTTTTTAGTTATTTACGGATAATTTTTTGAATTTGAGGAAAATGTAGATTACTAAAAAAGAAAAAGAAAACTTAAAAAAAGAATTTTGAAAATTATGTTTAAAAAAAAGGCCTACTAAACTCCTAAAGGGCATTTTGGATAATTCATATGCAGAATTGCATCTCCTACTTACATTCCGCATGCGTGTTCTCCATCATGAGGTACTGGTCAAACTCCTATTTTTTTATAAAGCTGATTTTGTCACAATTTTGAATGTCACATGGATAATCCGCATTTTCCCCATCAAATATATATACCATTATATATGTGCCTCTGGAATCTCTATGTGTGGCTACATGGACATATACAGAGATGTTCGTAGTAATTAGTAAAGGCTCGATCAGACTGTTCTTATTCCTCCTTTTTATCGATAATCTTAAATTTCATTTATAAAATAAGTGAAATTTAAAAAATTTACGTCATAATTTTTAAATTTATCCTTCTAAAATCAGAATATCCATCTCATCTCCAACATCTTGAATTCTGAATCAACCTCTACATTCATATATATATATATATATATATATGAGGAAGTTGATGGAAGAAAAGGTGTAAATTAAGGGCTCGTTTACTTTGAATGATGTGATTAGAAGTGATATATAAGCAAATAGATACATTTTATGCCCATTAAGATAAAATATTTTAATTCTATGTTTGGTTGGTAAGATTAATATATAAATAAATTAAAATTTACTATTATATCCTTTATACTTTTTAATAAGTTTTTCACAATTTCCTCATTCTTCCCTATTCTTAGGAACATGGTTTAATTGAAAATAAGATAAAAATAGGTCCTATTTGATATTTATAATTCTTATCATACCAAATCAAGCATTCCCCCATCCATTTTCCAAAAGCAACAATAAATAATATTGGGCTTAGAATTTATCATGAGTTTTTATCAATTGAAACAAACATTAAAAGAGGCATGACCTATCTATCGCACCCAATCAAGCCAAACAAACAAAACATAATTAACCAGGGTGAGACTCATATAAATAATTAAAAAAAGAAAACGAAAATTTAAAAGAAAGAGAGATAAAAAAAGATTACGTAAATGCTGAATTATTTTTTCAAGAACAAAGGATTCTACGGATGGGGCCTTTCCAAAGAAAGCCATGATTATATATTGAGAGTCATTTCAAAATGCAAAACCAAAACCCAAAAAGAAAACAAGTAGAATTTTAATAAGATAAAAGATTATTTAGAAGAAGGCCTCTACCAAGACATACAATATGCCGTACCATGTCCAAACGTTTCACATGGACATGACTCTTGTGCAGTTTTGTGGCAATTGGACGTTTTCTGTCATCTGTCTGTGATCAGATATTAAGTAGGAAAAGATATCTCTAACAATGTTTGTACAAATTTGATTGTAATTGGCATTTCTTGAGCTCCAGTCTTCTTAGAGTCTGCTGATTGTATTTCAAGCATATCTTGTTATGTTTGAGAGTAGGGGTGTAAGTTAGTCAAGTTGAGCTTCAGAAATTTTTTTGAGTTAAGTTTGAACTCAAATTCGACAAGTTTGAATTTTTAAGCTCGAGATCAAGATTGACTCAATAAAATTCAAGTTCAACTAAACTCAACTCAATAAAACTCGAATTGTCAAGTGTGTTATAAATAACTGCAAGCTTGAACTTAAGATAGAAAAATAATAATATAATATTTAATTATATTCTGGTTCGCAAGCCTCGAGTTTAGATACAAACAGCTCGAGATCAATTTGAAATAGAGTTCGAGTGGAATTAGCTCGAGCTCGGCTCTCGAGCTGACTCAACTCATTTACACCTTTTATACATTCCTAGACCAGGAACTCTAGCTCATATATATAATATACTTTTCTGGGTATTTTAGGTTCCAACTACATTTTAATTAATTGATGGTTTAACTATATATCTATTGGCCGTAGGTACGTCATTTATTTTCCACTCGTAGTGGTGAGCCAAATGTGTAATCTTTTGTTTATCAAAAAAAAAAAAAAAAAACAAATGTGTAATTTTTTAATTTAGTTTGGTACTTAGCATCACATGGTTCGGTGGTTGTTCTGGAACTTGTTTGTGAAAGGAAGGTCCCTATTAAGGTTTTTCAGATTGTTTGGATAATACTAGGTTATATATACATTATTTTAAAGATGAATTTTTTATGGCTGTTTTATTTTTCCTTAGACATCCAGTACATATATATATATTAACATTGAAAGACTCCAAGTTTACCAAATTTAAAATTTAGACCGATCATTAAACGGGCTCTCTAAAATAAAGAGCTATTTTAATTTATTATTGTAGAATAATCTACTATGCCTTAACCAATATGCTCTCCAAGACCTATTTGTTCTAGTAGCCGCAGAATAAGTTGTTTGACTATAATTTAGTTAATTTTGGCTCAAGTTTAATTTATAATGATTTTTAAGTTTTTCTAATTGTAATAAAAGTTTGTTATTGATTGAGCATTTTGACCTAACCAATTATAATTCTTTGTATTTTTTTTTTTTAATCTCATTTTGACCTTGAACTGTGAAAGGCTGTTCAGAATTAAATCATGACTAAAGATTCATCCAGCAATTTAATGAATTTTATTTGTTTTTAAATTATATATCTTACAAAATTTTAATTTTACATGACATTGAATTTTATATTTATACGTACAAGTTTGGATTTAATTCTAAGATTCCTTTCTTATTTGTTCTTTTCTTTCTGTAACTCATTTAGAGCATTTCTTCATATTATCTCTTTTTTATTTTGGTATGTTGCTTTACAGGGCATATGCGAACCTCATATTTTTGAAATTTTTTATTAAGATTTTTGGCTTGCATGTCACTTTATGTTTTAAAGGTTTCAAGAGTTAGGTAATTCTATCTCTACGTATCGGGTGTTTATCCCAATATATACCATAATTTTTATTTCATCGCAATAGAATTTTTGAATAGAACAAGTGCAATACTTCTAATCTATCTAAGTAGTGATTGGTATGCAGAAATGAAATTAGATGAGAATGGAATGACTTTAGAAATATAATGAACATGGAAAAGGAATAGTAATAGTATAAGTATCCTATACTTATTATGACAAGGAATGAGAAAGGAATGAAATCGTCATTCCTTATTTGATTTCAATATCATGATTGGTATTTAATAATGATAGATAGAAATGAAATGAAAATATTTTAAACGGCTAAATTACCCTTTTGTATAAAATTATCAAAATAAATTTTTTATTGATAAATTATTTACATCTTATAATTCTAGATTTTTATCATACAATCATTAATTTTTTATTTCATAAAAATGTATGACTAAGATTATGATTCATTTATATTTTGGGAAGTAAAAATAATTTTTTTTTGGGTAAAAATAAAAGAGATGTAGTACTTGGTTAATTTTTTTTACTTGAGTTTGAAGATTGTGGGAGAATTCTATATAGAGAAAGAGATACTATCAAGAAGATAACATGAGAATATTTGTGATGGTTTAGAACTCTTTTATATTATAGGGTAATTTTGTTAAATACAAAAATAGGTTTATTCATGATAAATTGGGAATAGCTAAATCTATCGGGGGGGCGGGGGGGGGGGGGGTTGAAGGAATGGCTAAACCCATACTTTTAGGAATGGGGATTCTTATGGGAATGAGCTATGTCCGATGACCGGAGGCCAGTTCGGTCCGGTTGAAGTATAAAAATCAGTGACGGTCAAATCCGATCAAAAATTGTTTGAACCGATACCCGTTCATCCGATTTTTGATCGGTTCACCTTTTTTTTTTAAAACTTAATTTTTTTTAAAAAGGAAAAAGTAAAAAAAAAAAAAAAAGAAGAGAGGAATTATGAGTTGAAGATGATGATTAAAGATTTTGGATATGTAATTTTTTGAAATATGAATTTATTTTTTCTTGAAAATTAATGAAGTGGTAGTTATATGTAAATGCTTATGATTAATTTGTTATTTTATTTTGTTTAATCTCTCTTAGATTATGTTAAATATTTAGCGTAGAAGAATTTATTTTTACTTGGAGCGAATGATTACTTAAATTAATGTGAAATATTATTTTTTATTTATTTATAGTTGACTAATTGTGAAATAGTATTATTTTCTAAAAAACATACTTAAAAATAAGTAAGTTGAAATTTTTTCAAATAATATTTTTTCTATATCAATTGGAAGTTTTATTTTTTGTTAATATTAAAATATTATATATTTTTATAAAATTAAGTATAATTATTACGTCATTGTGACCCATACAGGTCGAACCAATATTCAACCGGTTGAACCAGCGACTAGTGACGTCACCAGTTCTTTGTCCGGTTCAGATTTGAAAATATTGGGAATGAGGATTCTCATTTTTAAATTATACCAAATATGGGTATAGGAATAGATTTGAAATGCTTTTGGAATTAGGATAAACCATCTATCCAATTTCAACTAAATTTTTTAAAGTAATATAGAAAAATATTATGAACAAATAATTTTATTTTAATAATTTTATACAAAAGAATAATTTGATAATTCAAAATAATTTCATTCGATTCCTCTCAATAAATGCAAAATTACCAATTATCGAGCTGAAATCAAATAAGAATTGTAATTCCTTTTCTTTCTCATTAATTCATTATATATACCGAATATATGATAAAGTATAATATTAACATTGTTCGTTTTTCATTTCATTTCATTCTCACCTAATTTTGTTCTCGCATATACCAATCACCTGAGGATAACCTAACTTTTGGCTTATATATACCTATTCCCATGGCAACCTGAGTGGTCCAGAATGGGGCTGCAGCGTCTGATCATGATCAGAAAGCGCAAGCCCTAAATGATCATGTTTTGTGGCCTTTCACTAGGCTGGCCATCAAAGCCTTCCATATGCCTGCATTTATTCTCATTATTTTTTTTCCTTTTTTCTATTAAAAAAAGATAAGGAGGAGCGACCAACGTAGCAACCTTCCTTAAACGTAACCATAAGAGTCTCCTATTGTTATGAAATGCCTAGTTTGAGCCATAGCTACTGTTCAAAGAGCGAGTCCGTCACCACAGTCTCACTGAAGTGCTAGTCAATCGAGACCCCGCCACCACAGAAATGACTGACACATGAATTACTATCACAAGTGAGTTCAAATCCATAACCTTCTTGTAAGAAAACTAAGGGCCTCTCCATTTGGTTTCATTGAATGACCTCCTTAATAACTCTTGAGAAATGGTCCAAGCAGATTGTCCACTACTATGACAAAGCGCAATAGCAGTAGAGCAGTAATTATGGAGCAAATATTTTCTATGGTGACAAAACGCTGTCCAAACCATATATATGAGACAAATTTTAGTGACAGCCTGTGCGCCTACATAGGAAGGTTATGAACTATCAAAGTATTGCCTAAATAAAAGGTTAAAGAAAGAGAAAATAAGAACAAATGTATTCTTTTATATATAACCTTCATAAAGAATGTGAAAGACCAAGACAAAAGTCAATATCAAGAAAAAAGGAAGGAAAAATAAAAGCATACACAATAAGTTAAGAGAGATACGAAGCAATCATAAATGAGGTGCTAAGCCGCCGTTTGGATTTATTTTCATTTTCAGTTTCAGTTTCTAGCATTTTTAAATCAGTGAAAAGTAGTTAGGTGATGTGATGTGAAAATGAAAATGTGTTTGGATGAAATGTTTGAAAATGTGATGATTATGTTGGAAATGTAATTATTATGTTGGTTTTAATAAGTTGTAGGTGGAGAGAGATAGAAATAATGGAATAGAGAGAGAAGATATATAGGTTATTGAGAGAAGATATATAGGATTATTGGAAAATATGTTTTGAAAATAAAAATAATATTGGGTGAAAATATATAAAAAGTGATGTGCTTTATTTTTGAAATAGTAGAAAATGGGATTTGAAAATAAATCGAAACAGGCTTAAGTTCTTCATCATTTTTCTTAAGGGTTGCTTTTTTTCATTAGTCATGGTGACACATCATTTCTAAGTGTATAAACTTAGATTATTTTAATACTGATGTTAATTATATTAATAAATAATAAAATATTTAATTTTTAATATAATATTTATATTATTAATAAAGAACAACCTCTTTTGATGTGTTATTGAGTAATGTGTGGCTTAGTTTTTGTTCTTTTATCCCTATTACTACAATTTATGCAATAATTCTCATTTATAACGCACCTATTTTGTATTTCACTTTTACTATTTTATCATAGTTTTTATTTTTATTTATCTAAAAATTTAAATAAATATATCAAAATTGTCAAAAAGGTAGTATTGTATGGAAAAATTAATAAATAAATATTTTGCTTATTATATGCGATAAAAATTCTATCATTCACATAGAGTGTATGACATAAATATTCTGTCATTCACATATATGATAAGCAATTTTTACATGGTCAAAATTAAAAAATGTGGGATATAATCACCTTCATTTTTCATAAAATCTTTTATTATATTTTCCTCTTATGGCTTCTATTTTGCCATTTCATATCAAGTGAGGCGTTTTTGAAAATTAAAATTCAAGAATATAATGACTGTTCGAATTTTAATATAACATCGGTTGGTGCGACTTTAAATGTGTAAAGGTTAGGATCTAGCTGGGACTAAACATACATTTTAGTGTAGATGTCGACATTATTAAAAAACTTTTCAATTCTTCTATTTCTATCATGAACTTGAAGAATTGTCATGACTCATGAGGTTATGGATTTACTGCGTCCATATTTTCCCGTAGGCATAAATTAAAAAAATTATTTATTTTTTTAAAAAGAAAAGATAGAAATGTAATATAGGTATCAGAGGGCAGCCACATTATCAAAGGGGGAAAAAAATTAGATGAGGGTTACTGTTTCTTTACCTCATTTCTTTTTTTAATTTATAAATCATAATTCATTAGAAAAAACAAAATAATCTAAACAAACATAAACCACAATTTGTGCTTTCCAACTATATCATTACTTAATATTTGGTGTAGCCATATAGAACTTTCCTTTAAATATTCTTAGATATACACATGGTTTGAGCATAATCATGTACAATAGTTAAGATTTATTCCAAATATTCTCATTTTCACTGCTTGTAGACCTTTCTAGAATGGGGTTAATTGACTTAAAATCCCTAAATTCATTTTTAATTTTGTGTTCAGTCCTCATTTATTTATTTATTTATTTTTGTCTTCACTCCTCATCTCAATTTCATCTTTTGAAATCACTCCCTATTGGTTGTATAAGTACTACAATGCTCCTCATTTGGATTTAAATTACAAAATGACTTAAACTTTCTTCACATTCCTGAAAATGGGCGAGAAGGCGTGGCCACACTTTTTTTTTTTTTTTTTTTTCCTGTTCTTTCATCCACGACTCTCTCTCTCTCTCCATTTCCTATTTTTTGGGCTCCTCTCGTTTCATTTTTCTTCTTCTTGTTTTGAGTGATTTGTATTTGAGGCTTGAAGTAATGTTTGCATTCCTGTTGTTTCCCATCTGCCGATTTTATTTTTTTTAATTTTCATCCGCATCTATTAATTTTGAGAAAAGAATGGTGATTTGAGAGCAAGTCTGTAGGAAGACAAACGCAAGACAGTGTTTTCTGGCGGAAGCAGTGGTGCAATGGACTTGGCTCCATGAAGACTGGTAGGTCCCAAGGGCATTTCTATTGGTATTTTTGTTTGAAGACTCTTTTCTTGAATGTATATTTGGGTAAAGTTAGGAATATGATAAATAGGAAGATTAAAAGATATGATAAGAGTATAATTGTGAGTTATTTTCATATGAGGCCTGCGAAAGACAATTTGGCTATCTGGAGTCTATACATCTGTTTATTGCCTAGTTATTATTTACTCAATTGAAACCAAATTTAAAGCTCTAATTGTAAGTTATTTCATAATGAAGGTAATGTCTTCTTCATTTTTTTACCATTTTTTTTGCTTTTAATACTTTTTATCATTAATATATACTTTATTTAGTTATTAATGCTTGACTTTTGTAATGGTAGACTTAATTTAAAGTATGATTGATTTGGATATCGTGTCAACTAAATTTTAAATATTTTATTCAAATTATAGTATGTTTGAAGGTTGTAAAGCATATCCAATCATTTTCTATTATTTATCCTGAAAAACATACGATTTACTCTTTTTAGTATTTTATGCTATTATTTTTAGTATAAAAATAATCCAGTTTAGTATTTATACTGGTGTACGCAGTATCAAAACCTTAATTACATATGCGCACTGAAATATTTTTAACACTTATTTGTATAATTTCCTTGTTTGTAGGAATGACAAGAAGGAAATTGAAATTATATGCTCGTTGCTTTCCTTGGTACTTTCCTATGGTAATAGAAGAGTTGAAACCTATAATTGGGTTCCAACAACTCCAACCAATAAAGAGAACCCAATTTCATGTATATTATCATATTCCAAAGTTGAACACTAGATTCAACTAAGTTGGAGCAATCTTAAGACCTTTTCAAGTACAGATATAGTCCTCTAGCAGATCCTTTGCCTAAAGGTGTAGTTGTTGAGGTTGAGATCCACCCAACGGTGATGATGGCGAATATGATAGTGGGGGGTAAAGAGCAGAAAGAAAAAAAAAGGATGAGTATGATTTACTATGTTTGAACATTGATTAATGATGTGTTTGGATAGTTATTACTTGGATAATTTTAGTACTTATATATGGATGTTGAGAAGGATGTTTCAATATTTGATTATACTGCTGTAAAATTCTGATCGATGAGCATGGTTTAATGTATTCTAAGGCTCAATAATGATGTTCGGATGGTTATTATCTGGATGAATTTACATTTTGTATATGAATATTGATGTGATTGTTTCAGTATTTATGATATTCTTATCGGGTAGCATTTATAATTTGTGTATTTAGATGATCATAATATATGGTGTTTACAATTAATAGTATAATTTGAAATTTTATTTATATATAGATACTCGAAAAGATATATATGTTATAGTTTAGCTCAAAATAAATACACAAATAGTGATAATTTAGTACATAAATGTGCTTCCAAAGTACATAATTGTCAAAATTAGGTACTTTTTTGCAGATTTTCAGTATGAATGAAAATACAAGTGGTTAGATATTAGTTTTTGTGTTCACAACTATTTCAACACATGCTCTCACGAGCATTATTTGAAGAAAAAACTATTTTATTATATTAGAGTGTCTTATATGTTGCGTCAAGTATTAAATTAAGGTTAAACTCGATATTTGAAAAAGCAAGTGCAAAATCACAGAAATAAGCACATAAATAGGGAAAACTCAGTACATAAATGCAGTTTTGAAGTATATAGTTGGCAAAACTAGATACGTTTTTGTAGATTTCTAGATTTATTCTCAACACATAAGGGACCGAGTTCAATTCGGCCTAATTTGACCATTGCATGATCATAAGACCATAACATATTAGTTCTGGGACTCATATACTCATGATAGATTCAGTGGTTTCCGATGGTGGTGTCGAGAGGATTCATTTAGCTCATGCATCAATAGTTTATACTACTATGAATGAGAACGCAAGTAGTTAAATGTGGGTGTTTTAGTTCCCAACCATTTCAACACATACTATAACGATCATTCCTTCAACAAGCCATGGTTTTGTCTCATTAGGGTGTCTTATTTGTTGTTCCATGCATCGAATTGAGCCCCACCTCCGCCTTTGGAAAAGCATGTACAGAAACACACATAACATTTGCAATTTAAGTACATAAACACAGTTCCAAAGTACATAGTCGCCAAAATTAGGTACTTTTTCGCTAATTTCCAATATTATTCTCAACACATAAGGGACCAAGTTCAATTCGGCCTAGTTTGGCCATTGCATGATTATAAGACTATAATGTATTAGTCCTAGGACTCAGATAGTCATGATAGATTCAGTAGTTTCCGGTAGTGGTGTGATAAGGATTCATTTGGCTCATGCATCAATAGTTTATACTACTATGAATGAGAGTGCAAGTGGTTGGATGTGAACAAACCACTGTTTTGTCGTGTTAAGGTATCTTATGTGTTGTTCCAACCATCAAATTAAGACTAAACTCGACCTTTGGAAAAGCAAGTACAGAAACACGGAACTAAGTAGACAAATAGAGTGAATTCAGCACATAAACGCAGTTTTGAAGTACATAAATGCCAAAACTGGGTACTTTTTGTGGATTTTCAGAATCATTCTCAGCACATAAGGGACTGAGTTTAATTCGGCCTAATCTGGTCATTGCATGATCATAAGACCATCACATATTAGTCCTAGGACTCATATGGTCATGATAGGTCCAGTGGTTCCTAATGGTGGTGTTAGGAGAATTCATTTGGCTCATGCATCAATGGTTTATACTACTATGAATGAGAACGCAAGTGATTGGATGTAGGTGTTTGAGTTCCCAACCATTTAAACACGTACTATTACGATTATTTTTTCAACAAACTATGATTTTGCCGCATTGGAGTGCCTTATGTATTGTTGCACACATTGAATTAAGCATTATCACAACCTTTGGAAAAATAAGTACATAAACATGGAAAATAAGTACACAATATTAACAAATTAAGTACATAAATGTAGCTCTGGAGTATATAACTGCCAAAACTGGTTACTTTTCGCCGATTTTCGGCATCATTCTCAGCACATAGGATCAAGTTCAATTTGGCCTAATTTGGCCATTATGTGATCATAAGATTATGACATATTAGTCCTAGGACTCATATAGCCATGATAGATTCACTAGTTTTCCATGGTGGTGTCAGGAGGATTCATTTGCCCCATACATCAATGGTTTCGCACAAGTAGTTAGATGTTGGTGTTTGAGTTCCCAATTATTTCAACACGTATTATCACGATTATTTTTTCAACAAACCATAGTTTTTTCGAATTGGGATATCTTATGTTGTTGCATGCATCGAATTGAGCTTCATTCTGGCTTTTGAAAAACCAAGTATATAAACACGAAAAATAAGTACACAAAATTAATAAATTAAGTACATAAATGCAGTTCTGGAGTACATAATTGCTAAAATTATGTGCTTTTTTGCCAATTTTCGGTATCATTTTCAGCACATAAAGGATGGCTTAATCTAGCTTTGCGTGATTATAAGACTATGGCGTGTCATTATCAGCATATTAGGAATTTTTGGTACCATCCATGAATGATTTTAGACTAATATAAATGAAAGCGCAAGTGTTTGGATATAGGTGTTTGTGTTCCAAACCATTTCAATATGTGCGAATTCAAACTATTTCTTCAACAAATCATTTCTTGAACAAACCACGGTATCTCTATTCTGCCTAATCTGCACATTTCATGATCATCAAACCACAAAGTATGATACTCATTTAGTGATGATAGGTTCGGTGGTGTGAGGGGGGGTGTCGAAGTGATTCATTTGCCTCATGCGTAAAGGCTTTATACTAGGAAAAATGACACTACAAGTGGTAGGATGTGGGTCTTTGTGTACCCAATCATTCCAACAAGTACTATCACGACCACGTATTCAAAAAAATCATGCATTTGAAATTATGGGATCACTAATGTGTTGTTCCATACGTCGATTTGAGGTTATAATCGGCCCTTGAAAAAGCAAGTATAGAATTCCTTATCACAAGTACACAACATATACAAACTGAGTACGTAAATCCTGTACCCAAGTACATAAGTGTCGGAACTAGGTAATTTTTCCAAATTTTCGGTATCATTCTCAACGCATGAGAGAATGTTCTCCATTCTGCCTAATCTGCCCATTTCATAATTATCAAACCACGAAGTATGATCAAAATATTTTATTAGTTTGCTCCACACATTGAATTGAGGTTAAAATCGTTCTTTAAAAAAAGCAAATACAGAAGCCCTGATTGTAAGTACATAACATGTGTAGTTTCAATACATAAACGGATGTCTGAAGTAAATAAGTGCCTAAAATGAGTACTTTTTTTTGCGTATTCAGTATCATTTTTAACGGAAAATGATATTTTTATCTGCATTGAAGGTATCCAACAAATTTGGTAACGTATCTAAAAAAACGTGATGCATTGCACTACATGCAATACCAAACATTCCAACACATACTATATTTTATTAGGTTGCTCCACATATTGAATTGAGGTTAAAATCATTCTTTGGAAAACCAAGTATAGAAGCCCTGATTATAAATACATAACATATGCAGTTTCAGTATATAAACGAATGTCTAAAGTACATAAATGCCTAAAATAGGTTTTTCTTTTTTTTGCATATCCAATATCAGTTTTAACATAAAATGATATTTTTATCTGCATTTAAGATATCCAACAGATTTAGTAACATATCTAAAAAATGTGATACATTGCATTACATGCAATACCAAACATTCCAACACATATTATGTTTTATTGGGTTGCTCCACATATTGAATTAAGGTTAAAATTGTTCTTTGGAAAAGCAAGTACATAAGTCTTGATTGTACAACATGTGCAGTTTCATTATGTAAAAGGATGTTTGAAGTACATAAGTTCCTAAAAATAAGTACTTTTCTGTATATCCGGTATCATTTTTAACAAAAAATAGTATTTTTACATGCATTTAAGGTATCCAATAGATTTGGTAACATATCTAAAAAACGTAATACATTGCACTACATGAAATACCAAATATTCCAACACGTACTGTATTTTATTAGGTTGCTCCACACATTGAATTGATATTAAAATCATTCTTTGTTACAAAAGCCCTGATTGTAAGTACACAACAAATGCAGTTTCAGTGCATAAACGTATTTCTGAAGTACATAAGTGCCTAAATTAGGTTCTTTCTTTGACTATCCAGTATTATCGTAAATAGAAAATGGTATATATTATATTACAAGCAATACCAAACATTCCAATAAAAGATCAACTAATATTATTACATAATAGTCCAAATACTCCAGATATAATATGTACTTCAAAAAAGCAAAAATTAGCAGTTGTCTTTGGTCTCTGAGCACCGTGCAATTCTTCTTACATTGATTATATCCCCTTCATGCACCATCTTCTTGCACATTAATAAAAAATAAAAAAAATATTAATTATATAGTAATGACAAGGAGGTATGACAAGCATGCATATGCAACATTATAGTAAGCAAATACGTCAACAAGGCCAAGCTATTCTAGCTAATCATAGTTTCTTTGCATGTATGATGATTATGCCCAGTTCTACCACACCGCCTACACCTCAATGCCTAAATATCAACTCAAAGTCAAGTACATTTTTTTATGGAGAGCAAGGTAATGTACTTTGTGGAATTGAGGGCAAATTTCACACAATTTTTTCTCTAGTTGGAAATAGAGTCACACTAGAGTCATGCTCTCAAAAATGGACATGATATATAGTTCCCAACTGTACATACCATTTTCGTCATTTTAAGTGGCTAGGGAGTGAAGGCTAAATTCAAACTTCACATGGGGAGTTCAAAATGAGAAATGCTTGGAAGGGGACTGAATACCAAATGAAAGTTGATTTAGGTATTTTTAATTAGTTGCCCTCTAAAATGTGCCCACAAAATTTTTTATTCTCGTAATCTTTAGTCCCTTTTACTTTTCCAACTTTCTTCACTGCAGTATTATATGAAGTATAAAAGACCAATTTGTTTCCATTTCTAAAGTTCATTTTTATTTTTAGTTTTTTCTAAATTTACTTTATCATCATATTATTACATAAATCAAATTTCAAATTCGATTTGATCTAAAGTACTCACTATTATCTTAAAATTAATAAATATACATATATATATTTTTTTTAAAATCTTTTTAAATACAAAAACGTATAACTAATCAAATAAATTTTCAACTCTATACTATACTCATTCTAATTATTATTTTCAAACAAAACATTCAAATAAAATTTATTTTAATTTTTAAAACTATAACTAACTTTTCAATTTTTAAAAACTTAGAAATAGTGAATGAAAATGAAAACATATCCAAACGAGCTCTAGGAAAATGAACTTGTCAACAACTAGGAAGCTTATTCCAAACTGCATATGTTGAGTTGGTTGTACTATACTGAACACTTAACATTATCGACCAATTAACATAAGTTTTAATGAGATTATCTTTTTAGTTAATTATGTGTTAGTTAATAAGTTCACAGTTTGGAAAAAGAATCAAGCCAAACAAAATTAAAAAATTTATAATTACCAAAATCAAACCAAAATATTTAGTTGAAGATTCAATTTTTATTTTTACAGACGTTAGATATATATTAAATTACCAAAATCAAACCAAAAAAATAATTAAAGAAGCTTATAATCATTCAAAATAAAATATTAAATTTCATAAATTCCCTTGAAAATATAAAGAATTCTTAATTTACTTTTAAAATTTTAACGAACTTATTTAATTTTATAATATTACATATAAACTGTAATGTTATTTTATTTAAATACCATGCTTTATATGAACATGATTTACCATTATATTGCAATATGTAATTTAATAATATTGTCTCTAAAGTACCATAAATTTATTTGACATCACTCACTCAATTTCACAATTTAAATAATATCAATTGGGCACGCATTTCTATGTCTCGTGAATTAATAATTTAACAATTAAATGTTCATAATTTAAAATACAGAAAATTAAATTCCTTGATAAGAAAAAGTATTTGCGAGCAATGCATTTCAATCGAATTTGCAAGGAGGACAGCGTACTACAACTGCGAGTGCTCTCTAAAGAAATTGTTGACGGAGTTTATTTCCGGCAATGGAATACAAATAAATAAACAAATAAAATAAAAATAAAAAAGCAGGCATATAATAAGGTGAAACAAATAAGAAACTACGAAAGTAATCAGAAATAAGGTGCTAAGTTCATTACATGTTTCGTCTTTATTAGGGCTAAACATGTTTTATTTAGTATGGGCGTCGGTATTTTTTAAATCTTTTTCAAATATTATAGTTTTGAAGATGAAAAATAAGATTGTATTTGAATGTTTTGTTTGAAAATAATTATTATGTTGAGTATAGAGTTGAAAATTTAGGTAGTTTAAATTTTTATGCCTAATTAAAAAGACATTTTCTTTTTTCAAAAATATATCTATATTTGAAATGATAATGAATATTTTATATCAAATCAAATTTAAATTTAATTGATAATAGGATAATATGATAAATATAAGAAAAAATAAAAATAAATAGTATTTTCAATAAAAATATGGAGAAATTAATAATTTATGTTTTGAAATAGTATCGAAAATGAAAATATCAGTTAAAAATAAAAACAAACTAGGGCATAGAATAGAACAAGGATACGTGTATCTTTCGATCTCTAAATCCATTTTTACTTACATCCAATACTAAAATTTAAAAACTTCTACAGAATAAGCAGTATTATATAATAATTTGCGCACTCTAATCTTCCTTTAAGGTCACCATTCATACTCCACTAATTTCTTTAAGAGAAATTTCCATGTGTTTGAAAAAATTTATGATATACTACACGATTTTCTCATGCTCTTTTTTATTGTGACTTCTAACACCTTTGATCACTAGATTAATTTGAACTGCAAAAGTATGTCTGAACCTTCTGTCTCTAAACCATCTTTATATATTAATTATCTTTTATACATTTTAGATATGAATGTATGTATATGTATGATATGAAAAGATTTTCTGAGTGTACAATTATAATTAAGCACATTATACATTCCTTCCTTCAATCAGCCAATATCATTTGCACCAAGCTTTTGCCACCTTCAACTCAAATTTGATCCTTAATGGCTTTCTTTGATCCACCTAAATCCCTCCACTCTATCTCTTACCCACATAAATTTATTATTGTTGGAATCTTAAAATTATATACGACCCAATCTAACTTAGGGCTAAATTTGCATATCCTACACCAACATCATAATCAAGAATTAAATTGGGCTAAACTATTTGCAAGTAAAGAAAATTTACTAAAAAATGACTTAATCTTCAAACAAAATTATTTGTAACTCTAAAATAGTTTACATGATATTAAAATATCACAAACAGTATAAAAGTAGTGGAAAGTACACGTCCCATTCCTACATATTTATAGAAATAGAACCTTGTCTTTTAGCTAGTCATAAATTATTTATTCAAAAAAAAAATAAAAAGAACTAAATGAAAAGAAACCATAATTTATGGTTTTCAACCATTTTCCCTTAAATATTTTGATGTAGTGCAAGAAATCATTGAATTTTTTGGACCTATTAAAATTTAAAAATTCATGTTTTGATTGAAGAATTTAAGGGAAAATGACACATGCTTGAGCTCTTATAAAAGTTTTTTTCTTTTTTTTTTTTTTACAATTCAATTATTAACTTTTTTTTTATAATTTTTTTTCAGTGATTTTTTATATGAAATGCTCGGCTTCTCCCAATTTATACTTCTTCACTGGGTTGTAGTAATCTTTTCCATGTAACCATTGATATTGATGAAATTCACTACAACTTCCCTTCAAGATATCCTTAGATATACACACATGGCTGAAATATAATCATATTCAATAGGCAATATTTCACTAAGTATTCTAATTCTTTCTATTTGTACAACCTTTTAGAATACACCCACACACTTTTTTATCCCTATACTCTCTGATGTTCCCATATTTTCCTATCTATTAAGAATATTCTGGAACCTAATAGATAATGTTGTTTTTATCAGATACTAAGTTAATTTCAAAATTGTAATTTTTGGGTGGATTGTTCTTTCATAGCTATTGGATTGCATGAGCGGCAGAGGGGGGTGATTTTTTTACCACCCACCTCCATGAAAACCACTCTATCCCATGTGATTCAACAACTCTTGATGAATCAAATGTATTGCATCTTATTCATTATACAATCACCTTTTTTGGGTTGGTATACCACATTAATTACTTAACATTATTCGCCAATTATATATTTTTTATGAGATTAACTTTTCCTTTTTGTATTAAATTATTTGTTATTTGTTTTGACCTTCTAATAGGATGTTCGTTGTTCGATAAATAAATTGAAAATCAGAAATTCTATACATATCTAGATCAAGTTAATAATTTGGTTCAATATTCAATTTTCATTTTACAAAAGTTTGATATTCCAATGCAATTTTGTTTAGCAAATCATATCAAATTATTATTTTGTATTAATTTTTATACATATTTTTATATCTACTGTTTATTTTATATTAGCTTTTATTTTCTATTTACCAAAATAAAAAATGAATAAAAATATAATTATCATTTATCATTTAATTTTTTAAATATTTTTATTTTTTCTAAAAAAGCCGACAGACTGAAATATCAAAACAATTTGTTCATAACCAGATTAAATTTAATTCCATGTTGGTGTGATTTTTCTTTCACACACTCACGCGCACACTAAAAATTCGGTAGAATTTGAATCCCATGCTTCACACATTGATACGACATTTTGATATGCCAATATTTCAGTTTATCAAATGCTTTTCTTTTTTCTTTTTTTTTTTTTTGTTTCCTTTCTTAATAAAATCCACAAATCAAGGGCCAGCTCTAATTGGTTTAAATAGGGACCAAAAATATTCCACATTTAAGACATTTATTATGTTATATGCTGACTCTTTATAACCTAATAGATCATTAACAGTATAGTGTACGCATAAGTGAACTAGAGTTCACATTCAGTTTAAGAGGCTCAAAAATGCACTAATTTCTCTAAGTGCTAAATGGGATAAAATTGAGATAAAACAATATTTTCTATTTAACTTCAGGTTAATTTAATTCAAGTTTGTATGATTGATGTCGTCCATTAAAAAATATGAGCTTAGAGGTGAGAAAAAGCGACCTACTACAGAAAAAATAAATCAAAGAGTTTCAAGCATATTGTTATTGTTTCAGTGGTTATTTGGCCTACAAACATAAATCTTATACATATAACGTAAGGTCAGAGGTCCAAATTTACTAAACATCTAGCATCCATGTGTTATTTGGCCTACAAACATAAATCTTATACATATAACGTAAGGTCAGAGGTCCAAATTTACTAAACATCTAGCATCCATGTGTATAAATAAATAAATAGATAAATATTAACCATGCTTTCAATAGATCGCAATATTTTATTACAATTTGGTGCTTTGTTGATGTTCTGAACAGTGGCCAAAACTTTTCAAATAGTTATTTTCCCAAATATGCCCAATATTTCATTAGTTCTCAGTTGCCTAAGCTGTTCACAAAATATAGCCAAAACGACAAAATAATTATAATTTAATATAATAAAAAATTAAAATTTAATATAATAAGAAATAAAATTTTGTGAGAGAAAGCATCAATGAGAATGTTTTCTCCTTATCTGTTTTTCATTTTTTTATTTTTAAATAGAGGAGTTAAGCTTCTCTGAATTAAAACTTCTCTGACCACTTCAACCTTCTATCTTCCTAAGCATACTTCCATGAATGGCAGAACTTTCAGTAATGAAAATGAATTAACTTGATTTTTACAGAATATGCATCTGCATTAATCGTCCTCAAGACTCTGCCTTTAGCAAAATGCATAAGCTTGCGAGACATAATTGAACGAATAGAATATAAGAAATAATATGAACATACCAGATTAAGAAGGAATATTTTGACCACTTCCCAGGCATAACATACCAAGCATGGCGACAACAGAAAGATTGTCCAACTAACACCAAAAAAATGGCACTAATACACCAAGTAAAATAAGTTCCTGCACATTCCCAAAGAATTTGCAATGTCAGTTAAAAATTAAGAACGCGTCCTCTATTCTTTTTCCAGGTGAATATATCATAACAGTGTGTGCTGACTAGAAAGAGGATTACAAGATTTACCGCTTCAATTCCAAGTAAAAATGCTACAACCATGTAATCAAATGGTTCAGGAAAGTAAGAACCTGCAGTTGATTGAAAAAAAACACATGCTACGTAATTATATTACTGTCGAATTTCATGTCTGACCAAGGTAAGAGTGCAATGATGGCTAATATCTTGCTATTTTCAGGCTGGATCACCCATCAACTAGGACTCATGTATTGTGGTAACAGAAGGATGCATGATAAAGCAGAGAGTTCAAAACAGGTGTTAAGCCAGTATTTGCTCCAGAAAGGAAGGCAGTGGGTAAATGGATATACCTGCTGATTAGCTGCTTCATTAGAGACAGCAAAACTCTGTCCGTGTCTTCACTACCAAGAAACAACATGATGATACCAGTACGACTTTATCCCACAATCAACTCAAAAGTAACTGCAGAAAGAATTCCAGAAAATATTTCCGACATAGCAACTGACTGAAATTGTTAGGACTGGTTTTCTTCTTCAATGTTCAAACAAGTTTTGTATGCTGTAACCAAAATTATGCTCTATGCTATATAGAGCAGCAGTTACGTCTAGAATTATGTCACACTGACAGGGGCCAGCATCTGCACAAGAGAACATTTTCTGGGCCAATTCCCTGAAACCCTAGTATTTGATTGCAGAACCAAACAGGGGACAGTGAGACGAACATTTACATCCTAAACAATTTGGAAAATGTGAATGATGAAAAAAAGAATGATAACATTGACTATATTTAATGTACTAATCAAAAAATATGTATATACATATATTCATATTTGTAGCCACTGCAGTCTAGGTTGCTTCCCACAGTGTTACATCAAGATGATGCCGATTAACCAAATATGCAGGACTAGCCCATAAACAATGAGTGGCCTTCCATTCGGATGAGTCATCAAATTTCAATGGCTGGATCATATGAATAGATAGAAAATAAGCATCGGAATGATTATGACAAGCATACACAAGTGAGTCGCTTTTACAATCAAACAGAATAATCTACGATATAACTGGTGTTTAAAACCAGCACGTCGTTAACTCATCTTCTTCATCTCCAATTTCCATAAATCAATCGAAGTCTTATGATGCAATTCTTTTCAAGACAATGTAATAGCTCCCAAAATTAATTGATTGTGTTGATTTGCCTACTTGTAGTTCTAGGTCCATAGGGTGGCAGGTTGTTACTTCATCATCTCTATCTCGAATGTGAAATCAATTCTTTTCAAGAAAATGTGATGCACGATCCTCTTGAGAAAGTATAATAATACCTGCAAGCTGGAGATAAAGTAGCCAGCAGTAGAATCTTACCAAGTTCCATCAGTTCTATCTGCAGCCGTTCTCCCCTATCTAGGAATCAGACCAGAGGTATTCAGAGAGTTGAATATGTGACCTGCAAAAAATACACCGTTGATTCCCAGAACTTGGACAGTCTAATAAGTATCAATTTTTTATATAAGTACCTTTATCTTCTTAGATTCCTTATTGTCTATCAACCGTTCAGAGACAGCACCAATACTGATAGCAAGGTGATCACTTGCACCCTTCCTTAATGTTCGCACATGAGCAGCAGATGAAAGTCCAGTAGATGGAGGTAGTATCTTCAATGAAAGAACGATAAAGTATTACCACAAGTCAGCAGCATAAAGAATAAATAAGCACAAAAACCAAATTTACCATGTCTTTGCTCTCTTGTATCTCTAACTGAGGTAGACAACGAAGCTATAAAGGTTCCTCTTTCCTGGTGTGTGTCTGATGGAATAAGTCTAGCTGGTTTACGATCTTCTAGTAATTTAACCTTGTTCAAAAAATCATCCACAACCTTTTGGTCCCAGGCAATTTGACAACAAGTTCATTTTAGATTTCAAACTCCTTGGTTACACCATCGTGGCCATAATTGCTGCTTTAAAATTATCTTATAAGATTTAGATGTCATAACACTAATTCTTTGTTAGATAAACACATCTATGAGACAAAGGTAAACCTAACCAAAGTGTGACCCATGGCAAAAGATGCAAACCAGTCACTTATAGTCTATCGATTTACTTAACCATTCCCATGGCAGCTTTGGTGGTCCATAATGGGGCTGCAGCTTCTGATAATCAGAAAGCCCAAGCTAAGTGATCATTTTTTGTGGTCTTTCTCTAGGCCGGCAATCCATATGCATTCATTCATTATCATTTTTGGTTTCATTGAATGACATTGATGCTCCTTAATCTTGAGATATGTTCTGAATTTCCTCTGTGGTAGGTAGAACAGAAAATTCTAGCTCGAATCCGGAAGTAGAGTGAATAACACTTGTCATGTGATTGGGTGTGGTCAAGCCTATTATCAATTAGAATTTTCTGTAGTGATACACCACTGTCCATATGCAAGACAAATTTTAATGACAGACTAAACTTGCAAATAAACTTTTTAAACTATCAAAGTACGGTCAAAAGGAAAAGTGTAACTCGTGTACCTAGCGTAAAAAGTCTTTTATGGTCAGTAACATATATTATCTAAATAATTTTTAAATCCACTTTTTTCCAAGCAATTAAATACTTCAAATTATATATCCGGTATGTATACTACCAACAGCTTCAGAAATTGATATAGCAAATATAAGTCATTTGCCTTTTTAGACAAGCACACGACAATAATTCTGTTTTGAAAACCAGCAAAACAAGAAGTAAAATTTTGATGCCAATCAATAATCATGGAGATTAATTCATGATTTCATAACCAGGTCCTAGAATAGGCTAACCTCCTTTTTTTTAAGACCAAATGTCAACATCATACTGTTGCAAGTAGTTTACACTGTATATGAGATTGAATGATGTCAAACTATGGTATTTTCTACTCAAAAGAATATCTAATATACTACAAAATTAGAGAATGCAGAGCGTCATTGCCAGAAGTAGCTTTTCAGGGCAGAGCAAGTGACAGCTAAACAAGTATAGGAAAAATTCATGGCAGATCAAGCAATACAGGATAAATAAAAGCAAGATTATTTTCCATAGCATGTGATGGAAGACTTTGTATTCTCCACCAGCAGGGCAATTTCAAGAGTCAAATTCATAAGAAGCTATAGGTCAAGATATTCTCACAATCATCTTGTTCTTCTTCCCAGCTGATAAAAGGATAACTTTTCCATCAACAATGTCGTCAGCCTCAATCCTCTTGGCCTCACTATCAATTCTGTTGTTGTTCAAATAAAGTCCCCCTTGCTTGAGCAGACGGCGGGCAGCCGATTTACTCTCAAGCAAGCCAGTACAGACTGAGAGATCCAAAAGAGAGAGGTTCAAGACCTGATCTTGCCGCAAAGAATAGGAGGGAACATCCTCTGCAATAGTCTCTATAGTCTTCGAATCCAATTTGGTTTCAGCACCAGGCCTCAAGGCCTGAGTAGCCTTGAGCGCCTCGTTCAGTCCCTCTTCACCATGGACAAAACGGGTGACCTCCTCAGCAAGCCTGCGCTGAGCACTATTGGGTACATAGCCAGGGCCCTGCATTTCACTCTCAATCTGTGAAATCTCATCCATGCTGAGGAAAGTTAAAATCTTGAGAAACCTGATAACATCAGCATCAGAGATGGAGAAGAAGTACTGGTAGAACTGGTAAGGGGACAAGAGGGAAGGAGAGAGCCAAATGGCACCATCCTCGGATTTGCCAAACTTAGTACCATCACTCTTGAGAAGAAGGGGGAATGTGAGACCATAGGCTCCTTCAGTCTGAAGAATTCTGCGAATGAGGTCAGTGCCAGCAGTTATGTTGCCCCATTGGTCGCTGCCTCCTATCTGAACGTTGACACCTTCGTCACGGAAGAGATGGAGGAAGTCATAGCCCTGGAGTAGCTGGTAGGTGAACTCTGTATAGCTCATTCCCTGCTCTGATTCAAGCCTCCTACGGACACTCTCTTTGGACATCATGGCACCCACCCTAGCAAATCTGCCTACATCCTTCAGGAAATCCAGCAGCTTCACCTCCTTCCACCACTCATAGTTGTTTAAAATTGTGACACCAGAAGAAGACGGAGAGGACACCTGTCCCAAAATGCTCTGAATGGTGACTGAAATTGCAGAGATATTCCTGTCCAAGGAAAGAGAGTCGAGTTCAGGCCTCTCTACACTCTTGCCAGAGGGGTCACCGACCTGTCCTGTGGCGCCACCAACAAGGGCAACAGCCTGGTGGCCACAGTGGAGGAACCAAGATAGAACGATTATGCCAAGAAGGTTACCAAGGTGGAGACTCTCGGCAGTGGGGTCGAACCCGCAATAGACTTTGAGGGGAGGGAGGTCTGGATTGCGGAGGACATCACTAGTGAGGGACTCCAAAAGCCCTCTCTCTTCCAAGATTTCCACCACATTCCGCTGTGAAGCATAAAGGCGAGTCTGATAGTTGAGCGGACGGTGAGTCTGATAATTGAGCGGATAAAGATGGAGAAGAAGAGGAAATTGGTAACAATAAAAGGCCGCTCTTTGTCTTTGACTAATGGCTCTGAGAAAAGTTCGACTCAAATTAGTAGCAAGAGCAGCAGCAAAAGCCATCTTTCATCTGTTCCTCTCTATCCCCGAGCTATGCTGAAGTGACTGGCCTAACCTGTTTGCAAACAAAGAAATTTTAATACAAAACTTATTCTTTAAATAAAATTAGTTGTAACTCGCAAATATTTAACATGAATATTAAGGTATTGACATTTGAAAATCACAAATAGGCTAAAAATTGATATAAATAGGAAGGAACACATCCCATTTTATGGATTAATAGAAATATAGTTTTCTGAGAAGTTACTTACCTCTTCTGTTTCTGTTAATACATAAATCAGTTGTACATAAAAAATTAAAAAGGACAAACAAACATAAGCCACAATTTATATTTCTTGAATATATCTCACATAGGGATGCAAATGAACCGAGCCAGCTCGCGAGCTTGACAAGCTAGCTCAAAAAGTGTTCAAGCTGGAGTCAAGTTCGTATAGATTTCAAGTCGAGCTCAAGCCAAATAATTTTTCTTCGCAAGTTCGTGAGCCAGCTTGCAAGCCTATATTTTTTTTTAAAAATATTTATATATAAAAAACAATAAAATATATTAATTTTAGAATTTTTTATAAAATAATTTAACTTTTCGAGCCTGAACTCGAACTTATAACTTGATTACAAGTTCGAGCCTAACGAATTGAGCCGAGCCGAACCGAGCCGTGAGCCTCAATTTCCTTATCTCGTCGAGCTTGAGCCTGAAAAAATGCGCACAGCTCGGCTCGTTTGCATCCCTACTTTCCCAATGTCACTAATTAGTATGATGTAGGGCAAGAAACCATTGAATTTTTTGGACCTATTAAATTATTAGACATTCTTAAGTTTCAATTCAGAAGGATTTACAATGCAGCTCGACATGCACATATAGCTCTTATAAAAGTGCTCTTTTTAGTTGAAATTCAACTATTAGCTACTTTACTATTTCTTAGTGATTTTTAAATGAAATGTGATTTCTCTCAATTTATAATTTTTCACTGTGCTGTGGTAATATTTTCTAAAAAAGAAAAAAAAATGTTAAATTAGAATACTGCAAAATTTGATAAAAACCAAACCGATTCAGTTTATTCAGTAAGACATTTTGGTGTACTGATTTTTCGATTTACCAAATTCTTTTTTTTAAAAAAAAAAAAAAAATCCACAAATCTAGAGGCAGCCATAGTTAGTAAATACGGGATGGGAGATATTCAACATTTAATATGCAAAAGTATATTACAAATTTTTTTTATAAGGCTACAATTAAAAAACAAGATGGATATCATATAAATTCACACCGTTATTATGAATGTAAAAGAATTTTTCGGGAGCAAAAACCTTCTTTTGATGTATTGGATTCATACTCATTTTTAAACTATGTAAAATCCTATTTATTACAATGTGATTTAATTAGTAATTATAACACAACTCAAATATAACTATTTAGCAATAATTATTATTTATATAAATTCTTAGCTTTTTATTTTTTATTTATATAATATTAGTACTTATACAAATTTTATATTTTATATATATTTCAACAAATATATGTTAAAGTGGACTATTTCCCACCAATTGTCACCTTAAGAAATACAAGGTTCGTGTATTATAATGTATCATCCAAAATTTATAACAAACCTTACACATGGAAGTGGAAGCCGGGACCACAAAGGCTGGTGTTCTTGTGGAGCACATGAGTATAGAGATATGCATTCTATAAAATTGAACTGAATTGCATCACAGTTTCAGTAAATCAAAAAATTGGCACGCTAAACTACGAAGAAAGTACTGAATTGAGTTGCTTGTTTTGACAATTACCATATTTTTTCAGTTTGACTTGGTTAATTACCAAATTAACCGAAATTCACAAACAATTAAAAAATCCAAAAAAAAAAAAAAAAAAAATCCCTCCCATTAACTTACAATTACAGCAACCATCCAACAGCAATTTACAAAAAAAAATTCATTTCGGTATAGCAACTATCACCCAACACCAGAAAGAACAAAGCAAAAAATGCATATCCAACAGCAATTTCCTCAGTTTGACTTCCCTAAAGCTCATTTCATTTTTGGATTCTTCCTAATCTTAAAAGCCCTAAAGTAGCAGAAATGCCAAAAAAGAAAAACCTATATACCCAAAAATAAGACAAAAAATGCAGAAACGCAAGAATAAAAAAATTACCAGGTGTGCTGGTGGTCAAAGTGGCGGCCGACGATGGATGAGCCGGTGACCCTGTCTCCGTGTGGAGTGAAGACTGAGGCGTTATGGCTCTGGTGACTGGTGTGGAGAATGGAGGGAGATTGAATAAAACCGAGAGACCAGGCATAGGATTGAAGAAGTGTAGGGCCACTAAATAAAGTCGTATATTCATTTGTAAAGTAATCAATATAACAATTTTACAAAAATAAACAGAAAATTAAAAATATAAAACCCAAAAATTGAATAACATGAAATTATGATGAAGACTGAAAAACAAGAAATTAAGAAAAAAGAGCTCATTAATACTGCAGTTCAAAAATCATTGATTTATTGATATATAATAAATACTATTAGATGTTTGTCACCAATAACTACCAGCTATTAATATAAAAAACCATGGTAATGTATGAATATGAATTGTATGTTTTGGATTATATATTTTGGGAGAATGAATTTTGGAAGTCGGGTTGGAGAATGTGAAATTTGTGTTGGGGGATATGACGTATGTTTGTTTATGTTTTGAGAATAGTTAGAAAGTTATTTTGAGAAGATTTGGTATGTTTGTTTATATTTTGGGTGGAAATAATTTCTACTATATCAATTAAATTAATACTTTTTTGTTGGATTTTTTGGATGAAAACAAAATTGAATAATATTTTTTTTGTAAAAATAATAATAAAAAATATAATATGTATATGTAATTATTGGATATATTTTTTAATTATAGAAATAATAATAAAATATTATGATTTGTGCATGTATGTATATGGAATTTTTTGTAATAAGCCAATTAATTTGAAGGAGTATTTTGGGAATTAGCATGTGTTGTTTTGGCAAAAAAGTGATACATATATTTGGTTATATTTTGCCAAAATGTAACCAAACATAGCCCATAATACTCATTTTATCTTTTTAATTGAAGAAAAATACTTAAATTTGTTTAGGAGTATTTTGGAGAAGTATTTTAGGAAAATATTCACTAGGTTTAAAGAAAGTGTGTAGAGTAAAAATATGTTCAATTTTATTTGATAAGGAAGTCGAATTCAAATTCAATAAAATTCACTCTAAAGTTTAATCATTGTTTAGGATTTTATTCAATAAAATTTCTTAATGGACAACCCAGAAACGATTGCCAACCAAAAGTAAAGAGTGTTAATTAGTAGACCACGGCAAACGAGAAGCTAAAATTGAAGAGTCCAATTAGGAAACAAAAAATACTTCTTCACCTCTTGGAAACGAGAGTGCTCAAGTAAGACAACTGTAAATTAACAAGTGATCGTAGTTGGATGCCTCAAAGTGCAAGAAGAACCAAATTTTGGTATATTAATTTACCAGATTCCTTGTATGAAGGAAGGTAGCGTTCAAGTAAGAGAATGTTTGGGTGAGCTTATATGTATTTTTCAAAACATTTTATAAGATGTTTAAAAATTTATAAGTTGATAAAAAGTATTTGGTAAATTTTTTTTAAAAAGAACTTATAATATTCTAAAATAAGATGTTATGAGCTTATAAGTTCCTTTAAAAAAAATAAGAAGACCTTAACTTATTTTTAAGATCTTAACAAACTCCTTCATTTTTAATCATTTTAATTATAAAATTGTCATTATTAATATTTTATAAACTTCAAGATCTTATTTTATCCAAACACTTCAACAACTTATTTTAAAAATAAGATCTAACATCTTATAATTTTCAAAAACATCTTATAAGATGTAGGAACTTATAAAATATTTAAAATAAGCTTAGCCAAACACCCTCTTAAGGACGATTCACTTCAACAGATTCATCTTTCCTTTTCATTTCATTTTCTCTTCATTTTCATGTGAAGCTGGCCCTAACTAGTTATTAACACAAGAAAGATGAACTTTTTATCAATTCTTAAACCTTTTTTTTTTTAAATAAATATTCCTCTAACATAAGTTTTTGTTTCATTAGTGCTATGATATAAAATTTCTGTGTCATTGTATCATAGCCATATATTTATATTGAAATAATTGCCGAAAGACAAACATTTTGAATGCAGAACAACTTTTGATTCGTCCAACGTTCTATATGGAACCAATTCAGTTTTGTAGAGTATAATTTGGTGTGATTGATTATCCAGTCTGCTTTGATGAGGTTGAGGAATAGCGCCAGATGATGCCTCCGATTAAGTTGTTGAGCGCATGAGAAGCCATTGGCACAACAACGCTTGAGGATAAAGTCGCTGCATAACCATACACCACCCCGACACAAGTTGCCCTGTGAAAATGTTTCGACATTAGAAAGAATGCACCCACAATTTGCAGCAACATAAGCTCATGGGATATAAGAAATTACATAAGACATACCAGATTGCGAAGGAATATTTTCGACCACTTCCCAGGTGTAATATACCAAATAAGGCGGCAACACCAAAGATACTCGCCCAATTGATGCCAAAAAGTGGCACTAATGCACCACGGAAAAGGAGTTCCTGCAGCGTTCCAAATTATAGTTTGCAATATCAGTTCTATATTCTTGTTTCCAGTTCAACATATCATAACAAAGAGTTGTGGTTTGAAGGAGGATCACAAGATTTACCTCACTAATTCCAGGTAAAAATGATACAACCAAGTAGTCGAATGGCTCTAGGGAAGTTAGGACCTGCAATTGAAAAAGAGCAAACATACACAGAGAGCCGGCCATCCATCACATGTCTGATCGTGGCAAGAATGCAATGACAGCTAATATTTTTCTATTTCCAGGCTGGAAATTATCCATCAAGTATGACTCAGACAAGTCTGAACCTACTATTTGTTCCACAAACAAAGGAAGCGGATATATGGATTTACCTGCTGATTAGCTGCTTGGCTAGACTCGGCAAACTCTGGCCATATCTTCAATAGCAAGAAACGACAAGATGATACCAGTATAACTGATCCAGTAATCAACCCAAGATGCCATAATTCGAAACTAACTGCATAATAATTGTTGAAATGCAGAAAGAATTTGTAAATAAGTTTCTTACACATTAGTCACCCCAAACAAATTGCGCCTACAACCATGAGTACTGTTTGTTAGTGAAATCCTACACACACTACTTTCTCAAAGGTCTTGAGTTGACTTTTTGGGTCTATTTATCGTTAATTCATCTAAATGAGCATAAAGATGTAACGGCATAAGGAAGGCATCTGATTTTAGAAATTACAACCAAATAACGGATAATCTAATTAGACAAAGTGGGTTCACAGCTTCTAAGAGTTTGATAGGAATAATCAGGTTTACTACTCAAGTTGTTTGCTCCTCATTTACTTTCATATTCAATGCAATCAACATGTGGAATCAGCGACACTCAATCTTACATGTTATATCTTCAGAACAGTCAACAACAGGCCATCCTTCTCTCAATGCAATGCGAGAAACCTAAAATTCCAACCAAGATGTAAGATTTAGACTGTTCTTTATGACTATCTCATATGATTTACGTAACAATGCCCAAAGTTTATCAAATATAATAATATAAGTAAAAAACTCTACATATATAACTTCAAGAAAGCATAGATGTGTATGCCACAAATGCAAACAGTTAAAGAGAAGTTGATTCTAGAAATTGAAGCATGAAATAAAGCCAGTACTCCCACATGAAAATTGTCTCCAAACCCATTGAGTATATCCTGAAATTGACTATGATCCACTTGCCAAAAAGAATATTCAATGCATGCACATGAATTCTTTAGTTAAAGCTTATATGGTAATCATTCTTTTAGTATTTAGTCTATGTCGGATGAGGTATTACGCATACATCAAAAGGAAGGAATATGACAAAGAACTATGGTAGTCATTCTTTTCAGGATTAGTAGAATAAAACGTGCCTGACGAATTAAAATGCCCAGAGCACCTATGAAGCCAGAAGTGACAGTGCATGCTTGAAGCACAGCACCCCTTGATGGGACTATAACTGAAGTCTGAACCTCCAAATCATCAGAAGAGAACACCTTGTTCCCCTCTCCAACATCAACGGTCGAGGATGGCCTAGCTAGACCATCATATTCATCTGGTGTTTGCTCTCTGTGCAGCAAATCTATGCCCTTTTCTTGCATTCTTCCTCTTTTTCTTGACTTTTTGGTACCATTCTGACTAGCCAAAGCCTTTATCTTACCTCCATGAACAATAAAGACAATCCTACTGTTAATTTAGAGTCCCATTTGTGATGAAAATATTCTTTTTAATCAAGAGTTATCTAATTAAATTAATATTTTTTTAACATTATAAACAAAAGAAAATGAAACAGTTACGGGTCTGTTGACAGGGAAGAAAAGAAAATTTCTGGGATTGAAGACTCACACAGCATAGTTTGGTGGAGAACTTTGGTGAACTACCGTTGCCACAAATATGCCGATCTTTACCTGATAAGATTTTGCCCAATATTTCATTGAATAATTCTGCAAATTGAACATAAGAGGATTAGAAGAACCTTAAGTAAAGCTAAAAGGGAATCACCCAAGAATTGGGAGACAAACTGCAGATGCAGGTTGCAAGATTTTGTCTTGAAACAGCAGTTTGTGCTCAGCAAATCCATCTATCTGTAGATATATATCCTATTCCTCTGGATGCAAGAATGCTGCCCTTAATTCTGTTGGAACAAGAACACCATATGTCCCAGAAAAATGCTCAAACTAAGACTGACGGTTTAGGCGATTGCTAAGACTCAAGTGTTGGTTACCAAACAGAATCCCCTGAACCTTTCTGATATTATTTGTGGTAGAGAGCTTAAAGAATGACAGTTGAAACTTTTGTTTTTCTTTTTTCTTTTTTTCTTTTTTTAAATAATATGACAAACGCGCGAGCCAAGATTTTTGTAACATTAAATAGATAAAAATATTTTATTTTACTTTGTCATTATTTTCTGATATATTATTTGAATTTTTAAAATAAAAAAATTGATAAATGAAGATATTTGAATGAAAAAGAGAAAATATAAAATTTGTTGGCCCGCGGGGGGGGGGGGGGGGGGGGGGGTTCAGAAAAAAAAAAATTTCTTCTCATTATATATGTAAATATTGTTATAAAAAGAAAGACTTTTTGTATCTAAGTTGTAAGTTATTATCAAATTTTTACTAAAAATATTCTTAACTTATTTCAACAACTAAAATAGATAATTTAATTTGAAGAGTAGCATATAGAACTCGACGCATGAAAGTAGTTTGGATACCAATTTTGTTAATATCCCCATTTTATACTCTAATTTCTCCTTTAAAAAAATTCTAATAATAAAGTTAAAATGATACTTTTTATGAAATCCACTAAATACTTACAAAAAATATCATCCTCACAACTCCCACAAATACTTACAAGAATCATACATCCCAACTCCCCATAATTTTATCTTCCATTCAAATATTAGAAGAATTATATTATTCAAACACTCAAAAAATATTTATGCACGGGAAATCACGTGCAACAACCGCTAGCCTTTTAAAATTGAAGTTAGTTTTACCAAATTACTAAATAATATAGGATATTAGTTGTAAAGCTCACACTCTTCAAAAAATAATACAAAAGTATAAATAAATAGTATAGATAAATCAATATGGCATTGAATCCAAAACCTTCAATAAAATCTTCCTTTTAATTATGAGTTTAAATGATAGATTTGTAATACATAGAGAATATTTAGATATGAGGAATTTATTCAAATGAGGTTTAACTAATGTGTAAATTTCTAAGTTATTTTGGGTGTAGAAATCAAACAATAAACACCCTTTAATTCCTTCACTTAAAATATTAACAACTTCATTATTGTTTTATATAAATGTTTTCTTTTTTTATTTTATACTATTTCATATATTAAAATATATTATTTGTTCTCAATAAAAACACAACCTTGCTCTGATTTTTCTACATGCAATTGCGATTTGAAATTACAATATTTGATACGATTACATTTAAATGTTTAACATTATTGCATTAAAATACTATTTCTAATCCACCTTGTTTTAGAAACATTCATACTTTATTCAAGTGTTTTTGCATTTTCACCAAAGAACTCAACTTGAAAAGAAAATATGAAAGCCAGCTGAATGGCCAATTGGTCAAGTTATCAAGTAGCATCACCTCACCTTTATATGTCTAAGGTCCAAAATTCAAATTCGTGCGTGTATGCAAATATTGGGAAAAAAAATGCCAGGGAGTGAACTTATTTCCTTCTTTTCCTTCCTTTCATTTTAGAGTTAAAGCATTGTACTTGTGTAGAAATAAAACAATATTCATCATCTGTAACAGCAAACAGAGAACCCAATATATTTTAATTGCATATCCCAAAAAGACCTAATGGGAAGAACCAAAGGGCAGCAGCAGCAGTAGCACAACAAAAAAAGGCTACAAACTTGATTACCACAGAAATTTCCTTAACAGTATATGGCAACTGACAATGCAGCTTCATCAAATATAGCAACTTCATTCTAATACATTACTAATCATCTATGGTTCATACTGAACCTCCAAGAATCACCCACATCAAATTTATTTTCCTAGACAATGCCTTCACCATAGGCAACATCTGCACAAGACAACTATCTCTCTAGGCTGAATTCTCTGAATCCCTAATATTTGATTGCAGAGAATCAAATTGGGGAGAATGGCATCCAACATTTACATCCCAGCCAATTTGGAAAAGGTGAAAGTTGAAAAAAAGAATGATAATTTTGACTATATCTATTGTACAAATCCTTTTTCCTAAAAAGAAATAGTTATATCTGTAGTCTCACTATGGTCTGGTTTGCTTGTCACAGGTTTTACACCAAAACAGTGCCGATTAACCAAATATGCAGGACTAGCCAGTAAGATATGAGTCCTAGCCTTCCCCTTGGACGACTCATCAAAGCTCGACTGCCAGATACCCTGAATATATCGAGAAAGAAGCATCAGAATGATAACCACAAGCAAATTAGGTTTATAATCAAATAGCATAATCTAAAATGTGACTAGTATTTAAAATACCAAATTCCATCAATTCGATCCGCAACTGTTCTTCCCTGTCTAGGAATCAGACCAGAGGTATTCAGAGACTTGAATACATGACCTGCAAAACAAGTTAGTTATGAATTCCTAGACCTTAGACCATCCATAGAAGTATCAAGTTTTTTTGATATATTTACCTTTATCTTCATCAGATTCTGTATTATTTATCAACCCTTCAGACTCAGAATCAATACTGATAGCAAGGTGATCGTTTGAACCCTTCCTCAGTGTACGCACATGAGCAGCAGATGGAACATGAGGAACGTTGTCGGTCTTACCAAGTGGACCCTGAAAGTTTTGAATAGTATCTATCATGCACAACTTGATTCATCGCGCTAGAAATTATTTTACTTCAATCTTTTTAAAACTTAAACCTTCAACTGGGGAAGCGGCTACTTTCTTAAATCTAGTGCATGGAGGTGATAGTATCTTGTAATGAAAGGATAAAATAGCACTGTAGATCTGAAGTATGTGAAATATATAAGCACAATTTACCATGTCTTGCATCTCTGATATCTCTGACTGAGTAGACAAGGAAGCTACGGAGGTTCCTCTTTCCTGGTCTATCTCTGATGGAGCAATTCTAGCTTGATTAGAATCTTCCAGCAATTTAACCTTGTTTGACAAGTCATCCACAACCTTTTGGGTCCCAAGCAATTTGGCACCCAGTTCTTCATTTTTGGATTTCAAATTCTCTGATTCCAGCATTGTGGCCATGACCAGTTTGTCGAGCAAGGGCAGCAGCCATATGGCCCCATCTATTTTTGGAACATCCATCAAATCACTGGCCCCCAGCTTCCGGACAAGATTCTGCAAACCTGATTCGAGTTCTAACAATTTGTTCAACTTTTCTGAGTCTTTCTCATTATCCACATTATCCATGTGACCTTCAACTTGCTTTTTCAGAAGTTCAATTTCAAAAATCTGCTGATCAATAGTTGATTGCAGTTCTTCATTTTCACGAGAGAGTAAACTTACCTTCTGCACAGATTCATTAAAACTATCTATTATGTAGAACAGCTTTCTCACACTGGCTGAATCGTGTGAATCTGCAACTTCAAATACAGCATCAGGGACTTCACCCTCATTCATCTTATTCAAAATGGATTTTACTTGGGATGCTGATAAGAGAGAATCTTCCCATTCTGAAACAAAATCATGAAAAAGGGATAGATTACAGAGTCTAGAACAGAGAAACAGATAAGAGCAATTATTCAGCAAGATAAAGCTAACATATTTCTAATATCAAGGACCAAGTACCATGAATTTTGGATAATGAAGTAGACAGTTCTCCCTCTCTTTTCCTCAATTCATACTCTTTTTCCATATAATCATCTAGTTGAATTGTCATCCCATGATACAAGTTTTGCTGTGCTTTCAGATCTGTCTCCAACTTTGAGACTTTATCTTTGTGTTGATCTCTTTCTTCCAAGACTTCATCACAAGTCCGCTGAGTTTCCCTCAATTTGTTCTGCATGTCTTCTGTTATACTTGTCAACTTGTTTATTGCATCGTGAAACAGTTTACTAAGATCTTGATTCTGCCATGCAGCATGTAATAACTTCTCAGCCATCTTCACATGGTCAATAGCAAGTGCTGCAGCTGCATCATCCCCCACTGCTCCCAAATCCATGGATATTCTGCCATCTAGCTTTGCCAATTCATGGATAGATCTCAGTTCTGATATATTTTTACTAACATTTGATTCCAGTCTCTGAGTGGCATCAGTACAAGCAGAGGACAGAATTCTGATATCACTTTCCAATAACACTATAGTGTCCTCCTGTCTTTGCTTGTCTGTTTCCATGTCCTCCATTTGTTGTTTGAGAGATTTTGTATACTTTATTACACTCATTATTTTATCCTTAGATATGCGTAATCTTCTCAACAAAGCTGCAATTGATCCATCCATAAGCGTGGATAAGTTATCAAATTTATCCGCCAGCATCTTTCCTTTTAGATGAAATCTTTCATTCATCTTCTCAATATGAAACATGATGCTCTCACTATTAACTGCATTCACCTCATCATTCAACATTTCCATGTTCATAGCAGTATCAGGGCTAGATGGCAAAGTAGCTGAAACAGAAGAATCATCCTACAAAAGAAAAAGGGAGAAGCGGAGAGCCCATCAGGCAAGAAAAGACACAAGATAATTATTAAGCAAAAAGACAGAGAACAGGATGCAAGTACGTAATCCCACAGTAACAACAACAAAAGCTCAGAGAGAGAGAGAGAGAGAGAGAGAGAGAGAGGAAACCTGTAGAGAGAGAGAGAGAGAGAGAGAGAGAGAGAGAGGAACAAATGGGGTCTTCGAACACAATAAATACTCCAAAACATGTAGGATGCAATGAGACAGGCAAAAACTCAAAAATGACTACTATTCTAGAGAAAAACACACATTTTGCCAGCAATAGAAGAGGTTTTGGCAACGAACAACCAGATACCAATATACCATTTTGGATAAATAAGGGTTGTTAGATGAACTAGCTTTAGAAAGTTCAAAAATGAAACAGGCCTCTTTCTGATTAATCCACCTTGCAGATAAAAAAAGGCCAAAAAGTGTTTTTGGGCTTACTGATTAAGATGTCATAACAGCAAAACTTAATTTCAATGTCATCATATGCACTATACTAAAACAAATGGAAGAAATTAAGTGATCATTAGAAGAATTGTAGAATGGAAACTTAGTTCAGGTATTTGATTGGGCACTTTGGTTTATCTTGAGAACAGCAATAACTTGTACCTAGTTGCTTAAACTCATACCTAATCAACTAAGTGTAGAACATTCCTTTCTCACTTTTTTAATTTACCTTCCTTTGCCCATGCATGTCTGGAAAGAGGAGTGTTAGTTCATACAGATTGCATTAAAAGCCATGTTGAACAACCCAGAGTTGAATAACAATTACATAATACACAAACCCAACAAAAATTATACCTCCGTGATGGGACTGTTCTGCAGCACATCAGAGTCCATTTCCAGGAAACAGTCCCCTATTTCTTTCAGGAGTAAATCCATGTTGTTTAGGCTCTCAAATTTTCTCTCAAAACACTGTCCTAGCAAGGATGAAAGTGTCTCATCTTTAAGAAGTGATTGAAGATGGCTAAGCAGAGCAGAGAGCTCCAGAGACCGATTCTCTATGCCACCACGGGTTCCAGCTAACTCTTCCATGCAAGACTCCAACTTAGAGGTAAGTGATAAGATCTCCTGTTCGGCAATTTTCTTTTCCTGAACAAGTTCTGCCATGTTATTCTCTGCATTTGATAATGCATCCTCAAGTGATTTGGTTGTCAAGGAGGCATCAGAAACCTTGCTAGCATGTGAATCAGCTTCTTCTCTGATTTTCTTTATCTCACTTTCCAAATCAATCCTGCCAATTTGTACCTTACTGTTTTCTTCAGCAAGTAGTGAAATATCCTTCTGTGCCTGAGATACTTCATCTTCAAGGGATTGAATAGTTTTGTCAGCATCAGCAAGTTTAGTAATATTCTTAGAAAATTCCTCCTTTAATTTCTGCAGCTGATCTTCCGCAAGAACTCTACTTTCTACAGCTATGTCTCTCTCATTCGTGATCCTGGAAATATTGTCCTCTGCTAGTGACAAAGCATCTTTAAGTGCTCTTTTACTCAAAGAAAGCTCTTCAAACTTGCTTGTCTGAGAACAATATTTCTCTTTTTCCTTCTGTAGTTCCTCCTCCAAAAGAGCCTTGGAAACTTCAAGTTCTTCCTTCTCATCCAGAAGTTGAGATCTGCTATTTTCTGCAATTGATAAGGCATCTTCCAGTGACTTCATCATTGTCTGGACGTCTGACAACTTGCTAGCCAAAGAACTTGCTTCATCTTTTACTTCCATCAATTCTTGTTCCACCTCCATCTTTGAAATTTCATGTTTATTAAGATATTCAGCAATCCATTTTACCTTTTCCACAGGTTCTTCGAAAATCAAATCATTTGGCACCGTAATGCTGTCAATTAACTCCATGACTCTTTGTAGCACACCGTTGCTCTCTGCTAAGAACTGCTCAAGTTGATCTGCGCGTTTATTTGCAGCAGCAAGATCTGTCTCTAACAGAGAAATGTGCTCCACATCAAGCAACAATTTATTGATTTGATCTTGGCATTCTTTATATCTGGATAAGTTTTGCTGAAGTTCAGACTTCAATCGATCAATTTCAGTGTTCCTTTCATTCAGTGCACCTTTCATGTTTTCCCTTTCTTGAACAAGCCCCTTACCTTTTTTGACTGCCATAGACAACTTCTCTTTCAGTAAAGCACATCTATCCTCCAACTGTGCAAGATTATCCTCCGTAATGGCCTTCTCATCTTTTAGGGCCTTAAATTCTTGAGTCTTCACTTGCAACTCATCTGACAAACGACTGACCTGTACTCTGTCCAATATATCTTCCTCAACAATTAGCTTATACAGACTCATTTCCTGATCTCTGATATACAGAAGACTCTGGAATCGTTCAAAGACTTCCCCATCAACTTGAGATGGTTCAAGGCGACGCATATTTTCTTTAATCTTTGCAAGACAATTATCAATGATGGTGGTCATGTCAGAGTGCTCTGGATGAACCACTTCCTGACCATCATATGTAAGTCCAGATGCCTCCAGTAACATACTTACTATTTTATCTTTCTCCAATGAAACAAGATATTCCTTTTGAACAACTCCTTCATATTTGTTTGTCAAGTTCTCCAACTCCAATTGAAGATAGCTCTTCTCCTGTGATTCTGCCAAGAGTGATGTTTTCAGGTCATCGATTTCATTATTTACAGCTTCCTTTGCTTGAGCTAGCTCCTGTTGCAACCTTTCATGCGCTTCATGTTTGCTTCTTAAGTCCTCCAATTCTGCTTCAAGATAATTTTTCTCCTGTATTTCTGCCAAAAGTGAAGTAATGAGATGGTCAATCTCTGCATTTGCAGTTTCTTTTGTTTTAGCTATCTCAGATTGCAACTTCATAGCTTCATCTTTAGACAGATAAAATGACTCTGCAAGCCAACGGACACGCACATCTAATTCACTTGATGCCACTGATTCTGGGAAATCAAACAGCAACAATGCATCAGTCAGTTTATGGTATTGCAGAGATATAGCCTTCAGCGATTTGTTCTCGTCTGCAAGCCATCTGAGTTTCTCGGAGATATCTGTCGGCTGTGGTTCCTCTGTTTCCACACTCTCAGCTAATATTTCTTCACATTTCTGGAGTATGGCATCCTTTTCTGCAAGGGATTCCAGTAGTGAAGCAACAGATTTTTCACTTGCTGCAACCAATTCCTTTGTCTTTTCTGCAGCCTCTAGAGCACTTGACTTCTCTTGCAGTTCAATTGAACATTTTTCCAACTCACTTGTTTTTTCAGCCAATAATTGCTTCAGTGAGTCTCTCTGCTGCACCAACGCCTTTCCTTTTGTCACTGCCATGCTAAGCTTTTCTTTTGTGTTAGCATACCTGTTCTTCTCTTGTTCAACTTCTGCATTTAGTCTTCCAATTTCTGCATTTGTTTTTTCAACAATTGATCTCTCTTTCTCTAACTGTTCAACCAATTTCCTGTTCTCATCTTCTAAATTGCTTCGATCTTGGTACAGATTCTCTTCCTCCCTTCTAAGTTCAAGAATTTTATCACGTGCAATGACAAAAGTTCCAATTTCATCAATCATGTTGAGTTCTAGTCCAACCTCGTTCAAACATCCCCTAAGTTGGTCACTTTCAGAGGCGAAAAGATTATACTTTTCAACTAAAGATGTGACTGATTTCTCAATGTTAGAAATCTTTTCTATAAGCGATCCACCCAACAGCTCTTCTTGATGGTGCATCATGGAAAGTGAAGCTAATGTCCTGTTCGCAATTTCCTCAATATGCTGATCTTTATCAAGCTGAACTTCAGCTAACTGAGACAAATTTTCATCTTTTGAACTTGAATTGGACAGAGGAACATTGCCTGACTCTGATAACTCAGCAACCTTTGCATTGAGAAAATCAATTTCCTGATCTTTCATATATAGTTCAGAGTGGAGTTGTTTAACTTTTTCCTCAGTCTGTAAACGTTTATCCAAAATATTGTTAAGGAACCTAGAGCACTCACTTATCATCTCATGCAAAGAGGCACCAGATCCCAAAGTCGCCACATCCCAAGTTATCATTTCAGTTTGAAGGTGATTGACCAATCCATCAGCATTTTCAGCTGGTGTAGATAGTTGCTCATTTGAAGCTTTGAATTGATAACAAAGGTTAGCTAGTTCTTTCATAAGCAATGCTCTTTCTTCCTGCAGAAAAAACAGAGTTCTATTCAGGTCAAGGTACTCAAAAATAGTTTAAAACAGGACAGATGCATCCAAGACTGAACCTCGTATTCTCGTGCAAATTTATCCTTCTCAGCAACACTCTTCTCGTGCATATCACGCAACAGTTCAATCTCATCCATCAGTTGTTGGCCTTTGATCCCACTGTCTAATTCATTACTTTGGTCTTCCAGTATATTATCCTTCTCCTCAGAATTCTGTTGGGACTCAGAATTTTCTATCTCTTCTGAACAATCAACAAACATGTCATCCCTTCCCCCATCCTCCGCAGCCCTTCTCTCAGTTGGTTCATTCTGGAAAGAATCAAGTGCATTGTCATTAGTCGGGCCCACAGGATCCATCTGCACGGTGAAATTCCAACACAACAACAGAGTCATAAAGTTATCCAAAAAAAGTAACGTACTTAATATGCACCATTCAGTTAGCATCCGCAGTAATGTAAGAAAAACAAAATCTTGTTGGTGCCTTCTAGAAGGATGCACATTTTCACACTGAACCAGGATGCTCAACTATTATTTGAAGGGACTGGATAGAAAATAGTTTTATAGTTGAAATTTATTATATTTCCTGCATACACAAATAAATGTGCGTTATGTGCACTATTGCATTACCCTGACAGCTTGTGATATCAAAGAATGTAACCTTTAGCTACTGAACAACGTAATAAATATTACATCAAAATTGTGTGAAAAACAATATAATAGTTTAGTCATAACATTTGGCATTTCGACTTTTTGTACGCTACATTCAGATTTGGAAAGTGTAGCACAATTCTTGAAAATTGAGCTTGAAAAAAAAATCCAAACAATTGTTTGAAAAGTAGCCACCTGATCAACTGAATCCCCAGCACTGTCAGCTGCTGCACCATAAGCGGGTTCCCCAGGAGAAAACCCTCCACCTTCCCCAGTTGAAGCGTCTTCTGCCACATGATTATCCGCCATTTCTATCAATCATAACACTACAAAGAATGACCTCCAGCGACCCACTTGCCGATTTCACCTCTTTCACAAAGGCCCAGATCTGATAACAATAAAAAGATTCAATCTTGGCAAACCAGAATACCATAAAATTTTCATTCTTGAACTAATTCACAAAAACCATACACCGTGTCACAGTAATGTCTACAAGAAAAATTTTTAAAAAGATGGACAGAGAAAATGAAAAGAAAACAAGAGGAAAGCATAGCAAAAGATTTTACCTCGGGAAGAAGGTTTTGATTATTGGGTTTTTTTTCTTGAAGAAAAACACAAGGGATCTTGGATTTTGCAGCGGTGGGAGACACTGTTAAAAGATTGTGCATCTATTTGTCACTACCAGCTACAACTTGGAAAGAGTTTCATGAATGATGATTAGTACGACGCCGTATTACACAGTCCCGAATGAATCCACTGATGTGGGTTCGGGTTTTGTAAGTTGGGCCCTGAATCGGCCCATATCTTAGGTGGGCTGGCCTAATAATGTATGAAATTGCGAACAACATTAGTCAAGGCCTTACTTCAAGCCCATTTTTTAATATTTCTTCATTTATTACATTAGAATTTTGCATATTTCTCATTTGTAGTCAACTTTAGATCAATAAACTGAGAATAGATAAAAACACATTTCGAAATACTCCAATTTAACTCAAATGCATTTAATTAAATATCATTTGAGATTAATTCTACAAATATTCTAACCACATTTCATGATAATTTTTTCAATTCAATAGAAATTCGAATCAACTTGTTCTTTTTATATGGAGTCACTGTTTTCAGTTTACTGCATACACCTTAATCGCATATAGCACAATTAATTGCTGCTATATCAAGTGGTTCACCACACCATCTGGGGTTCTTTTTGCAGTTTCCATGGCTATTCTAAGGCCACCACATCCAACCGGCTTTACTCCTTGGTTTTGTTAGACACCAAGTCCCTCCTATGAAGAATATTCAGAAGTTTAGTCTCGATTCTGGCTATTTGTTACCAAGATGAGGCGCGTTGATTAGGTGATTCAACTGCTGTGCAGCTTTTTCATTTCAACTTATTATTATGTGTCTCATCAACTCTGTTTTTACCCGACTACTAGTTGGATGGTTCTTTCCTTATTGGAGCCTTCAGCTTACTAGGGTTTATGTTCATTTTAATCTACTGGAGGAAGCTTGATCAATCTTTCTAGCCGTATTCAATCCCATAGATTGCTTTTTGCAGTGCTTGGTTGGGCTCAATTTTTTTTTATATAGGAAATAAGTGTCTTTCATTAGATTGAATCAAAAGCAAGTGCATGGGCTAATACATCAAAAGCAGAAACTTGACAATAATGCAAAGAAAGAACCATCTTAGCTAAGTAATGGGCACATTGATTGGCATCTCGTCAAATATGCCGAAAAGTAAAAACCCCAAATCCGTGTAAGCTTGGAGTTGCATAAGAAATGATCGGCCGTATGGATGAGAGGTTGGAGGTCTGACTTTCCAAAGCTTGGATAACTGATCGACAGTCACCTTCTATAATAACATTAAGCCAAGGAAAACCCAAACACAATTGACAGGTTAATCTGGCCACATAAGCTTGTGCAGCTTCTGGAGGTGTACTACACCTAATAAGTCAAGAGCTCCAAGCAAGGCAATCTCCTTGGTGGTTGCGTGCAACAAGACCAAGACCTATTTGTTGTGAATTTGAGAACACGACTGCATCAAAATTTATTTTTACTTGAACAGAATTAGGAGCCTCCCATCTTCATCTAGATACATCAGACAACCTAGTAGCAGAAGGCGACGATACCATCCTGAATTTGTCATAAAAACCTTGAGCAAAGGATACTGTATCTAATGGCGACCAATAGGTTTCGGCAAATATGAATATGTTTCGTCGATGCCAAACACTCCAACAAAGCACTAGGAATAGGGAAAAGTCTTCCTCATCAAGAGTCTTACAAGCTTGAAGGAACCAGCAGAGTACAGAATCACCAGAGTAAGAAATGCAGAGATAAGGTAATGGAGAAAGTGCCAAAACTTGCCACGTAAAATGGCATCGAAATAAGCAGTGCATTGCGTCTTCCTCAAGCGTATCGTAAATATCACAACAAGGATTAATTGGAATTCGCCTATGATGCAGCGAAGCATTCATCAGCAAAATATGTCTTGCCGTACGCCAAGCAAAGTGTCGTTATCTTAAGAGGGACCCTATAATGCCAAATGAATCGGTAGTCAGTTTCTGGAAAAAAACTACAGGATCCTATGTTAGCTTCGCGTTGTCTTTGTTTGATGGAGAGAGAAAGATAATAAGCAGACTTTACAGTAAATATCCCTGTTTTGGAGAAATGCCAAACCTACTCATCCTCGTTGTTACTACTACCCAGTGATATTGAAAGGATAGCATTACGATCAGGACCTAGGAACACATCCTATAGCAAATCATGTCTCCACATACAAGTAGACCAATCAATCAAATTAGAAATCAATGAATCAGCCGGTAGGATGTTTGCGGTGAGATAACCTGGAAAGTTGGTGCCCTAGGAATCCAGCGGTCGGACCAAATATGGACTCGTGTATCATTCCCAATTCGCCAACGAAGTCCGTCTTTTAAGAGATTCAGTGATTCCCAAATGCCACGACAGGAAAATGAAGGGTTTGTACCTAATTGGGCATCAAGCACATCACCATTCGGGAAATATTTGGATTTGAAAACTCTAGCAAAATAGCGAATCTGGCCGCTTAAGAAATCTCCATCCTTGTTTTGCAAGTAAAGAACTGTTGAAAGCCCTCAAATCATGAAATCCCAAGCCACCATTTTTCTTACAGGCATCGAGGATCTCCCAGCATAACCAATGAATTTTTCTTGAGGAGGCCAAAAGTAATTCAATGTCCCGAATAAGACCGTCAAGGAGTTAGAAACAATTCATGGCATAAGTCAGGACTGCTTAAGCGACAGCCTTTAAAAGAACTTCCTTTCCTGCTTGGGACAATGGTTTTTCATTCCAGCCTTCAATACGACACCAGACTTTTTCTCGAATATATGCAAAAATTTCCTTTTTGGAGCGACCGATCACTGAGGGATAGCCCAAGTATTTTCATGTCTGTTAATGATCTGTATACCAAGAATCTGAGAAACTATATGCCGAACAGTAGGGCAAGTATTTTAGCTGAAGACAATTGATGATTTCCCAATATTTATATGATGTCCAGATACAAGCTCATATAAGGAAAGAAGACCTTTAATATTTTGAGCTGCCGGTTCACTCGCTTTACAGAATATAATTGTGTCATCAACAAATAAAAGATGTGAAATACTTGGTGCATGCCTGCAAATAGACAGACCTTGGAGCAACTGATCACTCTCGACCTTACGAATAAGTGAGGAATAGATATGGCGATAGTGGATCGCCCTAGTGAAGGCCGTGCTGTGGATGAAAAAAGCCAAATTTCTCACCATTTAACATGATAGAATAAGAAACCGTGGTGACACAATGCAAGATGAGCCCAACAAAACTATTAGCAAAACCCAATTTAAGTAAAACCTTCTGTAAAAAAGTCCACTCAACATTGTCGTAAGCTTTACACATATCCAGTTTAAGAGCCATTCTACCAACTTTGCCAGTTCTCAGTTTTTTCAAGTAGTGATTAGGTTCAAAGGCCACCAGTACATTATCCGTGATGAGTCTTCCGAGTACAAAAGTATATTGATTTTGTGAAATTATCCTATCCATGAGAGGTTTCAACCTATTTACTAGCATCCTGGAAATGATTTTGTAAGCCACGTTGCACAAGCTAATGGGCCGAAACTATGTGAGGTGCTCCGATTTGTGTACTTTCGGGATCAGGACAATGTGAGTGTGGTTATGTTGATCAATAGACTTTCCTTCGTTCAAAAAACCCAGCATAAAATCTACCACTTATTTCTCAATAATTGATCAGAATTTTTTATAGAATAAAGCCAGCAAACCATCAGGACATGGCGATTTGAGAGGGGCCATTTGTGCAATAGCTTCCTTTATTTCCTCCACTGAGAATGCCGCTGTGAGATGCGGGTTCATTATGTTGGTGACCTTTGGATCAAGGCTGTGTGAGACAGAATCCATAGCCTCAGTTGACGAATTAGATGTGTGAAACATATTTTTGTAATAATCTTCAACCATGGCAGCCAAGTCATCTCGGTTCTGACATAACTCTCCTGATTCAGTTCTCAGACCAGTGATGTAATTATTATGATATCTGGACGATGCCTTAGCATGAAAGTACTTTGTATTATGATCAGCTTCACATAGCCAATGCAGTTTAGATCGCTGACTCCACAAGGATTCCTCCTGATCAAGTAATACCTTTAATTCTGTCTGTAAGTTTGAAATCTAATTGTGATTATGAAGGGTTAAGGTCCCATGAGAAAGGAGATTAATACGATCACGGTGACTAGAAATTCGCTTTCTCACTGAACCAACAACATCTCTACTCCAATTAGTTAAAGCAGTTCTGCAACTGGAAATGGATGCGCCAAGAGCATCAGAAGTCCCAAAAGTATGAGGGGCACGCCAGGATTGTGCAACCACTTGCTCACAATCTCCATATTACAACCAAAGAGATTCAAATTTAAACAGAGAACGCTTTCTTTTGACATGAAGAGGACTAATTGTATCAAAGCTGATAAAAAGTGGCGAGTGATCAGAATTCCTTACAGGCAGATGCTGAAGAACATGATGTTGGAAAATATCAATCCACTCCATTGTTGCACAAGCCCTATCCAACCACTCCCTTACTGTAAAATGGATGAACACGATCCTTACACCAAGTAAAAGGGAAACCGGTGAAATCGAGATCATTAAGGTTTGTGTCCACCAGAGCATCACGAAGTTCATGAGCCCAAGCAAAAGAAAAAGCAACCATGCCCTGCTTTTTAGATGGAGATAAAATGGAGTTAAAGCCACCAGCACATATCCATGGCAAAGAAGACTCAGGTTGAAGCTGACGGAAAAGACTCCAAGAAATAGTACGTCTACTAGGCTCTGGGTCACCATAGAAACTTGTAAATCTGAAGTGAACATTATCTGGAATCACCAGAACGGAAATATCAATATGCCTATTAGATAAAGAAAGAAGACAGACCTGGAGGTCCTTACGCCATAAAATGGCCAGATCTCCGGAAGACCCATCCGCATCCACAAACATCCCAAATAAATAGAATTTATTTTTTATCGCCTCCAATTTACTAGAATTCAACTTGGTCTCTATCAAGAAGACCAAATGGGGATGAAAACGGCGAATAAGCTCGCCTAATTCTCAAACTGTCCAAGGGTTCCCCAACCCTTGGCAGTTCCAACTGAGACACATCATGGAGATCGGGGGGACTGCAAGGCAATCGCCGCCATTGAAGAAGCCTCATCAACATCTACAAAGGGATATTAATCTGGTCCAGTAAAATATGTAAATTGGACCAGATTTATTCATACTTTTCATAAATAAATTACATTACATGATTAATTACAACTTCTTGTCCAAAGAGCCTAGTTAAATTATAAAAGAACAACGTACTAATCAATTTCTTGATTATGAAATATAGTAACTATCTTGAGGGGGGAACCTCAATTTTCAGGAATTAATCATCTAATTTTAAGTAGAAAAGATTAAAGTCTCATTGATTAATTTGTAGATATTTGAATGACTTTTGGGAATGTGATTTGTCCACACTTCGATAAGAGTTTTGTTATTTGATTGTCCAGTAATATTACATGAATCATCCCTAAAGTATTAATGTTTAAAATGGCGAATGTCCAGCAAATGCTCATTTCCAAATCACATTTTTTCTGGCCAAAACATGATGTGCAAGGCTTGTGTTATTTCTTAGGGACAATATTGTCCATTTCATTTTATTTCTCACCCCCAGGCCCCGACACATTTATTGCATTTTAGTCCTCCATTTCAGAAGATAACAAAAAACTTATAAATGAAAAAAAAAAAAAAAAAAAAATGAAGAAGAAGAAAAGGCGGACATAGAGAAAGTGGATTAAAAGTAAACATCTTAAATAACAATTCCTTTTATAATTATTATTCTTCCTTTTATTAAATTTCAAGATAAATGTTCAATAAAATAAAAAATGTAAAAGTACTTGAAATTTATTGGCTTAAGAATAAAAACATATTATGTTTTAAACCAATACATTTTAATTTTAAGTTACTCATCATAGGTTTAAATAAATAGTTAAATGTTGCTTGTTCTCTTTCTGTAAAGACAAATAAAGAAAAAAGTTTATAGATAAGGTATTTAAATTATTACTTAATTGGCAGATATAAATAAATTAAAATATCAAAAGAAAAACTTCATATTCGACATTGAACAAATAGTGACCCTCTTCCACTGCTGCTATGTCAAGGGTGGCCTCGAATTAGAGGGTGTTTGACTGAGTTCATAAGCTTTTAAAAATATTTTATAAGATGTTTAAGATCTTATAGCATCTAATAAGTGTTTGGTAATTTTTTTATAAAAAAAGAGTTTATAAAATCCTAACTCTTAACTCTTTTGGGCATGTCTGCGATGAGGTAAGATCGAATTTCACTTATATGAGATACATTCAATTTAAATGACATATTTCTTTTACAACAAATTGTTGTTAATTTCACAACAAGTAATTGCCTTGTATTTTAAATACTTAATACATCTAATTCTTGATAAATATTTTCTCCCAAAAATAGTTAAAATAAAAGGATTAAAAATAAAAATAAAATCTATTATCTTAAATAATATAATTTAACAATTTTGAATTATATACTCTACAATGTTAATAATAAATATGTCCAAAATAATATAAATAAATTTAGTTGAATTTATTTATTAATTAAGATATAAAATTAAAAAAAATAGAAAAATCTAAAACTATCATTCTACCATATGAGTTTAATAATTTTAACTTGTATACTCAATAATATAAAATAGACATATTTAAACTAATTTAACTATATTTAGTTAATAATTAAAAAAATTAAATTTATTATTTTGGATAATATAATTTTAATAATTTTAAATTACATACTTAATAATTATTAATATTAATAAATAAATATATTTAACTTAATTAAATTTATTTTCATTAAAAAGTAAATGAATAAATTAATTAAAAAAACAAAAAACAAAAAATATCTTCTTTCTTGCAAACCGGCTGCACCCCCACCCACACACCCCCCTCCCCAACACACTTCCGCACTCGGCTACCCGCCTATCCCCCCCACACCACCCTGCGGCACCCACCAGTCATGGCCAGCGGCCCAGCGATAGCCGCTAGCTGCGGCCCCAGGATTTGGGGGCCATGGGAGTTGGGGTGGAGTAATATTTATAAATATATATACCTATGTATATATATATTGTATGTATTTATATATATAATATATAATATACATACATGTATATATATGCATATTTATATATGTAAATATATAAATATTTTTAATAAAAGGTAATTTTATCATTTATTATTCAGTTTTTTATTGATTTTTATCCGTTAGTATAAAATAAATTCTCTAAATAATATTAAAAATATACATATGAATTCATTTTAATCAATATATTAACACAAAATATTATAATAACATAACTAGAAGCCTAGAATGTTGAATTGATTTGAATAATTTCATTTGAGAATAAATTCCGGCACTTTTTCTAAAATAACTTGCTAACATAATTTTTTAAGTATATTAATATATATCATATGCAATTATTTGCATTTTTGTTGAAAATACAATCAATTTATCATTGATTTAAAAATAAAAATACGTCAAAAAATATTTTAAATTTAATATGTTTTGAAATTAAAAAATAATATATAGAAGTATAATAAATATAAATACACCAATCCTATATTTTATGGATTTAATAATGAAAAAGCATTTAAAGAAAAAAAACCAATTTAATAGGCTTAAAATATATATCGAGCAAGAGCCCAAAATAAATAAAATTTTATTATTGGTAGCAATTATTTTACTGTAATGCACCCTCAATATATAAGTGAAATTCACCACCAATTGCTTATACAAGTATCAAGTTAATGTACTTCATTATGTTGCCAACTAATCATTAAAAAGAAAGACTATGATTTCACATTTTAAATCCAATAGTTCAAATTAAATATATTTAAACATTCCTCACATGAGGTATGTACAATCATGGTTGCATCATAGACTATTCCAACATTTATAAGCTCTTATCATAAGCTCTTTTTAAAAAAGTAATAAATTCTTAACTTATTTTTAAGATCTTAATCATATTATTCACAAAATTGACATTACTAACATTTTATAAAGTCGAAGTTCTTATTTTATCCAAATACTTCAAAATTTTATTTTTAAAAAAAGATGTAGCATTTTATAAGTTCTAAAAATATTTTATATAATGTAGGAGCTTATAAGACATTTTGAATAAATTTAACCAACCACGCTCTAAATTCCCTCGACACATCTCAAGGTTGTTTGGTCGCCCACCACATAATGGAAATGATATGTTGGATCTACATATTTAGCATTTTTTTTTGCCCTTTGTTTTTTCGCTCTCTCTCTACTTATTCTATTGTAAATAGTTGTTCAACAATTAAGTAAATTCTTCAATTTTGCAATATTTAATGATGTCTCATTTTTTTTCTTTAAGCCTATTATAGATGAGAATGAATTGTTGAAACTCGTTGCTAGTCTGGAAGTCCACCCTTTTGTAATCTGATGCTTCTACATTTTATATGTTATCGATGACAGTGATTTCATTTTTATTTTAACTGTGCATCGGAAGTGTTTCATTATTTTGATAATTTTACCCTCACTTATCAAGCATTTGGCGAACGTAGTCATTATCCAGCAAGCTACCAACCACACGGGACTCCTTTTCTGCTTGCTCAAAAGGAGCCCTGTGAGTTCCTGCTGATACTCTATTATTTGAAAATTTCAAAGTACATATTTGGATATATTAGAGTTAGGACAACAACAACATATCATCTTATAGTAGTACGCAACCTGGTGCGTATTACACATACCGTCCACAACGTTCGAACTGTATTTAATTCAAAATTCGGCCCACTTCGAACAAACCCTTCCTTTTTCCAACACTGAAAAATTTTCCTAAGATTTTATTAAGGTCGATTTGAGGTCATTAGGTGCATGAGTCATGTCCAAGTACATATGCTTGAAGCATTCCTACAGTCACGCCAAGAGAGAGATCTGCAAAAGTACTTCTACTTTAAGGAAAAGCCTCAAGCCATTAGCTAAGAATAGTCGGCGGTTAGTTGCCTGAACAAACTGCAACCTGTGTTCTTTCCTAGGATTAAGGGTGACCTCTACTAATACTTCAATAAGAAAGAAACAAGGCATAAAGGGATTTGCAGACTGTTTTGAGAAAAATCATAGTTAACTAGCACACAAAATGATCAAGTCTACCCATCAATCTTTATCACTGCCTTTCATTTTCCTCTTCTTCTTCTTCTTCTTCTTCTTCTTCTTCTCCATCTCATCTGCACACAACAATACTACAAATGAAATTTCCTCCAATTTCCAGGGGAGTTTCTCCAAGGTGTATGCTTTTGGAGATTCTGACACAGACACAGGGAATGCTTACTTCCTAGGTGGCCTCAAAGGTAAAAGATCTCCTACAAACAGGTTGTCTGATGGCCACCTTGTCCTCGATTTCCTATGTGAGGCTCTTTCTCTACCACTCGTCCTGCCCTACAAACAGCCCTATGCAAACTTCAAGAACGGCGTGAACTTTGCTATAGCAGGCTCAACGGCTCTCTCCGGCGATTATTTTTCCAGACAAAATGTGAGTAGCCTAATCTGGGATGGGGTCCCTATGAGTTTTCAGACACAAATAAACTGGTTCGACAAGTATCTGATGGAGGCAGGATGTAACAGGAATGGCCAAGGTTCCTGCAAAGCTGATATAGACAACTCTCTTTTCTGGATAGGAGAAATGGGACTTTCTGACTATACTAGTGCTCTAGGGTCATCCGTTTCGCCTCAGTGGCTAATGGAGGTAACAGTGAGAAGTGTGTGCAAAATCATCAAGGTATGTAACCTTATGGCTATTCCTCTCATGAAAATTAAAACATTCCTAACCTAACCTGCATATATTTATGCATAGACGTTGCTGGAAAATGGAGCAAAGTATATTGTTGTTCAAGGATTACCACCGGTGGGTTGCCTCCCGATATATATGTCATCAAGTTCACGGCACGACCGTGATCAGATGGGATGTGCAGCAAGTGCCAACAAGTTGATAATGATCCACAACCAAATACTTCAAAGAAAGTTGGAAAAGTTCCGGAAAATGTATGCTACTAGAAAAATTTTGTACGCTGATTATTGGAACGCGTACCTGACGGTTTTGGTGAATCCAAAGAAATACCAAATTGAGGAAGGCTTCAAAGCCTGCTGTGGTTGTAGTGGAGGACAACTTAATTTCAACAAGCATTTGCTGTGTGGCTCCCCTGGCGCATCCATCTGCAAGAATCCTCAGAAATACATCAACTGGGACGGCATTCATCTGACAGAAGCAATGTATAAGCACCTGGCTGATCTCTTCCTCGATCAAGGCTTCTGCCGGCCGTCTTTCAATGAGCTGGTTAGGAATAAAAAGAACATATAGAACTGCATGGCCACCATAGTCACACTATACCGCTCCGGATGATGCATCAAGAGAGCGAGATAATAATAGGATTATTTCAGTCAATTTTTTTGTTTTATCGACTTTTTTCGTAGGTATGTAGTGAATTCAGTAAGCATACTTTCAGTATATAGGTATATGAGTCAGCAAGAAGAATAACTGGGAGCAAAGAAACACAAGCTCAATGACATGATATTAGATAGACCTATTCCTGTGTGTTTTCTGACCACAAGAAGCCAAGGAAAGATATATATTCCTTGCACAGGCTGAGATAAAGCAAAATCATAAAGATAAAGCATGCAAAAGCACAAGGTCGAGAATGCTTTAAATTTCTTGACTAATTTAAAAGGTTCCCTAAGAACACCGCATGGCTAAAAGCGGTGGTTATTCAGATACAGTCAGAGAGGACTCTTTCTTACCAGACTCTATTTACATTTGAAGGTCGGCTTCTTCTATATACCCCTCCATTCCTCTCATTCACATCATATCAAATATTCATAGTACATTAAGAACAACGCATCAGGTGAATCTTTGGGTAGGCTTCTGATATAAAGGTAGAATCGTCGCAAATCTTCTGTGGAGACTGTGTCGGGGTCAATCACATCATCCTTGCAGGTTAGAACCCACAAATCTCTTGATTTTACTCTTCTTAGACTCCCACGGCAAAAGGGGCAGGACTCTGATCTTGTGCTCCTGAAAGTCAAAAACAATTTAGAATTTTTCTCCAACATCAGATATTCATACTGGCACAAATGGTAAAGCTAAGATATTGTGTTAGTTACCAGTCACGATAACAGTTTATACACATTGCATGGCAGCAATTAGGCATGACCATTTTGGTGCAAGGCTCTAAGCATATTCCACATTCATCATCTCTCTCTGAATCTAAGTTATGCCATTCAGCATCTCCATCAAGTTTCTTCTTGCCAATGCTTTTTTTAAGAACAAGATTTTCATCACTCGAACCATCCAGCTCCACCAAGTCATAATGGAGCTGCTCAAGCGATGGCAATATAACAGCTGCAAGTTGTGTTATAAGCAACAATCAGAACACATATAAATTACACACTATTTAGAAATCTTACATTTGAAGTAAGCAACAGCTAGACCAACAGACCATAAAAGTCTTTAATAGATGCTTTCCGTGCACGTGTCGATATATTTGGCCTTCCATCCATGTGCACCTGTCAAACAAAAGCAGAAAGTGAATTAAATGGCATAACGCGTCCTCGTTACTCAATAAAAAACAGAAATTGATGATTGTTTCCTTTGTGTAAACTAAGTAATCTGTGACGTAATATGTTGAAAAATAGGACTAGACTCATACCTTGTAAATGAGTACGTGAAAAAGATTGAAATATCTAGGCAAAAAGCACGTGCAGGAACAGTCAATCCATTGGAGAAAAAACAGAAAGAGAGGTGCCAAGTGATTGTAGACCAATTTCATTTGAAGGCGTGCACCTCCCTTAGCTTTTGGAATTGCGGCAGCCCTAGAAAGACATAAAAGCCGCTAAATCAGCAAGCCAATGGTTATCAACTTCTGTACTTTGACTTCCTACTATAGAAACAAAATATAGCACTAACATGACAAAATCAGAAATAAACCTAAATAAATTCACAAGACGACGGAAATGACGTTTCTTGTCATATGTCAACCTTCAGTGTGCGTTATTAAATAAAGCCCTGACAAGCAAAATCAGAAATTAAGGCATACACTTTAAGCAAGCCAAGCAACGACGTTGATTGCGCACTTGCTATTCAGCCTATATATGCAAATACAAAGCCGACAAAAATAACCAATATAAAACCACATCAACATTCGAATGTATAAAATCTTCCAAAGACAAGCCTAAGCAGCTAGTTTGGTTCAGATATCCCATGCACAGTTTGAAATACCATTTTCAGGGACAACCAGACATTTCCCATGCTTTGTCACAGTTCCACAGTCATCCCGTCATACTTCAGATTACGAAGCTGCTTACCCTGGATGGAATGCCGTCTGCAGTTTTGGTCCTTATATATTTATAATCTTGACATATCATTTTGCAGTCAATATCAACATCAAAAAGACAAGGCAGTAGAGCACAACAAAAGCAAGTCATTCGTGGACAGATTCCAACTCATTATTGGGCAAGATGCCCATTTATCACAGACCCATGCAAGAGATTCTCAAGCAGCCAGCATGTTTCAGGTTGGCATTATCAAAAACGAAGACTTTTTGACCATTAAAGATTGCCAGATAAGGACGAACATAAGTCTTTACCAAGTAAAAGGATTTGCAGGCATGGGAGGGAGGCCTACATTTGGGAAGTGTTTGATAAAATGGTAGTGGAAATACCGCAAAAAGGACAAGAGCATTCCCAAAATTGATCACCCAAAATGCAATGGCTATTCTATACACCTCTTTTTAACAATTTAATACCTGCATGTCTTATAACATGTGGACAGAGACCTAAATACCCACCAAAAAAAAAAAACTAAAAAGTAAGAAAAAACAAGAGACTTTCGCAATAGACAAGAATTTTGCAGTTAATTAAATAAGGTATCCTGAAGTAAAACAATAAACCATCTTACTCCAGCAATCACCAAAGTTCTAATCATACCAACATGGAACAACCAAATAATCAAATGCAATAGCTATAGAAATTTAAACAAAAACAACAATATCCTCAAATGGGGGCTTATACAGTCTAAGCAACATAAAACATCAATATTCCATAAAACTTAACAAATTGGATTATTACCATCTGAGAGCAAAGAACCCAAACCTCAAATTAAATAGCAATATTATCATTTACCACTCTACTTTACCCATCACCAAAGTCAAATTAATAACAATTACTCTAAAATGAAAACCCAGCATAGCCAAGATATGCTAATATAAACCCAGAAATCACATGCATGTCAAGAAAAGGAGACATGGAGCAACTTCAAGAAAAACAAGAAAAAAGGAAAAAAAATGAAGAAAAATGAGAAACCCAGATAAAAATGAGGTGAAAAAACAGCTTACAAAGAATTTGCATGCTGAATATCGGACTCCAAAACCTTAATAGAATCCTTGTAAGAACTCCTGCCTAGCTGCTGGTAATACATCATCTCCATCTCCTTCTCTGATTTTTTCTCAACTCTCTCTTCCTTTATCCTCTGTTGCTATGTTTTAGCAAGAAAGATGCTTTCTTTTTCCCCCAAGGAAAAGGTTAAGGACTCATAAAAAAGAGCTCTTATTTAGACCAGTATAGATGAACCCTCCAAGCTGCGAGAAGCACAAGGCGTGGTCTTTTTTGAGAAACCCAACATTCATTACAAGACAACAAAAATGCTGAGAAAAGAAAGAGGGGAAATAAAAAAAGGGAAAGAAAGAAAGAAAAAAGGAAAAGAATTTTATTTGGCCTTTTGATCTCTACCTTCCTATCTGGTGTGTCTTTTATTTCAAGACTCAAAACTTTATTATCACCATCTTTTGTCCCAGAATACAAAGGGGCGGATTTTGAGCTCAACACGTTCTGGTATTTGTTGGGGTTCAGACACAGAAATTTATGATGCAAGAGGAGAAGAATTCATTTGGTTCTTTAATTCCTATGATGAAAGTTTGGTTGGCTTTGTTTGTTGTTACAAAATGATGCAATAGTTGTCATCATATATCTTGCCTTTTCCCCTACTTGCTTTTCAACCAAGGCCTCACAAAAAGAATCACACAAATATAAACGGGAATTTATTTCTTTTGGATTTGTTTAATGATAAAATCAAAACAATGTCAATGGCTTGTGTTTCTTGATGATAAATTAAATGTTTAGGACAATATTCTCCTCATAAGATTAACAAAATCAGCATTATTCGAACTATGATTATTTACTTGTTGATTAATAATATTGTAATAATATAATAATTTCTTATGTCTAGAGAATTGAGAATTTTTCATATATTGAAGAAGAATAGCAGCCTTTGATTGAAAAGTCAGAGTTTTGGAGCAGTTGATTAGGTAATTAAACTTTTGTTTAGCAAGATTGGCAGGTGGAAATGTTATTGATATATAGTTTTTTTTTTTTTTTTTGGGTCGGGGGGGGGGGGGGGGGGTGATGGTATAATTATGGTTAAAGTTAGGTGTTAACTTGCCAAGGAATCCCCTATGTGGTGTACTCAAGGCCAAATTTAATTTTGGTGGCTATGAGATAATCAACTTGCTTATATTTATATTTATTATAATATTAATGCAAGTCATATTATTCTTTGGACTTTTGAGACATGGAAATAATTAAAATTTAATCAGTGAGATTGATTATTAGCATATAATTATTATGTTAGTTGAGAATCAAGTCCATGGACCATTCAAATAGAAAGAAAATTTAGAATTTGAATTTTAGGTTGTAGCTATTTAGGGAGTTTCCATTTTAATCACCGATTCATCTTTTATTTTGCATAACAGATAAGTACAGAATATATAAATACTTTTTGAATAAATAATTCTTTACAAATTATATAAATGTTAATTGTATCATTTAATAAAATATTAAATGAAAAAATATCTAAATAAAGTATTCAAATATTATTTTTATATTTTAAAATAACTCTAAAATTTTATCAAACTCCCATTATTTGAAAAGATTCACACAAATAAGTATTATTTCTACATATTAAGATTACTTTATTTCCCCAATCCCTAATATAGCTTCATTTCTCCATGTTTGGTTATTGTTCCATTTTTTGCAGCCCAAAATTGAGACCACATCACATTTAGCCACTATCTTGTACTGGGATTTGGATGCCTATGATTTATTGTAGGTAATGATGTTATGTTATTATTATTGATTAATGAAATTTAAGGCTTTATCCATAAATATAAAAATTGAAAAACAGAAAAATCCATGGGCCACACCCACACACGTGGAAAGCAACAAATCTTTATAATTGATCTCTTGTGAATAAACTTTCCACATATTCCTTGGAAAATAAGTTGGGGTTTGCCGTTTGAGCAGCCCTTGCGTTTAAAGGTATTTGCATTTTTCTAACATCATATTTAGGCTCTCAATAGTCTCATAATAGTCTCATACAATGTTTTGAACATTGAAGCGGATTCGACGAGCCGGTCTAATCGGTTGGACTGATGATTGGAGGTTAGTTCGATTCGATTGAAGCATAAAAATGGGTGACAGACAAAATTGGTACGGTTCACTTCTTTTTTTTTAAATTTAAAAATTATTTAAAAAAAGAAAAAGTAAAAAAGAAGAGAGAAATTATTAGTTAAAGATGATAATTAAAAATTTTGGACATGTAATTTTTTGAAATATGAATTTATTTTCTTGAAGTTTAATGAAATAGTAGTTATATGTGAATGCTTATGTTTAATTTATTATTTTATTTTGTTTAATCTCTTTTAAGTTATGTTGAATATTTAGCATAAAAGAATTTATTTTTACTTGGAATTGAACCATAAAATGAATGATTACTTAAATTAATGTGAAATATTATTTTTTATTTATTTATAAATGACTAATTGTGAAATAGTATTATTTTCTAAAAAGCATACTTAAAAATAAGTAGTTGAAATTTTTTTCAAATAATATTCTTTCCATATCAATTGAAAGTTTTATTTTTTGTTAATATTAAAATATTATATATTTTTATAAAATTAAATATAATTATTATATCATACCAATTGAACCATTAATCATTAACGCTATTGATTTTCTGTCCGATTCAATTTTAAAAACATTGCTCTCATACCATGGGTTTATAATGGCACATATCATTTACATAGTAAGGCACTCTCATTTTAATAATTTGTAGGTGAAATATGGGAAGGAATCTCCCTTTAGATGCTTAAAAGAAATAATAGTACATTTTTTTCTTTTTAAAGTGAGGAGAATTTAAAACAACTTACTGAAAAGAGAATATTTAGTTTAAAATAGTGATCGATCATAATATTATAATTCATTTATTCATTTTCATTAAACGATAGAGGAATCATTAAATAGCTTTTCAATGTTCGAGAAAACGTAAAAATCTTAGTTCTTTGGTTGAATAAATATGCTTATTGTATTTTTTTTATATTATTGAGAACGACAATTATTAACTTTTTATATAAATAAAGTATGCAAAATAAAGACATCATGATATTTTTTAATATAATTAAAAAAGTATTTTTTATAGGAGAGATGGACCATGTCCAAGACAATTGACAATTTTATCTTTCTGCTTTATCAAGTATAATAACAATATAAAGGTAATAAAAGATATATATCCTTTATTTTATCATCCACTAGATAGTACAATTTAATTCGACAATGTAAATAAAGAAGTTATTAGAAACTATCAAATTGAACAAGTTTAACATGTCCAATAAATTTATGATATCCATTTACATTTTCTTAGAAAATGTGTACTTATATTGTTCTTTTATTCATATTTAAAGAAATCGAACTTTCTAATACTTATAAAAATAAAAATAAAAATAAAAATAAAAAAAGAAAAAAAAGAATGTACAGGTAAAATAAAACTTCACAAAATTCAGTGGCCCTGTTTGATATTTTTGCGACCCGGTGTCCCCCACTTCATGATGGAACCCACCACAAAAGCACCATAAAGCGATCAAGATTTCAAGAATGGTGGGCTCAGGCGCCAACCCATTTTCATGGACGGCAAATTCGTACATTTGCTTCTTCGGCCCAGGTACAAAGTTTTCAACTTTCACCAACCCCACAAGACCCTTTTCTTCATTGAACTCATAAATTGCGTTTTCTTGTGATTTTCAGATGTAATAACGGGTATATTGCTACTTTATGCTTCCATTTTGTTCGCGTATTCTGTTTTTTAATAGCATATTGACTTGACCTTTTCAGCTTTCAATCCTTTTAGGTATTGAATCATCTGGATTAACACAGCCATGAGATCACCTGATCAAATTATTGTGTCACACGGGTTGACTTATGTTGCATTTTTTTTTTTTTCATAATTTATTTAACCAGAAACAATACTTTTACTAGTCATTATGCCTTTTTATAAGAATTCTTTTTGTATGTTTAAAATGTCTACATGATTCATGACTGAATTTTGCATCAAAGTGGAAACTGATTGGTGAATTCTTATCTGAACAGGGGATTTTAGGATCATACGATCATGATAGTTATCAAATACTTATGATGTCGCATGATCCTCAATGTTTTATAGTAAAAATCTTTAAGGAATGCAGCTCCAACTCACAGATTATCTCGTATATTCCTACAAAAATACTACTATTCCATTAGCCTGCATCAGCTAAAGGCTCCAACGAGACATGTTAATGCAGTAAAATTTTAACACATTTAAAGATTCTACATTTACAATACAAACCTCTTTCTCCCTTAAAGTGGGAAATTAAGCACAATCTGAGTGTGAATCTACAGTCAGGCATTTTAGCTGGAGAATATTAACATTAGCAATAACCCAAAAAGCATTCAGGATATAGAAGACAAGCTGAAGCAAAATTCTTATCTAGCTGAAGGGACTAAGGATCCATTAGAAAGGTCAGGACTTTGGATGTCAAGAAAGCTTGTTAGGAGTGTTTTTCTTGAAGATTGTGCTTTTGAACTCCTGGATGAATCTAATTTATCTGTTCCTTTCTCTATCTTCATTGCATCTTGTATGGCCAATATAATTTCTTGCATTCTTGGCCTGGAGGAGCTGTGTTGTTCAACACATTGGATTGCTACTTCTGCTATTCTCCAAATGGATTCAACTTTGACGGACCCCAGGAGTGTGGGATCTATGATGCTGACCACATCTCCTTTGCGGATCAATGACCTTGCCTGTAAAACAACAACAAATGATTTTTATTATTGGTTTTTCCTGAAATTTGAGAGGAACAAAATTTGTCTTCATTCTCCAGTCATGTTAACTGCTGATAGATATCAACTAACTATGATGAAAAGAAGAACTTGAAAGATGAAAGGCTGACAGCTGTACAATACAAGGGAACAACTCTAGCTCTAGTATATGCTATTGTTGCTTTTAAGAAATTTACTTAATTCCTCTTGCTCACTATTTTTCAGAATGAGATTTACTAAACCTTTTTTTTTGGCTTTGGAGATTTTTACTTTCTCCTTTCCCAACCATATTAAGAAAGCCACATCATTCATTATATAGTATGTATTTTGGAGTCTGTTTGTTGGAACCTGTAATATAATAAGGTGTCCAAGTTTCAAATTATAAGTTCTAGCTATCCATTTTATTATTCTATTCTCTGATATCCTCCATTCTTTATTCTTTTAGCTACAGTGAGATAATATAGAATAAGGTCTCAAGTTACTTCCAACTGACGATAAAGTATTTCACTGAGGGTTCGACTGTTTTATGATAGCTTTTCTGTCAGTTTCTTAAATGTGCTGTCATTGACTTATAAAAACTCAAGCATTTTATTTGATCTTAAGACCAAGAAATTTCTTGTGTTTTATGAGTGTGATCTTATGATGAAATGCTGCAGATTTCCACTGAACAGTCCTGATATTTTCAACAATAAGCAACAAAGCAAGTCCTGAAATTTTTGGTTTGAAGACTATCCGAAAAGTAGACACCAATTACAGTCAATAATTGCATAGAACCAATATCATAAGTTCATAACTAGCGGGAGAAGCCTGCGTACACCAAAACTTATTTTCCCTTGGGGACAGGATTGTACTGCCTTTTTTTTTTTTTTCTTCCATCAATTCTTAAGTGATCTGACAGAGATTCATACTGTTTGATTTTTTCTTTTATCTAGAAATATACCCATTTCATGAGCTGCAGATGATATGTATGTTAAAGTTTTTGATGTAATATGTGCTTTGGCAAGCTTCATGACATGAATTCCCGCCAAACTTATAATGGGGGGCTTATAGTATTGGTGCATTTTCAAAAGAACAGAGAAGAGACTTGGGAGAGCTTACCCAGTGAACAATGCTCCAGTCACAGCCATATTCTTCTGTGGAGACAGGTTTTCTCCCAGAGATAAGTTCCAGGAGAACAACCCCAAAACTATATACATCACTTTTTTCAGTCAATTGTTGATTTGCATAATACCTGGTGGGGCAGGATGGTGGTCAGTTTCTACAGGTAAGGTGATGTATATGCAAGCGACAATTTTTCTTTTTCTTTTTTTGCTTACTCTGGGTCAAGATAGCCCACTGTTCCTCGTGCCACACTTGATATGTGTGTTAAGTCTTCTTCAGCTTGCCTTGATAGTCCAAAATCTGATACCTTCGCTCTCATGTTTATATCTAGGAGAATGTTGCTTGTTTTCACATCGCGATGAATGATACTGGGGTTGCATCCAGTGTGCAAGTACTCCAGACCTGTAGTTTTGAATTATTGAGGTGATAATGTGATGAATTATTTTATTAAATGCAAAGAGAAAATTTCAGTGTCCACCTTTAGCTGCATCTTCAGCAATCCGAAGACGTGCTAGCCAGTCTAAGTGCTTCTGGTTGTCAGTATCTGTCAGCAAGTGTATGTTAGTTTCTTATCATTCTTAAAAGGTCTAAACTTGCTATTCTAAAAACCTGGTGCAAACCATGTATATGATCTCGTAAGGTCCCATTATGCATGTACTCATAAACAAGCATGTGCTGATGCTCTTCCTCACAATATCCAATTAGAGGAACCAAATTTCTGTGATGAATTCTTGACAAAAGTGCAACCTGCAAGTACAGATCTCTGATTAATGTTCTGAGAGAAAAATGTCTGATACGAAATATTCTTCATTGTCCATTCATAAACCGAATTCCTACAAATAGATTCTCGACAAGTTAGCAACCCTACTATGCCTCTCTATTCAGTGATTTGATGACAAAAATGTTCCTTATATGAATGCTTGGAGGTTGAAAAGATTAAGATAGTGGAGAGTTATTCATTCTTAAAAGACTTTGTGCACTTGCTTTCAATTGAAGTGACCCATTTCCAGCAGTTTTTTGTTTTGTGCTTCTCCAACCATCCATCCTTATGAAGTTTTGACCTTCCCTATAGTTAATAATGCCTATTCTTGACTACGAGAACTCGATTTCAGATACATTATTCTGCAGTTTATTGTCATAGAATAGTTTTTACATTTGATTAATGATCTATCAGCATGTAGGCCACTTTTGCATGAAGACAACCAGTACTACTTATTTTTTAATGGTCACACTTTGTTCTCTTAGCCAACTTACGACATTTACTTTCTTGTAAGTTTTATGTTACAAACCATTTCGATGGTTTTCAATTAGTTCCAGAGTTTGTAAAAGCTGATTGCTTTACGTGCGCAAAAACGCTGAAGAAATTCGTAATGGGTCAATGTGTAAGTACCTCAGTAACAAATTGTTTGGTCCCGTGACTAGATGAATCAGCCATGATTTTCACTGCTACCTCCTTCCCATCCTTCATTTTTCCATAATATACTGGTCCAAAACTTCCTTTCCCAATTTTCTTTGAAAAATTATTTGTAGCTTCTTCTATGTCTGAGACTGGAATGTAGTATGCTACACCTTCATCCATTAATGACCCACCTCGTGCAATTGAATAGGTGGTTAAAGGCTTGGTGCTGGTACGCCATGAATTGTCTGATTCATAAAACAGAAGTACAGAATTGGTAGGGACCAATTTGGAAAGGAAGTATAGAGATTGTGAACCAATTTGGAAAGAATATATAAAGATCAAACTGTAAGAGAACATACCTTTCTCATTCCTCTGTAAAGCTGTCTTTGCCCTCGAACGACGAAGCAGCAGTATGCTTAAAATTGATAGAACAAAAAGAATAGCCAGCAGTCCGACTGAAGTTCCAAGTACTACTTTGTTACGTGTTTTGTTTACTCGTCTAAGATGAGGATTACCTTCATAGCTGCAAAAGAAAAGATACAGCTTGGATTATGATGCAGCTGATGTTGGAAACCTTTTTGAAGTATGTTGTTAGCATAAGATTCATAATCATATATGGGAGTGGCATCAAAGCATTTTGACTGTCAATAACATTAGATATCATAATTCTTTATGCGCACAACTTCTGGTTCTTTTTGATTTCTTAGTGAAGCAGCTGAAAATTTGAATGTGGAATTGATGGAAATTCATGTGGAGAAAAACGGAAATGGAGTTATATCCCTCAGGCCCACTACACTAAGAAAACCTTCAAATTAGTCCAAGCTTAGAGACTAGAGAGTTGTTTTCCATCAACTAATGAGACTATATCCAGTTCTAAAAGTATTGCTCTAGAAATTCAATTTGGAGTAGCGCATATTACGTCCAGTAAAATAAATTTCCATGGTTTAGGACCGCCTAGTTGTCTTTTTGTGGATCATAGGCAGACTCACCTGAAAGTCAAGTTTCCTCTGAACAATGAGCGAGGTATTTCCCCACTCAAAGAGTTGTTTTGTATGTACCTGCCATAAATAATACCAAGAAAATGCAGGCTTCAGTATACACAGACATGATAGTTTGAAACTTCAATAGATTTTTAGAGATACCTATCAACATGCTTTTGTCACATGGTGCTTTCAAGAATTACCAAAGTAGAAAGATTCAAGTAGATTAATTATGAAGGGAAAAAGATCATTTAGATTGCTACTTACAATTCTTTTAAGCATGGGAAGTTACCCAGGTAAGAAGGTAATGGACCAGTCAATTGGTTGTTCTCTAGATGCCTGCATACCTCAGATGACATGAGGCTAAAAACGAATGGGATAAAGATGTGCTTAGAAACTACTTGATTGAAGAGCTTACAGTATTTCCAAATTGACAAGGTTGCTGATGTCAGGTATTGTCCCACTAAGTGAGTTTCCATCTAACCACCTGTACAAGTGAAACATATCAAAATTATCCCAAGGTATCATTCAGAAAGAAAGTTCAATTTCTGGTACAATTAGTCTTACAATTCTTTCAACCCTTCCATGTTCTTAAGCTCCCGTGGGATTTCTCCCGTCACATTTTTACCTGAAAGAAGACTGTTTAAAGGAGTCAGTATTATAGCTTTTCACAATATATTTCTACAAGATCAAAATTTGTTAGCATGATATGGGGCCTCCATATTGTTTACAGCGTCTTATGTTAAAGGAGGAAAGTATTGTGACTGAAGCTCTTATTTTATAAATAAGATTCTTGTTCTCTTACCATTTCAACAATAGGGCTTCAGTATTTGGTATTTTACCCTCGCAATTTTGCAGCATTGCTGACATTCAATGTGTAATATATATATATATATATATTTTCCCCATTATATTTTGTTTTAGTCATATTGCTATGCATCCGATTCTATCTTTTCAGTGTTTGATACATGACAAATATCAGAATTCCTATAAACGGGCGGTAAAATATTGACAAATAACATTATATGCATGAAATTGAGATCAAAGGAGTTTCCATTGACACAGTTTAGTGACTTACATCTTGGTGATCCTTGGCGGTGCTGTAGAGCTGCAAGCCACCCACTCCCAATTTGTAGGTATACAAGGATCACCACCTTCCTCTGTCCATTCACTTTGTGCAGACATAGAACGCAGGGCATTGAGGCTGCTGACTTCCATATGGAAGAAAGAACTCAAGAGGTCATTTAGATAACTAATAATTGTGGGTTTGATAAGTGGTGATGTAGTGCAATTTCTGCAAAATTAACAATGATAACTCATATTCCTACCATCTTGTTCATCTGTCTTTGCGGCGATCTCCACATATCTGCTAATTTCCATTGCATTCAATAGTGGTCCTCGAGTAGAATCCCGGGTTTTCACAAATGAGAATGACAGAACAAAATCCAGTGATACATTCATATAGCTAGGTTCATACAGCCTATAACTTCCATTGGCATTTTCAGCTATGTTGACCACTGCATTGCTGTAGTCAGGATTGTAAGGCTGCTCCATTTTGAATTTCCGGGTTTCATTTACTCCTAGATGTTCAATTTCAGCAAAGTATGCATAAGCTCTAGCATTAGCTGGAAAATCCTCTAGATTTAACCTGTAGCTGAGGCTTCCTTTTGTGCCAACAACTGCAGTTTGCATTACTTTTACAGGTGGATATTCTCTCGTGTTTACATCTATGGGCTTTGTTGTGTTGATCCTGTCTGTACCAGGGGCCACCCCTACCAGGAAGTTAGGCCTTCGATCAAGATCAGATTCCCATATACGATCATAGGGGTCATCAGGGTACCTGAGAGAAAATTTCATTTTGATGAGCTTGTGACGGTTATAAGCACAGATTGATTATTCCTGTATTCTTTCATGCATTTCGATATGTTGCTACATTATTTAAGTACATCAATCAATAATACCTTATAGCTTCCTGGTTTGGAGCACCAAAATTGACTCTTTGCGCCACTTTTAAGTAGAAATCATCTTCATAATCAGTGGCATACATTGACAGGTTTAAAGGCCGCATCTCAAGAGTGGATATAAATGGAGAACCCGTGGTTGCACAGCATATGCACACATTGATCGAGTGAGAAGGTGCTCTGATGATCATTTCTTTAACATATACTCTTGAAGCTTCCATCACTGTCACTGTTGACCATTTTGTTGCATCCAGATAAAGCTGAAACTTCGGGTACGTGCCTTCGGTCACTGAAATTCCATACAGAAACGTTGCTCGGACAATATATCGCCGTCTCTCTTCTGTGGTAAGTGTGTAACAATATTTCTTGCTATCTGTTGGGAAATCTCGCCGCGTTTGATACTGCTGTGAGTTTCCATATGTTTCCCCCACTCTCACTGATGTGCCTTTGCCTATGATTCCAGCATCCGGTATCCATGCTAAACCGGTACTATTATCTGTGTAGTTACTTGTGCTTCCACAGTCTATGCTGATGAACTCTGCATGTTTGATTCTTAGTTAACTTAAATTGTCCCAGCTTTCTATCTTGATCTGAGTAATAATAGTCATGAACATAACTCGATTCCTTTCTTTGATGAATCAGACATGAAGATCTTAAGTATTGTCTCTTTTCTTTTCAATATTCTATAACTACTATATGAAGAGATTTGAAAATCAATTGTAGTCTTTAAAAGAAGAGGAGTTAGAGAAATAATAGAGTTAGGAAGTACTGACCTGTAACTTGTCCCAAAATTGATGGAATTAAGCAGAGAAATGTCACGACGAAGCATGAAACAAAATCCATATTGGAGATCAGAAGCAGAAAAACTTGTTTTCCCAGATGCTTTCTTTGTTCTGTGCTTCAGGGAGTAAAGAGAAGAGGTCTGGCTGAGGCTAAAATGCTACTCATTCTTCTTCACTTACCTTTAACTTTTCTGACTAATGAGTCTGTGTAATGTTCATTCACGGCCCAGTGGTTTATTTGATTTTGAAATCTACTTTTTTCCTCAGAAGAAAAAGGGGGTTAAGCTTCATTTTCATGTTTGCCTTTTCCTGCTTTGGAAAAGAATATTGGCATATGACAACAGTGCAATCCATAAAAGTAAGAGGATAGCTTTACTTGCTTGTTTGCTTTCTTCAATTGTTTTGTAACTCCGATATCTATTATTAGGTAAAATATCATGAATTATTTGTGTGACATGGAGGTAACATACACGCAACCATTCCAAGGCTGGAGTCATGAATCATTTATTTCAATATATGTTTTATCTCATTTTTCGTTTTATATATACATGCCAATATACCTGACCCTCAATTAATTATTTTTGTAAGAAAATATTTAGTACACTTGGCATATGCAAATGAAGTGGAATAGCAGATGAAATATGTAGTGGAATAAAAGATCCAATATGGTCCGAGGTGTGAGTAATCCCAAGCAAGAATAGGATATACTTCATTTGTTGCATTGGTAGATGTTAGAATTATAAGTATGAATTATCAAAATAAAGATTTACATATTGAACCAAAATTACTTGCATTCAAAGACGAGGAGAATTTCACTATATGAGAAAGTGGCACAAAGAGAGGACAAATTACGATAGTTAAAAAACTTTTTTCCTTCCTTGGCCTAGAACTTTAAGGCATATCATGATAATAAATGATTTTTCTTCTCATCCATGCATTATTTTGCTATGTTTGACCTTGAAATTTGATGATGAAAAGGAAAAAGAAAAGCAAAGTATCAAAATGGTTATTTTCTTATTGTTTTCTCATATTAAAACCAAAAGTCCAGACATCCTAGTTTTTCCATACATGGCTATTTATTATTATTTTTTTTTTTCATGAATATAACACAAGGGTGTCAAAGAAATACACAAAAGAAAAGTTTCCTCTTGTATCTCTGACTATATTGATATATGTGTGGAACTGTGGATTGCAGGATCTTTGCTGGTATTACAATAAAATAATATACCATATTGGCTTTGGGTTCAGAAAAAGCAACTCATGCCATGCAAAAGCATCTTTCCAGAGAAATAAATAATAATAAAGAATGTGAATTTGGAAGAACATTATCTGTGTCTTTCTTTTTTGCTTTAACCTCTTTTGCTTTTGCTGGCAACAGGATCTCCTTTTTCTTGTCACTTTGGACCAAGTTGTCTCTCACTTTATAAAGTTTGAAAAGTACACCTGCTACACATCCTTGAGGTACTATGCATTAACAGGGCTGGTCCTGAAGCATATATGATCATCAGGATAACTGGACCAATGGGTCCACTTTTAACTTTGTTTTAGTTGATTGCTCATTTTGTGTGATGATATTATCCTCGTCGGGGAATCGTATTGGTCTAAATATTTGCACAATTGGTTTATGATGGACCATAGTTTTAGAATCATTATGATCCGATGTGAACTGCTCTATTCGTGCAAGTACTTAAGAATCATACACAATATAGCGCCTAAGTGCCCGTTTGGATATGTTTTCAAAACTCATTTTTCATTTTTATGTATTTTCAAAAGTTAAAAATGTAGCTATGATTTGAAAATGAAAATTGAAATTGTATTTGATTGTTATGATTAAAATAGATATAGGGTAGAATAGTTAGTTGATTTATATTTTTGTTATATTTAAAAAGATTTAGTTTTTAAAATATGTATATTTTATTAATTTTAAAATGATAGTAGGTACTTTATGTCAAATTAATTGAATTTGATTGATGTGGTAGTATGATGACAAGGTAGATTTAGAAAAAGGTTGAAATGAAAGTAAGAAATATTTTGAGTGAAAATGATTTATTAAAGTTGATTGTTTTCCATTTTTCAATTGCGTGAAAATGAAAATGTGTGATGAAAATATAAGGCCCCGTTCGGTTTCATTTTGAAAGCCTATTTTCATATTTTTTATTATTTTAAAAATAAAACATATAACTTTTTATACATTTTCACTCAATATAATTTTCATTTTCATTTTTAAAACACATTCTCCAATAACCTATATATTTTCTCCCAATAACCTATATATGTTCTCTATCTATTTATTCTATTTTTTCTATCTCTCTTCACCTACAATCTACTAAAATTAATATAATCATTACTTTTTCAATAATTTATCCAAATACAAACTTGTTTTCACTAACTACTTTTCAATATTTGGAAAATGATGAAAATAAAACCAAATGGGCTCCTAAGAACTTTGGAGGCCTACTTAGGGCTTACCATGGCTTGCCGTAGGGTCTGGAGTTGATTGCTTAGTTCTGGAAGGCTCTGGACAATCATATATAAGAGGTCCATTCGATGTCGCATCTGGAGGGATGGACATGTCTCCATTTTTCAGCTAATTTTTTTTCAACAATTGATAGAAAGGACGTCTCTTTTTGATATTTTAATTCTAATACGTTAGAAAAGGTACTTGGACATTATTGTTTGACAAGTGCAAGAATAATATTTAGGAGAGGAGCTGATGGAGATACAGACATAGGCCTTGGGCCTTGGGTAGACTGAAACTAGTATTGGGTGGACCTTATAAGTTGGTAGGCGGTAGGCCATTTGGGGGATTTTCTTGGAGCAAATCGAGTCAAACAAAAAATTGAACTATATGGGTAATAATCATTAAATATATTTTATTAAAATTTATTTAATTCAATGGAATGTTTAAATATAGTAATTTAGTGGAGTTTTTATCATGGGATTGTGATAATTTATACTATAAGTTACAGAGAAGAATATGAAGTGGTGGTCTTTTAGTTTAAAAATATGGAGTGCTTGGTACTTTAATTCAAGAATGTGGAGCAGTGGTGTCTAAATCATATAGTAGTAGGAATCAATTTATAAGTCACAAATTAGGCTATATATATTGGAAAATAATATATAAGATCATACTTATTTTTGTTATCATACTTCAAGAAGGTGAGGTTTAAGTTAGAGAATACAAGATAGAAAAAAGAAATGATATTGAAGTATACATGAAGTGTTTTCTATTTTGTCTTTGAAAAAGTATTATAAGGTGAGTACTTTATTATATTTTAGGTTTAAAAATAATCTTTAGTAATATATAAATAATGTTTAGTGCATATATATATATATATTACATCATAATTGTAGCAATATATAATGTTTAGTATATGCACAACTATTATTCTTAGTGTATGTATACAACTTATTATAAGTATGATCCGTAGTATATGTACTGTATTATACTTTAGCATTAGTATGATCCTCAGTATACATACTATATATTTTGTTAAATCATCTTGACTATAATAATTCCATTATGCAACATTGAAACTTTATAACATGCCGTCATAGAATTAGTTTTGAAAAATTTTGTTAAGCTTTGTTACAATGGCATCTAGACTTTCCACTAATTTATGTTGTTATACTCACATAAAAATATTAACTATAACTATCAATTAATTTGTATCTTAAACATATTTAAAGTACTTTTTGGGCTTTCAAACTCATCATTTTTATTGTTTTTTCCAATATGGAGGAGAATTAACAATGTTGTTGACTTTTCTGATATAGAGGAGAATTAGCAATGTCAAAAGAATAAAAAAATTCATTGTTTAGTTATTAAAGTCTTCTATTATTTTCTATGTATGGCAAACTATTTTATTTTGTTGAGCAGGATTTATAGATTTTATATTATGTTTGAGTTGTAATTCATGTTGTGTGTCCCTTATGGGACCTTATTTAGGCTGGAGTGTGACAATAACGCTCAATTTTGACATATATGTACACAAAGCACATATGATAGTATAAAGAAATGTGATCACTTTATAACCATTACCAACAAACATATCTGTTTAGTTAGCAAATTTTGACATACATGAGTGTTTGATAGAACCTTTCTAAATAGTTGTGCTGATTCAAACACAACCTTTTAACAATTATAAATAGACCCTTATATATGCTTTCATGAAATAGGGGTATTATTATTTTCTTTTCTTTCTACATTTCAACACCCCTATCGTGTTGAAGAAGACGATCCACGAAGGTTTGGTGCAAAAATTCAGGTACGCATCAAAAAACAAAAGTTTTAGATTTTCTGTCCAATACTGTATTTTGGAACAATTTTTTATTACACATTTCCACTTTTATGTCCAATTATTGCATTCACACAAATCCTAAGTTGATGAAAAATAAGAACAATTAGATTAGAGCAAAATAGAAACTTCAGTAGAATCGTTTTTTTGGAAGCATAATTTTTTAGACAAAATCCTGATGGCAAAAAGTTCAATAAATTTGAAGGGAAGCTTTGTAGTTATAAAAGATGGAGTGGAGGAATTAATAATTTAACTATTTCATACAAAAAATAAGATGAATTAATTTTAGTATTAATAATATGAGTTCTAATTTCACAAAATAGGTGTCTTAGGTCCACAAAGTGGGTATGTTCAAATTTTAGTTTTTTTAGGTTTGACTTTAAGCCTTAAGGACTTAAATAAAATGACATTTTTGTTGAGAAAAAGTCAAATGAGTACACACACACACACATATATATATTTAAAGATTTGGAATAACTAAAAATGAAAAAGCACTTCCGAAAACAAAACCAGAGAAGCTCTTAGGTTATATTTGGTTCATTGTCAATTTTTAATTTTCGCACTTTCATTTGCGTTTTTACTTTGTTGTGTTTGATATTAACTTATAGAATTGAGGATGATATTTTAGTTTAAATAAGATTATTTCTTTATATCATATCGATCAAATAATTTGAGAAAATGAATTATCATTTAATCCATTGTTGGTGTTTATATCCAATCCGTCAAATTACGTAGAAACAAAAAAGATTTTTTTTTTTTTTTTTTTCTATTTACTATAGGTTTCAATATCATTCAAGAATAAAAAAGAAAATACTATTTTAATGTGGTCGTATTTGCCAATATATGTGTAATGGATTCAGCAATGCAAGATTGTAAACATAAAAATAAGACGAGCAGGTTAGTTGAGGCCCATTGGGCCTTATCATCCTCATCCAAATCTCTCTGAAGGTGGCCCAGCCCGGAATTGAACAAGGAAAAGAAAAGATTGAAATTGTGTGGGGACTTCTACAAGCTTAATAATATAGAGAACAATCATATTCTATTCAAGAATATTCTTTATTGTTAATTTAAAAAAATAATAATAATAAATTCTTACTCTATTTTCTTATAATTAATGTTTTGGTTCAACTTCCAGATGATTGCTGCTCATACTTTTTCTTCTTTTTGTCAGTATATGGAATCAGATAATAATCATTATTGAGAAATTGAAAATAAGCACCTACGTCAAACTTTGAGAACACATAAATGATAAATATAATAATGATGAGCCAAGAAAACAGATGCAAACCAAATGGATTTGATTAATTTAAGGTAAGATAATGGAGACAAGGAAAGATATCCCTTTCTTTTCTTCAACTAGGACAAGTTTCAACATCAAGCAAACTCTCTCCTACTCTGCTATCTTCCCTTTCTCTTTAAATTCCTTTGAGCAAAAAGCTCCTTTTGCTTTTTGTCATTTTTGTTACCTTCTTTTTTCTTTTCTTGTTGAAAGCTAACTTAGAGGAAAGGCTGAGGACCAAATGTGGCAGAGACAGACAAGAAGATCTTCCTTGAAAGAATCTATCAAAGCCCTTGAAGCTGATATTCATCATGCCAACAGTTTGTAAGTCCTAGGAAAAAAGAAAAAAAACAACCTTTTGCATTATGATTTTGTGTTTCTTGAATGCCCTTTTCATCTGTTGTTAGTTATTATATGTCTTAAGATTGATGAGAATTTATGTTGAAGCTGTTCTGATTCTTTTGAGTTGAATTAGTACCTTCAATGTCAGAATTTGTTGGAGATTTTCTAAGGTAGTTGGATGGTTGTTATTCTTCAGTTTAAGTAAAGTTGGTGAATATTAAAAGACAAGTTAAGCTTTAGAAACTGCCTCATGATGTGCTTTTGGTGTGACATAGTATTGTAAGAACGACGAATATTGCTTCAAAACAACATATGATAACCAAATTAAAGATAAAGTTTCTATTGATGAGGAGGTTTCATTTTTTCTGCAGGGTGGCTGCTCTGCCAAGAGAAATAGGTGGGGATTCTGTTCAAATGAAACTATCTTTGAGCCCATTTGCTCCATTCATGCTGTTTCTATTAGAATGGATGGACTGTAGCTGTTTGGACACCTTTCTCAGTTGTTTAGGCCTTTTTCACATTCTTGTATACAGGGTAATTAAGCTTCTAACATTAAGATTCCTGATAATTCTCATCAGCCAAACAAGATTTAATTCTTTTTTTTTCCCCTTATATAATATCTTCTTCCTTGTATTCTTGACTAGGTATACGTTGATGGCATGCCGATAGCAAGCACGGAAGAAAGGAAAGCCACTCTTCGCGAATTCTATGCTGTTATATATCCAATGCTGAAGCAACTAGAAGGGAATCTGGTGGAACTAATGGAGGACAACCTTAAAAGAACCGAAAGCGACTTTGAGGATGATCCAGGTGAAAGATCAGAGGATGAATGTGGAATATGTATGGAAATGGAGTCCGAGGTTGCATTGCCTATTTGTGGGCACTCAATGTGCATTGGATGTTTCGATGAATGGCATGTGAGGTCTCAGTCGTGCCCTTTCTGTCGAGGCAGCTTAAAGAGAGTGACAGCCGGAGATTTGTGGGTTCTAACTGGTAGTTCTGATGTGGTGGATGCCATGACTCTTGCAAAGGACAACCTAAGACGCTTCTACCTATATATCGAGAAGTTGCCCCTTCTTGTGTCGGACGATAGCTTGCTTATGTACAACTATTTGATGTAATGATTCACCAAAAGTGCTATTTTAGATAGAACTCAACTGGCATCGGAATGAACTCAGCTTTTTGGAACCTGAGTCTAATTATCTGATATGGTGCATCAGATTTATGTTGCATTTTGATGCATTAGTTTCGGTGGTAAATGAATTTCATACACTTATTTATGGTAGCTTTGTCATATTTTTGAAGTGCTGCTTCCTTGATTTTGCTTGTTGAGGGCCTAATCGCTTAACAGACTTTGAGGCAACTTATAACTGCAAGCAAAGTTAAGTATTTAATTTACTCTAATACTTAAGGATAAGGCAAGTGGGATATACTCAATTAATTAGTGAAAATTGTACATATTTACCAAATTAAATAGGAAAGTGGGCCTCTTTAATGAATTTTTTCCCCCAAAAGATCATTTGGAGTAGGCGGGGTGTTTAGCACGATCTTAACTAGATTATTAATTATATATCATCAACAATAATTTATACAATATTGAGTTGAAGCGAGAAACACTTACTCCCATTGTATATTTGAATCTAATCATTGGCGCGAGCATTTTCTCTTTTAATAAAAATTATCAAAAAGACTAGAGTTTAATAATTGAGAGATTAATATTAGTAGGAGCTATTTAATACGAACTCAACTTTTTGAGTGTACACTTCTAAATGAATGCACACCTAACCGACTTAACTCTATATAAATTTATTTTTAAATAATTCAAGTTCATGAGTAACTTGAGTTGACTACCACTTCAAAATTGCATAGGAGTAGCAAATAGATATTTTCAAATGAATATTATTGCAACTTAATGTAGAATATGGATATTTGAACAATTAAGAAATGTTTTCAAAATTGGACCGGACAAAGAATTGGTGACCTTACTGGTTACTGGTTCAACTGATATGACGTAATAATTATATTTAATTTTATAAAAATATATAATATTTTAATATTAACAAAAAATAAAACTTTCAATTGATATAGAAAGAATATTATTTGAAAAATTTTTAATTTACTTATTTTTAAGTATATTTTTTAGAAAATAATACTATTTCACAATTAGTCAACTATAAATAAATAAAAAATAATGTTTCACATTAATATAAGTAATCATTCATTTCATACTTCAACTCCAAGTACAAATAAATTCTTCTACGCTAAATATTCAACATAATCTAAGAGAGATTGAACAAAACAAAATAATAAATTAAACATAAGCATTTACATCTAACTATCACTTTATTAAATTTCAAGAAAATAAATTCATATTTCAAAAAATTACATGTTCAAAATCTTTAATTATCATCTTCAATTCATAATTTCTCTTTTCTTTTTTTTTAAAAAAATAATTTTTAAATTTTCAAAAAAAAAGGAGTGAACCGGTACAGGTTTTTGACCGATTTTGACCAGCACTGATTTTCAGGTATCAATCGGACCGGACTGGCCACCGATCACTAGTCCGGTCCTATTTTCAAAACACTGCAATTAAGTGGGCGTATCTAGGGAAGTGATGACTTCTAAATTTGCATAGGAATAGCAAATACATATTTTCGAACTGAAATGTACGTTCTAGCAAAACCCTGCGAAGTAGAATGGTCCAATCCACTTTTGAACTTCAATTTACACTAATTAAGTGCAAGTATTAATTGCAAAGTGGCACATAATCAGCCAATTACGTACGAATCATGCTTATAATAATTAAAAAATCTTTTACAATTATACTTTAACATATTGTTATGTTGGTGAGCATCCTGCTTTCATTTTACTTTATTTTCCCCATTAAAAAATTAAATAAATAAATAAATAAAATTTGAGGTTTGTTAGTGGACTAGAGACAAGATGCCAAACATCATTCATTGTATATAGGAAAGGTAAGGATCTTTTCAAAATACATTTAATGAAATATTATCTAGTGAATGTATGGCTAATTCAGTAATTCCCATTCATAATTGTTCCTTTAAAAATAAATAATTCGTATTGACACCTAAGTTTGGAACAAAATGAATATATATATATATATATATATATATATGATATTTTTCACTCACAAAAAGATAATAGGAACTTTCTAGCTAATTGTCAGGTCATTTGGTAATGTTATCCTGCTAGCCCTAATCTACCAAGGACACCAAAACATGTCTGTTTTGAAAAATAGGGTGAATGATTGAGCATCTTGTTCGTCAATTATTCTTAGTCACTCTACTAATACTAGTAGGATTCTTGAATGATTGTTTATGGGTGGGTATTTCTTTTTGTCTTGGAACTCTTGAAGGTCCCAGGCTCCTAGTATGGGTGTATATTAGATAAAAATCGAATCGAATGGAATTGAAAATTTGATACACCAAACTAGTGTGTGAAATCACTGTTTAAAAAATTGGATCGGATCGGCCGGTCGGACTATCGATCGACTGGCGAATTGGTCCAATTTTCTCAAAAAATCAAAAAATAAAAAAAATTCCTATTTTATTAAAATCGTTCAGACCAGCCGGTCGGACCAATGAACCACTCACGGTTCAATTAAACCAGACCGGTTTTTTTTATTTAATTTTTAATGAAATTATTATTATTATTTATTTATTTATTTTTTGTCTAAGTACAAAATTCGAAGGTTAAGGTACAACTCACAAGCTATCTAAAAGTCAAAAAAAGCCTTGATTTAGAGTTTAGACTTTACAATTAACTCACACACTCTCAGCTTTAAACTTCAGACTTGAGATATTTAACTTGTTGTGATATTTTATAATATGAATTGTTAAATTTAGATTCTGATGTTAGACAATATCATTTAAACTCTTTATATTTTATATTTTGGTATTTTATTAATTTTTAAGTAATATATATAATATAAATATATATTTCGTAATTATCACGTCATAGTTGAATTACGATTCGACCAACAGTTGAATCAGTGAACCGTGAACTGATAAGTTTTTCGATTCATTGAACGGTCCGATTTTTCGAACATTGTTTGAAATATCGAATTGAATTATTTGATTCAACTTGATTAAAAATTAAATTATCAAAATTTTGAAATTATGAATCTAAAATCGTTGTACTAGAATTTGTGGAGAATATTTTACAAGATATCCCCAAATATTTCTTTATGTCAGAGAAAGAAAAAGAAGGATTGATGTCAACAGAAAGTTGCAGGGTTCAGATTACTGGTTGCTAGACTTTAACCATACTATTTGCTATGCAGATGAACCCAATAGAAATTCTGAACATTTCTCAATTTTGTATTTTCAGGTTCTTTCCAGTTTGCTTCTATAGTACTTGTTATCCTAGATAATTTTGCTTTTATAGTACTTGTTACCCTTTTACTTTCTATTAGATAATTAATAAAGCATTAAACCTTTAACAATGTATGTGTGATAGAATTTAAAAGAAAGTATGGCACTCAAGTTACAAGTCCTATCAAAGCCAAGTTTATATCCTGATGGGAAAAATCAATAAATGAAAACTTTAGCTTTAGCTTGGTCTTTCCATGGTATTACACAAAATGTTTGAGCATTGTTTAGAAAAATTAGTGTTCTTAGTTTCTAAATTCTTAGCAAAATAACAAAATATAAAATATAAAATATATATTTTTTAAAATTTTGGTATTTGATTCTGATACTGCTAAAAATTGACTATAAGGACAATTTGGTAAAATAATTAAAAATGGAAATAGATCTAAAATTAATTAACTGAATAAAAAGAAAAGAGAGCTTAAAGGACAAGTTAAGCCAAACCCACAAAGAGGGGCAGAAATACCCTAATAGGCCTAAATCCATCAATGCTAAAATCTACAAATACCGAGTCCTAGAGAGAAATTGTGGGTGGGTGGGTGGGTGGGGCGAAGGGGAAATCATTCGCAAAAATTCTAAAAGTTGAATAATTTTTGAAAAGAGAAGATCTCTCTGCTCGCATTCCAAAGAAGATGAACTAATACTCTACTGTTTTCCAAAAAGGACCTCACTTCATTTTCAAGTAACATCATCCTTCTGTCGTTTGTGGGAAACTCTTAAAAAAGAAATAGAAATGCTGAGGATGCAGATGGGATCAAGAGTCCGTGACCCCAGTAATTAGGTAGCCCCAACCTTAGAGAATGTGGAGAGTGATCACCAACTCAAAGCACCATCGAACACAATGCCGGAGCCAGCTCCTAATGCACGACCTATATAAAAGAAGGAGCATGCACAATAGGTACTTTCTTCAGGAGATCCTATTCTACCTATGACTTAGAAGATGCTGAAGAAACCCTACAGGAGAATGCTACTACTCAAGCTGTAGCCAAAATAGTCGCCTAATATGCTGAGTAGCATTGTCCCCAAGAATTGCAACAGTCTTTACGCTAAAGCTGAGGTCTTCTTCCTCCATGAAAAGAACTGAGTAAAGACACAACTCTAAGCATGATGTCGCTTCTCTTTCTTTGCCCCAGCAAGAAGACACATATTCCTCATTCCGAGCCGACCCTGCCTGACGCTCGACAACGGATACAAGAGTCTAAATGCATCCTTTGGAGTTGCACCTTTTAGTTTTCGCTCTTCCTCGATGCAACCCTTTCTCCAATTATCATGACGGAGGCACTTCCTCTTGGAGCAAAAATGGTCCAATTATTGTGTATGATGGTAATGCAAACCCTAATGAGCACTTAGATAATTTTCTGGCAAGAATAGAGCTCATGACTTGAGTGAAGCTGCATACTACGAGTTGTTTCATACCACACTCATCAGGCATGCCTTGACGAGATTTAACCAGATGCCAGTTGGGTCCATCACTAGAAGGTGCTGAAGTAGTGCTTCCTCCATAATTTCTCCATCAATTGTAGATCTCCAAAACAGTACCATATTTGTTTACCATTAAATAAAAGGATGGAGAGTCCTTGAGGACTTTCCTCAACTGCTTCATCCAAGCAGTGCACAAGATCACCCATGTTGGCTAGGAGCTCTTGCCTAGCATTATCCAATAGAACCTGCAACACCAGAAGTTCCACGAGTAGATTGTTGGGAAATTCCCATTACTTTAGAAGAACTCATAGTGCATGCGAAGAAATACATAAGGTTCAGAGAAGCTGTGACCTCTTAAAATGCCAACAACCGTAAAGCACTCAAAGAATGAGCAATATTGATAAGAAGCCAAATAAACAAAAATGTGGTCTTGCACAAACTACCCTCAAACATGCTTCCTTGAGTATCTCGAGTGTGTAGATACTTCTGATTGCTGAACTACATGGCTTAGTTAAGTGGCCCCTTAAGATCGTAGAGAATCTGAAAAGGTAAAAATCCACAAAGTAGTGCAGCTTTCACCGTAGTTGAGACCTTGCTACCGAGAAATGCCATAATTGGATAGATGAGATAGAAAAACTGATCCAACGTGGCTATCTAAAAGAATACATAGGCTAAAGGTAAAACAATCCCAAAAAGCATCCCAGACCAGAAGAAGGTGGTGATCACCCAGGCTTACTTGACATGGGACTAGAGTCAAAGAAGACACCTAAATAACATGAAATTACACTCCAAAGAGTATCTAAAGAGGGAGATGCCTTTATCAACAACTCAATTCATGCAGCAAGAGTAGGAGATGCCCCTAATTCCAATAAGCACGTACCCCCTGGACACCTTGTAATGTTTTTTCTTTCCCTTCATTTAACATGTGAAGTTTTATTTTCATTGATTTAGGTGAAATTCATATCATGAATAAAAGTATTCCACCATAGAGACAACAATTGTTTGCCCTTTATTTCTCCAATGAAGTATTATGAAGTTTTCTATACATACATCCCTTTTTGATGAACAATATCTGCTTGCAGAAACAATAGTTCCGTCGGAGTCCTTAAGTGGCTCTATCCACAAAATAACCTTTCTCCCGGAGTCTTGAAGTGGTTCTTTCCATGAAAAAACCTGCCCTCGAAGTCCTGAAGTGGCTCCTTTTATGGAAAAACCTTTCCATCGGAGTCCTAAAATGGCTCATTCCATGAAAATTGCTTTCCTCTAGAGTTCTAAAGTGGCTCCTTTCACGAAAATATCTTTCCACGAGAGTCCTAAAGTGGCTCTTTCCACAAAAAGACCTTTTCGTTAGAATTTTAAAAAAGCCCACTATCAGCTTCCACAGGGATTACGTGGCAATCTCTAAAAACGCGAACTATGGGCTCCTCTCAAAAGTACATGGCAACCCACCCTTGTGTAGAAATTTTCTAAGGAACACCTTAGAAGACACTTACACAATCAATTTAAAAAAATTCATCCCGAGTCCTCACAAAAAGGAAGGTGGTCACATCTCAACAATTAGAGGAAACGAAAGAAATTCTCTAAGTTAAGTAACTCAACAAGTTACTGCGTATCTGTTATGAAGCCTCTTAGTAAGCCTATGAAGATGTCCACTTCACCTCAACACTTAAAGTTCAACATCGATGGTCGCATAATTTAGGCCTGGCATTAATTTGATGCTTTTGAAGTATTTATGCCTTGTGAAGGCGGTATTGACCTTCTTAGAAAGATATATAGCAAAAGCTGATTAAAGGGAGACTCTGCATCCCCTTAGAACTTCATAATTACCCTACCTAACAAACTACTACAACTCTTAAGATGATTTGATAGGAGATGCATGACCGCACCTTCGAATTTCATCATTTGACCCCGCTAAGTGCATGTCCGCTACACCACCCATCATTGCAACAACTCAATACCCGACGATAAGACCACTTGAGTGAGGCTCGAACTCGAATATCATCTCAACATTGAACACTGACAACGACAACCACCTAAATGGGGTTTATGATCAAATCACATTACTACGACTATCAACAAAGTCATGACTTTTTGAACTAAAATCTCTGCAAAACATTATCATAATACTTAGCTTTTACAAGGCCTAGTCATGAACGCACTCTTTTCACCATGATGCTTGAACTCTATACTAGTGTTTGTCCAATTCAAGTACGAAATCAATTTTTTTCCTTTGGAGAATTTCTCTTCGCGAAGAGGTAAACTAATGTCGATGACAAGGGGGACTCTATGCCTCCCTGGGATAATCCAGTCCATGTCGCATTCACAACTATAATAGTTACCTAAGACTCATAAAGCTCGCTAAGATATCTAAGCGACTTCACCAAATAATTTTTCTAAATCCCCAAGAGAGCAACAAAGCCACCATGCCTTTAACAACCTTGGCAAAGACTTATGAAAAAAAAAAAAAAAATGAACAACAAAAACAAAGAAAAGTTTTGCAAGGGTGCTAGAGATGTGAAGTCTCCTTAGGTACTTAACGATGGCACCCTTATGTCTCATATGACTCAATCCTCAAAGTACGAGTATGCAAAAATTAGTAGTCATTCAATTGGCCAAGTATTTACATTAATGCAAATTAAGCAGAAGCAAAGAAACTTTAGTGAAATCAAACGATAAAGATAAAATGGATGTCCGGCTAATACTTGGCCTCTGAAAGTAAATAACAATGCGAAAGAAAAAATGTGCTTGAAGTACTACTTAAGCTAACTAGAAAATGCTAAGTAGTAATAAAGGCTTGAACATAAATCCTACCTACTACCACTATTTTAAGTAGAGCATCTTTGTTCCCATGGAGCTGTCCCTATTGTTTCCTTCACCATAGTTTTCACTCCAGCTCAAGGACTTTTCTTGAGCTCTCTAATAGTAAGGTCAACTGGAATAGTGAGCTCTAACATTGATAAGTCTTTTACGAGATACTGCCAATCTCACTCAAAACACGACGCCAATTCTGGATAATATGCTCATATATTACTATTGCCTTCGCTGCAACCTCCTTGAAGGACTCATCGGAACCCTTGAGTTTCCTGTCTGCATTCTTGCAGGCAGTATTTAGGAAGGGCCTTTCAGTAAAGGAGTCTATGAATTTCTCCCCATTCCTCACCTCCTTCACAGACCTCGCTTTCAAGTAGGGCTGTAAATGGATATTCGAAAATTCGTTTACCGTTCGCATCCGAATCCGTTTATAGGGTTATTATCCGTATCCGTTTAAAGCGGATATTATCCGTATCCGATTAGCAGACATCCGACTGTAAACGGATACGAATATGGTAAATGCATATTCGATCCGTTTAATATCCGCTCCGAATACATATTCGTTGGATATATCCGTTTATATATTCGATTATCCGTAATTTAATTAAATCCGTTATCCGTATCCGATAAATAATATTTAAAAAATTATTATATATAATATACTATTATACATAATAAATTATTTTTATTTTTTCAATATGAAATTTCATAATATATATATAAATGAATATATATGTATAAATTAGTAATTAAAAAATTAATAAAGAAATTAGATGATAATGATGATAATTAAATAATATTAAATCAAAACAAATTGAAAAATCAATATGTAAATGATAAAATTAATCAATATAACATTATTGTTGCTTTACTTTATAACTAATTTATATTGGTGTCATTGAATTAATATTAATTGATCATAAAGTGAATCAATAATTATAAAAAAAAAACTAAATCAAGAATAATTAACGTTTTAATTCTAAAATAAAATAGTAAAATGAGTAAATTATTAACTAGCTAAGGGGACATTAAGATTTGAGAGATTGTTTGGGTAAGCTTATAAGCTTCTTAAAATATTTTATAACACATTTGAGATTTTACAAGATATCAAAAAGTGTTTAGTAAATTTTTTTAAAGGAAACTTATAAGCTCTTAAAATAAGATGTTAAAAGTTTATAAGCTCTTTTTATAAAAATTAGGAATTCCTAACTTATTTTTATGATATTAACAAACTCCCTTAATTTTAAGCATATTAATTATAAAATTGTCATTATTAATACCTTATAGGCTGCAAAATTTTATTTTATCTAAACACTTTTAGAACTAATTTTCAAAAAAAATCTAGCAACTTATAAGCTCGGAAAATATCTTATAAGATGTGAGAACTTATATAAGATCTTTTAAATAAGTTTAGGTATACACTCTCTAAGAAGGTGTTTGGCTAAACTTATTTAAAACGTCTTATAAGCTTCTACATGCTATAAGATGTTTTTTAATTTTCTGTATTTTGTAAGATATTTTTCGAACTTATAAGATGCTAGATTTAAAAAAAAAAAAAAGGTTCTCAAAGTATTTGAATTATAAGATCTTAGAACTTATAAGGTATTAATAATAATAATTTTATAATTAATATGATTAAAATTAAAGGAGCTTGTTAAGATTTTAAAAATAAGATAAGAACTCCTTACTTTTTTAAAAAGTGCTTATAAGTTTTTAATATCTTATTTTAGAAATTTTATAAGTTATTTTCTTAAAAAAATTACGAAACACTGACATCTTATAAAATATTTTGAGAAGCTTATAAACTCATGTAAACAATTTTTAAATATTTTACAATATCTAACTATATACATTTAATATAAGATGAAAATATCATTTCATAATTTTATTTTTTGTAGAGTTGTACTATTATTAATTTAGAAAAGTAATAAAATTTATCTAAATATAAAACTTAAACTCTAAATTCTAAAATCTCATAATTTTATAAAATTTAAACCCCAAAATATTAATAATAGAGAATATTTTTATTGATTAACATTGTTATATCTACATATCTAAAATTAAATATCAATATTCAATAGCCATCATAAAAACTAATTTTTTAAATTTACATTAAAATATACTATACAAAAATATTAAATATCAAAATATAAATCAAAGTCCTATATAACAAATTGATGAATAATTAAATTTAAAAATTTTAAAAATTAATTACTACAATAAAATAAAAATTATCAAAATAAAATATAAAAAAATGTAAAAAAAAAAAAAAAACCAAATCACTATTCATTAAACCCTATCTCCCATTTTACATTCAATTTCACCTCATTCTTTCACTCTACAGCAGCCACACGGTACTCCTCTTCCATTCTCTCATTTTTTATTTTTATTTTTGATTTTCATGTAGTTACCTTTTGCCGGCAAAAGTGCCGGCGAGAAGCTGCCGGGAGGCGACAGGGTTGGCCTCTCCGTCGGCCAGCCCCATTTTGTTTGCTGGCTCGCCGGGGTTGCGAGGCCAGCAGCCTCGACGGCCAGTAAATCTGGAACCAGAAGTTGGAGCAGTCCAGAAGCTGTTTCTAGCTACTGGATTGCTCCTTCTGGGGCAGTACTTCTGGTTCCAGAAGCCGGAAACAGCTTCTGGAACCAGAAAAGGAGCAGTCCTTCTGGTTCCAGAAGCTGTTTCCAGAAACAACTTCTGAGGAGCAGTCCAGAAGCTGGAAACAGCTTCTGGAACCAGAAAACTTCTGGTTCCAGACTATTAAACCCCCCTCTTCCTATTTTTATTTATTTTTGTCTTCCACCCAATTAAATTATATTGATGTTTTATTTAATTGTGCAGGTTTGAAATTTTACATTTTTGGGCATTGTCAAAGGTAAATTATTTTAGTGTTAAAGTTATAATTATATAAATTGTGATTATGAATTATGTAGTTATTTTAGTGTAAATTATTTTTGGGCAATGTTTGATTATTTTGTTTTATTGTTCAACAGGTTTTTGAAAAAGAAATTGTTGAATTATGTCACATACTCCAAATCTTCCAGTTACTAGTGCTTCTACACCATCTACTACAAGTTCAAGCATAGGTATAAATCCTACTACTGAACATGTTGATAATGTTGATTCTACACCATGTGACACTCAACAAATTGAAGTTAAGCGTAGAAAATTAACATCTGCCGTATGGGAGTACTATACTAGGGAATCAGTGGGGGGTAAGGGCAATGTTACTGCCACTTGCATCTATTGCAAAAGAAAATTTGATGGCTCTAGTAAAAGTGTAACAACTCATTTGAAAAATCATGTTCAAAATTGTGCCCTCTTAAGAATAAATCAAGTGACATTTGACAAGCATTTATTGGTAAATCTAGTAGTAGTCTTGACCCTACTCCTAAGATGACAACACATAAGTTTGATTCTACAGTTGATAGAGCTTTATTTGCTAAAATGATTGCGAAGCATAATTTGCCTTTTCTTATGGCTCAGTATGAGTATTTTAGATTGTGGATATCTTATTGTGTGCCATCATATAAGCATCGATCAAGAAATACTGTGAAAAATGATTTGGTGAATGTTTACAATGAGGAGAAAATGAGAGTTTATCAAGATATTGAAAATTTAACTTCTTAAGTCACACTTACAACTGATGGGTGGACATCTGATCATCAGAATCGTGGATATTTTTGTGTGACTTGTCATTACATTGATTCTGATTGGAAATTGCACAAAAGATTGATTGCTTTTCATGTTGTTCAGTATCCACATGATGGCTTATCTTTATGTGATTGGTTGAAAAATCGTGTTTTGGAATGGAATATTGACAAGAAGTTATTTGCTGTGGTTATGGATAATGCCTCTCAAAATTCTGGAATGTTAGATGGCATGAGAAAATGGTTGAATGATAAGAAATCACTTTTGCACAATGGTGACATGTTTCATATTCGATGTTTAGCCCATATATTGAACTTGATTGTTAAAAGTGGACTTGATGTTGTTCGTGGATTAATTGAAAAAATCCGTGAGAGTGTCAAGTACATCAATCAATTAGTACAAAGGGATGAAAAATTTTCTCTTGCTTTGAGTCAAACTCGGTTTAATCCTAAGAGGCGTGTTAGTTTGGATTGTGAAACTAGATGGAATGCAACATATGATATGCTTGTGAATGCTTTAGAGCTTAAAGAAGCATTTAACCGCTTGACTGATTTGGATAATGATTATAAATTTTTACCTTCAAATGAGGAATGGGAAATGGGGGCAAAAATTTGTGATCATTTGAAAGTATTTAAGGATGTTACTTTAGAGTTTTCTGGAAGTAACTATCCAACTGCACCTGTGTACTTTACTAATGTTTGTTTGATTAGAGCGGAGTTGATGAAGTGGAGTAAGAGTGATGATGAAAATATTCAAATGATGGCACTTTTGATGCAAACAAAGTTTGATAAGTATTGGGATGAATGCAACATGGTGTTGACTATTGCTGGAATTCTTGATCCTAGGTACAAGATGAAATTTGTTGAGCTTGCTTTTAACAATATGTATGGTGAGAGTGCAGATTTTTATGTAAGCAAAGTTCGTACTTTTTGGGTTGAATTAGTTTCGGAATATGAGGAAAATTCATGCGTCAATGTCACTGATGTTTGTGAGTCTTCTTCTAGCCATGTCGATTCTTCAAAGTCCCAAAACTCTCTTATTGCAATGTTTAAAGTGCTCGCAGCTCAATCTAGTATGACAAGTGTTGCTAAAAAAAGTGAGATTGAGTTGTATTTGGATGAAGGGTTAGTCCCCTATAATGATGAAGAAAGTGTCTCATTTGATATTTTGGGTTGGTGGAAGCATAATGGAGTAAGATTTCCAAATCTTGCAAAATTGGCTCGTGATATTTTGGCAATTCCATGTACTACGGTACCATCGGAGTCCACTTTTAGTCAAGCACGTAGAATTATTGATGATACTCGTGCCTCGCTAAATTCTGAAACGGTGGAGTGTTTACTTTGTGTTAAAGATTGGTTGCCAACAATTGAAAATGATTGTAAGTAATGAGTATTTCTTTTATTTATTTAATTTTTTTATTTATATATCAACATATAAATGTAGACTAATATATACTTTTTTATAGGTATAATTGATTGAACTTTTGGAGTATATGGTGCCAATTATTGTGATGCTTCAATGGTTGCTTTTGGTGTACTTTCTCTTTACTTTTTTTATTTTTATTTTTGAGATTATTTGTAAAGTATGTTATAAGTTCTTATAGAGTATTTTCCCCCCCTTTAATAGATAATCTCTTAAACTTTATCAGTAATTTTTTTTTTATATTATGTTTTGCAGTGTTAAACAGATGAGAAGTTCAAGCATGGTCGTGTTGTTGGATTATATGAAGATTTTTCTTGTATTGAAATGAACCTTTATTTTGTTCCTTTTGTATTATTGTATTATGTATTGAAAATCGTTATTTCCTTTGATTCTTGAGGAGATTTGTATGTTTGTTTGATCTTAGGAGTATGTTAATTTTATTGGTTGTGTGTTGTTTTTTTTTTTTTTTTTTTCTAGATTTTATTATGTTATTTATTTGATTATTTTTTAAATGAAATTTATTAGAAAAAAATATGCATTTTATTATAAGCTAACGGATTTGGATATTCGGATATTTATAAACGGATATTCGGAATAATTATAATCGAATACGGATATATCCGAATTCAAATAATATCCGGCGGATACGAATTCGGATGTTATTAAAAAATATCCGTCGGATATGGATACGGATACGGATATTATAAAACTTAAACGGATACGGATACGGATACAGTCTATCCGATCCGTTTACAACCCTACTTTCAAGCACTCATGCTCCTTCAGCAGCACATTCAGCTCTTCCTCTTTTCAACTCCGCTGTTTAACAATTTCAGAAGCCTCCTCCTTAAAGGCATGTCGTCATAGACCCTCTGCTCGACGAGACATATGCTCAATTAAGTTCCAACCCAGTACTTGAAAATCAAAGATACGCGAGAATAAAAAACCTATGCAATACTACCAAGACAAGAAAACAGGGCGAAATATAAATCAAAGTAATGAGACAAACACTTACTAAATAAAGTCACTAGCAACTATCTTAGTCAATTGAAAAAAGAGAGTAACTCCAACTTTTCCCAATCGAACTCGGTCAATACACCTCGTATGCGATCAACGTTGAAAGTACCTCATTCGTTTCCTGGTGAGAATCTGCCCACAGTTACAGCATAAACACTAGTAAGAAAGTCTCTAACCCTTAGCAGTGCTAAAAGTGCAAGTTGCATGTAGACAAGTAATCACTCCACATGCACGCTCCCTAGCAAGCCAGGAAGGCACCAACTTGAACTCTTCAATAGCAGTGCGAGGCTGCACACCAAAAGTCACATAGCGCACGCCTAATCTACCTTGGGGGCTTGAACGACTCCTAGTAGGTGATCTCACCCTGCAACTCTCCTCCAAAGTGTGGTTGTCATACTCTCCTTCCTCTCCAAAGTGTACCTCTAGTACACTCCTCCTTCTGCTCTCCTAGTCGCAGACACGACTTCACAAATTTCAAAACATGCCTAAGTACTTAGAGAACACATAATTCCACAAGTAACCCTAAACGATTGTTGAAGATTGAAACTTCATGAAAATCAAGTCCTATGCAGAATGCAGAACAAGACATTTCTCTACCTCACTGTAATACATAAGTGTACACCACTTATATCTGACCTGCACATGGTCAATGTGAAGCCTTTAAACTTGCATGTAGTCACATAATTATAAGTCCATAGAAAAGAACCTACTCTTTGCAGACGCTAAGAAATACCCACCAAGGGCCAAGACTTGACAATGTCTGCCCAAGTGTGTAACATTCGAACGGAGTCTTCTGAATTGCTTGTAAAGTGCAAACCTTAGAAAGATGCCCTCAACGTGTTTAAAGACACACATGTCATTCTGAAGAAATTTTCCTAAGTCTATCCGTGACATGATAGTATCCTTTGTCATAAGAATAACTAAGTACCACAACAAGAACACTTTTACAAGATGCCTGGTGTGTTTCCTTGCACAAGCACGAACACATCCTTCTAAGAGTGCTCGCCCTAAAACTCACACTATTATACACTCTATTGGCTCATCACCTTACTATTAACAACGACAACACTCAAAATTTATCTAAGTCCCTAGATGGTATGGTGCAAGGCCTACTCAAACTTCTAAGCATTTGATTGCATGAAATTTCCTTAGGTAAATGTTGGAGTAACTTTGCCAAGTCTCCTAATACACACTATTAATTCAACTCACAATAATTAATCAAAATAATCATTTTCATGAATTAATATAAGATAAAATCAAAATAAAACTTTATGCTATATTTTTTATATGAAAATTAAATTTTCCTGTATATTGAAAATAGGGGAGCTTGATGATGCTGCTAAAAAATTGACTATAAAGACAATTTGTTAAAATAATTAAAAATGAAAATAGATCTAAAATTAATTAATTGAGTAAAAGGGCCAAAGAGCCAAAGGACAAGCCAAGTCCATATATAAGGGTAGGAAAACCATAATAGACCTAAACCCATCAAAACTAAAATCTGTAAATACTAAGTTCCAGAGAGAAATTAGGGAGGGGATAAGGGCTGGGGGCATAAATCATTCACAAAAATTCTTAAAGTCGAAGAACTTTCAAAAAGAGAAAATCTCTATACTTGCGTTCTAGAGAAGACGAACAAATACTTTACTGTTTTTCGGAAAGGATCTCTCTCTATTTCCAGCATCATCATTTATGTTAATTAGTTTAATCTTCACTAATGTTTATATTTTTAATAGAAGTAATTTTATTTTGCTATCAATAAATAAATAAAAGATATATATATATATATAGTTATTTATAAAAGGTTACGTATATGTGAACAAAAATTTAAATTCATTAATAAATAAGGTACTCTTTTACATAATTAATATATATTTTATATTTTTAATTTATATATACTTTGGTAATTTTAACTACTAAAGTTGACTCTTCATGCCTTGACATGATGAAAAATAAATATATAAAGTAAATACATTTGTATCTAATAAGTATATGCCAAAAATTGAAAAATCTAGTTAAACAAAAATATCAAACTTTATTTTCAACTAAAAAATGAGATATTTTTATTTTTAATTTAATTAAAATTTGTACCTAAGCAAATTCGAGTTTTGTCTAGACAAAGTAATTAATTACATAAGTTATGTTGAAACAAGGAGAGTTTCCTTTCATATTCAATAATTATTTTATATTTATACAGATATAATTATTTTATTTAAAAAATGCTATTTATTTTTAATTATATTAAGCAAAATAAATATTATAACTATTTTAAGTGCATAGCACCGGACAAATACTAGTATAATAGTATAGATAGATGCATAGATCTATACCTCATTCTTATCTTTGAACTTAATTTAAATTTATTGAAAAAAGTGGTTTAATAAAAATATAATGACTTTATCTTAAACTATTAAAGAAAACAAATTATAAGTTGTTTATCTAATAGTCAATAAATATCTACTTATTAATAAAGAAAATATCTCATTTTTAAATTTGAATTAGGTTATGACTCATCTAGACAATATTTGGATTTTTTTATTTATTTTTGCAAAAACATAAATAATCAACAATCAATATTTTTTTTTAAATTTAATTAAAATTTTCAAAAAGAATTCAAAATTTAGTTGAAATATTTGTATGATTGTGTTTTGATGCCGTTGCACTGTGTATAATAGTATAGATATCTTGGAGAGATTTTAATAATTAGCCTAATATGTAATTACATAAAATTAAAGATTTTTTTTTTTCTCATATGAAATTGAGAAATTAATCTAGATCAAACATAAACAGTTTAAACTCCAAAGTCCAAGTGAAAACGCGACTCATATTTTGAAAAAGTTGCGTTGTAAATTGAAAACGATTAATCCGAAAAACAAACTATCACATAGACCGTTAACTACAAGCTATATAGCCGGCGCCAATTTTTCGTTCTTCTCTTCCTCTTCCGCTTGATAATCCACATAAGACTCTCCATTTTCAAACTAACTCTCTCTTTCACTCTCTCTCCCTTTGTCCCTTATCCATTTTTCAATTATATATACACACACTTGGACTCACATACATATTTGTATATGTGAGTAGTGTAGTTTCAGGGCTGGTCAGCTTTTTGTCTGCTGAAAATTCAAACTTTCTTGATGGATTCAAGTGGGTTTTCTTCCCCGAGGTCCGATGATTTCCCAGCGGGTCTTCGGGTTCTTGTTGTGGATGATGATCCTGTATGGTTGAAGACTCTTGAAAAGATGCTTAAGAAATGCAACTATGAAGGTGTTTTCCCCTCTCCATTCTTGGCAGAAATGCGGTTGCCCTTTTGTGTTTGCTCAATGTTTTGTTGACTGGTTTATTTGTTGGCAAAGATTGTTTCTTTAGCTATAGGCTGAATGATAAGTTGGGTACGTGTTACTGTGCCACTTAAATTTGCCATGGTCTTTTTCCCTTAAGAAGCACATATCTGGACCTTTTTATGGATGTTTAAGGGCTTTGTTCTTTATAGTTTTAATTCTCTGTATTTGAATGAACGGTGGAAGTTAATGACCTTATTATTAGGAAGCAGAATATTTTATTAGAGGGCTTAGAGAATAGCCAAACTAAGAAGTATTTGAAGCTGAATTCTTTTATCTCTTATGCTTGAAAACAAATGAAAGTCACAAGTAAACTTCCACATCACATATACATGTGTCTCCCCGCAGATGGATGCTTTGAGAAGTAGAGTTCTGGGAGCAGGATGTTATGCCATAAATATAGTGTATATGCTTTCCAGTGTTCCAGAATTTCAGAGTCCTCTTTTATGTAATTAGTGATTGAATAAGATGCTACCTCCAAATCGAAAAATTGATATATTCTAATGTTTGATGAGCTATGATGTAACTGGGACGAACATTAGTTGTTGTAAAAATCTATTGTTTAACATTAACGCTTGTTGAAGTTTGCCTGGTACACTAGGAAAAGATGTGCGCTGCGTAAGTTTGGATTCAATATGGAGTGAGGCTGCTCAACTTATATATACTTGATTTACCATGCAATTTGTTTCTTTGAAAATTTCGCATACCTTTCCCTACTGCTATTTGAACTTAGTCAATAGCCCTGTATATGGAGATGATCCACTCTCCAGATATAGTGTCTCCTGTCTTGAGCTGCAAATTTAACCTAGCTAATATGTCCTAGTATGAAATGTCATTAATGAATGTCAAGGTGGCCTTCTATATGGCGAGTCTTTAATAGAATAACTAATTAGCATCTTCTGAAGGAAAGCACTTTGTAGGAAGTCAACATGCAGTTAGGTGTATGTTAAGCCACCTAGATTAGTGTATCACCAAAAATCTTTTTCACTGTGTTAAGATTTTTTTGGATGAGATTTTACATGACAAAATATGATCATTTCTTTTCCCTTTTCCATTTTCTGTTTGGCTTGGTTAATTAAAATCATTCAGGATTTCATATGCTGTCGTGGACCTGTTATATGGAAGAAGCAAAATGTTGTCGTACCAGCAATTGCAGCCAATTTTTGGTACTAAAGGAATTTCAAACCTTTATGTTTGTACCTCCTCCTTTCTGCTTTCACATTAAATTGAGGAAAATTCTTGAACTCACTTAATTGAGGGTCGGATGTGTTTAAACAAAGTCACTGTTGTGGTAGTAGACTTATTCAAGCCAGTATACCGTACATATTATGAATTATGATGTCCAAAAGGGCCAAAACTAACGACAGCAATTATTCCAGTATTGAAAGATTTAGTATTTACATGTACATATGATACTGGTTGTTTTCCCTTCATGATTTTCATAAACAGGATCACCAACCTGTGCTTGGCAGTATTGCTTTCTCCTTTTTCCGTTTTGTTTAGGTTGGGGGGAAGGGGTTCCTAGAAAATTCATAATTTTGAAAATTTGCAGTAGTTGTCCCGTCATCCAACTGCTGCTTTTGTGAGTTTCAGTAACAGCATGTAAGTTAACACGAGAGGCTCTGAACCTGCTTCGAGAAAGAAAAGGTGAATTTGACATTGTAATCAGTAATGTAAATATGCCTGACATGGATGGTTTCAAGCTTCTAGAGCATGTTGGTCTCGAAATGGACCTTCCTGTGATAAGTGAGTTTTCTGTTGCCCATACCTGTTACTACATTTGAAGTAATATCTTCTTTATCTTTTCCAATATTTTGACTGTTTATTAAACTTTAAGCCATAAACAACAATCCTACACAGTGATGTCCGTTGATGGAGAAACAAGCATGGTGATGAAAGGGGTTCAACATGGTGCTTGTGATTATCTTCTTAAGCCAATAAGACTGAGAGAGCTTCGGAACATATGGCAACATGTGTTCCGGAAGAGAATAAATGACGGGAGAGATATTCAAAGCCAAGAAAGCTCTGATGAAATTCAGACAAGAAGAAACGGAACAGAGAAATATGATGATGGCCAATTGCTTAGCAGAGATATCATGATTTCTGGAAAGAAAAGAAAAGATGTTGATAACAAGCACCATGATAGAGAATGTGGTGATTCTTCCTCTGTGAAGAAACCTAGGGTGGTTTGGACTGCGGATCTTCATCAGAAGTTTGTGAAAGCTGTGAATCAGATCGGATTTGATAGTAAGTTTGTCATCTTTATCATTTCTCAGCAATCAATCACTGTATAATCATCCTGAAGTAAATCTTTAACCATTTTCTACACTGCTATTGTAAATTTATTCATCAAATTACTTAGAGAAGACCATTGGTTCATATTATTGTTTGACAGAAGCTGGCCCTAAGAAAATACTTGACTTGATGGGAGTTCCATGGTTAAAAAGAGAAAATGTTGCTAGCCACTTGCAGGTAAATGCCATCAATTTTCCTCTTTCTTTTTGCTAAATCATGGTACTATATATGAAAGGTTCAAGTTGCCATCATGTTTCCTCTTTTCTTCTGTGAACTAGTCGTGCAAAACTAAGATCATTTAGCTCACTAGCATAACTTTGAGTTCATCAGTTTTAGCTGTATTCCATTTAATATTTCTAGAAAAGGGGGATAAAGGTCATGAAAAGTTATGGATTCATAGATCCTAATGAATTCTTTGTTGACGCTTTCAGAAGTATCGGCTCTACTTGAGTAGGTTGCAGAAAGAAAATGAGCCAAAAGCAGCATCTCGTGGGATAAAGCACTCAGATATATCATCAAAACACCCTACCAGAAATGTTTGTTTTCAACATTCTACCAATCCGAACTCAGGCACAGTGCAACAAAACGTTGTATCAAATGGAAACTACGCTGTTCCTGAACACAATATTCAGATTCATAATCATGATGCCAAAATGTGCCAAGGAAATGTCGAAGAGATTCTTTCAATGCCCACGGCAGCAGAACCCAAGAAAGCACCATATGGGGATGTGACTGATTCTCCAATGATCAGTACCTCAAGGATCAATTTCAATCAGTCCTTTGGACCAATGGATTCAGAAGTAAAATTTGAACCTAAGATCCAAGCTCAGTATTCTTGGAGTGACACAGTTCCTTCAATTCAATTCAAACAAGAACTTAAATCACGTTTCCAGTCAGAGCAGTTTGGTCACCTCCCACTTCTTGTGCCTCAAATCCAAGAAGCAGATAAACTGATAGAAAGCATCAACCCTTCCTATGGCATTGGAGAAGTAACTAAGGTTGAAAATGCGGATGCCTTGTTTTCAGGTCAACTGCAATGCCATGCGTTTGAGCCGATTCCACGTTCTATATGGAGCATAAAGAATCACAGTTTGGAGCAGAATGTATATGGCAATCTGGAATCATCCCTGAAAAACTTAGTTGTTGGGAGTGGATCAGTTCCTAATGGTTTTCCTTCTCAAGGTAATGTTTATCCAGAGAATCATAACCTTGTTAGTTTTGAATCATTTCCACCACACTTGTTTGAGTCAGTGAATTTTGACTGTGAGTATTCTGTCATGGACCAAGGTCTATTTATTGGATGACTCTCAATAGTTATCAGGATGTACATGTTGCTTTCTGAAATCCCAAGTTCCTCTGAATGTACAGAAACTATCTTCTGTTTTTTGATTTAGTGGAATTCTACTTAGTGAACATGATACTTGTTTTAGGCCTAGATTGGATGTATTCCCATTACACTATTTTATTTTACAATATTTAGAACATAAAGAATGCGGTTGTTCATTTCATCAATTTTCATTCTCATTCCTATGGCAATCTGCCATTCCCGCTAAGAAGTTTTTAGTCATCATTCGCTCTTTCTATGCTATCCTTCAAAGACTATTTTGTACCTTCTTTTGCGTTGCTCGGTGCTCCAATGGAACTAGTTATGGGCCAAATCCTAAACTCTTATCCACCAAAATCACATAGAACACAAGAACTAGAATGAAATTGGTGCTCCCTAAAGTCGGGAGTGAGGATTGGAGCGTGAAGGATAGATAGGTCACGCTAAGGACCATAGCTACTACCTATTGGCTCTGGCTTGCCAACTAGGCAATCCATTGCTACAAATATAGAAAGAGACTCTCAGCAAATCCAGCCTTAATGATACGATTTGGGCTTATCAAACTGCAGAAAAACAAAGACATTACACAAGAGATCCTAATTTGGATTGAAACGTGAACTGCCCTCATATAACACATATAAATTCAAATTTAATTAAAAATTACACATTAATTAAATAATAATTTTGTTTTTTTATGCTCCCAAGAAAATGAAGGACACACTAAATTTACTAGTATATTTATTCATTTATTTTTTTCACGACAACATAATTATAAAGAATATAGTGGAACTCATAACAAATTAAATAATGATATATAATATTATTACATTTAAATGTTATTTCAAATCAACATTTTCAAACACAAATCCAATCGCCTTTTCATTTTCATATGAAAAATCATGCAAAATGAAAAAAGCAATAAAATGCCAATGAAAATACCACTCCTCCCATCAAAAGACTTCAAATGCTAAGCACAATGACCGGCTACTTTGCGCACTTGCACAAAAGCTGTCTTGCTTAATATGAGCGGAGTGCAGAATGCCAAGTAATCTCCCTTGAAGTGAGAAAATTAAAGAACCTTTATCTCCTACTACAGAATTGTTTATGGCAAGTGATAGACCAATGGCGGTGAGAATTGATAGTTTGGGAAAGAGTATTATCTGCATAAAATCAGGAAAATCAAGAGTTCACCATGCATAGAAGTGTGTTTGTACACCAAGGCTTAAGATTAAAGTGATGAGGAACTTGTGTAAAATATATATGTACTCCACCCAATGACTCAATGGCAACTAGTCATTACAAACGAAATTTTGACATCTCCACCGCTCCTATTACCAGAAACCGCTCCTATTATCAGAAGGAACTTTTAGTTCTAGTTAATACTGAAAACAGCAACAAAAATATGAAGAACTTCCTATGTGCAATATATGCTGGCTATAACTAATTTCCATCGTGTGGTGCATCGATGGTGGTTCTGAATCATATCAATGGTAAAATTTCCTTAAGGCCTCCTCCCCACTGGTACAAAATGCAAAGCACTAAAGCAATCAATGCTGGATATTTGGAGAAGCATTTTCATTCATACTTTTCTTCGAAAAACATTTTGCAGAAGCAATTGGTGGATCGTTATTCTTTCCAGTAGCATTATTCAATCCTTCTGCCTTTGCTGAAAGCCTCCAAGGAGGCCTAGAATCATTATCTTGAACTTTGAAAGCAGGCCTTTCTTCAACTTTAGGAAAACAATGTCTCACTGTCGGAATCTGCAGAAATTGCATGCATCATGAGACCAGCTAAAAACACCAAGATATTATGTAAAATTCAGAAAGCTTTCAACCTTTTAGTGACATGTTGGCAGACATTGCCCTTTAGCCATTCATGAAATATTTGAAAATTGATCAAAGTAGCAAGTTATGGTATCACTGAACAAACCAAGCAAATTTCATGTTCCATCACATAAAACCAGACTTTACATGTGATCATATATGGCCACACATCAAATTATCACTTGGTAAACTGAAGCAAAAGAAACAATATACCTTTTTCGTTATGTTACTTGGTAATTGTATCATTGAAGGAATCTCTGCATTTTTTGTTGATTTCAACACCACGGAATTGTGGAGACCAACAATACTACTTCTTGCTTTAACCTGCACAGAAAAAAGTTGTCGATATTTTGGAATTTTATCCAGCCATGAGTTTTCTGAGCACATCAATCACTAAACTTAAGTCAGCTCAATTTACGAAAGAGGCTTTTTCCTATGATTTCTATTAGGGACTTGGTTGTCCTTTTCTCATATTTTGGTACTGCCCCATCTGCGCCCAGCAATTTGGTGCTGGCTGATTTAGAGTTGTGCAACCAGCAAAGGTGTAAGCTTATTACATTGCAATTCCAGTGAGGGGTTTTCCATCTTCGCAACTGAATTACTTTAGATGTTATGTCGAATAAATGATGTCAATAGATTTGGATATGTTAACTGAAAGGTTGAAAAACAGTTAGGCACAGGTCAAACTTGTTCGGCCTACTGCTCCAGATAAATGGGCCATGGGATTCTTTGTCATTGGATGTTGTAGAGTACAATGGGTACATGGACGCATAGGCAGGAAGGTAGACGAGAGGTAGGCTAACAGGTCTCTCGGAAGGTGAACATGATCTCTCTTAAAGTCCCCAACTTGTGCCTAATGGTTGGGTATTTATAGTTATGTACTGAGTTGGCCAACAGTATTCTTCCTAAGTGGCAGCCTTAGATTCTTCCACGTGTCTCGACGGTTGAAATTATGGGTTAAACTGGTGTCGGGTTGGGTTGGACTTGACCAGCATAGGAAGAGGTCGATCAGTAGAATATTTGATCATTTTGACCATTTTTGAGGGTATTCTTGGGATTTCATTGGTAATGCACATTAATACATATCAGTGAGGTAGGCTAGCAAGTCTCTCGAAGGTCGAATAAGATCTCTCTTAAGGTCCACAGCTTGTGCCTAATGGTTGGGTATTTATAGTTATGTACTGAGTTGGCCAACACTATTCTTCCTAAGTGGCAGCCTTAGATTCTTCCACGTGTCTCGACAGTTGAAATTTTGGGTTAAACTGGTGTTGGGTTGGGTCGGCTCAACCAGCATAGGAAAACGTCGATTAGTGGATTATTTGGTCATTTTGACCATTTTTTAGGGCATTCTTGGTATTTCATTCGTAATGCACATTAATACATATCAGTTATCCCCCTAACTTCAACATTTATGAAGAGATAGTTTACTCTGAGTCCCTTGAATCTTAACAAAGCCCTTAAATCTTAACAGTCTCTGATTGAAGGCCATTGCATGTGATGTCTTGATGCAGTGTTGTCTATTGGACGCAACACCAAATCCCCGTTCTGAACTACTATAAATCCAACCCCAATCCTCATTCGTCACTTCACCCCTAAAATAAAAGAACTCGAGTCTTCTACTTGTTTTCGACCTCCTGACCTACTACATACAAACTTTATGAGAGACTAATCTTTCAGCCCACTTGGCTCTCAATCAATAGGTGTTCTTTTTCCCTTCTAATTTATTATTTCAATTTTTGTATTTGTTCTACTTCCTATAGTACCTCTTCTTTTTATTATTCCATAAATGTCCCAATCCTCTTTTTCTACAGTTTCCCATTCGACATCCTCATGGGGGAGTGACTTGAATTCAAACTCAAAGTCGAGTACCTCTTGGGCATGCTTCTAGTTTTGAAATCCCTAGGGTCAAGAAGTCAATGTTAAGAATAGAGAAAACCACAGAGTTCCAATTTTTGTAACGTCCCCTTAAACACCCCTAGTAAGATTTCTCCAAATATGCTTTCTTCCTTGAGAGGCAAAATTTTTATTCTCGAGAGCTACAAAATAATAATGCATGTGGTTGGTATATCACATACCAGCTTCTACAATTCCCCATTTTGAAACCTGTGGTCAACATAATAAGGACCTTAGGTGTTTATCCTACTTAGTCGGCCCCAAATTCTATTCATAACGTTTTAGATGCAATATTTTAGGGTCAAACCCAATTATGTAAACTTCTGGTACCTTTTTCATGTTAGCCTTTCAAATTTTCCTCCTGAATGACAGTATGATAAACCTAATTTTCATAGTATTGAAAAGCTTCCTTGGGTCGAAAATTTCATAGAGGACTACATTATCGACTATTGTTTCGACTTTCAAATTCTCTTTATCGAAAAAACCTTGAAACTCAGTGATCTCACTCCTGCTCGCAATCGACTTAGGAATACACTTGGCAATCTTCCTTTCATCTTTGCTCAATTCTTCGATTTCTTTGTAATTGATCTCTTACTCTCCTCCTTTTTGCAGTTATGATTACTTTAAGGCGATGACCACCAATCTTATGTAGAAAAAGAAAGCCGAGGCACCTGCTGAAAAAAGACAAAAAGGAGGACTGGTAGACAAAACTGATCCTTCTAAAAAAGGTCCTGAGGGCACAGCTCTTCTTGACTAATCTGCTCCTAGGCCTCAGCTCACCTCCTCAAACAACTATTGCTCCACCTAAGAATCCTCATCTTACCCCTAATCCTCTAAAGGCCATACCTACTACCTCGGATGAACATGAAGAATTCCACTCCCTGGGACCCATTAATTCATCCTTCGGAGGTGCAGTAGATCCCTCTCATTGAAGTGATAGCAGACAGTCACATCAGCAACACTTATGAACAGTCATCCTCCGATAGTCCATATATGGTAGTGAGTTGATTGCATCCAACAATCCATATAACTTCATGATATGCTCAAAGGCAGTTAAATGCTCTTGAGGATGTGAATTCCCATCGTACTTCAGCAAATCAGGCACCTTGAAGCCCACTGAAATTGTTTCAGCAGAGATATCAACCCAATAAGGAGACTCTTTCTTTTGTCAAGTGGATCCTTCTTGTTCTTTCCTCTTTAATTCCTCCAACCTTCTTATTTAGTTGCTCCACTTGATCACTAATTTCATAAATTTCAGTTCTAGCGAGTCCACAAGATATACGATCAGCCAATTTTTGAACTTTATTGTTTTGTTTGCTTGATGCGTAATCTTCATCCTCTACGTGCCAGGATCCGCTTTTCTCTTCTTCGAAGCTTTGCCCTATCCATAGGCTCGCCTTTTCATCCTTTGAATTGGGTCATCTCGAAAGAGCTATCTTGGGAAGTCATGGGGTGCATGGGCTTGGGCAAGCATTGTCTCTATGACAACCAACATTCCATGATTTTATTAGCCATCGATTCCTCCACGGCTCAGTCCGAGTGATGCCAATATTAGGCTCTAAATGTCCTGTTCAAGGATTTTACTGCAACAATAGAGATGTTATCCTTATCATGGGAGGCTCTACATTCTTGTTTAGCGTATCCACCATTTTTTCTTACTTTTGATTGACTAACTTTTTCATGTCTTAATACTAGTTTCCCCCAGACAACAGCTACTGATGTCAAATGAATGATGTCGGTATATTTGGATATGTTGGTGAAAAGGTCGAACGACAGTTGGGACGTGTCAAACTTGTTCAGTTTATCGCCCTAGACAAATGGGTCGGGGATTCTTTGTCACTGTATGGTCACAATGTATAATGTGTAAATAGAATGATGGGTAGGAAAGTAAATGAGAGGTAGGTAAGCAAGGTCTTCTGCAAGTTGGTCTCTCAAAAGTCGAATGCGATCTCTCTTGAAGTCACATGTTTGTACCTAATGGCTGGGTTTTTAAGTTATCTGCAAAGTTGGCCCAACACTATTCATCGTAGGTGGCAGTTTGAGATTCTTCCATGTGTCTCCTTCGAATGGTTGAAATTTCGGGTTAAACTTGTGTCAAGTCGGGTTGTACCTCGACTCACGTAAAAAGATGTTGATCCAACGGAGTATTTGGTTATTTGACTGTTTTTGAGGGTATTCTTGGTATTTCAACAGCAATGCACATTAATGCATATCACGTGTGGATATGCATATGCGCACACCCCCCCAATCAACAGGATGCAAACATTTTTTATTGCATGTGTGAGAGCTTTTTGTCGTTGCCAAATTACTTCAGAAGTGAATGTGTTGTGTGTATGTACAAAATAAATTTAAGATTACAGTAATCAGGAAACCTGTGATTTTGCATTTGAATGCTGTTTCTCTGTCTCCTTTGATTTCAACTTCTGCTCAAGCTTCTGAAAAAACTGTAGGATAAATAAAGCAAAAAGTCAGAATTAATGAAAGAATATTTAGAGAGGTTTGGGCATAAAAGTGTAACAGATTTAACTTGCCTCTTTACGTTTTTCTGCCCTTTCTTCACTCTTGAAGATGAAAGGAGAAGAGACAGTCGGTAATCGTGCTTTGCTTCCAAATATATTTGGAGATTTGGAGTAGCTTAAACACAGTTTGAGAAAAAATAAAATTCTCAAATCAGTTCTTATTTTTCGTAGTATATTTTGTATCACTGGAATAGGAAGTTTTAGTTTAACTATCAATCAAGAATCAAGACCATTTCAAAATACTTTTTACAAAATATAGTAAAATGTTTACATTGTTGATGGAGACTGCACTTTCCCATTCACTGTTCTGCTTCCTGAGATTGAATCACCATGTGGTGTTATAGTCCTGTAAATCCATTAATTAATTGAGTGAGCCATAGCATTAGCATAAAATGCAGCATTTTCTCGATCCTAAGATCAATTTTCTTTTCTAATGAAAACAGAGGATACCTTCTGTTGTCTGCTGGAGGGGTTGCTGAATGATGCTTGAATATACCATTCACAGAAGCCTGCACTTAAGATGGAAACAACTTATGCATTATAGATCTTCTCAGAGAGAATAACCAAGAAAAGAAAATAATAGCCGGGACCAAAAGTACAGCACCCTAGTCGAATTTTGAGGAAGCATGGTGTTTTTATATTTCTTGGATGGAGCCCTGACGATTCTCGAGTTTACAGCAATCTTTTGCAGACCTGGGGTTGCGGATTTTTGGGTTTCACCAGAACAAGAGCCAAAATTGATAGACATGTGAAGGGATGTTGTATAGGATCTCCTTTTGTTGCCCGAGTCCCTTGCATTGCTGTTGCTGTCTGGAGTCTTGTCACTATTCCTGAGTTGAACAGGCATTATAGGCTTAACAGAAGATGCAAACTTGGAAGCACCACCATTTGTCAATGGCTTAGAGGGAGAAACTTCAGGTTTCTTCTCACTTGATGATGCTGAGTTTCTCCTAGTAGAATCATCCTAGAGCATAATATCAGTGAACATCAGTTAACAAGGAACTAATATTTTACTCTCTAGTTGACATGATAAATGAAGATCATTTTACGGCACATACCTCCTTGTTGCCCACCTTGTCCTCTTCCTTCGACACAATATCACTAATGCATCCATCATTTTGGAGATGGTTTGTTAATTCCACTGCATTTTCCACGAGACCAGGCGGTTCAATAACTTCAATTCCTGCAGGTTGGGCATCTTCCAGTGTTCTTCCAATTGAAGCATCACAAGAACCATTTTGACCAACAGGAAAAACTGGGTCAGTATTCTGAACCTCTCCTTCCTTCCTATTTTCAGTGGCCACATTGCTGTATCTCTGTGCCAAGTCCGGATGTGAGGAAGAATCATCTTCAACCTTATTTTCCATATTTGTTTCAGAAAAATCACTAGCTGCTGCATTTTGCTGCTCAAGTAAGGCTGCAGCTCTCCTTCTCTTGAAATGGGCTTCAAAATAAGCTTTCTTCGCAGCAACAGAACCAGGCTTGGAATACTTCTCAACTTCTTCCAAGTACCGATTGTGAGTAAAAGCTGACCATTTCTCCCAGTCCAACGATTCAGACATGAATCTCCCAAAGGATATTGATGTGGTTAGGGCCCGTTGTAAAGGATTCCCCTGCAAGGATATTTGTAGCATAATCCCCATGCTTTCATGCTCTCTTTAACAATTTTCCACAGTTGAAATTTTTAAATCAAACGCCAGCATATATTCAAACATTTCATCAGATTTAACTGCTTCACTTGGTATCTAGAACTCAGCTAACTAAAAACCCAATTCAAATAAAATTGATATCCAACACACTCAATACTGCATTTGCAAAAAGAATGCACAAAGTTTCTGTTTCTGCAGTAGTCATGTGACAAGATTTTGTAAGTAGAATCAAGTATATAAACCACACCAAGCAGGAGAATTCGAACCAAGTATGCAAAAATTCAAGCAAACCCCAATCGCCATCAAGAACAAGAAATTAACACTAAACCCACTTCAACAAGCTAAAAAATGTAGTAAAATGAAACCCACATGCTCTTCATCTGAATAATTGGATGACATTTTAGGAAATATCAAGATCGTCAATTAACATAGAAATCGAATGGATCTTTAAAATTAATTAAAACAAGAAAACTGACCTTTTTTTCTTCACTGGATGTAGGAGAAAGCTGAGAAAATGAGCGCACAAGGCACGCAGAAGATTCCCCCATGAATCCTTTCAACAATAACAATCGATAAAAAAGTTAACCCCAATTAATTTTCTCTGATTCTTGGCCTATTGTCTTGCGCTTCACACTCCTGAACCTCTGTTTCTTGAAAACCCTGAAAAGAAAATTTGTTCTTGATTTTGGATGGATTTGATTTTGAATTTGATTCAAGGAGCCATTGAAGAACAATTGAGAATGGAGCTAAATCCAAAAGGGTGTCCGAAAAAGAGTAGCTTTTGACTGAATTTTGGTTGTGTACAGAGAGGCGAGGGGGACTTGGTTGGTTCTTGAATTGAGGACTGGCACTACTACCAACGGCTAGTTTCTGATATTTTGTCTTATTTTATTTTGTTTTGTTTTTGGGTGCCAATGAATTATTAAAACGTACTAGCTCATACTTTGATTTAATTTTAATTTGGGGAAACATAAATCATTGAAGGCCAGTTAATCTATTTAACTATAGACAAGTGCAACGGCTAATGACCCATGGAAATAAAAATGTTTTGGTATGAGGATTTGAGTAGGAAAATGAAAAAAGATTATAGGAAAAATAATCTTAATTCATTGTTTTTAAAGAAAATTCATCTTCTATGAAAAGTGAATAAAAAGTCTTATGATCATCATGTCTCGTTCTCCACTTGATTAAATAAAAAGAAATTATTTCATTTTCTAAAGCTTTGTTTGGATGTGAATTGGGGTATTCTCCCAAAATTTTTTGGGAGAATAGATTTTGGGAAGTGGGGTTGAGGAATGTGATGATTGTTTGTTTTATTTTGGAGGTAGGTAAAGAATAAATTGAGAAAAAATAGTTTGTTTGTTTGTGTTTTGAGGGGGACAAGATATCACATCAATGATTTTTTTATTGGATTTGTGGAATAAAATGAGTATTTTTAAACTTATTTATATGTGTATAAATAGATTGTATATGTGGTAGTATGTGTATATATTTGTAATGATGATACAATTGATTAAAATTTTGAGAAATGTGTTTAGAGTGTGAATAGTAGGGATTTTTTGGGGATAAATTTTGTATCTTACGAGTACGATTGATGAATGTATATTATTTGTTTATTTAAATTTTGAGAGTTGAAAAATAAATTGGGAGTTTGTAAACAAACAAGCCCTAAATTTATTTACTCCATCTCTTCTATAATTTCCTCGTTTTGTTTTGTTTAAAAAATAGACACATTTAAAATTTTATGTCTTTTAAATTTTATTTTAATGTATCATATTTTTTTTTCTCATCAAAAATTTTAAAGCAATGCAGCCTTAAGTTATTTTTATCTATATTTTTTAGGAAAGACAAATTTCTTTAGAATATGAAAAGGAGTAGATTTTCATAAATAAATAAATAAAATCTATAAACATAAGTGTATAGCTTTTCTAAGAAATTAGATAAATAATTCAAAATTTACACTTCAACTTGAATATTTAAGCTGAGCCTAATATGTTTTCAATAAAAAACTAAAGTTAAATTAAAAAAAATTGCAGATTAAAGTTAAATTCAAACTACAGATGAACTTGAAATTGATTTAACCATAAGATATATGTACACATAGAATAATAAATATTTATAAATCCAAAAATTGCACACCACAGAAGGATTTGATTTTTTTTGGTTTGAATCATATGTGATACTATTTATAGTATGGCAGTGAAAATGATGATGTAAACAAAGAATTAGAGCCCCCTCAAGGCTCAAGCTCCTCTTAAATCTTATCTTATTTTCAAGTCAATTTTCACTTTCAAGGGAAAAGAAAAAGGAAAAACTTGAAAAAATTTCAAACCTTGAAATAAATAGAAGTCTGTGAAAGCTCAAGTCAATCATAAATTATTAGTAACAGATGAGATGAAATTGTTCAACTTGATTGGCAATCACAGCCATCAAAATTACTCAAAGAGCAAATTAAGGTAATAAAAATTACCTACATGGGGAACTAGTGAGAGACATATCTTATTTGCCATTGGTACCAATTTTCCTCAAAAATTTCAGATAAAGATGAGCACTAATGCCCTCAGCTAATTTTTTTTTTATATGTATTAAGTGTTAAAAAAAAATCATAAATTTTGAGTTATATATAGTATTGAAATTCAAATTATATTAATATCATGTGATCCACATTATTTGATAATTTTTACAACTGATGCATAATTTTTTTCTCTCCATGTAGTCAATTAAGCAATGAAGATTTAGCTTTAACCATTGTTGGTCCCTCTTTGATCCAAATTAATCCAAAAGGTTTTACTCAAAATAGGAAGCATGTAACTCAAGATTAAAAAAAATAAATAAATAAAAGTTCGAATTTGTTTTCAAATTATCACTCATATTTAAATATCAATTTTCTTTTTTTATTTTTATCAAAATTTCAAATTATTTTTATTTTAAAATACATTTATCAAAAACCTATATATCTTCTTCCAATGACTTACATATTTTCTCTTCATATTTTCATTATTTTTATTATCTCTTTCCACTTACAACTTGTTAAACCTTATAGAATTATTACTTTTTAAAATTCATTCAAATATAAACTCATTTTTTATCCAACTTTCTAGCTAATTGATGAAAATAGAAAATGGAAAACTACGGTCTTGTTTTATTCATTTAATTTCTTAGGAAAACCGTTATTTATTCATCATCTTCTTACACTTTACAATTACTTCAAATATTTTTCATGGAAAACTGTCTCCAAGGTTGCTGAAACCATCCCAGAGGAAGGGGCTATCCATCCAACTCTGGATCTGGAGAGGATCCACGGGAAAACTTCCCAGGGAATCTATATTTAATGAAGACCCCATTTCCATACAGGACTCACTTTTATACTGATTTGAACCAAAATTTAATATCCCTTCTGTTTTTTGTTGCATTTGACAATCTTTAGGATAAGGCGAAAGTGTTTCCTGAAACAATTCCGGCTTCTGAGGAACTTGTTGATCAGTTTGTGTGGCAGAGTTGTGCTGAATTAGCTTGTGGGTGATGGGGTCCAATCCAAGGAGTTTCAGTTTCTTCTTGATTCTTGTGTTCCAATGGTTTTTTATCTCGTTGTCTGTCCTGCCTGGAAAATGTGCAGCTATCTTAGACCACCTGCCAAAAAATCCCAAATGGTGTTAACAACTAAAAAGACAACTTGATCTTGATTCCTGAATGAATAATCGTATTCTAGAACACCCCAAGAAATTGACAAACTCTTGTTCTCCAAAAGTTGTGATGTAGATTAATGGTTATGAAGTAGATTAAGGCAAAGAAGAATAAATGCCCTTAAATAACCACACACTCCAAGATCCGAGTCTTTTTGTGCAAGTCGGAGTCTAACTCGACCCAACACTCTTTGACATGAAATATCAAACCTTAAATGATGACACAAGGTTAGATCTATACTTGCCATCAATGATGAACAAAATTGGGACACTATTTCAACATAGAATTATAAACACGCATGCCAATAGTTATTGGAGACTAAACAAACCCTATTTATTTGATCCAAGTTTAAGAGCGACATGTAAAGGAGAATCCACATCTACTTTCCAACCAACCTACCTATCAACGTGCTCACGTAATTTCTTATTCGACTTCAATTGGACAATACCTACAACCATCTTACTCCCAAAAAGTTGATTATTCAAGTTTGACCTATATATGCCCATCACTGGTGAACCTGTCGATAAGTGGACTTATATATTTACGAACGTCATATTTACTGACTTCAGGTAACTGAGGCAAAATGATGATATTATGCTATTGCTTTCAACTTTCAAGAAATTGGGAAATGAATGATGGAGCCAAGCTAGAAATGGATTAGTTATCATATGATGTTTGTTACCTGTTACCTAGTCGAGAATGAAGTTCAATGATCATGTCCTCCTCTGCTTCTGTAAATGCACCTCTCTTGAGGTCTGGCCTCAGGTAGTTTATCCACCTTAGCCTACAACTCTTTCCGCATCTCATCAAACCTACACACAGTTAAACTTTTCATGAATTTACAAGATAAATTAAAAAGTAGAATTTTCAGCAGTAACGGTAGTTTTACCTGCAAGTTTTGGGACAAGCCTCCAGCAGTGTATTCCATTGTTGAGGATGAAGTCCATCAGCTTAGAATCCTCTTCCATTGTCCATGGACCGCGTTTCAATCCAACCTTTTCACAACAAGGTTGTCTTCCCATGATCACAAAGAGGGTTCACTGCAGAATACTAAACCTAAATTATTGTTGCATCCAAACAATTTTCTTGCATGCCCACTTGATTTCTATTCAGTCACGAAAAGTGTTTCTACTTGCAGCCGAAAACTGGGCTGTTTTATATATTGAAACCAAGATTCTTCCAGCTAATGCACAGATCAAAGGCTGTTTTCTTTATGTGCAAAGAGTCATAATTCAGGTTAGAAAATAAGCAAAGATTCATGCTTTTTAACTGTTGGAATAATTGTGTGTTGTTTTTTCTCTCTTATATATATTTAACTCATCAGAATGCTCAAAGTTGCGCAAATGATTGAAAGTAGCCACTGTTGGGGAACATTGCCAATAAACAAATCAGACAACAGACGTGAGTCCTTGTCGCTGACATAGATTTTTATATTATCCCACAATGCCTGCTACAACTGATATTCTTCCAAAGTACAAAGACCAGAAATTTCACTAGAAGACAGCTTCATTCATGGTGGGCAACTCTTTGTTGATCACAGTATGTTCCTCTTTTTAAACTATTGCAACCTTTGATACTGCTATTGCACAATATTCTGTGCATCAAATCTTTCAATGATTCTCTTGGTTATTATATGTGAAATTGAGGAGCATGGGTTTATATTTTATACTTGAGTTTCAGGATAGTTTAATACACTGTTTTATGTTGACATTTAATCATAGTACTTTTATGGCATGATAACTCATAATTAGCTCAGCTTGTTTAAGCCAAAATTGCCTCAGGGGACTAGACAAGTGAAATAACACTATAAACAAATATTGTTGTCAAACTTCTAGTGTACAAAACTGAATAAGATAGTTGACAGGGGAAAATGCTTATATTGCACAATGAGAGAGTATTTTTCCTCGATGGTTGAAATCTTTGTCATTCTTCAGCTTCTTCCTCGGCAGGTCAGCTTTCAGCTTTTCGCCCTAATGATATTGTAGAATGAGCTTAGGAGATCAAAAAATAAATTGATCAAGCGATGAATAATCCATACAATTTTGGTCAAGTCCAGTTCATCAGACTCACGCAGATTTTTCCTTGGATTTTTCTTTATAGTCTTCTTTAGCATCTTCCTCTGATGGCTCCGTTCCTGAGTTCAAGAATGTCATCTTCCCAAAAGATTCTTTAGCATCGCCAAAGAAGTCCTTCACTTTATCAACAACAGTTTTGAGCTCATCCTGTGTTGGGAGCTGAAATTTTGCACAAAAATCCAAAACATGTTAGGAGCGAAACAGCACAGAAAACAGATGGCTGTAAGCCGAAAACCCATTGTGCTTGTACTAAAATAGCACCGCTTTTGCACCACACAAGGTAATGAGCTGAGTATCAAAAGAAAATAAAAGCAAACAAAATAAATGCATTAGAGCAAGCCTATACCCGTGAGAGTTACAGGTACCAACCTCACATTATGTTTCGGTATATGAATTTGACAAATTGCAGTTAATGGTGTGAACAGATTACAGACGGTGCTCATTTGAGCCAATTACAATTAAATAACCACTGCTAGAATAATCATCTGAAGTCTTAAAGCAGCATTAAGTTAAAAGTTTCTATAAAGACTAATAACTTTGCTAGTTAGAGGGTGTTTGGGTGAGTTTATAAGCTCTTCAAAATATGTTATAAGATATTTAAGCGGTATAAGATATTAGAAGATGTCTGGTAAATATTTCCAAAAAGGAGCTTATAAGATCCTAAAAGCTCTTAAAAAAGTAAAGAGATCCTAACTTATTTCCAAAATTGTAACAAGCTCCTATAATACTAACTATTTTATTTACAAAATTGTCATTATTAGCATTTTATAAGCTCCAAGATTTTATTTTATCCAAACACTTCAATAACTTATTTTAAGAATAAGATGTAGCATCTTACAAGCTCAAAAATATATAGGAGTTTATAAGATCTTTTAAATAAGTGTAGCCAAACATACTCTTAAAATAGCACAACTATGAGCTGTTTTGGGTTTAACTAAGAAGTTATCACTGATTAACTTTAATCTTTATGCAGAAGAGGGCATAACAACAAGATCAAACCCCAGCTCTCTCAGACAGATTTTGAAGAGGAAGCATGGTTGCGTTAAATCTTGTGGAGGAGCAGTTTTCTATATCGTTGAAGTGAAATGCAGCCATGGATGGCAGTTAAATTGTTGGAAGTAATATTCCAAATCAAGGAATCCGTTTGCACTTGAGGATGGTCAAGAAATGATAACCAATTGTGACCCTATGAGCATAAGAAAATGTCAAGAATTCATCATTACCTCAATGACATCATTTGCAGCTAGTGCAGCCCTCAAATTGTTGTTTTCCTGCATGTTCACAAGCATAGAACATTGGAAAACGAAAAGGCATTGAAGTTTGATTTTTTTAACTTTTTGTGCATCATACAAATCTGAAACCAAAACACAACGAGAAGTAGAGATCAGAAACATTACAACAAGTTTGTAGCCATATCGAAACTCTGTTGCAGACCGCAGTACACGAAACTGTTTCATAGCCATCTTCTGGATTTCCTTTTCATCCTGTTTCAATAGAAGAAACAAAGAAAATTACATGCTTGCATTAAATTCAAGAAAAATGATAAAAATCATAACCGCCAAAACTCAACTACTTAATGCTGTCAAACCCGGTTTGATTTCAGGTTCAATTTGGAGGAAGCGTTTTCTCTCCCAAAAGAAGAGGGAGGGATGAAAATAACAGCCGAGATAAAGGAAAACAATTAAAAACGGGTTGGTGGGTTTGGTTTTTTAATGGTAAAAACCCATTAAAGGACCAAAAGAGTTTTCATGTCATAATGAAATATCTTTTCTTAATGAAAGTTCAAAAGCAGAGCACGGCTAAAGTCTGCTCTAACTAGTGATGCATAGCTTATACATCAAAGATGAACGCAACAAAATTTCAGTACTATGGAACTCACTCTATAAATAACTGCTGCAAGATTCCTAGCTAGAGTATCTTTGTAAATATATTTCCCCAGAAAATTATCCTTCGCAGCAACCATGATTTTCGCTGTTGTGCCACCTGTTACAATATTAAGTGGGTACCAAAGGTAAACCTGAACAAGAAGAAAGCATCAAACTTTCACAACCCCAAACTGAAAGCTTCATAAATAGAAAGCTCACAGCAACTCAAGCGTGATTGGCGCATATTCACAGCCATTCAACAAAAGCATAAAGTAGATAACAACAGTTTGACGTCTGGATTTTATTGACCTAGAGGGTGTTCGGCTCAAAAAGTCCTATGAGATGTTTGGAAGCTTATAAGAATGCTTGATAACCTTTTTAAAGAAGAGATATTATAAGCTCCCAAATAAAATGCTAGGGTGTTATAAGCACTTAAACATAAGGATCCTAACTTATTTACCAAACTCTTATAATTTTAACCATTTTAATTATAAAATTGTCATTACTTACCTCCCATGTACTCAAAAATATAAATTTCAGAGCTTATTCTTAAAATAAGTTCAGCAAACACCCTCTTTTTCCATTGGGTTTTCATCAAATTCCACAGATTCCAAAGAGTGAAACTATCTACACGACCAAACAATGTACAAGATATTACGATTAAGAGAAAGCTAAGCAGGAAGAACCTACTAGAGAAACAATCACACACATATAGGCAAAAAAAAGTTGTTATCTTTATTGTTACCAAAGTCAAGATTTTTCTCTATGTCGTTTGTGATAAATCCTAGATCTTGTGTGCGGCAAATCGTTATTTTCCCTAGAACAATCACTATTTTCTAGTGCTCATAGTCCAACTGGAGCTGCACAGAAAAAAATAAATAAATAAATTTCCGAACTTGAACAAGTATATGATTGCCCAGAAAGAAAGAAACACAAGAAAAGAAGAATTTCAAGAGAGAGAGAGAGAGAGGAAAGGAGCTAACATTTGCCATACGGATGAAGATAACAAATTTTGGGTTGCCATCTTCTTCAAGCTTGGGCAGAGGAGGAGGGGGTGCCCGCTGGTATTGTCTAGCCGCCATTCCTTTCTTGCCTTTTGCTTCAACTACCAGCAATTTATGTTGCTTTTGGTGGTATGGCTTCTGGGCTGTTGTTGTTTTTGTGGAGAAGAGTGAGTTTCTGATGAGTGAGTCTTCATGTGTTCTCCCATTTGACGATAAGGGCAGTCTTACCAGTTGATTCAAAGACATTCCCACCTCCAAAGCTAATCTCGCTGAGAAGAAATGGAACTTCACAGTTTCTTTTTCCCAGATTCTCTGATTGTATTTGCTACTTGGCTAGGTGGGAATGTATGGATCCTTGGCTAAAGCTTATCCACAAATTTTCAATACTCTTTTTTGTCTTCTTATTTATTTTTCTTTTTGCCATTTTTCTGTGGGTTAAAGAATTGGAAATTTGGAAATGTGTGTGGACCCCAATTATTACACATATGGCAGATCATGAAGGCCAGAAGATTTTATTATTTGTATTTTGGCCCTTTGAATATCCTAAAACAGATTCTAATTGAAGAGGGGCATTAGCCACGTTTCTTGCTATTGAACCACCTCAGAATTGTGGGGGTAAGCACATTTCCTACTTGAGGCTAATGCCATACGAGCACGGGAAAAGCTTCCTTGAGGTGTCTCGGCCCATCTAACAGACTATTCATGGCAGTCCTGAGTTGAGTCGAGCCAAGCTGGCTCACGGGCTATTCACGATCCGTACTGTGATTGGTTAAAATTTGAAAAATCCAGCTCGGTTCAAAATCAGCGTACTATATAGGTAAGTCGGTTTACATATGAGCCGAGCTAGGCGGACCGGCTCACGGGTTGGTCCACGTTTTTTTTAATTTTAAAATAAATTTAAAAATTTTAAGTTTTTATATTTATGTGATTATTAATATTTTTTAACACTTATACTTTTTTAAAAGATTTAATAATTTATATTTATATGATTTTTAATATTTTACAACACTTAAATTTTTATAAAAATTTAAAAATGTATACTTATATTAATTTTTTGTATCAATTATATTTTTTCATAACTCCACCAAATAAAGTGGTGAGGGATTTGGCATGAACCCCTCTACCCGTTATTAATTTAAAAAAAATAATTATATAGAGGTAGATATGACCAAACCTCTAAATGAAAGTATATAATAATAATAATAATAATAATAATAATAATAATAATAATAAGAAATAAACAACTTTGTAATATCTAAATATGCCCCATGATAAACATATCGTTCATTCAAGTGATCTAAATTGCTTTTGAATTGAGATGCGGCAGTGGATGCGGTTTCAAGCCATTCTTCATCGTCTTCTTCAAATGGAGGCAATATGGTCTTCACATTTCTCAAATTTTTGTTTCTATCCTCTTGGTCTAGCCAATCCTTCCAAAGAATACAAAATTTTAGCAAATAGGTAAATGTGCGCTTGCCTGTACTAAAGGTACTATCGGATGCCACCGTTGACATTTGAGGTGCGAGTATGTCTCGAGCAATGCGTGAAAGAATTGGATACACTTTAGTATTGTTCTCCCACCAACATGCGTTTTGTAAGTATAAATTTCTAATTTTTTGAAAATTATAATTTATAATTTAAATTAAAAAAAATATTATGGGCTAGCCCACGAGCCAGCCCGCTTAGCCCGCAGTCCTTCACGGTTCACTAGCCGAGTCGGTCACGGACTACAAAATTTCAACTTGGGATGGGTTTTCAACCAAGCCGGTCCAACCAAGCCCATATTAAAGAATTAAATGAGCAGAACTGGGCCGATTTTTTTCGCGAGCCAGGCCAGCAAGGCCAGTTGGCCTGACCCGTTTTGACACCTATAAAGCTTTCGTGAAAGCTTAATTTTAAAGCCTGCAACAGCATTGGCCATTTTCCAAGGATGTTTCTATTTTGCAGGAAAAGTTGTTTGGTTTTATTTCCATTTTTAATTTTTATTTTCATCATTTTTAAAATTTAAAAAGTTAGTAAGTGAAAATGAATTGAAATTGAGTTTGTATTTGGATGAAATGTTGGAAATATAATGATTACGTTGGTTATAATAGGTTGTGGGTGGAGAGAGATAGAAATAATGGAAAAAAGAGAGAAGATATATAGATAATTGAGAAAAGATACATAGGGTATTGGATAATGCGTTTTGAAAATGAAAATTAAAATGATGTTGGGTAAAATTTCTAAAAAGTGATGGTTTTTATTTCTAAAATAGTAGAAAATGAAAAAAGTGAGTGTGGAAATAAAACCAAACGGGCTTAAAATTTATAGATTCTACATACTTTTAGGGCTTGTTTACTTTGGGGGATGATATGGGATGTTGGGCCACATCCCACATCATCCCAAGTTTACTTGGGGAGTGTTGAGCCCTGTATCTAAAGTGAGGCCCGCTACTGTTTGGACAAAGTAAGGGATGTAAGATCCAGCCTGAGGGGTGTGACATTTTAATTCTACAAACTGGGCCATTGAGGATGAGCTGCAAATTGACCAAATTGGCCTTATTGTTTAACTAGCCAATGTCCATTCTATCCGCCCTTAATTCCCATCCACCTAACTCTCTCTAACTCCTATGGGTTTGTTCAAAAAATCTCTGGCTCATTGGAAGATTATTCTAGAAAGTTTTCTCTTCATCCACGGTCAACACACGAGTGCAGATATCATCCATTGTCGTGTATTTTGCTGATGCATTAGTCAAGGTTGAAGGAAATGCACATGGGTAAGAGCTCGATTTCCATATTTTTTGTCAGTGTTGAAGCTTTTAAGGTGGTAGGAATTTTTTTCTTTTTTTATAGTTTCATATTTCTTTTAAACCTACAAGCGTACCTTTACATCGCCTGTGTGTTGAGGACGTGTCTTTTCATTTAAACTGTGTTTCCCTAATTTATTTTCCAGATATATGATGCAGTATTTTTTTTTTTTACTTTAAAAAATAAAGTAAAAGAGATGCTTAGTTGAAGATAAAGCCCATTGTTTTCCAATCTTGGAGGGGTAGGTTTTACAAAATTGATTTCAATTTTTATTTTCATGCAAGCGTTGTGATGTGGGGATGGTTTTCGATCTATGAATTTTGTGAAAAATTTCTAGAGATACGAGATATTTTGCCTTGTATGTAGAAACGCCTTTGAATCCTTCAAGGTGGACTTGTGCTATAAGATTGGGATGGAACGTAAATTTGGTACTATGTAGATGAGTTGTAGAACTTGTTATTGGGATTAATTATATCTCAAAAAATTAATATGTAATTTCATATTTTTGTGAAAAAGTAAATCCGTCGAATACCATACATCATGTACTTTCTATTTAAAATATTGATCCTTCTAATGTTTCTTCAAAGTCATGTTGTATATAGTTTTGGTGCCGCAAGAAAGTGTTTATATCGCCGACAAACTGTCGTGTGGTTTCGGCCATTTGTGAGTTACAACAACGTATAAGGTCTACTATTTGGAACACAAGTAACATAATTTCTCGATTACCCACATATAAGATATGGTTCTTATTATACATAATCTTTCTTTTTCGTAATACTTATGTAGTTACTGTTGGCTATATACTTGCATACTAGAGTCCATATTCACATGTTGGTGTGTAAGGCCACGTTTGATATTGAATTTGAATAATAGTGGCAATTATAATAGTGGGTGATTGTGTGAGATTGGATTATTTATTATTTTGTTTGATAAAAAAGATTGATATATACATTAGGCACCATTCAAATCTTCAATAATCTCATGTGATGTGTTTGATACTCACTACTAACATTGTTTTTACTAATTTATCCTTTTTAATGTAATATGTCCTTTCGTATTTTTCAATATATTATTATCTTATATATACACGATGCGCGCGTGAACGCTTCTTTTTTTTTTCTTCTAGTTTTTCAATTACGAAACGACGTCATTTTAAGGTCATGTGCTTTATTGAATAGTACATTTTGCTATGGGACATGTTCCTTGTTTTGTCCTTTTGCACTTAAATGCCGGCCCGATTAGAAGAAAATTGAGGTTTTTGAATTTTTTTTTCAAAAGGATGGTTAGAAGAAATTGTGTGCTTTCATTTGACAGCTACTTCTCTGCACCTCTAAATTTGTCAGAGTTCATCTTCAATCCCCCTTTTTTTCTTCATTAGATTTCACTTGCTGTTACTATCACAACGAAGCCATGGTAAGATTCTGTGTTGTGTGTATGTGTGCGTGCTTTTGTTTTTCAATTTAGAGAACAAAAACTGAGGAACATTGAGAGGGTAAGAACCTAATTTCCTCTCCAATTGTGGTCCTTCCCAAACCCCCGTCCTTGATTTATATGATAAAGGGTTGAATTATTCGAAAGGTAAGAAGAAAATATGATGTTTAGAACATACGACCGACATGGTAGAGGCTTGACTAGAAACTATTCAGGGTCAAATAGCTTTGCCGATGGAGCTTCGGATTCCTCCTTCCCAGAATGCCCTGAAGATGTTTATGATTTAATGTTTCCGTCCTAAGATTCCACTGGTTGCCACTGGTTCGATCCATATAGCTTTAGTTCATCTCAAGAGTCTAGGCAATTGGCGTTTTTGCCCCCAAGAAAGGGCGGGGATAGTGATGGTGGTTTTTGGAAATCAAAGAAAGCGAAGGTGATTGGAGTTAATTCGGAGACCTATGGTTCGAGTTCGTCCCAATAATCAAAGGATTTTGGGGTTTTGGAGATTTCTGATGAGGATTTCCAGAAATCAAAGAAGCTTAAGAAAGTCAATTTCAATCCTTATGAGTATAATTCTTCGTCGGAGTTAACACTTATCAACTTTGCAAGGGGTATAATAGTCTTTTAGTAATTCAATATCCAAACAATGGACATAGGCAGTGACACATAGGCAATGGAAAGCTGTCAAAGGACAGACTTTGTTGAAAGTGGCAATTTTATATTTGAGATTGTTAGCATTTTTTGGATGTGAACTTTTTTGGTTGTATTATCTCTTGGCAGAGCCAAATTGTTTCTCTGAGTTCTTCCTTGCATTTATCCTTTTCTCGCAGCTGTTATTTTTTGGGTGTAAGCTTTAAAACTCTGCTGAGTGAATGAATAGATGTTTATTTTGTTCCTTTTCTGGTTGTATTTTCCTCTTTAAAGGTTGATTTACTTTTGTTTTTCCCTTCCTGAGAGTTTGGGCTGCTACATTTGCTATCGGAGCGAGGTTCACACCTATTTCCATGGCAGAAGTTACTCATCTTAAGGACGCACAAGAAGCTCAAAAGCATAATGACATGTTACTAAGAGAGTTCATGGAATCCACATATACCAAGCTTAAAGAGATGATGTCTAGCATTGATCACAGGTTCTCTAAACTGGACTAGAGAGCTTCATTCGAGCTCATCAAGACAAAGGGAAGGAGAAAATGACTGGGGAAGAATCCAGTACTCAGAAGACAGAAAGAACACCCAGAATAGACTTGTATACGCCACCACACAGGCAACAACCAATGGGTACTAGATTCCAGTTACAACAATTGCAACCTCCCAAGGTACACTTTCTGGAATTTAATGGTGAGAATCCTCTAACTTGGGTAAGACATAGTGACAGATTTTTCTAGTTATTCCCAATGGAAGAGCATGCTAAAGTCATATTTTCTGGGCACTATATGCATGACAAAGTTGATCTCTATTATCTTGAATATATAGAGGGGAAGATAGGAATAACATTGGAAAGGTTCTGCAACTTATTAATTGAGAGATTTACTGTAATTGGGAGAGATGATGTTGTGATTGAATTTAACAATTTGTTACAAGATGAAGATGTTAATACCTATCAGGAGAAGTTTGATGAACTTAAATCCTTCACGAGGGCTAAATATCCGAGCCTAGGAGAAGATTTTTTCATATCTAAATTCTTGGGTAGACTGAGAATTAACTTGAGGTTGGAAGTACAAAAGTTCCATCCTCGAACTTTGATTGAAGCTATAAACATTGCTAAACTTGAAGAGTATAAGATAGAGGTGTCTAGTGTCCCTACCAAGCTCCAAAAGTTAGCTACTATTTCATTTAGACAGAGCCCCTTTCAATCTACTATACAAAACCAACCAATAATCAAACTCAATCCCAAAACTACTGCATATCCTACCAACTCCCAGAAGCTGTTGACTTACCCTCCCAGAGATAAGAATAGAAACAACATTAACCTGCCACTAAGAAGGTTGACACCTACTGAATATCAAGCTAAAAGGGAGAAAGGATTGTGTTACCACTGTGATGAGAAATACACTTTAGATCATAAATGTAAGAACAAACAATTCAATCTACTTATTGCTGAGGAATAAGAAGAAACATAAATTATGGAGCTAGAAGAAGAAGTGAGAGAAGATGAAGGTAGAGGCATTACTGTGCATGGTTGATTGGGAATATAACCAGTACTACTATCAAAGTCCAAGGACATGTTAAGAAAAGGAAGCTGACAATACTTTTGGATAATGGGAGCACTCATAGCTTTCTAAACTCTGACACTGCTAGGGAGCTCAAGTGCACAATAGAAGAAACTTCACCATAGATTGTAACGGTGTCTAATGGAGGTAAGACCATTAGCAATGCCAAGAGTAAAGAGTTCAAGTGGCAGATGCAAGGGCAATCTTTTACAGCTGAATTGAGGTTATTACCTCTTGGGGGGTGTGATGTAATTTTGGGAGTAGATTGGATGTGGCATTATATTCCTATATACTTGGATTACAAAGCTAAATCAGTAACTATACACAAGGACAAGAAGAGGGTGACACTCACAGAACCACAAGAGGAAGTCGAAGTTAAGTTTATAAGTAACAAGGGGCTTCGCAAGTTCTTGAGGAAAGCATCGCATGGAATTGTAGCTCAACTATTTGCAGCTACAGCAAATACACTAAATGATGAGGTGCCAATAGCAATACAAGAGGTATTAGATGAATTTTCAGTAGTGTTCCAAGAACCCAGGGGAATGCCTCCTAAGAGAAAAGTGGAGCATGAGATTGTGCTTAAAGCTAATTCTCAACCTGTACAGCAAAAACCTTACAGGTACTCCCATGTTCTTAAGGATGAAATTGAGAAAATGGTTGACGAAATGCTGAAACAGGACATTATACAACCTAGTAATAGCCCTTTTTCATCACCATCGTTGCTAGTTAAGAAAAAGGACAACACTTGGAGATTTTATGTTGATTATAGGAAGTTGAATGGTCTCACTGTCAAGAACAAATACCTTATGCCAGTAATAGAAGATTTATTAAGTGAATTGCATGGCTCTAAGGTGTATGCCAAGATTGATTTGCGACAGGGGTACTTTCAGAACAGATTAAAGAAGAGTGATAGATATAAAGCTGCTTTTGTAACACTTCATGGATTATTTGAGTTCAAAGTGATTCCTTTGGGCCTCACTAATGCTCCTGCCACTTTCCAAAGTATGATGAATCAGATTTTTGCGCCCTTGCTTAGGAAAAGTGTGTTAGTCTTTTTCAATGATATACTTGTTTACAGCCCTACATTGGAGTATCATATGCAACACTTAAGAGAAGTCTTGAACATTCTTATGAAACATCAATTATATGCTAAGAGGAGCAAGTGCTCATTTGCAGTCAATCACATTGAATATTTAGGCTATATTATTACAGGAGATGGGGTGAAGACAGATCCTGAAAAGATTAGAAGCATGGTGGAGTGGTTGACAGGGTATTATTGAAGATTTGTTAAGAATTATGGTTTAATTGCTAGGCCATTAACTCAGCTGCTCAAGAAAGGAAATTTTCAATGGATTTCGGAGGCAAACGAGTCATTTATGCTACTTAAGAAGGCCATGAGTGAAGCACTAGTTCTTGCCTTACCTAATTTCTCCCAACCATTTGTAATAGAATCTGATGTATGCAAGACTGGCATTGGGGTTGTACTGATGCAAAACTAACAACCTATTGCTTATTTCAGTCAAGCATTGTGTCCAAAGAACCAAGCTCTGTCCACATAAGAAAAGGAACTACTTGCTATTATGACTGCTGTAGGAAAGTGGAACAACTACCTTACTGGAACTTCATTTATTACCAGAACTGCTCATTCTAGTTTGAGATACCTCAAGGATCAGAAAATTATCAACACGCTGCAACAAAAATGGCTGATCAAACTCATGGGATATGATTTTAAGATTGAATAAAAGAAGAAAAGACAACGCAACTGCAGACACCTTGTTGATAAATCACAAGACTCCAAAAACTGAATGTACCCTGGTTAATACCACTACTACCCATATCATCCCCCAATGGGTTGATGAAATCACAGCAAGCTACGAAGAAGATCAATGGGCCACAAAAATGATCTCCAAACTTATCCTTCATGCTACGGTAGTTCTGAGTTCCTCTATCACTGATGGGTTACTTAGATTCCAAGGTAAATTGGTAGTTGGTAGTAGCAACGGAGTGAGAGAGAAGGTTATGACAACCCTTCATGCCTCAGCTATTGGTGGGCATTTCGTGATTAATGCTAGCTACCAAAGAGCTAGACAACTATTTTTCTGGCCTGGTATGAAGGCTAATTTTACACTTTTGTGTCGCAATGTGATGTATGCAAACAGTGAAAGGATGAGAATATTGCATATCCAGGTGTACTATTAGCCATTTCAAATTCCTGGCAGACCTTGGAGCCATATCTTTATGGATTTCATTGAGGGATTACCTAATTCTGAAAGGAGAGATGTGATTTAGGTTATAGTGGATAGGCTCACAAAGTACAGTTATTTCATTCTGCTTAGCCATCTATATAATGCTGAACAATTGGCAAAGATATTCTTGGAACAATACAAATTACATGGCCTCCCTGAAGTTATAGTAAGTGACAGGGACTTGGTGTTTCAGAGTAAATTTTGGAAAGAATTATTTCAGCTGATGGGAACACAACTTTGTATGAGCACTGCTAATCATCCTCAAAGTGATGGACAGATTGAGAGAGTTAACAGATGCCTAGAAACATATTTGAGGTGTATGACTCACCACAGGCCAAAAAAGTAGCTAAGTTGATTGGCACTGGCAGAATGGTGGTACACTACTACCTTTCATTCATCTATTAAACTCACTCCTTTTCAAGCTCTCTATGGATATCAACCTCAACAATTGCCCTTGGGACCATACCTTCAATCTGTTGCCTCTCGAGCAGATAAAGTAATCATGGACCGAATGCAAATGGTATAGGTGTTGAAGGAAAACTTGCAAGCTGCTTAAAATCGCATAAAGCAGTATGCCGATAAGAAAAGGTCGGATAGAGAGTATCAAGTGGGTGATTGGGTGTTTCTGAAGATGCAACTATTCAGGCATGGCAACACCCATCTTAGAAAAAAAAACCAAACTTTCCTTGAAGTATTATGGGCCATACTTAATTGAGGAAAAGATTGGCCCTGTAGCGTACAGACTACAACTGCCTCAAGATCAAAGATGCATCCAGTTTTCCATGGTTCCTTGCTAAAGAAAAAAGTGAGCTCTAAGTACAACGTCAACCCACATTTGCCTGCAGTTAATGATGATGGTTTACCCCCAAGCCATTTTTGCTAGGAGGATTATCAAGCACAAGAACAAACCTTTGGCTCAAGTACTAGTACAGTGGAAAGACACCATTCCAAAAGAAGCCACTTGGGAGAACTTTGATTTCATCTAGCAATAGTTTTCTTCTTTCAAACCTTGACGACAAGGTTTCTATTAAGGAAGGGGCAATGTAACACTTATCAACTTTGCAAGGGGCACAATAATCTTTTAGTAATTCAATATCCAAACAATGGACCTAGGCAGTGACATATGGGCAATGGAGAAACTGTCAAAGGACAGGCTTTATTGAAAGTGGCATTTTTATATTTGAGGTTGTTAGCATTTTTTGGGTGTGAACTTTTTTGGTTGTATTGTTTCTTGGCAGAGCCAGATTGTTCCCATGAGTTCTTCCTTGCATTTATCCTTTTCTCGCAGTTGTTATTTTCTGGGTGTAAGCCTTAAAACTCTACTAGGTGAATGAATAGATGTTTATTTTATTCCTTTTCTAGTTGTATTTTCCTCTTTAAAGGTTGATTTACCTTTTTTCCCCTTCCTGAGAGTTTGAGCTGTTACAGAGGAGTTTCTGGTTCTGCCTCAAAGGAAGGACAGGGAGAACAAGGCTTTTGATTTCTCCGAACATGGGGATTTATGGAAATTAAAGAAGTCCAAGAATGTTGATTCTGATCCATGTGCTGGATTTGTCACAGGAGTTGGGCGATTTGCGGATTCCACATTCAAGAAAGTGTGAGAGCAGTGGGAATTATCAACTCTGGTAAAAAAAGGACGTATTAACAGAGTTTGTAAGTCAGAAAAAATTGAAGGTACAACCTCTACAACAAAAGAATTTTTTCTGGTACTTGGAAATTGAACATGGTAATCTTTAGACTTTGTACCTAAAATTCTTTTATTCTATTAAGTAAGTTCAACAGCTAAGATTATTTAGGTAATTTTCAAATTCGTCATAATTTTATTCACGAGTTTTAAGCTGTGGTTTCTATTCCTATCTAAGTTCTATTTGGAGTCATCGGCATTAGGATTAGCCTTACCATTTGGTATTTAAGGCTTCCTTCTTAAGTATACTATTCTTTGTTCTAGGTCCTACTAGAAGTCTTTAGCACTACACATACACACGCAAACCCTTTACATTCAACAGAACATGCATAGTTGGGAATAGACAATGGTTTAGAAGATAATTCATTAGGAGAGACCTAAAAAAAAAAAAAAAAAAATCTCTTCTCATCTTTAGTTTTTTTTTTATTTTGTTAGTTCTACTCACAGACTTTGTGCAGATATTTAATGAAGGCCAAGTATAAATAATATTTTTGATGCCTTGCAAATGGGTACATATTTTTGAGCAAGCTATGGAAACACTTAAAATTTTTCGTGCTATAGTCAATTACAGAATTGTAAATTCATACTTGAACATTGAGTGTGTATATGTATTTGATATGTATGCGATCGAAGATCGATTTTCAAGGGCAGCCATTTCACTGCTAAACTAAACAAGTAAGCTAGATATATCCCCATTCCTATTCAAATAGCATAAACAACTTCACAAAAAATCAAAAAGGTATCTATAAAAGCACAAATCCAACTCAATAGATAAATTTCATACATAAAAAAGTAAAACCATATAATTAAACAAAACCCAATTCATATCTTACTACTTCACCAATTTCAACTAGCTTACTGCTACATTGATGGAGACTCAAGAGTTTGGAGAGATGATGGAGCATGTGGATGAGGTAAATTTTGTGTTGGATGGGTTGAAGAAGGGACAACCAATGAGGATTCGAAGGGCAAGTTTTCTATCATTGTTATCAATTTGTGGAACAACGCAGAGGCAGCTCCTGAGGGTTCATGGGTATTTTGGTTTAATCCTTCATCTCAATCACATTATCTTTATAAAGATACACACACATGAGTAGTAAATTTTTTCTTGGTCTTATATTCTGTTGTTTTAGCTGTTAATCTTGGGATAATTCTCTTAAAAGTTGTCTCATTATGGTATATACAGGAAACAATATAAGAGAAACATGCATTTGTTAGATGACATTTAAAATTCAAAAGCATCTGATATGCATATAAATTTGGAAAATGATGCATAGCATTTCTTTGAGCATTCATGTGCATACTTAGCTAATTTCATCTATTACATTTTCTATTTCTATGCTGCAGCTTTTTTTGTTTCTCATTTTCCTTATAAAATGGTAGTGATCTACTTATATTTCTTCTTGCACGATGGTTTATCCAAAATGAGTGAACTTCTACTTACAAACTTTGGTGGGGTGTTGCTCATGATTATGTATGATCTGGTCACTCATGTATTACCTTATGATTGAAATGAAAAATGTGTACGCTATGTCCTGGTCAATTGATGAATACCTGACATGGATAATGGGGATCAATAGAAAAATTCCATGGAACATGGAATTTTCACGTTCATTGGTGGCTGCATCTGATTAAAATAGATATATTAGTAGATGAGAGTTTGGAAATTCTATACAGTTTGGAGTTGATTCTATTGTACACTTTGTAACTGCTGATATCTTTCTTAGGATGACCAAAACTATCATTGATGTTGTTCTGGGGCTCAGTTTGAATGACATGCCAAGCAACCTTACTACTGCTGCTTCTTTATTTTATATCCTAACAAGTAATGTGAGTTACTTCAACTATATATTATGGCTGGACATGCTGTTTTTGTTTCAGTCTCATTCAAAGATATATTACGCCCTCCACCCTATTTTTTAGTATTACTTCTCATTGTTTCAGGGTCAAGACGATCATCTTCTAGATTCCCTAAATTGCGTTCACTTTCTAATAAAATTATTGAAACCACTTTCATCTACTGCAGCCAAGAAGAAAACACTGGCTGTTGGTAGCAAGCTTCTACGCTTGTGCAAATGATTATTTAAATTTTTATGTTAGATAAGTGACTTTTTTATCCAATAATATCATTCTATTTTTACATTTTCTCACACAAATATATGCATTTATAAACTAAATACATCTTTTGATTATCAAATATATTCCAAGAGAAAATATGACTTCTAATGAATTTTGTTATGATCATGAGATTTTATCAATAAATTTCTCACACCACCTCAAGTGCCCGAATCATGAATTTTATGAATTGACAAATGATACGGTAATTTAGAAATTGTTACTGGTGCATCTACTTCATATACATCATTTACATCATTAGTTAAGTGAAATACAGATATATGCATAAGTTTAAAGTGTTCTACACAACTTGAGCATGTATGCTCATATGATTAGTTCATTGGAGCATGATGAACTAATGAGTCTCTTTCAATTGTCTAATGTAGCTCAAATAGATATTAGTTAACTAGATTCCGAAGTTCCTTGAGATTGATATAGCAAACTAGGAGGATGAGATAAACTTCACAGTTTTCTTCAGTAGAAGCAGGATATGAATTTGGTCTTAAGTGCATAACTCAAGAAAAATGGAAAGTCACTGGTGGGGATATAACATGATTTTGTTGTATATTCTTCGAACAATGTAATTAAAAATATATTATATATTTCTGGAGCACAAATAAGTTTATTAAGTTTTTTGTTGATTGTGATGCTATCACCCATGGTAGTTTTCATATTCTAATATTTTTCTTTCCAACTATTAGCCCATTGATTATGTTCTTCATTATTTGATAAATCCTCATAAGCATAGTGACAAAACCTCAAAAAAAAAAATTCTTTTATACTTTGTTAGTTGACAAAATTATTCCAAATTTTTCATTGATTTGCTCATGAGCTTTATTCAAATGCTATGTGCTAAATCATTATTTAAAATTTTAGATAAGTGACTTTTTTATCCAATAATATCATTCTATTTTTACATTTTCTCACACAAATATATGCATTTATAAACTAAATACATCTTTTCATTATCAAATATATTCCAAGAGAGAATATGACTTCTAATGAATTTTGTTATGATTATGAGATTTTATCAACAAATTTCTCACACCACCTCAAGTGCTCGAATCATGAATTTTATGAATCGACAAATGATATGGTAATTCAGGAATTGTTACTGGTGCATCTACTTCTTACACATCATTAGTTAAGTGAAATACAAATATATGGATATATATTTTTAAAATTGAACATGTGAATTACATATATAACTCTTCAATCTCGATTGCTTTCTTTTTGTAAAAATTGATAAATCGTTTTATTGTTTCAGAGCTAAGGAGGGGAAAAATATCACACAAGAAGTTTAAGCACTCGAGGAACGAGTTTGTTGGTTTCTCTTGAGGAAGAGGGTTGCTCGCCACAGGGGAAAGGTAGCCATCTTATTATATTAACTACTATTTTTAGAGAAAAATGTTTAGATGAGTGGTTTCTGTAATGTGCTTATACTTTAGAGTACTCAGGTTCCTTTCTTTTCTCTATTTTTTGTAATTTGTTTCCCTTTAATGCACAGATGAATTGTTTTCATATACAATGCTTGATTCTGAAATTATTAGATGTGCAGTTGGTTGGAAAGGGAAATGATAGTGGTAAAATGATAATTATAGCAACCAAAGTTTGAATGATGGGTTAAGTAGTTATGCACTATATTTCTCTCTTTTATCTTATCCTCATGTTTTGAATTGTTTAGAGGGTGCAAAGAAGGGAAATTATAGGAATAATATTTTTCTTCTTCCCGCTTCCCTTCCCGTCGAAGACTGGTGGTTTTGGCCTTTAACATCCCCAGCATTGCTTTCGTTAGCTGTATTTCTTGCTTTTCCACTAGCTGCTTCTATTGTACTTGGAACTGTCGATGAATCTTGAGTTATAATCGCATGTGCTGGTCTTTGATTGCCATCCTAGACATGGTAATTGGCTATGGTTATATAAAATTCACAAGGTACATGATGGTTCATGTAAGTGCAGGTCAAATTTACATGATTTCTCCTCCACAAAGCCAGTCACTATCAATATCAGCAAATTCATCAGAGTTTTAAGTTGGAGCCTAAGACTGAAGATTGTTGTTGGTACACCTCATGGTCTTGAATATCTTTATTGTGTGGGTGAGTTCTTATTCTTTTATTTATAGTTAACTAATAAATTGACTTATTAGTGGTAGTTCCAAACCATTAACCATGTGACAAAAACTCTCAAGTATTGGTAGCCTTCGAAGTTCCATTTTTTTCAGTTGAGGAAATAGAGATTCATCAATTTCAGGATGTCCTGTTTCACCATCCTCTGCAATAACTTCTTGCACCATGCAACAATCTTCTACTATTAGGTGTTTGAGATGTACAAGAACTTTGGCAGTGCTAGAGGAGAACAAGTTTCTCCAAGAATCACACGATTCAACCACCAGTACTTCAAGTTCAACGAACAAGCTTGAGCTAGGTTGGTGGCACCAAATGTCAGGCGCACTGTCCAACCCAGTAATTTCCAATTTCTTTAAGCTACGAAATGCGACCTGCAAAATTGACAAGGACAACAATAATCATATTATCTTTAGAAAAGGGTATGATATTCAATTTTAGTCTATAAGTTCAAGGATTGTTTCAAGTGCAGGATTGTTCAAATCAACATCGAAAAATAGTATCATCATATGTATCAATAAAGCAATACTTTGTTGAATTGAATTATTTATTGTAAGCAATGTACCTTAGTGTTATCGATTATATAATTTAGATTAAATAAAGTAATTACCCAATTTATAAATAACATTGAAAAATAATTATAACACGACATTAATTAAATGAACAAAGAAAAGGCTACTAGAATCTAAGATTTTTCTAAAATTATGGAGCATTGATGAATGTATACATGCTAATGCATTAATACAACATATATCAGTTAAATATTATTAAATATCATAATTAACATTTATTTGATAAATATAACTACTTAAGTATGTATAATTATAAATATATATATATTACAACAAATACAAATTAAAATATCTATTTGCATCTAAAAAAAATTTTGTCAGGTTTGAGATTAATTTTATTTGTAAAATATTTTTAAAAAGAAGCACATATCAATGTACAGAGGAAAGCTGTCAAGACAATCACCATATTGCTATTAAAATTGGCATTCCATTTTTCTATATGTCAATATTTCTTTTTAATATTTTCTATATATCTATTTTTTACAAATAAGTTAGATTGCAAAATCATCAAATTAAATAAAACTTTCATTTGCTTTATCTTTATTTAATTATTTTTTAAAAAATCAAAATAAACCTTTTAAGATAAAAAAATATTATATAATCTACACATTTAAAAATAAACTTGATCAGGTATAAAATTAGGTTATTATTTTTTAAAATTAAATTATTAAAAATATACAAAATATAAATAATTATATTTAATTAATGAAACGGGCACGACACCGCGCCTCGCACAGTGCCCCTTCACTAGTACATATATATATATATTGTATTATACATATTTTATTATTCTAACAATAAAAAAATCACTCAATTTCATTTTCACTCCAAAAATCCAACAAAATAGCATTGTTTTGATCGCTACAGTAGAATTTGTCTCCTCCCAAAACATGAACAAACATATCAAAATTTTCCAAAACAATTTTCTTACTATTCCCAAAATTTAAACAAACATACATTACATTCCCCAACCCCATTCCCAAAACTCATTCTCCCAAAACATATAATCCAAAACATATAATTCATATCCAAACATTACCTAAAAAATTTAAAATTAAGAATATAAATTAAAAATATAAAATTAATAATTTTATCTGGAAGTACCTAAATTTTCAACTATTCAAGGAATATTATTATAAGAATTAAAGACTAATGCCATTATTATTATTGTTGTTGTTGTTGTTGAGGATTGAGTTAAAAAAAAAAGGGTGAAATGGAAGCATGACCATAATATATCCTGAGGGCTTTGTATGTAATTTTGAAAGAAGAAAACTCAGCAGTGGGGGTGCGATTGATTGCGCTACTCCAATCATGCTTAATTGCATGCACAGCAATGAGGTAGCCACAAAATACGGGCCGGCCCACAAAACCAATCTCAGATATCAAACATATGATTAGCATCTATTATGGTCCCCAATCCCATCTAATTGAGGGAATCAAACACACCTAAGTAAATTGTACATTACATAGGTGTTCATTTCAATCAACTCACATTCAGACTTGTTATATTGTAAATGTTGAGATAACATATAATTTGGGTTTGTTTTGGCGAAGTTCTGATAACATGCACCAACAAAGATCATTGTAGTATCGTATTGTTTAATTTTAAGCCTGCCTCATGCAAGTATTATTCCATATTGTGCTGCTTGTAATTTATATGTGTTCATTATATGTTATAGCGACACTTGCATGGATTCAAACAAGGACTTAAAGGAAACTTTTATCACGATTCACGCGGTAATCAAACTATATATGCAGATGATGTTTATGTTTTACCAACTATATAAGCACTATAAAAAACACCAAGGTCTCAAGCAGCAAGCAAGCAACGTGTGCTTCATATGGTAAAAATCCAAAAGTTGAGATATCTTATTTAAATTTATGAGGAAAGGGTATAAACGTTAATACAATATTTATCCACAATTTATCATCCATCTAAGTGAACAAATAATAAAATTTTTCATCTTCATCCTGCATTTTATCCCATAAAGTAAATATACTTCATCAGATATAAAATTATCCTAATCCTACTCTCCATCCCTCATTTCATCCTATCACCAATCTCATATCTAAAAGTAAACTGGCGCTTATAATCTTGTATTTGTCAAAGCTACATAGTAAATGACTATACTAAATCCATAAGATCTGTAGTGAAGGCATATAAAAGCATTGATCCCTCAAAACTGTTGAATTTAATACAAATATAATCTAGTTGCAAAAGATTAAGATATATTTATTCCCTTGCTCCTGTACAGAAGGGAGCTCAATGTCAAAAATAACAAACTGTAAACATGATGCTTCTTTGTCTTCAATCAGGAAAAATTGCTCTCAAACTTTAAAGATTCCAACACCACAATATACACTACTGGTATTATCTATTTTACAAGAAAGAATTGCAGGGAGAGAAACAAAAAACTCACTACCTCAATTTGTACAAAAGTGTTCTCACTAATTTCTGAGTGATTCCCGTGTAGCTCAGCAGCCAATGCAAAGAATCCCGCAGTCAGAGTAGACCAGAATTTAGTTCAAATGATACTGCCTGGAATTCTGCTTCCCTCTGCACCCATTCTCCATTGTGAAGAAAGTGAAATAATTGATTGGTGTATCCTCACTGCATTCCTCAATTCATTGTGGCATAAAATGGTGTCTCCCATTAGTAAGAGAACTCATGGCCTCTGAGAGATATATACTTCTTCACCCATATAGCAATGTCTTCAGAGCAAGCCTGGGCTTGGGGAGTCTTGAGGAGTGCTTCGAGGGTTGCAAATTCATGAATTGCATCCTTGTAATCGAGAAGCGGCGCATCTACATTAACCTTTCGAAGCTCCTCTGAGTATGAAATAGCCCGGTCACGCATCCAATCATGTTCAGCAACAACTGTTAGTGTTGGTGGCATGTACTTCAGGGGTACTTCTCTTCCAGGATTGAGAGGGTTGCCCGCTGGGTGGTCCAAACTATAGTCTTCTTCTGGTAGGAAGAGTTTCCATGCAAGTAAAGACATAGATTTGTCATAGAGGTAGGAATTGCACAGTTGTATCTCAGAACGTGTGGGAGTGCTTCCAATGAAGAAAGGGTACATGAGGACTTGAGCTACAACTCTTACGGGATCTAAACGCTTGCCTGCCTCTACTGAATATTGTGCAACATAGTTAGCAATATTTGCACCGCAGCTGACTCCAAGAAGAACACACCTGTTTAAAGATCCCACTCATCAGCCTCTTTATACCAATCAAGTAGATATAAAGACAAAACTTTTGTAACAATTCTAACAGTGAAGTTTCTTAGATGGCAATTGCATATATAATGAAATCACTACTACTTATATAATGAGGTCAAAGTGACAAGAAAAGAAAAAGCACTGAATTGCTCATGTGAGAAGCATAATAGGCTGGCTTGGTGCTAGTTACCAACTGACTGGCTACTTTGGGTGCTGCAACCTAACCTAAGGGATGTAAAACTTTGACGGTCCAGACTGAGCTTTTCACCATGTTAACTCAGCTAAAACAATGATGGCTCAACAGGAGCAAACCAAAGGCATAAAGAAGCAATCACATGGTATTAAATATGACTGCATTAGTTTTATAATATTACTCATTATGTTCCCATTGGCAAAATCTGAATTTCTTCCACAACAAAATTATCAAATGTCATTCTCTTATAAAGGAAAAAGGAAAAGCAAAAGCGAGGCATTGACAACAATGAAAATGAATTGAACAGAATGAAAACGAGATAATGATAGGATCATATTAGAGGTGTTAAGTTTAAATCCACAAACCACGAAGCATTTACCAGCAGAGATGGAGCCAGGGGGGTGGCGCTGACAGGGGCAGCCACCCACCCCCCAAACAAAATATTAAAACTTCATTTTTTATATTAAAATTTTTAAAATATTATACTTTTGTCATTCTCAAATTATAAATTTGCCCCTCCTTTTATTGAAAATATACCTTTTGTCCCATTATACTTCTTTCTATATATGTGAAATAAATATATATATTATATATTTTTGATAATTCAGAATTTCTTCCCGATAATGAAAAATTCTGGCTCCATTCCTGTTTACCAGTGATCAAACGCTTCAAGGGAAATGATCTTTAGTAGTGAACTTGCACTAATCCATAGACTCAAGAACAATCATAAGCATCAAATTTAACGGTTTAAACACAACAATAGCAATACAACTAAGCATGTAAGACGTGCACACAAAAAAAATCTTTTCCACAATACTTTATAAAAGCAGCTTAGCTTCGAATCAAGACATATACCTAGATGGATCTCCATGAGCAGCCAACCAGGGCTCAACCATGGATGCCCCAAACCCATCAACAATCTGCCTCCTTCTCCCATCTCCTCCCCCTATACCTCCACCTGCACCTCCTAGTCCCCCATTCCCCATCGACCGATCGCACTCCGCCAAATTCGCCTGCTTCCCCAACCAATTCAACACTTTCACCCCATCATCAAACGCAGCCGGATACCTACTTTCCGGCGCCAACCTGTAACCCACTGCCACAACCACCGCGTCGCACAATTTCGCTAGCCTCCTACAGAACACATCATTCGCCACCGTATCACATCCGCCACTCACCCACCCTCCGCCGTGAAACTGCAAAATAACCGGCAATTTCCGACAATTCCGCCCGTTTTTCTCCGGCAAGTACCCACCATAAACAACCCCATTATCCGAGACTTTCTTCAAACTCTTGCTCGACGGAGCCTTGACCCTGAGATCCGGGATTGATTTAGGAGAAATGATGGCAGAATCCGGGAGGAAAATCCGCAGCGAAAGGGAGGTCAAGGAGTCGATGTGGAGGTCCTTGGTAGCAACGCCATCGTCGGAAAAGCTCGGATTCGCGGCAGCGATGGTCTCATCCGGCCGTGAAACGACGCCATATGGGTTATGGATAGGGGATTCAATCAGGGCTTGCAACTTTCGTTTGAGGAAGAATTTGAACAAGACGCTGTATAATTTCACTGTTACGCTCGGCATTTTTTATTCACACGCAGAAATATATGCAAATATCAAAGAAAAATATGTATTATATACCACTGCGTGTGAAATATGAATAGAATGCTTTGAATTTACATGGAAAACGGAGAGAGAGGGAAAGGGACAGAGGAGACTGGTTCAATTGTGATGATGAGAGCTTCTGGAGAGAGAGAACTTTCAAGAGTTTGAAAGGAAACGTGTGTGTCTGTGTGTGCGTATATATATGTGTGTTATTACACGAGGTGCCAAGCTGGACTTTTGGCTCGTCTGACAAGGGCATTGGCAACCTGGAATTTTGGTGCCTGCATTGGTTAGTTGTACGTACCTCATCGTTACAACTCCATAAGGTGGCCAATTGTTATTTTAAAAAGAATAATTTATATTTTGAGATATCCCAAAAATAGTCTCTTTTTTTTTTTGGTGGGGGGGGTGGGGTGAAATTGTAAGCGAAAAGTAAGTTTAAAGAAAACAATAATTATTAATGTCATAAAAAGTGTGGTAGTGTTTGAATATGTTTTTTGTTTGATTTTAAATAGCGGTGTTTTAAAGTGTATTATGTACTAAAATGAGGATTCTTACATAAGTACAATTAATTTCTTAAATTTTGAAAATGAGGGTTTTGAAGTTTTTTTTTTTTTTTTTTTTAATGCATGAAAATTTTGGAGGAAAATTAGAAATACGTGATCGTGTATTATATATGTGAATTTTTTAGATATAAACACACAGGAAATTTACAAATTCACAATATAAAGGTTAAGTTGTCATAATTCACAAACTACAATCCTCTTACAAATTTATTAAGTGAATACATAGTCAAAAATATTTCCATTTAGTTTCAATTTCAAAGTTTTATTTTTCTAGAGTAGGATCGGATTGAAAAATCTTGAATTTTCTTAAAAGTTCATCTTTGAAATATTATTTCTGTAATGAAAAAAACTCGACTAGATTATAAATGAATTGATAAATGAAAGGGAAATTCATTATTTTAGCCATGGAGCAAATAAAAACCTCAGGTATTGTTAGATTGTTAGATTGTTAGTCATATAATTGACATCAATACATTAAGGGCTAGTTTGGTTCGATTTTTAAGTTATTTTATAATTATTTATTATGTGATAATTTGTATGATTTTTTATCATTGCGTATAATTTGGTTGGTATGATAAATAAATTCATGGAAAATGGTAGGTTAATTTATCATAGCAGTTATAGATATAAATATGGGTTTTTGATATTCTTGCGGATCTAAGTGTTTATTGTCGCTTAAATTAAATAAATGATAATGTGAGATATATCATTCCAACCAAAAAGTATTAAAAAATAAAAGAAAAGAATAGAAAAGGTTGAATTGTGTATAGGCTTGGCAATGGGGCGGGGTGGGGCAGGTTTTTGTTAAACCCGAACCCGTCCCGCACTCAAAAAAATATTTTAAAACCTGCCCCACCCGCCCCGCCCCGCCCGCGGGTTTTAGATCAAAAAATCTCAACCCGCCCCGTATTAAATATATCAAACCTACACCCTGCCCCCCTCCACCCCGCCTCTGCCAAATTCACAACAATTTAATACAATTTCAAACAAAACAATAACTTTGTCTTTATAAATATCATAGCCACAAAAATCAAACACAAATTTTGGTGTCTTTCAATAGTCCATGCAATATGTCAATTCACAACAATCTCAAAAAAGTTAAAATAATTTAACATAACAATATCCAAACACCAACAAAAAACTGGAATATAAATATATATATATATATATAATTAAGTTATAAATACCCGGCGCGGGGTGGGGCGGATTGGTATTGAACCCGAACCCGTCCCGCCCCGCACAAATTTTATATTAAAATCCGCCCCGCCCCGTGCGGATCGAATTTTTACCCGCTCCGTACGGGGTGGGTCGGAGCGGGTACCCGCGGGGTGGGTTGAAATTGCCACCCCTAATTGTGTAGATATACTTCGTCAATTATAAACATTAAAGGATAAGGACATTGGTGCTATTTTAAATTTCTGTATCTTACACAAATCTATCATATCCAATAGCAAAATGTCAATTTTATCTACTTAAGAAAATTCAAAACCAAACTATATATTATTCCCACATTAATTTCAAGGCTTATGGTAAAAAATATCATGATATTGTTTACTGGGTTGCCATAAAGTCTTTTATTATATCATTTATTGCCCTAAATTCTAAATTGTACTTATTCACTTGTTATTATCTACCAAAGTCACACTTATCCATCCATTATCCTTTACTTTCGTATTTCCGTCACATTTGAGAAATTCCTGGCCTCCATTGTTTGCTTCAAAAATGCCTTAGTCAATATGAGACTTTTCTCTTGTGGAAAGGTCAGTTTGATTGGATCACATTCATCAATAATCATCTTGCGCTTGATCACTGCAATTGATAATTTAATTTAAAATTTATCCGTGAAGATTATGTAAAAATTGAGTAGTCTCTTGTGGTCATTTAATTTGAGAGATTAAGGAGATTTTTTTTTAATCATCATAATCTTGAATTTTCATTTAATTCACACAAATAAACTATATAATTATATGCATTTCCTAATTTATCTCTAATGTACGATACTTTAATATCTATTCTCACTTGACAATTAATCAATCTCTCCTTATACTCTAAATTTGATAACCAACTAATCTTGTGAATAGCTTAGACCAAGAACATGCTCTGAAATAATTTTACTTCGACCCATCACCATAATTATCAATATCAAACATATTATGCATTATTAAGGGACCTTATTTAACCTAATCTAATGAATCAAATGTGATAGGGACATGAATTATAAGTAAATTGTATGCATAAACAATATTTACATATTGATGCAAGAAAAAGAATAACCCTGAAGATTAGACCTTTGCTAGTACCTTGGGTAACAATCTGACCTGTATAAAGGAATCTAAGTGTACCTCCTTCGATCAGAGACGTTGATTCCCAGCCACGTGGCATGATCAACTTAATGTTAATTGTACTCAAGGACCAAGGACTAATGTACGACCTCGATGGACAACCGCCTAAGGCAAGCCCTAGTATGCATAGTATAATTCCCTCCCCTATAAATACCCAAATGTAATCATTTGTGAGAGACTTTTTGTGAAGAAGTTATTTTGCAAGACTATTTGAGGTTGATACGTTAAGACCTCAATATTAAGTTGTAATCTCGCTTTCCTTCGAAGATTCAGAGCCTATTAATAAATTAACTAATTCATTTAGAAAATATCTACATCAGTTGGCACCGTTTGTGGGAAACTGGAATCAAGAAGTGAGACATAGCAAGATGGTACAACCCAAAGAAGTTACACAACAAGAGTGTGAACCAAGAAGCGGAAAATGTCTTGACATCCTCTCCGGGGTTACGACCTACCATTCACACAACAAATCATGGAAATGTGGAGAATGCAATAGAGGTACACATACATCAAAAGTGTATCAACTAATGGAGGAACTATTGTAGCTCATGGTTGAGTCGTTTGTCTAAAAATTGATTTCGAAGCAGGATGAAACTTCACGCCTACCTCAAAGAAGATTATTTCACAAGGACCTAAAGCTGAAAGGCAAAAATCAGAAAAGGAACCGCGAAGCCTCACCTCCAAATAGGGCTCAGGAAAATTCCCTGGAAGAGGTCCAAATTAGAACATCAAAAGGACATGAGGTTGGCTCTTGTTTGTTTATTTATTTGTTTTTGTGTTTTCTAGGTCGGCTGTTAATGTCTAGTTTTTGTCCAACTATATTGCTATGTAATGTCAACCAGGTAAAAGCACTTGTAATCCGACCTTTCAATAAATGTTTTCCTCCCTTTATCTCTTTTTCCTCTTTTTTTTTTTTTTAGTTGAAGCGTATCGATTTACCTTTTATAGTTCATGATAACTTAATTATCCAATACTGGCATCGACTACTACCTCACCGCTCATATAATTCTTTTGAGATCGTGGTATGATGATTTGTTCATCTATAAAACGCACTGATTCAAAATGTAACCAACATCATTTGGCATTACAGTTGAAATCAACTATGCAACGAGCATTTTGCCAAGTAATTTATGATTTGTGGTAACCAACTTGTGTCTGAATCGCAACTCCTCAAGACATTATATGCTATGTTTGTTATCCTGATCGTAGGTCGTTATTGTAACTTGTTATTTCTGTTGCGTTGGTTTTCCAGACATCTCATCTTCGCGTTGTCTTTGCTTAAGCTATCGATATCTTTATCATAACTTGGTTCATTCTTTTTCAGATTATTGTCATTTGCCTTGCATGCTTTTTAAATTCTTTTTCAAATTGCGAACGTCTGTCGTTATACTTCGTGATTTATTCTTTTTCAGGTCATAGAAGTTTGTAACATGATTTGCTCTTTTCAGATCATTTATCGTCTACATTTGTCATACTTTGCGATTTGTTCTTTTTCAAATCCGCGATGTTTTTCGTCATGATTTGCCCTTTTTCATGTCAATAACATTTGACTTCTAACAGTGCGCTCTTACGACTATTCTTTTTCAGGTCGTTGCTATTTGTCACTATCACTTATAGAGCGTTCATGTAATAAATTGTAAAGAAGATACTGAGAAATAAGAACATCCATATAATCATGCAAACATTATTGATATAAAAGGACTACATTATTGATATAAAAGGACTAGACATCCGTTAGAGGTCCTGATCCCCCGCCCCCCCAACTCTTTTCTTTTTTTTTTTTAATTTTTTTAAGTTACTTTCACAGGAAAGTTTTTCACAGTGGATGAAAAAAAGCTATGCAAAAATGTTTTTCAGATTTCTCACAGTCCAAGGCCTAGGTAATGTTTTTCCTTCTAACATCTCCAACTTGTACGCCATTCTTGGTCATTTGTATGCCCTTAAATGGGCCTTCCCCATTTGAATCTAACTTACCAACATGCTTTGATACCTCCACCTTCTTGAGCACTAAATCTCCTACTTGAAAACTCCTAGGTCTAACCTTCTTGTTGTAAGCTGCTGTCATTACCTGTTTGTACGTCTCTACTTTGAGGTATGCTCTTTCCCTTTTTTCTTCAATGACATTGAGATTTTCGATGCTTTTGATTCCTATTCACATCGTAGTTTCTGACTCAGTCAATGGGCATTCCTATCTCCACTGAAATTACAGCTTCGGACTCATATACCAAACAAAAGGACGTCTCCCATCATAGTGAACCATTCTTGAGCCTTTCCATATAGAGTGGTGATGAAGACCTGACAATTCAACGCATCAGATAGCCCATAGAGTTGCATTTTGTGTTCAAAAGCCATGAGGTGTTCTGGTGGATCCGAATTGCCATCATACTTGGGTAAATCCAGTACTTGACAGTTAAGGGACATAGTTTCTAACAAAATATCTGCGCTCAAAGGCGATTCTCTCTTTTGCAGAATGGGTCCTTGCGCTGCTCACCTTCTCATCTCATCCCATTTTCTGGTGAGTTGCTCATATTCTTCTCTTTGATTGCTTTCCTCCACGTCATGTTCACCTAATGGTGTGTTTCAAAGGTTTGCCCATCTTTTCTATTTCCTCATATCCCTTCGATGTTTTGCTTTGGACCTCTTCTGAGGAACCTTTCCAAACTCTGTTTGGGGGTGAGGCTTCACGATTCCTTTTCTAATTTCTGCCTTCCAACTCGCATGAAATTGTAAATGACAAGTAGGAAAAGTTAAAAAAAAAAAATTAAAGTAATAGTAAAAAGTAAAAAGTAAAAAGAGAAAAAGGTAAAAGTCAGAATATTTAAAAATATTGGATTCACATTCACTAATAACAAAATGACTAATATACCCATCAAATATGAAAAATATTTGACAGTTAGATTATTACATGTCAAATTTGAAGTATGAGGCATTTTGAGGTTGTGAAATATTTTTGGAGATGACATTACGTAAAACAACCATCAACTATTTACAAAAATATCAAAAAATTGCAAAAGTTAATTACATTGGGTTGTCACATTTTAACTATTCTCTATTAACTTTAGACAATAAAAAGTACAACACTGCTCCCAAATTCTCCAATTCTCTAAAAGAGTTAAAATTTCAACTAAAAGTTGAAAACCACTTGGCAAAACTCTCGCTTAAACTTCTAAAAGGAATTGAATGATATCCATCAAAAATTAATTTTCCTCAAAAGGAAGGCACCAAACTTTAATAATATGTTTGGATCAAGAAAAATAATGAAGAAAAAGAGAAGAAAAATGCAAATGTACAAACATTAAAGCATGAAATTACATCATTTGAGGTACCAAAAAGATTTTCTATAACATTTTCCACATTAAAATCTAAGGTCCAAACATAAGATAAGCAAAACTGATCCTTTTCCTGGACTTAAGAAAGAAAGATTAATTTTTGACGGCAATAGCTAATTACTTCTGTTAGACATAAATTATACAGATATTTCACATTCTTCAGCACAACGGCAAATAGATGGTACAATTGCCATCTCCCATAAAACCCAACTGATCTTTCAGACATCTTCATACTATAAAACAGAAATAAGAAATACCATTAAATTGGTCATATGCAAATATAAGCAACTAGAATTTGGCATGTCTTAAAAAATAAAAAGCGATGCCAACGGGTGAACCTCCCCTCTAAACAAACTCCTCTCCACCCTCATGGAAAAAACATAGGAGAAAACGAAGGAAATGTAAGAAGAAATTGAAAGAACAGGAAAAAAGACACAGGAAAATGAGAAACAAAGTGACCAGTCAAATGAAACCTCGTCACGTGCTAAGCAGAAGTTGGAGTAAGGCTGGTTCAAGGAACAAGAATAGCTTCATTACTCGCAGCCTTTTTTGCAGCAAGCTGTTCTAAACGGTTCCATGTGGCTTCACGTCTCTCTTTGATGTCATTTTCCTTTGATTCGTCATCTTGAAACTTGATCTGGCAAGCCTTAAATAGGTCAGGGTCGAGATCATAGAAGAACTTGCGGACATTGAGGGTCAAACTGTGGACAGCTTGATTCCAGTGGTGTCTAGCATTTTTCTCTAAAGCAGGGAAGATAATTGGCAGTATAATCTTGCGGTTTTGCTTGATCAGGTTCTCAATGTGATCATTGTTCCACAAGAATAAAGCCCTCTCTGCCACCTAAATGAATAAGAATAAGAATCAGTCCATGACTGACACAGTGAAGAAGGACAAGTAATATTTATAGGTTTCCGATGAAGTGACCTATTGCCGAGTGGCATGTGGTCCATTAACATAAGTCTCTCACATAATGTGGAAGGTTAGGGGTTCGAACTCTAGCGGACTTTGAATGTGCGCGTGTATAAATAAAAATTTTAAAAAGAAATGAAGTGACCTATTCTTAGAAGTAGAATTCAACTAGAAACATAAGAAACTTTATGCAGTCAAAATAACTACTATAATTATCTTATCCAAATAATATCTATTTCAAATAATTTATTTCTATCCTGTCCCTCTCAAGTCAAGAATTCAATTCAACCTCCATATGGACTCTCTTGTCCAAGTACATATTCTCTAACTTCCAGGCTCAGGCTTACACGAATAATTATGGGATCACAAACTTGACAGTAGTTAGTTATATGGTGTTGATGCTAAGAGCTGTGTAATTCTGATGAAGTGACAAGGTATTTATATACAACTGCATCCTACAAAACCAACCATTTCCAATAGAAGTACAAGATTGTTATTCATCTTGACGTTAAGGATGGAACACAGAGATTGTAACTTGTAAATTACAGATAAATCATATCACCATCCATCTATGTCACTGTCATTCATGCTGTCAGAAGTGTCAGTTTTAATGTCATCAAAGATCAAACCATAGAAGCATTGATGCTATGTTTGGATCAAGAAATTCAATAAGGAAAAAGAAAAAGAAAATGCAAAAGTAAACTAATGTCTAAAGTTAAACCATTTGAAGCATTGAAAACACACACACACACACACACACACACACTTCCTTACTATTTTCCTTGTTAAAATCTAAGGTCCAAACATGGGGTAAATCTCTCTCAAACATAAGTTATCACTGACAACTATACTCATCACCAATCATCAGAATACCAGAGAAACAGTCAATGATAGTTGGTGCAAAAGAAACAAGAAAAACTTAGTCCTCCAATTATTTCTATACCAGACAAAGAGGAAACTTAATTGGAACCCGCATTAGTTGCCATCACAAGGAATCAACTAGTTCATCATATTTGTGATCATGCAAATCAGCTCCTAACTACTATTATCACAACTGACCCATCAACGTGGCTGTGGGCAGTCACCAACCCGATCATAATGGATAAACTGAACAATTATTTGAATTACCTTCTTCATCCCAAGTACCCAATCCAAAAGGTGGAGTACCACATATAAAGTGACTTTCATTTCAATTGTTGACAGTCCTATTTTCCGAGTTTAATGAATCATCTGACCACAGATTATTTCAAGAAATACAATTATTGATAAACAAAAATGACAGAGTAATTAATCTTTATAACTGATTGAACCATACTTCATAAGCACAAGGTGAAATATCTTAAAGATGCTCAAAAAACATTACATATTGCCCCACATGTTCAGGTAATATATATGCCTAGTTAAACAATCTGAAACCCCCCTTCATGGGCATATTACTTAGGTAAGGTCCATTATCAAGAACAAGGTAGCATATGAAAGTATACTGAGCATATTAAAGGATGCTGGTATGGTATATAAAATGCAAAGATAATGATTGCGGTAAGAGATATAACATGATAACAGAATAATAAGTACCTGAAAATGCAAACTATTCAAGCTATGTGAAATTTGTTGAAACAAGGGTACCATGCAGCGTTGGAATTCTGGCGCCTGTGTGGCTTCTAAGACCTCCTCCAGCTCATTAAGAAACAGAACTTCCTTTGAGCTGTTGGTAACTGGCCAGAATTTTATCAGTCCCCTAATAATAATATCAGCAAGCTTGCAGTCTTTCTCTACAAACTGTGTAATACAATAAGATAACTGCTGATGGTACATGGCCAAACATTTGGGCTTATGCAAGGGAATCAATGTTCGCACAAGAAAGAGTTTATGTTCTTCTTTCAGCGGCAAAGCAAATCCATTAATTATGCTGCCAAGGACTTCAAGAAATTCAGCAATACCATTATGTTTTTCCGTCTCAAAAACAAACCGATAGAATATATTATTGATAGATTTCCTGATGAACGGCCGGTGCACCATGAATTTCCCATAGATGCGGTGCAGTATAGTTTTCAAATATTCCCTCTCTCTAGGATCTTCAGAGTCAAAGAGATCAAGCAATTTCAGAACAAAGGAATGATCAATATATCTTTTGGCAACCTTTGCATCAGTTTCCGGCGAAGCAACAAACCTCAGCAAAAATTCATACACAACTTGCAAATGAGGCCATGCAGGATCCATTGCAGGTTCTTCCTCTTCCAAATCAAGGCCATCTAATAGCTTGTTCTCCCTTGGCTGAGGAGTGAATTCTCTAAATATATTGGCTGATACCATCTTAACAACTTCCTGCATTACAGTTTCAGTAAATTTCCCATTTGCAGAAGTCATATACTCCACTAACTCTAACAAAGTCTGTCGCTTGATCTCTTTTTCTTTCAGGTTCTTCGTAGGATCAGTAAAGTCAAATTCAACACAGCCCATCTTCACCTTTCTCATAAACAAATGCGGCTTTTCGGAACTGGGAACATCCCTGAAACTTGGTAACGCTTCATATGAAGCAGAAACTAAGTTTCCATTCTGTCTCAAGTTCTTATCTCGAAGAAACTTGTCTTCTGGGTTATTTCCAATGCTCAAAACAGAATATGGGGCTGAAATAACTTCATCAACAGCACTGCTTAATCTCTTATTTCCTCCTTCGCTTCTCTTTGAGGCAGTCAAAGAACTCGATGAGGGACTCGGGTCGCCAGCAGATTTTGAATGCTTCCTAGGAATCTTACCAAATATCTGTTTGATCATATTTTGATCAATTACCCCAATTCCACTCTCCAAAAATCTCTCAATGAACTATGACAATTCAACTTGAAGGAAAACCAAACCTTATCAAAATCAATAGAGAGGCCTCTTTGTTTCTTTTAACACAAACCCCCAAAGTCAGACACAAAGTTCACCAAAGAACCTTGATACTAAAAAATCACGGTGTGCAGTTTGACTCACCAATCTGCTGGGAATGTGTCAACCTTGAGAAAAGCAAGCAAGATAGCCTTTTTCTCAATCTTTTCAAAGAAAGGGGAAAAAAGACCCCTTTGTCATCAAGAGGAACCAGCAAGGCTAACACAAAAAGCAACGCCAAACGCAGAAACCACTCTCAGCCAAAGATCAAGAATCCCACCAATCTCTCAATCAATACAAATGATCCCCATATTACCCTTCATGCCCTCATCATAATTTCCCACTTTTCGTGAAATCTAGAGCATAAAGTTTGAGTCTTTTGACTTAAAGTCGAAAACCCATATTTTCAAATCCAGTTCAGAAACCCACAGCGATAAATAATCAGCAACTTCAACTATCTCATTCCAAATATACAATAAAAACTATAGATAAAGCACGCACCTTCCCTCGAAATCAAGAACTTGAAAATTCCACCAACGAAATAAAGCAAAGAGGAAGAAAAACAAAAGCTTTCCTAGAAACAGAAGAATTCAAAAATATGCACGATAAGGAGCGTTGCAAAAACTTACTGTACAAGAGTTGAGAACAAGAGTGCAATGATTAATTATCAGATGTAAGGGATCAATCAAATTCTTTTGCTCTGTTCTTGAAATTCCTTTTACTAGGATTCTTTTTTATTTTTCTCTCTTGTTTGTTGTTTGTTGACGATTTGTTTTCCAGTCGGGCAGCCGGGCAGTTTTTCAGAATTTCTTACTACTCAAATTAAATTTCCAAATCCCCAGTCTTAGCTGGTACAGACAGGTCAAAGTCAAAAGCAGCCATTTTTGTATCGGTCTAAATTTCAAAAGATAAAAACTCCTATAAATGTTGTTTTCGAGTCTTTTAACTCTCTACTTGGGCCTAAAAAAATAACATAAATTCATGATAGATATTTTTTTTTTTTTAACTCTATCAGTGTTGATGTGGTGGCTAATGATGGTTAATAAATTAATTGCAAACTATAAAAACCTAGAAAAATTTCCCGTTTAATATTTTGTGTTTCTTCAGAAATTTTTTTAATTTAAATTATTTAGTTCAATCCTTTTAATTACTAGGGCAGCATTTGATGTTAAATTTAGATGAGATTGGGTTCAAAGTTACTCATAATGTTTGACACGAAAGATAAAAGTTGTTAGCCGGCTGTCAACACAAGATTTTTTTGCTCAACCCGCTATTATAACACTAATTAGATGCTATTGAAATCTTATGTGTGATTATTTTTAATTACATTCAAATATTAGCTATTGATTGAAGAAAAATTACTTTTCAACCCTTATGACTTGGAGAAAAATTTCATAGAATCCCTTAAAGAAAGACAAACCAAAAAATCCCCAATCTATTCCGACAATTCCAACAATCTTTGTTCCACTTCCACCTTTTAACCCTCTATACCGGCTTTACTTGCCCCATCATGCAACTTCAATAGTGGACCGCTCAAATCCTCACTTATGTTGTGAATTTCAATTTGTTTTTCCTGTACTACTAAAATGCAGGCTAAAAATGGGCATTGTTGATAGCTCACCGTTTGAAAAACACGACCGGTCGTGACAAGCGTTTAAGGAAACTTATATCATGGACATTCAATTGTCAAAGGTGTTATTGATGTTCATTTTTATGCTACATATCATAAATAGAACCATCTATTTCTACTATTTGTATACCTTTGAACGTTAAATTTGATTGCAAATAATTGATTGTGCCAAATTCAAAGTTACGATTTATTTTGACTTTTATTGACACGAACACAAATAAAAATATGAAATTTTGTCTCAAAGCTTTGGGTGTTGTGATGTGAAAACGCTATATTGATGGGGTGGGTATCAATTTTTTTTTGTATTTTATGTCTACTCTTCAATGATTTTGATTTGAAATTAGAAAATTAGATAATGTATTTAATTTCAGAATAAAAGTCAAAATTCAAGGGATTTAAGTGGATCCTTAATTAATATATGTGCGCAACACAAATTCACTACGAATTATAATCAAAACAAGGTTGGTGGAGTTTCAAGATCCATGTTCCTCCATAACCTCCCAACAAGAGGAGGAGGCCAAACCAACTATCCAGCAGTCACACAATCAGCCCAGCCATCTCCACAATCAAGGAAATGAGCAGAATCAAATTGGCCACTACTAATCACTCTCTTTAATTGTTGATCACATCCTAAAAGCACAGGTTATGAAGAGAGATACTCAGAGATTTGTGACAACAACTCAAGTGTGAGATAACTATTTCCAAAACTATAAATAAGTCTCGCGAGAAAGAAACACAAACAGACTCCAAATCAAACACTTGCCAGTCATTTATCTTAATTTTATCTTTCTTTTAATCTATGCCTTTCATATTTTCCAGTCATTTTGTATTATTTTTCAGTTTAGTTAACACAATTTCAGCAAATTTACTTTGTCTTTACTTGCTTTCTTTACTAATTTTTTCATTAATTTCCATAATTCAAACAATCTAAAATCAAGAGTATTTTTACGTGCACCTAGAGACCCACTTTCTAAAGAGCAGAGTCCTCCCTTTAAAATAATTTCTTGATTTTGAAAATAGATTGAGTAAAATGGCTAACTTAATCAATTCATGCCATTGAGTTGCAATCAAAATAGAAATTTCATGTAAGAAGTTGATTTTATCTTGAAATTTGAGCCATAAATGACGAGAAAAGGGCGAAATGGAGCAAAACGGGCATTGGAGCATACCCTGATGTGCGTTGGCAGGACGTCGCGGGTAGGGGCGCAAGGACACGCGCGCCAAGGTGCGCAACTAGATGGAAACAGGGGCAGACTGATGTGACGCGCATTCGAGCGCACAACTCACTAGAATCGCGTGCCTGGGTGCACAGAGCACTGGAATTGCGTGCTCGAGCACGCAACGTACTGCAATGCTATGCCAAGGTGCAACATCTATGCGCCTTAGCGCAGCAAGTTTTGGCTGCCAGCAGGATATGCGTGCCAAGGCGCAAATCATGCGCACCCCGGCACGACACAAGGCCCACGGACCGTTTTGTACTATTCTCTTTAGGTGTTTAAAGGAGGTTTCTTCCAATTTGATCGGATCAATGTGAGACAAACCCTATACAATATTTTCTAGACTACTTTAGAGATAGTTTTCTCATAACAAAGTTTAGAACGAAGTGTTAGGTGTTCTCGTGAGATTTGTGGGACTAAAATAATACTTGTTACTTTAATTGGAATCAATAAAATCCTTTCTTTGTTGGGCGGATTAGGTACACCGTCGAACCATATTAAATCTTGTTGCCAGCTTTATCGAATTACTTTATTTTTACTTCCAATTCTATTATTAGATCTTTCTGGGTTTTTGATTATATGTTAGCCATGAAGTACGAGGTAGAGAAATTCGATAGGAAGAGCGGCTTTGGGTTGTGGAAGATAAAGGTTCACGCCATCTTGTGTCAATAAGATTTACAGAGAGCGTTAAAGGACAGCGAATTCTTACTGGAGACGCTGTCAGATGAGGAGAAGAATGAATTCATTGCGAATGCTTACGGTACTGTGGTATTATCATTAGCAGATAACGTACTGAGAGAGGTCGCAATAGAAAGTATGCCAGTAGGATTGTGGTTAAAGCTGGAGAGTCTCTATATGACGAAGTCCCTTATAAATTAGCTATATCTGAAACAACGGTTATACATATTGAGGATGAAGGAAGGTACATCTATTACTCAGAATATTGATTACTCCAATAAGTTGATTAATATGGATCTCGCTAGTATAGATGTACAAATTGAAGATGAGGATCAAGCTTTAATTCTCTTGTGTTCTCTACCTAAATTCTTTGAGCACTTGGTTACTACTTTGTTGTATGAAAGAGATACGATTTCAATGGAAGATGTGAAGGCTTCATTGAATTCCAATGAATTGAGAAACATGTCCTGTGCAGCAATGATAGTGAAAGTGGGGAAGGATAGGTTTCGAAGGGGAGACCGAGAGAAAGGGGAAGAAGTAAAGGCTTATCGAAGTCCCAAACCAAGTCTAGAACAAACGATAAGTATTTTAAGTGCAAAGGAAAGGGGCACTAGAAACGAAATTGTCCAAAACATGGAAAAGCGAAAGATGCAGGTGAATCTGCTTATCAGAATCGGGATGATGTTGCAGGAATTATTAAGGATGATTCTAATAGTGGACTTGTTCTCAACATTACTGAGAGTCCTCTGAGTTCGAAGTGGATTTTGATAATGGTTGCTCCTACTATATGTGCCACGAGAAGATTAGTTTACCACTTATCAGAAATATAATGGTGGTAAAGTGCTCATGGGAAACAATGTTTCTTGCAAAGTAGTAGGGATTGGCACAATGAGTATCAAAAAATGCACAACAGTATAGTGAAGATGCTAATAGATATATGTCATGTTCTCGATCTAGAAAAAAAAAAAACTAATTTCATGGGGTACTCTAGATAAGAATGGCTGTGAGTACAGAGCTCGAGATGGAGTTCTATGGGTTTCCAAAAGTGCACTGCTAATCATGAAGGGAGACAAGAGGAATATCCTTTACATTTTGAAAAGCAACACAGTTTCTGGAACTGCAGCAATTTCCTCATCAATCAATGATACAACGAGATTATAGCATAGGCGGCTTGGGCATATGAGTGATAAGGGAATGTCATAATTGAGCAAACAAGGTTTGTTTTGTGGAGAGAAGACTGGAGAGCTAAATTTCTGCGAGCAATGTGTTCTTGGCAAGCAACACAAGGTAAAATTCGGCACTACAGTTCACAGGACCGAGGGCATCTCGGATTACATTCACTTAGATCTTTAGGGGCTTTCTCAAGTCCCCTCAAAGAATGGTGCCAGATATATGCTAACATTTATTGATGACTTTTTACGAAGAGTAGGGGTGTACATACTGAAGCATAAGGATAAGGTATTTGTCAACTTCAAGTAATTGAAGACTTTAATAGAGACGCAGACAAGAAAGGGGACCAAATGCTTGAGGACTAACAATGGCTTGGAGTTTTGCAACAAGGAATTTCAGGAATTCTGTGATAAGGAATGAATTGTGAGGCATCGCCCAGTTATACATACACCACAACAGAATGGAGTTACATAACAGATGAACAAAACTATCTTAGAGAGAGCTAGATGCATGCTCTTTAACACTAGTTTGTCCAAGGATTTTTGGGCAGAAGTAATTAATATTGCTTGTTATTTGGTGAATAGGTCACCACGGATTGCTTTAGAATGCAAGATACTAATGGAAATTTAGTTTGGGTCTCCTTGCCGATTACTCAAATCTGAGAGTATTTGGTTGTCCAGCCTATGCTCATGTCAGTGATAGGAAGCTTGAGCCAAGGGCTAGGAAGTGCATATTCCTAGGCTATGCAGATAGAGTAAAGGGTTATCGTTTGTGGTGTAATGATAACAAGGGATCCAAGATGATTATCAACAGGGACATGACATTTGATGAGTCTACTATGATGAAGAAGGTGGAGCAAGGTGAAAGTAGTTAACAGGGCGTTAAGAAGAAAGGGAGTTTGAAATTAACACTCCACAAGTTTCAAAAGGGAAAAACATAAGGTGGTAGATGAAGCTGATGAGAATTGTTATCACCTATCAGCAACAGAAAAATGATTCACTACAGAACTATGATTTAGCTCACAATAGAGAGATGAGGCAGATAAAACCACCATAGTAGTTTGCATATTCATATTTGGTTGCTTATGCTTTTAGTTCGGCCGAGGAGTTTGTGGGTAATGATCTAGTCACATACAAGGGGGCTATTTCTCACCCAGATTCTGATAAATAGGTAGCAGTTATGAGTAAAGAGATGAAGTCTCTACATAAGAATAACACATGGGAGCTGGTTGATGTACCTAAAGGGCAGAATAATGTAGGTTGCAAATGGATCTACAAGAAGAAGAAAAGGATTCCCAGGGTTGAAGATACAAGATATAAGGAGTGATTGGTTGCAAAGGGTTTTACTTAAAGAGAGAGTTGACTTTCATGAGGTGTTATTCCCAGTTGTAAAACATATTTCCATTCATGTGTTACTTTCCATGGTGGCTCTATTTGATATGGAGCTTGAGCAAATGGATGTGAAAATAGCGTTTTCTGCATGGCGAGTTAGAGGAACAAATTAACATGAGTCAACCAGAGGGATTTGTTATTTTTGGGAAAGAAAATCCAGCATGCCTTTTGAAGAGGTCTTTATATGGCTTGAAGCAGTCTCCCAAGCAGTAGTATAAGAGGTTTGATACTTTTATTACCAAGATTGGATATACTATCAGAATTTATGATTGTTATGTATATCATAAAAAATGTAATTATAGCCTTTTCGTATATTTGTCGTTGTATGTTAATGATATGTTGATTGCTTCTAGAAATATATCTAAGATCAATATTTTAAAGGCTCAGTTAAATGATGAATTTGAGGTGAAGGATTTGGGTAGTGCGAAGAAGATTTTGGGCATGGAGATCATCCAGATAAACACTCGAGATTGTTGTACTTGCTCAACAAAATTACATTGAGAAAGTACTTGAGCATTTTGGGATGAATAAGTCCAAGCCAGTTAGTACACCACTTGCAGCTCATTTCAGGCTCTCATCAGATCTATCATCGAGTACTGAGGAGGAGGTGGAGTGTATGTCAAATATGTCATATGCTAGTGTAGTGGGTAGCTTGATGTACGTCATGGCATGCACTAGGCTAGATATTTCACATGTAGTCAGTGTTGTGAGTAGGTACATGCACAAGTCGGGAAAGACTCATTGACAGGCAGTGAAATAGATCATGAGGTATCTGAGATGCTCTGCAAATAGATGTTTGAAGTATAGTCAATTGAATTCTATTGCTAGAATTATTGGCTATGTAGATGTGTATTATGCCAGGATATTTGGACAACAAAAGGTCCATGGCTGGATATGTGTTTTGTGTTTCGAGTTGTACGGTTAGCTGGAAAGCGATTTTGTAGTAATCAGTTGCATTGTCCACAACAGAAGTTGAGTACATAGCTTTGGTTGAAGGCATGAATGAAGACATTTGGCTAAAGGGACTGATTGAGAATATGGGTATGAATTCTGATATTACTTCAATATTTTGTGATAGTCAGAGTGCCAACACTTGTCAAAGAATCAAGCATTCCATGAGAGAACAAAGCACATTGATGTAAGGTATCACTTTATTCAGGATATGGTGTCTAAAGGTGTCATTTCTGTTGACAAGGTTGGGACTAAGGATAATCTAGTAAATATGTTGACAAAGACTGTTCCGGGAATCTAATTCGAGCATTGCTTGATTTGATTAATATTTGCAGACTCAAATGATGGCCCTTTTGGGGGCAGGGACAAAAAAGATGGATGGAGAATTTCAATTTAAGGTGGAAAATTGTCGGTTTTGCCTTGAAATTTGAGCTACAAATGATAAAAAATGGAAGAAACAGAGCGAAACGGGCATTAGAGCACACCCTAGTGCGCATTGGTAGGACGCCGAGTGCCAGGGCGCACAAGTGGATGGAAACAGGGGCAGACGGACGCGACGAGCACGAGGGAGCAAGGTTGTGCGCGCTCGGGCGCACAACTCACTGGAACTACGCGCCTGGGCGCGCAGCATACTGCAATGCTCTGCCAAGGCGCAACATCCGCACGCCCTTGCGCGGCGAGTTTTGGCTTCCAGTAAGATATGCGCATCGAGGTGCAAATCATGTGCGCCCTAGCGCGGCGCAAGGCTTATGGGCAGTTTTGTGCTATTCTCTTTGGGTATTTAAAGAAGGTTTCTTCCAATTTGATCGGACCAATGTGAGACGAACCCTATGATAGTTTCTATACTGCTTTAGAGATAGTTTTCTCACATGGAGTTTAGAACGAGGGCATTAGGTGTTCTCATGAGATTTGTACTTGTTACTTTAATTTGGAATCAACAAAATCCTTTCTTTGTCGGGTAGATTAGGCATATCGTCGAACCATGTTAAATCTTGTTGTCAGCTTCATTGAATTACTTTATTTTTACTTCCAATTCTATTATTAGATCTTTCTGGGTTTTAACATAAGCAATATCATATACGACATAAAGTTTCTCAACTATATTTATCTAATTAAGTACACAATTTTTTGTAATTTTTGTTTGCGTTCATCTGTTGTTTATAAAAACGTATATTCAAAGTTTTGAATGAATAGTAGGTTAAATTTGAAAGCATTGGGACACCAGTATACACACCGATGATGTTTTGGATATATTTGTTGTATTGATAATCACACAACTTAAACTATTGTAGCTCTACATGCGCGGTAAATTTGATTTACATAAATATTATATAATTGATTATCATAGGTTAATCATGATTGGACTATTTGTACGCACTGATGTTCCGTACAGCGGTACTGCTTAGTTTTAGTACATAATGTGTTTATATGATATATTTGGGTGCTTTACTTTTTTCGTTCATGTAATGCCTCATTGTATATCCTATTGCTTCATCTCTTAATATCTTCTCTTGTACAATCATAAAGTATTGGAACTTTCTAATGTGTTGTTTGATCACATTACATTGGCATGGTTTTAGAATTGTCTATCACAAAATGGCATGTTCCACATTTTAACATTGATTTATGCATATCTTGAACGATTGTTTGTATATACTTACTTTATCATGCATGCACACATATTATGATTTGGGACACGGAATTGTAGATTGAGTAGAGTTCATAGGAAATGGAGTGCCATTTCGAAAATACCCTATTAATTAAAATCCTTCCAAGATACTGTAGAATTCATTGATCTAGCATATGTTTGTTTAGGGCATGTTCTTTTACGTTTTGGGGGAAAAAATTCAATTCCTAATTTTTTTTTAAATGGAGGCACATTCACTAATCTTTCTCCTAAAATATTACCAATTTTTTACCCCAAAAACCCCTCACAATTCACCCAAAAAAATTATACACCCTAAAAAGCACACCTCCCCCTTTATTTTCTCACTCCATCTTTCACATCACTCTCTTATTTCACTCATATATATATATATATATATATATTTATATTTACATATATGAAAATACTAAAATTTTGCTACTTAAAAAATTCTAAAACTTATGTTTACAAAATTAATTAAAATAATTGTCGAGAAAATTAATTAAATTTAATAAATAATTTATTTACTAAATAACATATTAAATTAATTAAACTACTTATTAATTAAATAATATATTAGTTATATTTAATATTTAATGTATTAATTAAATATTATATTTATTCATTTAATAAATAATTTAAAATATTTTAATTTGATATATTAAATAAATTAATCTTCAAAAAAAATTAATCTTCATTAGATATTAATATTCACATTTATTTAAAATTATTATAAAAAATAATTATAGTGTGATATTTATTTAATAATCTATTAAGTTTAATAAATTAATATTAATACAATTAAAATAATTATCAAGAAAATTAATTAAAATTAAGTAAAAATCTTTTTGATTGTTACTAAGTAATTTATTTATTAAAAAATATACTAATTAAATAATGAGTTAAAGTAAATAAATAACTTATTAAATTAATTAAATTAATTTATTTAATTATTTAAATAACTTATTATGTATATATTAATTATGTTTCATACTTCACGTATAATGAAATATTATGCTTATTTGTTTAATAAATAATTTAAGAATATTTAGTTTCAAATAATATAAAATTATTTATTTTTTTAATTTGATGAATTGTTATTAAGTTTTATATATTTTTTATTTTATTTAAATAAACAACTAAGTTTTATTTATACATGAATTGTAAATAATAAATAGTTAAATAATTATATTTGAAGAATAAATAATAATTAGTTTATAATTAATGTACAATAATTAAAAAAAATTTATATAAGCTGATATCAACAATTATGATATAATTATGATATTAGCTGATTTTTTATAATTAAGATACAATTATAAATTCATAAATAATTAATATTTATTAATAAATTTATAAAAATATAAATTTTAAAATAAAGCACCAGTTGAATTAATTACACATCATTTTATTACAGAGATTGTAACACCCCTAAATTTGGTATTTTAGAAAATAAGGATTTAGACATCAAAATATTAGTTTGAAAAATTTTGGGGCTCGAAAAATAAATAGGGAGGACTTAATTGCATGGAGATTGAAAGTTTTGGAGTCAATTTGCAATTTGAGAAAAACTTAATTGAACAATTCTTAAAAGCTTTGTGGGTCAAACGAGAATACTTTTGGTCAACTTGGCAAATCTTAGGCACTAACTAAGTCCAGGGCTTGAATTGAAGTTTTATCACACTTTTGAGGACTTAATTGAAGATTGGAACAAGATGTTGGGGGCCAAATTCTAATTTTTGGAAATAGCCCTTTATATAGCAAATTTCCCCCTAAATTCTTCCAAATTTCCACATGCAAACCCTCCTCTCCTCTCCGGCGAACCTCTCCCCGGTGATGCTAAAACTTAGCAAATTATATACCAAAATCTTCCTCTCAGTTCAAGGAAAACGCCAGTACTAATATCTCATAGAAGCAACTGGCGAATCACCGAAAACTAAGCTCTAAACGAAAGCTCATGGCAGTGGTGATGGATTGCTTAGTTTCATCAACAAAAACTAGTGAACAAGGGGTAGGTTTTGATGGGCTCAATGCGACGAAGACAACGGTGTTTTCAATTTGAGGAACTGACGACGGACAGAGGAGTAATTGAAGAGAAACTACATGGCGGCGTTGGTGGCAGACTGGAGATTTTTGGCTAAATTGACCGACCAATTGATGTTCGATCCAAAATTTAATTGAGCGGTTGTGACCAGCGTAGCGAGGCGCACTTGGTAGCAGCAGCCGCGCATAAATCTGGCGGTGGCGGTCTGGCAACTCCCAGACAGAATCTTCATCTCGTTGCAGCGATCATGTGTGTGGCGTTGGTTCTTGATTTTGCAGTTCTGATAAGGATATTTGGGATAATGATTGGAATTGGGGTTTAGCTTTGTACCGTTTATTCTTACTGAATCTTGTATATTGTTAAGAAAGATGAAAGGATTTGATATGGATTAAGAATGATGCCATGCATGTGTATTTTATATAAGCCTAGCGGACCCAAATTTATATTATTATGTGATAATTTTGGGTTTATAAGAGTTAATTGGAATATTAAACCCTAATTTTGTGGATTGAGACCTAAATGTTAAAATTGGGTTATTTGAGATAAATGGACTGCTATTATCGACTTAGCGTAATATTGTGAGGTTAATTATCTAATTAAGGACTTGATTATATCTCTTTACTAGAACCAATATGAACCCTATAAATATTTACGTAATAACGGCGTAATTAGCAAGTTCTATAATGATAATGCCAAGGATGAACCTTAAATTACCATGTTAACCAAGCAATTATCAACTTTAGGTTGTTATTCGTATAATTATAATTGTAGGATTGAATAAGGATCTTGATAGTGGACCTATTCTTTTGGTTAGGTGCCGAAGAACTGGGTCCTGTAGACCAGTAGGCTGTGACTGCATCTATGAGGTTATGGAGGCAAGAGTCCACCGCTATGGTATTTGACTTGTATAAGCCTGTTTGTTATTATTGTAACCCTGTGAGGGTTAAGTTGTCCTTATTCTAGGAAATAATTGATTCTCGACTATTAAATTTCGTTATTGTTTGAACTCTTAACTGTTATCTGTTTATTGTATCGTAAACCCTTGTGAATGTCTGCCAATCTGGCACATGTTTTATATACCTATCTGTTATTTGTGGCATACCCCTATGCAGGTTAAACTTGTTCATTATCTGTAACTGAATCTTGATTCTTAGCTTCTGTGATTTACCCGAATTCTGATTGTTGTTGTGAATTGATCTGTATAAGCATGTAAGGGTTTGTTTTCTTGGTTTTGTTTATGATAAGAATTTAGCCTGTCTGTTCTGGTGCCAAGAACTCATGTTGTCTTGCTTGATGTTAATCGATCTGAATTCGTTCTGTTTATCGCATGTTTGGTCTTATCGGTTTGTCTAAATTTGTTCTGCGCGTTACCGATTCGCTTTGTTAGAAATCTATTTGTTGATGTCTGATATGTACGGAGATATGTTGGTCGTGCGGCGATTCTAGTGGAATGCTCACTTGAATTGAAATGTGATTGGATATCCCAATTGTCATGAATGGTGATATTTATAATGCTAGAATTCCGGTGTTCCACCATTATGCAAGGTCCGTCTGCTTATATTGTATTGCAATATGTTCTTAGGGCTTGTTATTGGTACATCATATGGTACCTCTGCTCCTGAGTGAAGGCTTTATTTTAGAAGTTTTACATGAAATTATAATTTATTTTATTTATCATTACTTATTATTTGTGTTGTATTTTTTTTATTTAATTTTTGTTTATGATTTATGAGATTATTTATTTCATTTTTATTTTTATTTGGCCAGGGGAGAGTTCCCAATGACCATGAGGTCCATTGGTGTTAAAGGTTACACCCTAAAAAGGATACGTGTGCTAAGCAATCTTAAGGTCCCATTGAGGTGGTCGACTGACTTCACATGGTCAATTGAGGTAAAGACTACGTCTTCCATGGAGACACATGTGTTGGGCCTAAATAAGTTGACTTCATGGTTAGCTGGAGTAAAGGTTGCACCCGCTAAAAGGCTACATATGCTGAGTGATCTTATGGTCCCCAAAGGCAATTGGCCAGCTAGGTCCTCCGATTAACTTTATGGTCAATAAGGGCCGAGATATTGTCACTTTTAGAGGGAAACATGAGTTAAGTCGGTTTATCAATATATGGAATTTACCTCCCCCAAAAGGAAAGGTGTGGTTGGGTGTCGCACAACTAACCTAACGATTAGCTACAAGGACTTTTGGTCACCCTAACTGGGCAGCTAGCCTTGAGGTTGGCTACTCAGGAGCCCTTTCCTTCATTGTGGTTGATCTTAGGGGCCTCAGGAGTTATAGGTTGCCAATATTTTGAAAACTGGTCGGACCGGTGCCAATGTTTTGAAAATCGGATCGGACCGGCCGGTCCGATCCGGTGACCGGTGACCGGAGGCCAGTCCAGCCCGGTTGAATCCTCAAAATCGGTGATGGTTAAAACCGATGAGAACCGATCAAAAATCGGTTGAAAACCAGTCAAAATCGGACCAGTTCAACAGGTTCACTCTTCTTTTTGTTTAAAAATTTTAAATTTTATTTTTAAAAAAAAAAAGTAAAAAAGAAAAGAGATGAGTTGAAGATGATGATTAAAGATTTTGGATAAGTATTTTTTAAAACATGAATTTATTTTCTTGAAATTTAATGAAGTGGTAGTTGTATGTGAATGCTTATGTTTAATTTGTTATTTTATTTTATTTAATCTTTCCTAAATTATGTTGAATATTTAGCGTAGAATAATTTATTTTTACTTGGAGTTGAAGCATGATACAAATGATTATTTAAATTAATGTGAAATATTTTTTTTATTTATTTATAGTTGACTAATTGTGAAGTAGTATTATTTTCTAAAAAACGTACTTAAAATAAGTAAGTTGATTTTTTTTTTAAATAATATTCTTTCTATATCAATTGAAAGTTTTATTTTTTGGTAATATTAAAATATTATATATATTTATAAAATTAAATATAATTATTATGTCACTATGGCTTGATACCAGTTCAACTAGTGATCGAACCGGTTGAACCAGTAACCAATAGCCTCACCAGTTCATTGTCCGATCCGATTTTAAAAATATTGTAGGTTGCCCAAGGGTGCATTGTCAACCTAACGGTTAGCCACCGAGGCAAAAGGTTGTTGACTATTTTTTAGGTTAACTGACTAGTCTTAGCGTAAGTGTTGGCAGACCTTGGGGTTGATCAACGGGGAATGATATCTTTCATAAATCATATGACAAATAAGTTAACGACAATCTTTGTATACTCGTTGTTAACACATAAGTTATGCAAGAAGCATTGTATTAATTGTATGGTACTAGTGATATGCTAGCAGATAGTTGATCGAAAAAGGCTAGAATACTTTTCATCAAGGTTGTATGGAAGATTTTGCAGTAGGCTACCTCACTCAAGCTGTATAACTCCATTCTAGCATGAAAAGTTGTACAATGCTCCTGGAGGTCTCTGTTGGAATAGTGCCCTACAAGCCAATTAGATTAACGTTGTAAACTATTTCACTTGTGATATAATCTTGATTTAATGATATTTATTCTATAGCCATCTTCATCTTATGTTCATTTATACTTCACTAACATTTGGTTGAAGCCCTTAAATCATACTAAACTATGGGACTTAATCATGCATTGGGTGGTGATTATGAAATAAGTTTTATACGGTCTTGATCTTAAATCTTCTAAGTCACAGGATCTTATGAGACAGGGTATTTAAGATCCGGATAGACTTACACTAATGATGTATAGATCTAAGGAGTTGGATATTGCTCTGTTTCATGAGCAATCCCATATGAGAAATGGATGCATGTTAATAGTTGCTTGTTAGGGAATAAGGCACTGAAGGCCCACCCGAAGAATCCATTAGATAGCTGAAGTGGCAAATTTGTAGTGGCAAATTCTCCAGCTTACGCTAGTGCATATAATTAGTCCTTTAACCTGAGGATCCATGGTTACCTTGTCTTTAGGTCTCATGCTTTGACTTCTCCTTGGTCACTCAATGGGCAGTTCAGGTGATGATTGGGCATGAGCTACTTAGACATTGAGGTTTGTGAGATCCAAAATGGAATCCGACTCCTCATCTTTGTGGAGGGCGAGTACATCTCCTGTATATTCTATAATGATCGATTCCAAGAAATCATTGCGCAAGGTAGCATGACAATTTGGAAAATGAGTTTTCCAAAGATGAGGTAATAAAGTGGAATCGAACATTAGAAATAGAGACATAATATCGAGGCTATTAGGGAGTCGGCAAATATCTTGCCCTAGGCCTCTTTCGAGAGATAGGAGACGGAAAGACCATATTTGCATGGCACACATAGAGCTATAATGGTTCTCCAAGAGCATTCATTTCGGCTTGGACATCGATCATGGAGATTGGGTATTCTTCAATTAATGGAAATTAATTGAATTGAGTTGATTAGTTTAAAGGAATTTAAACTAAAATGAATATATAATATTCAAAATTTACAAGGAGTTGTGAGCCCATGTCCAATGAATGGTAGAATCTATTGGGTCACATACAAAAGTCAATTGTATTTCCTAAATCATGGAGGAATTTTCTAAGTGTTAGAAACTTACTCCAAGTGACCAATTTTGGGGTGATCAAAAATTGAGGTCAATTTTGGTTTGATTAATTTAATTGTTAAATGGTTAAAAAAATATTTAAGGAGTTAATTATTTGGTACCACATGATCATTTATAGGTCAAGTTAACTTAAAGAGTTAAGTTAACAATTCTTAGCTTAACGAGTTAAGCTAATTGACTTAAGAGTTAAGTCAATGATTAAATTAATTAAATTAAAATATTTAATTTAATTAAATAGAAAAATGCATTTTGGAGGGAAATTTTAAAATGAAAGGTTCATTTGATGTGGCATTTAATTAATTTGAAATTAAATTTCAAATGTAATTGAAATGCACAAAAAATTCAAATTTGATTTGAATTTGACAACTTGCAAGACAAGTGGGTGGTCCCCCCACCTTGAGGAAGGTGTGATGTCACCTTGGCAACACACCATCCTCCCTCTATATATAGATATAGAGGTGAGAGTGGGCAACAATTACAATCCATGTGAAGAATTAGATTCTCACATTTTCCCTCCTCTAAAGTGTTGCCTCATAAGTTGAAGCTCCATTTTTCTCTTCTCCAACCCCAAAATCGGCCTTCAAGCTCTCATTTCTCCTCTCTATCTCCAATTAATATTGAAGAGAAATTGGAAATAGCATTGGTGTGTGGATCATATTGATAGAGGCAAGACAATAGGATTGTTGTGCCTTGGAGGTCCACCAGTCAGGGCAATGACTTGGAGAATTTTTTTAAGGAGATCCAGAAGGAGTTTTAACCTGAAATTTTTGCAGTAGCTTCATCAAAGAGTTGAAGATCTACTGGAATTTTTTCAGAATTTTTGGAGACCTTTGGATCATGAAAAAGTTGCACCCTTCTAGCTACGCCACTGTTTGACAGATTCTGCATTGAAGAAAAGTTCTTCGTCCTTCCTTTGGATTTTGCTAATTAAGGTAACTCTCCATCCAAACTTGAATCCTAAGCATGTTTAGATCCTTATTTGCTTGTAAAGAACTAGTTTATTTGAGCTTTTGAAGTTTTATTTTTGAATTATAGTGCTTTACTTGCTTTCAGTCTCAAGTTCCATTGTATTCAAAGAGGTAGGACACGTTAACACCATGTGGGAGTAACTCGATTGGAATAGCTTCGAAGAAGAGGCTACATTTTGAAGTAGCGATTGTGAAGGGAAGGTAATCATCATTGTATCTGGGTGTGCGATCAGGTATGATTATCTAGGTGATCCACTCAACAACATTAGTTCGTTGTCTAGAGTTGGTGGTCCAAAAGGATACTTGGCTATCAATTTGGTGGAATGGGGAGTCATCATTCTCCATTCTCCTTATCAACATAGCCAGGGTGCTTGTACCTTGGGCTCTTAATTTTGTCTACATCCTCAATGTTTGATGAACATAAAGTTTTTCTATAGATGGGACCAAATGATGCACTCCGAATTTGAATTCAAGTATCTTTATGGGAGTTGCTAAAATGAAATTGAATTCGTAAGTTTCTAATTCGGCGCATGGCTATTTCGAGACGTCACTTTGTTAATTCAATAGTAAAATGTGATTAAATACTCCAATCATAATTAATGATGATATTTATAATGATAGGATTATGATGTTTGCTATTGTTCATGAGGATCCATCTTCTTGTCTTGCACTGCATTTGTTATAATTTTATTAATATGCCCTGAGAATTTATTTTTAGTACATCAATTTCTTAATAGAAATAATAAACTTTAATATCACGAATTTTGCCACTTAACATCGATATTCATACTTATAAAATATGAATATAAAAAAAATGATAGTTAAATGTATAATTTTTCTATTTTTCATTAGCTTTTTAAGTCTATATTTTTTTTTAAAAATATGAATATATGAAAATCATAATAATTTAATTGCATAGGTTCTTCTAGTAATTCATTCTTTGGCTATATCTATAAATGAAAATTAAGCTATCAATTACTAAGAGGCTGGCAAACTTTCGTAATGGAGGATATCACCACGATTTAGTATAATAGGTGTAGCAAAGCTTCAAGCATAATTCTCCTATACATTTGTACTTGAAAATTATTTACTGTGAAAATAGAAAATTTTCTTAGTGTCAGATTATCTTTTATTAACTAGATCATTTTTATTTACTTGAAAATATTTTCTTGTCATCGTGGTATTCAATTAACATTTTTTAAAAACACTCGATGGAAGTAAGTAGAACAATATTAATAGAGAAAATTTGATAATAAATTGTACCAAAAAAAAAAAAAAATGAGATTGAGAAATTAGAAATATTCAAAATACTTTACTTTGCAGAACCTATTGATATACTTAAATCATGATAATGTACGGATACAATTCATAAATATATCATTTTGCATGCATAAAAGAAGGGGCAAAAATTGCAACGTGCAAATTAGGTTCTACAAGTAAAATTGAGAAAATAAAAAAACATAGAATACATACTATTCTGTTATTTAACTAATAGTTAAAATTATACTAAATCATGATGTGTTTAATAGAAAAGATAAATAACTGTTGTATAAAAAAAAAAGTCAAAAAGTGGTGAAGGGACATTGAAAAATGACAAGTATCACTGAATTTCTTAGTGCAATGAACAAAGAGATAACCGAATAGACTTGCGAAGAAAAGTTAAAACTCAAAATATGCAGGCTAAATTTGGAAGTTTTAAATCAAATTTATGTGTATTAACAAATTAACTATAGAATTAAATAACTTGAACAAATCAACAGATCCATGATACGAATTTTAAAAAAAAAAAAAAAAAAGGAAAAACTGATCATCTAAAAATTACTAGAAAAAGAAAAGGAAAGACATGAATACAAACTGTTGAAAAGATGGAGATAATTAGGTATTATAATAATATTAATGGATGAAATCACGAAATTCAAAATTCAAACATATACACAAAAATATGTACAAAATTGTAAATAGTCAAAAAAAATATAAAGACGAATATAAAATGAGCAAGTAGGGTTATATAAATCAAGCCAAATATTTGATACCTCATTCCTGCACAAGTTATGGCTATTCTCCTAAACTATATCCAATAAAACTGAGTAAATTAAGGATATTAATTTGTATAAATTTTGTCTCATTCAAATTATACCTATTTCCCTAAATTCTAAGTAACCAATCCGAGTAATTTAAGGATATAATTAATGATATTTTATTTAAAAAATAAAAACAAAAAACACAAAAGTCATTAAACATAATTATGAACAAAAAACTAGAATTTGATCGATTGTAATACATACAAGCAGGTCAAACATCGCCTTTCTATATATTGTATGGTATGAATAGTTGGTTTCCGAATTTGTATAATGCACATATGATAATGAAGCAACATAATTTCTCTATTTATATATGTGTGTATATATATATATATATATATTTTATGCTATGGCTATGTTTGGTTGTAAATTGGAGCATTTTGGCAAAATAGTTTTTGGGAAATGGGTTTGGGAAATGTGATGGTTTTTTGTTTGTCTTTTGGATGCTAGGTAGAGAATGTTTTGGGAAAAAAATATTTGTTTGTTTTTATATTGGGATGGGATAAAATGTCACATTAATAACTTTTTTGTTGGATTTGTAGAATGAAATTGATATTTTAAAATTATTTATCGATGTATATATAGATTGGATGGGGAACAAAAAATGAGAGTGTTAAACATTGAAAAAAATGTAGAAAATGAATTTGGAGGATATTTTGGGCCTTTTTGGATATGTTTTGAAAATGGAGATGGAAAATGTGTATTTATTTTGGGAGTTAAAAAACGAATTGATAAGTTGCACTAAACATAGCCTACGTTTTTTTATTTTTTATTTTTTCAAAAGCTATGCTAGATTTGAGGTGCATAGTCCCTTAATTGAGCTTTACCTTCCTCTTCCTAAACTTCAACCAGATCCCAGGTCAAACTGAGGTTAGCACATTTGGAGTTGTACTTGTGGCTGTGATTTATCTTAGATTCATAGTTATAGCTATTGCAAAGATGGTAAAGATGAATATTTTTTAAATAATAATCTAGCTGGAGAAATGGTTCATACACCAACAAGAACATATATGAGATTATGTATATATAATAAACATATAGCATTTAATTATATGTGGCATATAAAAAAATTAAGCATTATTTCATGTTTATAAACATTCTATTATGTCCCAAATATTAGGTTATCCAATCTCATTCACCATAGAATTTTAGATAAGAGTGGAAAAAAATAAAAATTAAGTATTTTTACAATTTTGGACTTTAAAATTATGATTGGAACTTACCAAGATTACAATTAACTCACTATTTTGAGGCCACTCTTCAAATTTTAGTTGTAATCAAACACTTTTTGACTACCAGGACTTTAAAAGTGCATTTGAGCAATAAGAATGATTCCTATCTATAGAAAAACCAAAAAGCATAAACAAGAGAATAGAAAATTATTTTTCACATTATATTGTGCTTAATAATTTGGTCCACCCAAGCATGTTGCATCTAAAACATTGAATCTAAGAACTCTAGGAAAGAAAAGAACTTGCTTAAAGATGCTTCTAACTAGTCCTTTTCATTAATTCAACTTCAATTTTTCTTTGTACTTTATATCGATTAAATCAATTTCAAGTTTACTCTCTACTCTAAAATTATTATTACCCTAAAAAATTCTAGTTAAAATTCTATTAATCCCTTATCAAATTAGATCAATTCTCAATTTCATTTCATATTTTCAGATGAAAAAAAAAAAAATCAAACATTCTAACATAGTGTTAATTCATAAAAAAAAAAATGCAAAATCACCACCATCAAACCTAACTTTATTTCCCTTCTTAGAACTATAAATAATTTGCTTAATTAAATTAACCAATCAAGCAAATGAATAAAGATTAAGAGGGGACCAACCTCCAAAATAGAAACGAAAAAAATTCCAAGCCCACATGTAGAAATAATTGGAAACCATTGATGCAAAAAGAAAGAAAAAGGAAGGAGTAGTACCAAAACAATAATAAAATGAAAAAAAGTAAAGGCAAACTTCCACCACCATTGAACTTGAGGAGTTGTGTTTGCAAAACAAACTTGTGGACACTTTTTCAGTTGGCAGCATCTCCATATATTCACAAAGATATGCCCACCACCACAACAACCCTTATAGTTAGAAGCCTTCCAAGCAAGAGAAATCCCACCAATTTTCTAGGATCCCTTTGAGCAAAAAATTTCACTTCTTTCTTACATTAAAACTTTTCTATTTTTTGTTACATAGAAAATGTCACTAACCATTAGGCTACACCATGTTAACAGTAGAGCAATACAAGTCCATCCCACAACAACAATCAAGAAAAGCAGTTCCAGCACCAAAACTCATTCCAAACCCATATACCATTCCAACCTTTTAGCCCCACTTGTATTTTCTCAACCAAAAATGCAATCTTTGTCATCATCTTGTTCAGGAAATTCTTTTGTGGTGAAGAGTTCTTTGATAGAGCCTGATGGGGGGTCATTGGTAGATCTTGTTTTGCCAGAGGGCGAAAGGGCTGTGAAAATTTCAGAGGCTGAGGCAATGCCAAAAGTGAAATTAACAAGGATTGATCTTGAGTGGGTGCATGTGATTAGTGAGGGTTGGGCAAGCCCATTGAAGGGGTTTATGAGGGAAGGTGAATATTTGCAGAGCTTGCATTTTAATTGTTTGAGGATGAAAGATGGCAGTTTGGTTAACATGTCACTGCCTGTTGTCTTGGCTATTGATGATGAGGATAAGGGGAAAATTGGGGGCTCTAGCAGAGTTTCATTGGTTGGGCCTGATGGTGATTTGGTCGCCATTCTTAGCAGGTTTGTGTGTTTCTTTTTCACTGTCAAGCGTGTGAAAAAGTGCGTGTGTATGTGTGTTTCAGAATTACGTATTTCTTTTGTGCTGTCAGGGGATTCATGGTGTTTATCTTGATTAAAATATTAGAAATCACAGTCCATGTATGGTGGAATAAATAATAATAATAAATTAGAAAAAAAAATGCAGCTTGTGAAATTATCTGAATCAGGATCAGAAAGCCCTTTTCCTGATAGGCAACTATTTGCCTGATTCCACCACCTGAGTTGTCTATTTTGCCCTTTTGATCTGGTTTCAAGAGAACGTATCACTCTAGCATGTGTGCTCTAAATTTTTTTTCTGTTCTAAATTTTGTTAAAAGGGATGGAGAATAAACACTTGTTATGCTTAGTTGAAGTTACTAAAATAGCAGGTTTATGGTGTTGTTACTTGTGTGCAAATAAAATGCTTTTCCCAAAATTACTTCTGGGTTTAAATAATTATATATGGATTAAACTGTATGCTTTCAATACAAGGTTTTTCCCTTTCACTGATCGCAGTTGTGGCATAACGGTGCTTCCTAGTTTGATAAGCTAATGCATTCCCTAGCATAACTGTGATTATAATTTTAACTTCTTAAGGTGAATCTAGTTTTAACGTAATGCATTCCCCATTCTGATACTAGGATTAATTTCGTTATATTGAAACCAGAGGGTATATGTGCATACCTGCTTATTATCCCTTGTAGTTTGTTACAAAGTCAAGTAAAAGTAGAATGTTGTAAAGATGTATATCCGCATTGGATGACTGTCTTGTTTATTTAAGGCCTAAAACAAAATGCATCAGAATGCATAATGAGATTGTAATCCCTAATTGAGGAACTCAGCATGTCTTTTACCTATAGAATGCACTCTTACTTCACTATTCATTTGTTTTGCAGCATTGAAATATACAAGCATAACAAAGAAGAAAGAATTGCTAGAACATGGGGAACCACAGCTCCAGGATTACCATATGTTGAGGAGGTAATTACTCCGGCTGGAAACTGGCTCATTGGTGGAGATATGGAAGTGCTAAAGCCTATCAAATACAATGATGGTCTTGACCACTACAGGCTTTCTCCGCAACAACTGCGCAAAGAATTTGATAGGCGTCAGGCAGATGCAGTTTTTGCTTTTCAGCTGAGAAATCCAGTACACAATGGTCATGCTTTGCTAATGAATGATACTCGTAGGAGTCTCTTGGAAATGGGTTACAAGAATCCAATTCTTTTGCTTCATCCTTTAGGAGGTTATACAAAGGCTGATGATGTCCCACTTGATGTTCGCATGGAACAACATAGCAAGGTATTTATAGCTAATTGCTTTGCTCAGTCGTCAACTTCTTTATCTATATATTCAACAACAAGGCCACTTGGCTGCATAGGACAAATTATCACATTATATAAGAGGTCATCCTGAGATACAATAAAAAGAATGCAAAACAAGGACCTGTTAAATGGGAAATTTCCTTATGGAATACTATACAGGTTTCTTGAGAGAGAATATGAAGAATTCCTGGTGCAATTCGTTCTCATTTTTCATTGCTGAAGTGAATATAGTTTTCTCATTTGCTGATTTGGAGGATTAGGTACTTGAATTCATCAACCACTGTTGTTAAAATTATCAGTCATTGCGAAGTTTGTTCCTGCAACCCCTTCTAGCTTGCATTTGATTTATCAATATCTTAGACTACTCTGCTAGCTTTTCTCTTAATATGGAATAAGCTAGCTTTTCTCTTGATATGGAGTAAGATGTGACTGAATTGCTTCATCCTCTGTACTGTAGCCTTTATTTTAATTCACATTCTTAATTATCACAAAGGTACTTGAAGATGGGGTTCTTGATCCTGAGACTACAATTGTGTCGATTTTCCCTTCACCAATGCATTATGCTGGACCGACTGAAGTACAGTGGCATGCAAAGGCACGAATAAATGCAGGTGCCAATTTCTACATTGTAGGTCGTGATCCTGCTGGTATGGGTCACCCAACAGAGAAGAGAGACTTGTATGATCCAGATCATGGGAAGAAGGTGCTAAGCATGGCACCTGGTCTTGAAAAGTTGAACATCTTGCCATTCAGGGTACGTATCATAATATTCGCTGAATTAGATGATAGAGCGTGTAGTTTCTCTCCACTTTGGATCCTCTATTCCACATCATGTCTCATCTTCTATTCCAACTTGATAGATACATGCCAAGTGTATCTAATTCCGAATCAATTATTTTGAGAAGGAAATATGTAAATAGACATGTCATATATTTATGAAATAGAATAGGAGATGGAACATGAATCAGGATAGATTATTTCCTGATAATTGATATAGTAGATATTGATTTATGCGCATGCACATGATGCTGGACTTTATGATAGACTACTTGTCAAATTCACTTCTCTGCATCCCCACACTCCTTTAAGCTGATCACTTTCAGACAATATTGTGATTCTTTGGGCTGCAGAATGTTTCACTTTTTTCCTCTTATTGACAGAAGAAGTTAAATAGGAGAGATTATATCTTCTTGTTTCATGTCTCAATCATTTGAATTACTCCTTGTGGTTTTTTCTCTTTGTATGATGTAGTGGTTCACTTGTGCCTGAGTCTTTAGATTAAGCTTTGCTCACAATTCACTCGTTGCACTGTCAAATGTGGTATCTAAGTTTTTCAATCACCATGGCAATGCAGGTGGCTGCATATGATACTGAAGCAAAGAAGATGGCATTTTTTGACCCTTCTCGTGCTAAAGATTTTCTCTTCATTTCTGGAACCAAGGTAAGTATTTTATTTTGAATATAGAAGAATGTTAAAAATGCTTAAAGACTTGGTAGTGTTCTTCCCCTCCACCATAAAAACGCTTAAAGACATTTTTTATTTTTATTTTTATTGGTAAATGCTTAAAAAGACTTAGTAGTGTTCTTCCCCTCCACCATATGGAATGATCATGGTACTTGTCATAAGGAAAGAAGAAAAACAACTTACTGCATTCTTTGTGTGTGTGTTTTTTTCTCCCTCTCCTGCAAGGGATACAGTTTATAGATGACAAAAGTTTATGGATTCTCTCTCATAAAATTTTCATGTGCACTTGTGTAGATGAGGACTTACGCAAGAAATGGTGAAAATCCTCCAGATGGTTTCATGTGCCCTGGTGGATGGGAAGTCTTGGTGAGATACTATGAGAGCTTGCAGGCTGAGGATTCTACGCAGAAACAGGCGGTGCATGCATAGATATGATCATTCTTTTTTATTGAAGCTCGATGCAGGTTAACTTTAACGGAAGTAGGAGAGATTATTTGATGGAAACTTGGAAATTTTGCTCATGATTATTCTTAAATTGACTTTTCATTTCATAGATGAAATTTGGCACTAGAAACTGAATAACTTATGGTGTTTTAACTATTTCAAGTTTCAATATTACAGTCTCTGATGAAATTTCATCAAGTCTATAATCTTCACTGCCTATGGATACACTACAGAAAGAACGATGCTGTATGATATGAACTTCCCATTGGCGATTGAAAATTTGCAGGATGCACAGAAAAAATATGATCATCCTGCAGTATGAGAAAAACAACTTCTAGACTGAATGAACTTTGCTGTCTACAAAAGCATGTATTGATGGTTCCCTTCCAAGAAAATCTGACAGAATCTCAAGAGGGTCTTTTGCACCTCCAGGAGCCAATAACTGTCAAAATAACATAGTTGGAAATAGCAGAAATTAAAGTTTGTTCCTTAAAACACTCTAAGATATGAACATTAACAGCGCAGAAGCATATGAATATCACCTTGTTCCTAAAGAGCATGCCAGCATTCTGGTTAAATATGTCATCTTGAAACTTTGTGGCAAATATATCGGTGGCAAAAACCTGTCAATGAAATTATTGAAATTATTGAACTTCTCATATGAATGCAAAAACTCAATTTTTTTCGATATTACGACTCCAAAATATGCAAATAAAAAGTTTCTGGAAATTAATATAGAACCAGTAACATTCATGGCAAGGGCAAGGGCAATGGCTCAGACCTCACTCCAGATTCGACTATAGCAGGTAGCTTCATAGCCAATAGCAGTTCTAGGAAAACATGAAGCTGGATTTGTTCCTTCTAACATTGGCAATCCTAACATAACCTGCCATTGCAATAGAGAATTTAAGAACATATAGAAACCAACATTACAATCTGAGAGATAACAAGGAAGGAAATCAAGAATACCTTCGAATGCAGATGCTTGAACAACTCAATCATGTCTACACTTTCAGTGGAATGTATGATTTGATCAAAAAGACCTGAAAACATGAGTACTGTGTCACAAAAGTTGGTCTGAAACTATACACTTTTCACGAGCACGAGGATAAGTAATAGAGCTGATTTTATGCATGAGAAGGGCATAAAATGTCGACTTGATCTAGTTAGGTGCCCATTCCCATGCAAAGACTTACAATAAAGAATTTCCTGTTTCAATTTGAGTGCTGAGAAGGATTGGCACCATCTCTTGAGTAATTTGCATATCTCATCTTCAATAGGCTTTGTAATATCCTGCAATTAACCAGAAGGTATAAAGTCGAACTTAAAAATTCAATGAAGTTGTTTATTATGCACTAAAGAAGACAAGTGCAGCCTAGTGCTGAAGACTCAAGGTGTGGTTTAGTCTGCAATTTAGGTCAGGATAAGACACAAGAATTAAGGAAAAGGGGCAAGTTTCTCTGACAAACATGAATATGCCTTGTATCTTTGGAGTGTAGCAAATATGGAAAATGTAATGAAAAATCAGTCCTAAGTTTGAGATTATATTTAACTCAAAATCAGATAGAAAATTAACCAATGAAATTACCTGATGGAAACCAGAGATTAGTTTGAGAGAGCTGCTTTCGTAACACCTGAGCAAAAATTTTGCTGTGAGTATCGCAGAGAGTATATAATTACATCTGTAATGAGAAAAACGTCACACACATACCAGTTTTCTAATAACAGGGAGGGGATCTCCACAAAGTCAGGATCCAAGCGTAGGCCAGAAAATCTAGCAAACGATGCACGATTGCAAATATGATGGATCTAAAAATCATCAGATCAGTTACTTGATACTGGCGAGTAAGCACATTGACTAGAACAAAAATTGTAAGAACAGATTGTAGATTAGAAAAAGAAGTGGCCCGCTATGATGAAGAAAAATCACCAAGCCAGCCACAAAATAAGATTAACAATATAATGCTTGAAGCCTTCTTTCAAGCCTAAATTGGATCTTCAGTTTGCAAAGTAAGTGAGACAGCATGAATCCAGAATAAAGGGAAAAATAGAGCAATCAATTTCGAAGAGAGGGGACGAGAGGGCTCCACATAAGAAAATCAGTTTATGTAACCATTCAGGCAAATATAAAGAAAAAAAGATTAGAATTTTAATCCGCAGATCTGGGTAATCTGAAAGAAACATACCACATGACCAAACTCATGGAACAAATTTACAACTTCGGAGAATCTCAGCAACCCAGGACGGCCATCAACTTCCTTTTGCAATTGAGAAATAAGTAAAGCCACTGGAATCTGAAAATGACGAATTGAGGTTAGGCCAAACTTGAAACTATCCTATAAAGCACACAAACAACTTACACGGTCAAGGTTCAATCAAATATTTCTCGAAAACCATAGAAAAGCATATAGAATCAACGTACACAAAGAGGAGCACTATATGGAAAAAGTAACTTACAGAAGGAGGTATTATGCATAATCAGGCCAATGACTTAACTATATGTGATGAATGACCAAATACAGAGATGGTGAAATGCTTGAATACACATTATAAGAATAAAAGGACCTTATTTTTCAAGACAAAATCAGCCTTCTGATGTATTTGAAATAATAGCAGTCGAAGCAGAAAATAAGATGAATATTAACCAAAAATTAGTCTGAAAATACATTCTTGGCAATTGGCATGCTGTAGATTTTACCAGATAATATAAAGAAAATCAGAAATTCACTAATTTCACATTCAATAAATATGTGATTCAATCACCTGTCTTGCACTGTTAATCCACGAACCATTTTGAAGAGCCACAACACAGGTATGGCCATATTTTCCTTCCCTATTTTAAAGGCATTATATGGTTCAGTTTTGTTTCTCACAAGGTAAAGGATGATTCTTAGGGATCCAGCTCATAAGTAATAAAGTGCAAAACAAACCTGGCATATATATCAAGATAAAAATAACCCATGAGTTCACCAGAGCTTAAGTCAAAAACTGAAAAAAGTTGCACATCCTTATGCCAAACTTCTGCATCTACTACTTCCTGAAATCTTAAGCCTGCATCAAGCAGATCTGAACATAAGATACTATGTGATAGACACAAGATAACAGATGTACACAGTTCTATAAAAACGCGCACATGATTACCAAGTAAGTCTTGGCATATTTTGAAGATCCCCGATAAAACTAAACTGATGGGAAAGTACTGTTTGAGAACTCCAAAATCCAGATCAAACTGCTTTTCTTTTATCCTCTTGACATAGTATGGTAGGTCTTCAATTCCAAAGGAAAAATCTCCCTCCTCTTTTCTCTTAATCACCAGCATTACAAGTTTCAAAAAGGATTAAAATCCATTAAGAAGGCAGAGATGGGGCTTGAGCCACAAGGCAGCTTTCTTATCAAAATTAAGAGAAGAAAACAAAAATGTGAACCTTCAATTCCTTTAACAGAGAAAGTTCCTTTGATGCTGACTCAGTTAAGCTTGCAGATATTTTCTCTAAGAACTCAAACACCTATAAAGAAAACAGAAGCAATTTTATTCATAAAAGTAATGTCAGCATATATACACATAGTACATGAAGCATGGCATGATCTGGGGAAAAAATAGACTCACAATCAATATCATTTTCTGAGTAATCATTAATGTATCTTTGACAAAACAGACTAGGTACTTGATCCACCAACCACAATTTCTGAAAGCTCTGATTACTTTTCTGAATATCAAACTTTATAAGGAGGGGGAGAATATGAAAGAAATGCTAAGGGCCACACTATCAACTTCAGGCAATACAATAATACCAGGTCAGAAATTACTTATGTAAATCAGGACAAACCTTCGCTGACGAGTTTGCCATTCTATGGTCAATAGCATATTCTGCGTAGTTCAAGTAACCAAGCAATCTGGCAAGTTTATGACGCAACTGAAGCTGGAAATACAAAGGAGAAGATGTATGTTAAACAACTGTTCTTTCTTCAGACGTAGGCTGCAAAAGAAGCTTCAGTTTGTAACAAAAAATTCATTCATATCTGTGATCAATGAAGTGATTCAATGTATCTTGTATTAGGCCAACTTACTTTCAGGCTGAAAAAAAAAAAATGCCTTGCACGGCCAATCCTTAGGAGACCAAATCAACAAATCAGCAATTTCACAGTTACTGGAGTACAGCTGTCAAGCAGCAGATGACTGACTTCTTTCAGTCAAATAGCCTTTCCTTATGGTGTAACCGTACCTTAATCCCACAACTTTCACAGGTCTTACAGATTGAAATCAAAAGTCAAACCCTAAACAACAACTTAACTAACCAGTCTTCCACTTCCTACATCAGTTTCTTGAATCTCCCACAAGATTTCCCACATCATCCCACCTTACAGACTACGTAAGTGAAGATCCTCAGGAGTTTCATACACATAATATTTGCTAACTATTGTACTTAGAAGTGCAAAGACTAACAGTAATATATCATAACTTTAAAGTGTGCTAAATCAAACAGAATATATTCCAACTCTCTTTAACTTCTGGCAGGTTAAGATTCATAAAAAATTGAAATGCAATGATGAATATCATCAGTCCAAAAATTGCATGAATGAAACTTCAATAAGAGATGGCAGCACAGAAGAACAGCAAGTGAAGTTCAAACATAATAAAGGCAAGAAAAAATGCATTGCCAATGATATGCATCACTTGACTAATGGATGAACATCACATTACCAGCTTTTCCAATACAGAAAGATTTACTTCACATCTCCTCCCATAAGCCACAGCTAGAGACTTCCTGGTTGATCCTACCTTTAGAACAGCAAAGGATTTATGAAGCACAAAAAGTTGCATTGTAGTACAGTTCTATATTAGTAACAGAATATAGAGACAAGACCTACAAACTACATAGGAGTTAAAAGCATGGTAAGAACAATAATTTACATTAAGAAGTAGTAATAATTTGAAAAAGAAACTTCTAAGATAATTAGGAGTGCTAGTGGGACAAACATTAATTTTGCTGAGGGCTCTCATAACCTTTACTCTAATGCTTAAGATTTCAAAGTGTCATTTTAGTTTTGCTGTAAATTCTTCCAGTCCAATTTCTTCAAACAGACACCTAAACGCAGGCAATTTCAGACATAAATATTTTTAATCATTCCTAATAATTCAAAAAAGAAAATTCTAGACACAATTGCAGCTAGTGTGAGGAACATTGGATTGATGAATGTCTCACTGAATCTTTACTCAACTGCTTAAGATTTTAAAGTTTATCTTTAGTGCCTGTTGTTTGAGTTTCCAGTCTATATTTCCAATTTCCAGCACTTTAAAAATTGAAAAGTTATCCTTGGTTTTCATGTAGAAATAAAAATGCATTTGTATTAGTTGTGTGAAAATTTTGAGTAGGTTAGCTATAGGGAGGAAATTTTATTTAGTTTATAATTTTTTATGTGTGAAAGAATGTGTTTTATGAAAATATAGGCATATTGAAATAGTTTTGGAGTGATTTTAGGGTATTCTATGTCAAAATTAAGCAATAACACAGTGGTAGGGTAGGTGTAAGAAGAATTTAACATAAAAATAAAAATGGTGTTTTATCAATATGTGGTAAAACAGAAACTTCCAGATTTTAAATAGTGAAACATGAAAAAGTACCATTTGAAAATATAAAAAAACAGACACTTAGTTTCACAGCAAATTCTTACAGTCCAACTTTCCTCAAACATGCATCTATCTGTGAGGTATTTTAATCATAAATAGCTTTAACCATTTGTAATAGCTTCAATCTTTTGGTATTACTCATCATTTTGAGACCAACTTGAGATATCCAACTTTTTCCCAACACCGGCATTCAATAGTAGGTTGTTCTTGTCAATTCGCAACAGGAAACAACAGTTCTACTGCATGAATTTCTCTCTTGTAACTCACATCAGATAAAATGAAGTGGTAAAAGTTATATTTCACAGACATGAAAGCAAACAGATGTCACAAAGATAATTGTTAATTTAGCTGCTTAGACAAATGAGAAAAGATGAACCCTATTTTTTTAAAATCTTACCTTACATAGTTCTAGGATGGGTGACACGTGATGGCTCCTTAACAAAACCTTGAATTTACCATTTTCAGCTTTATCCAAACTCTGAAACATAAACGGATGCCATTAGCTACTCCAGGCAACAGTATAGGCAGCAAAGACAGTAATGCAGCTAGAACAGTGTGTATTCAAGGCATTTAATCATTCTTACAAGTTACACCTTAGCAGACCTCACTTAGAGTGCAAAGAGAGGTGAAGTAACTTATTAGGTCATAGTTTCTTTACTTACGAACCAGTTTCCAACACATTGACAGATTTGAACCTCGATTGTTACAATAGTGTATCACTTTGGAACAAATGGTGGCAATCTTATATTCTAATAGAAAAATAAAAAATAAAGATCCAATAACATTAAGGAAGAAATAAGGCTATAAATCTAGACTAGTTATTGAAAATTAAATTTCAATTAATGCAGGTTTCGATAGAATAGAAGGATATGTCAGCAAACCCAACCTTGAGGAACTCCGGAGGCAAACCATCTAGCTCCATATCATGGAAAAGAAGAAATGTACTATCATCATTCAAATTTCGGATGTACCGCATACTTAGCTCATCTATTTGAGCCTTCAAACGCTGCAATTCCTCCCTCTTGGTTGAGGTAAGATTCAATCCATTCCGTTCAAACTCATGAACCTGTCACTAAACATTACGAATAAAGACTTGACTAATAAACACTGTTCTTAAAACCAAAAGTAGAGAGGGGGGGAAAAAACAAAAACAAAATCGATAGGATAAAAATCCTTTTTAAAAGCCAGAAATTGAGCATGTGTCTGGTTGTTGCTTCAATTTCTCTATTTCATATACATGAGATATGGTATTAGAAAATGAAGATTCTATTGAATAAAACAATATAAGAAATAACTAATAACAAAGATATTTTCACTTTAACAAGGAGATCGTAACAAGGTCAGCTCATGTACCAAGATGATAGCAATGACTATAATGATCTATGTCCAAAACAAGACACAGAAGGCAATAGGAAAAAGCAACCTGAACAATAGCAGGGAGGAAAAAAAGGTAAGTAACTAAAGGTACAGTGTCAATTTTTACAAAGAAAAGGTAGCATTAAGTTATACTGCTTACTGAACAATGATTACATTTTATTTTCTTACACCTATATAAATCCTTCATATAGTTTCTGAGAAGAGGCTTTGAAAATCTATAAAATGAAATCATGACCAAAATATTCCAATTGACAATTGTTCTTGTGTCTGAATTGTTTATCCATGCAAAAACCTTTTCCGCACATGTAAATATCAAAGCTCTTAAGAGCAAACCTTAGTTACCATGCCAAATGAATAACATGAAATGATATAATTCAGAGGAAGGGATTTAAAAAACAAATATTGTACAGGACTTCATGATTAGCTTAGTCTCCACTGATTAAAAGAAAGATTGAAATAGCCTATACACAAACCAGTCAAGAAAGCTGCATTAGGTGGAGATAAGTTGCTCACAGGTCCATACCAAATGCAGTGCAAAACGCTTGACTTCAGAGCTCATCCAATCCCCCCGTGCTGTGAAAGCTTTGATAACACAGTAAACATCTTCACGCTTACTATATGATTTTGCATGAAAAGAGACGCTATTAGGATTCACAAAAAAAGTTATATTCCATGATATCTCACTAAAAGAGAGCAATCAAATACTTGTCAACATTCAGGATATATACAGTCAGCAATCCCAGATATTTCTAACCAGCCAATCTTTTTTAAGCAATCATCGAGATCCAGTATATACTTATTGAGTCCTATAAGTGTTCTACGAATATAAATATTAGATATGATGCTCAATAGCCATCATATCCTGAACATTTATGCAACCAATTGAAACCCCTTTTTAGATGTTCAGAAGTCTTCTGCAAATTCCGTCTGTAAACCTTTATTTCTGGCGCAACTAATTATACAATTCTTCTGGAAGGTGATCACAAAATCGATCAAATTCTCCTTGCACCATAATTGATCCATATCCTAAAGCACCAGTATCCTAAATACCATATAATATCCTTCTGAAATTATCAAAAGACAGCTTAGTAAATGTTTGCTCTTCTTGGATATATGTTCGCAGATAAGGTTTATATCCTTAGGGCTGAGTCCCAAGCCAAAAATGCGATTAAAAGATCACAAGCAATAAGTGGGAAACATATGACGGGGTCTTACACCAATTATTCTATTGTCAGATTAAATTCAGCCTCAGAGACTCTGGACAAGTTTACTGCCCTAAGGTGTGATATGATTGTGTTTGATGAGTTGATGCAGTTTCCTGAAGCATCCTAATTTGTAAAACTTTCCTTCTCTTTGATGAAAGACATGAAGACACATTCCATTCCATGATTAAACATTCCAAACAGGAGTGAATTAAGAGAGGAAAATCAAAACTAAAGTAAAACCTGCATGCAGAAACATGAGCATCAATTCTTCGCTCAGCTTCAATGCTTGCTTTACGAATATCTCCAGAAGCAGATACCAATTTTGGGAATGCACAAGACTGTATCAGAGGAAATTGCTGTGCTTCTAATTCCGCCAATGGAAGGATTGTATTGGCATAAGTTACCTGTAAGGCGTACATAAATTAGAGTGTCTATCATGTGTTTCAAAACATTAAACTAATCCAAAAGAGAAAAGAAAGTTAGATTCCTTAAAAAGGGCGTGGCAAAAAAGAAATTTCAACACCAGAGAACCTCATTTCAAGGATTTTACAGATCAGACATGACAAAAAACTCTCTATATGTGAGTCTAACCACAAATGCAATTGTCTGCATCAATAGGAACTAGACGTGTTTCCAGATAATAATTAGAGAAAGAAAACAGAAAGCCTTGGTAATTTTTTTATTTATCCTTAAAGGGGGCCAAGGCCAACAATTGGTAGCGCATACTGGAATTTAGGCATATAGTACATAAAGTACAAATTTCAGATAAGAGCTTAGTTGCCAGTAAGTATTCCATCCATACATTAGTTTCTTTCTGATCCAACTGAAGCTCCATAACAACATAAAAATTATATATTCATTAAGTTTAGCTGCATGATGTTGGAGGTCAAATATGGAATTCATGGAAGATTTTTAATTCAGGGTTTAATAAAATCATCTCCAGTTTAGAATCCTGAGACCTCAATTACACGCATCAAAATGCTTCCTGTACTAAATGAGCCTGAGGCACAATTTAGTCTTTAATCACAAAATGCAGATCCAGCAAAGAAATCTACATGAGGTAAAGGCCACAAATGCTGTATTCTTTTTTTTTATCCTTATCACGTCTTTACTAAAAAAATGCTATAATACCTTGTCAAGTGGAACTGAAGCAACTGCATCATGAACCTCCTTAGATTTTGCAACAATGTGGTCTGCTAACCTCAGAATTTCAGAAGCAGATAAATTTATCCGTACATTTGAACCTGGAACCACTGCAATTTGGAAATAGAAAACCAAATTTCAGAAGTAAAATACACATCAAATTTTTCATGTCAAAAATAAATTTATTGTTTGAAATCACGTAATATACCAGTTAAAACATATTGGGCTCTGTACATTTTAACTAAAAAGAAGTTAATAATACTAGAAATGCCAAAACCTCCATTAAAAAAAACATATACATCTTCAAGCCCAAGTCCTGAAATGAAAAACTTTGCAAGAACTTATTTCTGTGCACCAGGAAAACTCAAAACAGCTGAAAGGACAACTGGCTCTCCAAATTTACACTAAAAAAGAAGTCAATAACATCACAAACAGCCAAAACCTTCACTCAATTATCTCCAAGCCCATTAATTTAGAACTATAAATTTGCAAGAACTGATTTTTACGTATCAAGAAAATTCACAACAGCAAAAAACCAACTGGGCTCTAAAGGACAAGATAATATAATAAAACCATACACACAGACATCCGTCCTTGTGCATTATGTACCTTTTTTCTTACGATTCTTGAGGTGAGTGTTGAGTGCAGCGACGGCGACGTTGACTGCCACGGCGAAAAGAGCAGCGGCTCCGGTCAAAGCTATCAGATTTCTTCTTTCTCTTCTCTTCCCTTCCTTCTCCATCTTCTGAATTTGAATTTTCCTTTATTTTTGCCCCCTTTGACTTCACTGTGTGTGTGCGTGTATGTGGGTACTCTTTTTTAATGGTTTGTACTCTTAATGCAGAAGCCGCTGAGAGTTAGATGGAAGGGACGGCAAATGCGAGGGAAATGAGGGCGGACTTCAGACAAATGGCATTGATATTTCACCAAATATTAAGGCCTAAGGGCCAGTTTCTTTTTATTTTCAAACACCCTCTTTTACTATTTGGTACTATTTTAAAATTCAAAATTACCAACTTATATATATTTTTATTAAAAATATTCTCTATTTTTATTTTTAATTTTTTATAAAATTTACTCTATCATTATATTATCACATCAATTAAAAATTTGATTTAATATAAAGTACTCACTATCATTTTAAAATGAATAAAATATGCATATATTTTAAAAAATAAAAAAATTTAAACATTAAAAAATAAATCATCTAAATTTTCAACCATATACCCTTCCTAATCATTATTTTCATACAAAGCATTAAAACATAACCTCCTTTTGCATTTTAAAATTTATAACTAACTATTTAAAAATGTTGAAAATGGAAAATAAAAACTAAAGACATATCAAAACAATTATATATAATTTATACTTAAGCTAGGTTATTTGGAATTCTAACCCAAAACAAAATCATTGCAAAATAAATATAATAGAACTTAAATCTACTTACACTAGTTGATTTTAAGTAAAGCAAAAAATAAAAATAAAAAAGGCTTAAAAGAATTTCTTATCTTGCATGTAACTTAGGTGGATAATTTCGTTTGAATTTTAAATTTGAACGTGATTATTGAGTGTTTGGCTTAAAGGAAAGAACAAAGGGGAAAAAAATGAAATTGTATTATAAAAGATTTAAAGGAAACAAAAAAAAAAAAAAAAAAAGAAGAAGAAAGGAAAAAGGAAACTGTTTTACATTTTTGACTAAATTTCGGCAATTTTCAAATTAAAGTTTCAATATGAAGAGGTTAATAATGGAGTGAATAATTTTTCACTATAAAATATTTAAATATAAAATAAATAATTTTAGATTTTGTGGGGTCCATATATATAAAGATAGTTGTTCACCTTTTGGAAAACTTTTTGTTGATGAACTTTAGAATAATGTGTCCTTAGGATTATTTATGTTTATAGTAAAAATTATACAATCTTACATTAATTAACATATTACATTTTGTTTGTAGAAAGACAAATGAAAAGAAATAAAGAAAGGAATTACATTTACTACATTAGATTTTGTAATTTTACATTATTTGTTTCATTTTTGTCGTACTATTTTTGAAAAATGCTTAAAGTAGATCAGCAATTTGGAAAATTAAGACTGATTGAGGCTCACGTAGACCAAATGGACTTGAAATCTTAGTGGTGGACCTATTGGGCCAGTGGTGGTCCATATGTGAGGTGGATGTTGTCTTTCTTATCAAGTAATTGACAAAGTTTTGTACTTGTGAGTTGTGATTGGTTGGCATAGTTAGGAAATGGATATTGAGTTGGAAAAAGCCTGTCAATTCTTTTGTTATAGATATATGCAAAAATATTTATTAGTTGTGTGCTTTAAAATTTTGGTGTGAACCAATGCCGATTTTTATGAATTTTACTTGGTCTTTGGTGGCGTTACACTAACAAGACCCATGCTTGCACGAGTTGTTCAGATATGTGATATATTCATGACTAAATACGAAAGCCTGTATATGGCATAGCGAGAGGAGGCAAGGTCGCTACTATTGTTTCCTTCCTTGTTGTTGATTAGAAAAAAATGGGGAGGTCTTGCTGTAATAATATATTAATAATAACAATATAATAACAATAATAATAATAATAATTTTTTAAAAGTTTCTAAAACCTTAAATTTCATAAAAAGATAGAGGTTAGCTTAAATGTTGAAGTTGAAATGGCAAACTTCTCCTCTTCTTCTAAAAAAAATAATAATAAATTGACCGTGTTAAGTTATACTTTTGTTGATCGATCAGAAGTTGGTGATAAAGATAAAAAATAATAATAAATTAATATAAAATTATTGATAAATGTTAAAAAGAAGTAACACTACCTTGGTTACATATTACAATATGATTTTATGATTTGAAAAATTAAGATACTTCATACTTTGTTAAACCTATACTTATCTAACAAATTTTGTTCCCTCAAAACTTGAAGATTTCCTGCCAATTCTGGGAGCATCTAAGTTTGTACTTCATGACAAAATAGAGTGAAAAAGAACTATCCAATTTTGCTAAGGATTTGGTCATAAAAAGCATCTTACAAACCAGGAAATTCAATTTCTCTCTTGGAAGCCTATTTTGGCACAGTAATGCTTACTTTTCTTTGATACTTAAAATAGGCCACTAATCAATGCAAAATCAATATATGCCTCATATGAAGCCAAGAGAAATATTTTGACATAATTTGATTTATATAAAGATGGAAAGTAAAGATTGAAAGGTAAAGCAAAACATGCTTGCCCTCACAATATTTCTTCTCTTGCATTTCATTTTATTATGCCTCGAGTTAAACTTAATTAAAATTTGTCAAACAACTATATAATTATCAAACACAATTTTTAAGCTCAATTTAAAAAATATTAAATTAAATTTAAATAACGCATATCAGTCTGCTCATGCTGTTATTAATTCTCAATAGATATCTTCACAATAAAATAAACTAGAAATTAGTATTTGATTAGTACTTGTGTCGTTAAATTATTTTTCATTTTATAAATAATAAAGAGTTACTATTTAGTTCCAAATAATAACTATATCTCATCAATAAAAATTATCATTTACCTTGAATAAAAAATTGACCAAATCCAATCACAAAAAAAGATGAATTAAATTAATATAAAAATACTTCTAACCATTTTCATTGGTTGGATTTGGTCAATTTTCCTATCAAGATTTTCCCACATAAATGATAAAACTCAAAATCCTATTTTTCTTCTTTCACCAGTCATTTTTCACCTATCAATTTTGTGATAAAGCGAAAATCAAGGTTTCCCTAAGGTAAAGGTTTTCCTTTTCCATTTCCCCTCCCGCCAGTGCCACCACTTTCCACCCGAAAACACCGGGACAACATTGTTACTCCCCTGCCTAAATTCCACACTGCCCCCTTTCTCAAGTTCCTTCCTTCATTCTTTCCCTGATCACCGAAGTGAATTTCATTTTCTTGTCCCCCTTCGCACTGCAATATAGTATTTGCCCTTGTGATCTCCATCGGCTGATTTTTATTTTTTTTAATCCCATTTCGTTTTGAAAATTGCCATTCAGACTGACGATTTGCATCCCTGATCAAGGACTCAATATCTCTCAGCAATCGATTGTGGTAAATAGAGAATAGGGCTTGGGTTTTGAAGAAAGAGATCAGGTCTTTTGTTTTTTTCCCTCTAATTTGATTGATTCTTTGATTACGTATACATAAGTTTGATATATTCAGGCCCTCGTTGTGATTCCTTTCAAACCCTAGGTTCGGTGGTTCCATTTTGTCTTTTGGATTAATTACATTGAGAATTCTTTGATTATTTTTGTATATCAGAGAAATTTTGTTTCATTGATTAATTTAATAGTTGTAGCAGAAAAAGTATATCCTTAGGTTTCCTCACAAGAAAAACAAGTTTTTGGTGCTTTCTTTTAGTCCGTCATTGAAAATTGAGGTTTTTCTTGTTTGAATTTTTAAAAAATAACACATAAAAATAACCCCCTAAAAAGTTAAAAAAAAAAATAAGAAGGAAAAAAAGAAAAAAAAAGCAAAGATAAAAGGAAAATCGTACTTGGTTGGAGTTTAGTGTTTGCCTATTTTTGCCTTTGGGTTGATTAGTTTAGACAGAGACAGAAAAGAAGCTGATCTAGGATTTTCTGTAGAGGTATTGAGATGGCCTTGAACTATTCACATCGACCAGTATTTCCGTCACTTATTTCTGAAGATAAGGTATCACCTGTGAGGATAGTGAATGGGTATCTCATGGAGGGTGTTCCTGAGAAGAATGGGGAAGATTACTCAAAGCCAAGGCATGAGGAACGAAATTTCAATTGTGAGAAGGATAGAGTTGATCATTGCAGCTCGCCAGAGTCAACTTCAAATGATATTGTTGACCTTTTGCCCACTGATCCATTTGGGGTGGATATAAAGACTACTGTCACAGCCATTACGGGATGGCTCGAGGACTTGGAAGTTGATAGTGGAGGGTATATGAGGAGCAATAATGGCATGAACAATGAAGAAAGTTATGGTTTATTTGCTGGATGGAATTTGATTTGGAATAATTCTTTAAATTTCCAACCATTTCCTAGCACTATTCAATTGAACAAGAAATGGAATATGGGTATGGAATCATATACAAGAAATCTTAATGAGAAACCACATATGGGTAACAATTATTTTCCTAATAGCTTTCAGTTTGATGAGATATTGAATGCAGCCAGTTCGGTGAATACATATAGGAGGGAGAGTGATATGGGGGCTGGATTGACCCCATATGGCATTGGATTTGAATCGGCTCACAATGTGGGGGATACTGTGGGCTTCAGGAGTGGAAGTGCCAGCTGCAGTTCTGAGCTGCGAACTGGAGAGAAAGTGGAGGGTGCTGCCAATTTTGAAAGAGTGCCTCATGAAGCTTTAGCTTTTGCTCTTAGCTATCTGGGAGTGAAAGACCTCTTGTCTGTTGAAAGGGTTTGCAGGTCCTTATATTTCACTGTCCGAGGTGATCTCTTGTTGTGGAGGACTATCCACATTGATCAGCCTCTTAATGAAAAGATCACAGATGATGTTCTTGTGCGATTGGCTAGCAGGGCACAAGGTAACTTGCAATGCCTGAGCTTAGTGGAGTGCCCTAAAGTCACTGATGATGGTCTGAGGCACATACTTGAAACAAATCCACGATTGACTAAGGTCAGTGGTTCAACTAGTTATAGTTATTGGTTTTTTGGTCATTTTGTGTCCATTATTTGCTTACGAAGCACTTGCAAGTGTACATTGTTGATATTGTGCATGCAGACGTGTGTTGGGGAGAGGGTTGTTGAGGGATTGATTAGCATAAAATATTTTAATGTGTTGTTGAATTTTCTGAAGTGATGCAAGTATGTGCATCTGCCCATGAGGTGTGGTTCTGTTTATACACTCAGACATGTATGGGAGCATAGATCTTATGATTTACTGAATATGTTTAATTTTCAGACCTTTTGCTTGTGTTTCTGAATCTAATAACACTTCTTAACCAGATTGCTTAGATAGTATGTACCTATGTCACACTCAGAAGATGGGTAGTTTTCAAAACTAACTAGTTTATTTCTAGCAATTCAAACACTTTACATATTGTTTTAGCGTTATCCAAAAATTACATATTTGTATTTTCTCTTTGTATGTTGGTTGACTGAGGTATTTATGGTACATTATTAGATAAATTAATTTTTCTCGCATGAATATCAGAACTTGTTTCCTTGAATGTTATAGTGAGTTTTAGTATGTCTTTCTATTTGTGGAATGTAAATAATAACTTGCTGGAGCATACTATATTTATTACATATACATGTTGAAAGGACCATATCGTCAACATTTGTTCCTATGACTCTACTGCCTTTATTTGGATGAGAATAAAATTGAACAATTAATAAAATCTGGTTGTTTCCTGGGGAAGTCCTATAATTATAACCGATCGTTTGGCAAATCTGGTATCAAAATCTGATTTGTGTCCTCTGCTGTGTTCTGTGGGATATAGAAGTGATGAAGATGAGGGGTACTTTTAGTAGTTAGCTATACTATGTCGATCAATTTTAAGGAATATAGATCTCATCCTTCAAAATATAAAACTTTTTACCTTATAGAATTACATAATCGGTGAAATAGCTTAAGTGAATCTGGAATAGATACTTCATAATGCTATAGCAGCTGTTATGATTTCTATTTGTGGAGAAAATTCGGTAAATTATTTTTATTTGTGCTTTTGGTAATCTAAGTGATGCTTCTCTTATTTTCTGGTAAAAATCCTTTTCATGGTTTTGTTATGCTACAGCCTTTGAGATTATAGGGTGGTTGAATTGGGTTTCTTGTTTGTTATTGTTAAAAGTTGTTAATTTCCTTTCTGGTGATGGTTTTGCTGTAACTAAATTTGGTTTTCTGATGATATTTTGAATCCCCAACAACCATGCGCACCTAACACCTAACACATTTTTCTCATGTAGTGATCATTAATGGATGTTTAGTCAACTACCATGTGGTTGTAATCTATAGTTTTGTTTTTCCTACTCATATACATTCTTCTATGCTGCATTCTGATATTTCCACATGCTAAACATGTTACTATTATGCAGCTGTGTGTTCCTGGATGTACGAGAATCAGTATTGAATGCATGGTGAATAGCATCAAAGCATATAACTCTAATAAAGATGTTGGAGGGATAAAGCACCTGAGAATTGGTGGTCTATATGGTGTGAATCATGAACATTTTGAAGAGTTGAAGTTATTACTGGGTGCTAGTGACAAAAATACTGAAACTGGTCACAAGCCACATTTCTATCATCGAGGGAATTTTTATCTTCCATATGATGATAATCGTGCTATAGATATTGAAATGTGCCCGAAATGTGAGAAATTCAGGTTGGTTTATGATTGTCCAGCAGAGGGTTGTAAGATTAAAGATAAGTCTGCTCAAGTTTGCAGGGCATGTACTCTTTGTATAGCAAGGTGTGCTCAGTGTGGGAGGTGTATTAATGACACTGAATTTGAAGAAACGTTCTGTTTGGAATTGCTATGTTCAGATTGTTATAAGCTACCGGTCAAGTACCATGACAAGCTGGATAAGAAGGTTGACCCCTGCGAAGCTCTACATGGGTAGGGAAGTTATCTAGCACCTGCCTTTAAATCTCAAAGCTAGATGATACTGGGAAGTAATCTGAGCTTTCCAGATCCATGGTTGGATGCCCCTACTGCCTGGCGGATTGTTGTCTTGGGGTTGCTTTCAGATAAACTGTTCTCTGGTGTTTGCTGAGCCCATATCAAGTAGTATATGGACAACAAAAAGCAGGCATAAAAAAGGGGGAAAAAGGACCAAAAAAGGAAGAAAAAAAATGCGTAAAAAGGGAAAATCCTGAAAAAGGAAAAAGGAAGAAGAAGAATTTGGAATTGAATTTGTCAATATGGAGAATTGGGTGAGAGGTAGCAATTGTTCAAACCATGAAGTTACTTCTTCCATTCGATGGTGCTTTGGAAATCTAATCACCCTTCACTTCTTGAAAAGTGAGATTTGGGTTTTGCTGCCATCAGGAAGGCATCCTTCTGTCATCGCTGGGCCAAGTGGTCCCTTTATTGCTACAACTCGCAGGATCAATGTATCTCAAGTTGGTGCTTATGCAATCCTGTTGTGGAGATTGGAGTCTATGAACAATTTTCTATAGGATTTCTCCACTTCATTCTTGACCATCGTTCTGTTTGCTCTAATTCGGTTGTGCTACCTTGCATGACATTATTTATTAAATTTCCTGTACTCTTTTGAACGACTCTCGTATGAGATATGGATGTTGAATCTCCTTTGGAAACAACTTCTTGTGACTAATAGTTTTCCATCATTGTCTCTGCCTTTCATCAAATTTGACAGCGATTGTTGCACTTGTAGTTCTCTCTACCAGGTTCTTGAAAATGTTACATTGGAGTTGTTTCTCTATCGAATTTTGGGTTTGGTATCCCAGTTTTGACCAACTGGCCGTTGAATATTTTCGGCTTTCTGTTTGATGAGTTAAAAAGGTGCTGGTACAAAATATGCCTTACCAGGAAGGAGAAAAGAATTGAGTGCCATATGCTGCTTGAGATTGCAGGAATAGATTTTTTCTTGTCAATGAGACGGTACGAAACATTTTTGTGTTCCTTTATAATAAGAAGTTCATAAAATATGTTTCTATTCTGTCCTGCACCATTCGAAGTGCAGCAACAATGTCACAGAAGATTGCAGCAGTAATCAAGCTCAAATCAACTAATCATTTGTCAAAAGAGAATTCTTCTTCCAGTCCTTTTCTATTGGATAAAATATGAAGCTGTATAAATCAAAGAGATGAATCCAACTGAAAATTGAATAGAAGTGACCCTTTTGCAAAAATCATAAATGTTGCCAATACATGAACACACATATGAGGATGCATTTGGGGGATTGGAGTTCATTCTGAGTTTTATTATAATACTTAGAAAAGTGTACATGAATAATTAGGGAAAAATACGATTTTCGTCCATATATGTTTTCTCACTTTCGGATTTAGTTTTTCGTACTCCACAAAATTTCAAATTTTGTCTTGGATGTTTAAAAATTCGTCACATTTTTCACTTACCTTTATAGTGAACTCTTTTTATCTTATTTTATTTTACACATGCACACACACTAAGACTCCTTAGGGTTTAAATTTCGAACCTCATATTTATATGTACTAGAAGACGTGGTATGCTATCGTCCCTGCGTGCATAAATTTATCTAATCATATATAATATAGGATTATTCCAATGATAAATGATAAAAAAAATTAATTTTGTAAATAATATAAATCAATATACAATAATACAATTTTAACAAAAATTACACTAAATAATTTGCAATATTAATTTTCAAACCAATCAATTCAAAAGAATTGAGAGTGAAAAATTCATCAAATAAAAGCGGGATAAGATACAGTAATTCTAATGGCAAAACGAGAATTATTTATATATTATTAAAAGATAGATTTGCATCCAAACTTGTGTAATTAGTGTGTGTGTGTGTGTATAATTTATTTTTTTTAGATATAATTAGTCTAGATTTAGTACTCGCCGGTTTGAAGTTAGTAATGCTTGCATCTATTTTTTCCAATCTCATTTTCTTCTTATTTTCATGGAATAAAAACAAAACCTCAACAATGGAATATTTGCATTTTTTTTTAAAAAATATTGTTGAAATATCATTCAACAGAGAATCAAAGAACCTATCTTCAATGTTGAGAATTACATGTGGCTTGTGTAACTTTCTCATTTAATTACAATTATATCCATAATTTTATTTGGATCTTGAGGACAAATTTGGATTATTCAAAATTGGTATGAGAACTATCCAAGTTGAATTTTTTATCATTTTTACCTTTAACAATAATTGATTATTACACCATTTCTTTTAATATTTGAATATCTTTCAAAGGGTAAAAATTGAAAAAATGGCAAAAAGTAGTAAAATACCTTCCATTTGTGAAAGTAAAATGTCTTCATTTTCACAATAGTATAGATGAAAGTAATGCTACTAAACCATTTCACCACTTGGCACACATGTAGTAAACTTAAATAAAGATAGGTTAGTTCACATAGAAAACGAAAAGACATAAAATGCATAGGATATTTATACTTTTATACATAACAATAATAATAAATAAATATAATATTACAAATATAACAAATATATAGATGGATAGATATACATTCTCTCTCTCTCTCTTTTAATTTTTCAAAAATATAGTTTAATAGTTTGTTGATTAATTGTTGCATAAAAAGTTCATATTCAGTTCTAATGAAGCTATCATTTCTATTAGCATTCTATGAGCCGATAAAATAAAAATATCAATGAAAATTGTTACTCTTCATGAGACAAATTAATTGTTCAAGATATATATCATACTTAATGAGTATTGTATCCTAATAAAGAGTATTTGTTTAAACACAAAAAAGAAAAAAGAAAAAGAAACCACTATCCATATGTATACTTTTATGTAAAAGATAAAATAAAATATAATAATAATGATGGTAACAGTAATACTAATATAGGATAGAGAGGCTATGGAATAATGATTTGTATTATTCATTAGGTTGTCTAGTGATAGATTACAAGGGATGAATGGTAGTTTGATGGTGAGTTCTCATTCATACGAACAAATAAATTACGATTTTGAATCCCACAAAGATAGCTGAGAAATTATGGATTTTGAATCCCACAATAATAGTTGAGAAATTATCTATAATCATCTTTAAGATTGAAAAATAGGGTGATATATTACAAAACTTTGTATGTCTTAAATTTGAGTTTCCATGTTTATTCTATTGCTGTAGAATCTTTAAAAAAATTATTATATTATTTACACTTAATTAGTCTTTGATATCATGAATGATTTGATAGATTGTTTCCCTAATTTGAGTTGAAATGCTGAAAAACTATACTCATAATCAGATTGGCAGAGGAATTGTTTTTTAAATGGAAAATGAATAAAGAAAAAAAAGTAGATAAATAAAGTTCCAATTTCTGGATGAATCTCCTAAATATTCAAATCTACATTGCATCTTACAACTGTTAAATCTTGATTATTGAATCTAACCTCTTTGAAAACAAATGGCACTTGTAATTGTCATTATATTCATGAACAAAAAGAGAATAGTGAAAATCAAAACACAAAAATAAATAGAATTCATAAAAAACACACAAACACACAGCACAGAGACAGACACATATTCAAGATTGTCTCCTAACAGACAGATACTGTCTTTCTGCTAAAGTCATGCATACATAAAAATTCAGCATAAGCCCCCACAGATGCAATCAAGCTACAAAAGGGTGCTTATAATGATGAAGAGCAAGACAGCCCATCTCATGAAATCTAAACCTTGTGTGAGTTGTTCTTTGATTTCTTGCAAATGTTCTTCATCCATTTGAGAGACAGCTTTTTCTTCCCTGACTTGCTCTTGTCTGAACCATCTTTCTCCTTCTTATTATTCTCAGTCTCAAATGGCAGAGGGTCAGGGCCCCACTGATCCGCCCACGACAGCCCATTGGAGTTGTATATATCCATTTTCCTCTCTCTGCTCCTCTTTCTTCCTTCTGTTTTTCCCTGATTTTTGACCTTCTTTTCTTCCTCAGACGGAATCCCCGAAGAAGATTATAAAAAATGTGGCTATTTTCCAATGTGATTTAATGGATGTAGCTCCACTGGTCAACCCACTATTTTAGGAAATTGAGTGAGGAATTCACTCTCATTCTATTGTTTTTTATGTGAGCCATATAAGGTTGTCCCAATGAGTCCAGTTGGCTGACCTGAATTTATTCCACGTGACAGGGATAAGAATGGATTTGAGGTAGAGTTTTGCAAGCCTTTGATTTATCCCATCAAGAAGATGTACTTTATGATTTATGTGTGGGCGGGTGGATACAATTCAGCCTCCAAGAAGCTCCAATTGTACAATAAATTTTGGGGGGAGAGAAAAGAAAGGTAGAAAATAGTCTAGAAAATTGCTGAAAGATGCAACAAGAAATTTCTTTTATATATAGAAACAAATGACATTCAGCGTTCGTAATATTGAAACAACAGAGTGATATAGGAATATGATGAACAACTCCAACCAAGGATTGAATTTTCTTTTGTTACCTGAATTTAGGGTACTAACGATAAAATTCTACATGGCCTGCAATCTCCCTGCACAGCAACTTTGCTTCCCGGGCCAATTTCAGGCTTTTAACTATTACAAGTCCTGTTAGTTTGTGTGTTGATGTAGGTTTGAATGATTTTGCTTCTTCCTCTCTTCCCAGTAGAAGCGCTTCCCTAGCTGGAACGACATTCTCCCACCAAAACTCTCGCAAAATCCCATGTATTAATTCCCAATAACCACGCTCTCTAAAGATGCGGAATATAGTACTTCCATTTGGAGTCCAGCAATACAAATCTACCCAATCTCTGTTCATTACTTCCATCTGACCTTGCACCTGAGGCATGTAATAGAACGGCATAGTTGACCACGGCAACATCATCTCTGGCTTTCCTTTATTGAAAGGACATTTTACTTCAAGAATTCCACCTCCTGGAAAGCATCCAAGTAGCCCATCTGGAGAAGCTCCTATCCAATCAAATCGTTCCTCTGAGTGAATGGCAAAACCTAATGAACTCACATCACGACCAGTGATGCCTTTGTATCGCTTTATAGCTGCAGCTTCATTGAGAACTCCCCACTCCATTGCACCCTTCTTAGCGCCCTCTGTTATTTGTGCATCTGAAGCATATACTTTCTCATGCCAGAGCTCATACCGGCGGTTGCCTTTCCACATTCCCAGTGCAGTGCTGAAGGTACTAGTTGTTAGCTTGTCTTTGCGAAGAGCAAACCATTCATCAGAGCGTTGGGGAGCATCTGATGGTGCAAGTTGGGCATTTAACACAAATGAAGAAGGATAAATGAGAGCTGTGGATGAACAAACAAATGGGGAAGCACAGGTCGAGAAGTATCTTATAAATACTACTCCAAACTTCCTTCTCCCAGGAAGTGGCAACGCGGCCTTATGGATGCCACTGAATCTAGTAACACAGGCCTTTGTCATAGTTCAGTTACCAGCTGCAAATATATTGAAATGCCCTAGAAAAATTAAAGCCAACTTAACAAGTTAGGCAACTCCAACATAAGTGTAACAATAAGGTGCATGCTGCTGCAGTGAACAGGAGAAATACAGCAACCTGACCAAAAGTACAAAGTACACATTTATCACCCGATTCCATAGTCATGAGCTCGAAATAAAAGGCTGAATGCTAGACCAAATGCAGGCAATAAACATAAAAATTTCTCTATTTGTATCAACTATCAAGACCTTTGTTCTGTAAACCATAACAGCCAATTGTCCTATTGAAAATGTTCAGGTTCACACCACTGAAACATCATCATCTTCTGATCTTAGCAATAATGAACAACAATTTACCCCCTGTTGAAGCCTAAAGTTATGCATGAAAAGAAAAGGCAACACAAAGAAGAACATTCACCACTCATAGATGTAAATTAAGAAAGCAGGCTTAAATTCCTATTAACTGGGCTCTATAGCTTGGTCCCTGTACCTGGTAAGAAGAATTGAAATCATCTAGCCCAACTAATGCTCAGGAGTAGAATTGCTCATACTTAAAGTTGTCACAATTTAGACAAGAAACGAAAGAAAACTTTGCTACTCATCCCAAACCAACTAGACATAAGATGTATCAGCCCAAAAACAAAAGAAAGATTAAAAAGGGTGTGTGTGGGTGTTTGGGGGGGGGGGGGGGGGGTGGTGGTGGTGGTGGTGGTGAAGATAAAAGTAAACAAACTAACAAAATTGTCTGAGTGTAAAATGCCATTTCATATAAATGACATGTGAAAATTATGCAGAAACTTTGTTATTCATCTTCTGACCTGGTAAAGCCATGAATTAAAACCTCAAGAGTAATAGAACAACAAAAATGTTAAGGACCCTGTAAGCTTCTCGCTCGCCCAAAACATTTCTTTTTTCCTGATACTTTTCAGATAAGAAACAATCTTTAAACAAGATAATATCAGCCGCCTAATTCCCACAATTTAAGAGCTGAGCTGCTGAGAGATAGGTGCACGAAAGTAGTCAGGGCATTTAACAACATAGAAGACACAGAAAATAAACAAAAATGAATATGCAAAGACAAAAGCAGCTCCGCAAACAGAAAAAGAACTGGATGCCAAACTTTCTTGAATGGGATTCAATTATAAAGACAAGATGTTTAAACCCAATAAAAATAACGAACACAAGGTGCCTGTAGAAATGTACCTTAGAGATGCGCAGATGAAAGAATGGGCCTAGAAAATTGAAGGAACCCGAATAGGAAATGGATAAAAACTTTATCCGAGAGGAAGATTTCACCGTGGGTTCAGAGGTTTTGGGCGGCGTGGGGTGGGGGAAAGGGGCTTACGGGTTAGAGAGAGAGGGGGCTGGGGGGCAGCGAAGTATAAAGTTGGATCAGCTTTTGTTTCTTGTTACCGGGAGGTAAATGATTTTCCTTGCTCCTGACGAAGCATTAGCTAGCAACTTAGCCGTATTAAAATTTGCCAATCCTTAGATAAATTATCCTTGAGGCTTTTAGATTGAAATTTTTATGAAATTAATTTTTTGAATTGACAACTTCTCTTTTTTTGTTTTTTTGAAAAAGAAAATCAATTTTAAGGATGTTTTTAGTAAATAAGAGGGTGTTTGGGTTATTTATAAATTTCTCAAAATTTCTTATAAGATATCTAGGAGCTTGTAAGATGTTGGAAAATGTTTGGTAATTTTTTTTCAAAAAAGAGTTTATAAAATCATAAAATAAGATGTTAGAATATTATAAGTTTTTTAGAAAAAGTAAGAAAATTCTAATTTATTTTTAAAATTTTACCAAACTTCTTTAATTTTATCATTTTTAATTACAAAATTGTCACTATCAATATTTTATAAACTTTAACATCTTATTTATGTAAATACTTCAACACCTTATTTTCAAGATAAGATATAACATCTTATAAACTTCAAAAATATCTTATAAGATGTAAAAACTTGTAAAATCTTTTAAATAAACTTAGCCAAACATTCTCTAAATTTAGAAAATTATCCTACGCATTAATGAATAATGTGGTAGTTTAAATAAATTGTGAATAAATAGAGGTGCAAGTTGAAGAGAAAATGTTAAGGCTGCATCACTTGTTTGAAACCATAACATTGATTAAGTAGAAATGTATGGGATAACCATGCAACATAAAGTTAAGCTATCAGCTATCATAGTGCTTACTAATGCTATGCATACATCACCCATGAATCAAAATTCAATAATGGCTCTTATATAAAAACAATTGAAGTCATGATTTTACTAATTTCGTTAAATGTTAAATTGTCAATATCGTAAGATTAATTAGATCTCATCACATTGTATAAAGTATCAAAAGTCTATCTTCCTCATGCTTTCATATGAATTTAATAGCATACACTAAAGGGTGAAATAGATACTTTTTAGTCAATTCTATTTTTTTTCATATTTACTAGTTATATTTTAATGATAGATGGTCCGATAAAAAAATTTACAATCATCTAACAATCAATTTCAACAAAAATAAAAAGAAAATCCATGATCATCCAACAATTTCAACAACAAAATCCCATAATCATCTAGTTTAGAATATCACTTAATCTCATATGAATCGTACCTCAATGAAATAGAAACATTAATGGAAACCATTCAAGCAAGTTCCAAGCTAACCATCAAGCCATGCATGCATGTTCTCATTATCTCACAGGTCATCAAAATTACAATAATATATAATGGGCATAGAAAGGAAACAACAAACTCCACCACTTTGAAAGATCATGAGATTTTCCAAACATATCCTTAGTCACAACATCCTCTCCTTTCAGTTTTAGATCAATTAAACCAATCCCAGTCATGTCCTTCGTGTTTGATCATCCCTGCATCTGCATCCACAATATCATCCGCATCATATCATTCTTGCATGATCCCTTATTGGCAATATATCCATGTTTTGCAAGATTTGATGATCATGGAAATTAATGCGAAGATTGATACATGTATCGTACGGATCACAAAGTCATTCTATAATTGTTTCTTAGATATATAAAAACAGTTTATTTTTCTTTAGTTTTGAGATCGACTACAATTTTTGCCCTAATCCGTTAAAAGAAAAACGTTTTTTGAGGATATATAGATGGATGACACTCTAAACATCACTTAATAGCATTTCTTTCTTAAGGGCTATAAGGGAGTGGGCTGATTGTTGTAAAATTTCGTGGATGATAACTTAGATGCACTCAAAATATTCATATCATTACCAAATTAAGCTTCTACTAAGAATTAATGTCACAAATATGAATCAATAAAAGAAAATTTGTGCACATCAGAATGGTCGAAGATACCAAAGTCAGTCTGAAGCACAAGTTCAAGATCGCGGTCAAAACTATTGTTAGCTGCTGGCAATTCCACAATATGCTGATCACCATCTTCATCTTGTTTTTCATCTTTGTCTTGTTTTTCAGCTTCATCTTGTTTTTTATTACTGTCGGACTTTGCAGCTTTCACAGTAATACGACATAGGACCCAATCATCCAACTGCAGAAATAATGAAAAACAACAATTAATACAACTAGTCTAAACTCATGTACTAAGTACGTAGACCATATTAATGAAGTGAATAGCCCTAATTATACATACCCTCATGTCATTTGCACTCCTTTTGTTTCTACGAGGTTGATTGACTGTATATTCTTGCATTGTCCAATTAGTCTTGACCCCTTTTGGAGATTTTCCTTCGTAGAATGTCAATGCCTTCCTATGTCCAATTATTTTATCCTCAAAATGCACAGGTATATCAGACCCAGTAGGTTTCCAATAGCCATTGCCCGCTGATCGGCTGGGGCGCGATCCATTCGGATACTTTCGATACCTCGGAGTAAAAAAATACCACTCGTTTTCTCCAAGTGGAGCGAATATCGCTGTAAAAGAATAAATAAATCGTACTCTATGTTAGAATTCAAAAATACTTTCAATAGAATATATGCATGTAGGACATATAAAAGAATTAAAAATTAAAACCTGCGAGCGTCTCAGGATTATAGCGGTAAAAATCAACTTCATTTATTTGACTATAAGGGATTGGCTCATTTCGGATTTGTCTCTCCAAGTAGTGATGAATGAGTTCTTCATCTTTTGGGTCGAAACGAACACCTGGTGGATAAATCGAAGGTTTTTTCTCTTTATTTGAAGAGTTTTTGTGTTCTGTGGTGTTCACAGGATTGGTCGTCTCCATAGTTGGAATCCTGGGAACAACACAATAACAAATTAAGGACTGACGGACTCTTAATATAATTAATTATACTGAGGTTGTGATGGAATTTGATTTGAATTAGATTTTGATGGATAAAAGCTTTCTAGATTACGTACACTTACCTAATGTTAATAAAAAATAATATTTTTTTGGGTGAAAAAGATATTTTTAAATATTAATTTAATTTTCAGTGATAATTCTCATTGGTATCATAATAATTTTTAAAACACATTAATATGCATATTGCATGCAAAAATTAATGGTGTTATTTTCTTGTTATAAATTATAAATAAAAAAAACAATTATATAAATGAATGATTTAAAATTGAAATTTGATTGTTTAAAATTCAAATGCCAACAACTATCAGATAGAGTTTGTTTGGATAGAGATAGAGCTTGTTTTCAATTAAATTTTGCTAAAATATTTATTTTCACACTTAGGTAACGTTGACAGATAGTATAATTATTCAAATAATTTTTTTAAAAAATATATATAATTTCAGCAATAATTCCAATTGAATTATAATTTCTTCTTGAATTGAAAACATGATTGTTTTAAACTCAAATTAAAAGACCAATTACTAGCTATAAAATAGAGCTTTATTCTAGATATACAACTTGTTTTAAATTAGATTTTGATAAAAGATTTTGGGATCACACTTATCTAATGTTAACATAAAATAAAATTTTCTGGGTACAGTTTTCTTTTAACTATACATGTACTTTTTCAGCCATAATTCCAGTAGAATTGTGATTTCATCTATAATTGCTTCTATTAACACGCATTAGATATTTACATATACGTATGATATAAAATAGTATATAAAAATTTAAAAGAGCATAATTACTCCGATAATGGGGGAGAATTTGCTCATCTCCGCTACATTCTTAGAGAAATATAGTATTTCCCATGTTCTCAAAACTATCAAAAAGAACTCGAGTAACATCTCAAAGGCAAAATTAACTAATTAAATTCACTAACAATGTAGGAACAGAAAATCCTATAGAAATTGAATATTATTTTATTTCTTTATGCATTTAAAAAAGTTTTTAAGTTATTTTATTACAACATTATAGGACAACATCTAGTAAATTGCATTTCATTGTAAAGCATGTATCATCGATCCTATCTTACATATTTTGAAACCTTAACCTTCAAACCATGTTCCATGTTCCATGTTCCATGTACTGCAGTATGACAGAAGTACGTACTTGGCAATATCGATCGGATGACCTTCCACCACCTTAATATGGAAACGGCTAACGATGGCAGCCGCAACAATTTTCATCTAGACAAAGAACATCTCCTTTCCTAAACAACTCCTCGGCCCAGCATTATTAAACGTTGTAAACTTGAAAGATGGTTCAGTTTTGATTCCTACGATCGAGCTCAGAATTAATCCATCTCCCTGGCTTAAACTCGAGGCAATCTTTGCCCCCAAATTGATTCCATCCTCCCCGTTGAGTAGAGTGATGCCACTGTCTTTGTATTTGGCTTGATCTGATGTCCACTTGGAAGGATATCATCCTCAAGTGGAGCTTTATGCTGAAACGGTACCGGTGGCCGTGGAAGAGGCGTAACGATTATGCAGATAATTAAATCAGCTTCTTTAGTTCCTCTAAGTTAGCAAATTTCCATGTTTTTTCTTCAGCTTCTTTCAGTTGAAAAATCGTAAAGATCTCTTGTCGGATCTTTTCTTGTTCTGCAGGGTTTGTGGCAAGAAGCCAAAAGAACCAAGTCAGACCTGCACTTACTGTATCTTTACCTGCAAAGAGTAAATTTAACAGAAAAATCTTTCAAAACCTCGTCAGAAATCTTAGGTAAAAGCAGTGCTCTTTTGTAACTTGTCAACAGGTCAAAATCTTCCTTTCTGTCCGTTTCCTTAAAGTTGTATTGGTGATTTAGTGAAATACAATGCGACAAAAATCGATTAAGGATCTCCATGGCTTTGCTCAAATTTTCTTCTTTGCCAATTCGAAGCCACTTTTGCAGCTTCCAGACAATTTCAGGCAGTACATGCCTGTATAAGATAGCTTCCTCGACTTCCACAAAGGCTTTCTCATATGGTTCATTGCACAACGAAGCCGGATCCTGGCCCAAAAACCAAAACGCAAGAACAATCAAAGGAGAGACGTTGAAATAGTTCTTGTATATCAATTTCCTTTCCCATGCATTTCTAAAGCAAGCTCCAGAATGGGGATTAGGCCTTTTTCCACATTGTTTCAGCTAGTTGCAGCGACCAGCTGCTGGAAGCTGGGGTGATTTATTACTGACTTTGCAATTTTTTTTCTGGTTTTCCCATGATTCTGATTCTGAATTGAATATGCCATCTCCTAGGGCATCAAATATCCTGTTGAAATCTGGACCTTTGGGGAAGTTCTGAAAGTTCTTGGTCAGCATGTAATGGACATTAGCTGGATCACTTGTGATCAAATTGTCCATGTTGGTAAACAAAGATCCTTTCAACAAAAATGCGCCTCCATTTTGCTCTAGTATCTCGGTTAAAAACTGGTGCACTCGGCCTCTGTTTAGAAACAATTCTGGCGTCATGCCCAAAATTGGCCAGTTGGTTGGTAGGCCTTTCACTTTTCTTGCATGGAAATTCCTGTAAAAATATAAAAATATTAAGTTAGATAATAATAAAAAATGTTCCTATGTGTAAAACTTCCGTAGTTAATATCATGTAACTATGAGCTATCATGAGCATTTTACGATTTTTTCCTTTTTTTTTTTTGGGGGGGGGGGGGGGGGGGGGGTGGGGGTTGATTCACCGGGTTCTCGCCAGTTCAAAGGGGGTTAGTTTGGGGTGTTTGATCTCTAGCTACTATGTATGTAAATGCTCAATGAGTTATGTGCCCCTCTCCAAAGATTATTTATAATGGAGATTTCTTGAAACCAACGAATTAACTTTGGGGCGCGCCACAGTTATTTCATTTGACTTTTGTCTAAGTGAAATTGAATATTAATAAACAGATAAAATATTAATTTAATGCCTATCTATTCACATTGTATTAGAAAGTAGTTTCATGTATATAATTAAATATTGATGAAAAGATATAATGTAGGGCTTGTGATCCTAGCGAGAGTGATATGAGACTGAAGCAATTTTAGTTTTCGATTGCACCATTCTAACTCTAAATTGAGGGTGGGTTCGAAGTTGTGAGTGAGTATTCAAATTAAATTACGAATAATTTCTGCCAAAAAAAAAAAAAAAAAGATATACTATGAAATTACGACGTTTTATTTTTTCAGGAAAATGGAAAACCTATAATATTTCTTATATCCATAACAAGAATCAAACCTCCAAAGAAGTCATTCTTCCTACATCCACTATCTTCACAGCCACCAGCGTATCTCTCTGCCGACGGGGGATACAAAAAACAACTATATATTTCCATTCAACATGGCGATTTCTTCATTTGATTTCTTTCTTCAACTTTAACAGGAGTAGCGAATAAAACCTGGCCAAATGAATTACGTTGAATCCATACTTCACTCTAATATAATGTTGTCAATGGATTGAATTTTAATTCGAATTTTAAAATTTTTATTTGATTAAAATATTCGATAAATTAAATTTAATTATAAATATTTATAATCCAAAATAAGTAGATCGGATATGGAATTAAGCAGTCCGATCTATTAAAGATTTGAATTCGAACTTTAATATTTTTTATTAAATCAATACTCTTATATATAATATTAATAAAGATTTTAAAATAAAAAAATATATATTGATCTAATATCTATATTATCGTCTATATTATACTATTAATATTGAGTTCTTAACCTAAAAAAAAAATATATATTGATAAAATGTCAAATATAATAACATATAATAATTCATCGATGCATTAATATAATGTTGAATAGAAATTTAGTATTCAAATATTTAACTTTTGAATTAAAATATAATAAAAAGTTGTTAAAAATTCAAATATAACATAAATTTACTTTATAAATACAATATTTTCATAAAATTCAAAAGGGAGAAAAGAAAAAGTAAATCGGGTTGAATTTTTTAATCGAATTTCGGATATCCATCGAATTTGGATATGGCATTGACAAACGAAGATCCTATAGGATTTCGGATCACAATTGGATATGAATTTTGATAATTAGATTTGGATTCAAATATGGCAAATCTGATCCAAATACGACCCGTTGACAGCCCTACTAATCCTATTTCTAATAGATGTTTCTATATTTACTGTGAACTATATCTCTTGGGACTAATTTAGTTGGCATGATAAGATGAGATAAAATCATTTTGTCATACTTTATATATCATTCATTTGCATTGAAAAACAAAAAATACATATTCCCGCAGTTACTCCTCTAACCCGTTCTGTATATGCAAAATAAAAGATAAATAAATCAGTCATCCCCATGGATTTATTTATTTATTGCTTAGTTTTTATGTTCAATTTACTTATTTGGATTTATCAAGTTGTTTTAATAATGAACCAAACACAACAAACAATAATTATGTGGGCATACGTACAAATAATCATCCAAATCAAATTATTATACCATTATGATAAAAAAAAAACCACACATTATCACATGATCAACAATCATGAGATAACTTAAAATCCAACCAAATTAACCACTTAGCTAATAAATTCTTGGTGTATGTGTGTAAATATAAAAAAAGAAATGTATAAATTGTTGGAACAGTGCTTAATTACAATTCTATTTGGTTTCTTGCATTTATCATACTACCCATTGCAATTATGTGATCATAAATATAAATAGAGGATCAGACATTGAAATATATAGAGAATTTTTGCTATTGAATTTTATGATAATTAATTATTATATACTTCTTTGGTGAAATAATTACAGTTGATGGGGGGGTTTTGAGTAGAAAATAATTACTCTTCGGAAATGAATGATGAGATACGGACTAAAATGAGTTATTGTGCGATTAAATAATTAAAAAATATCATACATATTTCATATAAATTAATTAATAATTATAGTCATCACATGTGTATTTTGATGAAATATTATATCTATTATATTTATTTTACCAATATACACTTTATCCCAAAGACTAAAAAATATCCTATTGTGAGTATTAAATGATTCAAAAAGAGTTATTCATAAATCTAACTGTTATAATTCATAAAACATTTATATTTTGCTAACCTAATTAATAATTTAAATAAAAAAATTGAGTTTATTCAAGTAAATGTCTTTTGCCCATGAACTTAATTAGCTTGACTGAATTTTATTTTACCTCAAACTCCATTATATAATTAATTTTATTTTTTATTATATTTGAGTAAATTAATTTGTAGTTGAAGATATTTTAATTTTATTTTTTCCTTAGGGTTATGGGGGTAATTTGGATATTTTATTTTTATCAATAAATAGTAAAAGAGGTTGGATAAGAACATCCCACCCTCTACGTGGAATGTCTCATCCTATGATGAGTAGCTTTTATACCGGGTTGTGGCATTAATATTAGACTTCTATCTTACAGAATATGCATGATATTAGATTGGATAAAATAATATATCTAGCCTAATACCTCAAAGTAAACGGAGCCATCCTTGTATTAAATTTTGCTAATAAGCTGGTGGATTTAACGATTTAAATTTTAAAACGAGAGATTATGTAGTGCATATAAGCTTTTATAAATTAAAGCGTTTTATTTTGCCTACTTTTTTTTCACATATTTCTACACTACTTGATATTTTCTATGGTACTTAATCATGGTAAATGGGTCGTTTGGTCCGAAACCGGGTTAGCAGGGAGAAAAATCATGGTAGGAAGCAGGAACAGAGAGGTCCAGAGCTTAATTAATTAGATGGGAAACACTTGCCCCACCCAGCTGGACCAGCCCCGAGTGAGTCTGAGTCCAACCAAATTGGTGGCCCGACTTGGGTTACAAGCCCATACTACTTGTGTGGTTCATTCAAATTTTACGTGGCATGATTTGTATTATTCAGTGGGATCGGTGTGCTGGAGCTGAGTTAGGTGGAAGTAGAATAGTTTTAAGCATAAAATAAATATAAAAAAGTTAGGAATAATGTTAGTCTGAGTTATATCATAATTGGTGCTTGGTAATGATAGGTAGAAATTGAATGAAGGTATTTTAAATGATTAAATCATCCATTTGTATAAAAAATTTAAAACAAAATATTTTATTGATAAAGTGTTTATATCTTATAATTTTATATTTTTTATACAATCTTTAATTTTTTATTAATTTGTAAAAATGTATGATGAAGATTATGATTTATTTATTTTTTTGGGAAGTAAAAATGAATTTTTTTTCTAGATAAAAATAAAAGAGATTCGGTACACTGTTAATTTTTCTTTAACTAGAGTTTGAAAATTATGGAAGAAATCTCTAAAGAGAAGCGGATACCACCAAGAAGATACATACAAGGGTTTTCATAATGGTTTAGAATTCTTTTATTAAATACTAGCATTATCCTCATGTTATGCATGGATTCTTTAAAATTACTATATATTAATATAATTATTGAATTATAACTATAACTAAAATAAAAATAACTATAATATAAAAATAAAAATATCGCAAAGATATCAAGTTATTAGTAAGATTAAATTTAAAATTTAGTATCTAAAAATATGCAAAATATAAAGACATCTCATTTACATTATGTCATAAAAAATAAATTTTAAAATTATTCAGCGAGAAGTTAAACAAAATTTAAAACATCCAAAAAGAAAAATCTATGAATATGATTATGTACTTTATTAAAAAAAAGCTAATAGATAGTTGCATTAAAAAATAAAAATATATGAGAATAATATAGAACACAAGACTACTGGCTTGAAAGTTGTTTGAAAAAAATTTAAAATTATAACACTTTAAGATTATTTTAGACTTAAAAGATGATGAGTATATATTAAGTCAAAACTTAAAATATAAAGAATTAAATAATATATTGGTTGCCAAGAATTAGAAAATTCTTATTTAATTTTAATTTTGATTAAAATCAATTAAGTCAAAACAAAAATATGATAACAAAAATAAAAAAACTTAAAAAATAAAATAAATATATAAAATAATTATAAAGTTAAGATCAATATTAGTATATAAGTTTATAGAAACCTTTTAATTTCACTCATAGCTTAGTTATCAAATTATTAAGTGAAGAAAAAAGTTTGATATTAGTAATGCAAAGTTAAAATCATAGTAAATTGATAAAGTAATTATAAGTTCAAAATTAATTTTAAATAGGAATTAGTGATAGGATATGAGGATAAAATTAGAATGTAAAATAAAATATGGAAAAAATAAATTATTAGGTTCATTCTAAATTTTTTTGTATGAATGTAAATGGATTTTCATATTATATTTCATAAATAGCAAGAAAAAAGTGAATAACAAAAAAGATTGTTAACCTTTCAAACAATCAAAATTTAAAAAATAAATAAATAAATAAAATTATATATATTTTTTGATTGACTAAATAATGTCTAGAGTTATAAACTTAAAAAGTTAATAGGTTTATTTTCTATTGAAATAACCATCTCATAATTTTTTTAAATATATCAAAAATGATCTAAGAATATATATTGGTGTAGTATATAAAATTTTTAAAACGAGTTCGAATTATACATATTTATACATACATAATTATAAATATATGAACATATAATAAAATTAATGACATACTTCTAAAATTATAAATATTTAAAATAAATTTTAAAAACATTAAAATAAAAAAATAGATCTCATCCTATAAAACTATAAACTTAGACGAGCAAAAAAAAGAAAAAGAAAAAGGTGAATTGAAAAATAAATTACAAAATTAATAATAAATTAATAATTTGATTCAAAAAATGAGTAGAAGGATGCTAAATGTATAATAATTTAAATAAAATAAAAATTAAATGAAAAAATTTATCAACAATTAAGGAGAAAAATGTAACTAATAAAAATTAAATTAAATTAAAAATATTAAGCTCAATTAATTAATCTCATAATAAATGAATTGATAACATAAATTAAGTAGTAAATAAAAAAGATACAGAAATTTACAAATTTAATAGTAACAAAAGCTAAATGATAAACTTTATTTAGGTTGAAAAGAAAACTATAGCATTAAAATCCAAAAAATCTCTTCCATCGTGTAATATACCTAAAATAAACCAAAAAAAAAAAAAGAAAGAAAACAAAATAAAAAGGTGAAGAATAACATTAAATAAACAATAAACACTTTGAATAATGAATTAAAGATGCACGCAAATAGATAGAAGAAAAAAAAATGCTAGAAAATAAAGATGACACAAAGAATAGAGTAAAAAAATGCTAGAACATGAGAATATAATGAAATGACTTTTGAAATACTTTATATATAGTAGTACAAATATAAATTAGTTATTAAATATAAGAGAAAATAATAAAAGATTTATCAAACTATAGAGTTTAAATGATTAAAAAATCTTCCACATATTGAAAATAAAGATGGAATTTTTTTTGTAGATAAATGGAATTATTTTTTGATATTAGAGATAAATAAAAATATTGTTCTAATCAAGAAAATATTTTCAAAAAATCATATGTCTTTAAAGGAATAAATAATATCAAATTTAATAACTAAAAATCAATTTTTAAATTTAATTAAAAAAATTCTAATAATTCAAAATTTGATCAAAATTGCACAATTATGGTTTCTACATCGTTGTGCTATATATAATAGTATAAATAGATAGACATACTTTAAATTTCAAATGAAAAAAAAAATAGAGATAAGATACAATCATATTAGTTAGAGATAATAATTAAAAAATAATGAATTTTTTTTAAATAAATTAAAATACTCAAAATTCTAAGAATTTATTACTTGATCAAAATTACACAATTAGAATTAGGGGTGTTCATTCGGTTAAAACCGACCAAACCGATCGGTTCGGTCGGTTAACCGAAATTTTTGGTTTTTCTAAAACCATAACCGAAACCTGTTCAATTCGATTTTGATTTTTAACAGAAAAAATTGGTTCGATTTTCGATTTTGGTTTTAACCAAAATTGAACCATTTTTTGTTTTTGTTTTTTCTATTTTTTCGGTTTTGGTAAAATCGAAACCGAACAAAAGAAAAAAAACTTATTTTTTTATCAAGAAAGTGTTATAAAAGTTTGTTTGATAAAAGTAAGTTAGTTAATTAAAATTTTGAATTGAGTAACTTATTCTTTTAGTACCAAAAAAATTATTTAATAAAAGTATATTGATAAAAATATTTGTTTTTAGGTGAAAATATTGATTTAGATTACTTTTTTTTTTCTATATTGAAAATATTTTTTTGATTAAATTATAATTTATCTATTCTAAATAAATACATTTAAATATTATAAATTTAAAAAGATAAATAAATATTTTAATTATTTTATGTTATAAAAATTTTAGTATACACATTAAGTATGCTAATATTGCTAACTTATAATCGGCAAGGCAGACGTACATGATTTTTATATATTTAAATCTTAACTGCTAAGATCGAATAGCGAATTAAATTTTAAACTCAATCTACTAAAGTTAAATAGCTAATTGATCCAATAACATCATAATATAGATTGCGGATTTGTAAATTTTGTGAAAAATACAATTATAACCTTATTAAATCATTATTTCTAAAAGATAATTATGAAATATTGATAAAATTTGTATCAAAACTATATTTTTTATGTTGAATTTTTCAATTTATCCTTCAAACTATATTGTCAATTTTTGTTGTTGAAATAATTAAATGAACAAATTAAGTAAATGAACAAAAATAACTTCTATTTTAGATATAAAATGGTATTTGTTTTTATAATAATATAGGTAGAATCTTTATTGATTAGTAGATGCAATATACTACTAGTACTATCACAGGAATAACCGAATATGACTCAATCCCTTATCCCTTAGTTTGCAATTTAAATTAAAATTTTAAATTTGCTCATCAACATACCCCATAATATATATAAGTTTAATTAATTAATTAATTTTCTTTTAATATAATATTTTTTGATGTTTAAATCATAATCATCTATTTTTTTATATGTAACGTGTATTAGTTCATATAATAAAAAAATTATGCAATTTTACCATTTGAGTTTATATCATAACTATTCATGTTTTTATATGTCATATATTAATGTCTATATTATTTACAAAACATAAGGTTTTTAATAACTATTTTGATATATCATTTACTTCTTTTTCTCTCAATTATTTCACCTTATAAAAAAAAATTATTTATCCCAAAAATTTAAAAATATATTAACATTTACATTATTTAAAATTTTATATTTATTTATCTTAGACTTAAAAAATTTAATAAAAATGTGAAATAAAACTAAAACTAGTAGAGATTGAATAATAAAAATTTTTATATAAAAAAATAAAAAAAAAAGTTTTGGTTTTTTTGGTTCAGTTTCGGTTAACTGAATAAAAAAATCGAAAACCAAAATTTTTTGAAATGAAAAACCGAAAATCGAACCAAATGGTTTGGTTCGATTTTTTCAATTTTTGGTCGGTTCGATCGGTTTGGATTTTTTTTGAACACCCCTAATTAGAATCAAAATTGCATAATTATGGAGTCCCACACCAAATTAGAAGATAATTTTGTAAAATTAAAAAATAAGTTCATTCCTATATTGATTGGGAATAGCTAAACCCATATTTTTGGGATTCTTAAATTATACCACAATTATAAAATTTTAATTAAAATACGGATTCTTAGAATTCTAGTTTTTTTAATTAAATTAAAAAATTACTAGTTATTGGTTCAATGGGATATAAACAATCATTTTCTTGATCAAAATAAATTACTCTTTATTTCTCTCTGATATCAAATACATAAAAAATAATAATAATAATAATAATAAACTTGTTCCATAAAAAGAACGACTGGATTCTTTTTAAATATTTTTAGATTCTTTAAATTATTACTTGATTGAAATAAATTAGTTTTACTTATGTCTAGATTTTTGAATTTTTAATTAAATTAAAAAAATTCTCATTATTGTCATTTATTAAACTTCATATTAGTCGTGACTTATAATTTATTCCATTTAAAAAATCTTAAGTTTTCAAAAGGAAAAATGTATTTTTAGCTCCCTCGAAAAAATAATTTTGGTGGTTTAGCCCCCTGTGAAAAAAAAAAGTTGAAATATCACCTTGTATTTTTAAAAACCAGTGAAAATATCCCCGAGTCCATAAGTGCAATGCACTTGCCCAAGAATGCGAGTGGTTGTGATTTTTTATAAATAAAATAACTATTATGCCCTTATTATATCAATCGTTGGATCTTTTTGTTTAAATGAACGGTCTAAATTTAATAGTACTTAATATTTATAAAAATATATATAAAAAATTATTTATACATTTATATACATATATATGTATATATATATAGAGGCAGGTTGCCACAGCAGATCTGGCCAGCCATCCGGCCAGCGGCTGTCGTGTTAAAAAAAAAAAAAAAATAGAAACGTGGCTTCCGTGGCCATGGCAGAAAGGGGCGGGGGCAATCGGTCAGATTCAAGAAAAAAAAAAAAAAAAAAAGGAAAAAAGACTTGACTTCAGGCTGCCATGGCAGCCTGTTGTTGGGGTTGGGGGTGGGGGGCTATGTATATATTATATATATGAATGAATATGTATATATGTTATAAATAATTATATATGTAATTTTATATATGTATATGTGATTGTATATATATGTATGTATATAATTTTTTTATAAATATTATACAGTAATTTGATTTATATAAATATGTTATATATTTTATAAATATGAAATTATTTAGTTTTGATAAATATATATATATATAATTTTATAAATATTAAATAGTATTTGATTTATATAAGTATGTTATATATTTCATAAATATAAAATTATTTAATTTTAGATTAAATGAAAGAAAAAATATTATATATATATAGATATGTTGTATTTATATAATTTTTTATATGTATATAATTTTATATATATGTATGTAAATATAATTTTATAAATAATAAATAGTATTTAATATACATAAATATGTTATGAATAATTTTATATGCATATGTGTATATATATATATATATATGCATATGTATATAATTTTTTATAAATATTATGTAGTATATGATTTATATGAACATGTTATATATTTTATAAATATGGAATTATTTAGTTTTATAATTATATATATGTATGTATATATAATTTTATAAATATTAAATAGTATTTGATTTATATAAGTATGTTATATATTTCACAAATATAAAATTTTTTAATTTTAGATTAAACAAAAGAAAAAAAAATATTTTATATATATGTATATAGATATGTTCTAAATAATATATATATATGTATTTATATAATTTTTTATATGTATATAATTTTATATATATGTATGTAAATATAATTTTATAAATAATAAATATTATTTAATATACATAAATATGTTATGTATTTTATAAATATTAAATTATATAGTTTTGATTATTTTATATATATGCATGTATATATAATTTTATAAATATTAAATAGTATTTAATTTATATAAGCATGTTATATATTTCATAAATATATATAAATATATATATATATATATATCTATGCATGCATATATAATTTTATAAATAATAAATAGTATTTAATTTATATAAATACCTTATGTATTTTATAAATATAAAATTATTTAATCTAGATTAAATAAAAGAAAAAGAAAAAGAAAAAGAAAAACATAAGGATATAAAGTAATTTTATGTATATATGAGGGTATTTTTGTCCTTTCAATGAAAAATTCAACTCAAATAGACGGAAGAGGGCAGTGAGCCACAATTTAAAAACATAAGGCGGTATTTCAACCTTTTCTTTTTTACAAGGGGGTAAACCGCCCATTTCGTATAACATAGGGGGTAAAACATTATTCACCCATTTTCAAAATCATCTGTTTTAATTGAAACAGAGAAATAAAAGAAGAAAAGAGGGATTACACTATATGTGCATAATCTATTTCATCATAATGGCATATATATATATATATATATAACCAATTAGTTGGCCGCCAATTTCGATGATAAAATGAAGACCATATGAAAATGATGTGCCAAAATTTTTAGCTTTTTTGCTTTACACATTCCACTTGGACTTGGCCATTGGATCTATTCAATTGTTTTGTGGGTCATTTGTGGTTTATTTCCATGAACATTCATGAAAGATACGTAGTGGAATTTGCTTTTACTTTAGCGGCGCAACCAAACACATTGCACGTGCATGCATGTTAGAACTTAGAATGAATACTCTTTTGGATTTTTAAATAACAGAAAGTTAGGGAATCATTTGGGATAATTTAAAAAGAAATTGATGGTGTATAGGGTATATATCAATTCTATTTTAAATTTGATTTTTCTCACTTTTACGACTATGACTTTTTTATTAAATGAAAGCCAATCGTTTATTAACTTTATTTACTGTTATATTAACTTTTTTTTACTATTATGCTCGTTCCCAACTATAGTCTACGTAATAGTTTATACGTGAATAAGTTGTAGAATATTAAGAATTGCTAACTCTATATTTATAAATTATACATAAATTTTTAAAAGTGATAGCATTTTAAAAATAAATAAAAAATTAAGAAAATAAAAATAGATTTTGATTTCTTAATAATGTGAAAATCATAGTTACAATATTCATGACATGTGAGGTTTTAAAAATTTCAAGTATTTATGATCACTAGGGTAAATATATAATCTTTTTGTACTTTTTCTATAGAAACAACTCATATTATGTTATCTTTGCCAATTGTGTGGTTCGTACCATGCAATATTTTATAAACTAAAGTATTTCTTAATATTTAATATAAATTTGATAAATTAAATTTATTTACTTTTATTTATGAAAATATCTATTATTTTCAGAATTATCAAATTATAACACATATTATGTAAATGGCCTTGAAATAATAAGAAAATTTTAAATAAGAACAAAAGAGTTATAAAAAAAAAATTCACAAAAAGTATTAAGGTATTATAAAGTTTTCATTAAAAACATTTTGTAATTGTTTTGGACTGAAAATTAGTTTTCAATAGTTGTCACATCTTATAATCCCCCTATATTGTATGACTAAAATTCCGTCCTCTTTCACATCTCATATTTTTTCATAAAAATAAATAAAATATCTTGTACTATTAAAAATTTAAGCATACCCATAAGATATACCAAAATTATAAATGAGCCCATAACTTTAAGAAGCTCCAAAGAAACTTATACAACTGATTTTCCAAAGTTACGACAAAACTTTATCTTTGTTTAAAGGTCATAAGGTCCACAACTTTTCAAGATACAGAAAAAGGTCAAAATTTTATGGCTGGAAAAATGCAGAACGTGACTAAAAATCTTAAATGGGGCGTTGGGGGTGGGGCATTTTAATGTGGTGGTCCAATTCCATCCAGGACTAGGCACAATCTTATCCTTGGAAATTGCTATGAATATTCTCGTTTTATTCCATATGTCCAAAATTATAGATCAATTCAAGAAATTATGTCGACACTATGTCTAACAAATATGGTCATCCTAGTGACATATACTTTGGGTAGTATTTAGTCATTTTCATTGAACAATGTTCCAAAGATGTTGGAAATATATTGGAACAACGACTCATCGTATTAAAGATTCTTATCATTTCTATTTCTTGAAATGATGGAAATGCCCTTTTTGAGATTTCCATTTGTTGAGGTAATTAAGAATTTTTAATCCATATAATAAAAGATTATTGTCTTAATTTAGATAATTTTGAGTTAATATAGGTTCAAATATTTTAGCAGACACTTTTAAATTGTAAAAACTTTTCGAGATTTCCACTTGTTGAGGTAATGCATGAAGAAGTTTCAATCTATATAATAATAGATTATTGTCTTAATTTAGATAATTTTGAGTTAATATAGGTTCAAATATTTTAGCAGTCACTTTTAAATTATTTTTACAATTATTATTATAGATTTTTAAAAAAATTATATGGTATGATAATCAATTTTTAAGGAGAGTGGTCCATAATATATCAATTAATATGTTGAGATATATAAAGAAATTATATTAAGTGTAACTTATATTTTTTTTCATGAAATCATACTTTGTATGGACATCTAATTGGGGAAAACTAACACATGAGGAATAAATTATGAAGATTCATGAATTATTATTATTATTATTATTATTATTATTATTATTATTATTATTATTATTATTATTATTATTATTATTATTATTTATTTATTTATTTATTTATTTATTTATTTAAAATAAGTCATGAAGTATCAATTTATATCAATTGAAAAGACAATTATGAAATGATCAATAATTTCATAGAAAGGAATCATGGTACTAATTTTGCCGCATGTAAGCCAAGTCCCAGAATTTTGAATATTTAGCTTAATTATATATTTCAAGGACACTTAGACTTGGTAACTAAGCAGTGATTGCTTGTGAGGTATGATATCATTTTTTGTGTTTTATAGATTTTGAGGTTGTTTTGGTGTTTTAGATAAATGAGAATAGAATATGAGGTTGTAATTCATTGTGAGATAAAGTGTAATGGTTATTATGGTATAATTGATTGATGTGATGTGAGGTTGTGATTGATTGTGAGATTATTTTTGAAATATATTTGAGAGAATGAGATTGTTTTCTTGGATTTATATTTTGATTTGTTTTGGTTTATTTGAAGTTGACATAGTTAGATTAAAAAATATTAAAATAATAGGTAAATTTTGATAATTTGCTAAGAAATGGACAATCAATTATTTTCTAAATTGAGGAAAATTAAATCCCAGGTAAGATTTTTTTTGTTTTTTAGATTTACGTGGATTATATTTTAATAAATTTCATATTAATTGAATTAATTAAAAAATTATTAAAAGAAATTATTAAAAATTTAGTTTTTGAATTTTTTTTATTTCATCATAAAATAATTAAAAAAGTCGTAATAAAAATATTTTCTATATTACATCTTAGCTTTTTAAAAAAAATATTCTGATTAATGTATCCTGTTATGCATCATAAATTCCCGAACTTAATCCAAACCCAACAAAAAAAGATAATACGCATTTGGTTAAGGTTTGATGCCACTAATGCTCATATACTCAAAAGTTTAAGACCGTCATATTTATTAGATCCAACGATACTAATCTAACGCTAATAAATAAATAACTCCTTCGCCAATCCCACTTCAGCTTCCCCGCTCTCGCCAAACCTCGCCACCTAGGGGTGCTCAGAAAAAACTAAAACTGATTGAATTGACCAAAAACAAAAAAATCAGGTTTTGTTTAATTTTCAATTTTGGATTTAAAAAAATAAATAGTTTTTGGTTAGATTTGAATTTTTTACTCGATTAACCGAAATTGAACTAAAAATTAAAAAAATTCAATTCGATTTGGTTACTGGTATTTCAATTTTTTGGACGGTTTTCGGTTCGGTTTAACTGAATCAAAATCAGTTTGTTCATTTTTTTTTATATATAAAATTTTATTATTCAAGTTTACTAATTTTAGTTTTATTTCACATTTTTTTATTAAATTTCTTAAGTTTAAGATAAATAAATATAATTTTTTAAATAATATAAATGTTAATGTACTTCTAAGTTTTTGAGATAAATAAAAAGAAATTTTTGATAAGGTCAAATAATTGAAAACAAAGAAGTAAAATTGGAGGAAAAAAAAAGAGAAGAGAAAATAAAACGATATTGTCTTTATTTTATAAAATATAATTGATTTTATCATCTTATTACTAAATATATCAAAATAGTTATTAAAAATCCTACGTTTTATAAATAGTATAGATATTAATATATGACATATAAAAACATGAATAATTATGATACAAAGAGGGGAAAAAAAAGGAGATGATTTATCATGATTATGATTTTTTTAATTATAAGAACTAATGCACATTACATATAAAAAACAGATGACTATGATTTAAAGAGCAAAAAATATGATATAAAAAGCAAATTAAAATTTTTATTAAACAAACATGTTGGTATCAAATATTTGTCCAATTCCAATTTGTTATCACTTAAACATTTTTTTTTATCAAATAGTTAAAAAAGAACAAGTAATCTAATTCAAATTTTTTACCTGAAACCAAATATTCTTTCTCAAACAAACTTTATGGTACAAAAAAAGGTAATCTAATTTAATATTGTCACCTAAAAACAAATACTTTTTATCAAACTTACTTTTAGCAAATAAATTTTTTGGTACCAAAAGAATAAGTAACCTATTGTAACCGAGGATGATCTATTGGAAAAACAATGAAATAATAGTAGAGTTATTTAATGTAAAGTGACAACAAGATTTAACGTGATTCGGCGATGTGTCTAATCCACCCAACAAAGAAAAGGAATTTTATTGATCTCAAATCAAAGTGCAAATACAAACTTGAATCCCACAAATCTCATGAAAACACCTAACACCCTCGTTCTAAACTTCGTCTTGAGAGATTTTCTCAAAAGCAGTAAAGAAGCCCTTGTGTTATGTTCGTGATGCTTTTCCTAGAAGAAAAAATTGATATTTATACACGAACATCGAAGCCTAAGGCCCGTGGGCTGGGGCGCACTCGTCTCGTGCTAGGGCGTGCGGTGCCCCTATTTTTGCTGAGTTGCGAGCGCCCTGGCGCAACCATCTTGCGCTAGGGTGCGGGATTGCAGAAGACGCCGCGCCAGGGCATGCACAACTTGCGCCCTGGCACGGCACATCACCGTGTTGTGTGCCCTGGCGTGCGCGCCTTGCACCTGGGTGCACGATTCCAGAATATCTTGCGTTTGGGTGCAAGCCGTGCTGCCTGCTGCCCAGTTTCCAATGGCTTGGCGCAGCACTCCTTGGGCCCGGGCGCACGTCGCTGACCAAACTTGCCCATTAGTGCAATCTCCGCACCCATTTTGTCCTCTTGTTTCGTTTCGCTCTATTCTTCTTTCGATTCCCGTTAATTTGACCCAAATTTCAAGGCAAAATCAATATAACCCAGTTCATTTTTTTTATCAAACAAATTTTTATCACACTTTTTTGGTACAAAAAAATAAGTCTTCTTTTTTTTTTTTTTTGGAAGAACCTTGAACCGGTTAATCGAACCGAAACTGAACCTATTGTGACCGGTTTGATTTTGGTTTTAACCGAAATCGAACCGATCACAATCGGTTAAAAATCGAACTGAACCAAACTAGATTCATTCGATCTTCGATTAGGCATTTCGAAAAATCAAAAAAATTGGTTAACCGACCGACTGAATTGGTTCGATCGATTTTAACCGAATGCACACTCCTATCACCACCTCCATCCTCTTCTACGACCGTTCGCTGTCACAACCACGACGACCAACTCTGGACCATCCTTACTCTTGTTGTCCATTTCCACCACCATCTCAATTTGTGGGCGTGCCATTGAGTGGGGTTTGCTGTTATGAAAATTCAACGTGCAAAGTTTCATTTTCAAAAGGACTAAAAACATTATAAGTACTATTTGTCTCCTCCATAAATCCTGACTCGTCCTCTTTCTTTGTTTTTAGTTTAGTTTTTTTTTCTTTTTCCTTCTATCAGATATTATTTGAACTTTCTTTGCTAAATTATCAATGAAAAAGAGAAAAGGAGGAAAGTTGAGGCGTGAGGGAGAGAGGTAAATGTGAGGCATCAGAGAGAGAGAGAGAGAGAGAGAGAGAGAGAGAGAGAGAATATCTCTGAGACATCTATGTTCAAATGTCCAAAAGACCGACTTAAAATCTCACATTCAAACAAAGTCTCAACCTTATCTCACATTTTCTATAAATAAAAAAATGGGATTTTACGCCACAAGCAATCACGGTCTAAAATCTTGCATTTAGATTTCAATCCATTACTTTTTTGGTCAATTAAAACAACACTACAATTACCAAGAAAATTCCTGTTGGAAAGTGGGGTTTGCTTTTACAATTCCATGATAGGTCCAAAAAAGAATGATAGACTAATTTACTCCACCCAAATTGATCGTGTTGAGTACTCAATTAGGTTTTTCAAGAATGAAAAAGATAGGATATTGTTTGGGATAATTTTAAGAAAATAATTAGATGATGATGATATATGATCAATTAGGGATGGCAATGGGGCGGGTCTGGCAGGACCCGAGATCCGCCTCGCTTGACAATTGAGAGACCCAAAATCCACCCCGCCTCGCCTTTTCTTTGGCCCTGAATCCGGCGGGTTGGACCTGCCTAACCCGATTTTTTTTAATATATATATATATATACCCTCACTTCTTCATCATCACTTGAATGTACAGATTTTGCTGTGGTGGGTAGCCGGTTTAAAAGAATAAAATTGAAACAAGTAAAAAGATAGAGGAGTCCTAATTTTCTAATATAGTATTATAGCCTATCGGATTAACTTATACTTATATATATAATATAAATATATATATGTTATATATAATATATAATATAATTACTATACGGGGCAGGTCCACCTAAACCCGCGACCCGCCCCAGATCCAGACGGGTCTTTCTAATCAAGACCTGCTACCTACCCCGAACCCTGTTTGTTTCACCATGAACTTGCCCCATTTGGGACGGATCCATTGTCATCCCTATGATCAATTCTAGATTTGAATAAGTCATGAAGTATCAATTTATGTCAATTCAAAAGAGAATTATGAAATGATCAATAATTTCATACAAAGGAATCATGGTACTAATTTTTCCACATGTAAGCCAAGTCCCAAAATTTTGAATATTTGGCTTTATATATTTCAAGGACACTTAGACTTGGCAACTAAAATCTTGCATTTAGATTTCAATCCATTACTTTTTTGGTCAATTATGGTTGGCTAAAACAACACTACAATTACCAAGAAAATTCATGTCGGAAAGTGGGGTTTGCTTTTACAATTCCATGATAGGTCCAAAAAAGAATGATAGACTAATTTACTCCACTCAAATTGATCGTGTTTAGTACTATATTAGGTTTTTCAAGAACGGAAAAGATAGGATATTGTTTGGGATAATTTTAAAAAAATAATTAGATAATGTTGATATATGATCAATTCTAAATTTGAATCTTTTACTTGTACAACTGCAGTTGTTAATTAACCTTCTTTGCTCTCATCCTCATTTTATTTTAGAGAATATTACAAATGTTGAAGAGTATTCTTACAACAAGTTTATATAATCTAATTATTAAATCAAGAAGATTAGCCTTATAACAAGTTAATAGAATTCAATTATCAAATTAAGAAAATGAAAGTACAAACTCCACAATCGGAGGCACACATAAGGTGCACAAAGAAATTCATTCGGGTTCGATTACGAAATCTCCCACATAATTAATGCCTGATATATATTCGAGCTAAACCACGTGCGGAGCTGGATCTACTTATCCAAGATGAGTTGATAGTGGTCACCCCCTGAGTTGAACGGTCAATCCAAGCTGGATGAATGTTAGAGAAAATGATTTAGTTGGGTTCTCTTTCGTTGGTTATGGTACTTATATCCAACAGATCATTCAAATGAGGCAAGAGGTCGGCTGAGCTAAAAGAGCAGGTTCCATAAAAGTAGGAGAATTAGAAGATAAACGGCATGCAAACGTATGCCGGTTTTGGATGGCCATTATCGAGATTGTGGATAGTTATTACAACACAAAGAAAAACTTACCCGGAAAATAGTTAATTAGGTTTTCATCATATAGAATATGCCCCCAATTTCACATGTTGGCTTCTTGATAATATATAGTTTCTTTTTGTGGATGAGACCCCAAACAAAGGGGTATTAGCGACCGCAAAATCGGTTATTAAATATGTAAAAATCGAACTCAAAATCTTTATTTTGTTCAAATGAGTAACTAACCACTACACCACATGCACTTTTATACATTTACCTCAACAATATAATATATATAATATTTACAAATCAAAAAGTAATTATAATATTCTTATGTATAAGTTATACTATTCTTTTGTATTTTAAAATTTAACAAAAATAGCAATTATTCATTTAATATTTGTGTAATATTTCTTCAATATAATAACGTATAGTATTTATTATTTATAACTATTACTTTTAAATTTTAGGTATATTTTATCATAATATATTATAAACACATTAAAAAATAGTATATGCATACTAATATGTATAGTAATAAATAGTTTACACATATATATGGTAATATGTATATATGCTAATACATATAAATTAATATATGGTATTATTAATTATATTATAAGTATTTATTTACTAATAATACATGTATAATATATATACATACATATATATATATATATTAGGGGTGTAAATAGATATTAAACGGATTGGATACACCGTTTTCATATTAGTATCCGTTGGATATCGTCGAATTCAAATATATTCGTATTCGATTATAATTATTCAAATGCATTCATATTTGATTACATTTATCCATATTCAAATTATTTTTTTATATTCATATTCGATGATAATTATTTAGACATCTATTTACGAATATTCATATACGTGAATCAATAAACCTATAACAAATACATATTTTAATTAGTAAAAGGAACTATACAATTTCTTTAAAAAGAAAGCAATCAAACAAATAGCATAATTTTTAATTTATAATTGACTTTATAATTAATTATTAGTACTAATTAATAATAATAATAACTTTTAAGTGTATTAATTATAAAGTCAGCCAACAATAATTATATTGATTAACTTTATTCTTCAATTTTTTTTTTCTATATTACAGTAATTTTTTAAATTTATTATTTTTTCTTCACAATTCTTCAATTATAATTTATATATACATATATATATTATGAAATTTTTATTGAAAAAATAAATTTTATGTTATTTAATAAATACATATTCGGAGAGGATATTAAACGGATCAGATATGCATTTACTATATCCGTATCAATTTATAATCCATTATCTACTAATCAAATATGGATAATTTTCGCTTTAAACGGATGCAGATAAATTTTGTATGAATAGATGTGAATGCGAACGGTAAATAAATTTTCGAATATCCATTTACAACCATATCTATATATATATATATATTATTGACATGTATATATTAATTAATTCTAATTTTTTTTCTTTGTATAAGAATATTATTCTTGTTTATTTCTTTGTGTATCCATATATACATTAATAAATTAATGTTCAATTATAAGGATATTATATAGAAATATTTAGTGGCTATATATTTATATATGTACGTATATTTTTATATTTTTCATATATACATATATTATTATAAAAAACTTAGATATATATATTTATAATGAACACAATATTTTATTACTTATATAGGTGTTACATAAATTGTATGCTTTCATATTACAAGAATATGTAAAAAAAAAAAATTTATATTTGTGACCGTTTATTGATTGAAAAATGCGGTCGTTAATTAGCAGTAATTGCATCAATGATTGAAAAAAAAATTGGTCATAAATTAGTGACTGAAAATTAATGTAATTGCATCAATGATCGAAAAAAAAATTGGTCATAAATTAGTGACTGAAAATTAATTTGGTCATTAATTAGTGACCACTTTATTTAGTCATTAATATTAGTGACCAAAAAAAGAGTTTGGTTACTAATTAGTGACCGCTTTGTGTGATCACTAATATTAGTGACTAAAAAAAGAGTTTGGTCACTAAGTAGTGACCAAATTAATGACTACTTTTTTGCGATCACTAATTCGGTCACTGATCAGTCACTAATCGATCACTAATTTTTTAAAAATATTATATTTAAATTGATCACTAATAGGTCATTAAGCGGTCACTAATCGATCATTGATTATTGATCGCTCAATTGGTTACCAAAATCTAGTCACTAAAGCTCTTTCTTTTTTCGTTGTGGTGTGAGACTATTATCATAATATATATATATATATGTGTGTGTGTGTGTGCGCCCGCGCGCGCGCTAATCATTGTGTTAAGATATTAGTTAAGAGTTAAAATGAAGCTCAACAAATGATGATTAGTTGCAAAAAGAATTTTTTTTGCTTGACAAAATAAAGTGTGAAAAAGTGATTGGAATGAGGACAAACTTTTCCAAGCTTGACATTACAGCTTAAATTAATCTGTTTATCCATGTGCTGCACTGCTGGCCATAAACAATATTAATCCAGACTCAGGTGAAAAGAGCTCAATGATGAAATGGGTAAATTTTAATTAATGTCTAGAACTTGTGTTATTCAACTTTTATCGTTTATAAAGCTTGCCATAAATTCAAAAAATGATTCGATTTATTTGGGTTGAGATGGTGTTGGGTTAAATTTATTTATTTTTTAAATATTTATATTTTTTAAATATTTATTTATATAATGAAAATATCATATTTTATTTTGAAAATAAAATTTTAAAATATTTGAATACTAAAATAATGTTATAAAACTAACATATATTATAAATTAAAATTTTATAATTAATATAAATAAAACTAAATAAATTTATTAAAATTATAAACATAAGCCAGAAACTTATTTTTCTTAAAAAAACTTATAAAAATATTAATATTCTTTTTAGTAGTTTATAAATTATTTTTAAGAGAGCGTTAATTATAAAAATTAACGTTAATTTATACGTAATATCCTTTTAAAATTTTTACAAGAAACTTATAAATTCATCCCAAACATTTTCTCTGAGTAGTCATGAATATTTAGTACAAATTCATTTATAAAAAAAATATAATACATATATATATTATCTATTTATAAAATAAAATAAAAAAATAAAATATATAAATTAAAATGGAGGATTTAAACTGTGGATTCAAGTGCTTGATTTATTTGAACACTATCAGTTCAAATTGGGAACAATCATTAATTCTTTTACGAACTTTTTGGCCATAAATTTGTACTTTTATGGGACCGTAGTGAAAGGTCGTACCCACCCCCACCTTCGTTCTTGTTCGAATTGTCTGTGCCTGGCTAGACAATGGGTTTGGTCAGACCCAAATTATTAATTATATAAAAGCCATAAAACATAACATGCAAAAGTACATAAAAGTATTTTAAAATTAGCAAATAAGACCGTTTGGATTCATTTCCAAACCCAATTATCACCAATTCTACTATTTTAAAAATAAAAAATATTATTTTTTATATATTTTTACTTAACATCATTTTCATTTTTATTTTCAAAATATATTTTCTAATAACCTATATATCTTCTCCAAAAAACCTATGTATCTCTCTCTCTCTCTTCCATTATTTATATCTCTCTCTTCACCTACAACTCATTAAAACCAACATAATCATTACTTTTCCAAACATTTCATTCAAATATATTTTCATTTTCATATCACATCATATAACTAATTTCCACCAATTTAAAAATGTTGAAAACTGAAAATGAGAATGAAAATGAATCCAAACGGTGGCTAATCCATACTATATAGTCTAACGAAAGAATCCAAAGTAAAATGATTACCAATTTCATCAAACATAACTAGTCATCATGTAGTTATTCAATAGATCAAATCCAATAAAAAAGGTTGTTACTTCTAGAAGAACAATTAAGCAACACATGAGTTAAAATGCAATCACGATAAAAATGAAATAATCTAAAACAAAGCTTCATTTAAGTAGAGCATGGCTAAGTGGTAGGGTGGGAGAAGGCAAAGTCCTTTTTTTTTTTTTTTTCCAATTTAAATTCGAGTATTACTGAATCAACAATAAGCTTAAACTATATGGTACCTAAGTTACGTTCAATATTTGATTGTTTATATTCTATTTTTTTTATTAAATAATTTTTATATTTATTGACTTAAGTTTTAGAGAGTAGCAACTCAAATTTTAGCATTATTTTACTTTCAAATCTAGATTGAAAACAATAATGATCGAATTAATTTCAATCATCATAACATTATTCTCCTTTTAAACTTAAATATTCAAGAATTAATTCTAACGATCGAATTATCTCAAATTGAATCGACTTTCGAGAGGATTCCGGATGAGAACAATAAATATATTCATAATGATTGCAGCCATTACCATGGGCTGGGCCATTAAATGCATCAATGAACTACCAAACGATGATCTTGTGGCCAAGAATCTGATGATCATATATGCTCCCACAAAAATAGCAGTAACTACTATTGAAGGACCACTTTAGCGACTTTAGTTCTAGTGGGCATGTGATGTATAAAGCGATATAATTATACTTTCGTGTCAGGGTTTCTGCCCACCCACGCGAAGAGCACGGCCGTACAGTGGGACTCCTTTTACCCCCCCACATGCCCTCATTTACCAACCACGCTTTTCCATCCAACGTGGTAAAATTGTACTCTTTTTAACTGTATGCCACTACACAAATCTCCCTCAGAAAAGAGGGATCATCTGATGAGTTGTACAGCAAATGTGGACAGCCACTCTCCAGCACACACAGACACGCAGTTATGCCACCTTGCAATGGGGACTAAAAGTTTGGAATATATATATATATATATATATATATATTATAGACCATTATGAACTTTTTGTTCATTATGGAGTACTTTTATTTTTACTTGCCCTTATCTTGATTTCCTTATTAATCTCTAAAATTCTTATCCAAATTAGATTTAGACAGGTTCAACTAGTTTTCTTCCTCAGATATGGTTTTAAATTTGGAATTAGTCAAAAGATTTGTTTTGTTCACACACACACACACACACACACACACATATATATATGGAGATATATATATATATATAGAGAGAGGAGAATTAATGAAAGATCTATGCTTTTCTGCTCTAGGAAAAATGTGATACTCTTAAACTGTGGATATGGTTATGTAGAGTAATCAATTGGTTCATTTTCACACATATAGACGTGAGATCTGAAGTTTAAATTCTAATAAATTTTTAGTATTCATGTATGAAAATTTAGAGAGAAAAAAAAATGGATATGATTATATTATGAAGACATTCATGATGACATTCTTTATTCTGCAGAAAATAGACAACAGCATGCAGAATGGCCACATTAAATAAAATTCAACCTGCAGACACTGTTTAGATTCTGGTCCCCTTCTTATTTTAATTTTTTATAGATCATATTACTAAAATAAATCAAAATAAGGATGGTGATAGCTCCTAGACTTCTCAAGAATCTATAGATGTGACTGCTTTTCTTTTTCTTTATTTTTCTTTTGTCATTCCTGTATATAAATAATAATACTAGGCCAAGAATACAGTCATGTAGCAGTAGACAAGTGGTGTCATGGTGTGCACACTGAATAAAGCTTAGATTCCATTTCACTATTTCACCAACTTTGAACTCCCACGTGCTTTCTTCACATTTAATCCAACTCTGGATATATATATACATCAATATGGTATGCAAACTTATCCTGTTCTTTTGATTTGATTTTTTTTTTTTTAATAATCAATCCACTTGCTTAAAGGAATTTTAGTTGTTGCATTTTTTTTTTCTATTGATGTGTATTTTAGTATTGGGAATGTTTCTTCTGCAAGAATATTGATGAAAATTCTAATGGTATTCTTACAGGTTATATTTTATGGGAGCAGTTCTTGTTAATATTTCAGGTTTCCGATAGGGTGGGGAAACTGGATTGAACAACTGGTGGGGTTTTCTCTTTTTCTTGAGTTCTTGTTCTTGATTTTGTTAATGGATGTAAATCTGGATATGGTGAATGTGGCATTTTGCCTGCTGTTTCTTATATGGGTTTTGTGGGATTTCTTGAAGAGAAGAAGAGATTATGATTATGGTGGTGATAACCAGCTGTTGCAAAGAGAAAGATCATCCCTTTTCACCAAGATTACTGTTTTATTGAACATTATAATCAGCATTTCTTATTTGGGATTCTGTCTTCATGAGTTTTTGCAATTCGGGACTGCCCCGAATGGGGCTGTTTGCTCAACAATGGCTTGGTGTTTTGCATCTATGTTTGCAGTTTATTCAGTAAGCAGAGTGCCCAAAAGGTGGCCATTAGTGCTTATTGTGTGGTGGGGCTTTTCAAGCACTTGTGACGTAGTTGTTGTTATGCTTTATCTCCTCCATCGTTTCGAGTACGTAGAAGTGCCAAAGTTTGTTCCTAAAGCTAACACAATCGATTTTGCTTCTCTTCCACTGTCTCTGGTTCTATGCTTCAATGCTCTACCTAGCAATACTGCCAATGAAATGAGTGATACTACAGAGCCATTACTTGCAAATCAGTTGGAGAAAAATGGTGATCCATTTTCCAGTGCTGGAATTTGGAGCCAACTCACATTCAGGTGGCTTAATCCTCTCTTTGAAAAGGGTCACCATGAGAAACTGCAGCCTGAGGACATACCGCCAATTCCTCAATCAGAAACTGCTGATGAAGCTTCTTCTTTGCTTGAAGAGTCTCTCAGGAAGAAGAGAACTCAGGTTACCTCCCTGCCAAATGCCATACTCAATGCAATATGGACGCCCCTGGCCATAAATGCAGTTTTTGCAGGTACTCCACCTTCATCCCTTCAAATTAGTTAAGCTTTATATCAAACCATTTGTAGTTATTAGCCCTCGAAATGACTTCAAGATAAAAGGGAGAAAAAAGTAGGCCAGCCAGCCAGCCAGCGGTAGAAGTTTTGTCGGTCCATTTTTCTTGATCATTTAATTCTCTAAGGCCAAAGGTATAGCAACATTACATTATTATGTATATGTATATATGTATATATATATTATAATTTGAAGACAATTTATAAGGAGGTAGACAGCAGTAGCAGTAGCAGGTATCATGTCCCAAAAGCCAAAAAAAAAAAAAAAAATTCCATCATCAAAGTTAAGAGCATAGCTCAAGGGATCATAGCAGAAGCTGAAACCATGCTTTTGCTTCTTCTTCCTTACCTCTGCTCTCACTTTCCGCAGAAAACTCTTCAAAAATTTCTTGCCATAAACACATGCAACATTTGAAACACAGGACACAACCACTGCATCAACTTCTACTCCCATTCTTCGCTTCTTCTGGTACATATGTGGGGAGGGAAGTGGGATGAGGGGTTGAGGCTGGAAAAAGATAAGGGAGTTGAATGAAGTATTTACATACAGATTACCTGTATATAATGATGTGTGAGTGGTGAATTATAGCCAACAGAAGAACTTTTATGCTCAATCAGATGTAAAAGATAATGATTTGCTTTTGTGATGTTTATTCTATGATGTTTCCAGGAGTTAATACAACAGCTTCCTACATTGGCCCTCTGTTAATCACGAGCTTCGTGAATTTCTTGTCATCAGAGGACAAGAACTTAAAATGGCACCATGGTATGATGCTCGCATTGATCTTCTTCACTGCAAAGACTGTGGAGTCGCTATCTCAGAGGCAGTGGTATTTCGGTGCTCGCCGCATTGGCATCAGGGTAAGGGCAGCTTTAATGGCTTTGATATACAAAAAATCTCTGTCCATCAAGTATGGTGGGACAAGTAGTGGTAAAATCATTAATTACATCAATGTAGATGTTGAGAGGATTGGAGACTTTTGTTGGTACTTCCATGGTATTTGGTTGCTTCCAGTTCAGGTTATGTTTGCCCTCGTTATCTTATACAAGAATTTAGGTGCTGCTCCGTCTTTTGCCGCTCTTTTCACTACAATATTTGTGATGATAAGCAACACCCCACTTGCCAATATGCAAGAAAGGCTACACACCAAGATAATGGAAGCTAAAGATTTGAGGATAAAAGCTACTTCAGAGACCTTAAAGAGCATGAAAGTCCTGAAACTGCATTCATGGGAATCAAAATTTTTGAAGAAACTGCTTCAGCTTAGGGAAACAGAAAGAGGTTGGCTCAAGAAATACCTCTACACAAGCTCAACTGTGGCTTTCCTCTTTTGGGCTTCACCGACACTAGTTTCAGTTGTCACGTTTGGTGTTTGCGTCATGTTGGGAACACGATTAACATCAGGCACAGTTCTCTCAGCACTAGCCACTTTCCGAATTCTTCAAGAACCTATCTACAATCTGCCAGAGCTTATTTCTATGATTGCTCAGACTAAAGTCTCGATTGATCGAATTCAAAGTTTTATTATGGAAGAAGATCACAAGAAATTGATGATGCAGTATCATACTTCGACAACACCAGGTGTCGCCATTGAGATTGAAGCCGGAGAATTTGCATGGCAGGATACAGATGCAAAGAGGCCAACCATTAAGATAACTGAGAAACTCAAAATCAAGAAAGGAAGCAATGTGGCTATTTGTGGTTCAGTTGGCTCTGGTAAAACTAGTCTCCTCTGCAGTATACTTCATGAGATACCTAGAGTATCTGGGCCGAGTATCAAAACTTATGGGTCAAAAGCCTTCGTGCCACAAAGTGCTTGGATACAAACAGGCACAATTAGAGATAATGTGTTGTTTGGTAAGGAAATGAATAAAGATTATTATGAGCATGTGGTGGAAGCATGCGCCCTGAACCATGACATTGAGATGTGGGGTGATGGAGATTTATGTATAGTGGGGGAGAGGGGGGTGAACTTGAGCGGCGGACAAAAACAAAGAATCCAAATGGCAAGAGCACTTTATAGCAGCTCTGATATATATTTGTTGGATGATCCTTTTAGCGCTGTTGATGCACATACTGGGGCTCATATGTTCAAGGCAAGCAAAAATTATACTTTACATTCTTCTTTGGCAATGAAAACTTCAGTTGTTTTTCCATGCACAACGAATTAAGTTCCTTTTTGACTCTTGACATTTTGCAGAAATGTCTAATGCGACTCTTGCAAAAGAAGACTGTCATCTACGTTACTCATCAGTTGGAATTTTTAGATGCTTCTGACCTTGTGCTGGTAAGTTACATAGATTCACAGAAATTTGAGTAGTAATTTGTCTTTTTTTTTTTCAATGTTAGAAAGCATTTTTACAACAGAAGCATATCGTGTATTGGTTACAAAGATGGCTATTCTTACCATAGATGCATCTTTTGTACAGGTAATGAAAGATGGCAGAATTGTTGAGTCAGGAAAATATCGAGATTTAATTTCAAATCCTGATGGAGAACTCATACGACAAATGGCGGCTCACAGTAAATCTTTAAATCAAGTGAAACCTCCAAATTGTATCAGCTTAGGAAAGAGCTACCACCAGGCTAAACAAACAGAAGTAACTGAAGTAAAGTTTGTCGACCTTAGCAGAAGTAGCAGGGTTTCTGACCGAAGTTTGCATGAAGAAACAGAAAGTGGCAGAGTAAAATGGCATGTCTATGCAACCTTTATCACCTCTGCATACAAAGGAGCTCTTGTTCCAATTATCGTATTGTGTCAGGTCCTCTTCCAGGTGTTGCAGATGGCAAGCAATTACTGGATTGCTTGGGGATCAGAAAAAGACCTCATTGTTACAAAAGGGAGCTTGATTGAGATATTTGCTTTGCTTTCTGGTGGAAGCTCCTTCTTCATTTTGGGAAGAGCATTTCTGCTGTCAACCATTGCTATTGAGACAGCTCAGCGCCTCTTCCTTGGAATGATCAGATCAGTTTTCCGAGCACCTTTGTCATTCTTTGACTTCACGCCTTCAAGCAGAATTCTCAATCGGGTATATCCATATTCCATATCTACGCTTGTGTCATCTGACTTGCGCACATAACTTGAAGGTTTCTAATATTTTATTTGGTCTGGATCACCAGTCCTCCACAGATCAAAGCGTAGTGGACACCGATATTCCATACAGGCTAGCTGGACTGGCATTTGCACTTATTCAGCTACTGAGCATCGTTGTGCTCATGTCCCAGGTCGCCTGGCAGGTCTTCTTCCTCTTCCTCATTGTCTTCACCATCTCCATATGGTATCAGGCAAGAACAATTTCCATACTAAGCATCAACTTTATTTACTATACAATCACCTCCACAAACGATATATACTCTCAGATGTAAGTATGTAACAGTTATCATCTTTATGTAAACTTAGCAAGTCTCTATATCAATTACTAAAGAATTTTTTTAATGCAGTCATATTACATTACCACTGCAAGAGAGTTAGCTCGAATGGTTCCAATCCATCAAGCTCCAATTCTCCATCACTTTTCAGAATCGATATCTGGAGCAACAATAATACGGAGCTTCAATCAGGAAGATCGTTTTTGGAAGAAGAATGTAGAGCTCATTGATGATTACTCTCGTGTTGCCTTTCACAATTCTGGCACAATGGAATGGCTCTGTGTTCGGATCAACTTTCTCTTCAACCTTGTCTTCTTCCTTCTTCTTATCATCCTAGTTAGCCTTCCAAGGTCAGCCATTGACCCCAGTAAGTATCTCCTCATCCTTCATTTTCCCTTTTTACTGGTTAGCTAAATTTTCATTCTAACAGCCACCACATGCTGTCTTAAAACAGATAAATTGTTTGCTTTGTTGCAGGCTTGGCAGGACTGGCAGCTACATATGGTTTGAACTTGAATGTACTGCAAGCATGGGTGATATGGAACCTCTGCAATGTGGAAAACAAGATGATCTCTGTGGAGAGGATTCTTCAGTTCACTGGCATACCAAGTGAAGCTCCACTGCTTCTTGAAGATTGCAGACCAGAGAAAGACTGGCCAGTCAATGGAAGAATTGAGGTCGAAAATCTCCATGTACAGTACAACCCTGCTCTTCCTAAGGTCCTCAAAGGAATTACCTGCATCTTTCCCGGTAAAAAGAAAATTGGTCTTGTGGGAAGAACTGGAAGTGGGAAGTCTACTCTAATCCAAGCTCTCTTCAGAGTGGTGGAGCCTTCCGCAGGACGTATTGTGATTGATGGAATAGATATTTCAAGAATAGGCCTACAAGATCTAAGGTCCAGGCTAAGTATAATTCCACAAGATCCAATTTTGTTTCAAGGAACTTTGAGGACAAATCTTGATCCTCTACAAGAGCACTCCGATCATGAGATATGGGAGGTAAGGGATCAAAAAAATTGTCTTCACGTCATTAAACTGAAAGAATGCATGACTTATTTACCTTGCAATGTTCCAATGCGGCAGGTTTTACACAAATGTCATCTCGCTGATAATGTGAAGCAAGATGAAAGGCCTCTAGATGCCCCAGGTCCGGTTTAGTTCTTAAAAAATCTTGGAAATGATTATTGTTGTTGTCTTAAACCTACTAGTAAACTTTGGGAAAATGGTGTATGCAGTTGCCGAAGATGGAGAAAATTGGAGTGTGGGGCAAAGGCAGCTGGTATGTCTGGCAAGAGTGCTATTACAAAGGAGAAGAATACTGGTGCTGGATGAGGCTACGGCTTCAGTAGACACAGCAACTGATAACTTGATTCAAAAGACAATAAGAGAAGAAACAAATGGATGCACCGTCATAACAGTGGCCCATCGAATACCTACAGTAGTTGACAATGACCTTGTCCTGGTTCTTGGTGAAGGTAAGGATGAATAAGACTCTAAATCTATATCCATGTTTCTATTATACATATGGTGTATTATGTCAAAGTTACTTGTCCCCTAATCTAAACTTCAGGTTCTGTTTCTAGTTAGTTACTCATGCTGTCTTATGGTGATGCAGGGAAGGTCTTAGAGTATGACTCCCCTGCTCAGTTGCTTGCAGATAGTAATTCTGCTTTCTCAAGTTTGGTGATAGAATTCTTGAGAAGATCATCTGCCAAGGATAACTACGAATGAGAGTGCAAATTCATTATTAATTTCAGTCAGACAACATTCAAGGCAAAAAATCACAATCTGGGCTCGTCGAATGCTTGTTGCTGCAGTGAGGAGGGATGGAGCAAAGTTTCACGAAGATCATACAGATATAGAAGACAGCTCAACAGTTAAATATTCAACATCTACCTATACTTGTACATATACTTATAGGAAAAGGAAAAGGAAAAGAAAGATCTTAGGCAAAATTACTTAGGAAGGATATCATTATTACAAAATTTGGTAGTTGGTGATCAGTCCATAGTGTAAATAAAGATTAGTATGATCGAGGAACTATCATTCCAGTTGTAATCAGTCTATTGTGACTTCACATTGTTGAAAAACGCATAAATAAGAAGTCAGGATATTAGATCTTGTGATCGAACATGACTACTGATTAGTAATACAGACAGAAGAGGGTCGGTCGGGCTTTTACTACTTTGTACATTATAGTATTCTTTTATGTCTCTCAAAATCACAATATTTAAAATCTGCTTGAAGAAATCAATACGAGAAGGTCAGGAAAGGAAGATAGACGACTATCGGTCCCACGTTTAGGATCTGAGAAGAAACGGTTGATGGTTGTATGATTTCAGGGCACCCGTCACGAAGGTACTTTCCAAGGCCATGCTCAGATGAACACTCCTGCAGGCTGCAGCTCTGTTCTCTTTATTGACCCGCCCTGACCCTCAGATAAACACAAGTAGATGAACTTGGACTAATGTTGGATCCAAACTCTTAATTTGTGCCATTCAATGGTGAACCTAATTAGAGCGACAGTGGTTATAAGTACCTCACTTGTGGACTGGTGTGGATATTTCTGACTAGCTGCATGCACCATATATCCACCTATACCAACTGATGCGAAAAGTGGATATACCTCATGAGTTGGCTCGATTATACTTCAACTCGATCTTGAACTTTTTTATGCTTGAGTTGGGTTTTTTGAGCTCGAGCTCTAATTTAATTGTTCCAAACTCATGAGTTGGCTGACTAAGGTTATTTTTTTATTTTTTTAGCATTATTATATATTAATAGCTTACTTTTTTCTATTTTTAAATTTTTTTATATATTATTAAACAATTATTATATATTTATAATTTAATATTTTATTAGCTAGTAGAGTTATTTGGTGAGTTGAGCTCGAGCTCAACTAGTATCAGAGCTCGTGAGCTCAATCTCAAGTTCTTTTTTCTTATTTCTACTCAAATTTGAGCCATTAAGAGAAGATTTATCGAGCTTGAATTTAAATTCACAATTTTTATCGAACTTGACTCAAGCTCAACTCATTTACACCCCTAGCAAATGGGGAAACTCTCTTACAATCTTTCTTCCATCCTAGCGGGCATGGTCTTGCATGCATTTTCCTCCACTTGTTCTATCTATACTTTGTTTGGTTTAAGAAGATTTACAAGAAAGAAAAAATGATATGAAAAAAGAACTATAAAATTTAATTTTTTTTAATTTGTTTGTATTATTAAAATAAACAATAAAAATTATATATTAAAAAAAAGAGATAATGAATGTGTTAGAAAATGAAAGAGATAATGATATACTATATTTTCCCCCAACCATCAAAACTATTTCTTTGCCATTATTTTACCAAAAATCTTAAATTAAATATAGTGATAAACTAAACTAAAATTTCGGTGTTGTAAAACATGTTACTAACACATTTATGGATTATCCATACCTCCAAAAGCTAATTAATGTTATGACATGTTTGATAAAAGAGATGACGAGCACAATGTTCATAAAAACTATACGTTATAATAAAAATTTAAACAGGAATTAAAATTTAACGTTCATCAAAATAATATTACTGAATAGTGAGAGATGGAAAGAATCAAAAAGGAAAGATAATAACAAAATATGGAGTGAGATTTATAGAGAAAACAAAAAGGCAACCAACAAGGTGTCGTGGTGCAGTTGGTTATCACGTCAGTCTAACACACTGAAGGTCTCCGGTTCGAGTCCGGGCGACGCCATATTTCAGCCCAATTTTAATTTTTTTTGCTCAAGGGCCTTATTTAAAACAAAAGAAATTCAGCTGGGCCTGAGCCCACTCACTATATAATAAATAATAATAATAATATGACCTCTGTGGAGCAAAAGTGTGGAATACAACGTTGCTAATGATGTCAAATGCCATGCCTACCAAAAACAACTGGCATCTAAGAAAATTGTTGAAAAAAATTTATTATTATAAAATTTTGACAGAAAAATAAAAAATAAAAAATAAAAGATGAAAGTTGTGACAAAAGACGTAACGAGGCCTTTTTATTCTGAAAGTTAAATAAACAAATTAACTTGATTAAGATAATTCGGTTCTTGATGGATGCCATATTCCTAGCCATTTTATATGTTTTCGATATAAATAAACTTATGTATATTTTTTGATATATTTACATGCTGCAACATGATTTTTTATATGTATTAATAGGCGTATTGAAGAAGAAAAGAGTGATATACTGAATTTAAAAGAATGATCTAATGCTAATTTAACATATATAAAGAATTAAAAGTTAAAGATAATTGATTCATCAAAAGATGTGACAGTTTGTTTTTTTGGTACAATGACAATTTGGAAATAAAGTAAAATATTTCTCTTTGATATTGAATCATAAAAGTATTCAAGTCGTTAAACAATATTAAATTGCAAAATAGTTATTGCCTATAAAAAAATCAGTTTTGTACGAGAGGACATAGCATTTGGATGACCACAAGAACTCTAGAAGGGTTTGTTTATTCTTCTTTCCCTTTTTTTTTTTTTTTAATTAAAAAAAAGAAAAAGAAAAATTCCCAAGAAATCTGCCAAAAAGGATGGTAGAAAAGAAAACATGACCGCCAAACATCTGTCCTGACCTCCCAACTGTTGCTATCACAAATTGGCATGGATCACACATATTTTACTCCAATGATTATATTGAATCCAGTACATTCTATCAATTTAAATATAAATTGTTGGATTTAGGGGATTTTGTGAACAATAGCCGCCCACCCCATTGAATAGTAATGCTATCGACCAAATTGGACAAAAAATTCAAAAGGAAGCCAAAGCAAAACAAAAGTTGTATTGAAAAGTAGCAAAATATCAAAATTAGAATTTGAAAGTCCAAAGTCTGAAAATAAAAACGGTAAATATAACCCAATATATAATTTTCAACCTACCAACTAAGGTTCTGGAATCGTCCTTGGAATATTCCAATCAAAACACATTGTTTCAAAAACAGAAAGCCAAAGATTGGTGCACAATTGACCATTGCTTGTTTTCCAAGCGTATGATTTCTTGCAGAAATAATTATGACTATTTACCGTCTTATGCCGATCACAATTATCATACCATCAGTGTTAATTAAATTATTAGTTTGGAACTTTTATATGTATTAAATTAAATACAAAATATTAAATAATATGAATTATACTAAATTAGTAATATAAAAATTATAGCTAATTCGATTTAATTCTCACTCTTTATTGTCTATTGTCACCCCCATGTATTAAAGAAATTCCCAAAATTAAAGTACCATGAAAAATAAGAAAGACGAAAGGAATTCCAAAGCGAAAATTCTATCCTGAATGTTGCGACACACAAATCCATGTACTCATCCAGAATTGAGACACGCAAAAGGCGGTATTAGCTGTAATTTTCTAATTAATCACATAGAAATCTTTTTCCTTTTTTTTTTTTTCTTTGTCTTTTTTCCCAAGAAAATGAAAACCAGTATTTGACCCACCATTTTCACTAAACCGGCTCTAACCCTTCCTTATATACGCCCCCAAGGCATCAGTTTTGTCCATACTGAACTCTTTTCGGCATTCATCTTCTTCTTCCATAGTTATACGTTCTCGTTCACAACTCAGTTATTCATTTCCTCTTTCTATTCTAAGCTAATGGGAAAGATCAAGATTGGGATCAATGGTATTTTATTCCCACTTTTTCCTTAAATTCTTGATTTTCTATTATTCTCTTGGTAATGGGTTGTCGTTGTGTGTGTTGCTCCGATCTACCTTTATTATTTATTTTACCTTACTTCTATCGAATTTCTCGACATTTCTGATGAGGGTTATGACTGTATGCAATAAATTTTTTTTATCTTTTTTCCTTTTTTTGATGTTCCCTGACCAGGATTTGGTAGGATCGGTCGTTTGGTTGCTAGAGTTGTCCTGCAGAGGGATGATGTGGAGCTTGTCGCTGTTAATGATCCATTCATCAGCACTGATTACATGGTAAATTTCTTCCACCTATGTGAACTGATAATAGATTTTATTTGTTTGTAATCTGCTTGTCAGTGTGATTAATGGTGGTAAAAAATGTGCAGACATACATGTTCAAGTATGATAGTGTGCACGGCCACTGGAAACACAATGAGGTGAAGGTAAAGGATGAAAAGACACTTCTTTTTGGTGAAAAAGCAGTCAGAGTCTTTGGATTCAGGTGCTAACCTATTTTTTCATTTTTTTTTTTTTCCCAGCTTAGGATCATGTAATTTTATTTTTATTTGTGAAAGAAATTGACAAGAATGGGATTCTTACTGTTTTTGTTGTGATTGATATTTGTAGGAACCCTGAGGAGATTCCATGGGCTGAAACTGGTGCTGAGTTTGTTGTGGAATCTACTGGAGTTTTCACAGACAAGGATAAGGCTGCAGCCCACTTGAAGGTGACTCTTTAATCTATATTTTGGGCCATCTTCTGTAGCATTATGATTTGATCTGTGAATTGTTTTCGGCCGTTCGTAGCTTAATGTAATATGTTTCTTTTGTGATCTGTTCCCAGTGGAAGTGTATTTGATTCAATGTGAACAGTTTTCCTTTGTAGATGCCTGAAATTGTGATGATATTAATATATCTTTGCCGTTCGTAACTTAATGTCATATGTTTCTTTTGTGATCTGTTCCCAGTGGAAGTGTATTTGATTCAATGTGAACACTTTTCCTTTGTAGATGCCTGAAAATTGTGATGATATTAATATATCTTTGCTGGGCTACCTCTAAGTTTTGAACTAACTGTAAATTATTGAAACAAATCACCAGGAACATCATGATTGCTTTTAGACTTGCTGCAGTGTAAATCCATTTATCTTCTTTTAGCAGTTCTTTTGTCATTTGTTTATGAATTGATATATTCATCAATTAGGACCTGTGATTTGAACTGTTTTGCATAAAAAATTGATGTGCTTCTTTTCTTGTTGATAAATAAAATCAGGGTGGTGCTAAGAAGGTCGTCATCTCTGCCCCGAGCAAAGATGCTCCCATGTTTGTCGTGGGTGTCAATGAGAAGGAATACAAACCTGAATTAAACATTGTTTCCAATGCCAGTTGCACTACCAATTGCCTTGCTCCATTAGCCAAGGTCTGAAGCATTACTTTTTCTATGTTCTTAACTCATTGATAGATAGATGATTTTGTCTTAGCTAAGGGTATACGTTATTAATTCAAATTCTTGCAGGTGATTAATGATAGGTTTGGTATTGCGGAAGGTCTAATGACAACTGTCCACTCCATAACTGGTGAGCCTGTGCTCTACTTGTTTATGCTTTTTTTAGCTCAAAAACTGAGTTTCTCTTACAATGTTTTGTATCATCTATTCATTCAGCCACTCAAAAGACTGTTGATGGTCCATCAAGCAAGGACTGGAGAGGTGGAAGAGCTGCCTCATTCAACATCATCCCAAGCAGCACTGGGGCTGCCAAGGTAATTCATTCATTATTTCAGCCTAATATATCTTTATGGTGGTATATTTCAAAGGGTTGAAATTTAATTTGATGTACTTGTGTTTCCCTGCTTTTGTATACAATTTGTATAGGCTGTTGGTAAAGTGCTTCCAGCCCTAAATGGGAAGTTAACTGGGATGTCCTTCCGAGTTCCCACCGTTGATGTTTCAGTAGTGGACCTCACCGTCAGGCTAGAGAAAGAGGCCACCTATGAGGAGATCAAAGCTGCCATCAAGTGAGTTCTTACTAACACCGATGATAGGATGATTGTTTATTACAACGGCCAATGAAGTTGATCTAAGTTACTTTTCTTGGATTTTCTCAGGGAGGAGTCGGAGAACAAGCTCAAAGGCATCTTAGGTTACACCGAAGATGATGTGGTCTCCACGGACTTTGTCGGTGATAGCCGGTAAATGGCTTATTCCACCCAATGATTAGTCCTTCGAACCACTGAAATGCTCAAAAATTTGTGAGATATCATATTTTATCTTTCTCACATCTGTGCAGGTCAAGCATTTTTGATGCCAAGGCTGGAATTGCATTGAACAAGAAATTTGTGAAACTCGTCGCGTGGTATGACAATGAATTGGGATACAGGTAAGAAATTCAATATTTACAGTTTTTGAGCTGAGATGATGGTTGATGATCCATCCATCTGCTTTAAGTTTTCTTTGAGATGATGAATGCTATGTTGTGTTATTGCAGCACCCGAGTGGTTGATCTGGTTGTCCATATGGCTTCTGTTGCTTGAAGGGCCTCTCTGCTTTTCTTACAAGAGCTCGTGTCTTGAGGGTTTTCTATTTTCTGTTCAAGTAGCAATGTCTTAGTTCCAACTTTCTGGCATCTTTCGAGATGGCCTCTTATGTCTGTATTAAGTTTTCTGTATCTGCAGCTTGGCTGGCTTTGCAGTTTTATATGTACGTCGGTATCATGTTTGAAGAATTAGCCCTTGTGGGTTTTTAATGAGAATCAAGATATGAGCTTTTAGGTGTCTTGTATTGTTATCTATGCTTATTTGGCAAATGTATTTTCAGGTCTGGAGAATACATTTAATAATTAATAAAATTATTAAATGCTAAAAGATTTGGTGAGATATTCTGGAAGGACCAAATTTTTACATCAAACCTTCAAATATCTGAAAGAATTTTAAGCAGCTGTAGAAGCTACGGCAAGGTTTTTCTGAGTTCTCAGGTTTTCTTTTGGTTTGAATATAATAAATAAAAGAAAAAGCAGCGATGATCAAATTTTAGCTAGAAAGTGAGTAGGATTTACAGAATATTTTTTATTTATACATAGGAGTTTGTTTGCAATTTAACTGACTTTTTACATTAAGTAAGAGACTTATGCCATTAAATTACAATGTTTTATTGAATATAACACTAGAGTTTTAAAAATTGAGTTTCTTGCTTAATTATTGAAAATTAAAGTTATAGTAGTTCTTATAAACATTTTAAACATTTAAGTTCGAGCTAAAAATGTAAAAATGCATCATATGTTTTTATGACCACTCTCTAAATCAGTCAATATACTTAACAAAGCACGCATTTAATTGTAAATTCACCTAATATTTCTTGCAAACACTACAAATCAACATATAGAGTGGCAAAAACAAGTACCTCATCGTCCATTGTTCATGGCTACTTTTCTTGGTTTTTGAAACGCACTCTTTGAAACCTATTTGTGCTTTTGAGGAAAAACGAGAAGGTGATCTACCATCTAGTACGGGTGGGCGGGGGTCGGGGGGTACCCGCATGGCTCGGGTATCATTTTTTGATACCTGAGTCCCGACCCCCATCGGGTACCCCCTTAGGGTCGGGTACCCCCAAAACCCCCACTAATTTTTTTTATATTTTTAATAAATAAAAATTAAAATTTTGTTAATTCATTATTTATTTTTGTTGTGAATCAATTGATAACACTACAATTCATTATTCACAAGTTCTAAATCCCACCTAATATATAATTTTAAAATTTAAATATAAATATTAATATCTAATATATGATATACATCATATGTTAACACTTCAATTAAATATATAATACTTAATACTATAATTAATTTTTTAAAAATAAAATGGGGGTACTCAATATAATTTTAAAACTTAAATATAAATATTAATGTATAATATATGATATACATCATATATTAGCACTTTACTTAAATATATAATTCTAATAATATAATTTTTTTTTTTTTTTTTATAAATAGAATGGGGGTACCCGATCGGGTATCGGGTACCCCATAAATACCCGATCGGGACGGGTCGGGTATGGGGGTACCCGAACCCGATGCCCACCCCTACCATCTAGGGGTGCCAACGAGGTGAGCGGATTCATGAGCTCACGAGATGAGCTCGAGTCAAGCTAAATTTATTTTAATTTGAGTTGATCTTGAATCGTTTGTATTTAAGTTCAGGACTCACAAGCTGCTCAAGAGATAGTATACAATTAAATATTATTTTTTATTTTATTAATAAATATATATTATATTACTATTTTTTATTTCGAATTTGTGTTGAAACTCGAGCTCGAGTTAACTCTGCAATTATTTATAATTCATTTGTTAAATCCAGCCTTATCAAGTTGAGTTGAGCAGAGCTTGAGCCTTAAAATTTTAGATTCGTTGAGAGTTCGAGCCTAATATATACATTTCGAGCTCAAAAATTTTGCTCAAACTTGATTCAACTCGACTCGGGTCAATTATACTGCTACCACCACCTACCTCCAGAGGTTTTAAGATTTCTTGTTTAAATAAATGAGTTGGAATTCAAAACAACCCTTCAATATATAGCCTTAACCTTTTTGTATCATAGTTTAGACTTTCTGAGTTGGCATCGTGTAGATCTCCAATACACAAAAAACACTGGCAATGTATAATTTGATGATGGACACAAACAAATAGAAAAATCTGACTAAAGAGAATATTGTAACATCTGAGGGATGGTGGTTAGGATGGGTCGGGTAAGTTCGAGTTAAGTTGAAATAAGAGTATAATATTAATTTCTTCAATTCGAATTCAACCTAATTTAATGACAATTTAAAAGTGCCTGACCCTAACCTAACCTGATTTTTATCAAGTTAGGTTCGGGTCAACCTGATTTTATCAAGTCGACCCACCAATCCAAACCCACCCAACATGCCAACCTAATTGAAAATAATTATTTCGAATATTGGTTTTAATTTTTAGAATTTTTTTTGGTATATTTATTTTTTAATTTTATCTATTCTTAATTATTAATAAATTAAAATATGAGTAAGGAGTTCTCATTATAACTTCACAATAGTAGTTTTCTAAAACAAAATTTAATTGAACCACAAAATATATTGATTTTTAGGACATTTTTTTCCTTTCATTTTCTAGTATCTATCAGCATCATAAAAAATACTGAACCATAAGATATCTTATTTTTTTAAAAATAACATACTTTTTCAAGTTTTATTCACCCGTTCTCTTTAATTTTTGCATGTCAATCAATTGTCTATTTTAACTTCCTCAAATTGGTATTATTTTTTAATTTTATATTGATTCAATTAAACAACACATAAATTAATAAAAAATTATCATCAAGCAAATAAGTAAATAAGTATTTTAATTATACACATAATTTATTACAAAAACTTATTTGAGTCTTTTGAATTTCTTATAACTTCTCAATAGAAAGAATTCTTGTTTATCTATATATACAAGAACTTACATTGCATATGGCCTAAGAAAAGCTTCTTGGACAATTCAGTAGTCAAAGCAGTAATTGTCAACTCTTTGCAGAATAATTTTTATTTCCGCTCAAATACCCAATAATAACAATTAAAAATAGTTTAAAATTATAATCATCCATCCTATATGTTTGTGAAAATAAATAAGACCAAAAATGGCAAAGTAGTAATTTTAATATTGTAAGGTTCAAAATTTCAAATTTAATTTGTTATTTTATATTTTTACTCCTAAAAAATTTAAATTTTATTTGTTTCATTGGGTAGGGTCGAGTTAGTTCAGGTGGGTTTAGGCTGTCGTGTGATCCAAAATTAAATTTTGAGTTGTTCATGTAACTTGAAATTTAACCCAACCTAATTCATTTTTTTCAAGTTTTATTGGTGTCGACCTTATTCTACCCAAACCCAAAATGGATCAACCAAAACTCATTGTTTTCATATCGAGTTATCACGTCGTGTTAAAAATTGCCACCCCTGACATCGACATTGGCAACCACAAAAACACATACAATCCTTCAACAACAAAAGTAAAGTAAAATTCTCAAGCTATCTATGTTGAAATATAATACAGGTGTGCCAATTTAGATGGGTCAGGTGTGTTCGGAATGGGATGAGAGAGGAGTATGACATAAAAATACTAAATTCAAACTCAACCCAAATCGATGCTAAACTTAAAAGGCTCAATCTTAGCCTAACCTATAAAAGATCGAGTTAGATTTATGTTGACTTGATTTTAATCAGATCATCCAATAATTTGATAAACTCGACCCAACCTGTCATAAACCTGAACCAACCTAATCTATATGTTTTATTTTTTATATTTACAAAGATTATAATTAACTAGAGTTTGATTTGTGTATTTTAAACTTGCATTAAAGTTAATATCTAAATTCAAATTTCTAACCAATATCATCAAAAATTAGATCCAATATTCTAATTAACATTAAATTTAATCAATTAAGTACTATCAACATCATATAATAAAGAAGTCAAGTTACTTAGCAAGCAGTGTGATGGTGGTGCTAGGTGGCGATAGTGGTGGCAGATTGACAGTGGCAGTGGCCTTCAAGGTTTTATTTAAAGAGAGAGAGAGAGAGAACTGATTCTTCTTTGGCTGCAAGGTTTGGTTTATTTGGATAATTGAATTTGGATTTGAGTGATGAATTTATATTTTAACTAGCAATTATGACACTTGATGCCTGTGCTAAATTCTATAATATAAAATAAATAGAGCATTTATTTATCTTCTTATAGGTTACTACAATCTTTGATATTTTTACTATATTTATTTAAATTTTCTATGATGCATAAAAGAAAATTAGTAACTAATTGAAGAAAAAAATATTAGAGAAGGAAAAAGAAATCTACCTTAATAGTTATAAAGTTTAGAAAATAATAATGAAAAGATTTTAGGAAAGCGAAAGCATAGGAAAAAGAGGCTAAGTGCATTATATAGTATTTATGACCCTTGTTATTTTCAGGTGGATTGGGTCGGATTACATTGGATCAGGTTTATCAGGTTATTAGGTTACCCACTTTTTATTTTCAGGTTTAATGGGTTGATTCGGACCTAACTTTTTCTTTTTCCCATTCTTTTCTTTCTTTGGGTCAGTTGGGTCCGGCCCAATTCGATCCAAATCCAAAAATATCAAATCCAAACTTTATTTATTTATTTTTAATGAATCATGATCGAGCTGGTGGATTGGGTTGAATTTCCACACCCACATCGTATGTATCCATACAAGGAAAATGTAAAAATTTCCCAACTTATAATTCCAATAAATTTAATGTTTTGATTTCTTATAGTAGAACATGGAGGCTACTTGTGTCTGAATTTATATTCATACATAGAAAAATAAAAATCATTAATTTATAGTTTCAACAAATTTAAATCTCTCACTTTCCCGTATTTCTATAATTAACTTGACTGTGGGTAGAATTGAGTTAATGGGTTTAAGTAGTGTTGTCAAATTCAATATCACCAACACCACGACTACTCATACATGTTTAAAAAATTAGATTGGACCGGCCGATCGGCCATCAAACCAGTCCGATTTTCTCATAAAATCAAAAAATTTTAAAAAATACCTTATTTTGTTAAAACCGTTTAGACTGGCGGTTGGACCGTTCGAATCAATGAACCGCTAATGGTTCAATTGAACCAAAGCAGTTTTTTTCTTTTAATTTTTAATAAAAATAATTTTTTTAATTATTTTGTTATTATTATTATTTTTTTGTCTAAGTACAAAGTTTTAAGGTTAAGATACATCTCTATATCATATTTAAACTTTAGACTTAAGATATTTAAATTATGGTGATCATTTATAATATGAATTGTGAAGTTAGACAATATATACATTTAAACTCTTTATGTTTTGTGTTGGTTATTCAAAAATAAATAATGCAAACAAATACGCAAGTGCACGTATCGCAACAAATAATAAAGTAATGAGACGGGTGTCCCACGAGGAACTAAATTATTCGCTACTACTTACTAATCTATCACACACTTGTTTTATTCAGACAAAAATCAATTATGTAAGAATTAAAACTAAACTAATGAAAATAAGAAAAATTATACTGATTAGGATTTCTACAAAGATATAGATGCTTAGAATTATAATTTCATGAATCGAATAAGTTGATTACACAAGAAGGAGAATAGGGAAAGGGGAATGGGGGCTGGGGACAGAACAAGGGTGCTAAAAAACCTTTTATTTTTTTATTTTTTATTTTGGGGTGCGACCCATGCCTGGGCGCAAAGTAATATGCCTTAGGTAGGTCACGCTTTGCGCCGGGCCCAAATGTATTTGTGCCCTAGCGCAAAGTAATTTGCCTTGGAGTCCTCCCGCCTCGCGCCTTGACGCGAGGCGTACTTGAACAGGGCGAAACTTTTTCGCCCTTGTGTCGGGGCATGAAAACGTTGCGCCATGGCGCAAAGAATTTTGGAACCTAGTCACTCCTTGTGCCGGGGCGTGAAAATCTTGTGCCCTAGTGCAAGGCAAACTGTCTCGGGCTGTAAGTTTTATGCCAGTGCACTGGGGTGCGAGAGTTTCGCATCTTAGCGCAACACTTACTGCCTTGCACCAAATTTTTTTTCCAAAACAAAAGAAAGAAATTAAGCACTATATCATAAACAAATAAAAAGAAAAATAAACATTACAAAAGTAAAAAGAAAATTTGGATTGCCTCCCAATAAGCGCCTGATTTATAGTCATCGGCTTGACTTTTTTAGGCATCATTAAGCATCAACCAAGGTGAGCGTGGATCGTTGGCGATCTAAATTGCCTCCCTAATAGTACTTGATTCGCTGCCCATTCACCTTGAATCTTCTATTTGTTCCTTCATCTTCCTGCTCCACTGCTTCATATGGAAAAAACTTCAGTGATGCGAAATGGCCCTGACCAATGTGATTTGAGTTTTCTTGGAAACAACTTCAAACGAGAATTAAATAACAAAATATGTTGCCCAAGTTCAAAATGACGCTCTAAAATTTTTCTATCATGCTACTTCTTTGTTTTTTCCTTATACAACTTAGCATTCTCATATGTTTGCATTCTGAATTCATCTAATTCGTTCAACTGCAATAACCTTTCATCCCCCACAACTTGAGAGTCAAAATTCAATTTTTTTATAGCCCAGTAAGCATTATGTTCCAATTCTACTGGCAGGTGGCATGCTTCCCCAAACACTAATTTGTAAGGTGACAACCCAATGATAGTTTTATAAGCTGTCCTATATGCCCACAATGCATCATCTAACTTCTTAGACCAATCTTTTCTAGTAGCACTCACTGTTTTCTCCAAAATTCTTTTAATTTCTCTATTTGATACTTCGACTTGATCACTTGTCTGTGGATAATAAATTGTGGCAATTTTATGTTTTACTCCATATTTAGCTAATAGAGCGTCAAAATATCTATCACAAAAATGCCTTCCCCCATCACTAATAATAGCTCTAGGTGTACCAAAACGAGTAAAAATATTCTTTTTCAAAAAGTTACAACCTTAGAGTCATTAGTTGGTAGAGCAACAACTTCCACCCATTTGGAAACATAATCAACTGCCACAAGAATGTAGAGATTCCCAAAGGATGGCACAAAAGGACCCATAAAATCAATACCCCACACATCAAATAACTCAACTTCTAATATTGCATTTAGAGGCATCTCATTTTTTCTAGAAATATTTTCTACTCTTTGACACCTATCACAATATGCAACAAAAGTATAAGCATCTTTAAATAAAGTAGGCCAATAAAAACCTGATTGAAGAACCTTTGCTGTAGTATGATCACTTTGATAATGGCCTCCTTATGAGGATGAGTGGCAATGCTCAAGTATGCTCCTCACTTCTTCTTCTGAGATATAACGCCTCAGTATTTGATCTAGACAAATTCTAAATAGGAACGGCTCATCCCAAACATATTTCCTAACTTCCGAGAGAAATTTTTTCTTTTGTTGAGAGTTAATTTCTGGAGGGAAAATTCTACTAACTATATAATTTACCAAGCCTGCATACCATGGAACCCCCTTCTTTTCTACTACATATAACTGCTCGTCTGGGAATATTTCATTGATCATTGTCTTCTCATTTACAATATTTGTACTTTCTAACCTTGACAAGTGATCAACAATTTGATTTTCTGAGCCTTTCTTATCTCGAATTTCCAGATCAAATTCTTGTAGCAGCAACATCCATCTAATCAATCTTGTCTTGGCATCTTTCATTTCCACTAGATATCTGATAGCTGAATGGTTTGTATGTACTATTTCCTTGGTTCCTACCAAATATGAACGAAACTTATCGAAGTCAAATACTACAACCAATAGCTCCTTCTCTGTGGTGGTATAATTTACCTGCGCATCTGTTAGTGTTTTGCTAGCATCATATATTGAATGAAAGATCTTCTCTCTGCACTGGCCTAAAACAGCACCAACAACAAAGTCACTAGCATCACACATTAGTTCGAAAGGTCAATCCCAATCAGGCACAACAATAATAGGTGCAGAAACAAGTTTCCTTTTTAATAAATTGAAAGCCTTAAGAATTCATCATCAGAATTAAAAGGTATATCCTTTTCTAGTAGATTATATAGGGGTTTAAATTTTTAGAGAAATCCTTAATGAAACGCTTATAGAAACCTGCATGTCCCAAAAAACTACGAATACTTTTCATTGATGATGGGGGTGGAAGTTTTTCAATTGTTTCAATTTTTGCCTTGTCCATCTCAATTCCTTTGCTAGAGACCCTATGCCTAAGAACTATTCATTCTCTTATCATAAAGTGACATTTCTCCCAATTTAGAACAATGTTAGTTTCTTCACATCATTTTAAAACAGGTGCAAGATTATTCAAACATTTATCAAAAGAATTTCCAAAAATTGAAAAGTCATCCATAAATACCTCAAGGAATTTTTCTACCATATCAGTGAAGATTGCCATCATGTATCTCTGGAAAGTAACAAGTGAATGTTGTCTTTCCTAATCTTCTAGAGCTATGACAATCTGATTGTATCCCGAATAACCATGTAGAAGCAATAGTATTCCTTTCTTGCTAGTCTATCCAACATATGATCAATGAAGGGCAAGGGGAAGTGATCCTATCTTGTGGCTTTGTTCAACTTCCTATAATGCATGCACACTCGCCATCCACTAACTTCCTTGTTGGAATAAGTTCGTTATTGTCATTCTTCACCACTGTCATGCCTTCTTTCTTTAATACACATTGTACTGGACTTACCCATGAACTATCTGAGATAGGATAAATAATACCTGTATCAATCCACTTAATGATTTCCTTCTTCAATACTTCTTTCATCATGGGATTCAATCTCCTTTGATGTTCAATGGAGCCCTTTTGATTGTCCCTTAATAATCTCAACAACCTATCTTCCTTCTCATCAAACAACAAGGATGAAATAATAACAGATAATGCAGACGAATTTCCCAAATAAGAATATCGTAAGTGATCAGGAAGCAGTTTTGTTCTAAAGTAGGTGGTTGTTCAATAGATGGCTTCAATATTTATGAGGAAGTGGACATATCCAAATCTTCAAATTTTGGGTGCTTAGTAATCTTTGGCGAAGCTTCTAGGAAATTTAGGAATTCCAGTATTTCAGTATCGTTAACATCTGCTAAGGCAAGTAGAGCTACTTCAAGGGGGTCAGTGTGTTGGGTATTTTGAAAAATATTTCCTGCAAGACTATTTACAACACTAACTACAAAACAGTCATCAGAAGCATTGGGATATTTAATAGCCTTAAGAACATCAAATTTTACCTCTTGGTCTTGAATTTCATGGTCAACTCACCTTTTGGTACATCAATAAGAGCTCTACCTGTGGCTAAAAATGGCCTGCCCAAAATAGTAGGAACTTTGCAATCTTCATCCATATCCAAAATAATGAAATCTGCAGGATAAATAAATTTATGAACTTTAACTAAAATGTCCTCAATTACTCCCTTTGGATATGTGAATGATCTATCTGCCAATTGCAAGGTCACACTTTTGGGTTTGACTTTTCCAAGTCGAAGCCTCTGATAAATGGAGAATGGCATCAAATTTATACTTGCTTCCAAATCACACAGTGCACGTCCAGAAAAGCGAGTTTCAATGGTACATGGAATTGTGAAACTTCCTGGATCTTCAAGTTTTTGGTGGTGACTTCTTTTGAATAATTGCACTACATTCCTCTATTTAAGCCACTGTTTCAAACTCCCCAAAATGCCTTTTTCTGGATAAAATATCCTTCATAAACTTCACATAACTTGGCATTTGTTCTAAAACTTCAGCAAAAGGAATGTTAATTTGGAGTTTCTTGAAAACTTCCATAGAACGCTGAAATTGTTTGTCCAATTTCTATTTCATAAGACTTTGAGGAAAAGGAGGAGGTGGTGCGATGGTTTTAGATTCAGTCTTCTGCTCTAACTCCTCTTCTTTCTCAATTATTGGTGGTTTTTCTGCTTCTTTTGAGACTTGAGGTGCCTTTTGAATTTCCTGCAACTCTCTTCCATTCCTTAGAGTAACTGCATTGCAATGTTCTTTTCCTTCTCATTTAGGATTTATCTCAGTATCGCTTGGCAATGTTCCTTGCTATCTCATACTCAATGTACTGGCTAATTGCCCCATTTGTGTTTCCAATGTTCTGATTGAAGCCGATTGACTCTGAATTGCTACTTCCATTTTTATCATGAACTGCATAAACATATCCTCTAATGATGGCTTCTTTTCTTGAGTTGGTGGCTTTATCTGTTGCTGGAAGCCTGGTGGTAGAGGTTTAGGAGCTGAAGATTGTCCTTGGTTGATGCTCTATGAGAAATTGGAGTGTTGTCTCCATCCAGGATTATAAATATTTGAGTATAGATTATTTTGATTCCTGTTGAAGTTCCCAACAAACTGCACTGATTCCAAAGTGTGTTGACACTGATCACTTGAATGTGCATCCCCGCAATTATCGCAAGTAATAAATTGGCCTTCTATTGCTTGAACTTGTTGTGTTGGCTGGGTTATAATACTTGCAAGCATGTCCATCTTTTTTGTTAAAGCTTATAACTGTGCATTCAAAAATTAGCAGAATTTACCTTATAGATTCATGTAGTTTTCTTTGGTTGAGTTAATCTATTAGTTGGCCATTGATAATTGTTTGCTGCCATCTCTTCAAATGACTCAAATATTTCCTCAATCCTTTTCCTCATAAGCGTACCTCTTGCAGCAGCATCAACTATTCCTCTTGTTTGTGCGAATAATCCATTGTAAAATATCTGCACTTGAAGCTACTTTCTCAATCCATGATGAGGGCATTTTCTGAGCATCTCCTTGTATCTTTCCCATGCCTCATAAAACATTTCCTGATCAAATTGAACAAAGAAAGTGATTTCATTCCTTTACTTGACTATTTGTGATGCTGGAAAAAACTTAGCCAATAATTTTTGTGCTAGATTTTCCTAAGTGGCAACGAACCCCGATGGTAAGGATGACAACCAACTCTTTGCTTTGTCCTTAAGTGAAAATGGAAATAACCTCAACCGAATTGCATCATCAGAGACTCCATTATATTTGAAGGTGTCACAAATCTCCAAAAAGTTAGCTAAATGAACATTCGGATCTTCTATTGAAGACCCCCCAAACTGTACTAAACTCTATATCTTCTGAATGATAACGGGCTTGATCTCAAAATTATTAGCCTGAACAGATGGTCTAGCGATTCTTGTCTGAAAGCCCTGAATTTGTGGGATAGCATAATCACCCAGATATCCATCTTCTTTTGCCATTTCTATAGTATCCTCGTTTGCTCACTGAAGTGCTTATCTGCGTCTCTGAAAAGTTCTCTCAATTTCTGGATCAAATGGCACTAATTCCAGCTCCTAATTATCTTGCATATAATTGCAAGGATTCCTAAAATAAATAAAAATAAATAAATAAAAGATAACTTCTTTTTCCTGGTCAGGTCAACAAAGGCATGAAATATTTTGATTTATTTTTTCTATAAAATCAAATGAAATGTGAACTGGCGAGAACGCAGTGAATCAAAATGGATTCGTGTATTTCAGTTAAAAGACTTGAAGTAGCAAAGCCCTGGGTAAAAATAGCACTTGGGCCAATTATTGTGCTTAGAAGATTTTGATTTTTTTTGAAATATGAAACTATATAAAATAGATCTGAATTAAAACTTGGTGCTTAAAACTAATATCAGCATAAACAAAATAATTTTAGTTCCCCCCGCAACGGTGACAAAAACTTGTTGGTTATGCAAAAATAAATAATGCAAATAAATACACAAGTGCATGTGTCACAACAAGTAATAAAGTAATGAGAAGAGTGTCGATCCCACAATGAACTAAATTATTCACTACTAATTACTAATCTATCACACACTTGTTTTATTCAGACCAAAATCAATTATGTAGGAATTAAAACTAAACTAATAAAAATAAGAAAAAATATATTGATTAGGATTTCTACCAAGATATAGAATCCGAGAATTATGATTTCATCAATCAAATAAGTTGATTACACAATTTTCCCCATATGAAATTAATAACAGGTTATTAGTCTTGAGTCTTATGAAATTACAAGGTTCTTCTGAATTAACCACAATCAAATCCCTAATTTATTCAATTCACATAGGAGATTCACTATACTCCTATGTGAATTAACTAAGTTATGGATAAGGTTATACCACTCAACTAACTCCCTAAAGCAAGCATGTATATTCCTATCCTACTCACAAATTAATTAATTCATCAATTTGAACAATTAATTCTAAGGTCTTCTATTGTCAATCAATCCCTAGATTCTCTTTTCCAAGACTCCTCTAGGATTGAAAGATGCACTTGATTGTTGATCAGACAATCAAATAGAAAAAGCACACAATAGAAGAAATAACCTTAAGTGCCACTTATTTCATGGAAGAAAATCGTGCATCAATTTATTCAAAAGAGTCCATCTTAATTCAGAATAAAAAAAATAAAATCAAGGGGAGAGGTAGAAACTCTATTCCTAGATGAATCATATATCCACTTTGTCCTTCTCCAAATCCCAAATTCTCGCAATACTTCTAATCTCCAATATAGAAAATCCAAATCTATCATCCTCTTGCACTAAGTATCTAGGAGACCTATTGATAACTGCTTGAAAGAGTCTTCTAATTGGAATAAAACTCAAATAAATAAAAACTCTTCTGCCTTTCTTTGATAATGGCGTGTCATCTAATCAGCATTCCCACCAACTTGAGTCAATTTGTCCTATTTTGCAATTTCTCCACTTGTATTCCTGCAATTCCAATATTTTCATCAATTAGCAAGGGAATTATAACTTTTCAAACAAGAAAATTATTTGTTAAGTCCTAAATATGATATTCAAATTAATACTAATAGGGACTTAACATTTTATATTTTGGCATTTTATTAATTTTTAAGTAATATGTATAATGTAAATATATATTGCGTAATTATGACGTCATGATTCAATTGTGGTTCAATTACGGTTCGACCAATGGTTGACCCAGTGTATCATGAACTGGTAGGTTTTTCGATTCAATGAGGTCCAATTTTTTGAACACTACACCCATATGATTACTGTCAAGTTTTGGAAAATATAGAGACAAACTAAGGCCCCGTTTTGATGTACTTTTAGTTGAATTTTTTATAATTTTTGATGCAAAAATAAAATTTGAGCATCACTAGAAATGTAAATAAAAGAATAATCTTGTTGAAAATTGTACTCGTTTAATGTTTATCTAATCCTCTTTTCTTTGTTTTACATTCTACTATATATACATAAAATTCTTATTTTGATGGGCGAACAATCCACTATCTCCACTACACTATCCTTTCTAGGCATAACAACCCACTATATTATTAATAGATGAATTGGGTAGTTTAACTGCTAGTAGCTATTGAACTACCCACTTCATCTAATACTAGTAGTTGGTGCACTCTCGGCGTGTGTGCAATTATTAATAAATAAAAATAATAAAATAATATAAATGAGAGATAACATAATTGTAAAAAAATTGAAAAGAAAAATATTTGAAGAGAAATAAAAATATGTGTAACATTCACCAAATTATTGTGGAATTAAGTGGTAGTAGTGGGGTAGGAATGTGATAGTAGTTATTCTATAGCTATGGGGATTTAATATAAAAATGAGGGTATTTTAGAAAAGTACTTGAAAACACACTAAAAAGGAGGTATGTACTTTATTAATAGTATAGGTAGTGGTAGTTATGCCTAGAATGGACAGTGTAGCAGATAGTTATACTTAGAAGTTATCATGAACAACGTAGTGGGGATAATGGGTTGTTCGCCTATCAAAATAAGAATTTTATGGGGTTTTTTATAATTGACCACCCTGTGATAATACAAATAGGCAATACACCCCCCTATGAAAAAATAATATACAAGACACATCCATGGGTTTTCAAAAATCATGCAGTGAACCCCTTTTAAGCGCTGGTGTATGCCACAAGCATGTGACTGCAACTAGTTATGATTTTTTATGATGGAAAAGTCTTTACCCTTATCTTTCCCAATAAATGATTTCCCTTCCTACCTCTCTCTCCTTAACACACCCAGTTGTAATCTCCACACTAAAATTTTCATTTTTCTCATTTAACCAAACTTTTTTCTTCAAGAATGGTGTCTTATTCTTTCAACGGTGCAAGGATAGGTTTAGATTGAGCAAACCTGCACTTGACCTGAGGTATGTGAGGCCTATAGTATATAGGTTCTTGGTAGACGCTGCTCTTTGAGTTGTTGCAAATGATAGGAAAAGCCCATTTGGTAGGCTTTACTACTGTTTTTCTCTTCAAACCTGCAATTTCTTTGAATAGTGTGTGCCAGTTTGAGCAACATGGTCTCCAAGTGGTCTTCTGGCTACATGCCCACAAGAGTTTGGCATTAATGCATGTTATGGTGGTGAGGAAATTGATTTGGTAGATGAATAAGTGGTTTCTAGAATATCACTTGTCGTTGGGTCTAAGAAGGATGAGAATTCGTCAAATGTTGTCCATATCTATTGGATCTTAATTGTTGTTTTATTAACAATTTTGGTTGTTGTAGTATTGATGAAGTGAAAAATTCTCATATGTAAAAGTTGGCAATGTTGTTTATGTTATTAATGAAAGCTGTACTTCTTGCATTTCTTTCTTGTTCACTGTCTGGAACCAGAGGACTATATTGCTATTTTATGATTGAGTAACAAAACCATAGGGGAGTAAGCTGCCTATTATAATAACAAAATTGCAAAAGCCTAACTTGCAGAATCGTTGCCCAACCAACAAGGGCAAACTACTTACAGCATGAGTAAGACAATGTATAATACACAATAACCATTGATCTAACAAGAAATCAATACAGTCAAATCAAGTATACTATACAACAACAACCTTTTAAGTAAGTACATCTAATAATATTCAAATTTGTCCAAATATAAAAATTGTGCAAATTGGTCAAAAGAGGACAAGTTACAATGCTTTGATAAGAACAAGTCACAATGTTCAATAAAGTGCTCCCAACCACTCAACATAATAAATAAATTTATGAATGTAATTCAAGATATTCCAGACCCCATGAAAGGCAAAAATGGCATATTTTTTCCTCAAACCACATGCCCATAGCCACATACTTACGTAATAGACAATTGTTTCAAAATAGAAATCCCTATCCCTAGCAATCCATAACACCAAATTTATAGCTACTGTGCTATCCTCTCAACTGCTCTTTCTTTACATTCTGCAACACCTCATTAACAATTTGCTTGTTCTTTCTCTTGGCTGGTGTGGGATCATTTACAACCACAGCAGGAGATGATATTGATGTAGATGGTGTAGCTAATCCCAATTGAAGGTGCAACTGTGTTTGGTGGTGCAGTTGATCCAGTTGAAGCACCAGATCCTCTATCAATTGGTAGTGCAACAGATCTTGATCTATTTCTTCCCTTTTTTGTTTGTCCCACTAATGCTGCATTTCTAAAGCCCTGGTAAGCTCTACCTTTACCTTTAGAAGTAGCTTGTTTCTACAAAAGGAAACAATGGGCATAGTTAAATCAAACTATTAAAGGAGCAATATTATTGCACAATTTTGAACTTTGGGTACTACTGAATATGTTGTAGGGGTTTTTTCGTGTATTCATATATGATATTATATAACACAAGGGTCTAATTTGCCTATTTCGTAAAATATATCTTAGAACCAGCAACAACCAAACTACTGCATAACTAGCAACAACCAAGGTACTGTGTATTAAAAGCAACAACTTCTTATTTCAAAACAAGAACCAAATCAACTAAATAAATGTGGTTCCAGCTAAACTATCAAAGAAATTAAAGGCACCTTATTTCAACCAAAATATAAAGCAATTTGAGGAATATTATTTCAAATAATATATCAAAGCAAACTACCAATAGTAGAAGCAAATAAAAAACGTGAACAAACTGTTAACTAGAGCACTATATTTCAAAGATCTAAAAATACAAAAAACTATTTCTTGCTGTTCTTGAAGGCTGTGCACACTGTTCAACAGTACTTCTCTGAGTTGGATCATCCTGACTAACTGAGGAACTTGAGAATCTTGAATATTAACTCTCAAGAAGCTTGTCCAGCATATGGGGCATCAACAACCTGTAAAATACATAAAAGGTCAATCAAGTTAAATGAATATATTATATATATATATACAATTGTCATTTGAAGTAAAAGCTTAATTTTGTAAATTTTGGACTTGGGATGAGTGGGGTTTTTGCAGGAAGCTTTGTTGTGGCCTTTTTGTAGACAATTTTTGCATGTGTGTAAGCCTCTTTCTACTTGATATGCTTCTAAGCAATTCATCGGGGCCTCTTCTTCTAAGCTTAGTTGGTCTCCCAACGTTGCTCTTGATTTGAGGTGGCTTTAGTGGTGTCAAATTTGTCTTAATTTACTCATTCGGCCCTGGAACCCAATAGATTATATGTCCATACACCTTTAGGTGTGCTTCTTTTTTATAGCAGTCATCAACATAATCTTCTAGTTTCAACCTGCTCTCTGAAATAGATGCAAAGACATAACAACATGGATAAGCATTCAATTGGAATAAACCACATGTGCAAGTGTTTTTCTTCAAATCCACAATATATATGTCATCCTGACTATCAACGTCAAACTTCTTGCTCCCACACCACCTAGCATAGCAATGCCTAGTCATCATCTGCTGCTTGTTGATCTTCTTGAGTGTATTTGGGCATATACATCCAACATATTTCTCCATCCCTGACCTCTTACTTTGAATCCTTATCATTAATTTACTTCTAATGCTTTCAAATATGGTAATGATTGGTTTGTCCCTAGCGTCAAGAATGTAGCTATTAAATGATTCAAAGAGATTATTTACCAAAATATCACTTTTGCAATGAGTAGAAAAATATGACTTGGCCCAATGTTCGGGCGGAATTTTCCTTAACCATTCAGACGTTGTGTCTATATCTCATTCACCTTTAGATCCTCACCTTCCATCAATTTTGTACAATGCTCAAAGTCTGTCTTCTTACCAATAGATGCTGCCTTCCAAAAGAACTCCTTTAGCTTCTATCCACTGAACTTCTTCTTGAAGTTATCATACATGTGTCTTAAGCAACATAGATGTTCATTGTCTAGAGCCATTCCTTCTGTGCCTCTATAAGACCCTTTTGCTTATCATAGATGAAAGTCCATTTCCTATCACCAATATCTTCAAGCATCTCTCTCAAAAACCAAGTCCATGTCTCTCTATTCTCCACTGGAACAACTGTCATGGCAATAAGCACCATATTATCATTGCCATTTCTTCCTACAGCAACAAGAAGCTGCCTTCTATATGCAGTCTTCAAGAAAATACCATGTAGACCAATAATAGGTCTATAAGCTTGAAAAACCTTTTTCATGGCATTTAATGAGAAATATATTCTTTTAAATATAAGAGGCTCAATGTTATCAACTTTTCTCAATAAAAGCTTGCTGCCAGGATTCTTTTCTCCAACTGTGGCACAATAATCTCATTACTTTTCATATTGTTGACCATCTACTTCTCTGATTTTTTGCAAGGCATGTTTTCTGGCTCTAATCACTTTCCATGTACTGACATTCAAATTCACTTTCCTTTGCATAGTATTCTTGAGCTTATCAATTGAAATCTTGGGGTTGTTCCTAACAATATTCTCTATCCTTTTGACCAAATACATTGCCTTTGTAAAACTATTTTCATCAATTCTTAGACATATGTGTGTTCTTTTGATAGTCTTCACTTGAAAAGTCCTTCTTTGCTGGATTGGGGAGGCATGAATCCTCTAACTACATCTCTCATTCTTGTATTTAGCTTTTATTCTAGCATTTTCATTTCTGATCCACTCAAGCTCAAAGCCTTCCCTCACAGCCCAATCCCTCAAAGCCTCTCTGAAGGCTTGTGCATTATTGAATTTCATCCCAACTACCATTTTGAAGTCTTTCATGTCTTGACAATCTCTGAAATATGGATGCTATGGATCTTCACCACTTGATTTATTCAAATTGTGGAGTTTATCTTCTGCCCCAAGGTCGTTATATCAGTCTTCATCCTCTACATGTTGAGCTCCATGTGGCTTCTTACTCTTAGGATTCTTTGCTTTCATTATTCTATTCAATTTATTCATCCGCTCTCTTTTAGTGATGCCCTTCTCCAAGAATATATCATCATCACTAGAACCCTCTAAATCCTCAAGCACAAGGCTTGGTGCATCGAACTCAATCTCATAGTCATTATTTGAATCATCTGGCTCATAGTTATCATCCTTTGAATTTGTTAGAGGAGCAGTTTCTTTTCTTTTCTTAATAGTTCTTTTTTCTAGTAGTGAACTCCCTGAATCTACACTATGTAAATCTTGAGGTTGATGTGCATCCCTCTCTTCGTCTTCAACTCTATTTATATTATCCTCATCAAGTTGAAAATGAAACTGAAAATCCTATCCAAAGTCAAAATTATGTCCCAACTGCTCTGTATGATGTTCTTCTTCATGCTGAAAACTATTAACAAAATGAATTGAAGCGTCTTCTTGTTGTGTAGGTGCTTCTTCATCAAATTTAGCAAAAGCTAGTTGTTATGAAGGTATATCTTTTCCACATTGAGCAAGCACATGCTATTCTGAAGGAGCAGACTGTTCTATATTTGCTCTATCAAAACCAAGATTAGGTGCTTCAGGTACATCATGTTGCTTTTCCTGCACATAAGATGTTTCTTGTATATTTGGTACATTAGGTACTTATTCTATATGAGCTACTTCTTGCACAATATGTTCTTATTGTATTGCATGATCTTCTTTACTACATGTGTTTCTTCTCCAAGATTCACCGTAGGTGCTTCTTCTCCAAGAATAACTGCAGGTTGTTCATGAGCTACTGTAGATATATCATTTTCTGCCTCTTCTGGTTGAGGTGGTTGTGTACCCAAATCATGAAACTACATCTCTTCTAGTTGTGTAGCCTCTTTTGTGGAATTGGTTCCTCCAGCATCAAAATCATCATCAAAGTCAACTCCCCGTGTCAAGAATTTAATACATAAATCTTTGTCAGACTCCTCTTCCCTGTTGTTGCTTTTCTGAAGTTCTTCCAAGTTGAGGATCTTCCTATGCACATCCATAATTTGAATTGGATCTCCTACCCCTTCCACATACATCACCATAGGTAAATTATTACCTTTGTATTGCCTCTACAGATAAGTTATGTTGTAATTAGGAACCTGACTAGTAATTTACCTTAACCAAAATTGAAGTGGAGAACCAAGTATTCTATATTAGAAGTTAACTATTGCTTTCTTCCCTCCATGTCTTATATACAAGTCCCACAGAACATCCAAATTCAAATAGTCAAGGTCAAAGTTTGGTACGTGAATCAATGTCTCTCATCTATATATTAGTTTTTTTGTTCTCACAAATTCTCCTCCATTTCAAATTTCTAAGTCAAGATTCTCAACCATTTGCATACATAAAACAAAGAAAAAAATCAAAGTAAGAAGAGCATTTCATTGAAAAAGTTGAAAGATAAGAAATGAAACAACTCATTAACAACTTGAAGCTAATTGGTTCGAGGTAACTAACTAACTTATTGATAGTTGGTTGACTAAGCTAACAAGATTAATAAATATCCATACAAAATATATATGCATATTAAAATAAACAAAGAAAGGACAACATTCAATTGACGAATGTAGGAACAATGCGCTATGTGAAATAGTAAAATAGTCATTGAGACCATATATTTATTCAGCATTTCATGTCATTTTCAGGGTTTTGTCTTATTGGGACCACTAACACCACAAATTTATTGGGACCCTACATCAACAAATGCGGACAAATAGTAAACAGCTCTACAACACACCTAAACAACATTTAAATAGCTAAAAACAAAGCACAATAGTATATCTGAGCAACACAGTGAAAAACTGGGGCCCTAGAGCATGCTTGACTTGTATATAAAATGCACACAAACTAACAATACGACAATTTATACAAATATACAAAATAGGAGAACATGAAAACAAAGATTACCAACAAATTTTTCCAAGGCAACAAACATAAACTATTACGTACCTTGCGTGCGAGTTAAATCCTCAGCTCCTATGTCTTTGAACCAATCTCCAAATCGGTTTGGGCCTATATTGTTGACTAAATCCATTGGCAATCGAATTAAATGATTGAATTTGACCGCCGATTTAGGGAGATTGAAGCTAGGATTCTTGATTTTAGGTTTCACGATTTTCACTCCCCAAAAAGTACTCCAAATTAGTCTAAAGAACGAGCGGGAAAATGTGTATTTTTATATGAGGGTAATTCTGACCATTCATTACAAAAGTTGTTGAAAGTCCTTCAAACCGTGCCACGGGAGGAGGTAAGCATGTGTTTAGCGATGCCTATTTCACAAATCACAGAGAGGTAAATCGCAATTAACCCAAATTTTATGTATATATAGCGGAATGTAAAACAAAGAAATTAAGGAGGACTAGATAATATTAAACGAGTACAATTTTCAGCAAGATTATTCTTTTATTTACATTTTTATTGATGCTCAAATTTTATTTTTTTATTAATTGGCATCGTCTATGGGAACTATTGAGGTGGGACGTGAGAAACGCAAATCTTCGCATGATTACAAGGATAAGAAATGTCAAATTTCATATGCTTGGAAGTAGGAGATTTGTTTGTTTTTTTTTAATCAATACTTGGCAATATCATCTTTCTCCAAGCATGAAGATGTCATCACTGTATTTCTTGGATATGCTGTTCTCTATTTCCAAATTACAATGGAGGGTTCAGTTGGTTTTCTTCTTATGTTTCTTTATTTTGATGCTCAACAATGGTATCATCGAAGCGTTGTTTTCTGAAATTTGCAAGTTGTGCCTCTTGTTAATGTGGGGGAAGTAATACAAATATAATTTTCATCCACACTCTTCATCTCTCTCTCTCTCTCTCTCTCTCTCTCTCCAGTTGAAAAAAAATCAGTAGTAATGATTGATGGTACTCTTATCTTCTTCTAATATGTTTCCCTTTCAACTTTCATTGTAAGGAACAAAGACACAATATATTTAGCAACAAGCTTTCAAAGGGATCTTGGAATTAAAAATCCAAGGTCTGATTCCGAATCAGGGTACAATTTGGGGATATGAAGTGTGACCCTCCATATCTTTATCCATAGATAAGTTTTCAATTCATTCAAATATTATTGAGACATATGAGTTATTGTTTATGTGATTATATGAAATTATCCATATAAACTAGTCTGGAACACAAACCATTTATTCTTTGAGCTCCTATACAAACTTGGAGCAGAAACATTGTTTTTTCCCCTATATTAAGTGCCTTGTTGGGTAAAGATTTAACTGCTGAATAAAATGCATGACTACATCTTGTAGAACACTTTCTTCAATATATTTAGGTTTCTATTGTCTACAAACATTTTAGAAAACATTTATTCTATATGTAAGTTTTCTCTGAACAATTAGTACAATTTAAGTGCTTACTCCTCTAATACTCATAAAGTTGTGAATGATTGTTGGCTCATGCATTCCATAAATAATTTATTTTTAAATGTTAGAGAACTCAGTATATCACATTTACAAGATTTGTTACCAAGAAAATGAAAAGAATAATAATGATGGTGAATCATTAGCTAATTGTTTCATTTGCTTGCTATTACTTGAGTCAAGCCTCACTTGACCGGGATCCAGACTCTCTGCATACCATTTTTCATCTAATTCCTCAGTGTTTAAATCCTACATTGTGCCCATAGTTATCGACTTCCTAGCTTGTTGAGTATTTTTACTGGGACATGCTTGAAAGTTTCTAACATTAGAGAACTTGGGCTACCCACAATTTAGGAACTATAGTAAATATGCACATAATTTTCCCCTTCATGCATAGTTACCTGCTTATAAATGGAAGGACTCAATCCTATTTGAGGTCTTATATATGCTGCTACTATGGATCAGGACCCCCTATTTGCATAAAAAATGCAATAGATGAACAGTTATTCATTTTCTTTCAAACATGAGTTCTAGATAAAGTATCAAAGCAAAGATCTATTTTATTTGTAATTTTGTTTGAATCTAGAAATAATGCAGAAATAGACTGACTCCACCTCAAATTTGAATGACAAAATAATAAAAAATATATCTAGATATCTGAGTTCATCAAATTCTTAGCAAGTTTCTTGTTTCCATGAATAACCAAAAGAAGTACTTTATCGCATGAATATTATTGAGATGTTGGGATGAAAGAACTCTTTGCTACTTTTTTCCTTGTTATAAAAAAAAAAAAGAAAAGAAACCTCATAAATAAGTGAACATAATAGTGAAAGAATCTCTTTTAACTTTATAAACAGTTAGGTGTGAAAGAAAAGCAGTTAGTGCTCTAAAGCTCTTATAGATGATAAAAAAAAGGCCCATAGAGACCGTAATTGTGTTAGCATATCTCTTGAGGAATTTTAGGTCAGGATTGTAATATTTAATTGCAATACATTGGCATCTGAGAGATGTAACTTCATTATGTGCTTTTGCTATATGCATAAGTTGTTCCATCTATGTTTTATTACTTCTACGACCTTTGATATGTAAAGTTGTATGAGAATATGCTATATCATATCTTTTACAATATCAATTCTAATTCTCTTGTTCGTTCAGAAAGTATGGAAAAATTAATGAGAATAAAATCATTCAAGAATGCAGTTGTTGTTTATGCAACTTATATTATTTTTAATACATATTTCCCTGTAGATTTGGGAGGTGCATCATATTTTATTGTGAAATCATAGCCTTCTGTTAACATTGGAAACTATGGTCTACTGTCAACAATTCTTGATGAACTTCACATCACTTGGAATTTTAAGATTCCATCTTGATGGTTGTTTGTTGGAAGGTTGAATCGATCCTGGTTGGTTGATCAGTAACTTTTTGTTTTAATGTGGGAGGTGTTGTAGTGTCCCATATTTTCCCTTATTTTTAAATCTTAATTAATTGAGATTAGTCAGTTATTTAGGAATAACTAAATCTTATTTATTGTTATTACCTTGGATTCTTATTTAAAGAAAAAAAAAATGAGATGAAATAAATAATAATATACAAGCAAATATGTAGATAAAGATAGAATTTTTAGCAATTCTAATCCTTATAGAACTCCTAATTTATTAGGTCTTCTTCTCTATATTACATTTAAACAACTTCTTGTCTCTACAACACACATTCAAACCTTCATATTTTTCAGTAAAATAATTTTCATTTGAAAGTTCTCAACCTAATCATCTCCTTTGAAGAAATCCCAAACGGTAGGGCAAGAAAAAGATTGCCAAGAAATCTCAACGCTGTCGATTCTTGTTCTCCCTTCTTCATAGGTATGATCCCATATTTAAAATATGATATAAACATAAGTTTGGGTTAAACAATATCACATAATATTTGTATTTTGTATGCATTTGATAATTGCGAAATTCAATAGTTGATGTTAGGTTTTGATTTTCTCAAAAATAGATATTTGTGATAGCTTTACTACCTCTTCCCGATAGAATTAAGCAAAATGGTCAACATAAAAATTTTAGGTCTGTGTCTTAGGTTTCCAATGCCTCCTAAATAACCTCAATCCTATTTATATAGAGAATGTTATGATCAAAATATAAGATGTGTCAAGTTTGGAAATACAAGATTTTGATTTTTCAAAAATAGATAATTTTGACTCTTTAACTACTTGATCTCGATAGAATTAAGTAATGAGATGAACATAATATTTGTAAATATATGTCTTAGGTATTTATGACCATCTTAATCATTTCAATCCAATATATCGGGAGCAAGTTATGACTAAAATATAAAGGCATGGCAAGATAAAAAATGTAGGGCTTCGATTTTCCTAGAACATAATACTGTGACACCTTCTACTACTTGATTTCAATTTAATTTGGCAATATGGTCAGCATAATAACTAAAGATATGTCTCTTAGGTTCTTACAACCATTTGAATCACTTTAATCCGATGCATATGGAGAACGTTACGGCTAAAATACTACGGTGTCGCAATATAGAAAATACAGGACTTCGATTTTCCAAGAACAGAATATTTTGACAAATTTTACTACTAGATTCCGATTTAATTGGGCAATAAGGTCAACATATGAATTTTAGATCTATGTCTGAGGTTTTTATAGGATTTTGAATCATCTTCATCCAAGGCCTGTAGTAAAAGTTATACCTTAGATACAACCAAGTGTCACATCAAAAATTTTTCCTAAAAATTGGATATCTGCTTTTGCACCACTACTTCCTCTTGAACTCAATTTTTCTCTTTCATATGAGCCAATTTAGACTTCATCATCAAAATAAAAGTTTTAATACTCTTTCTTAGCTTTATAATGCCATAAGATCGAGCCAATCGGATATCTAGCAAGAAAGTTATGAGCGAATCGACAAAGTAAATACGAAAGGACAAATTCTTGATAAGTTTTGTATGTATGTACTAGGCTGGTGACATATAGAATTTTTTTTGTTAGTATTGGTTTTAGAGTTTTGTTGATCATTGTCTTGATTTCTTGGATGAATTTGAGGTTAGAATTCATAGATCAAATTAGAATGCTGATTGAATTTAATACTACTCTTATGTCAATAGGTGTTTCGGGACTTAAGCTATTAGGGTCGAATCCTTGATCCTATAATAAGCACTGTGAGTGCCTAGATTTATATGTATTATATAATACCTTTCAAAACCCAGAAGGTTATGTATATAATGCATTTCATGAAACTTTTCTTCAATTTACATTACACTATGTTTATATTCCAATATGCACATGAAATTTTCTTATATTTTGTTACAAGTTAAAAGAAAACTTGTTCTTTTATGATCTCTTTTTATTTAATAATGTTTCTAGACTAGTAGTTAAATATGATGATCAACTAGTGACTAAATTTACTGTTACTGTTACTATTAGTTGGATCCAACTTGATCTGGGTGTGCGAGGGACTTCACCAGGTAGCAATGGGCTTGCCAGTAGCACCCCAAGCCCCCATGGCCTAACCCCCCTAGAGCACAACAGAAGCCGTTTGCGGCCGAGGTGGGTTGTAGGATTTCCTGAGGACCTAGGCTTGAGCATTATTTGGTAAGGTCACAACTTGCCTAGAGTGATAAGAGACTGTTATAGTGGGAGTCATAAGGTTGACTGGCTAGAGCAAACACTGGTTCGATCATCGCATTTAATTGTTGGTCTATTAAAAATGTTTACTATTACATTCCTGCTTTACTACTATTTAATGCATGACTATTTATCAATGTTTTTCTCAGAATGTTTATCACTGAGCATTTTTTGATCATGATATATTCTTGAAACTCACATTACACACACTTAGCATTCACTGAGTCTTTTACTCATAGTCCTATATTTTAAATTTCCTTCTGGCAGATTTAGACCATAGCCCTAGTGAGGAGGTGGACTCCGCATTCGATGAGAATCAGAACTAAAGTACTATTTTGGGACTTTTGCAGTAGTTTTAGTATTTGTTATGACATTAGCTTATTAGTCAGTTTCATGGATTTTTAGGTGAAGATAAAGGATTGGTTATTTCGAGCTTTTCCACGTTTGAGATTTATTTGGCTAAGAGAAATGTTGAAGTTTTATTTATGATCAATATTTTGATTGGCAACTCATGTATTTGGGATTGAGTTTCATGCCTCAAGATTAGACTGTATGATTTGATTTTGGGGCATGACAGGTGTTGATTGGTGCTTTAGGTTGAAATTTGTGGAAGCTGCCAGCTTTTGTGTTAGAAAGTCATAGGATGGCATCTTTGTTGTTATAGCCTGTTTAAGCAATTGGAATTTGGGATCCTTTTGTAAGAATTTTCACTGGTAGCTATATGCCTTGATCTATATAGTTGACTAAATTGTTCCAAATTTCTTTTCCTTTTGTGTTTTGATTTAGCCAAATTGCTGAAAATATAAGACATTAGTTTTTCATAGATTAAGCTATCGACTGATTGATTAATTGTGGATTGGCATTGAATGAAGCTCTTTTGAACCTAAAATTTGTTTGGGGAAATATGAAAAGAATTTGTTTAGCTAAAGAGAATGCTCTGGAATCTTGGGCATATATGGGTTTTCCGCATCTATGTTCTTTGTCATTTTAAGGCATCTTTAGAAAGCTATGATTTAGAATCCAGGAAGACCAGAACAGATCAGCTGTTAAATAATAACCTTGTAATATATAGGTGCACCTTTTAGGACTTGAGGCAGCTCAGCTCGATTACTTGGAGTTAAATACAGTGGTTAATATTATATGGTGGCTCCGAAACAAGGGAACAGAAAATGAGAAATCCTTAATGGTCTGAGTTCTGATGAGATAGCTGATGATATATGGAATTGGTCCTATTTTCTTATGCTTTTAGTTAACTAGACTTAAATTCGTTTCTCATTTCACTTTATAAAGTTGTATGATGTGAAGTTTTACAAATTCCTTAACCTCTCTCAGGATCATTCTTTCTTTGAGGCACATTACAAAATTGTCTTTGCTATTATAGAATAGCCACAAGCAGGTAAAGGATACTGCTAGTTAATACTAAAGTAACACTACTACAGTAATAACTTAAATATTGGTTTTTACTTATTATATTTTCTTGCATCTTTCAAAAAACGAGAAAGAAAGTATTGTGCACTCATAGACCATTGACATCAGAGTCCTTGGTGAATGTTGAATGGGTCAACCTAAGCTTTACAGGAGCTAGAGATTTCTCACTTCAGTTGTAATAGGAAAGCATCTATCCTATTTCGTTGTCATTTACAAGTTGAGACTACAAGTTAGGTACTCACGGATTTTAGTCAATGTTGGCCTTTTTAATCTTAACCAACAGTTGTCTTATTCTTACAAAAGTAGGCATTTGGAATTCACTTGAATTTTCTTGATAATAGAAATCTTATATGATTAGCTTGATACAAAAATTTACTTCTCAGTGGGGATGAACCGTGTCATTTAGCAGGATAGAGTTATACAATTTGATATTTGGCGACATTGGAAATTAAACCATGGAAATCATGAAAGCTAATTTGAAGATGAAAGCTTGCATGCAAAGATAATAAATACACATCATTATTTCTTGAGTGCCTCTTAAATTATTGAACTTATTGATGTAATCTTGATTTTTTGATAAAATATCAAAAATATGATAAAAATAATTCATTGCTTATTGCTTTTTTCTATCATTTGCGTATCTTTTTATAGTTGCAAGAAAAGGGCTCCAAAAAGCTAATGTAATTGAACGGAAGAGTTGAGTTGAATTAGAAATGTTCACATCACATGGCAAATTTGTGGCCCATTAATTTTGAGACCTTTAAGTTTCAAGAACATTACGTTTTGATAGTATCTTATTATTATTACAGTATATTGTAAAGAATTTTTTTATTATATTATTGTTCAAAGATGCGTGCCAACACTAAAAAAGTATATAAACTAAATCAGCTCCAATGAGCCTTAACACCAAAAAAGTGTATAAACTAAACCAATTCCAATAAGCTCAACACCAGAAAAATGTACAAACTAATCAGCTCTAATGAGCCCAACACAGAAAAAGTGAATAAACTAAATCAGCTCTAATGAGCCCAATACTGGAAAAGTGCATAAACTAAACCAGCTTTAATGAGCCCCAACACCGGAAAAGTGTATAAACTAAATCAGCTCCAATAAGCCCAACACTGAAAAAGCGTATAAGTGTAGAAACTAAATCTGCTCCAATGAGCCAAACACCGAAAAAGTGTATAAACTAAATCAGCTCTAATGAGCCCTAACATCTAAAAGTGTATAAACTAAATCAGCTCCAATAAGTCCAACACTGAAAAAATGTATAGACTAAATCAGCTCCAATGAGCCCAACATGAAAAAAGTGTATAAATCAAATCAGATCGAATGACCTTTAGACAACCTTAGCTCGAATGAACAATCAATTAGATTGGCTCAAATAGGTGCTTGAGCTTAATTTGGATGAATTATCAACTTACCCAGATCGGAGGAGCTATGGTTTAGTTTGAATATTAAAATTGTTAAGTTTACAACTCTTCGTGAAACAATGCCTATTAGGTGCATTGAACCAGAGCACATAAGCTTTCAAAGAATAGGGTCAGTATCTAACCTGTTAACAAAGAAATGAGTAGAATAATTGAAACGGTATGTGTCGAATTTTGAAAATTAAGCTTCTAGACACTAAACAGCTTGCCACAAGGACATCTCGAATAAAAACTACACACTTCAGCTCAAAAACACTTTTTTGAACTGAAAAAATGGGGGAGTGATGATGATACATAATATTCAGATTGTAGTTGCTAAACTACCCACTTTATCTAAACTACTGACTTTATCTATTAATAATACAGTGGGTAGTTATGCCTAGAATGAATAGTGTAGTAGGCAGTTATACTTAAAATGAACAACATAGTAGGGATAGTGGGTTGTTTGCCCATTATTATATTTATATATATATATATATATAGCGGAATGTAAAATAAAGAGAGGATGACTAGATAATATTAAATGAGTATAATTTTCAACAAGATTATTCTTTTGTTGATGCTCAAAATTTATTTTTGCATCAATTTTCATTTTTTTCAACACTAAAAATACATTTGTTTTTAATTCATTTTCACTAGAAATGCTATCCATTTTTTATTTTCAAACATATCCTACTATCTTATATCACACCCCATCAAAATCAATTATATTTGACATAAAATAATCATAAATTACTATAACAATATAAAACTATACACACCTTTTGGAAAAACATGTTCCTTTATGTATATATGTTATAAATTAAATAAATTTTTAACCCTATACTCTTCTACTCCACATTTTCACATAAATTATCCAAACATATTGTTACTTCTATACACAAGTCAATTAACAAATTTTCTAATTTTAAAAATACTCAAAATCGAAACATGCTAGAAAAACATATCCAAACAGCCACTAAAGCTTCTTGAGTGCGTTTATGGTGAGATTTAATTGTACTTTACTTATATGAGGTACTTCTTGCATAATGACACATGTTCTTTACAATACAATATCTCTAATTTCACTACAAGTTATTGTTTTATATTAGGGATAATTACAACAACTTCCCTTGAAATTTGGTGTAAATATATTTAGACCTCCTTAAATTTTAAAAATTATATTTACTTTTTTTTTTTTTGTCGTTTATCAACATCCAAAAACCCCAATTGAAAGTGTTAAATAATCAAACCACTCTTAATAAAAATAAAAAATTTAAAAGATAAAACTACCCATCTATATCAATCTAAAAAAATATTTTATATATTTATATATAATAGACATGTATATACACACGTACACATATATAATCATATGTATATATAGATTTAAAACATATATATGATATATATAACTATATATATACACATACCTATATACTTTGAGGGGTGGGGGTGGTGCGGCCGCCATGGCTGCTGCTGATTAGATTTGGATTTGACCAGATCTGACCAATGTAGAAACTAAGCAGTCAACCATGGCTGCCATCAACATTGTCGCTGCCATGGCCATGGTTGGCTTCCATGGGTGGGGTTGGAGGGTGAAGTGGGGAAGATGAGAGAAATTTTATTAACAATTATTTGATTTTAACACAATTATTTAATATTTCTGCAATTTTATTAATATCTAATATATGTAAATTTATAATGAGTAATTTAAAATTGTCAAAAGTATGCTAATTTTAAAAAATAACAAGTTTGCTTTTTTTTTTTAAAAAAAAAAATTATTAGATGAATTTAAATTATAATAATTTTTTTTTCTTGATCATCTTTAAGATATTTAAAGTACTAACCATTAATATATATCACATGTAACTAATTGATATTTTTAAATTGCAACACTAATTTTTTTCATTGATCTAAAAATGAAATGTATTAAAAGATATTAAAATATATTATATATAGAACTTAAAAATAATTTGAAGAAGTATAATAAATAGGAATAGATTTATTCTCCTTTGCAAGGATATAAAGAAAAAGTTATTTATAAAAAAACTCAAGTCAATAAGTTCAATATAAATATATATATATAAAGTATTTAATTGGTTGGAGTCCAAATAATAATAAATTATTACATCAATGGCAATTATTATTTTAGTGCAATGCACCAACAACATACTATTAAAGCTCACTTCAATGTACAGGTAGCAAGTAAAATGTATTTTTTCCATTGCCAACTAATTAGCAAAAAGAAAGGCTATGATTTACATTTTAGATATATTTACAATCCTCACATGAGGTATGTACAATGAAGTTTGCACGATAGAATATTCCAAGCTTCTTTCTTTTTTCAGTTATTGTTTTACACTTTTTTCATTCTGTTAATTGCGCAAAAATCCCCAAACTTAAGTTCCATTTAGTGTTCAATCACCACACTTATATTCTTAGTTTGGACTCCCCCAATCCCAACTTTCATTTAGAAATCACTCCTCACACCCTGTAAAATTACCAAAATATCCTTCACTTGAACAAAAAATTGCAAAGAAACCTAGCGACCTTTTCTCTTTCGCTGCTGAATGAAATCGCACCCATGCTTACACAATTTCTCTCCCTTTTCCCCTAAAAGTTAGCAGCATCGTTCGTTACTGTGCACTGATCCTCCAATTTCTATCTTGGACCGAAGCAATCATTCACTATGGGCTGAACGGTGAAGCATTCCTATCTGGTGTTTGAGTTTGAAAGGTGTGTTTTCATCTTTTTCTCTTCTTCCATCGATTTTGTTTTATTTCGCACGCTTCCATTAGATTATAGAAGGTTTTTTTTCTTGATAAAATGCTGCGTCTGTAAGTATATTTGTGATATGTTCATGAAATATACCTAAAACCTGTGTTTATATATGTATTTGAAATGAAAACGTACTTGGGTTCATGTTTTTTGTAGTTAAAGGTAGTATTTTGTGTACTAAGATCAATAGTATTCAGAAATCCTAATATGTTGTTGTTGAAAACTGATTTAGTCTAATTTATACTTAAATTATCTATTTAATTGTTATGAAAGTTGTTTTGAGTTAAGCAATATCTTAATTTTGTAATGATTAAATTCGTTCACATTACGATTAATATAGGGTATGTTGGCAGCTGAATTTCAGGGCTTATATTCAAAATATGATTTGTTTGAAAGGTTTGCAACATGTTTAGTTGTTTGCTATTGTTAATGAAGAAAAATATAGCATTAATTTATTGAGTACAACCTCTGTGTATATCTAGTATAAAAGTACTCTATTTTAGTATTTTTGTTTACATTTTCAGTATGAAAACCTTAAATGTAAGTATATATGGAGATGCTTAAAGTATTTATTTACGTGATTTCTGTATTTGCAGGAATGGAATCAGAAGCATACAGTTGTTTCTCCCCGGGATATTTTAATATTGCAATGAAGGAGTTGGAACACAAAATTAGGTTCCGACATAGGCACGCCGTTAAACAAACCCCGTTCTATATATTTGACAATATGCCACAGTTGAACTATTATAGTTTAAATAGAGCGCAAGCAATCATTAGACAATTCAATATACAAACAACTTCATTTGTCTTTGGTGAAGACGCCGAAATTCCTTTTTGGGGTCCAGAGTTTTTTTTAGTGTTGGGGTTGTCTCATGTGGGACAACCTGTCAATGTTGATCTAAAGCTAAAGTCAGACATTGTTGATCACTTGTTTCCAAAAAAAATTTGAATGATAACCGTGTACAAATATTTAAAAGGTTACAAGAATTTGCAGATAGATATAGTGATAAAGATATTGAAGATTTTGTTAGGTTGTATATACTTTTTGTTCTTAATTGTATTTTATTTCTAATAAGCAACTACTGCACGCCTCGTTTCGTCATCCCTTACGTTGATGATCTATCTTTTGTTGGGTTGTATGCATGGGGAGAGGCTGTATACAATTTTTTAGTTCAAGAATTGAGAAATCACGTGGGAGGTGAGATGGAGGAGGTGCAGAGGAAGAAATATTTTGATAGTTGTATAGTTGGTCAATTGGTGAGTGTCTTTGAAGTTTTAAATTATAAAATTGTTGTCATTTACTATAAAAAAAATACTATAATTTTTTGCTTTATGAATGATAAGGATGGATGCATGAGCACATTTCTTCTTTGGGGAAAGAAAAATGATTGTGTGCATGCCCAAGGTTCTTTCTGTGGGTTGACAGCAAGATCCCCAAGAACGTGGCTAATGCCAAGAATGCTTTGAAGCAAATTAAAAGGGAAAAGGTATGAGTTTATTGTTTATGTTTAGAATGATTCCCTATGAGTTTGACATTTGAAAGAAATATGTAAATTCCTATTGTAACAAATTGTGCTTATCTATCCCTTTCCTGAGGAGGAGAAACTCGTTGCTGCAACATAGGTAATTATTTAGATGCACATAATTACTACTTGAAGTTTATTCTGTTATTACATTAATAATGTTATGCTCTTCTTACATATTCTTATTGTGTCAAGATATGATGTAAGTTTGAAGCTTAGTTGAGGCAAAAAAATGAAGAAGTGGAACTGCTGAAGCACAAAATTGAAATTTTGGAGAGGAAAATATGCGATTAAGAGAAGAAGGAGGATGAAGATGAGAAAGATGAAGAAAAGGACAGTGTTGATGATGATCCTGCTACTGCTGCTCAAGATAGTTATGAGAAACCAAACCTGGAGTCTGTTGTTGATGAGTTTGAGTCTCCAGGTGGTGGTAATGATGGTCATAACGATCATGGTGATGGTGATGGTGTTGGTGATGCTGATATTGATGCTAACGTTGAGGAGGATAAATAAGAGGAAAATGATATTCCACACAAAGAAAAAAGCAAGAAGAAGCATGATTATACCTTTTCTATTTGTCCGAGGTGTGAGAACAAGAGATAATCGAAAGAAAAAGAGAAGATGAAGACTTTTTCATACCACCCCACTCCACATAACCAAAGTTGGCACCCGTAGAGGCCGTGGTAGAGGTAGGAAGGCCTTAAAGAAAAAGGTTTTAGAGGTGAGCCAATGTACAACTAATGACAATCATGATGCTAAAGAAGTAGCTCAACATACTGAAAAGAAGAAGACTGATGCTGCAAAAGTGAGTTTAAATACTGTGGTGCCTGTGTTTAGTACTTGATTTTTTTGTAAAAGTACCAGAAGTGTGAACAAAAAGTACTGCAAATTAGTTTTTGAATACTAAAACTACTGAGAAAGATTAATGTCTTCTGTTTTTGTTTTGATGCAAATTATATATATATATATCCCGTAGGGTGCTATTGTTGTGTAAGAAGATGTTGATGTTGAAATTCGCCTAAGTGAATTTCAATCAAAAAAAGATTATAGAAGGCGCAATGACATCCTGAAAAATAACAAAGCATTATTGATTTATTTTGGTCTCAACCCAATTTGGAGTAATAATTCTCTTATACTTGTGTGAATAGATATTAAGAATTTTAAGGTTTTTGTAACTAATAATGTTGACTTATTTTGTAGTGTCATTTTTTGGGATGGACCTGACCACTTTATAAGAGGAAATGTTTTGTGTGATTTGTTATTTGGAAAGGAGTTGAGAGGTAATCTAATTGATTGCTACTTGAAGATACTCTACTGCAGCTCTTCCAAATATTCAGCACTGTACATAGTAAAATAACTACTAATACCAATACAATTTGTGGGCTACAATATTGAACAAATTGGAGATGCTGAACAAGAAATGTACAGTAAAGCCACAAAAATATCCAATGTTTCTTGAGGAAATGAAAGTTAGTTCACGAAAGATGCTTGAGCAGCTGAATATGCATATCCTAACCAAGTGCCGATTTGTTATCTTTCCAATTATGTATAAGTTTCATTAGTTCCTATTGATTTTTTATGCAACCACAAAGAAGTTTACATAGATGAACTTCACTTGGCCCCTTATGTCAAAAGCGAAAACAAGGGTTTATGTATGTTCCTTATAATAAGTGATGTTATTATTACACTTTGCAGAGTAAGTTTATAGCAGATACCTCAGGCATTCATTGGGGTTTGATGCTGGAAAAGGGGACCTCCAATATGACTATTGCTGCCAACAAGTTGGCAACGTAAATTGTAGAGTTTATTACTATCTTTGGGCTGAATGCTATACAATGAACCAAAAAAGATTTTTGGGACTATGCAAACTTATGTTCCATTAATGCATACCGAGCACATATAACTGCTATGATTTTAGGACATAAGTCTCCTTCTCCTCTATAGAGGCATCCATCCATTATGAGAACCACTTTACCATAAACCGGAAAAGCTGCCCGGTCCACCATCAAGCTCAGCTCTGTCGAAAAGGGTCTCATAAAAAATCACAATTACATCGCTCAGGATTCAATCCAGCCCATCAGTCACGAAGAAGGAGTCCCAGTCCCAGTAGTCAAATAGGCATTCACTTCACTCGACCAGTTCATGTGCAGCTTATTCTGTAACAAGAACATCGCGGTCTTCCCTACCCTATATTGCCATTGCCCCTTCTCAAAAACTTTGTTCATGTTTTCTTCACATGAAAAATGAATCCAAATCAAACCTTTTCTTAGAGCAGCAAGAGAGATCTTACCAGTCAAGCTCCATGCCTTTTGGCTTGCTGCATTCTCATACATAGTTTCAATACTAGTCTGCCTAAGTACAATATTTCTCTTTATACAGTATAATTGACCAAATATGAAGTATTATTTATGTCATTATTGATATGAGTTGTAGCATGGATGAGAACGATGTGGTTAGATATATTAGTACCTAAGTGGAGTTCATAAAAAAATGCAAAATATGTTAGTACAGAATCTATTACCGCAAGTACACAACATAAACCAAATCAGTACATAAGTGCTGGAACAGGTACTTTTTTTCCCAGAAGTTCAGCATCATTCTCAACACATAAGGGAACATTCTCCATTATGCCTAATCTGCCCATTTCATGATCATCAGATCACGAATTATGATCAAAATATTTTGTTGGGTTGTTCCATGCGTCGATTGAGGTCAAAATCATTCTTTGAAAAAGCAAGTATAAAATTCCTTACCACAAGTACACAACGTGTATCAACTAAGTACATAATCCCTGTCCCCAAATACATAAGTACCGAAACTGGGTACTTTTTTCCAAATTTTGGTATCATTCTCAATGTAAGGGGGACCGTTCTCCATTCTGCCTAATTTGCCCATTTCACGATCATCGAACCACAAAGTATGATCATAAGGACTCATTTGGTGATGATAGATTCGGTGTGTAGGATGGGGATGTCGCAGTGATGCATTTGCTTTATGCGTCAGTATTTTATATTAGTATGAACAATTCTCAACCATTCCAACACATGCTATAACAACCATTTGATTCAACAAATCATGCATATGATGTTATAAGGTCACCAATGTATTGTTCAATGCGTTGAATTCAAGTGAAAATCTACTTTTGGCAAAGTAAATACATAACCCTTAGCCACAAATACACAACATAGTCAAAGTGAATACATAAACCCCGTCCTGAAGTACAAAAGTGCCAAAACTGGGTACTTTTTTTTTTTCTGGATTTTTAGTATCATTCTAAGCCCATGAGGGCTAGTTCTCCATTTTGCCTAATCTGCCAATTTAACGATCATCAGACCATAAAGTATGATCATAAGGACTCATTTGGTGATGATAGGTTCGGTGGTGTAGGAGAGGGCGTCGGAGTGATACATTTGCCTCATGTGTAAGAGCTTTATGTTAAAAAGAATGACACCACAAGCGGTGGGATGCCGATCTTTGTGTTCCCAACCATTCCAACACGTACTATCACTACCATATATTAGAAAAATCATGCATTTGAAGTTATGGGATCACCAATGTGTTATTTCACGCGTCGATTGAGGTCAAAATCATTATGTGGAAAAGCAAGTACAAAATTCCTTACCATAAGTACACAACGTGTACAAACTAAGTATATAAACCCAGTTTATAGATACATAAATGCCTAAAATTGGTACTTCTTTTAGGATTTTTAGTATCATTATGTACACATGGGGGATTGTTCTTCATTCGGCCTAATCTGGGCTTTACATGTTCATAAGAGCACAAAGTATTGCACCCAAGACTTATTTATTGATGATAGGTTCGACGGTGTAGGGAAAGTGTGTCGTTTAGATTTATTTGCCTCATGCGTAAGGGCTTTATGTTGGGAAGAATGACACCACAAGCGGTGGGATATGGGTCTTTGCGTTTCAAACCATTCCAACACGCACTATTCCCACCACATATTCAAAAAATTATGTTGAAGTTATGGGGTCACCAATATGCTGTTCTATGCATCGATTGAGATCAAAATCATTCTTTGGAAAATCAAGTACAAAATTCCTTACCACGAGTACACAACATGTACAAACTAAGTATATAGATCCAGTTTACATGTACATAAATGCCTAAAATGGGTACTTTTTTTGGGATTTTCAGTATCATTATGTGCACATGAGGGATCATTCTTTATTCGACCTAATCTGGCCTTTGCATGTTTATAAGAGCACAAAGTATTGCACCCAAGACTTATTTATTGATATAGGTTCAGTAGTGTATGGGGGTGTGTCGTTTTGATTCATTTGCCTCATATGTAAGGGCTTTATGCCAGAAAGAATGACACCACAAGCAGTGGGATGTGGGTCTTTGCGTTTCCAGCCATTCCAACACATACTATCATGACCACATATTCAAAAAATCATGTATTTGAAGTTATGGGGTCACCAATGTGTTGTTCCACACATCGATTGAGGTCAAAATCATTCTTTGAAAAAGCAAGTGCAAAATCCTTTACCACGAGTACACAACGTGTACAAACTGAGTATATAAACCCAGTTTATAGGTACATAAATGCCTAAAATGGGTACTTTTTTTAGGATTTTTAGTATCATTATGTACACATAGGGGATTGTTCTTCATTCGGCCTAATCTGGGCTTTGCATGTTCATAAGAGCACAAAGTATTGCACCCAAGACTCATTTATTGATGATAGGTTCAATGGTGTAAGGGGAGTGTATCGTTTTGATTTATTTGCCTTATGTGTAAGGGCTTTATGCTAGAAAGAATGACACCACAAGCGGTGGGATATAGGTTTTTGTGTTCCCAACCATTCTAACACGCACTATCATCACCACATATTCAAAAAATCATGCATTTGAAGTTATGGGGTCACCAATATGTTGTTTCACGCATCAATTAAAATCAAAATCATTCTTTGGAAAATCAAGTACAAAATTCCTTACCACAAGTACATAATGTGTATAAACCGAGTACATAAACCCAGTTTACACACACATAATTGCCTAAAATGGGTACTTTTTTTAGGATTTTCATTTCATTATGTGCACATAGGAAATTGTTCTTCATTCGGCCTAATCTAGCCCTTGCACGTCTATAAGAGCACGAAGTATTGCACCCAAGATTCATTTATTGATGATAGGTTTGGTAGTGTAGGGGGTATGTCATTTTGATTTATTTGCCTCATGCGTAAGGGCTTTACGCTAAGAAGAATGACACTACAAGCGGTGAGATATAGGTCTTTATGTTCCTAACCACTCTTGCATGTATTATCATGATCACATATTCGAAAAATTATGCATTTGAAGTTATGGGGTCACTAATGTGTTGTTCCACACGTCAATTGAGGTCAAAATCATTCTTTAAAAGAGCAAGTATAGAATTTCTTACCACAAGTACACAACGTGTACAAACTGAGTACATAAACCTAGTTTACAGATACATAAATGCCTAAAATGGATACTTTTTTTGGAATTTTCAGTACCATTATATGCACATGGGGGATTGTCTTTTATTTGTCCTAATCTAGCCTTTGCATGTTCATAAGAGCATGAAGTATTGTACCCAAGACTCATTTATTGATGATAAGTTTAGTAGTGTAGGGTGGGTGTGTCATTTTGATTCATTTGCCTTATGCGTCAGTGCTTTATACTAGTACGAACAATTCCTAACCATTCCAATACATGCTATAGCGACCATTTATTCAACAAATCATGTATATGATATTATAGGGTCACCAATGTATTATTCAACACGTCGAATTTAGGTTAAAATCGGCTTTTGGCAAAGCAAGTACACAACCCTTGACCACAAGTACACAACATAGTCAAACTGAGTATATAAACCCCATACTAAAGCACATAAGTGCCAAAATTGCGTATATTTTTATTTGGATTTTCAGTATCATTCTGAACGCATGAGGGATCATTCTCCATTCTGCCTAATCTACCCATTTCACGATCACCAGACCATGAAGTATAATCATAAGGACTCATTTGGTGATAATAGGTTCGGTAGTGTAGGAGGGGGTGTCGGAGTGATGTATTTGTCTTATGCATAATACTTTATACTAGTAAAAATGACACCACAAGTGGTGAAATGTGGGTCTTTGTATTCTTCTACCATTTCAATACGTGATATCACTCATGGGTTGCTCCACAGCTTGAATTGAGATTAAACTCGTTCTTTAAAAAAACAAGTACAGAACCATTGATTATAAGTGCATAACCATTGCAATTTTACTACATAAATGCAGTTATGAAATACACATATGCCCAAATTGGGTACTTTTGTGGGATATCCAGTATCATTGTTAACAGAAAATGGTATTTTTATCTGCACTTAAGGTATCCAATAGATTTGGTATATCTAAAAATCATGATATATTACATTATATGCAATATCAAACATTCCAACATGTGACATCACTCATGGGTTGCTCCACAGCTTGAATTGAGGTTGAACTCGTTCTTTAGATAAGCAAATATAAAACCCCTGATTATAAGTATATAACCATTGCAATTTTAGTACATAAATACAATTATGAAGTACACATATGCCCAAACTGAGTACTTTTTTTGGGATATCCAATATCATTGTTAATAGAAAAACTGTGATATATTACACTAAATACAATACCAAATATTCCAATAAAAAGTCAACTAATATTATTATATAATAGTCCAAATAGTCTAGATCTAACATGTCCTTCAAAAAGCAAAAATTAGCAACTGCATTAGTCTCTGAGCACCGTGCAATCCTTCTTACATTGATTGTATCCCCTTGATGCACCATTTTCCTGCGGATTAATAATAAATAAATAAAAGATATTAGTTACTCATTAATGACAATAAGGTATAGCAGGCATACATATACAACATAATGGTAAGCAAATATGTTAGCAAAGTCAATCTAATCTAGCTAGTCGTAGCTTCTTTGCATGTATGATAGTTATGCCCAGTTCTACCACACTGCCTACACCTAACTGCTCGAACATCAATTTGAGATGGAAATCTCTGTTTTCTCCTACGACCTGATTGAGGTCTCACATCAGGTGCATAAATGATTGGTTTTTCCTCTGCTTCGAATGTGTTCAGGTCAAAAGTAGGTATAGGGTTAAAGTACAAGTTTGTAGGCTTATTGATACATCCCAAATCGATAGTACCGATCAGTAAAGTCATACACTGAGAGTGACTTAAACTCAATACATGCACAAGCATGCTTGCAAGGCATTCTATTAACTTGCCATGATAGACATGAACAACTCCAGCTCTGCAAATCTACAACATAGGATTTGCTATGATCAGTAACCTTAAAGTTCCAATCACTAGATTTCTCCACTTTGAGTGTATAAGAGGCCATATAATTTACTGCTAGTTTCTTTTCCTGCTTCAGGTTTAATACTCCAGTAAGTATATTAGATTATTCTTGTCGATCATGCATTATAACCATGATTTATTTGTGTATACGATCCATCATAGTTGCAGTGGGCATAAATCGTGCTGGTTTAACCCAATTATTCCAACATTCTGCATGATTGTTGTTTATTACTCCTCATCTATCACCAACAAATAAAGAATTTGCCCAACATTAGGGCTCTAACTACATGGTGAAGTCTCTAGCAAGAGGCAAGACTCCACTATGCTGTTTATATGCCAAGTGTATTCTTGTCTTGTTAGAGCATATGCAGCTTTCACGAAAATAGATGCCCAGTGTTTCTTGTTGTGGAGGGGGTACTTTCTCATTACCTGAAATTCACATTATATGATCATTAGATTTATTGAACTATTACTTGGACATTAATTTAGATTAGAACATAGTTTTCAGTAAAATACAAAAAAATCTTACTTGCTTTTTGAAGTTGTCCGCCAAATGTCTCAAACAATATACATGATAGCTACTAGGAAACACCATAGGGATGGCTTTAAGAAACCTAGTATGTTGGTTAGAGAAAAAAGTGAACCTTTTGAACCTTGTGGTATGGTGAGAATATAAAATACTCCTCAACTTCAAGCAGAACCACTCGTAATTAGTATCATTTTCAGCATCAACAACTACATATGCTAATATGAATAGATCATCATTTGGATCCTTGGTGACAGCACTAAGTAAGCATCATTTATACTCATTCTTAATGTGAGTGCTATCTAAGAAAATCAGAGGTCTGCATCCACTGAGAAAGCCGACCAAATAAGTTGTGAAACAGATAAATAATCTCTGAAATTTTAAGTCACCAAGTCAATCTCATAATTCGTAACACTTCCAGGATTTGTTTCCTTCACAGCTGTACAATACCATCTCAACTTATCAAAGAATCCCTTGTCCGTCCCATGAATATCATGCATAGCTAGTTCTTTACCCAACTATGCTCTATGGTATGGAATTTCTATGCCAAATTCTCTATGAATATCTTTCATCAGGTTGATAGATCGGTAATAGAGTTCTCCTCTCAATTTTTCTTTTACTACATTAGCAACCTAAGTAGAATCAGCTCTAGGGTGTCCCCTTGTCTGAAGACTACTCTCATTACATGTATGTTCCAAGTTGCATTTTTGAATACCAAAGAGTTTGTCAGCTCCATGCCTTAAGGCATATATTCTCCATTAGCAATTATTATCACTACAAATTGCTATAATCTTTTCGGAATCATTTTTCTTATATGTAAAGGACCTTCTAGTAGCAACAAGATAGTTTTTAAGTTTAGTTTTAAGCTCTTCAGTATCCTAGAACATTTGGTCCTATCCATGGATGCAATGACTCCAAGCATCAATTGAATTCCTTTGTAATACTAAATCATATTGTGACTCACTTGTGAATGGAAGATTAGTACATAAGTACTCAACTAATGCAATTTCAGTATTCAACAACAGATAACTAGGTACTTAAGTAAACAATATCAGTATTTCACATAGAAGAAGTAAATACTAAAATAAACAATTTAAGTACTTAAATGGAGGGGATAAGTACTGAAATAATTGAATCCAGTATTTAATGTAGAAGACCAAAGTATTGAAATGAACAAATTTAGTATTTAATATAGAAGGCATGAGTAGTAAAACACACATATCCAGTATTTAACATAGAAGAACACAAGTACTGAAATGAACAAATTAAGTATTTAACACACGAGACCTAAGTATTAAAACACATAAGAACGAGTATTCTATAAGACAACTGCATAAAATTAATAATGCAAAGAGGTACAAATTGGGACAATGGAAGTATGGTAAACAATAAATGCAGTATGAAATTGAAAATATGAAGTATTTACCTACTTGCATAGCTACTTTGCCTTCCCTGTCTGCTAGGTTCACTTTTTCATACAATTATCATGTTAACTAAGGTCATCTTTAAACACAAATGCAGGCCAATCATGTTGGACATATCCTCATCAACATTCAAAGTCACATACATTTTGTTATGGAGAGAAATGTATTGTACTGTGTGGAATTGAGGGAATTTTTCACTCTATTTTTTCTCATTTGAAAATACAATGCCACTGGAGTCATGCCCTCAAAAATGGACATGATATAGAGTTCCTCATTGTACATATAACCCCTTAATAGTTCAATTTGAGGTTTTTCCTCACTGCTGACATTTTTAGGTTAAAAAAAAAATTAAAATAATTGTTGCTCCCCAAAGATTATGATGCTGCTTTATGGTGCAATAATGGAGACAAAGTAGGCTTGCTTTTTGCAAATATATTCGCCGTGGGAGATAAATAGAAAACACACAAGAAAAGAGAAGTAGACGAGTTGTTGGAGTGTTGGGACATCAAGGTTTAGGAATAAAGGGGCAAAATAAATAAATAAATAAAGTGATGTCATTTTTATCATTTCAAGTGGTTGGGGGGAGTGAAGGCTAAACTCAAACTTCATATGAGGAGTTGAAAGTAAAAAATGCTTTGATGGGGACTGATTACCAAATGAAAAATTAGTTTAAAATTTTTTAATTAAATTGTCCTTTTTCGTTCTCCTTTAGTTCGTTTTATATTTTTTGGTCAATCAAAAATTCAAAATCAAGCTTGATTCTTTCCGACTATAACCACACACAAAAAAAAGGACATCAGTCCCTACTCCCTTATGTTACATTTTATATCTTTACTATATTCAAAGTTTTCTATTATTTAATTAGTAAATTCTTAATTCGGATCTAGTGGAAACAGTTCAAATGGCACTTTTTTACTTCTTTTAATTTTACAACTACAGCATCCTTAATTAAAACCTGCAGAGGATTTCCTAAACCTCAAGGACTGCAGGTGCAATTAACCACATAATAAAATATTTTACAAACAACCCCTTCTTCTTCTTCCCTTTTCTGTTTTTTTTTTTTTTTTAAGAAATTCTTCTTCTTCTTCTTCATTAACAGTTGCTTTTGTCTTTAAGAACTTCAAGTCATTGCTTCTTACCGGTACGGACCGTAATGTCTGCTTCCCACACGCATACCCCAACAGACTCACATACTTTTATTTTTTATTGTTTTGATTTTTTTTTTTAATCTCAGTTACGTATTTTCATATTGACTTTACTTGTCGCTTATTGCTACACATTTTGCTATGCTTGTTTCTATTTGTTTGCCTTTCTTGAAAATGGGTTGCTGATTTTAATTGTGTGGATGCTTGCACGATGTGGGCCTTGATTAATTTTGCCACTGCAGAAAAAGTTTGAGACTTTTAATTTTGTCTGTTTTTATGTCCTGAAACTTTATCGCACTAAGTATCGAAGTTATCATTTTCAGAGCATACAGAGTGAGTGTGTGTGGGGGGGGGGTTTTTTTTATTTGTTCATGTTTTTACGAATCTTATCAAAGGAACTGACAACATTGGTTTAACCTTTTCCGAGGAGCATTTGAAAGTGCATGAAAAATTGAAGTTGGTAATTAGAAGAAGATAAGGGCTAAATACTGGTTGAATTTGTGATAATTTATCACCGGTTCTATGGTACTATGGTATGTAATTATTAAATTCCGAAAGTAAGTGAGGAGGAAAAATTAGTGGAGGATAAAAAGTACCTTTTTCTCAATAATCACACCTTAACTTGAAGCTGAAGCTTATGTTTCCATTTTTATGCATAAGCCTTTCCATAAAATGCATAATTACAATCGGCTCTGAGATGGTTAAATTTCTTTTGAATGGAAAAAAAAAAAATTGCAGCTGGAGGGTCGAACAATTTAGTTTTGTCTTGTATGCTGGTGGCCCCTTAATGGTCTTGTGTGGTAGAATCCTTGCTAAAGTTAACAACTCCTTTCACCATTGGAAGCTCATATTATTTCCCCAGCTGTTCAGAAAGTATGTTATTCATTTTTCTAGTTCACACTGTACTGTTGTGGAGCATTACCCCTTATCAGGCAAAGCATCTTTGGATCAAGCAAAAAAATGCATAGATTTTGGAAGGAAGCATGATATTGATGTTGCCATTGCTAAAGTTCCTGGAGAAAAAAGTGAGTGAAATCTTTCATTCTCTGGTGCATGAATTTGGATCTAATACGATACAAATCACTCATGGCTCCGTTGCTAGGTTGCTTCATTGTTTTCAAGATGATTGGAGGTTGCATTGGGTGTTTTTAGGTGGGTGGGATCATGTTCTGGCTATAAGCCCTTGCCAGAATTGTATGATAAATTGGTGGACATGTTGGGAAAGATGAAAGCAACACTTGAGGGAATGCTGGAGGATCATCTTGTCTCACTCAATACCATAGCAAAGGTGACAAGAAGACTTGCTGGTGAGGGAGATTAGAAAGATGCTGGCAAAACTTTCTATGAGTTAGAAAACTTTGGATTGGAGAAGAATATTTAATCCATGAAATTGTTACTTCACACTTTGCAAAGAGAAAAAAGTCGAGCAGGCTCGTGAAATTTTCTTGTTGCTGAAGTCAAATATTCCACCTAATGCAAACACTTATAACATTTCTATCCATAGTTGGTGCAAAATAAAGAGGGTCTAGGAGGCAGAGTGGACAATTCAACAGATGAAAGGACATGGTTTTTGACCATGTGTCATCAGCTGCTCGACAGTTATCCAATTTTATTGCTTTGAAAGCAATTTTTACAGGGTCTATGAGCTGCTTGACGAAAAGGAAGCTAAAGGTTGTCCTCCTAATTTTGTCACTTTCACCACTATTATGCATTCTTCGACAAAGTCAGGAGATTTCTACGAAGCCTTACACATAGCTGAGACAATGAGATTAGTTGAGTGTAAATCTGATACACAGTTTTACAATGCATTGATAAATATGCTAGGTAGAGCTGGCCTTGTCGAGGAGGCATTATATGTTTTTATAAAGGAAATGCTGCAGAATAAAATTCATCCAAATACACCTACTTAGAATATGTTTTGCCATTGAAGACAAGAGCAAAGGGACCTGCAATATCTCAGGAATTTAGAAAATTCACCATATTATAAACCTGATATCAGTCATTCTATCCATTGCTCAAGTTGTATTTACGAGATGGCAAGATGCATAAAATGCTTGATTAGTTTGTTAGATGACATGGTTAAGAAGCATCTTTTGTGTCCCGACTTGGCAACTTTCACACTTTTGATCCATGGGCTATGCAGAGCAAATAAATACAAGTGGACATACCAGCTATTTAGGGAGATGATAGTCAAAACATAAAGTCTAGGTATCAGACATGTTCATTGCTTTTGAAAGAAATCAAGGAGGAGAACATGCATGATGCAGCTGAGATGATTGAAGACATCATGAAGAAAATGCAATCCTCCTGAATGATCATGAACTGCTGGTAACTGACATCTGTCAGTTCTAATAATTTCTCGTTTCGTGTTTTATTGTTCTCTATCTTGCACATGAGCATATTGAGAATTTGTGCAAAACTAAATTGGTTTAGAAATTCTCAGATGCAAATATGGGAAAATGCATTTTCATAAGAAAGTAATGTTCATATTTGCATGCAGAACTGAAGAGAAAAAGAGGCACACATCTTTTAATGTCTTTTTCTGTATCTTTGCACATTAACACCATCATAAAAGTAAGCTACTGTATTTTCTCTACCACCAGTTCAAGTTCTAGTATATATGTATATGTGCCTCCTCTCCATGTGTGTGCTATAAATGCATTGGTGAATAGACATGCAAAGATGTTTACATGATCTTATCTTAGTGAATCAAAAGAAAGTTTAGCTTTTGTCTTTCATTTTATTATTTTATCTGCAGCTGTTTGGGAGTTACTTGCTAGAAAAAGACCATTCTTATAATCAGGATTGTTCCCACTAACTTTAGATGTTATAACTGTCTCTATCTTCCGATTGGGATCAGTGTGGATAACTGTTAGGTGGGTTTCTGGTCTTGTATGCATATAAGCAGTCAGGCAAGTTTGAGACTTTTGACTTGCAGCCATTAGATTAGAACAGGTTTCTCAATAGTAAGATGTCCAGTTTTCTATCTCACTATATTTATGTTTTAAATTTGTCTGGTTGTGCATTCCTGGTGACTTTTATTAGGGGTTCAACCCCACCTGAGTTTGTATGATAGTTAATAGAAGTTGCTGAGTGGCTGAGAAGACGAGAAAAAACAGATTGGAAAATTTCATTGCGTTCAATGGGGTAAACATGTACTCAATTGAGTCGTCATTTGTTACAAGAAAATATGAATAATCTAACAGTACATAACTCAATTCATTATACACCTAAATCATGAGCCGTTATTCTGCAAAGGAAGCTAATTTTGCCTCAGATATGGACCATATGGTATCTATATATGGTGTAAATGAGTAGTGGTCTTTATATATGGTCTTAAATAATCGTCACTTTTTGAGCTAACTTTTGGGGTGAAGTTCATTCTTTAATGTGATATAAGAGCCACCCATTTCTGATGATAGGCTACCCAATATTATTGGAGCATATGTCATTCCACGTCCAAATGTTCATTCCTAGATATGCGTGGAGTGTACTGGATTTCCACATCAATTAAATAAATGAATAGTAATATTTACATATCATCTTGAATAATTTTCATCTCTTATGCACACTTTTGGAGTAAGTTGATCCTATAATCCATTCGTTAATAAAGAAAGCTTATTTTGCCTCCACTCTCCATTGCATTGGCCTTGTAATTGTCTCGTACATCTTTTCATTACATTCTTTTGTGTTGGTTTTATTTTCCTCCTCCCATTCATGATGAAAATCCAAGGTGAAACATAATGTATAAAAAGAATAATAAAAAATAGGAGTTGTACTTAGGGAAGGAGAGATGCAGGATGTATTGACAGTATGAGGGATGAAGCAGATAATCCAAGGGGCGAAGCCAAACCATCAACTTCACGTGGAATGTTTAGCGATAAGTTTAGTGGGCCGGCATTGCGTAACAATTAATGGATTATTCATCCAAAAATTTGTATGGGATTCTCCGGCCAAATACTTACCTTCCAAACAAGGTACTTGGACCAGTATTGTTACACAACTACATTTTCGGACTTATCTTTTTGTTTCTGTATTATTCACTTTTTGTCATTACCAATTGAAGTAACTATTTTGTCATTGTTATATCAACAACAACAATAGCATGAGTTAGCTCGCCCCCCCCCCCCCCCCCCGGGGGGGGGGGGGGGTAAAGAAAAACAAAAACCCATTATTTTTGGATCTTTGACGTGAGATATGTTGTGAAACATGAACTTAACAAAGAAAATTCAAACTAAATTAAAAATATAATAGGTGTAGATTTCACATAATGGTGATAAATTGTATACAAGATCTAATCAAATGAACCAATTAAGAGAGCTTAAACATTGTTAAGATGGCATTTGACCAAACTTTTGTTGAATACATTTTATAAGCTTTATAAACTTTCAAATAAAAATATTGAAATAAGTTTTTGAAATAATTGAAAAAAAAACAAGTTCCAAGAGTAGTTTATAATTAAAATTTTATAATTATGTGATAAATTAAAGGAACTTGTAGATCTTGAAAATTAATTAAAATCTTTTTACATTTTTAAATGACTTCCAACATCTTTTTTTTTTTTTTTTGACGTAAATAAGTTACTTTCTTAAGGTTCTTTGCCAAATACAATCTAGAAATTTTATAAACTCACATATCTTATAAAGTATTTTTAAATTTTTTATAAGACCAGCCAACCAGATTTCATAAAAGTCATTATAGTATGGCTAGCTAACTTTTATTGACTTACCCTTATCTAAATGATGATGATGTAAGAAGATTGTGCCTAATTTTGGACAAAATGTGCTGGATTTTTACTTCAACCACCTGCCCTACCCTTCTTGCGCTCTTGCTATAAATAAATTATAGCCACAGGGCTTTTTCTTTAATTACATTCCCCAAAACTTAAATGAAAAAAATTATCACAATTTACCTATCAAAAATAGTAGCAAATCATCAACATTTTCATAATGGATACCCACATCAATGCAATAAATTAATTTGATTTCCCCAAGAAAAACAAATAAATAAATGGAAAGTATGTCTCTTTATTGCATTATTGCCTGAAAAAATACTAGGAATCATGGAAAATTTCTTCTGGTACCCAAAAGGGGAAAATGTTATTTAAGAGCAATAAAATTTCTTTACCAAGAATGGTCATCATGCAAATCTTGGTGCATGAAAACAAGAAAAATGGAGTAACCCTTTTATTACATCAGTTTCTGCTCTCACTTTGGCATCTGTTAACAGTAGAAGAAAATTCATTGAAAATGGTCTAGGTAGTGGCAAAAACACTTGTAACAGGACAGCACACCCCCACCACAAACGTTGTACTCTCGTTAATTTTTCTCTTTCCCACTGTCCTGACATCTCTAGCCATTCACGGGAGGAGAGGGAATCTTGAAACTCCGAGGGAATTTCAGAATTTCTAGTTTTAATAGGTTATTTTCTTTATCCACAAAAAAGACCCAACAAAAATCAGCAAACATGTGGTCCTTTTTCCTTTCATTATCATATGCAAATAGTGATCAGTTGCATAAGATGTTCCTCACAATTCACAAGATGTTCCTCACAATTCACATGTTCTGCCACTTAACGGTGCTTGTCTGTTTTCCCTGTTTCTCTTCTCTTGCTCTGTTCTGCAGAATAATTTGCAGAATTATCATTTCTTGATGTGCGTTTTTGATGAGTGATTTGTGCTTCTTTGATTAGTTCCTTTGTGGGTTTTAGGTTCTTTGGAGACTGCAAAATCTTGATCCCCATAATTCTAGACTTTTTTGTGCATTTAAGTGCTTATTATTGCTCAACTTTTGAGAAGTTTTTGCTGATCCCACCAAAAACAATCATTTTCTATGCACTTTTTTAAGTTACCAGAAGTTTTGTTGCTTATATTTTCCTGCTATATATAGTTTTTTTGGCTGCAAATTGTGTTAATTTTGGTTAGTGATTCGGTATTTTCCTCCACTTGGTCTGATGCCTCCCTCATACTTCCCTTTGAGATGGGAAAGCACTGGAGACCAATGGTGGTATGCTTCACCTATTGATTGGGCAGCTGCAAATGGGCACTATGATTTAGTGAGAGAGCTTATTCACATTGATGCCAATCTTCTCTTTAAACTAACATCTCTTCCAAGAATTCGACGGCTCGAAATCGTGTGGGATGATGAGGAAAAGTTTAGTGATGTAGCCAAGTGCAGGTCCCAAGTGGCACAAAAACTCCTCCAAGAATGTGAAACAAAGAAAGGGCCCAATTCTTTGATCAGGGCTGGTTATGGGGGTTGGCTTTTATACACTGCTGCCTCAGCTGGGGATGTGATTTTTGTTAAGGAATTGTTGGATAGGGACCCCCTTTTAGTATTTGGAGAAGGGGAATATGGGGTTACAGATATATTCTATGCTGCGGCTAGGAGCAAGAACTGTGATGTTTTCAGGCTGCTGTTTGGTTATTCTGTCTCTCCAAGGGGGCAGGTGAAGGAGGTTTCTTCGGTTTTCCAGTCAGAAATGATGAATAGGGCGGCTCATGCCGCGGCTAGAGGTGGCAATTTGGAGATTTTGAGAGAGCTTTTGGAGGATGGTGGTGATGTTTTAGCCTATAGAGATGCTGGGGGATCCACAGTACTCCATGCGGCCTCCGGCAGAGGGCAGGTTGAGGTGAGTTGTTACTTTTCTTTATCTTCCAAATGTTGATATGTTCTTTCTCTCTTTTGACTCTTGCAGTACTTTTGCCATGATTTTGACACTTGAAATTTCGTATTTTATTCGCCATTCTTGGAGTGTATCTGTTAACTAACAAAATTCCAAGGAATCCAAAAGATGGAAGAATTGAATGGAGCTTGAGTAGAAAGGATTAGTTCATTTGTGGGGGGCAAGGAAAATTGATCGTTGTGAGTATCATGACAAATTTGATTAAAACCTTAGATTATTTTAACAAGTCGGTTATTGGGGAAGATAAGTTAATGCTTCAAATTTGCGGGCTGAAAATACACATTTGATTGATCACTGATTTAGAATAACAATCAGGAGAATATCATGAAGATACCAGTAGAGCATCAAATTGGTTAGATGGGAAATTCAAAATGCTGGAGAACCTTTAGGCTTGTTATCCAGAAGCTTTTTTCAGAAATATTGAGTTCCCCTGCCGCATTCATTGGTTCCTGATTAAAAAATGTAATCTTCAATTATTTAGGGCGCATGATGTTGGACCATTGTTGGTGATAGTATTGAATTCTAGAAGGGGGGGGGTAGGAAAAATGGTTCTTAACCTGAATTTTCTGTTTACTTGATGGCCCAATAACTTGGAAGTTGAAACTCAAGATTAGTAGGTGTCATGTCTGCTTCATTACATTGATGTCCTTATATTTTCAAAAGAATATGCAGACGTTATAGTATTTTCCAAGCCTGATACCGGGTGATATAATTGGAATTCTACAGCATTTATACTTTTAATAAGTAGACAGACGACAAATTCTAGGTTTACAATTGCACTTAGTAGTTCCTATCTTTCTTACCACAGAAGAAGCCAGGATGAATCTTTGTCTTGCTGCAGTTGTGAAATTTCAGATTTCCTTCTTATTCATGATGTATTCTGTCTTAATCTCTTTACATCTGCGGTAAGTTTACATTCTGGTACTTCTGTTCACAACTGCACAGGTAGTTAAGCATTTGACATCTTCATATGCCATCATCAACTCCACGGACGATCAAGGCAACACAGCCTTACATGTGGCTGCGTACCGGGGGCACCTAGCTGTCCTAGAGGTTCTTGTATCTGCATCTCCTTCTTCAGCCTCATTAACAAACAACTACGGAGATACTTTTCTTCACATGGCAGTTTCTGCTTTCCGTTCCCCTGGTTTCAGACGGGTGGACCGACAGATAGAGCTCATGAAACAATTGGTAGGTGGGAAACTTATAAACATGGAAGACATTATCAATGTTAAAAACAACGATGGAAAAACTGCACTTCACCTGGCTGTAACTGAGAACATTCAATCTGACATCGTGGAGCTACTCATGTCCGTGCGTTATATAAATCTAAACATCCGTGATGCTGATGGGAAAACTCCGCTAGACATCCTCAAGCAACGGCCACAGTCAGCATCTTCTGAGATTTTAATCAAGCAGCTGATTTCAGCCGGTGGGATTTCCAATTGTCAGGACCAGATGGCAAGAAATGCTCTCGTCTCCCACCTGAGGATGCGTGGGATTGGACACAGCCCAGGAACTTCTTTCGGAATCCCTGATGCTGAGATATTCTTATACACTGGGGTCGAAGATGTATGTCCTTCCAGCAGTGAATTTACAAGCACAGAATACGGTTACTCGGGTGAAATAGGACGTATGAGTTCAAGAGCTCAATCTAACTCATTAAGATACAAGAAGTCGGGATCCATAAGCAGTGCTGCCACGCGTCTCAAGATTCTTCTTCGTTGGCCGGGGAAGAAAGAGAGAAATGCAGATAATCCAGACTTGGAAGGTAACTATTCTATCGAATCATATCAAATGGATTCGGGTTCTAAAAACAGCCTGGTTCCACTCAGGCAGCAGTTCTTGAGAGCATCCTCCCTCCCGAACAACAAAAGAATACTATCTTTACAGGGAAATCTTCCCAGTCCATCCACCAAGAAGAAATTTGCTGCAGGTTTAACACAAGGCGTTCTACAAGTGCTGCCAAAGTCGTACCTTGGATCCCCTTCCAGTGCGTTTTCTGAGTCGTCTTGGTCATCTGCTGAAAGAAGACCGTCTGATGCAAATCAATTCCCGAACGTGGACAAACTGAAGATGAAGCATAAGCACGCTTCTTTCAATATGAGGTTGATGAACAGCTATTTCTGTTTTGGTGCTCATGGACTGGCTGTTGAGAGCTCGATTGATTCCCGCAGACAAAGCCAGAATAATAAACCAAGTCTAGTTGTGTAATTAGTTAATGTGTGCGTGTGTTTGTGTAAGTTGCTAGCTAAGTTTTGGACCAATTTCGAAATGTAAATAAATGTTTTCCCCTTTTTGTGCTTGTTTACCCTCTTGCTTCTTCTCCATATGACGAGTTACAGCAGTTATATTTTGTTTCTCTGAAAAATTAAAAATTTGGTGAGTGCTTGAGGCGTGCGAGTATATTTATGTGCATATACAATAGTAACAAAACAAGATCTGAATTTTGTAAATTGAATGCTCTTGATTCTACATTTCTTCAAATGATTTGAGTGAAGTGTAGTAAATTAACACTTTGAGGATCATTACTTGGCTGAGAGAAGGCCTTGTCAGATAAAAACAAATTCAATGCGAGTGCTATCAGTCTTTGAGTATATGTATATGTACAAAGAAATTGAGTGAGTTTAGCAGGAAAACACTTAATCAAATGCGCAAGAAAGAGAATCAAGAAGCAATAAACATAAATTGAGATGCATAATCTATTATAAAATCAAATAACAAAGCGCTTGATCATTACTATGCAAAAATCAAGTTGTTCAAGTATTAATTGATTAACTGTATATCTTTATGTTACAATTATATCAATTTAAGTAGTACAAAAAATTATGCAATTTAACCCCCCCCCCCCCCATTCAAATTAAAATGTAATGCTAACGGAAAGTATAAAATTATCAAAATGCCCTTTCGTTAAAAATTTTAAAAAATAAAAAATGAAAAAAATATCAAAAGATAGAAATACCCTTGTACTTATTTGTAATATTTTTGAATTTATGAGGGTTTATTTGATATTTTATTATCACCTTCAATTTTTTTAAAAATTTAATTTATAACCTTAGATAATATATTTCTATTAATTTTGAGTTGCAGATTTAATAATGATAAAACAGTAAATATATATAAAATAGTTTATTAAATTTTAAAAACAAATAAATAAAATAAGTGAAAATTAAAAATTAAAAATATTATCTTATACAACATAATTTTAAGAGTGAATTACTTTAATAATTTAATTAAATTCATTTATTATTAAAAACTAAAATAATTAAATAAAAATAAAAATTTAAATCAGTATCTTACTATAATATAAAAGTGCATATATAAACATATATATGTAAATATACAATAAAAATATATATGTATACATATATTATATATCTATATATAAAATACACCACCCAACCCTCACGCCAACCCTCACCCCTATCTCAGGATGCTACCTGGTGATGGCCAACGATTGCTTGACCAGGTAGCTGGATTTGGCCATGTTCAGTCGCTCGCTCCTATTGTGGCTCGACTATGGCCAACACCTGAATCTTGGCCTGACTTGTGTTTTTTTTATTATTTAATAAATTTTAAAGAACAAAATTTTAATAAATTCTTTACTTATCCTTTTTTTTAAAATTTTTGGTTATTTATTTTTTAATCAATAAATATATTTAATTAATTATTTTAAATGTTTGTTATTTAATATTATTATGTAACTTAAAATGCTAATTATATATTTTAGTCTTAAAAAATATTAATTACAAATAATTTTAAAAAATAAATATTAATAAATTCTTTACTTATCCTTTTTTTAATTTTATTATTATTTTTTTTAATGAAAAAATAATAACAAATACACCCTTAACCAATTCAAAAATCTTATAATACCACACCTGAGGTATTTTTGTCAATTACAAAAAATTAAGCCTAGTCAGAACTGAGTTTAGTTACCACAAGGGCCTTTTTTATACTTCACCCATATTTTTTAACGGCGGCAGGACAAAACCCTAATAGGTGACTAACAACTGGGGTAAAATGTTAGACAACGACAAAGTTCAAGGGAGTTAAGAAATATAATTTTCAAATTAATGTGAATTTTTTGATAATTACGTCAAACCTCAGGAAATATGGATGTAATTCACCCTATTTTAAAATATTTTAAGATATCTATAAATTTTTAAGCTGATCTCCTAAAAAGCTAGTACAACGTGAACTCTTGGTACATTAATATGGGCTTGGCGTCTTCTTGTCGCACCCAGAATTTCGAAGTGGATTATATTATCAACATTCAGTTACAAATATTCTTACAACTCTGGGCATTGGGCCTCTTTATTGTGGAATCTTCACGGATCTTCAAAGTGGATTGGTCCTCCAACAGCTTATGAATTAAGTAATGATAAATGATTAATCGTGGCTATTGGGCTTTTCTCATCCAGGCTTGGGGAATTTAATTTTCGTCAGTACATTAGTACAAACATATTTCAACAATTTTGTCCTTTCATCAGGACTAGAGTTTTTAATGGGTCGAGTTCAGATCTGATCATGTTGGATTTAAGTTCAAATACAAAAGTAATATGTCATATTTAAATTCTCAAAATTCTATAGGATTTGTAGTTGGTATAATCATATCCGGATCCAAATAAATGTTAGATATCCGTCGAATATCCAAAAATATCCAAATGTGAATACTTAAAAACTCATCATTAAATTTATTATTTTTATAAAATTTTATTAAAATCCAAATTCAAAATATTCATCCTTTTAAAAAAAAAAAACACAACAGATTAATGAATAAATTTTCAAGTCTATTGATCACTTAAAAAGGCAATAATAGAATTTAACTTAATCACATTCATTCACCAGATTATTGTATTTTAGGTTCCGTTGCTGATAATAGTACTTATTTGGCATTATAAATACATAGTTATACTTGGTTCTTCAATCAACTAATTATAAACTCAAAGTTTTATAAATAAAAAAAATCATTTTGATCAAATCGATATTTGCATTGCATTCTTGCCATATCATGGCATTCAACACATACTCATTATTCTTCCTGCATCATTTTCTGTTATGAAAATAGAGAAACAAGTAATGTAATTATGATATAAATAAGTTGAAAATCTAACAATTTATATGAAAAGCACTTGACTTGATATATTGCATAGAAGTTCATTACTCCCTTCATCCAAATATCCACTTTGGCATTACTATAGGACCCTATATATACATATGTATAATACTAAATATATCATGATTAGAATTATTAATGGATCGGATCGAGCCATACCTATATTCACTCCATTTATTTCATATTATGAGCTTCTTTTAATCGGATCATATGTGTCGAATCTTTTATCAATTAAAAATTCCTAAATAATTGGATCGAATTCAAATTAAAATTTGTTCCATTGACAACTATAATCAAGACCATGATAGTTTTGAGGCATTATGTGTTTCTTTGGTCAAGGTGGGATAAAAATAAAATGTTCAAGGACAGCTTCTGAAACAAAGCTCTTTATTATGTATTGATTAGCATATTGAAATGAAGTAAATTGCATCATATCCCCTAGTAAAATTCGAAATTGCCTAATAATTCCTTGTGTTAAAAATTGAGTCAATTACTCTCTCATATTTTTTATACAGAGCAGAAATACCCAACACGCACGGGAGATGTAATTAGTACACACATTAATGGTATAAAGCACCTAAAATGCCCTCTGGTCCGTAAGTTTAAATCAAGAAGTCAGTCATATTTTCACCTACCTTTTCATTTTGCCCCATTTTCCTTTTCTTTTTCTGAAAAATATTTCCAATTTGAGTAGCATGTGAAATAGCCACAAGCTCCAGCAATACTTGCAGTAAGAAATGAAGGGTGACCCCTTGAGTTGGAGATTTAGTTTCATTGCCAGATATACTATTCAGGTTCTTGAATTTGAACAAAATGGGAGACTTTACTATTGTTGCACATACTATCGTAACTTTTTTTCCTTAGTGTAATTTGGTTAGCATGACATGATTTCCAATGGGAAGTCCAACTATTCCTCCACACCCTACATAGTACATACTGTGAACAAGGGGAATTGAAAGAAAGCTCTCAAGACAATGAAATCATTTCTCCAATTATGTCAGTTGTTGCAGCAGTGAAGCATGAAAATTGGACTTATATAACTATCTCAAGACAATGATCTTTTGCTGAAGCAGTAAGATTAAATAATTTGGCTGGTTTGACCTTTTTTTTATGGGGTAATTACAAAAACTACTCATGAGGTTTGGTGTATTAATAGAAACTTTTCATGTGGTTTGCGAAATTACAATCACATCACCTGAGATTTATTGCCATCCAACAACTAGGTCCTGCCGTTAGTCAAACTAATAGATTTTACTGATGTCGTCGTTGAATTTTTATGAAATTCGAATTTTATCCTTTAATTAACTACTCCAAGCTGTTGACTTTTTTCTGGGACCAAAATGCCCTTGCACTATTTTGGCATGTGGCATGCATGTATGGGTGTAATTGTAACATAATAAGCATAACGGGAGGTTAAAGTAACAAATAAAAATAATGCTTAATGTTGCCTTTAGAAATATAAATTAGTAATTAATTAATGTAATTAACAAAATTAATGAACTAATCAACTAATTAGTTAAAATAATAATTGTGATTTTTAAAAAATTCAATTAATTCAAAATATTATTTATTTTTTCCTGCTCTATAATTTTTGAGTTTAAAAGATAACATTAAAACCCTTCAGGAAATTTAAACATTTCATATAGCTTCCTGTATAATTAGTTATCTGACATGTAAAACCTTCAATACTTTAAGAACTTGCAAGCACATTCCCCTAAAAAGCAAAATAAACATTCCAAATGCATAAAGCAATGCACCAAAATTAAATCAAAGTCACACCAAACCAGTATTTACACCAAAATGCACAAAGTAATGCACCAAAATTACACCAAACAAGTACAATATTCAATTTTTCAAATTACACAACATATGTTAGAAGCAGCCAAATTAATTATTTTCAATCTACACAAAACATAGTGGTGTATTAGGTAGCTCAAATCTTATAACCAAGAACAATATTTAGCTTTCAATAGCCCTTCTATCAATAGCACCACCGCCAGTAACCTTAGCGTCTGTAGCACCTCCATCACAGCCTCTAGTTTCATCAAAACGTCCAACTCCACCCACTTGCACTACCAACAATTGACTCCACAAATTCATCAGCTGTTGCATAAAATCTGTCATCAAAAGCCAAGTCATCAGCAAATTAACCCCATCCCTTTTTTCAAAAGCAGTAGAAGCTTTAGCTTCAACACTTCCAATAGTTGACGCTTGTGAAAATGGAATTGCAGAAGTTGACCCACCTCCCATCTTTTTATTCTTCCTTACATTGAACGTTTCAGCTAGTGAGATATCCTCCTAAAAAAAATAAACACAAAACATATTAAAGAGCTTGTAATTGCAGAATTTCTAACAAATGAGTTACAAACAAGGAAATTGTAATTTAAATAACATGATCTCCAATTCTTTTTTCTCTTCCTCTAATTTTCTGTGTAGGCCTTCTATTCTTCACAAGTGCTCTTTGATATGTCATCTTATTATAGCCAATTACATGACACTTGTTACATTTCAATATATTAGGGCCTCGTTTGATTTCAGTTATTAGCCCCCACAGAAGAAGCTAATCTCATTCAATATCATGCTTGATGTGCAATATGAAAGATGTGGGCCGACCCGCAAACAATCCATGGCCCGAAACTATTCACGCTACTGGGTGCTAGTCCAATAGCGAGGCTTGGGCTGCAATTGCATAATTGCAGGCAGAGAATGAATCAAATCTTGAGAAGAAAATTTGATTTTGTCCTCCTTTAATGCAACAAATTTGACAAATTTTTCCTCCTGTCAATGATTTTTCACTTCCACAACCCCGATACCCACACGCCCTACGTCGTACTCCCTTTCACTGAAAAACCCAGGAGCCATAGCACAGGTATTATACGAAATTCGGCGAACCACTGCAGCAAACACCCACATTATGGTGGCGGACAGTTGTATTTTGCATTGGGACTATGACCCTGCTACAGATTTTTTACAATTTCTAACATTTTTTGTACTCTTGTTTCCTTTTCCATTAAAGTATATGACCTCCACTTACCAAAATTGAATAATAGATTGTTCCCGTCTTGTACCAAGTTATGGTACAATAATCCCTTTGTGCTTGGTGGAGAGAGCAACAGAGCTTGTGACATTAATCGAATTTGAAGGTGCGAAAAACTCTTCCTAATGCACTTCGATATTCTGTTTACTATTGGTTGGGGCTTTGTTTTGGTATTGTTTTTATCTTGTGGTAGTGTAATGTTGACAGGGATACCCAATACAGTACACTTTTGGATGGTTTTTCTAGATGTGCCACATTGAGTGAACTGATAAGCTGTATTCTCCCCAATATGTGATGTTCAGTTAATCGTCGTATTTTAGACTGCACTGCATTCTTAGCTCACATATTTAGGAAGATATAAGAGATTTTCATGGTTGAATGTAATTACAGAGAATGGGATGACTTGGAGTGCATTTGCATTTGGATGCACCATATGCAAAATTGCCTCTGCACCATATTTGAAATGTAACGAAATAAGTATTAGATTAATGATATTTACTTGCAACCTATGTGAATTGTTACATGCCCAAGTTTCTTGTTTTATGATAATATACAAATTTGGCAACTACAGTAGACCACGGTAATGATAAACTTTAAATAATTTGATATTATACAATTAACGTTATGTAAGATAAAATGCCATTGGACATGTGATTTATGCATACTTTTTGAATTAGTGTTTATCATCAGGAATCATATTTGTTTCAAATTAGTTGGTTCATTGATACAAGCTCGACTAGTTTAGACTCCGGGTATCTTGTGCAATATACCTTCTATAATTCTTCATTGCTGAACTATGATCATGGCTTGAACAAATTAGTATAATTAATCTGCATTTCTATGTGACGAACAAATATTAAAGTGTGTCTGTGTGTACGTATGTTTGTGTGATAGTGCATATAATATGAGATTACTTCTGGTTTGTCTTATATTGGTATCTAAATTAAGACAACAATAGTTTTAACCACCTGCGCTCTGTTTCCTTTTAGATTTGTTGTAGGGTATTGGCATGGATTTGAATACCAAAATCCGTATTTTTATATGGATTTATATATTTTTGCTACAAAGGATTGTTTGCATTTTTTTGCTTTATCGTGCTTACATTATACATTATCAAAATATAAGGGGTATGCATACTCAGAATCCTAAGAGGTGGAGTGTGATCTCTAATGTACTGGATCAGCTAACACACTTGAGAGAGATTATGGAATAAATGATCAAGCGTGTTTGGATAACTTGTGTAAAGATAAAAATGCATTTTGGAGGCTTTGTTATTTGCTTGAGCATGTAGGGGGGCTTCGACACGAAAAATTTGTAGGAATTCCAGAAAAAGTTGCCATTTTTTTATACATACTAGCACATCATAAGAAAAATATGATCGTGAAACATAATTTTAAAAGATTCGATCACATAGTCAACAGGTATTTCAAACAATGTGTCAAATCAATTATAAATATTAATCTATTTCTCCTTGTCGATCTTCAACCTATCAATGATTATTGTACTAGTGAAACATGGAGATGCTTTAAGGTATGTTTATATCCATGAATGACTATAAATTCACTCATGCATATTACTTTATGATCAGCTTATTAACTTGTCAGTTATATCATGTAAGGCTGTCTTAGCGCCCTTTATGGCACTTATATCCTAGCCCGTGTACCAGCCAATGAATGAACAAAATGCAGGTGTAGGAAGGGTGATATAGCTGTGAATGTCCTTGGTGTATGCAATAGCGAAATGAATTTAATGTATGTACTTGTCAGATGGAAGGGCTTCACTGCGGATAACAAGGTGTTGCGTGCGGCTATTGACAAACCTAGGGAACTCAAAGTCCTACTTGGTAAATTGAAATTATATGCCATGTGATTAAAAGTGCCAACTACTTGTATATTATTATTTCAAAGACTAATCCCATATAATCTAGTCTTCAAAGATATATTTTAAACTATGGTGTATCAGTAATGTTTGATGGGCGATTTGTAATATATGGTTTTTTACATGAGTATGGTTTGGCGTTTGTTTGTTTTACCAAAAATGTGCACCCATGAGCTACGCTTTGATTATTTATCAATTAAAGTGTTGCTAAATAATAAGTTTGTTGTGCTAGTTACTTATATGTCAAATTAATATATTGAAGTTAATTGATATGTATCTTTGCTTGTAAATGACAGGTCATGGCGTAATCTGGGTGCTCATCTCACAGCACCAAAAGGTCAAACAAAGCACCAACTGCCCCACGATGTTTTTGGACCCATCAAGAGGAGGATGCATTGATACATGCTCTTAAGAACTTGCGTGTTGGGGGTTGGCATTGCGACGACTCGTTTAAGGGTGGTTACATGGCGAGGTTGGAGACAATGCTGGCCCAGAAATTCTCAAATTGTGGCATCCTCATCAAACATACTCAACTTTACGAGGTATACTTGGTTGTAGTGGAGGTGAGGATATGGATTCTAGTTCATGTATGATTATCGTGGAGACTGAGGCAGCTTGGGCTGAATACGCTAAGGTATAAAATAAATTTCTTTACAATGACATTTTTCAACATACAATCATGCAGTATTATCTAAACCAAGCATTCTTAGATAATGTTGACATATTGTGTAAGTGAATCCTGATGTAGCAAAGCTTAAAGGGAAGTTGCACCCTTGGTATGATAGTTGGATGGAGATCTTTGGGAATGATAGGGCCATGGGAGATGGGGCATCTGATGTAGCAGATATTGTATAGGAGTTATTACATGGGTCCCAGAACAAGGGAGAGAAGGCAACTGATAGTGGGAATCTACCTAATGTATTTCCACCGGGGACTAATCCTGAACTTGATGCTGTATGTGTGACTCCACCATAAGGTTCTGGGTTGAAAAAAAAGGCATCCTTGTTGGGAAAACAAAAGCAAATCGACCCATGTGCCATTGACTTCAAAAAGATGATGGAAACTCTACTCGAAGACACAAAAACCACTATAGGGAGTATCGCTGAAAAGCTACTACAGTTGCAGGCACATACGCCCGACTTGGACTCCTCATTGAGATCTTCTTTATTTGAGGCTCTACAAGGCATTCAATATCTCACTCTTGATGATTAGATTAAAACCACATACCATTTTGTGCACAATAAGGTGGATATGAATGTTTTCTGGTTATAAACAATGAGGTTCTGGCCCATTTCGTCTCTTTATTGCTTTTTGGTACACAGCTCTCCCCTACGCAATCTCATTAGCCTACAAAAGCATCTAGTTGTCAATACTGTCTACATTGTAGGCTATTAGGACCTTGAGCTTGGTATTTAAGTTTGTTAGTGTTTGTATTGTTTGGGGGTGCTGCATTACTATTTTTATTACATTATATTGCTGTTTTTGCTACTTTCTGGAATTACACTTTCGTTGGACATGGTATGTTTACTAATTCCATGGATTGTTATCCTATATGGTAATTGATCCTTTGGATCTTATCTTGTTTGGTGACGATGAAATCACCATGTTTTTGCTTTATAAAACTGTTCAATGGATCTCACCCATTCCTTAGTAATTGCTTGTCAGGTTATTTATAATGGCAAATGTGTTCTTGGTTTTCTATCCCTTTTAATACAGCAGCATACTCCTAATTATTTTAAGCATTCTTAGGTAATGTCCGAGCTAAGTCTGCTACTGTAGATAGACATTACATGAGGCTATGCTATTGTTCTTTCTGTAAAGGTGGAGAACATTGTTTTTTTTCTCGATAGTACAGAATAGATAATATCTGTTTGGATGGATTAATGTTAATGATTGGAATTGTATTACCCCATGTTTCGTGTTCATAGTCACATTGGTAACAAGATGAAACATGAGGATGTTGTATTGGTACATAGGAATAATTCTTACAGTAGGGCAAAATCAATTGTATTGGTATTAACTCTGAGTAGCCCATGGATTGCTGGTTTTATCTCAGATTAGGCAATACTTTACAATTGAACATTAGCACCACAAAGATGACCAAGTTATTATATTGTACATTAATAGACCTTTACAAGTGATCGAACTTGTTTTATGTCAATAATTGATAGTTAATCAAACTTGGACCAAGTTGGTTTATCATTATAAATCTGGGCACTAGTCCTTCTGCTTGCTAGGTTTTCAATTTAATTAACTATCTTGTATGAACTCTAATTTTTACTAACTTTTAAAAATTATAATTAGTATATTTTTCAATGTACTATCATTATCATTAAATTAAGTAGTACATACATAATATATATATATATGTATGTATGTCATATAAATTTGGTCTGATGCCATGCATTTGTTTAAACTTTCATCACATCAATTAATGTACCTTCTTAGATTATTTTGCCTCCTATCAAAATAAAATATGTATCTTTTTTTATCTCATCCGCTTGTTTTTTGTTTTGGTCTATCTGGACAGTTTCATCTATTATTTAATATACTGGATACCCTTAAATAAGCTAAACATCAATTAAAAATACGATACTAGACAACATAAAATTATGATATTATAGCTAGTAGCGACTACATACTCGATATTCCTAGGTAATGGAACACAACAAACACAAACGAAAAACAAGTACACTACACGTCATAAGAGGATAACAAAACTTATTACAACACGAGTGCGATGGAACCACTAATAGAAATTAAAATGGACCAAGATGTATTTCATTTCTTGCCACGTATATTAGGAGTGCTACTAGAACTCGCATCCAAGCTCATTGGGACTCCACTTAGGGATAGTTGGAAAATTCCAAACCATTCTCGATCATCCTGCTTTATCCATAGATTATCATACACATCTGAGATGGGATCGACGCATGAAACTAACAACATATTCTAATTCGTTAACTTCATTGAGTCTTAGCTTGCATCATCATGCCTAGGAACATGGTACAAAATATTATAGAATGATGAATCCAAATCTCCACTTATGGGCGGTGCATATGCAGCAACAGTCACAGTAGGGAAGGCCAAAAATCTCATAGAGATCTGACCATTGAGATTCTCTTTGATCATATAAGTCTTAGATAGTGGAAATTTCTACAAAAATCAACCATTAATTAGAACGTCACAAAACTATATAAAGTTATAAATTCATATTGGACCAAAATTAGTTTAAATAATTGCCTTCGTGATGTAGTCCCATATATATACTTCAACTGCCACAACATTGTTTTCCTCATCGTAGTTAACTGGGTCTAACGAAATCAAAAACCTAAATACGGTGTGTCTCTACTGCAGATATTTGAAACGCATGCTCGCATCCTTGCAAATCAAGTTGGTTCTGAACTTAATATTCACTAGGTGTAAGCACGATCGAATAACAGCGACATCAGATCGGCTGAGAGATCTTCCATCCAAACGAGCAAACTCCACAAGTCGGGATATGAATTCCCTTTCAATTTTCTCCACCCATGGGAGAGGGTAGAAAATTTGTTCTTGAGTTCGAGGATGACGTGGAGCCATGTCACTTGGATGGCTGAATTTTCTTTTGGATGTGCGTGTGTATGAGAGAAAACAATGACTTAGTGCTGGTGTTTCAGTTATCTCATATGTAGCCCTATATATTCAATATATGTATTCAAATTTTAAGAGCGACACTTGTGATTGGAAGCAACATAAATGACAAGAGTTTACTTTTTTTATATAGCAATTTTAAGGAGTTGGTACAACCAAAAAAGTTAAGAAGAAAGCCTGTAAACATTTTGACACGAAATGCTCGTGAATTAGCTGCAAATTCCAAGAAAAAATCATAATGGGAAGCTCGCAAAGGAAGGGGAAATTTTGACGTAAAATTAGCTGCATGGCTAGAGAAGATTCTGAAACATCTATTCATGTTGATAGAAATTGCCTCATCCATATCAAAGGTAAATGTTTATACTTATTTCCAAAACATGATTCTAAAATGACTTATACAATTGTTTGTGGCATTAAAGATGCTCCATCATTGAAATTTCCTATTTAATATACTCAACTCTTGCATCCAATTATATATTTTTCAAAATTGTTTTTTTAATAAGCATTTTTATACATGAAAAAATGGAACATGGCATAATACAAATAATTTGTCAAATATTAGACATGCTAACTTTTTAAAGAATGCATTAGAAACATAAAAGAGTATAAAATAGCAAACGGATGTTTACAGAATGTAGAAGTAGATAATACATTACAAAAAGGCTGGTTGTATGTACAAACTACGTACCAAGTCGCTTACAACATTACAAATTATTTAAACTTTGCAAACTAACATAACTGGGACACAAACTTTCCAATAGCCAAACCCATTAACATCCCAACAATAGCAACAATGACAACAAGCCCACAACTAACACAACCACCTAATATCAATTCAGGTTTCATACTAGGACTTGGGGGGCTAAAAGGACCACTTCTTACATGACGAGGGGTATGCACTGAACAAGTTGTGTTCGAACTTTCACTGCACTCTCCATCATCCAAACACCCACCATCTAGGGAGTTGGCGCCCTTATAAGTTGACTGATAATGGACAAAACCACTCGAATCAAAAGTATCGGTCAGTGGTTTGTATGGACCATGCACGGCAAATAAGGATGGTGAGGTTATCCCCTGATACACATCCCACTGCATAAAGTCTCCAACATGATTAGCTCCCTTTGGACACTTGTAGAATCATTTCTTAGGATTCTAAGAAGTGTGTGACTGACGCAGCACCATTATACCCCCACCACATGGGCATTGTAGTGAAGACTTAAGCTCCATTGCACCCTACAAAAAATACGTAGTATGGTAAATAAATCAATCGACAACCAAAGTTTCGGATCAAAACATAAAAGAACAATATACCATGTTGTCTGCAAATAACAGCATTGGACCAATTATGTTCAAACAAATAACTCATATCCCAAACTAAAGTAATGTGGCAGGTAAAAGTTAGGTGTATGCATTATGTGGAAATAACACAACTATTTGATACTGCAATTGGCCCACACAAATTCTCCACATTGATATATTATCATGTGGTTAGGTGCATGTGTCATGTTTCTACAAATATGCTCTTAGGGAGCGGTAGTGATATGGGATGGTCCAAGTGCGTAGGCCCAGTATGGGATGGCCTAGATACTCGAGCCCAAACCAGCAATGCCCAGTTTGGGGCTCAGGGCCCGTATGTCTCATCGACCTCACTCGACCATATCTGCTCAGCCCAATCTGGTGCCCAAAGGCCCACGTAGCACCTCAACCTTTGTCGACCTGGTTGGGGTCGACCCTGAGGTTGAGAACAGTACAGTACCCTGTCACCAAATTTAATGTACTGACGGGTGCCACGCCTCCGCATTAATGGCGCATGTCGTCCCCCTCACCGTCTGACATGACAGATACCGCTATAGTATCCTATCTTGTCCTTGAAACCTGGAAGGACAGTCAGCTGGAAATATTCAAACAGAGGAAATGACCAATTACCCCTGAAATAAAGCTAAGGGCCCCTGGATGTACCGAAAGGCTTCCCAGACATTTCTCAAAAGGGAGGAGGATATAAAAACCCTCAACCCAACCTTCTAAAGGTACGCACTTATATACACTAAAAACCCTGACTCCTCTGCTAGATTCTTGAGGTCGATTTCTACTGACTTAAGTGTCGGAGGGCCTAAGCCGAGGGCCTCTCGGCTAGCCTAACGTTTACTGTGATTGCAGGATTCTGCCCTAACTAACCAAGAATACAAACTCCTCGGGACAAGTTCTACCCATCTTCGAACCTGAATTCTTGTCCAACAGATCGAACCCCCATCATTTGGCGCCGTCTGTGGGAAATCCGCAGGTCAATTGACAGACTCAGGTCACCAACAGAATTGTCCTCTACCACATCAAGAGTCGAATAGCGGGGACCGGCGCTAGTTGGGCAGATGACCTCCCTGGTGTGCTTTAGGCTTACAGAACGACACCTCGAACAGCCACAGGCCACAGTCTATACAGCCTAGCCTACGGATTCGAGGCTGTAGTCCCATCAGAGCTAATTCAACACACCACAAGGGTGATCCACTATAACCCGATAGCAAATACCTCAGAAAGGACGCTGGATCTAATTACGGTCGATGAGCAATGCCATGAAGCTTACAACACAATGCAGCGCTATCGCTCAAAGATGGCAGACCGCTATAACAAGATAGTACGACCATGGAGCTTCAAGGTGAGAGACCTCATTCTCAAGAAAGTGGAAGTGTCTAAACCTGTCGAGAAACTCAACCCAAAATGGGAGGGACCGTACTCGATGGTCAAGGTATCAAAAAATAATGCCTACCGACTAGCCGATGCATCAGGCCATGAGCTACCGCGATCTTGGAATGCAGTAAACCTGAAGAAATTCTTTGTTTAACTCGTCATCGATGACCTTTGTATTACTGAAAGAAATGAAATTATAACATGTCCAAACGTGTGCAACAGAGCGACCTTTCTTAACACAGTCAACCCCGTAGTCGATGAGAGGCTCAACGCCACCAAGTTGAGGCCTATGCGCCGAGACCACACAGTCGGCCCCATAGTCGACGAGAGGCTCAACACCACCAAGTCGAGGAATATGCGCCGAGACGACACAGTCGACCCCGCAATCAACGAGAGGCTCAACGCCATCAAGTCGAGGCCTATGCGCCGAGACCACACAGTCGACCCCGTAGTCGACGAGAGGCTCCACCTACCAAGTCGACGCCTATGCGCCGAGACCACACAGTCGATCCCGTAGTCGACTAGAGGCTCTATGCCACAAAGTCGAGGCCTTCGCGCCGAGACCGCATACTCAACCCCGCAGTCGAAACCAAGCAGCTGACTTCACAGTTAACAAAATAGCCTCCACAGCACCAAGTCGAACCCTGTGGGTCGACTTAATTGAAATTGTTAACTACAAGTTCCAGTGATGGTGAACCCATCCTACAATCGTGAAAGTTATTCCAAACTTGAACATTAACTATTATGCTACAAGATTGATTACAACTTGCTCTACAAGAGCTGAAAATCAAGTCGGGAAAGCATAACCTCCATTCGACGCGAGACTTGAATGAAAATTACTTACCACATTCGTAGGCATCTATTTAGAAATTCCGACAAGCAGAACATCAATTTAATGTTTCACAAATCTCATGCGTTTCATCAATCCAAACAAAATTGCAATCAAGGCAGTTCATAGCAAAAGCAAAGACAGTTATGATTAAAGTTGTAGTTGAGAAAAGGCCAAATCACCATCTAATATTCCAATCAAAAAGCCTCATCGAGGCAACAATTCAATACAAAATGTCAAAAGCCTCGTCGAGGCGTATAGAAAACAAGCAGAAAAACTAGGCCTAGCTGGAGCTACCGACCTCTTCAACAGCAGGAGCGGGGGCAAAAGCAGGCACACGAGCTGCTGCACCAGATGGTTGGGGCTCAGGCGGCGCTATTGACACAGGTACAACGACAATCACGGGCCAAGAATGACCAGCTGCATCTTGTAAGAACAGCCGCTTGGAGACCGGGAAGAAGGAGGCCACATTAGCTCTTCCCTCTGATACATTGTAAGCGAGGTCGCCGGCAAACTCAAACTCCCGGGCCACTGCCTTCAGTCTTCTATTAATCTCAACCCGCCTTCTCTCTTCAGGTGACAGTTCGACCTCCGGCGTGGCCTCGACGACGGGCTCCGCCGCATCGACCTCTTCATCCAAATATGGACGCAGCTGCTCGTTGAGAGCGTGGCTCATTCTGGAGCGGTCCTCAGCCCAAAGTGCATAGCCCAAAAACTGCATTTGCTGGATCGCTTTTTGAAAGGCATTCCGGGCGTCATCCAGAGCGAGCACAACACTCGCATCCTGGAAAGATGGACTCACCATAAATTGCTGCACAGCTTCCCGGCGCACTTCTGGCAACATCCGGGCAAACTCAGCCCTGGCTTTGGCCAGACGTTCATTCTGACCAGTAGCTCGGCCAGACTCATAAGCAACTTGCACGTCCAGCTGCAGCTTCTCGTCCATTTTGGTCTTCTTTGTAACAGCAAAGAAGACCTATTCATCTTTCTCCTTGAGCTCCTAGGCCTGCTGGTCGACTTGCTTCTCCAGCTCGTCGATCCACATCTGAGAAGACTCCAACTGAGCCTTCAAAGTCTCGGCATCCCTGCCACCCTCCAACTGCTCTCGATCAGCAAGGGCTAGCTCTGCTTCACGATAGAAATGGTAGCCCATCTGCCCGACCTGACACATAAGGGTCATTACTTCCTGATCGAAGAAAAGGTGAACAAGCAGGAATAAAATATGAAGCCTTACCATGTTGGCGTGGTAGGCAAACTCGCAAAGAGCTGCAGCCTGGCTCATCCCCATAAATCTCTTCTGGTCCGCCAGAAACTGACTCGCCATCAGCACTTTCAAAGGATCCATCTCGGTGGGCCCCGCCGTATGTATGCTGGAAGAATTATGCACAATGGGGTTTGGCTCGGGCCCAAACCGTGGAGACGGGAGCTTCGCCAGGATAAACAGCACATCGTCCCCTCGATCTCCGAAGAGGTCGTTCCCGATCGGTGGCCTCGACCCTGCTGCCTTCCTTTTGCCTTTTCCAGCAGCCGCTTTCTTGGGCGAAGGTACAGTAATTCGACGAGGTTCCTCGGGGCCAGTCGGCTCTTGACGAGCAGCGGCGCCTTGCCGTCGCTGCTGGTTTCTTTCTACTCGTGCCAATGCCTCAGCTCTCGATCTGTTCATGATTTCGTCACGATCTGCCGAACATCAAAATTAACAGGGATCAGAACAAAGAATCATGCACACCATCAAAGATAAACAAGTACCAAAACACACTTCATCTACATATTTCATAATCCGCAGGAAAATCTATTGGGGCCGGTGACTGCCCAGCCAACACTGAGTGCCTCTCCTCGATAAAGACAGAGGCCTCCATGGGGCCGAACTCTACCAAGTCCCATACAAACGTGTTCGGCCAGGTCGGGGTACGATTACACGGCATCTCGACATGCCCCCTCAACCAGCCCCGAGGAATATTAAAACCCCCCTTCACTCGAACAAAGAGATAACGTTTTTTCCACCCCTGACCATACGAAGAAGAGGGAGCTACCAGGAATTTTCGACGAGGTCGAGCAGTGAGGTAATAGAACCCCGACTTGTCAGCACTACCCGACTTGCGGGACATGGGAAGATGAAATAAATTGGAAATTTTTTCAAAACTAGCAGGTTGGTTGAACAAACGCATCAAAACTATAAAACTACAGAGGGTGGAAAAACAGTTGGGCAGAAGTTGTGTTATACACACTTGAAGACCCTTAAGCAGACCTATCATGCTATCACTTAGAGGAAACCTAAGCCCATATCTAAACGCATCCTCGAACACAGTTATGCAACCCGCAGGAGCGCGATGCATTCGACCAGGTGGACCAGGAGTTAAAAGCTGGTATTTAGGAAGAATATGGTATAACTCTCTGAGGCGCCTCAAGTCCCCAGGGTTCATAGTAGATATTATTTCACTATAATGATTGGGAGTAAACAGTCGACCTCGCGATGGGGGTATCCGACTTGGCCCTGCCTCTTCCCCCCCGCGGTTTCTACTCGAGCTGCTGGAGCTTGAGCTGCTCGAACTAGAATCGTCCCGCGATGAATCATTAGATGACACAGGCGAATCCCTACGCCTTTCTGACTGGGTGGCCTCACTGTCCCCCCCCTGACTACCCTCAGAACTATATAGCCCCAACATGGTTCTCAAAGAAAAGCAAACGACATGAAGTAAAAGCAGCGGAACACTTACTAAATGCAAAAGTTAAACGCAGGAAGTCTCGGAAGCGAAGATGAAGGTTAGACGCAGAAAGTCTTGGCAGCGAAGAGTTTTCTACGAGCGCTTGCCTAGATTCTAATGCGGTAAAAGTAAAAATGGCCAATTTTACAGTGGGTATTTATAGAAGAAGAGACACGGCAAACCAAGAGTCCGTAATAATGCCTGTAACCACAACGCCGCCCCACTGCGCCATGATGTAACCGCTCAATAAATACGCCAAACCCTGGTCGATTATCATTAATACCAGTTTCGCTACTTCCCAACGCTTCTCGTCGATTCCTCGTTCATCCTTGTGAAGTGGGGGGACTCATGATATGGGATGGCCCAAGTGCGTAGGCCCAGTATGGGATGGCCCAGATACTCGAGCCCAAACCAGCAATGCCCAGTTTGGGGCTCAAAGCCCGTATGTCTCATCGACCTCACTCGACCATATCTGTTCAGCCCAGTCTGGCGCCCAAAGGTCCACGTAGCACCTTGACCTTTGTCGACCTGGTTGGGGTCGGCCCTGAGGTCGAGAACAGTACAGTACCCTACCACCGCATTTAATGTACTGACGGGCGCCACGCCTTTGCATTAATGGCGCATGTCATCCCCCTCGCCGTCTGACACGACAGACACCGCTACAATGTACTATCTTGTCCTTGAAACCTGGAAGGACAGTCAGCTGGAAATATTCAAACAGGGAAAATGACCAATTACCCCTGGAACAAAGCTAAGGGCACCTGGATGCACCAAGGGGCTTCCCAGACATTTCTCAGAAGGGTGGAGAATATAAATACCCTCAACCCAACCTTCTAAAGGTACGCACTCATATACACTAAAAAGCCCTGACTCCTCTGCTCGATTCTTGAGGTCGATTTCTACTGACTTGAGCGTCGGAGGGCCCAAGCCAAGGGCCTCTCAGCTAGCCTAACGTTTACTGTGATTGCAAGATTCTTCCCTAACCAAGCAAGAATACAAACTCCTCAGGACAAGTTCTACCCATCTCCGAACCCGAATTCTTGTCCAACGGATCGAACCCCCATCAAGTAGGATATTGGGCATTTCTCCACACGGATTTAATATCCAAATTAGCATTCATCCAAATGATTTGCATATATGTACCTGGCAACCATATGAAGCAACAAAATTCAAACTATCCACACAGTAATTTTCTCAAAAAATCTAGTTAATTCAATGGCAATGGAAGAATTATAAAACTCAAGGAAATCCAAGTAGGCTAGTATTCAATGTGGCAGAGTCAGAATTCCTCATTGTGGGTTTGCAGGTTGTAGGGCACACTAGATACTCATCACTGAAACAACTACCTCAAGTTGAATTTACAAAAATGTGGCAACTTATCTAAACTAACAGTTGCTTTCATAAATTAATCACAACTTAATTATCAACACAAAAGAAGCAGGCATAACCTGAGTAATTCAATTGAAAGAACACTCACAAAGAAATACAAAGTACCTACCAATGAAGAGCCAGAGTGTAAGGCATTCAGGTACTAGGAAACTACTATATATGATTCGATTTAATTTAATACTAGGAAAATGATAAAATTTGCAAAAAATAACTAGCTAACCCAAATGAGGTTCATATATATATATATATATATATATAAGAAGAAGATTTCACGGTATCAAATAAAAGGTGAAAACAAACATGAAGCCACGATATCAACACACCTTTAAATCGGATCAGCTACCAAACTAAAGACAATATTGAAGCCTACCATTGAGATGGGGAACAAGAAATGATGAAATGAATAACTGAGATGCAAAAATCTGATACACAAAAGAGGAAAACTAAGAAAGGACTTATTCTAAAAAAAACCATTCGCGATTAAGCTTGGTGTCAAAATTTGAAAATGTACCTTGAATAAGCTTATCTAGATTTATAGTGGGATAACCGATGGCGCGGTTAGGTGTTTTTCTTCACTGAGCTTGCTGGGTTTGCAGAGGTGTATAAAAGTGCAATTTGGGGTCTCTTTGAATATATGTTGGTAATTATCATGCAAATAAAAAGTTTGAAGAAATATGCTGACCGAGGGCATTAAAGTCAGTTTATAGATAGAAGACAACATCAGACACTTACAATGAGATTAGGTGAGATTGGTGTGGTAGATAATCTTTAGGTGCAATCTCACGTATCAAACGGACGAATAAAATTATAATCCTCCCTATATAAACCACTACTGTAATCGCAACTATTAACTAACTACCATATCAAACGAGGCCTAGACCTCTTGCTCTCAGTCACATTTGATGACTCTCCAATACCTTTTCTTCTATTTTATTTATTTATTTATTATAATTATTATTATTGTCTACTAGGAAATCTTTTCAATAGAGAAGGGAGAATACTTTGTTACACAAAGCACGTGTTCAATTAACAACAAACTTTAAGATATTACAATTAGCCCCTTGTGAACTAAAAACTATTACCAACAAAAAAAAAAAACTAAACATTTTCAAACATTATACAAAACTCATATTCAACTAACATCAAACTTCAAAACACTACAATTAGTCCTATATATGTTAAAAAAAATTACGAAAGTACCTTAAATGTTTTCTTATGTTATTACACAAAACTCAAGTTCAACTAACAATAAGCTTTAAAATACTACAATTAGCGTCCTGTGAATTAAAAATCATTACAGAAAGAACCCCGAATATTTGCAGAAAAAACTGTAAAACTAAGGTTTTGTAGTCCAAAATTTGTTGATTTTCAAAAATATAGCAAACTCAAATAAAATAACTACCCACATTCATCAAATCATCATACAAAAATCATACTTCAAACAAAACCTTAAGCTAATACATCCTGACAAAATTCTTGGTATATAAATAACAACAATAATGTAAAAAGAAACAATTTTTATACATTATATGAAGATTCTAAATAATATAAACCAAAAAGAGTTAATAATCGGATGGGACAATACCTTTACTACCCATTTCACTCAAAACTCTAAGAAAATGCTGCATAAAAACCCCAAAAACCCATGATCGGCCTTCCTCGCGGTACCAACAAACAAGGTTTCTGGTGGGCAACCGACGTCCTTCACTTCTCATCTAATATGCTAGAGTGTAGCTGTCAAGAGAGAGAAAACCAAACAGGTTTGGTGTTTGTCTGCATGAACAACTAACATTTCTTTTCCTTTTTTTTCTTTTTATTTACTTAGAGGGTATTGATGTCTTTTTACATTTTAGATATTTTGAGCCCTTTTTTCCTGAAAATTAAAGTGTATAACAGTCTTTTGACAACTTACGTCATGATTTTTGGACTGCAGTTTTTCGCAAGGTTTTTTTGTAATTTCAAAAAATACATGGAAAATTTCTGTTATTACCCCAAACCTCAGGGGTAGTTTTTGTAATTATCCCTTTCTTTATTTCATTTGCTTTTTTGTACTATAGAATTATCATGTATAGGAAATAACATTTTTGTTTCTTAATATAAATGGGCAGTTTCCTCCTTGTGATGAATAAAATGATCGCACAATCTCCTTTGTCTTTAATGAAATGAAATCAACACAGCAGTCCTGTTATTTTTTAGGAAACTGCAACTAAATCTAGTACACATGTTTCAAAACATCATCTAGGTTTGCATGTTTTAGAATATCATCCGGCTCACATAGTGAGTCAAAGTGGCCATATACCCCTTAAATTAAAGGGACTATATAACCACCTTCATTAAATGTATTGTGTTGTATTAAACCCTTGTAATTAGGGATGTAATCGAGTCGAGTTGATTCGAATTTGGAGAAAATTTTGAGTTCAATATATATATATATATAACTTGAGCTCAGCTCAGTTCAGTTCGATAAGGTTCAAATTTTATGAGTTATAAATAACTGCGGGTTCGAGTTTGAGCTTGAACTCAAAATAAAAAAATAGTAATAAAATATTTATTTATTTAATAAAATAAAAAATAATATTTAATTATATAATGATTCATGAACGTCGAGCTAAGATGCAGATGATTCAAGATCAGTTCAAATTAGAGCTTGAAACAGCTCGAACTCAAAACTTGCAGTATGTAAATAAAAAATAAAAATGATTGCGCCAATTTTCTTTTAATAATATAAAATTAGGGTTATCAATGGGTTGGATTCGGATCGGATCGTGGTGGATCCAAATCCGAAAGTAATATGCCATATCCAAAGCCGATCCAAGATCACATAGGATTTGTAGTTGATATAACCATATCCGAATCCAAATAAACGTCGGATATCCAATGGATATCCAAAAAAATCCTAATACGAATACTCCCAGAATTATGATATATTTATTTTTTTCTTAAAAATTTAGTAGAATTCAAATTTAAAACAGTTATCCTTAAAAAAAATACAGCACAGATTAATGAATAAATTTCTAAGTCTATTGATCACTTAAAAGGAATAATATAATTTAATTTAATCATATTGATTCGCCAAATGATTCAAATCATTGCATTTTAAGTTCCATTACTAATAATAGTACTTATTTGATATTATAAATACATAGTCATACTTGGTTCTTCTATCAACTAATTATAGACTCAAAGTTTTATAAAAAAGAAACTCATTTTGATCAAATTGAGATTTCCATTGCATTCTTGCCATATCATAGCATTTGGCTCGTACTCATCATTCTTCCCGCGTCATTTTCTGTTATAAAAATGGAAAAACAAATTATATAAGTATGATGTAACTAAACTCAAAATCTGACAATTTATATAAAAACTATCTTGTTTGATATATTGCATAGGAGCTCATTACTCCCTTCATCCAAATATCCATTTTGGTATTGCTATAGGACCTTATGTATACATATGTATAATACCATAAGGCCTTGTTTGCTTGGCTTGATTGGGTGTGATACATACCTGATCAAGCATATTTTAATATTTGTTTCAATTGATAAAAGCCTTTGATAAATCCTAGGTCCAACATTATTTATTGTTGCTTTTGGAAAATGGATCAAAGGGAGAATGCTTGATTTGGCGTGATAAGAATTACAAAGATCAAATAGGGCCTATTTTTTTATCTTATTTCCAATTAAACCTTGTTCCTAAGAATGGGGAAGAATGAGAAAATTTTGGAAAATTTATTAAAAAGTATAAAGAATATAATAATAAATTTATATATCATATTTTAATTTATTTACATATTAATATTACCAACCAAATATAAAATTAAAATATTCTATCCTAATGTGCTTTAAATATATCCATTTGCTTATGTATCACTTCTAATCACATCATTTGAAGCAAACGAGCCCTAAGGGTAAGCTTGGTTGGGATAATAAGGTGGGATAAAGTGTTTTTATTCCAACTTATCATTTGTTTGATTGGAGTAACAATAAACACTCAAACCCACATGAATACCAAAAGCCCGTCTCTATATATATAATTCCCATAATGACTTAATCTACCACCCCATGGGTTTATTTATTATGCTAACAAAATTATACCACAATACATGATAAACAATCATGAGATAAATTAAAAGTCCAACCAAACTAGCCCAATATGTATAATACTAAATATATTCGGATTTGAATTATTAATGGATCAGATCGAGTCATATCTATATTCGCTCTATTTATTTTGGATTATGAATTTTTTTAATTGAATCTTATCCTTTAAATTTTTTATTAGCTTAATATCCTAAATAATCAGATCAAATTCGAATTAAAATTCGCTCCATTGACAACCTCATATGAAATTATAATCTCCATGGATTACACATAACAAAGCCCACACCAAATGGGCTCCCTGATGATGTGACCCATATGGAGAGCTATTAAAGAAAAGATCGAGAAAACAAAACAAAAAATGGGATGTTAACCATTACTATTTGGATAAACTGATAATCCTGTCCATGAATTCTCAATGGCTGTGGCAACTTTCGCACCACAGCACCACCACCATTGCCATTGGCACCGGGACTATCAGTCCCATTAGTCCCGACTCGAGAAGCTCTCGAGTTGACTCGTTTCAAGTAAAATGAGATTTGGGAATTATTAATTAATTCAACCTTTTGAATTAATCAAGTTGATTAATTAATCATACAATTAATCAAGTGACTAGAGACATCCCAAATTTTCACTACATAATGAGAAGGTAGATTACAATTTACTCTGTTCGAACATGGATATAGGCACAAATTCAAAAAATCTATAAAAAATGCACTACCACTTATAAATTTAAAAATAAAGCGTCCGATGTCAAGGAATAAATCTTAGACCTAACTCAACCCCAAAAGTTAGCTCAAGAGATGAGGATTGCCCAACACCATATATAAAGATCACAATTTATTTATTTTACTGATATGGGACACTGATACACCCCGCGCATACCCAGAAATGAACATTTGAAGCATGGAATAATATGAAATGGGTGGCCCAACAACACACAAGCTCAAGAAGTGAGGATTACTCAAAACCATATATAAAGACCACAATTTATTTATTTCACCGATATGAGACACTAACACACTCCGCGCACGCCTAGGAATAGACATTTAGAGCATGAAATAACATGAAATAGGTGGTCCAATAACACTAGGTAACCCAACATCGGGAATTAGTGGCTCTGATACCATCTCAAGGAATAGACCTTAGACTTAACCCAACCCCAAAAGCTAACTCAAGAGGTGAGAATTACCCAAAACTATATGTAGAGACCACAACTTATTTATTTCATCAATGTTGAACACTAACATCCAAACTTCCTAAATCCTACAATGTAATTCAACTGGTTTTGTTTTTGTTTTTTTTGTTTTTTTTTTGCGAGTGATTAATATATTTTGACATATATATTGTCCATATTTTACTTTGTTATTAAGTATGTAAAGATCCAGTAACAAAAGACACTTGTGCTTCTGTCGTTTGCTTCTGTCGTTTCTTCCAAGCAAACAAAGCAAGTCCTTGACCTCAGCTATGTAGCAATACATTTTTATTTTTATTTTTATTTTTTGCTTTTTTAATATCAAATTTTTAATTTTCTAAATCATCACGTAACTAATTAACAAAATGGATTTAATAATCTTTTAATACATTGTTTAAACTCACACACACATGCATAAATCCATCCTATTGTTTATAAGAATAGGGCCCTTTTTGGTACAAAATTCTCAATTTTGACTTAATTCTAAATTCTCACAGTTAGTTTTTTTAATTGTTTATAATAAACTCATTGGTTATTTACCTATTAGTTTGAATTATTGTTTTTCTGAATTAGTAAGATATGTCAATTAACTAGTTTAATGACCTTAATTATAATACATTCTTTAAATTCATCCACCAACATATAAATCTTATCAATTATACATAGGAAGAGGGTATTTTGACCATAATGTGCGAATTCGACCAATCTTGAATTTTTATAATATCTTTGTGAAATTTACTGGAAAAAAAAGACAATTTAGTGACAAAATAATGAGTGGGAATACAAAAATTGTCACTAATTATAGATATTATGTGACAGAAATTTTGTTTTGTCATCTTAATAATTTTTGCAAACTAAGAGTGACAATAATAATGTTTAAGTTGTCACCATTAATTAATTAGTAACACCTCTATGATGACGATTTAGTGACAATGAAAATTTTGTCACAAATTATAGTGGCAATTTTTGTTGTCACTAAGTCATCATCATAGTGGTGTCACTAATTTTTAATGTTAACAACTTAAAACATTATTTTTTGTTACTAATAAGTCATATTGTGACAAAACAAAAATTATTGTCACCTAAAAAATATCATTTATGACAAAATAAAAACTATTATCACTTAATATATATATATATATCATTAATTAGTGTAATTTTTACATTATCACTTATTATTTTGTGACTAATATAATTTTTTTTTTACTTTCTAAATCGTTAAAACAATGTCAAAACCAAATCTGTTGACATATTTAATACATTCTTTCTGTACAACATTTAATTTGTTCTAGACCAAATTATGAATTAGTAAAAATTTAATTTTTTAATTGCTTACAATAATTCTTTTAGCTGTTTAATAACATTGCTAAAAAATTTCAATTTTATAAATCATCAAAAAGTATATGTTTACCATAATTAAGTAAATTTGACCAAATTTTGAATTCTTAAATTTTAAGTTTTTTAAAATTATTCAGAATATTTTCATTAATTAGTTACTAAATAGTTACCCATTATCAATTGTGAATTTCTTAATTTTCTATATCATCAAAATATTTCAACTAACTAAAGTTAATGACCACTTAATATAGACAAGTATTTTCCATAAAATTTGTGCTGTAATCTTCTTCTCAAGTAAGCATTATTGTCGTGATATTCTTCTCTAAGTGCAATGAATTTGGGTACTAACTGATTCTGAGTATTGGTGTGAAAATTATACCTAAAGTTTTGGCCTACTTTAATTAGATTTAGGTCATCTTACATAGAATTAATATTGTAATCAGTTAAAATAGCCAGCATTTAACCAAACAATTTCGTCCTAAAATCTTGTCAATTCTTAAGGTCAGAATTTCAGCTCCAGACAGAAATAACAGGACAGCCCCCCAACTTTCAACAGAAAAAGGCCATCCATCCATTGCATCCCTAGAAAAACCACTATATATAAACCTCCATTACACAGACATGAAGAAATGGTTCTTGGCCGAGAGTAAAGAGCCGGGCTTTGAACGAAACCGCTGCTTTACATCCCGGCCCCTCGAACCAATAATGGCCACAAATGAACCAACCAACAATGACGCCAAGACGGCAGAAGAGAAGGCCATCGACGATTGGCTTCCCATCACTTCATCCCGCACAGCCAAATGGTGGTACTCAACTTTCCACAACGTCACGGCCATGGTTGGGGCCGGCGTCCTCAGTCTCCCCTACGCCATGTCCAACATGGGATGGGGACCGGGCATAACAGCCATGGTACTCTCATGGATTATAACCCTCTACACGCTTTGGCAGATGGTGGAAATGCACGAGATGGTGCCTGGGAAGAGGTTCGATAGGTATCACGAACTGGGACAGTATGCTTTTGGCGATAAGCTTGGGCTGTACATTGTTGTGCCCCAACAGATTGTGGTGGAAGTTAGTACCTGCATTATTTACATGGTTACCGGAGGAAAATCATTGAAAAAGTTCCACCAGTCCGTTTGCTCCCACTGCCAGGAGATCAAGCTAACATATTTCATCCTCATATTTGCCTCCGTCCACTTTGTGCTGTCCCATCTCCCTAACTTCAACTCGATTTCTATTGTCTCCCTTGCTGCGGCCGTCATGTCCCTAACGTAAGATCCACTAATTTCCTATGCCACAAACAATATAAGAAAACACCCTTTTCACCAACTGAAAAATTCAATACTTTACTTATAGGTACTCTACTATTGCGTGGGCAGCTGCGCTTGGCATGGGAATTCAGACAGAAGTGGACTACAGCTTGAGGGGTAAGAACACAAAGGACAATGTTTTCAACTTCTTCAACGCCTTGGGAGATATAGCTTTTGCGTATGCTGGGCACAATGTGGTGTTGGAAATCCAAGCTACAATTCCTTCGACTCCTGAGAAACCTTCGAAGAAACCTATGTGGAAGGGAGTCATATTCGCCTATATCATCGTTGCTATATGTTACTTCCCAGTTGCATTCGTAGGTTACTACATATTTGGGAACACTGTGGATGATAACATATTGCTCACGCTTGAGAAGCCAAGGTGGCTCATTGCTTCTGCGAATATGTTTGTCTTGGTACATGTCATTGGAAGCTACCAGGTAATTTGTTCTTTTTTTGGGCCTAACTTGATCAACCTGTGTATTATATATTTATTATTTGGATTTTTATGTATTCGATGCATGATCGTAATAATCTATTTATGGTTTTTTTGAAAAAAACTCAGATCTATGCCATGCCTGTGTTTGATATGTTGGAGACATTCTTGGTCAAGCAAATCAAGTTTAAGCCTTCCTTCATGCTTCGTTTCACAACTCGTACCTTATATGTTGGTAAGATTTTTATATAATAACAAGATCACTCAATTGTTTGAATCTACAGTTATTTCACTTCAAATATAAACATCAAGTGAATGTCTTTGATTATTTTTTGCTAACCGAACTATTGATTTTTGTCCATTTATTGCAGCATTTACTATGTTCGTTGGCATGACAATCCCATTCTTTGGTGGTTTGGTTGGATTCTTTGGTGGATTTGCCTTGGCCCCAACTACATACTATGTAAGTGAACCTACACTACATTAATGCCTTATTCGTTCTAATCAACAAACTAATAGCAATTTTCTTTTTTGGACTTAATATGCTAGCTTCCTTGTATCATCTGGCTCATTATCAAAAAGCCCAAAATGTTCAGCTTCTCTTGGTTTATTAACTGGGTAAGTTTCAATTGCAATATATATATATATATATATATTAATTGGTGATCATATTATGGGCATTAATGCTGAAATTTGGTTATATTTTTCTTTGAATTTTCAGGCCTTCATCGTAATTGGTGTTATATTGATGATACTAGCACCCATTGGTGGGCTAAGGAACATCATTCTATCAGCCAAGAACTACAAATTCTACCAGTAAATTTTATGGTCAAGAAACCACTGTAAATATGGGTGAATTAATTAACTAATTAATGACGCAAAATTAGTCCATTAATTTTCCGAGCTAGGAACTTTTGTGGCATTCTGCAAGTTCTCATTGCTGTAGTATTCAACTTCATAGTCCTAGATCTCTCTCAGCCATAATAGTGGTACGTAGTTCTTGTATTTTTCTTTTTCTTTGGATTGTAAGTTTTTATTTAAACATTTTTTTTTGTGTGTGTGTTTCCTTGTAATGAAATCCAGATAAGATCTTCTTAATGGATCAAAAAGGGGAAAACAAAGGGTTATGGCATATCGATATCGGTCATATTGACTGTAATACAATGATGAAGGATCAACCCCATGAAGAACAAAATATCTTGGGAATGATTAAAAAGAATGTCAAAATTCTCACTGAAGTCCGGTTTTTTCTATTTGAATCGAATAGTCTATTCAATTATTTATGGCTATCAATGGGTCGAATTCAAATCGAATCATGCTGAATTCGAATTCGAGTTCAATATATAATAATATGCCATATTCATATTCGATCCAAGATCCTATAGGATCTGTGGTTAATATACCATATTCGAAAATTTGCAAATCTGAATACTCCTAAAATCATGATATATTTATTATTTTTTTAGAAATTTAGTACAATCCAAATTCAAAACATTCATCTTTAAAAAAAAAATACACACAATAGATAGATAAATAAATTTATAAGTCTATTGACCATTTAAAAGTAATAATAGCATATAGCTTAATTATATCCATTCACCATCTCATTGCATTATAGGTTTTGTTTTAATCAACTGATTACAGGCTTAAAATTTTATAAAAAAGAAATTCATTTTGAACAAATTGATATTTGCATTACATTCTTACCATATCATGATATTCTGCTCCTGCTCATTATTCTTTTTGTGTCATTTTATGTTATAAAAATAGAGAAACAAATTATGTAATTATGATGTAGATAAGTTTAAAATTTAACAATTCATATGAAAACACCTGATTTGATATATTGTATAAGAGTTAATTATTTTCTTCATCCAAAAATCCACTTTGGCATTATTGTACGACTATGGATTCGGATTATTAATGGATCGAATCAAGTCAAATCCATATTCACTTTATTTATTTCAGATTAAAACTTTTTTAATTGAGCCATATCTGTCGAATCTTTTATCGTTCAAATATTCAAAATAATTATATCGAATACAAATCGAATTCGAATTTAAAAAATTCGCTCCATTGACAGCCCTATAATTATTTAAGTACACATAGAAGCATAATTATTAGATTAATATACGTGACAACAAGATCTTCTTCCATTTAGAATGAACAATATTGAACCACAAGGACATCCTATTATAAATACTCCTACCATTTTACAAGGAACAATAGGTGATTCATCATTCACGCCGGAGCTGTATAGTCAAGTGCAAGACCATTCTCACCTCCTTTGACCTCAATTCTCGAAAACTTCAAGAAAACTTTTCCAAGAGCGGCTAGGTGTAACCTCTGAGCTCGACCAAACTCACTTGTCCTTGGGTTGATCTGTCTGACCAACAGACCAAGGGAAATAGATTGATACCAATTTGACTCGTATCATATGATATCAAAGAAAATTGTATTATCGATCAACATTACACATATACAAGACTTTCAATTTTAATCGGGGCAAATTATATGGGGATGTTAAGACAGAAATTTTTTCTAGTAAAATGATAACATGCAATAATTTCAATTAGGGGTGTTCAAATTCAATTCAATCCCCACCAACACCCACCCCTTCCCCCCCCCCCCCACCCAAAAAAAAACAAGAAAGAAAGAAAACCCGACAAATCAATCCAAAAGACCGAAAATTGATTAAAATCGAACTTTTTTTGTTTGAATTGGATTCATTTTTTTAAAAATTGATCGGCTTGAATCAGTTTTCAATTTTAATCTCAAAAATCGAACCAATCCAAATTGAACTGAATTTTTTATATTAGTAATATAAAAAATATATATCTTAATTGTAAAATACATAAATAAGCTTAAATAAACTAAACATAGGATTTTTCTACTTTCAAAAATCAAATACGTAGGAACAATTATTATGAACTTATAACTTTACAATTGTGTGTTCTTATATAATTTAACTCAATGATTCCACAAGATTAGTGACATAGTTAATAAATAAAATTTACAAATCAATTGATTAAATTAGTTTAATTATCAATAGTAATCTATCAAATATTTTACTTAAAAATTTAAATTGAAAACCAAATTAATCGATACAATCCAAATTGATTTCAAATATATTGGATTGGATCAGATTTATAATAAAAATCAAACCGATCCAAACCAATCCAATATACATTATACTAGCATGTGCCAAGTGCGATGCACCAAAAATAATTCTAAGATTGAAGTAGTTTATTTTATAATAATATTTATTTTACTCATCTGATTAAAACATGAATTATAATTATTTTTAGCATTTAATGAAAGAAAATCTATTACCAAGTAAATAAAATAATATAAATATTTCAATTAAAAATCTTATGTTTGAAGATAATTTATAGTTAAATAAGTTATAAAATATCAAGAATTGCTAACTCTAAGTTTACGTAGAAATTTATAAAATGATAAATTTTAAAAAATAAATAAAAGAATTAAGAAAATAAAAATAGTGCAGAATATTTTACTAAATACGTCTTTTAAATTATATATATATATCATTTATACTTATATATTTTGATATGATAAATAAGCAAATAATTTTTTTTAAATATAAAATTTTTCTGTATGATTTTTTAATAATCTGGAAGTTACAGTTACATTTTCATCACATTCGAGAATTTTAAATATTAAATAATTTTTGTTAGAGTAAATATATTACCTCTTTGTACTTTGTCTATGAAAATAACTTAAATTAGAATAAGTAGTTTGTAACATACAATTTTTATAAGCTAATATATCTTTTAGTATTCCATATAACTATGATAATTAAAATTTATTTATTTTTATTTATATATGCAGTTATGTTATTATTTTTTAAAATTACTAATTAACATATATTATGTACATGAATAATATATTAAGTAAATTTATAATATTCGGTTCAAAATAAAATACCAATCTTTCATAATTTTCTTTTATAAGTATATAAAAGTATATGAAATAATTAAATGAATACCTACTCTCAGTGAATCTTTTTTGATCTCACATCAATAATCCATGTAAATGTATTTTTATGACTAATTATAAACATAAATATTAAAATAACTATACGCTATATAATTATACAATAGAGTAATTAAATATATTAAAAAATATAAAAATTAATATCATTTGCTATTTAAGTGGTCATTTATTATACTTTTGAAATTTTTTAACTATGTCAACTATATATAAGTCACAAAAATTTGTAAATTTTTACAAATAAGTAGTAAAATTATTTAAATAAGTCACGATATTAAGAGATAATTATGATTGTTAAGTATTTTAATTTTACTTTTGACGTATATTTAACATAAATTATGTAAAAGTTATATATATTTAAATTCTAAGTTGTTTAGAAAATAATTATTTAATTAAGAAATAAAAAAATGATTTGATCAAATGATTGAATGTTCTTTTATTTATTTAACAATTTTTTTATTATAAATAATTGGATATTGTATTACTTCAACTAAAAATAAAGTGATTATATCTATATAAATATAAAAATATTTATTAAGTATGAAAAAATAGTTGTTGTTTCGAAATAAATTAGTTATCAACTACTTTTTTGGGGGGATAAATTTTAAGTTTTTTTGGATAAAAATGTATAATTAAATAAAAAAATCTAACTCGTTAAACGAAAAAATAAGTTAATATTTATTAGAGCTTGTATTTATTAGATAATTTCATTACTTCGTATACTCATTTAATTTTGATAGTTAATATTATCAAAGTGAATATAAATTACTAAATATGACATATATCAATTGTGAAAAAGTATTTACTCAGCAGTGAAATTTTGATTTTTAGCTATATATAAATAAAAAAGTACTGCATGCTAATGTTTTTAAATAATATAAAAATTACAATCCTAAATTGGTCATAAGAACTTTAATTTTAAATAAATATTGAGAAAATAATAAAGTAATACCATTGATAAAATATTTAAATATATTAGAAAAGTATCTAATTAATTTAAATTGAAAACAAAAAATATAATATAAAAATATATTTAAAAAAATATTTAAAATTTTCTAATAAATGAACTTTAAATTAATTGAAAATAAAAAATATTATTATGTTATGCTAATTGGGGAAAGATGTCCTACAACTAAAAATATAGAATTGCACTACAAATAATATGGAAATAAAAAAAATAATTATGGAATAACAAAATTTACATATAAAATAAATAAAATATTTATATATTAATCTTATGATAAATTAAATTTGTAAGACAGAATTTTACGATAAGAATACTTCATATGGTGCTTACAAAATATTTTTAATATTATAAACTTATTTAGTGAGATAAAAATATGATAATAGATATTTTTAAATCATCTTATGAGATAGAAATCTATGTAGCAATTCTAGATAAACACAATATGATATTTTAGTTATAATAGATAAGTTGATCATATTAAAATAAAATATAAAAGTAAACAAACAACCAATGAGAACTTTTCAATTGAATTAAAATACTCAAAATTCTAAGAATTTTGCCATTTGGCCAAAATTGCACAATTAGAATCAAAATTGCATAATTAAAAATCTCATACCATTGTGCTATATATATAATTGTGCTACCATTATCCCCGTGCTATGCACGGATTCTTTAAAATTATTGTATATTAATGTAATAATTGAATCATCAATATAATTAAAAATAACAATATAAAAATAAAATTATTGCAAAAAATGGTCAAATAATTAGTAAAAAGTAAATTTAAGATTATTTAGTGAGAAGTTAAAAAAATTCTAAACTTCCAAAAATAAAAGTTTACGAATATGATTACATATTTTATTAAAAATAAAAAAATAATATGTAGATAGTTGCATTAAAAAATAAAAGTATATGAGAAGGATATAAAACACAAGATTGCTGGCTTAAAAGTTGTTAGAAAAAATTTAAAATTATAATACTTTAAAATTATATTAGACTTAAAAGACAATGAGTATATATTAAGTCAAAACTTAAAATGTAAACAATTAGATAATATATTGACTGCCAAGAATTTAAAAAATTTCTTATTTAATTTCAAATTTTGCATAAAAACCAATTAAGCCAAGACAAAACTATGATAGTAAAGAAAAAAAAATTCAAAAAATAAAATTAATATATAAAATAATTATAAATAAGAATATAAATATTGATAAAATAGTATTTAAAATTTTTAAAACTAGTACAAATTATACATACTTATATATACACAATTACATATATCTGAATAAAAAATAAAAATTAAATGACATACTTTTAAAATATAAATATTCAAAAAGTGAAACAAAAACCTTACAAATACGAAGACCAAAAAATAGATCTTATCCTATAAAATTATAGACTTAGATAGATAAAAATAAGAGAATTTAAAATTACATTAAAAAATCTAACTAATAAATTAATAACTAATTCAAAGAATGAATTAAAGGATACTAAATGTATAAAAATTTAAATAAAATAAGAATTAATTGACAAAATTTATCAATAATTGAAGAAAAAAATATAATTAATAAAAATAAAATAAAACTAAAAAATATTTAGAGCAATAAATATATATCTCATCTCGTAAAATTATAAAATTAAAAGAACAAAAAAGGAATTTAAAAAATTAAAAAATTAAAAAATAAATTGATAACTTAAACTAAGTAATAAACAAAAAAGATACTAAAAATTTACAAAGTTAACAACAATAAAAGTTAAATGATAGACTTAATTTATGGTTGAAAAGAAAATTATAACATTAAAATTCAAAAAATCTCATACATCATGTACATAATATCCCTAAAAAGGAAAAAGTTCAAATAAAAAAAAGTAAAAAATAAAATCAAACGATCAATAAACAATTTGAAGAATAAAATAAAGAGGCACACAAAGAGATAGAGGAAAAAAAATGCTAGAAAATAAAGAGGCACATAAAGAATAGAGTGAAAAAAAAATGCTAAAAACTGAGAATATTAATAAAATGACTTTTGAAACACTCTATATATAGTGGTATACATATAAATTAGTTATTAAAGATAAGAGAAAATTATAAAAAACTTATCAAACTATAGAGTTCAAATGATCCAGGTATCTTCCACATATTGAGAATAGAGATGAAAGAGATTTTGTAGATAAAATGAAATAATTTTTTTGGTATTTGAGATAAACAAAGAATAATTTGTTCTAATCAATAAAATAATTTCAAAAATCTAGATATCTTTGAAAGGAATAAATACTTTCAATTTAATTATCAAAAATCAATTTTAAATTTAATTAAAAAGCTCAAAATTCCAAAAATTCAGAATTTGATCAAAATTGCATAATTGTAAGTCCCACACCATTTTGCTATAAAATAATTATAGAATAATAAAATTTATATATAAAATAAATAAAATATATATCTATTAATCTTGTGATAAATTAAATTTATAAGATAGAATTTTTTTTATAAGAGTACTTAACATGATGCTTGTAAAATATTTTTTAAATTATAAACTTATTTAGTGAGATAAAAATATAATTATACATATTTTTGAATTATCGTATAAGATAGAAATCTATATCACAATTTTGGATAAACACAATATGATATTTTAGTTATAATAGATAAGCTGATCGTATTAAAATAAAATATAGAAGTAAATAAACACTCAATAAAAAATTTTCAATTGAATTAAAATATTCAAAATTCTAAGAATTTGACATTTGGCCAAAATTAGACAATTAGAATTAAAATTGCATAATTATGGATCACACACCATTGTGCTATATATAATAGTATAGATAGATGGATAGTGTGGATCGATTGGTTTTTTGTCCTAAAACTAATCCAAACCAAATCTCGAACACCCTAATTTCAATTAACTTAAAAACACTTTTTCTTGCTAATAATTGACCAATTAAAACTTGAAGTGTTCAATACTTTCAAAGCAAGTTGGGGCTCGCACCTGTGCCCAATTGCAGGATGGGCCATCAACCCAAACGGGGGGAGAATGGGAACATGAAATCTGTTAACACACTCGATAATTGGAGGCAAATATTTCCCGCCATTTTCCTACGGTTCTCAAAAGTCCCATCCAAACCCTAACCCTGAACTCTGGATCGCGAAAATGGAAGGGGAAATCAAGGCTAAATTCACGAAGAACGGTTTTACTTTCGACGATGAGGAGGAAATTCTCCAGAAATGTAAGACATATTTTATTTCCCAATTTTCGACCGTTTGTGAACTGATTGTAATAATATTTTGCTTTTTATGCGAATTGTTTCGACTTTTCAGGTCTAACATTTTGTATACAGTACAAGCTTAGTGCTTCTGATCTTGTCTCCAGCTGGGATGTTTACTCTCTCAACAGGTTAGAATTTGATATCTTTTTATTTTTTGAAAAAGAAATCTTTTCTTTTTATCTTGTTTTATTGGTTGCTGTGTTCCATCTCGCATAAATTGGGAGGAAATAAAGGAGTCCTCAAAATTTTAGAAGTTCTTCTTCATACATTTAAATTAGTTTCACTTTTGATAAGTGATACAAATTAGAAAACTTGTTTGAGTAAAGGACTGTGTTATTTGAGTAAAGGAGTGTGTTATTTGAGTAAAGAAAATTAAATTGATTGGATGCATTTATTTTTGTTAGGAAGGTCGAGAAAACATGGTGGTGCAATTAAATTAGTTAATCAAATCAGGTTTTGAATTGTGAAATGCAATGCACACCTTACCAAAAACGGCTTTCATCTTACTTTCCCAAAAGAGTACCAAATTCTTTGGATAGCAATCTGTGTTCTTTTGTCTTTGTTTCTATATGTTAGTAGCAATGAGAGGATGACCTGTCAGTGTTATGATTTATTATTATCACAGGGGCCTGGAGTTTACAGTGAGAAGCTCGCATATGGGTGCATTCCTAGAGCAACTGCAGAGTGAACAAAGGGATAAAGTCAGAGAAAAAGAGTCTGGGCTGCATTTGTACTCCAATGATGTAGCTATGTGAGTCTATGTTTTAAATTTTCCATGATTCATGTTATATGTTATCACATGCACTTGCCTCATCGTGTTTGAAGTATATGAAATTCTGAAATTGATTTTGAAAAACTAATTGCTTTCTCTGCTGCATTTGCCTTGTGTGTCTTTGGCCTCTCTATTAAAAGATGGTGATATGTTATTCTGATTATTGAAGTGTTTATATTAGGTTATGCATGTATGTGATAAGCTCAGAGAAAAACAGGTAGTGAATATTCAATAATCAAAATAACTTCCTTTCTCTCTTCTGGGTGCTTCTACTGCAATTCATTGACAATCCTTTCACAGGGGATGTGAAAAGGAGTTTTATGGCAAAGCACAGTTTGACCTGGACTTCTTTCTCTAAAGTGTTATTTTTCAATGGAATGGATTCCATTTCTTAATGAAGGAACAACTAATTTTGCAATTCTGTTTCTAAATGAAGTTACAAATAATTCTGCAACTTTAACAGGATATTGAATGGTAACTATGAAGACACAGAAGGCATACTTGATACTCCCACTGATAGACGCACATCAACGAATGAGAAGCCATCTGACTCAGCACAAAGAACAAATGGCCGCAAATTTACCTCTGAAAAACCTCTAGAATCAGTGACACCTTTTGGGTCAAGAAAAAACAAGTTTGTGGTGCAATCCACACTTAATGAGCTTCCCACTGCGCAGACCATTAAAGTGGAACAGGACCATGCAAATTCTGAAGATGATATAATCAAAAGAGTTCAACCAAGCGAAAAGTGTTCCTTGCTAATTAACAAATCTCAGCCGGAACCAGGTTGCTGGTTCATGCATGATAGAATCGAAGACAAGGTATTGATGTTTTCAATTATTAAATAAGCATACTTATCTTTGTACAATAGGACTCATTTATTTTTGGCAATTTAGTTCAATTTCCTGGAAAATGTCATCAAAAAGCGAGCAAATGCTTTTGTCTCTACTGGGCTGTATGAGGAACCAGTTGACCCTTCTGTTGCTTCCCAGGTAATACAGCTTAACTTACGCATGAAATCTTTTTACTCAGCAAAGTTGAACAAATCAAGGAATTAAGGAACTTTGAAATTAAGGATTAGTTTCTTGCAATTATCACCCTTGTGTGCCAGTTGCTTCACTGTCACATCAATATAATTTAAAATCCATTTATAAATTGTATTGTTTTTAGAAAAGCATTTTTGCTGTTGGCATGATCTGTTGTGAGGAAGAAGGCCGCCTGAAGGAGAAGCCTGTTTTACTGCAAAGCAGGTAAATACTCTTGCTTTACATATTATTCGTGTTAAGTTGCTTGCTCAATTTCTATGTTTTTCGCGGGGACTAGTGCATGGTGAACTAAGAGCAACTATGCAAGTGTTTTAACCCGCCAAAAGAACTCTTAAGCAGTTTCATCATTTTCTGGATGCAAGCCCAGACACAATTTCATTAGTTTGCCTTTTGATGGCAAAGGTCGAACACCTTGATGGATATGACTAGTATGGTAATAGTTGAGTGAACTTCTATAAGACAAAAAGACATTTATCTCACTATTCCAGTTGTCATTGAGGCTACTGCACTGGAAAGTGACTGTTCTGGTTGAGTACAGAAATAACCTCTTTGTATTCAAGCAAGGCATGCACTACTATCAATTGCCAATAACATGAAAATTACAATAATCCGTAGTAGTTCATTTCTCTATCTCCTAATCAATATGTTCATATTGTTTCACATGGTTTTATGTTTTTCAGTGTTGAGCATTCTGGTGGGCAGCGTGTTCGTCTTGACTTGCAAAAGTTGGACCAATTTTCCATTTTCCCAGGCCAGGTTAGAATGAATCTGTTAGGAAGCAAATGTCATCTTCACCTATGTGTCTATTGTTTTGTAAGAATAACCTTCAGTATTGCTGCTATACAGGTGGTGGGTATTGAAGGGCATAATCCTAGTGGACATTGTCTTATTGCATCTAAGATTATTGATCATATCCCCTTGTCTATTACTTCTAGTGAACACCATCCTGCCAAAAGACAAGCGATGGACCACAATGTTCAGTTAACCAATCCCTCACAAGATATGTTGGAGGTGTCAATGGTATGTAAGTTTGCATGCTGCATTAGGGAACGAGGAAGAATCAGTATGTTTCGCACATTATTCAATTGAAATTTTCTATGGCTTGTACCCTGATTAGCATGGTTATATATTGGTCACCACTTTATATGTTTTCATTTTACTGGCATGTTCTTAATTTTTAAAGGATGAAAATGAGTTGCCTATATTCCTCATTTGCCCTCCTATTTCAGATAAATGGTTACGTAATTGGCTAGATAAGTTAATCCCGGGGACTTCAAGGATCTGCAAGTGGTGTATGTAATTGGCAGCATTCCACTAAAAAGTGTACCAAATCTCTTATAGTTATTAGCAGTTTGTGTGTCATAAAGTTGAAACAGTTTCCACTTGGTTACCTTCTAGATTGGTATTGTTGCCAAAGATGGTCAGTGAGGGATTCTAGATCATCTTTCTTTATATAATTCCATTATAAGCATTGGAAATTGCAGGAGTTGTTTTGCTGGCATGTTAAACTTTGTTACTAAATTACGATACGTCTCTTATTGGTTGGGATTGATATATTTATTGCTCAAACATATGATCCTAGTTGCCTTTTCTTCGCTACTTAATCCCAAACAGATTGTTGCTGCGGGTCCTTTTACCACGAGTGATAATTTGTTATTTGAGCCTCTAACTGAGCTTCTAGCCTATGCACGCAGAAAGGAACCTCAATTGATTGTACTGGTGAGGATCTTGCAACCTCAAATTAACAGTTGACTCTGTGTATTGCCTATATATTGACAGGATGGAAAGAAACTAGTATCTTACTTTATTTTGTCTTTGACAGTTAGGGCCATTTATTGATTCTGATCATCCGGAGCTCAGGAAAGGAACTATGGATAGGACCTTCGATGAAATGTTTCGCCTTGAGATCATTGAAAAGGTTATACAAGTCAAAAGGCTTATAGTCTGTTGCATCAACATATTCAACTTCCTCATTCCTGTGTCTTTCTATTGAATGTTTATATAGCTCCAAGATTATGTTGAGTATATGGGTTCTGCGGCACGCGTGATACTTATGCCATCTCTCAGGGATGCGAATCATGACTTTGTTTTCCCTCAGGTGAGTTAGTTTTGAATTTTACTTTCCAGTGTACCTCCAAATGCTGAATTTTCTCTCGTATTGAGATCATAAACCAACTATAACATTAAGTAAGATTTGGGTTATTTTGACAGCCTGCTTTTGAAATTCATCCTACAGATTTTAGTAATCAGGTACAGAAGATGCTTTACGATCTTAGGAATATTGATATGAACTACGTTATTTATTAACATGACTGACATAAAAGTTTTCATTGACCAGATATGCAGCATCTCTAATCCAGGAACATTCTCTGCCAATGAGGTACAATAACAATCTTCACAATCACTTTAGTTCCTCTTTCAGGGGGATATCATGAGTGCTTTTATAATTACTTCAAAGTACATCTTTTTTAAAAAGTACAAGGAGTGAAAAATATTGAAATACGTGTCTAATGAGAAATTGACCCATCCCATAACCTATGATGCTCCTCAAGATAATTTGGCATTCCATGAACTATATACAACAGTCTCTTTTTGCTTCAAATGCAATATTGTGGAAACAAATTTTCTTTTGGAAAAAATTAGCAAACTTGAGTAATAATAATAAAATGTAATTGACATCTTTTTTTGCAAGGAACCCTGACCATGCACTGTGATGGATGGATGGCTTTTTTAACACTGAATACTGCTAATAGTGGTAGGCTGGTAGCCAAGGCAACAGTTTTCAGAATTATATCTGTTGCCACTACAATGGCAAAAAATACTGAAACCTAGTAAATCTGTTGCCACTACAATGCATCTAGATGAGTGCACATTTTCAGGAGTGCATTTCTTCTAGTGCTACGGTAAATAAATACTCTATTCATTTCATCCACAATTGTTGCTACCATCTTCTTTTTGGAATGTCGACAAAAATGCCCCATTTCCTAAAATGGCAATTTTCTTTCAAGAAGTCCTTTCTTTTAAAGTAATGACGTGCCATCATTCTTAAAAGTAAGGTTAAAAATGCTAAATTACTAAAAAAATAAAAAAATGGGTTTCAATATTCCAAACGAAACTAACTAGATGATGTTTCTGATCCCATATTTATTGTTCATCTGTTTGCATATATGCGAAAAGTTTTCTCCAAAGGGATATTCGTTCACAGAAATGGTCAATCTTTATCAAAACAATCTGGACTAGCTCAAAAGGTGTTAACCTTTTCAACTCCAATCCAAAATGTCATGCCAATTTGAACATGGATATTCAAGCAGGATGGAGGGAGTTAAACTTAGGAAACTGCATCTATATTTATGAGTTTGCACTCTTTTGGATTAAGCAGAGGAAGAATGGCAACTGATGTGTATTATTCTGCTAAAAAGGAAGGCATTCTAACTGTTCAGGATTTTCTTAATTAATCTTATTGATTTACAGGTGAAACTGGCTTGCTGCTCAGTGGATATACTAAAACAGCTTAGTGCGGAAGAAATCTGTCGAAATCCACAAGGAGGCTCAAAGCAGCGGTTGACTAATCTAGCAAAGCATATATTGAATCAAAACAGGCATGTTTTAGTGGTCAATGCTTGGGATTATCTTTTGTTTGATAATAAAGGTTTAATACAAGAGGTTTTCTACTTAAGAGTTATGTTTTTTGATTCCCTGTGTTTCTCTTCTTTTCTTTCATTAAGTTTTGTCTTTATTCTGTGGAGCAGCTTCTATCCCCTGTATCCACCTGCAGAAGATGTTCCTCTGGATTTTTCTCTCGCAAAGGAAGCTCTCCATATTTCATCAATTCCAGATATACTCATATTACCTTCAGACTTGGCTCAATTTGTGAAGGTTAATAAGCTTATTTTCACATAAGATCTATAAATAGAAAACAGGCATTGACTGTAGAACAACCAGGGATTACTGAACCGCGAAATACAAAATTCTGCGTAAAAGTCTCATTTACCCTTGAACAGATACTCTCCCCTGGAGAAGGAAATGATGGAGAAGAACTCAAGTGCATATGTGTGAATCCTGGAAGACTTGCCAGAGGCGAAGGAGGGGGTTTCTTTGTAGAGATTAACTTCAGAGGGAACGCTGACTCATCAAGTGCTTCAATCATCCGTATATAGGCCTTGGAATGGACAACCATCTTCTATTATGCTAGTATCTTTAGACCTCAATAGCAAAAGAAACACACTCAAATTGAAAGAGCCTTTCACCAGGAACCTCTTCTTCAGTTATGGAAGCTGATAATTTCAGCCCCCCTGCTTCACAATATTGATGATGTGATGGTTGCTGGCAATCTGGAGGTGGTTATCGCATGTTTAGCCAGGCTGACAAATTTTCTTGTAATGCTATGGTTAAACAATGTATTATATATTTATAGGTTGTTGATGCTTTGCCTAGTGACTGCTCTTTTAACTCACTCCGTTTGAGGCAATCTATGCAGTTCAAATCCCTTGTTATAATCACTTAGCATCAGCAAAATTTTAGCATTTCTTGACATTTCCTACTAGTCAGTCACCATCAATTACATGCTATTGGATTACCTGAATTGTATGCCTTTTGTCTATTAAAAGATCCTGGGAACAAAAATTCATAGCCAATGTACGCTACAGAGTGACGCAAAATGAGTTGGGTTATACAATTTCCTCGTGGACAACCTGTAGCTGGGAAGCAAAAAGAATAATGCAATAATTTCCTCCTTAGGTTGCTACTAGTAACTTTACAACGGTTTATACAAGACTTGTATACTACTTACAAGGAAATGTGGAATGCCCTAACTCAATTTCTTTAGCTCTTTCTTGGATCTCTGTCTGTACAAGTCAACCCACAGATGCAGAACCCACAATATGCTAAGCCCAATTCCTGCAACTATCACAACAATCCAAGAAATCCAACCCCACTTAGGAATCATACCATTAGCTACACCACTACTAAAAAACAACCCTATTTTGTACGCAAACACTGGTCCAAGAATCCCCCTCACCACGGTATAGTAAGCATAAAAATAGGGTGACAAAAACTCAAAAACATCGGCAGCCTTTGCAGAATCGGCTTTCCGGTATCTGGCAAGGCTCCATGTGTTCTGACAAGTAGTTGTAACCTCAGCAAGGACAAGGATTCCTAGGATGGCCACTGCCCCATGCCCAAATAGATACCGGCACGTAATCAGCACATACAGTGTGGCTATGTGGTGTGCAATAAAAAGCACATCACTCGGTATCAACACAATATAGTGCAACAGGTCCATCAAGAAATAAGCAATACTATGCTCAAGAACTATGTTTTGGAAGGGAGTGTTTGGAGGAGAGAAATCAAGTTGGGCTATGCTGTTTTCGGACTGCAGAATCGAGAATATGGCTAATACAAGTGCAGGGGTGCCATGAGCCAGAGACATAAGACAGCTTGAAGCTTCAGACCTATATTTGTTATTCCAGCTCTTGAAGATGATAAAATATCCCAAGATGTATATGAAGATGAACCACAGTGTGAATACAGAAACAGGTGAATCATAGAGTCCTGGGATGTCCATTGCAGCCCAGATCGATGAGAAAGGAGAATTATAATATAAAGAATAAATTGCATAAGATCCAAACAATCCTTTACAATAAACTCCAATGCTCGTAGTGCCTGTCAATTCTATGACTCAAGGGCAGTATATAGACTTTCTTTCTTTTTCTTTTTCTTTTTCTTTTTTTTTTTTTTTTTTTTTTGTTCTTTCTTTCTTGATAAGCAATGTATGGATTCGCAAGTATAATGTAATAATTTTCCCTTTCTTTCCTTTTTTTTTCTTTGGGCCCATTTGTTAAGTCTATATTTCTTAAAATATCTTGTGAGCCTCATGCATGGTGTCGCATCACATGGCAATGTGCACAGAATATTCTGATACCATACACCCCTTGTCAAATTGAACACAATACCTTGTGTATCTTGAACTCGTCCTCTTTAAGCAACCTGAAGACATAAATCGGTGATCCTGAATTGCAGATTAGACCAGTTTTTCTTTTATGTTGCAATTGACATAAATTAGTCTTAGCTTAATCATTCATTTTAAGCAATTTGTCTATAGATAGTTTATTCATTCGAGAAGAAAAATTGGAGGTTTCTTGGCATAAGATTCAATCAAAAGGCCAAAACTGGGGTCAAATATTTAGTGGGTCACCGTGAATTCCGGCTAAAAGAGAGACTTGTTAGCGGACCCAACCTATATGATGGCTTTGTTTCAACTTACACTTATGGTCTCCACCATTTCAAAACTTTCTGTATGAGATAGACTCTTCCAACATTAACAAGTTGAAATTTTTTGGCTAAATTCGTTCGTTAGTCCCTTATGTTTGGATTTATTGTATTCACTCCCTTACCTCCGAACTATACCATTATAGTTCCTCTTTTCTAAAATACATCTCAACATTGTCCTTGGTATAAAGTTCCCTAAATACTTAATGAAAGCACAATCAATGTACGTGGTCAATTATTAAAAATAATAATAACTTGGACTGTTTGCATGTTTCATTTTCCTCCACAGCTCATAGCACCTTCCAACATAGTACAATTACATAAAGAGAATGTGCATTTTCATGTAAAACTACAATCTTTGCATCTCTTCTTTGGAAATAATTAAGTTTCCATGTAGAATAAAATCAAATTACATCTTTGTTCCTCAAATATAGTCCTTACTCTCCTTTTGTCCCTAACTCCAGATACACTATTGGTTTAATGATTTTTGTCCTTGTTACTTTTAGTATAAAGCTAGTGGAAAGTAGTCATGCAACATGCAGATTGCCGCTGATGGAGTGAAAATAGCACGCTTGTCCTTGCCTTCACTTCATGTCTTATTTTAAGACAGAAATAACCTAAATCCTAAGTAATTCTCCCTCAAATTGCAAAACGTAAATCTCCAAATTTCAGCCCTAAACTCCTACACTACTACTTTTTCCATTAATTCTTCTATGCAAATTGGAAAATAAGTTTAACTTAATTACTCAAGTGGAGTACAAGTGAAATTCCTAATTTTCAGACCCTTAAACTACGAAAATCGGAAATAGGGTCTTTGTTTTGTTGAATTCATGGGATAATCGGCAGAATTGCAATTAGGAGCAAGCATTCTCTTGATTTCACTCCAAACTAAGTAATACTTTTTTTTTTTTTTTAATTTCCAACTGCTCTTGATTTTTCCATATTTCATTTCGTTTCACCATGCTCTTGATTCGGGTATGATGTTTTCATTAATAGATGTTATGATGTAGGTGAATTTCTTTTTTCTATTGCTTTGAGTAGCTCAATTTCTGTTTAGGGTTTAGGGCTTTTGTAAATCAGATCAATTTCCTTTTTCCTATTTGTTTGAGTAGGCACGTTTTTGTTTTTTATTGATAAATTCGATTGTTGATGTTGTGATTAATAGATATTTTGACGTAGGTATTTCTCTTCTCTGTTGCTTTTTGGTAGTTCACTTTATGCTTTTGAATTTTTGCTAATTATTTTTCTTTTGGTTGCTTTTTTGTTTTATTTAAAACATGTAACGAAATAATGAAATTGTGTCAAGAGAATCTAAGGGAATGTTTGATTATGTTTTTTGTAGGGGTGTTCACACTTCGATAAACTGATCGAATCAAATCGAAATTAAAAATTCAGTTCGGTTTCGATTTTTGCGGTGATTTACTGAACCGAACCCAATTATCGAAATTTTAAAAAATATATATATAATTTATTTATATTATATATAAAGAACCAATACCTTAATAATATGTTTTTAAATAAATTGACAAAGATAATCCAGCTTTATAATAATGACAAGGTAATTTTTCTTTTCTTCTTTCTTTTTATAACCTTTTTTACTTTCTAATTATTTATTTTCTTTCTTTTTTCCTTCAATTATTTCACTTTATCTTAACTTTTTATTTTGATTGATCCTAAAAGATCAAGTAACTACATTGAATAATTAAAAATAAAATATTTTATTTATTTCACACTATAAAAATATTAGCACACACATTGAGTGTGCCAAAATTACTAATATTTTTTTTATTTTATTTACTTAACCAAATATCCAAACCTAATAGCCAACAACATACTTTTTTTTTTGTCAAACTAAACACTACACACACACGTTTTTTTCAAAGTTAGATTCATCGTTCAAGGCCAAGAGCTTCTTCTCCCTAATTTGCGATTTCCCCCAAATCAAGGGCTTCTACTTCTTTTCTTTGTTAGTCAATCTTCACCAAGCACCAATTAGGGATTGTATTTTTTTTCGCTTTTGTATTTGAAATATAAGTATGGATTTGTTATTTTGTTATGTTATAACTACTAATTAGTAACTTACAAATTTGTTTGTGGTACTAAACAATTTCTTAAGGTCATACAATCTCTCTCTCTCTCTCTCCCCTCTCTCTCTCTCTCTTGCTTACAAGTTGAAAATTTCGATAGTTCAGTTTTTGACTAAACCAAACTGGAAAAAAAAAAAAATCGGTTTATTCTATATGCTAGTTTGGTGTGCCAAAATTTCAATTAACCGAATTTTTGGTTCGGTTTGATTTTTGCCGAATGAACACTCCTAGTTTTTTGTGTGATTATTATGTGTTTGAGAGAATGAATTATTGAAGAATGTCAAGTTGCCCTACTTTTTTGTGTGATTTTATTATGTGTTTTGAGAGAATGAATTATTGAAGAATATGAAAGTTGTTTTTTGGTATGTTTGTTTATGTTTTGTGGGAGTCATTTTTTGTTATAGCAGTCAAATCAATACTTTTTTGTTGGGTTTTTGAGGTGAATATTGAATAATTTTTTTAATGTTAGAATAATAATAAAATATATGTAATATATATAGTATATGTATATATATATTGAAAAATATGTGTTTTGGAGAAAAAATGAGGATATGTTGGTTATGTTTCCCCAAAACAATATTGTTCTAGGAAAACATAACCAAACATTCCATAATTACTTTTAGACTAAAAATTAACTACGCTAGAGTTATGAAACACATTCGACCTAGAGAGTTCTTAGGAGGGAAAGTAAAATACTTCAACATATGATTGGCATGATTGATAATGTCGAGTTATGCATTTAGAATACAATGAGAAGAATAGTATTAGGTTTTGCAGGCGTAAACATGGGAAAGACTCTGATCGATAGTGCAAGTGTATGGATGTTGACGTGTATGATTTGAGGAATTACATGTTTAAGACTTAGAGGTTGAAATATACTTAGATAAGAATTTGGATGTTTGTTTTTGACCAAGTAGAGATTCATTTTTTAGCTTTTATTTTCTCCCTCAATCAAATGAGTCGGTTAAGTCTCAATTATTTTACCAGTCCATTTCTTCTCAAACTCGAAACCATTAAAGTGATAGGGAATAGGTCCATATAATAAGCAAGTACAAGCATTCTTCTTTCGAGCCTCAATGGACAAGAAAGCAATCCTCTCAAGTCTCAACTAGCTTGCAATGGATGTGGATATGGATATTTTACAAATTATTTACTTTTCTCTCCACGTTATACCATCAGAAATTAGGAAGATTTTAGTGAAAATAAGTGAATTATAAATTTAATAGTTGGGTGGCAGTCTAAGCCGTAGTGGAATATTTTATCCATTTAAGTGGAACTTCATCATGTACTAATAGAAGTTTATACCTAAGAAGGTGGTGAAATTTATTTTAAAGATACTTATCATAATCTGGCCGGCATGAGGGACGATAGAATAGAAACTAGATACAAGGGACTAACAAAGAGATTCCACCAAAAATTCTCTAGTGACTCCAATGTTTTTAACTACACTTTAAAGGCTATGGGGATGTTTTCCTTAAGGCATATATGTCATGCTATTGGGGATTAAGAAAGTGTTGTTCAATTTGTTAATCTGATGACCAAAAGCCATAACATGGTGGACGCAGCCATTGTTGAATATTGACTTGTATCAAAAGTTTGTATTAACTTAATTAAGTGGAGCTATCATCATTCTTTTCAATTGTGGAATTTGATAAGCGTCCATAGCTAAAATGGCAAGATATTTAAGTCCCAAAACTCTCATAATCAAATGATATAATAATTAGGTAGGGTGCGAATTCCACTAAAAATTTGGACATTTTGACCTAAGTTCATGCTAGTTATTCTTAAGGAAGATGTTTATCTAATGCTTTCTGTTTCTCTTACCTACTCTATCAAAACTAAACAGCAGATTTTATCATTTATGAGGTAGAAACTAGGATGCTACATTTGCAGGGCGAGCATTAACCGATAACCCTTGCAAAAGAGAAAATATAACCTAAAGCTAAACATTTTTCTAGTATGTTCTAGTATGAGAGTAAAGTCATGAATATGACAAGATTCACGACTAACTGCTTCAAATTACCTACTGCTGCGGAAGAAGCATGGATTTAAGAAAGCAACAGAAGATTGGAAAATTGCTGTCATCGATCTTCCTTCCATCATTTCATAGTTCAGATCATTTTCTATACCAGTATATGATGTTGACAAATTGATCAAAGTACAAAAAGAACAGCCCTGTGCTGTTAACAAACTAGAAATTTGGTACATACGACAAGGAATCTGCCTTCACTACATTATTACAAAACTATCTTGGGCAAAACTTGATACAAGCGCATACAAGCAAGAGGAGTTGGATGGAAAACAACTCATTTGGAGAATGAAATCGACCAGCAGTGACTGTGCAGGATAATTTAACAGAAGCCTCTTACATGACCATACCTCCATCAATGGTTAATACCTGAAGGTTTAAAGCAAGTAAAAAGAGAGGAACTGAAAAATTCTAATCATGAAACAACAGCAAATAGGGTTGAAAGCTATGAGATGCACACGGTGTTGGCTAGAGTTGGCCAAAATGTAAGCCTCTTGTAGATAAGCAAGGTACATTACAAATGCAAAAGGCGAAAGTTAATGTGTTATAAACCTGTCCAGTGATATAAGCGGCAGCAGGATTAAGGGCCAAGAATTCCACCAGCCCAGCAACTTCCTCTGGTTGCCCATATCTTCCTGAATTTGACATAGCAAAGCAGTTACTAGAAATCAAACATTTCTAGAAGATTTGATATTCCGATGTCACTAGGAACTATGAATTCAACATGCCAAAATAAAAAGGCCCTGCAGCAATATTTATTAGTAGAATCCACAAATTAACTCAACATTACAGATTGTTCAATACTAGATAATTGATGATTGACCGCTGTAACCCTGTTGAAGAATTGCTAAGGTAATGTTTGGTTACATTTTATATGTTTTATATAATGTGTTTTGGGAGAATAAATTTTGGGAGTGGGATTGGGGAACGTGATGGATTTTTGTTTATGTGTTGGAGAATAATTAAAAATTTGTTTTCGGGAATTTTGGTATGTTTGTTTATATTTTCGGGGGAAGACAATTTTTATTGTAGCAGTCAAATCAATATTTTTTTGTTGGGTTTTTGGGGTGAAAATAAAATTGAGTAATTTTTTTATAGTAAAAATAATAATAAAATATATGATATATATGTGAATATATATATATATATATATATGGGAAAATGGAGAAGCTTGGGGTATAATGAAGGATAGAGAGTATTTTGAGAAAACATATTTTAGCATTTTGGAGGGAAAAAGGACGTATGTTTGATTATGTTTTGGCAAAACAAAATTGTTCTGCCAAAATGTAACCAAACATAGCCTAAATTAATCTGATATTTTTGAGTTGGACACAGCACCATGGAAGTATAAACAATGATAAAAAGGAAAGGGTCATGGTTCCCATGAACCTGTTCAACGAGCCCAAGTAACTGCAGTAACGAAGAAAAATAATTTGCATCAAGCTGGGAAAAGTTATACAATTAGGACTTAAGATGGAATGGAAGCATTTAACCGTGAGAGAAGGCTGCAAAGCCAAATGTTTGGAGGCAGTTGCATCTTTGCTTGTATTGCGAAGATAGGATCAGGGAGATGGATAAAATCAATTACGATAAAAGAGAAATAACTAACCCAATGGGATGGCCTCCAATATCTTTTTCTCAAAGTCTTCCCCAAGCTTAGCAGTCATATCAGATGCAATGAATCCAGGAGCAACTGCATTTACCTGTCAATATAAGCCTCTCTCAAATTTCAAATTTCCACATCTAGCAAGAGCTGATGTTTAACAATAAGCATACCACTAAATAAGATAAATAGTTTCAGCAAACTCACAGTGATGTTTCTGCTAGAATATTCCTTGGCAACTGTCTTCGTTAAGCCAATTACCCCGGCTTTTGCAGCACTATAATTGGCTTGCCCAACATTGCCCACAAGACCAACAACGGATGCAATATTAATTATTCTTCCCTACAAAGAAAAAGTAGAAGAGTTTTAAGAGCAAAAACAAAGAAGCAGTTGTCCAGAAAATCTGTAATGTAACAAATTTGTCTAATTCTTAACATAATAAGATTAGATAGTCAGTTAATCCTGCCAAACTTCTTGAATACAAGAGATAAAATGTAGCCATAAAACTAATCCCCACCAAAAAAGACACACACACACACATACCAAATAAAATAATAATAATAATAATAATAATAATAATAATATTATTATGAATGAATGAATGAATGAATAAAAATTTAATAATAATAATAATAATAAAAGTAAGGGCCCATTTGTTTTCATTTTCAAACCCCATTTTCATTTATTATAAATTCAAATTATAATATTATTTTTTCAAACAATCACACATCACATCATCAATTGAAATTCAAAAAACTACACAACTTTTAATTCAAAAACACCCAACATCCAAATACATCTCATTTTCACACCTATATAAGCCTATAATTTTCTACAATACATCCAAATAAAACTTCATTTTCAAATTCAACTATTTTAACTAACTTTGCACTATGCATTTTCACTAGAAAATGAAAATGGCTCCAGAAAATAAAACCAAACAGGCTCTAAAAGACCGTATAAACGTGTCCATGCAGAAACAAGAAAGAATAAAATCAGAAAAACAAGACCAAATAGCAAACTAAGTGAAGTGGGTACCTTTTTCTTCTTCATCATTATTTTGGCAGCCGCCTGCAGAGAATAAAATTCTCAGATTTAATTAAATGAATTTAGGCATTAATATCTGCACACAGCTTTGAGAATCTGACCTGTGTGCATAGGAACACCCCCGTAAGGTTTAGATCAATGACCTCCTGCCATTGAGATGTCTTCATTCTCATCAACAAACCATCCCTTGTAATTCCTGAAATTTTCTCATATTTTTAGAAGAAAAAAAACCCAAAATGGATTTGCAACCAAAGAAGGTTGACCTTTTGACTACCTGCATTATTGATAAAAACATCTATTGTTCCCCACGAATCAATTGCCTGCAGATCTCAATAGCAAATAATTGAGACAATGATATATTCAGCATAAAGTAAAACTAACAGAAACAGAGGAGACTCTCACAGTTTTTATCATTGACTCCACATCTGCTTCTTTTGAAACATCTCCACCAAAAGTAAGAGCCTGTCCACCAGATGCCTCTATCTACAAGAATTAGCAATGAACATTAATTCCCAGTTTAACATTAGACTAACAAATATGAGGTATAACCAAATATGCTTTATACCTAAAATCCTGATAATATCATCACAGGACTTCTTCCATTTTACTTTAACTGAGTTATGCTACAGTTTTGTACTGATCGACAGCACAGAAGGTCCCTAGATGTGAGTGCACGTGTGCCACACAGGTGGGTTGGGTGGAGAGAAGAGGTTCATTCCTCATGGAATAGCAACTATCAAGGCATGAGTGGTATCAATCTGAAAATTGCATTTTCAATACATATCTAAACAACTGAATGGCAAAAACCAGGGCGTATTACATGCATACCACTCACCTAAGTATCTGCATATCATAATCTCTAACAGGTTAAAGGGTAGGTCTTTTCGCGAAATAACTTGAATAGAATATTGAATCCAGGAGAACAGATTTTTATTTTCTATGTTCCAAAAGAATTTAGGGACCAAGATAGGTAAGAATCCAGGAAACCTAAATACAAATAGTTCCAAGATGCTTAATATGCATTTATGTAGGTGGTTATTTACCTCTTTGCAAACTTCTTCTGCCTCCTTCGATGACCTTGCATAATTAACCAGCACCTGCAATAAGTAATTCATAATCAGTTTGAGCAATGGTAAAGGTGAAAGAGAAGCCCCATTGTCCCAATCCGATTTGTTGCAATTACTCTATGCTGTAGCAGCTAAAAGGATTCCATGTCCACTAACTCAGTTGTAGTTGAGAGGGACAAGGGTGTATAGTGAATGATAATGATGTCAGTTTATTCATCTACCTGCTTACAAGGTATGAGGAAAGCCCAAAAGAGTCACTAAAAAGTATCTGGACAAGGAAAAAGTAAAGAACCAGTGTACCTTTGTGCGTACTCCAGAAAGTAGTTTCATAAAATAAATCAGCAATCAAATATAGCCATCATATTTAGCATCCCCACTGTAACTTAGTGGCAAGTTCTATTTGAACTTTAAACACTAAGAAATAGTATTAACTTTCTAACTGCAGATATTTAAAGCCAAGACACTACATCCAGAAAAGGTGAACATCTTGAACTAAGCTTGTCTGGTAGTGAAGTACAGAATAGTTGAACTTGTCTGGCAGTAAGGTAGAGAACCCAACCTTGCAACCAGCTTTCCCCAGAGCCAAAGCAACAGCTTTGCCAATTCCTCTGGAGGCTCCAGTGATAACAACAACAGGAGCTTCTACTTTCTGGGATGCTTCTGTGGTCACTTGTTCAACGGTGGCAACCTGGGCCTTTATGCCTGCACGAACAGTTCAATTAAACAAAAATGTCGGCACAATGATGACAATAAGTTCGGAAGTGATGCAGTAATTTATTCATACGGCTTTCCTGATAACATCAATTAGTAATTAATTGCTCCATGAGGTTACAATTCCAATCTAATTTCATGATATTATATCTTCCCATAAAATCAAAACTAAAAAGGCCTTAAAAATCAGATTTCTTTCCTCAACAGCTATTATATCTTAAAATGGAATAACGCCTATCAAAAGCGTTTGCTCAGTCCCAAAATGGAAACTGATCAAAACGGAACGCATAATTGTCCAACTCGGCGATTCAAACTAGTATTTCGAAACAATTTTTGAAAAAATTGCCGATCGGAGTTAACCAGGCCTAGCCCGTTAAAACATATACCTGAGGAAGAAACGGAGCCCAGGGATCTACATTGCAAATTGAGTGGTCCTGGAAGCTTCACCGGCGAAGAGACCTGCCTGAAATTGGCAAATTTGCGGTGTGAAATCCCGGCAGAACTGAAAGCAACAACGGCGGATCCAGCAGCGGAGGCGGCAGCCATTCTGGCGAATGTGGCACTTGCGGATTTGAGAAGGAAACGAGGAAAAATGAGAGTCGCCACTGAGGAATAAACACAAACAATACGAGGGATTTTTATTAAATAAAGGCGGACAAATAGAGGCAATGGAATAGAGACTACCGAGCTTAGGAAATTCCGCGGGGCACTGTGAGTGCAGTGCGGGCGATGAGTGCAAAGTTTTGTTTGGTTGGGTGGTTGGGATTTTATTTGGTATAATCAAATGTATTATTATTAGTATGTCTAAGAAGTGTTTTATCTCCACGATAGTGCTATACTATACCATATAGTTTTGGACTTTTTGTTTTTATATTTTTTATATGAGTCCCATGTCTTCTTTCATTTTACATCTTTTCTATTTGTTGTTGTGAGATAAGATGGCAATTTTCAACATATTATATTAACACAACGGGAATCAATACTGAATTTGGATTTGGTCAATATTAAATTTACATGATAAAAAACTATATAATTTGTCAACACAATTCAACCTAACTCAAAATGATCTAACACAACAACTATGCTATTTACTATTTTATTTATAATGTAATAATTCTTTTAATTTTTTTCAATTTGCTTAGTCTAATTTTCTTTATATTTCACATATTCTTCAATATTGGAAAATAAAGTTTAAACTTTGACAATGTCTTGTTGAAATGGTTGTGACTCGTGGTCGGAATTTGGATTTTTTTTTTTTTAGTGATAACGCGTTAGGTTAATGTTAATTTTTAAACTATTTAATTCATCAATTCATTTTTGAATTATTTAACTCATTATTAGTTTGTAATTTACTCATTACATAGTTGTAATATTTAATGTTGCTTTTAGGCAATATGTTTTTAATGAGGTAACTTGGTTTTGTTTTTTGTTAAATAAAATAATATAAATTTTTTGAGGATGTGTTTCCCATAAAAATAGGATACCTTAAGATGTTTCCTTAAATTCAGCTCTTACATTGACCTCTATTCCTAAACATGTAGAAAAAAATGTCAAGTAGGGATTAATCCGAGTAGTTCTGGCTCAGCATCTATAAGAGTTGAAGAACCGGATGAACCTAAACAAAGTAAGAGAGCTAGAGTCATCAAGGATTTTAGGAGTGATTTCACCACTTACAATATCGAGGATGGCCCTATAACCTTCAAGGATGCTATCAGTGTTCGAAAAATTGGATCGTTCATTGAACTGAAAAACTTACCAATTCACGGTTTAAATGATATTGTCTAATATTACAATCCAAATTTCACAATTCATATTATAAATAATTACAACAATTTAAATATCTTAAGTCTAAAGTTTAAAATTGAGAGTATGTAAGTTAATTCTAAAGTTTAAACTCTAAACCAAGGTTTTTTTTTTTACTTTTAGATAACTTGTGATGTGTACTTTAACCTTCAAACCTTGTACTTAGACAACAAAAATAAAATAAAATAATAATAATAATTTCATTAAAAATAATGGAAAAAATTGATCCGGTTCAATTGAACCATGAGCGGTTCATCAGTTCACCGATCTGACCGGCCAGTCTGAATGGTTTTAACAAAATATGGCATTTTTTTTTTCTAATTTTTTGAGAAAATCGGATTGGTTCGCTTGCCGGTCGACGGTCCGACCAGCAAATCCAATCTGATTTTTTAAATAGTGGGTGTTATGGCCTCATCGGAAGCCAAGCATTGGAAGGCAACTGTCAAAAGTGAGATGAATTCCATCATCTTTAATGGGACATGGAAATTAGTCAATCTACTTCCGAGCTAGGAGATTGTAATTGGATGTAGGAAAAGCAAGTTACAATAATCCTATTAATCCAACACTATGGATTTTAGGAGATAGTTGTAATTGGCATCAAAATAATTTAGCTTTTGAGACTAATTACATGTTTAAGAGATTATTTGGATTTATGAATTGATACCTATTTGGTTGGGAATCCACATGTGTGGTGACTGGGTCAAGAGACATACAATGAGGGATAAGGTTATGAATGCATGGGTTATCCCACTTTGACTATGAGACAAAGTGTGGAGAGATTGTAGGAGTATAAAAGGCTTTTAGGCCTAATGTTAGACAACTTATCCCACATTAGAAATTTTACCAAAGGAGGAACACCTTATATATAGTTCAAGGATTGATGCATGTCAAAGTATTGATTAAGGGACTCATAGGATGAGCCTTCACGCGCATGTCGCCACCACTCGCTGGTCGGCCTGATATGGGCTTGAGTTTGGGTGTTTGGGTGAATTGTTTTGAGTTAATCTTTTTGCTACAAATTTCACATTTTTAATTTTGAAAGTTTAAAATCAAATTTTGAAATTGAAAAGGTCAAACTTTGATTTTATGAGACATAAATGATGTAAAAATGGTTCTATAGTTACAATAGCGTTTTCTGCATTTATAAGTGCTTTACACATGATCTAAAATGAATCTGGACATATTTTTGCAACCTCACTCACCTATATAAGCTTGCTAGTTGTAGATTGAAGAACACATAACAGAACATCCAATTATCTATCCTCTACCCTCCTAGTTCCGCATACTATATAAAAGTTTATCTTACCCATGAATTAATGTTTGTCTATTTGATTTCCAACAATTGAGTAGTGCTTCAAGGTGAAGCTGGAATGATGTGTAACAAATAACTTCTGTACTGTCTTATCCTAAAAGGGATTTCGTGGTACCGGATAATTTCTTTAAAGCAAATCATAAATTGGTGATTTAGTCGGATAAATACTTGCGTTACGATACAACTAAGTTTTCTGTTTAATTGCTAATTCAGTTATGTTTTTGTCATATTCCAAATTGATTGTATGCTTTTGATTCGTGAGTAATATTTCACTGTAGTGCATAAGAAATTCGAATATATATCTATCGTCGAATTTTCAAATACCGCCATGTGATTATATTATTGTATGCTGGTTATAATATTGCACATTGTCTATATGCTGTGATTTATAATCTCCGTATTTCCAACAAATTCATGGGTGGCGTCGGTGAAGAAGATGTCACTCAATTATTTCCATATGCCTTTCTAAGGAAAGGAAATTGTGATTTATCTGATTCATTTTAAGAAAGCAGTCAAAAGCTACAAAAACCATTTTAAGGAGTAGTTGAACTATTGGAGCCTATGAATGGAGCTCCGATATAGCAGTGATAGCTGCAACCCTGTCCGTAGCTCGGACATTTATAATTACGTACTATTTTAAGATGATTTTTTTAACTATGATGTTGGCTTTTGTTTCCTTTCTTTGGCTACTACTCTTGCAGCCAAAGCACAACTAACAATGCTAAGGCATGGACTTCAGAAATAGCAAGTTGTCTGCGCTATTTACCAATGCATCAACCAGTCTAACTGAAATGAGTTTAAACTATCATTCAATCCCAATGGGCAGTTGTTAGCCAAGAAACTATCATAGTCTCAAGTAACAAAATGTTCTCCCACTGACAATCGTCTCCTTTGCATTCCTTAAGCATGGACTTCAGGAGGGAAAAGAAAAAGAAAAGGAAAAAAAATGATGAGGCATAATTTTGAACCGTAAAGTGCGAAGTAAATGGTGCTTATGATGATTGTGAATTCTGTTTCTTTTAAAGAGGAGGGAAAACCACATTTGCCATCACTGACTAATTTAGTTTAGTTTAAACACCAATACTTTCTCAACTCGGAACACTCGGAGTTCGCATACATAAACGTAATTCAACAGGTCAATATGTGATCCAATGGCCTCATAAACTAAAGAATGCCCTTCATTTGTACCGTCTAACTATTTGACTTTGGGTTCATCAACAACTCTAATTTGTTCCGGCATATAAAGTTTCCGATACAGCCCAAAAAAGCAAATTTGATGGGTGCCTAGGTATTGCTACTAGTTAATTAGTAGTCCCGACCATATAATTTTTGGATCGACTGATTTGTTGCGCCTTAGGCCCTAGCTAATGACGCCTGAATTAAGGGAGTGGGTGTTGAAAAATGAAAACTAAGCTATGAGAGAGGAATCTCAAAGTCTTTGAATATCATCTCCAATAACGTGAATGTTTGCGATCCAGCAATGATTAGCCAAAACTGAACATCTACGGATGGGTTACAATTTCAAAAGACAACTAACTAGAGAAAACGCTGAAACCATTCTCCAAGCTCTATAACATTTACCGGAACGAAGGAATAGGATAATGGTTCTGTATAAACAGACCAGAACTATGCACGAGGTTGTGAAGGTTTCTTAGAGTTATTCTTCCGACGGACCTTGACAAAGGCCTTCTCCAGGTCCTGCATATTTTTCAAATAGTGCACATTCAATCATGAACACCTCAAGTAGCAATAAGACACTGGTCCATAGTTAGAATTTTCATAATAGGAAGAAAATGAATCATATCCAACTCTTGCTTCAACTAAGACACATATCCAGGAGTTTACCTGAGTATGTTCCATGTTTGATGTGTCTGTGGTCCAAAGCCCCTCAAAGTTGTAATAAGCTCTCGCCTTCTCATCAACAGCATGAACAATCAATGTACCTACCACAAATCGCAGCTTTCATTTTTTGCCAAAAGGTTACTATGTGCAACAATGCTTATGGCATGTTACAGTCACATTACAAATTAAGCTGCCTAGAGATTACTTGTTCAGCAGTATCAAGGATCCCGATTCCCTTCCAAATCAACCATTTGCATGCACTTCTTCACTTTTATCAACCCCTTGCACACACTTTCTTTACCTTTTCATTTCTAACCATACCATTAGTTTCATAGGCATGGGAAGATGTAGGGAAACGATAGAATTGAGCACGAAGGCATACAATTTCAGAGTTCAGCAAATGTTTTTCTGTATGCATTCTCTTCCCCCAACCCTATTAATATCCTTTACCTCTTCACCAGTTCAAAGAACTTGGAAGAAACTAGACTGTAAGAGATTGTGTTGAAACAGTGTTAGTGTAATCCTAGTTCTATATCAATATGTTTTTGCAAAGGCCTACAGTGTTGAACCATATTTTCAAGTTCTACTAGCAACAACAGAAACAAGCTGCAGCCAGGGCGAAGGACTCAAAAACCTCCAACTCATTAAAGAAAGGCTAATCTTCTTTGCTCTCGTATGGTTCATGTCTTTTCTTCTTTTTAGACAGTTCACCATCATTAACTATTGTGGCAATAAAATGCAAGATGAGCATTGCGGTACACAAAAACCTTTTTTCTTTTTTTAACATTTGCACCAAGGGCATCACCCATATCTCAGGATCTTACATTTACTACCAAAATTTTTACCATCACCCACAGACGATAGAAGTTGTCTTACTACATAAATCAGCTCCAAATGGGAAAAGGACCTATAACCCCAAATAGCTGGCAGAAAAAGGAAATGACAGAGATTCAAAGCTAAGACAGATCATTGAGTAAAAATTTGCTATTAATTTGCAAAGTTAAACAAGCAAAATTGAACTATTTCAATGTTCACAATTCACTGTACCAACAAATTATAAATATTATTGAGACGTATCGCCCTATCAGGGTTAATGCATGTTCAAGAAAGCTGAATAATTCCATCACTTAGCCCAACTGATCAGCTTGTCTATACTTCTTCCGTTAACCAACTTTCTATTCCCAAAAATCATTTTTCACTTCCATCCCTGCTTCTTATTGCTTGAGTCAAAGGATGCAATAATAATTGACCAATTTTTTCTCTTTATCTTTGGAAGTCCGAAATGCCCTCAAAATACTAAAAGTAACAGATACATGGAAATGCTTTTGCTTCTCTTACATCTTTTGAGCAAATTCAAAGTGAGCCTTGACAATGAATGCAAAAAAAAATAATGCATTATACACTGGGAGATTATTCATGTTTCAAAGCTAAAGCTAAAGCAGCATCTGCAGAAACTATACCCGTTAAGATCACTGATCCCAGCACAAATTTAATATTTGATTGCTTACTAGTTCAGTTCGCTTTAACCAGCTGACATGGGCTCTCACAGGGGCAGAGGACTTATTTTTAGTTGCCAACGTGGGATTCACGAATGACAACATAATATGATGACCCAATTGTCTTCAAAGAGCAAATAAAAAGGAGAGAAATTTATAAAAAGAAAAACTATACCAGAATCAATGACAATCCACTTCCCTCCCTCTTGCCCTACCACAGTAGGCAGCAGCATCCTTTTTGCTCCTTTCTGCTTTTGCTTAACCTTCTCATTTGAACCAAAAGAACATGTAAAATTCAGAACTACTGTTATTGGGCTACATCAATCCACTAAAATAACAAGCAGTTTTGACATGCACAGCTTTTTTCTGTTTTAATAATGCAAGAATTACAGGGTAAAGAAGGATACCTTTATAATGACAGAAATAGAGAATTCCCAGGAACAGGGAAAAGACAAGAACCGTAGAATTAAAGGTTAATTATCTTTATTATCCTTATTGCACAGTTGATTGTGGGAAAGAGAGCAAAGGAATCAGCAGCCTTGAGCCACAACACTTCTCAATCAATCAAATAAAATGCAAAACATATTGTAACAACTGTACACGTTAGCTTATTATCTTGTCTATTGCAGTTTTTATTGGTGGAATAAAGTTTACCACACATTTCCTTTTTGGAATGTCATATATTGGTTGAACACCACCATGTGTAATGTGACGAGTGCAAATCCTAACTCCTTTTAAGTAAACAGGTATAATTGAAAATACAACATATCCTACCATATCATCTAATCCATTTTCTTATGAAAACCACTCTTTATAAAGTAAAATAAAATAAAAATGTATCATGCCAATTGAATATATCAAGCCTTTGCGTGGCTAGGTTTGTGTTGAAAATTAGAAATTCAGAATCAGAAAACAGGAGCAAATATTTCATGACGTGTTCTAACAAAATTAAACCTGTGAAAGAAAATAAAAATCATATATCCCCTACGTAAGATTTATGTGTTCTTTATATGGATGAGAAATATAAATTTAACATAGAAATCCATCTGTATGGCATTCATCCCAGAAAGAAAAAGAAGGAAAAATCTTGACCTCACAACGGTGTATTTGTATATATCTACAGCCATAGGCACATCTGAGCATATAGAAATCCAATCATTACAGGGCATTAAAACGCATATGTGCGAAGCGACAGCTGGGGGAAAACGAACCTGCCTTGTAAATTAGGGCTTGAGAGATGTTGCGCACGTGCCATGGAGATCGACCAGTGGCGATGACCATGTAATCAGTGAATTCACAACGCTTGGGAGCTGCAATAACTTGTACGTCATCCGCTCCTACGTCGTTCAGTATTTTCTCAACTTCCGCCAAGCTCAACAGCTCTTTGCTCTTCTCGATGTTGTTGCTAGCGTTAGTGCTAAAGGCTGATAAAGAGAAATGGCGATCGATAATCGAAGAAGAAGAAGTGAGGTTTTTCCACCGGCGCGTCATGTGGGAAGATGAAGAGGATAGAACTCGGCCACGTAAAGCCGACCACATGGTGGTGGTGCCGCCTGCTGCCGATCGAAATTTCTAGACGCTTTATTGTACTCGAGCTGAAAATTGGGAACTTTTTTACCAAGTGATGGACCAAGAATCCATGTCTGTACTCTGTATACGGGTTAGGCTTGGATAATTTATCATGCTGCATTTGAATTTTGGGTGAGGCCAAGAAATGGGTCGTGTTTGTTCCAAATCCATTAGAACTATCCAGTACCAGTCTTGGAATTTAGTTATGGGGCCTGTTTGATACGTTTTCATTTTTATTTTCTATTTTCAATATTTTCAAAAATTTATAATTTTGAAAATAAAAATAAAATTATATTTTGATGTTTTGTCTAAAAATAAAAGATATTATTTTATTAATTTTAAAATAATAGAAAAAATTAAATTTAAATTTGATTGATGTAATAATAAATATAGAATAAGTTTAGAAAAAAATAAAAATAAAAATAAGAAATATTTTGTATAGAAAATATATGAATATGATGATTTTTTTTTCAAATAGTGAAAAACTTGAAAATGGTGTTTGGAAATGAAACCAGACGAACTGAATTAGATCTAAATTTAGCTTTGTTTTCTTTTCTCTCCGACCCAATTTGATCAAATAAATGTAATAAATTATACGGATGATGATTTTAGTATGTTTTATATATGAAATTTTTCTTTGTTATATATATATAAAAAAATGGGTTTCATATATAGATAATACCCAAAATCGAAACCTATGATGTTCACAAAAAATTCCATGCAGCTCCTAATGTAGTGATTTTAGTTGCAACTTCTCTTTGTCCGTCTCTTTTACAATAGAATCTTTTGATATAACTTTTGAAAAATATATATGTAAGATCATTGAGCTTAATCTTGTACATATTTTTGACTGATGGTGTTGGAGACCAAACAATAGTAAAGAAGAAGATGCCAAAATAATTTATGACAACAACATTCTATCCAATATAAAGAAAAATATTTTTTCTTTTTTAATTTCAAACACTCAACAACGCTTGAAATTTAAACACATATTTAATGAAAAAGTCATATTTTGATACTTCTCGAATTCACAAGGTGTTTTGAAGTTTATAAAACACTAAATCATATATCAAAAATAATTTTTTAATTGTATCATTAAGATGTTATTTGAAGTCGCCACATGTCAATTATTTACTACAAATTTAGAATGCGGTGTTAAATAAATAATTATATAATAAATAAATAAAAGGTAATGACTCAAAAATTTCAAACTTCATTGTCGCAATTGTATTGCAGACTGCAGTTGTTTGTGGTTGATTACAACTAGCAATGGCAAAATGTTTAGCATAATTAATTATTAAATATATGCTAATAAATATCTATGAAGGAGAGAGGGTATTGGATTATCAATTATAATGATGAAGCTTTCATCATCCATCACCAACCAATTAAAAAGACATCATTTATTTTTATCCCATTTGAGGACAAAGCTGTGACAATATTATCATCATTATAATATATGTTCATAGTTGTTGGCTTGTGGTCCATTACACCTATAACTAAACAATTATGCTTTTTTGTTGGCTTTGGTTATGATCATTTCTGACAAAAATCCAATTCTTGTATTTAGAAGGAAAAAAAAAAAAAAAAAAAGGGTTTCTGTTACTTCAATCAAACACATAATATATACACATGCTACAACCACTTAGGAAAAAGAAAAAGTATTTTCTAAGGCTATCTGTAAAATGTTCACCAAATTTGACATTGGTTTTGTGTTAGCCCTTTCACTGTTGTTTGATGATATATATTATGACATGCATGGCTGGTGTGAGCAAAACCTATTTATTATAAAGAGTACTTGAATTTTGCTTCTAATATAAATATTTATTGGACATTGGTTGTCTTGGATTGATTCTCATTATATGAGTAATTTTAATTAATTACAGTTGATTATTTCATTAAATGCTATTGGTAGGTGTTATTGTTGATTGTTAACCAGTTATCAATTGAGATTCTTAATGTAATGATATTTGTAATATATATAAGGGGAATCTAATTGTTCATATGATTGCATGATTATTATCACTTCAGAATCTTATTTGAATTTTTTTCTTCTAGCAATAAAAGATCCAAGGTATTGATGATAATATGATATCATTATTGAATACAATAGCAAATTTTTATAATGATATAGTTAATGCATTGATACCAATTGTAACGTTAATTAATTATTATTATTTTTAAAATATGGCTGATTTTTTAATTATTTTGTATGAAATTTAGACATGCAGTTTTTAGGATTTATTGGATCAATTAGGGTTGATTAAAAATTTTAGTTTCTAATAGTTAATTATATTTTCACTTTGTAATATTTACAACATTTAATAGAGAGAAACAACTGCATATCGACTCAAACTCATTTAAATACTACATTTTTGGATCTATAAATGGTGAAATTTATTACAGAGGGAAAAAAAGAAAAAAGAAAAAAATAAACAGGCAGCATATCTTAAGAGTGATTTTTGTAGATTCTCCTCATTATAATGTGTTATGGTTCAACAAGAATTTCCCAAAAGATTGAAGAAATAATTTCAGGATCCAAAGGGAATTTCCCAAAAAAGAGTAGAAATAATTGCAAATATCTTCTCAAACAACAATGACATCAAGTTGTAACTCCACTATGCTAACTGCTGAAGAGGCCTATGTCAGTTAACTCCTTTTATTCCAGGCCTTCTAATTCCAACCAATTTCTTTTGCTATACCTACCTTCACCTGCACTCACTATATTTTATCCCCAAAATTATGAAAATAATAATAATTACAAAACCACTCATAGGTCTCGTTTGCTTGCCTTGATAGAATTGAATGTGATTGATAAGTGTATGATTCATTATTTAGAAAATATATCAATACTTTATTTGTTTTTTTTGGATTATTTAATTTGGATATTCTAATCTTAATAATGTATTAGTAGGATTAATCCCTTTCTTTTTGCTGATTTTTTTTCTTTCAAAATTCTACTTCTTAAAGAAAAAACTGAAAAATGGAATTATTAAAAGATAATGGGAGAAAAAAAAAGAAAAATAAATAAAACTAAAAGAGTAATGGAGAAAGAGAGAAAAGGAAAGCAAGCTTGCTGAGCCTGAGAGTGAAGGAAAAAGGGGGGAGAAAACAAAACAACATAAAAACACCATTATTATTGGTAGTTTTTTTTTTATCATTTATTTATCAGGAAAATAAACGAAGATTTTATTTTTTCTTTCTTTCTCTTTCATTTTCATTTTCATTTTCTTTCACTTTGCTGCTGTGCTGGTGGTGGTGCTGCTGCCTGCTGCACATTTCGCTTTCTCACTTCACAATCCACCTCTCACGTGAACCATAATTACACCCTTTCTTGAATCTCTTCCTTTTTCTTTGCTTCCATTTCTAGGGTTTTCTTTTCACTTTTGTGTTTCTTGCACCTGATCTTGAATTTCTCTTGATCTACTCACCCCCCCTGCAGATCCACACAACTTCATTGCTCATAACTTGGGAGCATTTGAGGGTTTATTGCAGTAAAGCTCTGAGCTTTGAAGGGGTAAGTGCTGAATGACAATTCTGTGGATGTGATTGAGCTTGTTTTACACTTTGGAGCTGCTGAATTTTGTAGTTCTGTTAAAGTGTTGGCTTTTTCTAAGTTATGGTGTGTGAATTCTCGTTGCCTGGGCTTTGGCATTTCGAAGTGGAAGTGGGTTTTGAATAGGGTCTGGATTTTTGACTGGATTTTGGTGGTTGAGGTGTGACTTGAGGTGGATTTTGAGAAGTGGAAGAGGAATTGTTTTTAACTTGTGCCTGCCCTTTATATCATGATATGAGTGCAAATGCGTTAAAAGATTGCACTTTTCTTGTTCTTGGTGGAAATGTGAAGTGAGTTCTGATTCTCTAATGTGGTGGAAGAAGAGGGTTGATTTTATTTTTCAGGAAAAAGCACTGGAGTACTGGACTACTAGTTGTGATTTTCATGATGTGCAGTTTTGAGTTTGGATCTTTGAAGGAATTTGATTGAGAATTTATAGGGTGAGTTCAGTTCTGAGAGCTTCAGACATGCCTCCATCACCTGCAATAAGAATTTCCCCTGGGAGGGAGCTGAGGGCAGAGAATCACAAGAGAGGGCGTAGTCTTGAGAGTGGGATTCTCTTGCGAGAGAAGGACGATGATCTTGCTCTGTTCAATGAGATGCAGAACAAAGAAAGGGAGAATTTCTTGCTTCAGTCGAATGATGACTTTGACGACATATTCTGTAAATTCTTACGCTCTAAAACCTACTTCCAGATTTGCTCTATGTATGGTTTTGGCATTAATGAAGTATGTGGTGCATGTTTTGTGGTTTTTCTTTACGTAGTCTTGCTGATAAATGTCTTTATTTATTATTTGTGGTTGACAGCGACGAAATTAAGATACTTCTCCGATCATAAGCTTGGAATCTCCATTCCTGCTCGGGGAGAGAGTAGTGACCTGCTCGATGCAGAAGGAGATAAAAATGACTATGACTGGTGTGCTATTTTTCTCTGCTTATGAATTTGTCCTTTCTTATGTTCTCTTTCTTTTGTTTTTGAAAATTTTGCTTTGCTTAAAAGATGATCATCTTTGTATGTCTCGGTAAAGAACAAGAAAGAGTAATTAATGCACTTTTGTTTTGCATAAATTCGCTTATGTCTTTCATTCTTTCCTTGCTGGGACAACTACGTGCATGAAGTTGGAAACATTGACACTACTGAATTGGGAACAAAATTAAGAAACAATTAGTAACAGATCACATGCAAGTATATATGTGCAATATGGTCTCTAAATTATTTGCCCAAGTTCATACATTTTATGTGTTTCTTGTTATATACTAATATATGGTGCCATTAATTAAAGGTTGATAACCCCTCCGGAAACCCCTCTCTTTCCTTCTTTGGATGATGAAACGCCGACAGTTAGTCTTGCACCTAGGGGCAGGCCCCGGAGTCAACCTGTTTCACTCTCGCGATCATCCACGGTAAGATCTTAAATATAGAACAGCAGAAATTAGACATTATTCACACTGTTCTTCTTTTTTTTTTTTTTAATGTCTGCAAATGTTGTTGAATGCGTTCAACTTTAGATGGAGAAGGGTTACAGGAGTGCTAGGGCTAGTGCTAGTCCTCATCGCCTTAGTCCATCTCCTCGGTCTGGTAATAGTACATTGCAGCCAAGAAGCATGCCATTTTCTGCCACTCATTCAAGTCCACCTCCTACTTCGCGGCATTCTTCTCCATCAAGGAGGCTGTCTCCCCCTCCAAGTAAACCAACACCTGCTCCAAGGTCAGGTACACCAACACCTAGGAGGATGAGCACTGATTCAGCCGGTGCTACCGCCCCATCGAGGGCTAGAGGCACATCACCAATCAAGATAAGTAGGGGGAACTCAGCATCACCAAAAATCAGAGCATGGCAATCTAACATCCCTGGCTTTTCCTCAGAAGCACCTCCTAATCTTCGTACCTCACTGGCTGATAGGCCAGCATCATATGTGAGAGGGTCCTCACCAGCATCCAGAAATGGATACAGATCTGGTAGACAATCTATGTCTCCGACTGCTTCTAGAAGTGTCAGTTCATCTCATAGTCATGAAAGGGACCAATTTAGCTCCTACAGCAAAGGTTCAGTTGCATCATCTGGCGATGATGATGTGGACTCACTACAATCCCATCCTGTCAGCAGCTCAGACCGCTCATTTCCAAGAAGTGTAGGTGCTTTTTCAAATAATAGAGCTATGGGCTTTTCCAAGAAACCAAATAAAGTTTTGTCAAGTTCTGCTCCCAAAAGATCCTTTGACTTGGCACTTCGACAAATGGTGGGCATCTTTCTTTATTACTTCTACTCTTGGTTTCGTGATATATAGATCACTGTGGCATGTTATTCTAGTTTCTATATTTGTTCCTCAGCTTTCAAGTTTCAACATGCAGCTTTACTGTGTAGTCTACTTAATCTATTAATTGGAAAATTTTAGGATTTTTTCTTTCCCTAATATGATGTGTGTGTAGAGTGAAATCATTTATGGATGCACTCATGTTAATTTTTACCTTGTGCTTTGGATGTGAAATGTTTGGTTTTGGGGGGGGGGGGTAATTATTTTTTTCAGTCGCTATTTGTTTTACTAGATTTATTAAATTTATGAATGGTGTTTGTTTACCTTTTTGGTTAAAACATTGTCTTTTTTCTACTGATACCAATAAATCTTTACTTTTAGTGGATTTGGGTGCATCTTCTTCACTCTTGTTTGCTTCAGAGTAACATACACCTGTCACATTCCTGTGTCCACATTGGTAGGTACTAGACTTCTTAGTCTGTCACTATGATTGTTTTTGTTTTCCTATGATGCATGCACAATCATGGATGGGAATGAATTCAAGTTCTAGTCAGTCTTTTCATTATGGTTGTTATTCTATTCATGCCTTTCATGTTATTTATTTGTTTCTTGATCTGTTGACTTTACTTGTAAGCTGGCAACTTATTGCTACCTTGGTACCAAAAGGACTACATGGACTTCTATCTTATCTATCTAGAAGTCTTACCCTTAACCAAAATGTTAAGGCATTAGCATAAGAGTTTCCTCATAGATCGTGATTGAACTTTTAGTTGTTGGAAACGAATGAATGCATTTATATTCAGTGGCAGTGGTGTTAATTATTGATGAATGATTTAAGTTATGCTAGGTGGCACTGCATTGAACAAGTTTGTAATCTTTGTGAAAGGTGAAATGCAATTGTCATTTTGCAGAGGAGCGACTGACTTGTCTATGATAAGTATGTAACAAATTGTACCTATCAAGCTTGATCAGTTGTTGGATAGTAAATGGAATAAATAGGTTTCCACTGGTCCTTTTCATGTAGTAAAATAATTTAGTTAACTGATGATCTGACCTGTAGTTTTAGGGACAAAGGTCGAGTCACAGTTTCGTTGCGTTTCTTGTGCTTTATTGCTGTCTTACCTTTGTATCATATTCACTCTGTGCAACTGTTTTACATAATGCAATGCTGTTGGTGACTGCTGGTTCTACTAATTTGCATTCTGATTATCTTGGGTGTCTATTCTGTTGGGCAGATTCTATTGATAAATTATCTGCACCCCTCAATGACATTCGTTTCACTTGTTAACAACTTTATTTTTTAAGTCATTTCACAAATCATTTCTATGTCCATCACTGTTATGACTTGAATGTTACATCTCCTGAACGTAACTGCATTTCAAGCTACTTGAGGAACATGATAAGAAAGGAAACTGCTACTCGCTCTAATGCCATTATATACTTTCTAATGTTGCTTTGATTGTACCTAAATGAAAATGGTTTCAAATCTCATGTATAAATTTGTTCTAAAAATATGAAAACAGTGACTAGCATATTTCATAGAGGATGGAACTGGAAATTTTGTTGGCTTGTAGATAACTGTCTCGTGCCCACCTTAGTTCTAAAGAGGGCTGAAAGAGACTTCTGATTATGTTTACAAAGATTTAAGACGTATGCATCTTAAGAATCAATACACGACAGTAGTACCAGTAACTAGGATTGGATGAGCTCAACTACCCACATCCTTTTCTAAACTGTGACTTTATATTTAACCTTCTGGACTGGATAAACAACTATTTCATGCCATTTGAAGAAAGAACAAATTATGGCAGTTTGTGGTAGGTCAGTCATTAACTTGTCATATATGATTGATTGCTGCTTTCATCTGAAGCATGACTTATTGCTGCACTTTTCATCAGTCATTTTGACCAAATTATTCATAGAATCTTTTTTCTTTTTCTTATTTAATATACCCATGTGCAGGAGCGCAAGGGTCCTCAAAATATGTTCAGACCCCTGTTGTCTAGTGTCCCCAGTTCAACATTCTATGTAGGAAAAGCAGGTGCACAGCATCGTGCTCTGACATCCAGAAATTCTTCAATCACAACTAGCAGTAATGCCAGTTCTGATCAAGGAACAAGTGGAGCAATTGATGCTGAAGAAAGTGAACAAAACCAGGAGGATGTGACCAGTGACTTTGTGAAGGGACAATATTCGGCTGCAGATGATGAAGTATTTGTCATGGACGAAGTTGATGCTTCAAATGAAGCTGTTGAGATGAGAATAACTGATGAAATACCTGGTTGTCAGCATGGGGTAAATGTTGAGCCCTCAGTAGCTATTTCTCAGCTAGGTGCTGAGAATACCAGCCAACTTGATGCTGCCACAGCCACGGATTCTGCTGATGAAGTCTTGGATAGAAAATATGATTATTCAGATGCTGGCAGCACTCCAAATATGGAAGTATGCTCTAAATGCAGTCGCAGGTTTCATTCAAGTGAATTAGTAAGGGACAGAGACCTATGGCTTTGTCTGGAGTGCAAGAGTTTGGAAGTAAATTCAACTATAATAATTTCAGAGAAAACAGAGTTGGTAGATAAGAACACTACAGGGAATGCTCTTCAGAGTGTAGAGTGTCGCCAGATTTTGGATCGACCCGCCTCAATTCCAGAATCATTACTAGTTACTTGTACTGGTGAAATAAGGACAGATCATCTTGACACCATTGCCAACGAGGGTCAGCATTCATATAGTGAGGCAAGCAAGGATCTTCCGAAATTGCTGATTGAGGAAGGGGAAATAACTTTTGCCTCCTGGCAGGAGGTTAATCAATCTGTGGATAGTGACACAAGGCCATCAACAATTGCAGCAGTCTGGCGTCTCACCAAATTCAAAGGTTGATGTTTCAGAAGGTATGGGTATATCATTGCTGCTGAAGAGATCAAGTAGTGGCAAAGATCATATTGTCCAAAGCAGAAGTTTTACAGCAAGTAACATTAGTTATGATGATTTTTCCTATGTGAGGGACAGTGTAAATAGCATGAGAAGTTCCATTGGGCATAGTAGTGCATCTGTGTCGTCTTCTGTTGATCTGGGATCTTCTAGGCAAACAGAGACACGTATCCATCGGCAATCGAGTGGCCGAAAATCTGATATGGAAAATTACAGATATGAGAATCCTACAAAGCACAAACGCTCCGTCTCATCTTTGTCTGGTGCTTCAGGTCATGCATTCCAGGTTCCAAGTATAGCACCAAGTTGCCTTGAAGAGAGTTTTGAGGTAATAGCTGCCAGCAAGGATAAGGAAGTTGGGGGAGTAACATGTGCAGATCCTCGTGAGCAATCACTGGCTTCTGAATGTACAGAAGCCGAAAGTACATGCACTGATGTAGAAAGCAGTATTATCTTTAAAACTGCCGCAGAACTATCAAGCCATTTGATAAATGTCCAGTCAGGAGATACTTCTGTGGTGTCAATTTTGACTTCTGAAGAACCAGCATCACATGAGAATGGAGACAACTTGACAAACAATTCCAGTAATGCAATGCATGAAGAAACATCAGCTGCACATTTGCAGACTTCTACTCAAGGGGAAGATGCTGTGCGAAGCTCACGTGTTGACGGTGTAGATGTTGCAGAAGTTCCCCATCCAAGCTCTTTGGATGTTATATCAGAAATTGAAATTGAGAATGCTGATATTGTCTCTGCTGACTCGCAATCTGATGCCTGATTCCACAAATTCAAAGTGCTGCACAAACGAATTACTGGAACCTTCTGCTTCAGTGGCACGCGATGGTGTTGCGACAGCAGGTGTTGAAGAATTTGACATCTCAGTCCCAGTAAATGGCGTCCTTGGTATGTGCATCTTGCTTTCTATTTATCTTTCCATTTCTTTACAGTTGAGCATCTTGTTCTGTAGTCTTATACTATCTAAGATTGCATTTGGATGGAAGGTTTTCGATTTGAAGGAAGGACATAGGGGAAAGGATTTCAAATGGCTCCATATTAGGTGGATGTGAGATGCATCACAATGACAAAAAATATCTCAAAATGAGAGATCAAAAATTTTGAAATCCATTGTAACTTGAAGTTTACCAAACGAGCTCAATGGATTCATTATTATGAATTTCAAATCCTTAACTGCAAATCCATCATTTTCAAACATAACCTGAGTACTTGATTTGAAGCATGATTGATCATAATTAAATTTAGAAGATCATTATGATCCTTGAAAGGTTAAAAAATCCTTTACGAGTTAGAATAATCTGGCTTCAACATTTACATTAGGACACTTTTCAATGCTCAATAACTGCCTTAATTATCTAATACGATATAAGTAATAGCATATTGGCATTACAAAATGGACAGGACACAGCATGGCCTTCCGCTTTTAGTTCTGGATAGTCATGAGAGGCTTGTGATACTAATAAGGGCTTTGAATCTCTACAAACAATTTTCAGATAATTCTGTTAATTTGTGTTCTATTTTGGTATGTGCTGTTTGGTGCTTCGCACGGTGGGACTACTCGTGTCCTTTAGTTGAGGTGCAACTGGTAGAGAAGCAGAAATACTAGTGGTATATGCACCACTTTCTTAAAGTTGTTTGATTGTTGAGAATAAAAGCGAAGGGGTACAATCCACTCTAGCCCCCTTACAATCCAACTCAAGCATACTTCCACACACACGCACGCACCCACCCACCCACCCACCCAACTCTCAGTTGCATCTCTTTACTCTCTGTACTTTTAAAATTGCCTCAGTTAAATCCAGCGGCTCTTCTTTACGCCACTTACTTTTACGTGTATGCTTTATGGTAATTGGTAAAAGATTTTAAACAACAGTAATTTTTATTGTTTTTGTTAAAAGCCAAAAAGTTGAGGAACAAACTTACAAACTAATTTGTAGTAGACGTATGTTTATATAGGAAATAGAAAAGAAAGAGCTTTTGGATTTAATTGGAGTGCTTTTAGAAGTACACGGGGTAAAGTGATGCAATTGGGAGTAAGGGGGTAAACTGTAAAGTGTGACTGTGTAATAGTACATGGGGGTAAACCGGAATTTACCTCAAAATGAAGGGGTGCTATACTCTTCCAAGCCCACGTTTTATTTCCATCTGAAGTTTGAGGGAGAGGATATAAAGCACTGAAGGACGAAAGTAATGTCAAAAAATTTGTCAAGCCAAAAAAGAAGGATAAAGCAATAGATTTCTCTTTCTTTCTCTTTCTGTCTTGTTCCTGTCCCCTATTTTGTGTCAAATTAGCTTTATTAAAGTGCACTTCTCCTGAGGGAAATGCACTCATAACCGTAACTAAAGCAGTCCTGGATATGTCTTTGTAACTTAGCTTTCTGACTTCATCATCTACTTTTTAAAGCAAACAACTTCAAAAGTTTTATTCTTTCTTCTTCTTCTGATAATCTGTCAAGTTAAAGTATCTTTTCTTTTGATATTCATGGGGAGGGTTTCTGCATATCTTCTTATACTTCAAGTCCAAAGATTAAATGATGTCTTATAGCAGAAGTTACATGAAAATCACAGTTAACAAACTTCAATTTCTATTCTTATCAAAATCTGCAGTGGTTGCCCTTGGCTTCTTTCAATGTATATATATGGGATCTTTTAACTTCTCTTTCTATTCTCAGAAGAATCTACTATTGTGTTGGAAGACCTGGGCGGAACAAAATCTAGAAGCCTCACCCTAGAAGAAGCAACAGATGCAATCCTATTCTGCAGCTCCATTGTCCACAATCTGGCATATGAAGCCGTAAATATAGCAATAGATAAAGAGAACCCACCGTTGGAAGTTCTGCAACCAACAGTACCATTTGTCGGCAAATCCAATTCCGACAGGAGGGATATTCGTTCAAGAACCATCGGAAAGCGTAAATCCCTGAAAGCTCGACAAAGAAGATTGGAATCGGATATAAAACCTCCGTCCGTCATTGCTGAAAGTGATGATAAATCTACTCAGCGAATCGTTAGGTCTCCCAGCAAGGGTGAGAGTATGAATCCTCCGAAGCTGGAGTCGAAGTGTAATTGCACAATCATGTAAGTGCTTCAAACTATATGCTGGAGATGGTGGTACCTTGTGTTTGTTTTGTTATTTGGAGGCTGTTTGGACGAGTGCAAATTGCCTTTTTGTTGGCTCTAATTGTTTTTTGTAAGAAATATATATATCATTTTAGAGATAACCCTCTTGTAAAGTTGTAATTGTTATTAGGCTGAAAGTATTAGACAGGCAATTTGAGGGTCCCGGATACTCCAATTGCCATATCTTGTTAGTCTTTGGTTTTTGTTGCCATTCCTTGATAAGAAAGAGCAAGTGGCAAATTCTTTTGTTCTGGTGCTACGGGAAAGTGCATTCAGACAATGATTCTTGGTTATTTTAATTGTGGGCAGATGTATGATGTTTCATTTTAGCAACCTGGGAGTTGCTTGTATTATTATTATTATTATTGTGATGCTAATCCCCTCTTTGCTCTGCAAATTTGAAGTACAAGAGCCATGTGTTGGATTTAACGGTGATCTGAATGAGGAAATGTCTTTCTAATAAGAAAAGCTCAGTTACATTCACGAACGCCGGTTTTCATGCTTCTACATCAAAATATGACATACCCATTACATTTTTAAAACCAATTATTTCTCCATTTTTTTCTTCTTCTACACAATTCACAATTTGTTTTAGAGAACATTACATATGACTAATTTTTATCTTTTCAATAAGTTAATATTATCTTATAAAATCAATTCATTGTTTTTAATTATAATATTGAATATTTTGTTATTTATTAGTATAATTAAAAAAAATAAAAAAAATAAAATTTAAATTTATGTGCTTAGGAACTAGGAAATACGTGCCACGATAATTAGTATTTTAAAGAAGAAATTTAAGTTAGTGTGGTGTCTGGTGTCCCTTGCGTATTTTTTTTGCCATTATTGTTGTAAGTCTAGTTTCTTAATTCTCTGTGGAGGTGTCATTGAGATGCAGTGGTTGGAGTTTTGAAATATATGATCCCATGAAAAAAGGTTAGTATATGAAAATAGAGTTCACAAAATATTGTTGTGTATAAAAATGCAAATTGGATAGGATCACATGGTGACACAAAATAGGTGTTTAGACGAATTGATGATTAATGAAGTCATGGCCAACTCCGCGCTCTTCGGGTCAATCAGATCTATTGTTAGAATTAGTTTTTGAAAATATGGAAAACCTCCAGGGTCATTCGGATCAATTGTAATGAAAATTCCTCAATATATAAGTTATCAAACAAATTAAAAGTGAAAAGTTGAAGAATAAATAAATAAATGCACGATGTAAGTATTTATGTTATCACATCGTTCAAATAAAAAATTAAGATTGATCGTGTTGTGGGTCAAATAAAATTGAATCAAGTTAATGCCGACTCAAGTAAAAGACCTCAGTTGGTCCAGTGTTTTAGGTATTTTAATTGTATTGAAAGCATAATTAATCATATGAATTATCATATCACCGGGGGGGGGGGGGGGGGGGGAAGAATCATATGAATCCCATATTCATCATCTCCATTAAATATTATACTAGATGTTTGAGTCTAAATTATTTTATTTATTATAGTTTACACGCACAAGTATAACTATAATTCAAAAAATAATTTTTGAGCAAACAATAAGGAATAAAATTTAAATTTGAGTTACCGGATTTAATGATTTAAATATGAAGAGAACTATTAAATGGTACTTACTAATCTCTGGATAGAGGAGTTTGAAGACGAGACTTTGGTCAAAGCCCAAAGAATTACACAGTGACAGAAGAATGCTATTGCTGCCTAAAGGCGATGGTTCCCGAAGACAAAGCAGGCCCCGCTTCCATTCATGAAAGTTCCAAGGTTCAGCTAAACTCAAATGTACAGTAGAAATAATTTAGTCTGGACTCTTCCAGACAAGTACGACGGAGAATCCTGGGATGGATTCCTGTTGCAGGGAAGGTTTAGAATAAAACTCGATAAAAACGCAAAATCCGCAGGTTGATGATGGATCAGTGCTCGTGCTTCAAGGTCATGAATCGCGATCATTCAATTCTTAATTTTGAGTATCATCAATTTATGTTTTGCTCCTAAGGCTAAAACTTATACCTAATTTTGCCTGAATGCCCAATCTAAGGACACCAAGTGTCACTTCACGGTAATCTGCTACTATTAGGCATTTCTTCAGGTCAAATGACGAAAACACCCTCAAGCCAAATACTAAAATGATAAACAATATCTCTTGGAAATCCGGCGGGAAAATCATCTAAACACAGAACACACAGGGCACACACTGCTCTCTTCCATGGAGTCTGATTCAGACTCCGACGGTTCTCACATCTCCGCCACACCGCCTGGTTCTCCATCACCGGCCACCTTCCCTCCGCCTCCGACGGATCGCCGCGCCATTCTTCTCTCCTCCACCAAATCAAGAACCAAAACCTCAGCCTCCACCTCAACCACTTCAAGAACCATATTGCAGCCCAAAATCTCCAAGAAAACCTCAAAACTACCTCCAAAACCAGACAAATTTCAATCCCCACCGCAAAACACCACTCCAGTACTCTCCAATTTGCCTTTCCAAATCAGGAAATCAGCCCACCCACAAAATGACAAGAATACCCCTGACCGGCTTCTTCACGGAGGCCACTGCGCATCGAAGTTCGCATCTTTTTTGAAAGCTCAAGATAAAAATCTAAACTTTGAGCCCGATAACTCAGTTGAGATGAAAAGTGAGGTTTCTGTTGAAAGTGCTGGTTTGGGAGAACTCGTCAAAAATGAGGTTATTGGTAAGGGGTTTATGGTAAAAAAGGTTAGGAAAAATATTGATTTGATTAGGGGTAATGATTCTGAATTGCTGACGAGTAAAAGGGCTAAATGTGCTAGTGAAGGTAATTTTGTGAAGCTTAATATCAATGGCTATGGGAGAAAGAGGTTTTCATATAAGAATAAAAGACCAGGCTTTAGTTCATCATACAGGCGTCGGAAATATTACAGGAATAGTAAGGGAAATGTAAAAGGCGGGGAAGAAGAAAGTGGTTTTCTTGATGAAGAGGGTTTGGTTGTGGATATTGGAAACGGACAGGAAAGATTGAATTTTGATGCTGAATTGATTGAAGAAGCTGTTATGAGAGTGAGAAATGAGGCGTCCGATGAGAATTTGCTGAAGCTATTGAAGTTGACACATGGTTACAATTCATTTAGGGATGGTCAGTTAGAGGCTATAAAAATGGTGCTTTTGGGGAAATCCACGATGCTGGTTTTGCCTACAGGCGCTGGAAAGTCCTTATGTTATCAATTACCTGCTTTGGTTTTTCCAGGAATCACACTTGTGGTGAGCCCTTTAGTAGCTTTGATGATTGATCAGCTCAAGCAGCTGCCTCCAGCGATTCGGGGTGGTCTTTTGTCAAGCAGTCAGGTAGCTTTTGTCTCAGTATCTTAACTCTTAAGTGTGTGCTTTGGCTTTTTGTTAACTTTGTCTATATTAACTGTTGTCTAGATGGCAGAAGAGGCTTTGGAAACACTCAGGTTGCTGCAAGAAGGAGCCATAAAGGTCTTTTGTGTCTTTGATTGCCTCTGAACCTCCCTCTACTGCTATTACTAGTTGCATCAGCAGCAACATCATCAGTCTTTGTAGCCATGACATTAGAGTTTAAATCACTAGATTATATGAAACTAAAAGGCTATTCTCTTATCTTTTGGTGGACTTCATTTAGATTTTTGTCAAAACCCTTGAATTTATTCCCAAGAGCTAATGTTTTTTTTACATCTTTTAATTCATTTTACAGGTCCTTTTTGTTTCACCAGAAAGATTTCTGAATGCCGAATTTATTTCCATTTTTTCTGGTCCTTTGCTATTATCTCTTGTGGTTGTTGATGAAGCCCACTGTGTTTCAGAGTGGTGAGTGCTAGTTGATGTATTTTCCCATTTTCTTTTGAGATTTTTCTTTCCTGACTTGTTTAGCACCTTCACTGATGTTGTTGCCAATTTTATTCTTCTAAACTGTTACTATAATTTTCAAATACTTGAAATTTTTTGGCAGGTCACACAATTTTCGACCTTCATATATGAGGCTTAGAGCCTCCCTCCTGCATGGCAAGCTTAATGCAGGATGCATTCTCGCAATGACTGCAACTGCAACAAAAAGAACATTGTCTGCCTTAATGCACTCTTTAGAGATTCCTCCCACAAATCTTATCCATTCGACCAAATTAAGGGATAATCTTCATCTTTCAGTTTCTATAAGTGGGAATAGGTAGGTGTTTGTGCACAATCAATTTTAATTAATTATCTAATTCCTTAAGCCTCAGGTTAGCACTGATTTTAGCATCTATGTATTTCAACAACTTTGCAGAACAAAAGATTTGATGGTATGGCTTAAATCTTCTCCTTTGTTGGATATTAAAAGCATCATTGTTTACTGTAAATTCCAGGTATACTTATACATATATCTACGACTCCACAATTTCAATTCTTGAATTGACGCCTTAATTAAATTGAGTAGATATCTATTATTGTTATTATGAATATTGACTTTTATGTAACTCTTTCTCCCTCAATTTGGTCTGTAGTCTGAAACTGACATGATAAGCAAGTATCTGTGTGATAACAATATCTCCGCAAAGGTTAGTGTTGCATTTGTATGCTTCATTGAGTTGAAAGATCAAGCTGTTTCTATCTTGAGATTGTTTTGCATATGTGGCAATACAAATGAAGATACTATTCTTTTTCTTCAGAGTTACCACAGTGGCATTCCTGCAAAAGATAGAAGTCGTATACAGGATTTGTTTTGTTCAAATAGGATTAGAGTGGTAAGAAGTTAGTTTGATTATCTCGTTAGTAGTTTGACCCCCTATATATTAATTTTTTGAATGTTTTGATACTAACCATTTAGTTTGTTAACTTATATTTTCTGTTCCGGAAGGTTGTTGCAACTGTAGCATTCGGCATGGGACTTGATAAAAGGGATGTTGGAGCTGTAAGTGAACTTTCCACTCATATATTTGGATTGTTTACCTATATGTTCACAATTACAGTGAAGTAAATTACCAAATTACCAATTATGTTGCATTTTTATGCAAAGGCCTCAGTTCAGATAAATCTATGCTCCAACTTTTAAACCATCACCAACATTTCAGTTGTTTAAATCATTCAGTCTTAATGAACTACTTGTGAAGTAGTTCAAGGAACAATGTTCAAGAATTCTTTCAGCAATCAAACCATGTAACTGAAGGGGTGAAGGTTTAGAGAATGATTTTTGAGTAAATAAGAAACTTCTCCATTCGGTATAGATAATTCACTAGATAGAAAGAATTACTGCACCAATAGTAGATAACTTACCTTGACGCAGCTATTGATCTGAGTTACATTATTCAAGAAAAACTTGTTTTTTTCTTTTATTTCCACATTTATGATAATTTCTGCTAAGCTATCCTAGTGCTTGTTTCAGGTTATTCATTATAGCTTACCTGATAGTTTGGAAGAGTATGTTCAGGTGAGAAAATCATATTTCTTGCAATTGTCTTTTCAACTAGTTCAGTTATAAAATGAATGTTATGTCGAGCTGCTAAAAGTAAAAGCATATCACAATCAATTCAGGAAATTGGTCGTGCTGGGCGTGATGGAAGGTCGGCTTATTGCCATCTTCTTTTAGATGATGCCACATATTTCAAGCTTCGTAGTTTGATGCACAGGTAATTGACTAGACCATTTTTTGGTCAGTTCTTCCTTTTTTGTTGTTTAATATCTAGATTTTACTAACAATATTCTGTTTCTCAGTGATGGTGTGGATGAATATGCTGTCAACAAGTTACTCTGTGAAATCTTTATGAGTAACAAAATTTCAACGGGAGAAATTTGTTCAATAGTCAAAGAATCAGTATCTCGTAAATTTGACATGAAAGAAGAGGTACTTCATTTAGCTGCTTCTGCTTCAGGTTTTGTATGCTTCTTGTTTTGATTAATCTGAATTTTCCTGTCAAATCCTTGTCTAGACAGTTGCATATTGGACTTGAAGCCATTTTTTTTCCAGAAAATGGGAAATTGTCTATCTTTGTAGTGAACTACTTTGGTTTTGTTAATTATATATGTTTTTTCACATGATAAATTTTGAAAACAATGACACTTGAGTTGGCCAATATTTCAGTTACAAAAATGATTTATAAAATTGATCCGGTGCTTCTGCCGAGCATTATCTTATGATGATTGATCACCAGTTTTTCTCGGTTAATAGGTAATTCTTACGATTCTGACGCAGTTGGAGTTGGGTGAAGTGCAGTACATACATTTGCTTCCACAGATAAATGTAACTTGCACTTTAAATTTCCATCAGGTGGGTAACTTAACCTTTTGTCAAAATTTATCACATACAAGTGTATTAATATATTCATGCTTTGTCTAGAATTTTAGTTTCGGTCATGTACTTATCCCGTCTCTGCAGTTACTTCTACAAAGAAATTATCCTGCCTTGGTAACACTTGATCCACTTCACAGTCCCTTTTCATGTTAATTGCAAATAATGCAAATATGGAAAATTATCTGTTTTTTTTAGTTCAAACTAGAAATTTATCACATTATTGTACATCTAGGAACATATTTCAAAGGCGAATATAGTTTACAATAAGGAGGAGTTCTACCCTCAAGTTCGTATGTTAGTGCTTTGATTTTAAAATTTTTTCCATTTGATGAAGAATTAACTCATTATCCTCTTTTCTTTTGTTTGTATGACATAATTTTAAGGTTAAATTTGGTATATCTCATTACTTTATATGGATATTAAACTTTTAAATCTCTTTCTATATATTATTGGCATTATTATATCTGAATTTTGGATTGTTATTTATATTTAGTGTTGCATTATTTAGTATAATGTCAAATATATTATTTCTAAAAGGAGTAGATATAATAATTATAGATGAACATTTAATAAATAAAGAAGTAACTAAAATTTGCAGCTTAGGCTTAGGCAAACTATAATAATTTCTAGACTCGTGTAACTTTTATTATTTTTAATTAAATAGAAATGCTTAATTTTATCACTTTTTTAAACCAAAAAATGTGATTAAGTTACAAAAGATTTATTAAGAAAACATAATTATTTAAAATTATTTTTCTGAAAGTACAAATAAGTGGAAAAAGTAAAAATATATTTATCGTGAAAATGAAAAAATGTAAGTAATTCATGTGTTAATCTTTTAAAAATTTAAACCCTTGTATTCCAAATTCATTTGCTGTTTTTAATACAAATGACTAAACAATATTTACTTCAAATTATGGATTTTAGATTTAATATTTCTATTTTTTTTTTCAAATTTTTAATTGAAGTAGTTATAACCAAACATGTCGTCATTATCAAATGATTTTATATTTTTGTATCGTGAGGTCCTATATTTATTTTTAGTGTATTTCATTCTCAACTGGTATCAATTTTAATTTAGTTGTTGCAATATTGTTTACTATTTCTTTAACTTCTCAATTCAACATATTCTGTATATAAGTGTTGATGTTTTTCTTATATTAAAATGGGGTTTTTGGTTGCTATACAAATTTATATTTTATTTCTTTTATTTGCTTTTTTAGCAGTGTATTCACATATATATAATTGATACTCCATATATACGAAATTTATAACTTTTTTTTTTTTTTTCTAAACATCCTAAAATATAGCTCCATTTCCTGAAGTGGATTTTCTTTCTTTTTTTTAAAAGAAAAGAAAACCTCTTACTAAATTATGATATGGTACCACTAACTCTTGGCTACTGCTATTCAGGCAATAATATAAAAAAACACCTAATTTTCACTTTTCAACTCTCATATAATATTAATGGCTTTTATTTGCAAGTTTCTGGTGTTCACTCGTTAATATTATTTTTTATTTTTTGAAGCTTTAGCTTATTTTCATATGTTATTCATCATGCATGTTTTCACTTTTGTTCTTCATTCTTTATGAGAATTTTTTTATTTCTGAATTTTCAACACATTACTTCATTTTCTATTTATTATGCATTATGATTCTAAATTGTCAACCAAATCTATTAACATACTTAAGTTAAAAGATAGATATTTATTTAATTTAGTTATTGACTATGTGGTGAACTACCTTTATGCAACTAGACCATCAAATAATACTTATCTACTCCAAGCAAATATACTGTAAGAGATTACATAAAAACGTCAAAATCTAAGATAATGCGCTTGGAAATAATCACAAAATTCAAAAATTTTATACTGATACCTTTATCTAATAGTTATTCTAACTTTGATTGAGTGATGTTGCATCATATAAAACAAAACAGATGTCTTAACAAAAATTAAGCTAATGGCTCTCGAGGCATTTGATTTAACAATTGCTTCATAGGAAGATCTGAAAAAAGATATGTGATACTTGTACCATCTAGATAATTTTCACCACTATTTTCATTTGTATTCAAATTCAAAAGAAGCAATTTGCTTCGTAGTTTCACCTTTTGATCCAATGTATCTTTTGTAGTGTCCCTACCGCACTCTTGATACGAAAGAAACCTTCAGCCGTGGAATTCTCTATTTCTAAAGAAGTTTAAAGGAGATAGAAAATATGTTATTAATTAGTCAACAATTTTTTTTATAGATTTCTTCTAAGAGATATTTTATTGGATTATGTACTATTATTTTGTTTCCTCATACCATTTGACCATTGGTTCTTTTCTTTTATACATTGTACACAAACTATATCTTTAGGATATCCCTTCACACTTGAAGCCTCTTATACAAAGGAAATAATCAATTCTTGTCTCTATCATGAATGGTTAATCCAATGAATTTTTGCTTAATTCAACCTCAATTAGACATCTTTTTTGCCAATGAGGCACTACTCAAGTGACAATGTTAAAACACTAGGAGTTTGAGGCTTGATCCTGAGTCCCACTAGAATTGTGTTCAATTTTTAGTTTGATAACAAGAATAGTTGATCTAGTAGTTTTCTATTTTTATTTTTATTTTTTCCAATAGTTGATCTAGTAATTCTCAATAATTGAGTTAATTATTAGTTTTTTGCTGTAAATTAACATTCATTTGAGTGTTTCACTAAATGAAAATAGGCTCATCTTTTAAAAAAAAAATACCATATAGAAGAAGAAAGAGGTGATTTTGCAACTTCCACGCACATACTCTTAATTTTTAGAGTTATTAATTATACAATTTGTTGTAGTCTGATGTAAATTATGATATCTTTATGATTATCAAATTAAAAAGTCACAGTGGACAATGGATAAGAATTGTGTCATGCAATGAAGAATGGAAATGAACTCCAGTTAGACCTACTCTTGTAATAAATTTTGTTGCTACATAGAGGTGTTACATGTGCAAATGAGATGTGACATTCGCGAATGGTTTGGGCTTGACTCAATGAAAGCTCAAATTTGATTCGATCTTTTCAAGTCGAGTCCGAACTCGCTGGTCAAGTCAGCTGAGCTCAATAGCATTCGGCTCGAAACTCTCGAGCTTATTACTTTATATATATATATATAGTTACAGTCCAGGTCTACATAATAAGGTCATAAATATAAGTATGTAATAATAATAATAATAATAATAATAATAATAATAATAATAATTTGTTTTTTTAGGAAAATAATAAAATTATCTAAAAAGCAAAACCCTAAATGAGCTCAAGCTAATCCGAGTCTATACGAGCCCGAGCCTTTGTCTATTCCAATGAGTCAAGCGCGATCTTGGTTGTTTAAGCTTGACCGAGCTTGACCCCGAGCTCATGAGTTAATAGACAAGTCGAGTTTGAGTCTTCTAGATTATGGCTCGGTTCGGCTTGGCTCGTTTACACTCCTATAATGTTACATCTAATTAATATTTTAATTATCTCTATAAGATTGAACTTTTATTATATATTACGTTGATACAAGACTCTTGGTTCCTTAATTTTGAGTTGTTATTAGACATATTCTTGTGATATGACTCTAAGGTCTTTAACTTTGATTGCTACCACTTTATTAGTCATTTTTTATAATTTATATTAAGGTTATATATATTTCTTCAGAATAGAAAATAAATACTCATAGCATTCATACTTTTAAACCAATGCATTATTTATGATAAAGGTATTTATTAAAGAGTTAGAATGATGCTATATTTTGTCTTGGCAAGTCAAAATATACTTGTGCAATTGGGTAAAATAAGGTTTGAATTGATTTGAAACACAAGGCAACAATAAAATATAAAACAATAACTCATAATTATTATTTAAAATTCACTTAAAAGCTCTTCAAAGCAAAGAAATTGAAATTGATTAATTCGAAAAAGTATTTGCTCTATACTAAAAGACAAGTTTTAGTGCAAAAAACTATACATATTAAACAATTAACTTGTAATCTTTGTGTGAAGTCTTTTTCTTTTTTCCTTTTATTTTCCTTTTGTGCAAATCAATTTCTGATTCTTTGTTCTAGGACTACAATTTGAAGAGAATGGTTCACTTAAAGAAAACGTGGGCTATGTCTCAATACAATAAAATAGGATCTTTAACCTAATCTCAATTAAATAGCTCCTTTCAAATGTGTCGTATGTAATAACACTGTCAATATTCCCATACAAAATACTAATTTTCACTTAATTTTTATTTTAGTTAGGCTCATAGTTTTCTAAAAATAATTTCTAGAAGATATAATCATGGTGCTACTTTTTATGCTTTGTAAACTGTGGTTTCTTAATGATAATTGATTCAGAAATTATAAGTGAGCAATGGATATCAAAAAATCCAAATAAACCTGTTGATCATATATAATTTTATTATGCTATGTCTAATGAAGACTGAAACTTAATTATTTTTTATGCTAAATCTAATTGATATTTTAACGTCTCCATTATTTACGCATATTGAATAATTTATTGACAACCTCAAGCTAGAAAGATAATTAAAACTCTACTTCAAATAATTATTTGAAATTTGTTATAAAAATCTTTTGGAACAAAAAAATTAGTATAATTTTTTGTCTTTAATCATTTACAATCATATATCACGCAAAATATCATGTTTTATTTTATATGTATATTCGTGGTATGGCTTTAAGTTTCTTAACTATGATAATCGTTTGTTGGTCTGAGTTCCTTAATTGCAATTGGTTAACAAGCGTATTCATGTCTTTTTGGAATGAATATAAATATTTGTTATTTTCACACTTTCATATATTGTAGATTATTGTTCTGCTTTGAATCTTGATGAATTTCCCTAATGCAGACTTCACCACCAATGCTTGCAACTAGAGATATCGTGGTTGCTGCAATTTTAAAGAAGTGAGAACTATGTCTTGTTTCAAACTGACAACTCAAGCAGTTATCTATCCTGAGACATTTTCACTTACTTATGTGTCTTATAAGACAGGTCTGAGGTGAAAGATGGGCAGTATGTGTTTCACATTCCATCTGTGGCAAACAGCATCAGAATGCATACTCTTGATATGTCAAATCACTTGCAGAGCCTAAAGGTTAGTCATTTAACTTGTTCCAATCTTTTCGGGGTTTCAATAATTACCAGCTGATTGGGGTAATAATGATCTGTATCATCCTTACTTCTTACGACATTCTAATATGGACCACTATGGATGAAACATTCTTATACTGCTGTATCTATTTGGTGTTAAATTATCACTTTATCCTTGCTAAAGATTTGAGAAGCAAAAATATTGGCAGTACAACTCCCTTATTCTCCTAATAGCAGCAAATTGGTAATAAATTTGTACACCAGTTGGTAGAACACAGAAGAGAAAACATATTCCCCCATCCCATCTTTAAGTATCTAACTGATACAGAGTTTTGTTAGTGCTAAAAAAGTGGAAACTTTTATGTATGTTTGATTGAAAGATAGTGATGCCACATCATTACTTTAAGTGAGACTATATTTTTGAGAAAAACATTTCCATTTTATAAAATGGATTCTGTACCATCTTTAGTAGCACTAAACTTACTATTTTATTCTTTTGGTTGTAATTTTAGAATTACTATTGATGGAATTTCCTTTCCTTTGACCAGTTGAAGGGGGAAATTACATATGAGTTGAAGGACCAAGCCTTTTGTTATACAATTTTGGAGGTCCCAAAGGATTTTTGTTCTTTGGCTGCTCGGCTGACAAAGTGGCTTGGAGAGGTTGAAACTTGTAAGGTGATTGGCTTTTTTCATGCTATTGGTTGGTTTTCATTCTTTTTTACTTTTTCTTGTTGCTGTTCATTTTCTATTACCCTTGATTGCAGATTTGGTGCCTGGTTGGTAAAATGGAAATTTGTAGCATTCAAGTCTATGCTTTTTGCAACTCTCATTGGGAACATGTGTGCACATTACCTATCTGTGAACTTGGAAAAGAACTGTGTTGCATTGAAGGGTTTTCTCATAGTTTTTCTGACAGTTTGCTTGCAGATAATTAGTTCATGATCCCCATCTTTGTATTAATATAGATCAAGACACTCATAAGAATTCTGAGATCACACTCTGTGGTTTTTTAGTTGCTAGAACTTGTCCAAGAATGGATTCAAATCTTTTACGTCACCCTTCTACTTAGAAAGTAATGACTAGCCAATTATGTATGTGAAGAAAAAAAGAAAAAAGAAAAAAATCATTGTTTTCTCCCTTTGCTAATTCTAACTAATATACTGGCCTGTGCACTATTGCATTCTATTTTATAGTTTTAGGAAGTTGCAATTCCATGCTCACATGCAATTGCCTTGACATAGGTCCGGAAAATAGATACGGTGTTCAATGCTACAGCCTTTGCTACAAAGGTGTGTGACAATACACTTGGTTGCCAGAAGGACCAGCATACACCTTGTTTACAAAGGAAGATTCTGGAGTACTTCAATGGGGATGGTGATCTTGATTTGCCTACTAAAATGGACCAAAACAGGTGGGCACATTTAGTTCAAAATTCAGCACCTTATTTAATACTGTTTAATTCTTTGCATGGAGTTTTCTATTTGTAAGCACCTGAAGATATGAACAGAGTTTTAACTAAATAGATTATTGTATAGAACTAATTGCAGTGTCATTGATCATTATAGACGTAGCACAATCTTATATTCTTCTTGTGTTCAATGTACATAAATGTTCTTAAAAATCAATATTCTAATTTTGCTATCAGCTATTATGGACTGCTATAACTCAGTAATATCTTGGTGAATATGGTAAGCATGTTATACGTCATCTTGTTGCCAGAAATATATTTTGGCTGTCGTTATATCAATGAACTAATGCAGACATGTTTTTGTGTTTCACCAGTCCATTTTTGCGAGCAGATATAAAGGTACAATTCCCCAAGTTTACATTCTTATTCCTTCTGGAAAGGAACTCTATGATGCAAGGTTGTAACCTTTCACCCTCTGTTTATGCATTAGGTTTTTCTCCAAAGTAACTCACAGGCAAAATTCACTCCAAGAGCAGTTGCAAGAATAATGCACGGACTTGCTAGCCCAGCCTTTCCTTCTGCTACTTGGTCGAGAACTCATTTCTGGTAATATATGGACAAAAAAAAAATTAAAAAAATCAGAAAAAGTGTTCTTTTATTTATTTAGTTATTTATATTTTTGAGAACCTCTCTGAAGTGCCAAAAAGAACTGAGTGAATAAAATGCTTCAGGGGAAGATATGTGCATATGGACTTCAGAGCAGTGATGGAGGCAGCAAAAGCAGAGCTCATAAATTTTGTTGGGAAGGATGTGACTTAAGCCTCTTTTTCCTTCCTACTCTTGCCATTTTCTTCCATCACACACACACACACACATACATCATTTGATATTGTAAAAGTTATTCTCATTAATTGATTTATGTGTTTAATGAACTTTGGGAACAAGGGATCATTGTGCTAGAGCCTGTCTTGATGTAGATAAGTATGATTCTACTTTGTGCATAGCAAAGGCCAGAGAAAGATTGTACTCAAGTACTTGTTTTGACCGCATTTAGCATTAGCCATTTGTTTGTTGATGATGGTCACAAGCAAGTTAGAGATAGAGCCTCTCATCTTAAGTCTATGAAACCAAGTCTTCAACATCATGTTCAACAACAAAAGGTTGGGTTTTTCAACATATATAGATTAACATTAGTTTCCTCTTTTTTAAATTGGTGAAGTTTGTTGCTGCATGTGGAACTCATGGATCCTTTTTATTCAAGAATATTCTTTGCTTTATGCTTTATTTCTTTTTCTCTACATTCATTCTTTGTATAAAATTAATGTGTGCTATTCGTTGAGATGGGATTGGGAGAATTGACCAAAATTTAAAGTGTAAATAATTTAAAAAATCCTCGATATTATTATATATATTTTTATTATTATTCTTATAATAAAAATTACACATTTTTTTTTCATCCTAAAAATCCAACAAAAGAACATTAATTTAAAGGTATAGTAAAAATGTCTCTTCTCAAAATATAAACAAATATATAATCACTTTTCAAAATAAATTTCAAACTATTCTTTAAAATATAAACATTCATCACATTTTTCAATCCCACTCTTAAAATTCATTTTCTCAAAATATATATCATAATCACCTATAAAATATAACCAAACATTCCCTAACTTTTTCTTCATGCTCTCCTTTAACCATTCCTATCTTGATTATTTTATTTTAAGCAAATGAAAAAGAAAACAAAAGGTATACAAGATATATATATATATATATATATATTGAAGAAATTATGAATAATGCCAAATTTGTTTACAGAGGGTCTACTAATTACAAATCATTTTTCAAAAAAAATTCAAAAAAAAAAAAAGAAAAGGAGTGATGTTTTGTTTCTTTGAATACAAATATGTACTTGTATTCGTTTCAAGAATAGAATATTATAAAAATAAAATAAAAGAGAACAGATAAAAATATCTTCTTCTTTTTTTAATTGGTAACAGATAAATACTCAAAAGCAAAGAAGCCAAGGCAAGAATCAATTGGATGACGTACTTGTAAAGCATCCAAATTTATAAGGGGAATATTCCCATAATCCCAAAAATTATATAGCAGATTCAAGGGATTTCACTTTGGGAGAAATTTTTCCAAAAAAAAAAAAAAGAATAAATAAACAAAAATATTTGTTGACAGTTTGTTAGTTAATTTGCGGAAACAACATTTCGATATCACATTTTGCTTCCCAAGATCGATTCTGCAATCTGCCTCCGCTCCCTTCTCTTTCTCCATACTTCCAATATACGTTTAATTTAATTGAAAAAAATAACATAAACCTTAATTCTTGACTTGAGATTGAGAAGAAAACCAATATAATCGGAGCCCAGAAAAATATCAGATAAAAGCAATTGTGAAGATTGTTGGAGGGAAAAGAAGTAAGGAAAAAATGGTGATGGATGATCTGGGGGGTTCAACAGTACGGTTAACTGAAACAACAGCTTCGTATGCTACGTCCTCGATTTTTGCTAATTATCCATTAATGTCTGCCCTTGTTGCCTTTGCTATTGCCCAGTTCTCTAAGTTCGTAGCTTCCTGGTATGCTTTCTTCCCATTAATCCATTTGTGTGTGTGTGTGGGCCTTTTGTGTGTTTGACTAATTCTAATGGGGGGTTTTCTAATTAAAGAAATTTAGAAATTTAATCTGTAATTGCCATGCTCTTGGTGTGTGTGTGTGTGAGAGAGAGAGAGAGAGAGAGAGACTAATTAAAATGGGTTTTTGTATGATACAAGAAATATTGGAATGATCTTGTTATTTAGATGGTATGGTAAATTTTCTTGTTATTTACATGGTATGGAAAATTTTCTTGTTATTTGTAATTTCTGAGGTTATTAGCAGGTCGGTGTTATTGTATGGGAACTGTTTCTCCAATTTCTTAAAATACTTGTTTGATGATTCCAGTTCTATTTTGTTAGCTTTTAGAGTAGTCCGGGTGATCCATAGTGGGTGTAAACTAGTAAAATCTACTGATAAAATGCTAACTGATAAGTCCCAGCAATAGCATTCTGAATGAGCTTAAATTTCCCAGCTCAATTCATCTCCAGAAGAATATAGAGCAACAGCATTCATCTAAGGGTGAGATTTATTATTCTGACATTACTTGTTGGTATCTAGTATTACATACCTGTGCATATAGACATTCTAAAAGAACATAAACCATTATCTGGCATCATTTAAGATCTTGGTACAAGTTCTCATGTAAAACTTGAGCAATTTTTGGACGATAATATTTATGCCCTTCCCTTGGAGCTTGATCAACTTTCCATTCAGAATAAGTGGCACTAAAGATCAAATGCAGGTTTACTTAGATATACCTTGTCTTAAATCCTTGAGGTTTGAGATATATAGTGATGTATTCTTTTCTTTCATATTCTCAGTTAATTTGATGGAAAATTTTTATGGGGTACTCCCTCAACCCCCTGCCCCACCAGCTTCATTGATATTCTCTGTCAAATAAAAATATGATGCTGCTAAAAGCAATAAGTAACAGATGGTAATCTCGAAAGCCTTAAGATCATAGTACTCCTACAGGTACAAGGAAAACCGTTGCGATCTCAAGCAACTTATTGGATCAGGTGGTATGCCATCATCCCATTCAGCAACAGTAACTGCTCTTTCAGTGGCTGTTGGTCTTAAAGAGGGTTTTGGAGGATCCCTATTTGCAACTTCATTAGTCGTGGCATGTGTGGTATGATCTCCTCTAGTTCTGTTACAACCTTGCATTTCCATAATCCTGCAAGAAACAGTTGCTGACCTGTCATGTATTTGCAATTAATTATAAACAAGTTTTGTGCTCCATTTTTTGTTGTTTTGTCAGTTTGCTGGAACTGTTTGTGGAACAAATGATACTAATCAACATGAATTCTGAGTGTGTCAACTTTTGCAAGTTATTTTAGTACTGAATTGACCTTTTTTACCTTTGATTGACACATTACATCTTAAATTTCTCTTACTGGACTTCTGTGGGATACAGATCATCCAATAGTTGTGTCTCAGTTGTCAGTTCTTGATCTAGTTAAACAGAATTTCCAGAAGAAAACAAAATTGTAAATGGGTTTTTTTAGGTGAATCAAAAGTCTCTTTTTACATTTAATTTGCTGCTCTTACTTCAGTGGAAAAGATGAGCACTTTTCTGTCATTGCTGAATAATAAATTCAGCCAGAAGAACTAGTTAAGACGTAAAATATAGAAATAGCGTCATTATAACACAAACTATCTATAAATGAATCCTTGTGCATGAAAATTACAAATTACTTTTGAAATATTCACTTTAGTGAGTGCCAATTCGATTTCCAAAAAAAAAAGAAAAAGAGAAAGACAGTGTGTTTAACTGGTTAGTCGGTCGGTCATGGTCCATCCAGCATCAGAGATTGCCATTTGTTTTGTTTATTGTATTTGTTCACAGCAGAGTTTTCTTATGTGAACTTGTGACAGGTAATGTATGATGCAACTGGTGTAAGGTTACATGCTGGACGTCAAGCAGAGGTTTGTAGTTTTTGTTGCTGTTTGTGCAGTACAATTTAGAAGCATGTGCTAATGCACTAGCATCTTCACTATTATTTCTCCGAAAATTGATTAATTTAAACATACGCACCCAGCGTAAAGTAGAAACGAGCTTTTCAGTTTATGCATGCACAGGAAACCTCTAACAAAGGGTTATGTCTCAGGTTTTAAATCAAATTTTATGTGAACTTCCGGCTGAACATCCTCTTGCTGAGAGCAGACCTCTACGTGAACTTCTTGGTCACACTCCTACTCAGGTTCAACTCTATGCTTTATATTTGATAGTTGATATATGATAAATTGAGAGTACTTTTAAACTGAAATCGCACTTTTAGTAAATATTAATGGATCCAAGAATATGTTTCAGTACTAATTTATTTTTTTTTTATAAAAAAAATGATGAGTTTAGTATTCCTTTATCTTCTCTTCGTCTTCAGGGAAAGTGGTGGTGGCTGGTGTATGGAGAGAGAATAATTGTTGGTCATCAGTTCTAAAATTTTCTGCAAATGAATTTATTTTATTACTTTCTACTCGATTCTGCTTCAAATTTTTTTCCTGGTAAAAGAACACAAATAACAACGAAAAGATGTCCACTCTAGCTTTCTTAAACAATTCAACAGTTTTTAGGGTAAAAGTTTCTACGTTTTAAGAGCCCCTTTGGTATGAATGCATGCTGTTGGGGATGGTCTCACACCTTATATCACCTGCCTGGTAATATGAACCATGAATGAGATTGAATAACCCAATAATACGGTTCAAGCTGTATATTGGGATACATTTATCTACCTTATATTGTGCTCAGAAAATCTCATAGAAGTGATATAACTCGTTTCTTCTTTGTTTGTTGGGAAAATTTATCACGAGAATTCCAACATGGCATATAACAGAAGTCTTACCTTTCTTCACTGGACAACTATTTCCTCAGAAAGTTTTCAGTCTCCTTAAAAATTGGATAATATAGATATGTTGTGTTTACTTGAAAATTACCAATTTAATTTTGCAGCTTCAATATCCAAAATAAATATTTGAAATTTGTTTGTTGACTTTCAGGTTGTTGCTGGTGCGCTGTTGGGACTGGTTACAGCAACAATTATCCATTTGATCTGTGGCTCTGGCGTTCAAGCTTGATAATATCATATATCATTGCCAGCATTGTAATTCATAGTCAATATCACTGATCAGGATACAGACTTAAAGTTAACTCCACAGTATTCAAGACAGGCTCAGTTAAGCCAATCTTTTTGTATATACACATGTAGATTAGCTCAAAGGTGCATTTCTGGATTTTCAGTGTAAATAGCAAAATCTGTTGTAATGGGAAAACCAGTGTCCTATTACTAGCCTGGCAATACATTAAATATTGTACATCAGAAGTAGTGAAATTACCAGATTGCGGATCATATCTTGAAGATGAAGCATACTTCATCTCATTTTCATTTTCCGTTTCCGGGATTCGTATTGCCTCAAATTGCTCATGCAGTTTCCGTTTATGTAGCTTTCTTTACAGGATATTTCTTTTCTGATAAATTGCCCGACGAAAAATTAGTTAAATTTAGATTCCCGCATCCAAACAAGTTAACTTGGTTTCCAAAATGGAATGTTGTCCCATTAATATTTTATATTAAAAAAAAATTAAAAATGTAATAATATAATTGAAAAATTACAATTTATGCTTTAATTTATTCCACAAAATACAAAATTAAACTACCTTATTCCAATGGGCTCAAAACATATCCTAAGTAGACAACAGCTATAAATCTCGTAGTAATTACTAATATCTACCTATGTATTGCATTATGTGAATCTGGACTCTAATCCCAGTATAGCACAAAAAACTTTTTTGAGCACCAAAAGAGGATCATTCTTGATTTCCGACTTTGCACGCCAAGCAATATGCTCATCAGGCCTCACTAAAATGGCTCCTCTATCTGTCATCTGACAGAGATCCCACCATGATGGTGAAGTGGTAGGAGAACTCTTAGCTTCAATCACTTCTATAAAATTCTTCCACGGTAAAAGTGCTCTTTCAATGCTGCTAATTCCATCCGTAGCTTTTTCTTGCCACAAAACGCATACTTTCAGGGGAACTTTAAGTTCCTCAGCCACCTTAAATGCAGCTTGAGCTAGCCGGTAGGACTCCTTGATTGGTGCAATAATAAGAAGGAACTCGGTATTATCCGCAGAAACAAGGTCCAGGGTTGAGAAGGCATCCTGTGAAAAAGAAGATAAATCTAAGACATAATATATAAGAAATTATAGGAGAAAGTGAAGGAGCATGGACAAGCTGGGCCCACCTTACTCGAGACTTCTGATAATAATTGAATCTCCATATGAGGCAGTCTTGATCCAGGGTCTGAAGAGGGAACGTAGTCCCTCCTACGTCCAGTTGGTGTTTCTTGTGCACCGAACGAACTATCATTATCAGATACTAATGCTCCTTTATAATACCTAAGATGAAGTCTTTAGCTTAGACAAGTCATCATTAAATAACAGATAGTACCTCACACAATTATGATTGAAGCAATTTTTTTCCATGACGGATAGAGATGCATTTCAATAACCTAAGATAAATAGATAAGTTTAAGGATGCGATTAAAAATGAATGTTGCACGGTACCTGAACCCTAGATCCTCAGCAGGAAACTGGAGTTGCAGGCTTTTGCCTTCTTCAAATATCTGTCTTAGCCTAGAAAGCCTTGAAGATCCAACAGGATTATTTTCATTCAAAAGAGAATCGGAAAGCTGCATACGCCCTATGCTAAATATTCCATCCAAAATTGCCCTTTGTAGATCTGATGGTAAGATGGAACCAAAAGTACTGTTTATAGTGCGATGTACTGCAAATTCACAAAAAATGGTTTAGTTGCCTAACAAATGATACAAGAAACAGAACAGCACACTTTAAGTTCATGGACTTACCTGAATTAGCAATGCTCGGAGTAAGACCAAGAGCAGCAGGAACTGCCATTGCTGCTTTAAAATTTTGGACACTTAGTTCCGTATTAAAGATGGCAATCTGACAAGTTTCAGGAATTCACATAAGATATATGCCATAGTTCTGGAAGATTAATATTGTAGTGATATGCTGATAACAAACTACACAAGCAATACCCGCCTACGCTCTGCTTCATAAGTAGAAAGAATTGATGGCGGTGCAATTCCCTTGAGTACAGAAGCCAACTTCCAGGCAAGATTATGAGCGTCCTGAATGCCAGTATTCATTCCTGAAAAATGTAAACAAGAATCTTAAGTTATTCATAATGACCCGAAGGCATCAGCATTTAGAAACTGACCCTTTATTCAGCAATTGCAAAAAAAGAACATTTTCAACTCCATACCAAAACCACCAGCTGGGGGGAAACGATGAGCAGCATCACCAGCAAGTATTATTCTGTTGTTACAAGCCAAGAATGTCTCAGCAACTTCAGCATGCATCACCCAAGGCTTTACATCCAGAACATTTATGTCTGCAAGCTCTCGGCCGACCAGTTTGAATATTAATTTCTCACATATCTACAAGAAATAAAATTCTTTATAGAACAATTATAGCATGATCATACTTTACGGCTCTTAGTGGTATACATGTTTGAAAACAGGTTTAGTTGGAGTACTTTAACCATTGGAAAACATTTCAACCATAAATTACCTGAGGTGCTTGACAAATGTATTTAATTTTATCAGAAAATTTTAAGCTGTGTAAGTGAAAACTTATAGTGCAAACGGAAAAAATTACCTGGGAGGTAAAATCTTCAAACTTCTGCTGGGGCGGATAAAAGGGAACCTGCATAACAAGCATGAAGCCAGAGTTTATAAGTTTCAACCAGAAATAACAGAATGAGATGATTCATATGCATCAAGATTCAAAATAAAGACCTAAACACTGGTTGGAACTTACAGCACCTGCAATACAAATTCCCCTTGCTTCAGATTGTGAGCAACGACGACACCAATGGCTTCCATGTTAAAGATAAAAAACAACATGCCTGGTCTCTCATTTATCAAGTACTGTCCAAGGTCCTGGCTCATAAAATGTACACTGATAAGTTTTTGCAAGTCCTTCTGACCACTCATGCCTATTCCCATTAGTTTTCTCACTGTACTTCCTGCACCATCTGTACCAACAACGAATTTACATTGGAAATCTTTTGCCACATGCTTTCCTTCCCTTGTCAAATATGTAGTCACAGTTACACCATCTTCGGTGGCATTGATGGATGTGCACTCATGCCCCAATAATATCTCACGCTCTGCAAGCTTGCAGTCATCAGAGTTCACTAACCCATCACTTCTTATATGAAAACCAATGTCTTCGAGCTGTTTAAGTAGCAACCTCATAAGTTTATACTGTGAAAAGTGGGCAACGGAAACTGGGCTCACAATCCGGTCAAAATCTGCATAAAATATAACTTGCAGCAGTAGAACAAAATGTAAAAGCTACTATAATAGACACACTCCATAGAGTTCTGGGGCTTTATGCAAATTATCAATCACAGAAAGGAACATAATAAAGTTAAGAAACAGAAAGAACAAAGATTATTCATATGTTTTCCCAAATCAAATAAGGAAAAAAAGAACAAAATGACAGGAAATATGTCTACGATTAAAATTCTGTATTTAGTTTTTGTTAATAGAGTTGACTAAAGCATAATATGTCATTCTTTACTTTCCCTGCATTTTCTCAATGTGGAAAGGACAAAAAACATATCATATTTAAGATTAACAATGAGTTTTCCATGTAATAATAATACTTCTTGATTATCAATATAAGAAACTGAAGTTTTTTTCCATAAAATCCGCAGATAAAAATCACCTTGAGGTTTCATATGATCAACTGAACCAAGAACTTGACCGGTGAGTGAAGTGCAGTATATGAACTTCCTCCATAAATCCACCGGAGGTTGGTATCTCAGAATCTCATCAGCCAGGCCATTTAGTTTCCGAAATACCTGACATCAATAATCTACTCAAAACAAAAGCTCTACTTTAATTAATCAAGCCTAAATAACTTCCAAGAAAACTATATATTTGCATCGGCAGTTCCAAACTAACAAAACAAAGGAAAATGCAGAAACCTCCATCGATCGATTGTTGATGAAGTGAGCTTGAGGGTGTCTTGAGAAAGCACTGCTTTTCTCCACAACTGCACATTTTACACCTGCAGAAGACGTAAATGAAATTTAACATCATTACCATTTTTACACCAAAGTCCTCATGAGACCCCCAAAATTAAGCACTAAGTGTATCTGTTAACATACCATATATAATTGTAAAAGGAATCATATAGTCAAATTTTACACATTGAGGAGCCTAAGAAAAAAAGAGATTAGTCCTTTTCCAACTATAGTCTCATTTGGCCTCCTATAGAAGTTCCAAAATAAAGTCTCTTACAAGAAAGAAGAGACCACTTTTCTATTAATAAAAACCTAAGGAAAAGAGCATGTCAAGAGGGATCGTTTTTGATAAAAATAGGAAATGGGGTGTGAGAATTCACCTAATTTAGTAAGGAGAATAGAGAGAACGAGGCCAACTGGGCCTGCACCGACAATCAAGACTGGTAGGATTGAATCCTCGCCGTCGATTCTTTCGGAATAGCCTGACAATACTCTCCTTTGAATGCTGGAATTGCGTAGAAGCGCATTGCTTCTTGTGCTGATGTTGTAGAGTCCATGGAATCTTCTCGCGATCCTCAGAAATCCCATTACAGAGAGGGAGACACTGAAGGTTTCAAGTTTAACGGCGGCAAAACCAGAGCAACGAAACAGAAAAGGAATTCGATTTTGGTGGGCAGTTCGCTAGAGAGAAAAACGCGACTTCAAGCGTTTCAGTGAATACACGACATTATCGAAGATGGATCAAGTATTTCAATATTTTACTAAAATTACTTCTATTTTCCGAATTATAGAGTTAAATTTGATTTAAGCGAAAAAGAACATAATAAAAGTTTTGAATGGTTTTATAGTTCGACATTTTTAAAAAACATAATATTGTTTGTGAATGCGAAAAAATAAAAGTAAAAACATTCATTTTAGGACAATAAAGTACATAATAGGAAAAAACAAAAAAGAACCTTGATTTGTAGCAATTTCAGTTTATTTATTTTTCTCGATTTTGATTTTGATTTTGATCAAAATATTACGATACCAACAAAATTAAATATTCTCGTAGAAAACATTTTTGTTCTTATTTGTATTTTCATTAAATTCATCATTTCAAATATTATATATATATATATGTGATGATAACAAGGTTTATTTAAAATGAGTCGAGAGTTTTAACATAGTTTATGCTCGGTTCTCTTATTGGTAAATGTGTTCTTTTTCTTTTTCCTTTTCTTTTTCTTTTTTTTTTTCTCTTATGAAAACAAAACCCTCTGCCACAATGCCACATAGCAAATAAAAAAAGCCAAGAGCCCAAGTGATTGTTTAGTTCGATGGCATCAATTTCAAGCGTAAAATATGAGTTTAGAGGTTTGAAACTAACGAACTTTTATTGTTTGGATGTATAAATAATAATAAAAAAAAGTATCAGAACACAAGAATTCACAAAATCAAATTTTTTATATAAGACGAACACTTAAGCGTGGTTGATATTGAATAAAAATATTTTTTTCATCTATATTACCTATTCAATTAAACTTGAATTCCAATAATCCAATGTTTATTATTTTGATATAATTTTCACCATATTATATGAGATTGATAAGTCAAAATCTACAAATGCCAGAGATGAACACTCAAAAAGACTGTAGATTAGGCAGGAAAACTTGTGCATTGCATTATGCCATGTCCAACTATGTGTAACAACTTGCGTGTTTCCCCAGCCACCATGCATATTTCATCCAAAAATCTCTACCTGCAATGCTTTAATAGCTTGCAATACTTTACAGTGTGGACTTTATTTCCCACTTACATTGATTTATAAATTTAGGGCTGGTTTGTTTATGTTCTTAAATTCTATTTTTATTTTCAATATTTTTAAAATTTGAAAAGTTAATTAGAGAATGTGAGTTGAAAATAAGTTTGTATTTGGATAGTATGTTGGAAAAGTAATAATTATATAAAATTTAGTAGGTTATAGGTAGAGAGAAATAGTAATAATGAAGAAGAGAAAGAAGATATATAGGTTATTGAAAAATATATTTTGAGATGAAAATAAGTTGGAATATAGATAAAAATAATGATAAGTTGTTAATAATTTATTTTCAAATAATAAAAATGAGTGCAAATGAATTTGAAAACATAAAAAAACTAGTCATTATCATTACATCATGTTTTCATTAATTAATAAATTATTAATTATCAATTCAACAATTTATAATAATTCTCTACTATATAAATATAAAAAGAAAAAACGTCCACATTTTTAATAGAATTTAAATTCAAGACTTGAAAGATATAGACAAATTTGTCGTAGCCGTTTTAACTACAAGCACATGGCTGATGACTCTATGGGCCAATCATTAAGGCTATGTTGTCTTGGCTTTTTCCAAAAAAAAATTATTCTCCCAAAATAATTATAAAATAAGTATATATTCTTCAATTTTTCTCTCAAAAAATAAAATTTTAATACCTAAAAAATCATCACAATTCATTTACAAAACATCTTACAACCATATTTCAATCATTACAAATATATATATATATATATATATAGATCATTTTCATCATATAAACCCAACAAAAAAACAACTAATTTGATATCAATAGTAAAGTTTATCTCCCCAAAAAACATAAAGAAACAAACAACTTATTTTCAAATTATTTTTCATATTTTCCTAAAAAAAAAAAAAACATGACACATTCTCCAAATTTTCTCCCAAAAACTTATTCTCCAAAATATTTTTTACAATTCACTCAAAACACAAGAGAACAGACCCTAAACTGTCCAAAGAATTTTTGATTGCGCCATGTAATGCCTAAGCCCTAAGACATTGGAACCTAGCTGGGCTCGATCAGAAACCCAAATATCAATTACAAAACGAGCTATGTAATGTAATTCAACTCAACAGTCAACACGAACCTAAATATTGGCATCAATAAATTTGCAATGAATCTTCTCCTTCACCAAAAATCCTACACCAGGAAAGGAGGGTGTTGCAATTTTTTTCAAAAAGTAATCTCCTTAATTCAGAATTTAAATTACTATTGCTAAAAAATATAAAATTTGATGGAAAGTAATAAATACACCTCAATTGGGAGATCCCTAAACAAATATGACTACTGGACAATTACATTTGCTGCCCTTACAAATGTGTCTATTATGAGACTCGCATCTATTACACATTTATTAGATGCACAAAAATGTCTATTAGTAGTTAGTTAGGGGGCAAATTGGGTCTCAACCCATGGTTCCAACCCAATTTACTTTGGGTTGGGTTTAAAATAATTTAATTGGGTTTGGGTTGGGTTGGGTTGGGTTTTAATGGGTTGAATATGAGTTGGGTTTTAATGGGTTAAAATGAATTTTGAATGTAAATGGGTTGAAAATAGGTTGAATATGATTTTTAAATAAATCAACCCAATTTCAGCCCCAAAATTATCCTTCCATTTTCTCATTCTCTCAAGATCATACGTCACTTTATTTTTATTTCTATAACACTTTAAAAATAAAAAAAATTAAAAATTAAAAATTAGATAAATTATATATCACCGATTAATCATTTACCATTTCTCCACCTCATTTAATTTTAAAATATTAATTTATTAACTTAAGTCGAATGAATTAATCAAGTAACGTTTTACTTGAGATTATGATCTAAAAATTGATTATATCATTATTTGGTTTATAAACTCCATTTTTTTATAAAAAAATTAGCCTGTTAATTTTATAGCCCCTCAAATTTTTTCAACTTTGCAATATGAAAATAAATAAAAAATTGTTTTTTTTCTTTTTCTAATTTTTACAAACTATCAAAATATTAATATGTAAACACAATAAATTTATTGTGTAGTGGTAGCATGTGAGAGGACAGATTGCGGTCATCCATTTCATTTCCTTTCCCTCCACATGAAGAAAGGGCCCCGACTTTATTTTTATTTTTAGTTATAATATTTTCAAAAATTAAAAAATTAATTATATTTCAATATTTTTGAGTATTTTATTTAAAAATAATAATTTAGGTAGATATAAGAATTTAAATTTAAATGATTTATATTTTTTATTCTTAAAAAGACATACTTTTCAAGATATATGCATATTTTAATTTTAAAATGATAGTAATACTTTTATATCGTATCAAATTTGAATTTGATCATTATGATAAACGATAATGAACTAGATTGAAAAAATTAAAAAATAAATAAATAGTACTTTTTCAAATATTGACTAAATATAAAAAGTTAAAAAACAAAAAACAAATACGACTAGTATAGTAAATATTTTGTACTAAAAATTTAAAATATTTTATATAATTATGTTTTATTCATTGAGCAAGATTGTTATTTTGTATTAAAAGAAAAAATATAAATATTATAAAATAATAAGTAAATTATATGTTTACATAATTTGATTTGATTTTACATGATTAACAAGGATTTAATAATAATTAATTAACATATGTCAAATAAAGATAAAAAGATTATAGCTTAATAAAATAATATAACAATGTATTTAGCAAAAAAGTTACATTTTTTTTCTTTTTTGTATTGGACCCGCCCAAATCCGACCCAACCCATTTTCAACCCATAAATATAAACTCATTTTTAGCCCAATCCATAACCGACCCAACCCACCCATTTGCCACTACTAGTAGTTAGTCATGTTTATTAATTTCTTGATAAAGAGTCACGTTTTTTAGTAATAACTATACATATACATAAATGCACCTTAGCTTTTTATCAAAAAAGCTCTTTAAAACTAAATAGATCAAGCCTTTTAAATCGTTTGAAATTTACTTAATTTTTTTGTTTAGCAATTAGGTGTTACACTTCATTAACTACTTAACTGTGAGTTAACAGCTTTGACATTAGTCAAGATATTAATATGATTCATTATCTGATTTGGCCCATAATTCAGCCCACTCATTGAAAACTAATACTATGTTTGGATAAAAAAAAACAATGAAGAAAAAGAGGAGAAAAATGCGAAGGTGTAAATATTAAGGGACAATTTGAAGTGTGAATTTTTATTTTTTTTCGCATTTTCCACATTAAATCCTAAGTCCAAACATAGAATTACTGGACTTTTGAAACATGAAAGGTAGAAGGACTTATTGGACTCTCAAATTTATTTTTGTATAACGCTCAAATATCCACATCATTGAATGAATATCTTTAAAAGGTTTCTAAAAAATCATGATTGATAATCAAAGCTTAAAATTTGGCTAGTGAACTCCATTAAACTATAAAAGAAACTAACGCCTACAAAGTTGAGATTTGGGCGTGCAATTTATAGAATTTTGTTCGTTCCAACATCCAAACTTCCCTCTTCTAAAAATTCATATTAGTTTGAGCATTGAATAATGTTTTTGGAGGAAAGATCAGCTCCACTGCGTCTTGTTTGACATACTAGCCATCTTGATTAGCTTATTTTTCATTAAAGAAGAATGGCATTTTATAAGCATCAATGAACAACCTTAATCCTACAATCACAAAATGAGCACCAAAATTCTACAATGTATTAACATTTGGCAATTTGCGTGTGGAAGGATTAACTGAAAACCTCAAGTCTTAACATTATTTGAGTAATTTGTCCAAGTGATGTCCATTTTCTATCACTATTCCAAAATCTAAATAATCCATTTTAATGGTCGTTTGTGGGCCATTAGAACAATATATAGGCACAAATAATTTTCTAACACTGTAGTAGACCAAAATGTACATTGAAGAGGAATGCTTGGATGGGAGTAGGTCGAGTCCTGCAATCAATACCATACGTCAGGCTAGTTGAGGAGGCCCTGACGATGCTCAAATCAGTATAAATTGACCAGAATATGGAGCGGCAAAGTGAGGGCCAAAGTGATAGTGAATATACGTTGATGAAAGGCTGCAATGGGGTATTTATAGTCTCTCTTGAGAGGTTAAAATGTCTATGATGCTCTTGCTCATGTAGTGAGGGCTTTTGTCTTTGTCTGAAGACCTTTAGGTCTTCTTTCGCATGAAATCTTCTCCAGTTGGCGCGTCTTCCTTCTTTTTGGGATATGGAGGAGATATCCGCATTTAATGCGGAGGCAGAATGGTGGTATAGTTGAGGCATGCTTCATAAATGCGGAGGCACGCCGCCTGTCAACGTATTTAATGCGGTAGAGTGGTGGTTGTGGTGCATTCAATGCGACAGTAACTGGTGGTGGGGAAATACTTCCCGTTTCTCTAATTGATCTCCTTGGGTCGAGATGTTTCCTTAGCTGTGAATCACCTAGCCATGCTTTGGTTGAAATGATGGACCTCTTTGGGCACCAAAGCCTTTCTAGCTAAGGGCCTAACGGCTATACTCCAGCTGATCGTCCACGTTCTAGTCGGTTGACTGGATGCTGAAAGTTGAGCTAGCTGAATAACCCAATGAGGTTTTGAGCCTAGTTGATCACCTAGTCGACTATTAGTGGACTGGACCTGCTGGGCTTCCCCATATCATGAGTCTCCCCTACTCCCAAGTCCTAATTGAGTGTGCGATGAGAACGAATGGGGAGTAGCTAACTTGGAAAACTGCAATAAGTTTGTGTCGACCTTAACTTTTTCAAATGTCGACCAGGGTTTCAACACATTTAATGTGTCAGTTACATTAGTAGCACAATTCACTAACCGACGGTTACGTAATAAATAGCCGATAAGTGGTCGTTTTAATTAGTTGACTTACCCCCTGGCCGGAGGCTATAAATAGCGTGTTGAAAATTTTCATTTACCACTTCTACCGCAATCTTGAGAGGTCAAGGTCTGCCAAGTTTACTGCTCCTAATGAGAGTCAAGAATCTTTTGTTCTTCACGGTTTCATAAGTTTTCATCTTTTCTTGCTTTGGTTCTTTGCCATTCCCTTTTGCTATCATTCAAATCGTAGGCATGCTTAGGATCTTTGAGGAGGGTAGTAATGGGTCATCTAATTATGAGGAAACGCAGTCGACCTTGAGGGGAAATGATTCGACTAGTAGGCTAGAGAATCTTCTAGTAGTGGGTCAAGTTCATTTGAGAGCTCGAGTGGGACTATGGATGATGTCATGGGGGGAGCTGGACTGTCTGGGGAGGCTCGTCAACCTTTGGTATCTCAGGGTAGGTTGTTTAGAGATGACCATTATACTGATATAGTGTCTCAGGTCGGTGAGGGGGACCTAGATTTGATTAGGTGCACGTACTATAGTCATGCTGATTTCGAACTTATAGTCCCTGAACCGAGTGATAGGATGTATAGACCCCCCCACGGGTTGTATAACAGTGTTCGAGGATGTTCTAAAGTGTGTGCTTAGATTTCCAATTGTGCAGCCTATAGTCAACCTCATCCCTAGTCTCCAAGTGTGTATCACTCAGTTACTCCATAATTGTTTTTCCATCCTTTACAATTTTGTGATTTTAATGTTGATCCACACCAACTTCCTTCTTTTGTAAATTTTAGTAACCTTTTTCACCTCCCCATGTCCCAAAATTCGGGCAGTACTGAGGAGTCCGACTTTTATTATCTTACCACCTGTCATCGTCAAAAGATATTTATGACCCCCTCATCTTCCCATAGCTAAACCTAGAAAAATGATATTTCTTTGTTCGCGCCCTTGGGGGGTCATGTTCAATATTCCTATAAAGTGGTTAAGGGGTCAAGTTTAAGGAGACAAAAGCGTCGGGATACACGATGGAGAGAAATCTGGTGTTAGCGGGCTTATCAACTGCTCGATTGAATTTGCCGACTAATGCTTGACTAGGTGGACATAATCTAGTCGCATTATTCTTGTTAGTTTTTCTACTTATTTTCATAGTTTTTGGTTGATAGCTTTTGCATTTCTGTGTTCTTTTAGATCGGGTAACAATCATGAATCGCACTCGCCAATAAGCAATGGCTCGTCAGCAAAAGGTGCAGGAGCGACAACAAAAGATTGCTCATCGAGAGGCCACATCTCAAGGTATCTTGGTTCAGCGAACATTACCAACAATACCACCACTTGCTCAACCTGCTGTTGCAGAGGCAATTAGCCTGCTCCAACCTCCTCATTCAAAGAGAACTGCTGCAGAGAAAAGGAAAGGGAAAGCTACAGATAGCTCCCTCTTGAGCCCTCGACCCGACGATGAGTTATTTCCTTTGCTTGCTTTTCTGAACTCGAGTTTCGAGCTCGATGTAGGGGTCTCTAATACGGCATCAATGCTAGGAGCGGGATCGATTGGAGTGACCCCTCTAAAGGTGTTAACTGCTGGCCTCTTCCTTTCCGATTAGAAGAAGATGCTGGAGCTCAGGCAATTGAAGGCCCTAAAAACATTCATATACCACGCGAACATGGTAAGTTTATGCTCGAATTTAGTTGTTCTAGAAATGCCTATTTATATTGGTTATTCGATCATATTATTCCTTATTGCAGGTCAGACAATGAGGCTATAATTTTTATCAAACAGCTGAGCTAACCCTAACCGACCGGGAGGAACTACAAAAGGAACAGAAGCAATCTAAAATGTCCAAGACTCAGCTCGATTCACTAGAGTCTGGGATTAGGGAGCTCACAAAACAAGTTGAGGAGAAAGATGCTAAGTTGATGGTTGTATAACTGAGAGAAGTCATTTGTGCGAGCTGCTAAAGAGGGCAAAGTTGGAGGCGGAAGTAACTTCCCTGTCTGGGCGGGTGTTGGGATATAATAGTGCTCTTCGGTAGGCTCAAGATGAATTTTTCAAGTCACTGCCGAGTATTTGCAAGAAGGCAGTTCAACAATTTTTGTTGAGCCCGACTTTTCAAGAGGCGAGCATCGTCTTTGCACTCGACAACGCCAAACAAGCCTTGCAGAAGGCTATCAAGCACATCAAGTTTTTAGGTTATCTGTTTCAAGTGGAGGACAAGGCAATGCTGAACATCCTCCTTAATAAATGCCTCAAAGAGTATGATGAGGTTGCTCCAGTCGAGGAGACAGAACCCCCATTCATCCCAAAGCGGTCGAGGTGGGGAAGGAGCTCAATTTTATTGCTAACTTCACTCTTGACGTCAAGGATGGAAAGGCTAATACTGCAGCCTACTTGCTGTCGATCGAATATTCTTGATAGAGGAGGTTGCTCTTTCTTGATTTGCGAGGCCCCTAAGAATGCAGTGGAGCAAGAGGTCAAGGGTTCTCCAACGGTTGTACAGGTGAACTCTGGTGATGAGCTCAACAGGGTTGTTGATGAGGTGGCTGTAGACGTTGCTCGCAATGCAGGAAGAGAAGGGGTGGGCTCGAGCTTATAGTGCTTTTGTTTCTTTTGCTTTTGTTTTATTGAACTTAGTCTGCCCTGCATAGTATGGCAATCGAGCTGATGTAATTTAACAAACTTTTGAATGTTCTTGTATGATTTATGGTAACAAGTTTTTTATCATTTATCCTCCACTTGCATTTATATTTTTTCTGTTTCAATTCGCTAGTTCGACTTTAAATGAATGAAGAAATAAATTTTATCTCCATCTAACTCGTCGACTAGTGTGGTCTTTCATATGAAGAAGCGCATATATTTAATTGGTTCAAAACCAAGTTAATGGTCAACTCTGAAGTTGATTTTAAATGGACGAGTAAATTTATGAACTGGGTGAACTTTAAAGTAATTTGAGATAACTTTATAGTCGACTACTGGGTGAACTTTTGATAACTTCATCGTAATTAAGTGATTAGGCTATAAGCCGTGGTCGAACATAAGCTGACTCTATTAGCTTGAAATTCAAACTATCGTGTAATCTTTACTTAGAGATATGTGCATCTGTTGATTAGCTTGAAGCCAAGATAATAGTTGACTACGGGGTCAACTTTAAAGAATTTTCTTGTTTTTGGAATGGTTGGGCTAGGAGCCGCGGTCGAACGGTGGTCGACTTTGTTGGTTTGAAACCAGTTTGATGGTCGACTACGGCGTCGACTTTGAATGATTTTGTTGTTTATGAAATGATTAGGCTAGAAGCCTTGATTATAGTTGAGAGCAAGGAGTTGATCGAATATGAATCAATTTTTGTTGGTTTGGAACCAAATTACAAAAGTGCATTACAAAAGAGTTGATTGGAGACTAAAGACTCTTTATACATAGAATTTTTTTAAGTTTACTGCATTCCATGGTCGAGGGAGCTCGTTTACATCCATATTTGCTAAATAAGAGTTGTGTTTTACCACTTTGACTATCGAGTAAGGGCCCTCCCATTTTGGGTCAAGTCTTTCCACACTTTTTGAAACTTCAACTTTCTTGAGAACGAGGTCTCCAACTTGAAAACTTCTTGGTCAAACGTATTTATTGTAGTGCTTGGCCATTATCGACCTATACCTCTGCATTGTTGAGTATGCTTGTTGGCGTAGCTCATCGATTATTTCAAGGTTGAATTGTCTTTCAGCTTCATTCCTGATCGGGTTATAGTGAATCACTCGAGCTGTATGTTGTATCAACTCTACTGGGACTACTGCTTTTGAGCCGTAGACCAAACTGTAAGAACTGTGCCACGTGACGGTTCTAGGAGTAGTTCTATACACCCATAGGATGCCAGGAAGGTCGTCCACCCAGTTTCCTTTGGATCCTTCGAGTCAAGTGTTGATATTATGGGTGTCAATTTGGGTTAGGACTTATGGGCTCAACCTAACCCACTTGGTTTTGAGTTGGGTTGGGCTCAATATTTCAGAAATGGGTTTTAGCGAGTTGGGTTTTAAATAGGTTGTATCAAATTTGGGTTTAAAATGGGTTTTAATTGGCTTCAAAATGAGTCCATTCAAAAAATTTAATTAATTTAATAAATTATCTCATTATATTGTAAAATTGTATATTAAATAGAGTGTAGAAGACATAATAATATTACTGTGGTCTTTTGAATTGATTTTTTAAAATAAGTAAATTAAATCAATTTTTTTTAATTTTCTATTGGAACCATTTTAAACCCAACTCACAACTTAACCCATTTTGAACCCATACCTACTTTCAACCCATCTATCTTAACCTATATAGAGCCCCAACCCATTTTAAACCCAACCCACATAAACCCAACCCAACCTAACCCACCCATTTGCCACTACTAGTTGATGTGGTCCAAAATCGTCCTGTTTGCGACATCAATTTGTCGTTCGCCTAAGGGTTGCCAACTGAGGTGAAGTGTTGTTGGATTCCTAAACTCACACACCAGTTTCTCATGTTTCTGCTCTGAAATTGGGTTTCATTGTCTGATATCAGTACCTTTAGTAGACTGAAGCGGCAGATGAAATTTTTCCACAAAAAGATTCTAATGGCTTTGTCGGTTATTTTCAGGATTGCCTCCACTTCAACCCATTTAGTAAAATATTCGACCGCCGCAATCATGTACTTTATTTGATGTATAGTTTTTGGAAATGAATCGACTCTGTCTATCATCCACTGGTCGAACGGCCACGTGATTTGAACTAGCACCAGCATCGATACAGGCTGATGGGGGATGTTGGAGTGGACCTGGCAGGATCGACATTTTCTGGCAAAGTCAACTACATATTTTAGTAAGATCAGACAAAAATATTTGTGTTTGATGACCTTGTGGGCCAATGTATGCCCCTAGGGTGATTTCTGCAGATGCCTAAATGGATTTCCTGCAAGACCTCTATGGCTTGCTCTGGTGTCATACACCTCAGTAAGGGTCCAAAAAGAGATCTCTTATATAGCTGACCATACTCGTCGAGGGAGAACTTCACTGCTCGACCTCTCAACCTTTGCATTTCTGCCTTATCCTCGGCACTTTACCTTCCCTTAGGTAGGATTTAATGTCATCTTGCCAGGTGGGAGCTGTTTGCTAGATCTCTTACATCTGATTCTGGTCAAAGTCACTTATGGTGGCTTTGTCTGAGACTAAGAACGTAATGGTTCTCCCTGGTGCCCTTTGTTGAGCTAGTGAACTTGGATAAGGCATCTGCCATTTCATTCTCTGATCTGGTGAATTGGCTGAGGGTGAATTTTTTAAACTGTTGTTGCAACTTTTTGACGTCAGAGATATATCTACTCATGGTAATCTCCCTTACCTCAAAGTTTCCTTCGAACTGCTCTGCGACCAACTGAGAATCTATAATAGCTGTTGTAATACCCAAAAGTTTTATATATATACATATATAATATTATATAAACTAATTTCTTTAACCAAATTAATTTACGATAAATTAAATTCGCTGGAGTTAGGATTCTTTTTGAATAAAGATTTATTCATTAGCCTAACCACATAATCATATAAGACTACGATTCTATATTATCTCCCCATGATAAAATGAGTTATCAATATTTGGGATTGATACTGATCAAATTTAGGATAAAGTTATCTTCTATAGTAGATAAGAGTTTTAGTTTATCCTAAATACTTAGCCTAGTAGGATAAATGCTAGTGCGGTAGGAAATAGAGAAACCATACGCAGAGGTGAGAAAATACCAGTTCATTTTATTTGCAAATCCGTAGGAACTTTAATTCTAAGATATTAACATTTTTCTTTCTTTCGTAGAATTGGTGGAAGGCACGTAAATGGTAGATCAGATCTGAGAGAAGTCTTGAGTTTTAGTATTCTAGAGTAAGTAAATCTCTATTCCTTTTCCATTGAAAATATTTTCTACACGAATGATTTATGCATAAAAAAAATAGATAACATGTTCTTTTTATTGAACTTTTAGATCTAATGGTATTTATTGTAGAATTTTCCATCTGTAAATATTTAACTATTTATAAGACTTTTCTGCATGCATAAAACTTATTTTTCTGGATTTGAGCATGTAAAATAAAATCTTTCTGAATACTTGCAAAAATATGGTACTTTTGTCGAAATAAATAATAAAAAGGAATCTATGCTCTGAATAATCGAAAAACTGTCAGTAGAAACGAGTTTCATAACCGTGCTACTAGGTTACAGTAGCAAAAGATCTCTAAAGCCACTCTTAATGGCATTGTAGTTAAGACCTTTGAAGCCGCTCTTAACGGCATTGTAGTTAAGACCTCTGAAGTCGCTCTTAACGGTGTTGTAGTTAAGACCTCTGAAGTCGCTCTTAACGGCATTATAGTTAAGATCTTGACCAAGATAACTTATTAGAATCCCAAGAGTTCATGAGCATTATTGATTAATGATTATTTTTGATAAATCTATAATCCCTGTTTTGAATTATTATGAAAGATATATGATTGACTCTGATAACATGATTCTTGAATATTTTTATATTAATTGTTATATTTCTACAAAGTGAATATTTTTGTTTTCAATGATTTTTCATGATATTTATATTTGCTCAAATCCAGTAGAAAACGAAAAGAGATTTATTTACTGGGTGAAGTGTAGCTCATAAGTTATTAATCCATCTTTTCGCAGAAAACTTAATTCAGTACAAGGAAGATGAGTAGTTTTGGGGATGGTGATAAGAGATTGGCATTTTAGAATAGGTTATTTGATGTTTAAGATTCTTAGTTAGTTACTTAGGAAATTTTCTTTTAGATTTTGGTTACTCAAGTTTGATCATTAAGATGAGTGTTTGGAATTACCTTTCATTGCGATGCTTTATATTGGAATTTGTTTAATAAAATTTGTGGTAATTCAATAAGCTCTATCGGATTTAAGGCTTAGTGTCTCTGAGTCTTTAGACTTAGGGGCACAGTCGTGTTATGTCTCGAATTTGGGGCATGACATAAGTGGTATCAGAGTAATTGGTTATGATTCTAGTCTTCTAGATATGAAATAGACATATGATACTTTGGGTAAATCGAAAATAGTTTTTAAATCTAGGATTAAGAGGAAAAAAAAGAATTATTTTGGCTATTAAACGATTTTTAGTATTAGATATTTTCTAGAATATGATTGATAGTTATTTCTAGGCGGTTAAAGGAAATTGAAACATTACACAAGAATAGTAAATTGAGTTTTCTGCAAGCATAATGACTCATAACAAAGACCCATAATCCTATTGATTATTACCTAAAAACCAATTTGTCTTTCTTGTCTGTCTCACAGTGACTCCACTCTTTCTCACGCACACATACGGTACTCTTGTAAAGGTGAGTGTATGTGTGTGTGTATTAACTTGATTCTTGTTCAAGAAAGAAAGTCTTACCAAGAGCTGAAGCATTTTTTTTTCTGTCCCTTTAAATTTGAAGTTTTTTTTTCTTAAAAAAGAAGGGAAAACTCTCTATTTTCTCAATTTCCCGACTTTCTCTGGGAACCTCTGTTCCCCAATATTCCGAATTCACTGGTGCATATATATATTAGATTGTTCCATTTTTACAAAAATTTGAATTTTTATTTTTTTCTTTTTTTTGGGGGTTTAAATTGAAAACAATCTTGAGTATTTGTTTAATTATCTTTTGAGTTTACATCTTTGGTATCCTGATCAAAGATGAGAGAGAGAGACAGAGGTTCTTGGAAACTGTTGCTTGTGTTTATCTATTTATCTAATTAGTTATTAAGGCCAGTTCCATGAGCTAAGAGGGTTGGTTGTTGGGTTATTAGTCTACCAATTAGCATAGGGTGCCTACTGACCATGGTTATATTGTATTGTAAGGGTGCTTTGGTTGTATTTTTCGAATTATAATATAATATAATATAATATAATATAATATAATAATAATGATTCTCTTTAAAAAATTTCTAATTTGAGACATGAATTAATTAGGACCTTGGATATTCTGCAATAAGCGAGTTTTAGTTAAACTTTTAATAATAAAGATAAACTTAATTAATTCCTAATTAAGATATGTTTGATAAGTTCTAATTGTGTTCTTATTTATCCTGTATAGTACTATTCCCCCAAATCAGTGTTCGAAAAATCGAACCATTCATTGAATCGAAAAGCTTACTGGTTCATGGTTCACGGGTTCAACCGTTGGTTGGACCGTAATTGAACCGCAATTGAATCATGACGTCATAATTACGAAATATATATATTTATATTATATATTACTTAAAAATTAATAAAATGCCAAAATATAAAACATAAAGAGTTTAAATGATATTATCTAACATTACAATCCAAATATCACAATTCATATTATAAATGATCACAACAATTTAAATGTATTAAGTCTAAAATTTAAAGTTGATAGTGTGTAAAGTAATTCTAAACTCTAAACTAAGGCTTCTTTTTTTTCACTTTTAAATAGCTTGTGAAGTGTACTTTAACCTTCAAACTTTGTACTTACACAAAAAAAAAATAATTTAAAAAATTAATTTTATTAAACATTAAATGAAAAAATCGGTCTGGTTCAATTGAACCGTGAACAGTTCACCCGTCCCACCGGCCAGTTTGAACGGTTTTTACAAAATGTGACGTTTTTTTTCATTTTTCCATTTTTTTTGAGAAAATCGGACCGGTTCACCAGCCGATCCGGTTTGATTTTTTAAAGAGTGCCCCAAATGTGTGAGATTTATTATGCTTATGTATGTATAGTGGGGTCAAACTACTTTTACCAATTTGTAACTTAATTTGAGTCTTTATCAAATTGCATTCTATCACCACTCAAATTAATTAATGACGTCTACCCCTCAATTTTTTCTGATACGTCATGATATGATTACTTAGCCCCAAAATTTTCGTGTAATCCATATATTTAAAAAAAAAAATGTTTAGTCTTGTACAAAGTCAAAGATATTCTTCAATCAATTCATCATTTAGACACTTTCCACCTATAATCTATGTATTGTTTTTGAGTGAAAATATAACCCATGTGTTAGTAAAACAAGAATAAATATGATATTGGCTTTAGTAGTTTATACTCTAGTGAGGAATTAAGTAATAGAGTTATTGTATATTATTTTCTCTTTTGGTAGTGAAAGTTAACGTTGCCTATTTAATTAAAAATATATAGATTTCGTACAATTTTGTATGAAGGAAAATGACACAATATCTATAGTAAATACTTTATTTGATTTTTGTGGCATTTGTTGTAGGTTGAAAATGAATCCTCACAAAACACCCCCAGCATCTGCTCATAGAGAATTTCCTCAACCTCCACCGAAAATGGTTAACAAAATATTAGAACAATACAAGGAAATGGTTGAAGTTAATAATGCTCTCCAAAAGCGTCTCGATGCAAGTTTAAGTAGAAATGAGGAATTAGAACTTGAGAATGCGAGGTACAAATCTTATGTTCATCATGAAGAAAGGAGAGCTAATGAGCTTGAACAAAGATATCATCAACTTAGGAGAGAATTTAAGGAAATTAGACGAGAATTTGAGCACGAATTGAACTGTCAATTGGAAACAAGGGTCGCACTTGAGCATGAGAATGATAATTTGAGGGAGGAGATCCAAAACCATATTGAGGAGGAGCTCGAGGAAGAACCTGAAGCCTTTGAAGGAGTTGTAATAGATTAGGATTGTTTAGGTTAGATTGCTAGTATTATTATTGTTTTACTTTATCGAACAAGAGTTCTTTTTTTTAATAATATAATTTTTTTTTCTTTATTGGCTTTTGACGTAGATATAAATTTATGCAAACTTAAACTTCTAAAAAGAACTCTTATGCAACAAAGATTTATCAACTTATTATGACTACTATGTTCATAGTCTAGGAAATGGAAGGTAAACCTGGACATTCCAACCAAAACTCCCGTTATACGACTCAGCCTCAAGAGCCAAACGACCAATTACCAACCAACACGCAAGAGCATCCTCAGCTATTCAAATTGGGATTCATCAAGAGGATGTAATAGCAATCGCTATTGTTGTAGCACAAGCTATGCAAGCACAAAACCAACATCCTATGCAAACAGCTCAGCAACCACCTGCTAACATGGGGACCAAATTGCATTGTGAGGCCTTAAGAAAAGCCCACATACCTACTTTTGATGGGATTTATGACCCCGAGGCAGTGTAAAAATAGTTTAAAGGGATAGAAGATAACTTCAAATTGATGGAAGTTCCTTTAGAAGTTAGACCGAGAGTAGTAGTACCTTTTCTTGTAGGAGAAGCGGGAAGAAGGTGGGAAGGTGTATCGCCCGCTATGCTGACTGAAGAAACCATTACATAGGCATGTTTCTGAAAGGCCTACCTTAAATACTTCTTTCCCAATGCCATCCAGCTTCAGAAGATGACGAAATTCAATAATTTGGTGCAACTGTCAAATATGTCTGTAGTGGAGTATTTAGGCAGATTTCACTCGCTTGTGAAGTATTCGCCTACTATTATGGCCGATCACAATTAAGATCCATAAATTTACAAGAGGTTTGAAAAGTAGCAGTTGGTGTTAGCCGTGTTTGAAGTTAGGAGCTTTGATGAACTGTTAGGCGTTGCGATATGAGCTGAAGCTGACATAAAGAGAATGGATGATGAGAAAAAATTGAAGAGGCCTAGAAACGAGTTGAAACTTGGTCGAGGACCCCCAATACAAGTACCAGTGACTCAAGCTAAAAAGAAGAGACCTACACCAAATCAACCACAAACTCTACTTGGGAATGTGAATTTTGTCATAGGAGACATATAGGAGAATGTAGATGGAGGAATGGGGCATGTTTCCGATGCGACCAGATGAGTCACCGAATTTTTGAATACCTATTGCCTAACCCCAAAACTACTGAAAATCTAAATCAGAACCAGAATCCCAAAGGAAATGCAAGGGTGTTTGCTATGACATAGGAGAAAGCAAATAATGTTGACGATGTGGTGACAAGTACGAAATCAATAAGGTGTCTGCTTATGAATTATTTGATTGTGGAGCTACATATTCTTCTGTGGCTAAGAGATTTGCTAAGTTCTTAAATGATAAACCTATGGTACTTACTGAACCTTATAGAGTAACCACTCTATGAGATAAAATTTTAGTGACAAACCTATTGCACAAGGATTGTACCATAGGAATTGATAATATAGAACTTAAGGCTGACTTGACACAAATTAACATGAAAGAGTTCGATGTAATCTTGGGAATAGATTGGTTGGCTAGTAATTTTGCCCATGTGGATTGTAGAGGTAAGATCATAAATTTCTGCCCGTTTGGAAAAGAAAGTCATTCGTACCAAGAAGGCACAAAGAATCGACAAAAAAAAAAGGTCTTCTACTCTCTACTACTCAAGCTCGAAGAGCAATTAAAAAAGGGTGTGAGGCATACCTAGCATTTGTTATGGACTAAAGGGAAAAAGATGTCAATATCCAGAATATCCCTATAATGAAAGAATTTCTAGATGTATTTCCTAAGGAATTACCTGGACCACCCCCAGATAGGGAAATTGAGTTTGAAATCAACCTAACACCAGGATCAGCGCCCATCTCAAAGGCATCGTATCAGATGGCTTTAGCAAAGTTAAAAGAACTAAAGGTTCAACTACAAAAATTGATTGATAAAGGGCTAATTAGACCTAGTGTATCACCTTGGGGGGCTCCGGTGTTATTTGTGAAGAAAAAAGATGGAAGTTTGAGGTTATGCATCGATTATAGAGAGCTTAATAAGATTACCATCAAGAATAAATATCCCCTTCCAAGAATCGATGATCTCTTCAACCAACTGAAAGGAGCTAAGGAGTTTGCCAAAATAGATATGAGATTGGGATACCATCAACTCAAGATAAAGGCGGAGGATATACCTAAAACTGCCTTTAGGACCAGATATGGACATTATGAGTTCTTAGTTATGCTGTTTGGATTAACCAATGCTCCAGCTGCCTTCATGGATATGATGAATAGGATATTAAAGCCGTACTTGGACAAGTTTGTGGTCATTTTCATTGATGATATATTGGTTTATTCCTCAAGCGAACAGGAGCATGAGGAACACCTTAGAGCATTATTGCAAACCTTAAGAGAAAAGAGCTTTATGCAAATTTTAGTAAGTGTGATTTTTAGCTTAAAAGTGTTTCCTTCTTAGGATACATAATATCCGAAGAAGGCATATCAGTAGACCCTAAAAAGGTCGAAGCTATAATGGATTGGCCCAAACCAACTAATGTCACTGAAGTGAGAAGTTTCTTAGGATTGGTAGGTTACTATAGGAAATTTCTTCAAGGATTTTCAAGGATAGCTATGCATCTCACTAAGTTAACCTAGAAGAGATCAAAATTTGAGTGGGGCCCCACATGTGATGAGAGCTTCAATGAACTGAAACAACGGCTAGCATTGGGGTCTGAATTAACTCTACCAAGTGAATCAAGCAATTTCAGTATATACAATGATGCATCGAAGCATAGGTTAGGATGTGTTTTGATGCAAAATGAAAAAATGGTTGCCTATGCGTCAAGATAATTGAGTCCATATGAGAAGAACTACCCTACACATGATCTAGAGTTGGTAGTTGCTGTTTTTGCTGTGAAGATGGGGAGGCATTATCTTTATGGAGAAAGATGTGAAGTTTACACGGATTATAAGAATCTCAAATACCTCTTCACACACAAAAAAAATATGAATATGAGTTAGAGAAGATGGTTGGAATTACTAAAAGATTATGACTTAGGCATTAATTACCACCCTGGCAAAGCGAATCGCGTGGCAGATGCTTTAAGTAGAAAGACAAGTGGAATGTTAGCTTCTACATTAGCAAGACAAATAGAATCTTTGGATTTGGAAATAGTAGAGTCTATGGATAATATTCTAGCTGCTATAAGCATTCAACCATGTATCCTCAAGAAAATTAAGATGGCTCAGGATCATGATCCCAAACTTGCAGAAATTAAAGAGAAAGCTAGGGCAAGGTTGTTATTCGATTTTCAAATTAGCGACAGTGGAGGACTTTATATGAGAAGAAGATTGAGTGTCCCTAATGAAAAAGAGACTAAGAGGAAAATATTGTCTGAGGCCCATAATTCAAAACTTTCTATACACCCAGGGAGCACAAAAATGTACCGGGACTTAAAAAGAACTTTTTGGTGGGTAGCATGAAAAATGATATAGCAGACCATGTGGCTAAATGCTTAACATGCCAAAAAGTCAAAGTCGAACACCAACGACCTAGAGGATTACTACAACCATTGGAGATTTCAAAATGAAAGTCGGAGTATATCACGATAGATTTTGTTGTAGGGTTACCTGAACTCGACATGGACATAATACTATTTGGGTAATCGTAGACCAATTGACTAAGTCAACACACTTCCTTCCTATGCGCTTTTCATCTACTATGGATAAACTAGTAACCATGTATATTGGCAACATAGTAAAACTGCATAGCGTTCCAATAAGTATTGTGTCAGATCGAGATGCACAGTTCACTTTGCGATTTTGGAAGAGCTTTCAACAAGCCTTGGGAACAAAAGTATAACTTAGTACAGCATACCATCCACAGATGGATGGCCAATCCAAACCTTAGAAGACATGCTTAGGGCATGCATTTTGGAGTTTAAGGGAACTTGGGAAGATTACTTGACTCTCATAGAATTCTCATATAATAATAGCTACCATAGTAGCATTGGCATGGCCCCGTATAAAGCTTTATATGGGAGGAAGTATAGATCACCTATTTGTTGGGATGAGATCGAAGAACGAAAAATCACAGGACCCGAACTAGTTCAACTAACCATGGAGGAAGTTGTAATGATTCGTGACAAGCTTAAGGCAGCTCAAGATCGACAAAAGAGTTGGGCACACATTAAGAGGAGACACATAGAATTCCAGCAAGGAGATAAAGTGTATCTCAAGGTTTCTCCAACACGTGGAGTCTCACGCTTTGGCAAGAGTGAAAAGTTGAATCCTCAATACGTTAGGCCATTTGAAGTATTAGACAAAGTAAGAGAAATAGCATATCCCCTAGCATTACCCCCTAGCATTACCCCCATCATTGTCTCAAGTGCACAATGTATTCCACGTGTCCCAATTAAGGAAGTACTTGATGGATCCAACACATCTGATAGAGCTCAAACCCCTAGTCATCAAAGATAATCTAAGTTATGTAGAATTCCCACTCAAGAATGTAGATCATAAAGAACAACTTCTATGCCACAGCACAATTCCTTACGTTAGGTACAATGGTCAAATCATACTGAACGAGAAGCAATATGGGAATTGGTAGAGGACATGCGCACTCGCTATCCACACCTGTTTGAAGTTTAAGGTACATAAAATTTTGAGGATGAAACTTCAAATAAGGGGGGAGAATGTAATACCCGAACATTATATATATACATATATAATATTATATAAACTAATTTCTTTTACGAAATTGATTTAGGATAAATTAAATTCGTTGGAGTTAGGATTCTTTTTGAATAAAGATTTAGTCATCAACCTGACCACCTAATCATGATAAAACTAGGATTTTATATTATCTCCCTATGATAAAATGATTTATCAATATTTGGGATTGAGACTAATCAAATTTAGGATAAAGTTATCTTCTCTAGGAGATCAGATTTTTAGTTTATCCTAAATACCTAGCCTAGTAGGATAAATGCTAGTGCAGTAGGAAATAAAGAAACCATACACAGAGGTGAGAGAATACCAGTTCATTTTATTTGAAAATCTTTAGGAACTTTAATTCTTAGGTATTGACATTTTTCTTTCTTGCGTAGAATTGGTGGAGGATGCATAAGTGTTAGATCAGACATGAGAAAAGTCTTGAGTTTTAGTATTCTAGAGTAAGTAAATCTCTATTCCTTTTCTATTGAAAATATTTTCTACACAAATGATTTATGAATAAAAAAAAACAAAGATGACATGTTCTTTTTATTGAACTTTTAGATCTAATGGTATTTGTTGTAGAATTTTCCATCTGCAAATATTTAACTGTTTATAAGACTTTTCTGTATGCATAAAACTTATTTTCTGGATTTGAGCATGTAAAATCAAATCTTTCTAAATACTTGCAAAAATTATAGTATTTTTGTCAAAATAAATAATAAAAAGAAATCTATGCTCTGAATAATCGAGAAACTATCAGTAGGAATGAGTTTCGTAACTGTGCTATGAGATTGCAGTAGCAAAAGATCTCTGAAGCCACTCTTAACGACATTATAGTTAAGACATCTAAAGCCACTTAACAGTATTGTAGTTAAGATATTGGCCAAGATAACTGATTAGAATCCCGAGAGTTCATGAGCGTTATTGATTAATAATTGTTTTTGATAAATCTATAATCTATGTTCTGAATTATTATGAAAGATATGTGATTGACTCTGATAACATGATTCTTGAATATTTTTATATTAATTGTTATATTTCTACAAATTGAATATTTTTGTTTTCAATGATTTTTCATAATATTTATACTTGCTCAAATACGGTAGAAAAAGAAAAGAGATTTATTTACTAGGCAAAGTGTCGCTCATAAGTTATTAATCCATCTTTTTACAGAAAACTTAGTTCAGGACAAGAAAGATGAGCAGTTTTGGGGTTGGCGATAAGCAGTTTTGGGGTTGGTGATAAGAGATTGGCATTTTCAAATAGGTTATTTGATGTTTAAGATTCCTAGTTAGTTGCTGAGGAAATTTTCTTTGAGATCTTGGTTACTCAAGTTTGATTGTTAAGACAAGTGTTTGGAATTGCCTTTCATTGTGACGCTTTATATTGAATTTCTTTAATAAAATTTGTGGGAATTCAACAAGCTTTGTTGGATTTGAGGCTTAGTATCTCTAAGTCTTTGAGCTTAGGGGCACTGCCATGTTATGTCCCGAATTTAGGGCGTGACAATTGTTAGCTGTTCGACCCTTCTATCGACGGCTATCCTCATATTGGCAAGAAGGGCCTCATACTTTGCTTCATTATTGGTGACAAGATAGTCGAGTTTGATTGCAAAGTTATATTCTTCAGTCTAGGAGAGCGCAGAGCAATGCCCACCCCTCCTCCCGTTGAAGTTGTTAAAACATCGACATGTAGAGACCAAACAAGCGGATCTGGTTCGACCTCTCCCGGGAGGTCAACACGTTCTGTTACAAAGTCTGCCAAAACTTGTGCCTTTATAGCAATTCGGGGTTGAAAAATGCTGTCAAACTCTCCCAATTCGATAGCCCATTTGGTCAGTCTTCCCTATGTGTCTAGTTTTGACAGTACCTATTTCAATGGTTGGTTCGTCAGGACAACAATAGAATGGGATTGGAAATAGAGTCTCAGCTTCCTAGCTGATGTGACCAAAGTAAGGGCAAACTTTTCGATTTCTAGGTAGTTGTGTTTTGGACCTTACAAAGCTTTGTTGTTGTAATATACTGGCCTATATGTGCCATGTTGAGTTGAAACCAGGACGGAGCTAATTGCTGCCGACGAGATCGCTAAATAAATATAAAAGATTTCCCGAACCTCAAGCTTGGCAAGCATTAGAGGTGTTAATAAATATGTCTTTAAATTGACTAGAGCCTAGTCACACTTTTCCATCCACTAGAACTTTCTCTCGTATTTCTGAGAATATTGAAAAATGGCAAACTTTTGTCTGCTAGTCGAGCGATGAATCGTCCTAGCATTATAATCCTCTTGACCAGCTTTTGTACGTCCCTGATCGTTCTAGGTGGTGAAATGTCTTGAATTGACTATATTTTTTGCGGGTTTGCTTCTATACCTCTTTAGCTGACCATGTATCCCAAAAACTTTCCTCCTCTTACCCCGAACGTGCACTTGTTGGGGTTAAGTTACATGCCAAATGCCCTTAGTATCGAGAAAGTATGGTTGATGTCAGCTAAGTGGTTTTCTTCTCTTTGTGTCTTGATAATCATGTCATCGACATAGACCTCCATAGTCTGCCTAATCTCATTTTTAAACATAAAGTTCACAAGTCTTTAGTAGGTTGCACTTGCATTCTTGAGGCCAAAAGGTAAGACCAGGAAACAGTATAAACCATTGGGTACCACAAATGAGGTCTTATCCCTATCTTCAAAGGCCATAAAAATTTGATAATAACCCTAGAAGGCATCCATCATGTTCAAAAGATCGCATCCTGTTGTTGAATCAACTAATAAATCTATTCAAGGCAGTAGGTAAGGGTCTTTAGGACAAGCTTTATTCAAATCACTAAAATCATTACACATCCTCCATTTGCCCTCATTCTTAGGGACAAGAACTACATTACATAGCCAACTAGGATATTAAATTTCTACAATATAGACTGCCTCTAAAAGCTTATTGACCTCTTCCTCAATGATTTGGCTTCTTTCTGCATTGAAGGTCCTGGTCTTCTGCTTAACTGGCTTGAATAAGAGGTCCACATTAAGGTAGTGGACAATAATACTGAGGTTGATTCCTTGGAGGTCAGCAGCTTTCCAAGCAAAAACATCAATGTTCTTTCTGAAGAAGTCGACCATCATGCATTCTATGTTGCTTCCTTGATTGGTCCAAATCTTTGTAGTCTTGTCAAGATTTTCGGGCTTGAGTCTAATGGTCTTGAATTCCTCAACTAGTTCGATCTTGGTTTCCTCGCACTTCCTCTTATTGCTTTCCTATCCCTCTTGGGGTTCTGTTACTAGGACGTCTCCTAAAGGTTTCAGTTTAGGTCGAGTCTTCTGCTCATTCGCCTCGACTGAAATGGTGTAGCATCACCAAGCCTCCTTAACATTACACAGCAATTCTCCTGTTCCTGCTGTTGTTGGGAATTTGACCTTCATGTGGTAGGTCGAGACAATTACCCTAAAGCCATTCAACACAGGCCTTCTAATTATAACATTGTAAGCAAAAGACGCGTCGACCACCAGATAGCTAACCATAAGTGTTCGTTTTCTGGGTGCTTCTCTGAATGAGGTAGGCAAACTGAAGGATCGTTCAGGAATGATCTTAGACCCTCCAAATCCAACCAGGGAGATGCAGACTGCCTCGAACTTAAGCTTTCCCAGATTTATCCTCTTCAGAGTTGCCAAGAAAATTATGTTTGCAGAACTACCATTGTCCACCAAAACCTTTCTCACCTCAAAGTTAGCAATTTCAACTAACATGATAAGGGAGTAATCCAGCTTTCCATCGATCCTTTGGTGCTTGAGGTGCGAGAGATCAGAATCAGAGAAAGAGATGGACTCTGCACTAGTAGAGAGTTGAAAAACTATTTTGACTGGGGAAGATTTAGTCGAATCCAATCTCCTCTGGTTCTGCCTTCTGGCTGTTTTGGAGTCTTCTCCAGTCAGTCCCCTTGTAATAGTATTGATCACACCTCCAAGGGGTGGACGCTGATCATTAACTGGCTTCTTCCCTTTGTCTTCCCTTCTTGGGTTGACCGACCTTTCTCTACGAGGAGTCTGATCAGTTAGGCCCATTTCCTATATGGCTTGCTCATCAACAAACTTCTTTAGGGTCCCTATCGGATGAGCCGCTCGATCTCATTATGCAAGTTGAAGCAATCTTTCGTGTCATGTCCTTTCTGCCTATAGAAATGATAATATTTCTTAGATCTCTTCATGGCATCAATTTCAGTCAATTTCCTTGGTTTTTCTAGGAGATTATTGTTCTAGATGGTGAACAAGACCCCCTTCCTAGTAAAGTTTGGTGGGGTATAATTGTGAAACCTATTAATGGGAGATCGATGACCATCATTGTGCTGCCTGTCATCTTTCTCCTTGACCTTCTTCTTTTCCTTTTCAGGATTTCCAAACTTCAGTCTGTTTATGTCCTCTTGGGACATATACCTCTCAACGAGGCCAAGCAGTTCCTCCATCGATAGTGGTTTTTCCCTGACCAAGGCATTGGCACATTCAATCCAGAACTCAATCCGGGGACTATCAATTTTCAATACTCAGTGTTAAATATGGTAAAAATCTCAAAGAGACTCTCTCTCGTTCTGTTTCACCGTGTGCAAATGAGTAGGGGGAGTTTTGCTTTCCTTCTGCTAACAAACTGGTGGAGGAATTTATCACAAAGCTGATCGTAAGAGTGGATAAACGTTGGCTCCAACTTAACAAACCAATCAAGTGTTATGCCGTGGAATGTGGTGAGCAGCATTTTCGCATGAATATACTTATTGTGTCCATGAAGTTGCATCATGTGCTCAAACTGAAGTGAGTTCTCATTCGGGTCGGTTGAGCCGTCATACCAGGGCAGGCCAGTCAAAATCTTTGCATCGATGGCTATGCGCTGGTAGATTATATCCTGGATAAATAGTAACTCCCACTCTCGGCGGAATCAGGGTGCGCTATTATGCTGAAGGTTCATTTTTGTATTTCTCTTTGAAATTTCCTCAAGACTCCTATTCAACTACTGGACTTGATGCGACACCTCTTCCCATTCTTCTCTATCTGTATGTGACATGCTTTCGTTCAATTGAGGCTTCTGTTATTCGACCCTATCGTGCTGCTGGGGTTAAATAGGTCGAGCAAAATGTTCCATGGAGTAAGCCATTTCTTCACGGGGATATGGGCGGGTCTCCTCCTGCAGAAATCGACCTGGACTATCATCACATCGGTTAGGGGGCGACCGTGTCACCTGTCTCGCCCTATCCTTTTTTTGGAGCCTTTCATTGTGATGTGAAGGATGAGGGTAGCATTAGATATTGGTTCGGGCTGGTTGTTGTGCTTCTGTAGAGCGGTTGACAGCTGAGCTAAGATCTGAGCTAATATATGTTCACTTATTAACTATATGAGCTGTGGTATAGTCAAGGTTACCACTTGCTCGGGCTGGGAATTAGGTCCAGCCACATCCTGCTCTACTGGGGACGAGGAAAATGGGTCAGAGACCTTATTATCTCATCCCTTTCCAAAATGGCTCACCTTGTGTTTACCATTTGCTCAGGTTACGAACTCTAGAATCCACAGATGTCGCCAAATAATGATGGTAAGATTTGATTTAGAGGTGTCAAATGATCCGGGCCGAGCCAACCCGGCTCGTTTAACAAACGGTTAATCGCTGTCCCGGGCCTAGCCGGGCCGGCTCGCCTGGATCAATTGAAAAGTCCGGCTCGACTCAAAACCAACTAACTATATAGGTGAGCCGGTTTATATATGAGTCGAGCTAGGCGGTCCAACTCGAGAGTTTTTTTTTTTTTTTTTTGAAATGAATTTAAAATTTTGAAGTTTTTATATTTATGTGATTATTAATGTTTTTTTCAACACTTATACTTTTTTTAAAGACTTAATAATTAATACTTATGTGATTTTTAATATTTTACAACACTTAAATTTTTATAAAAACTTAGAAATATATACTTATATTAATTTTTTTTTATCAATTATATTTTTCCTAAAACACCACCAAATAAGGTGGTGAGGGGTTTGGCATGGACCTCTCTACCCGTTATTAATTTAGAAAAAATAATTACATAAAGGTGGATTTGACCAAACCTCTAAATGGAAGTACATAATAATAACAAATAAATAAATATATAAACAACTTTGTAATATCTAACCATCTAAACATGTCCAATGATAAACCGGTCGTTCACTCAAGTGATCTAAATCGCTCTCGGATTGAGATGCAATGGTGGATGCGGTTTCAAGCCATTCTTCATCGTCTTCTTCAAATTGAGGCGATATGGTCTTCACCTTTCTCAAATTTTTGTTTCTATACTATTGGTCTAACCAATCCTTCCAAAGAATACAAAACTTGATCGAATCGGGTTTTAACCGCGATCTTGTATCGGTCAATGTGCGTTTGCCCACACTAAAGGCACTCTCGGATGCCACCGTTGACATTTGAGGTGCAAGTACGTCTCGAGCAATGCATGAAAGAATTGGATACCCTTTAGCATTATTCTTCCACCACTCTAACACGTTGAATCCTTCATAGTCTTCTTCACATGCGTTTTGTAAATATAGCGATATCTCCGAGCTACCTAAAGATGCAAACATTCCTCTTTTGCTAGTAGATGGCCGTTGCGTACCTACATGCATTTGTCCTATCCCACAAATTTGACTATAAACACTATACAAAATTTTCAAAATATCTAAAATTCTTATTTTTTCTTCTTCATAGTTAAAATCCTCATGAAGTATAAAATCATTATATTTTGCATTAATACAACACACATATCTAACTTTAATTTAGGATCTAAAACACTTGAAATAATTGCTATGTAGGGTATTTTTCATAATACTTAAGACATTTTTTTTCCATTGCACAAATTACTTCACTTAAATGTTCATCATATCTATGATTATCAAATAATTGAGCAATTTCATATAGTGTATATATTAACAAGTTAGATATTGGATAAAAATGATCGGATATAATTTTGGTTTTATCATTAAATGTTTGAAGAAGTGGAGCAAGAACTTCCACAATATCCCAATCCGCATCATGCAAAAATGGTTCACCATAATCATCAAACATTTCTTTATTACAAAATTCACTAATTATTTGACGATAAGGCATTGCCTCACTAAGCATTATATATGTGGAGTTCTACCTATGTTGAGTATCTAAGTAGGGAATTACAAATCTTGTCATACGGTATTGACAAAATCTTTTATATTCTTGTGTTCTAACTGATGAAGCCATAATATGTGTTAAAGCACTTCTAATTTTACCTACCGAAAAATCCATTTTTTCTAAACCATCTTTACAACATAAATGAATAATATGACAAAAACATCTAACATGGAAAAAAATACCATTTTTTAAATGGTCTATTAATTTAACTAATTCCCTTACGGCAGATGTATTATTAGATGCATTATCAAAAGATATAGACATAACTTTATCCATTAATTTCCAACCCCTAAGGCAATCTTTAATTGCTTCATAAATTTGAATACCCGTATAGGCATGATCAAGTTGTTGAAATTCAATTATTCTTTTTTGCATGCACCAATTATCATTAATCCAATGAGCCGTAACACATAAATAATGCAAATTGCCTCTACCTAACCACATATTGGATGTAAAAGAAACTCTACATTTCAAATTATCAAAAATTTCAGTTAAATTTAAAATTTCCGCTAAATATTGTTTATACCCATCATCATAGCAAGTGTTACGTGAAATGGGTTTATAAGCTGGTTGTAAATACATTTGATTATATCTAGTTACTAATTCATTTTCAGCATAAGTAAAAGGTAACTTATTTTGTACAACTAATCTAGATAAGCCTATTCTCATATTTTCTTGACTATATCTCCAACTTTGTAGCTCGCCCGATTCATTTCGATAAAGTTGTGATTGACCCTCTACCCCCATATCCTCTTCATTCCAACCCAGATGATGAGTGTCTAAATTTCTTTTAATTGTACTCGTTCCACCTCCTTTTTTATGTTTATAAACTACACGATAAATTTTACAATGCACCGAACCGGGTGGGCCAATAGCTATACATTTCCATACATCACTAATTAATCTTATTTTTTTATTCCCACGTGTATCATTATGTGTGTCACTATCATCGGGTGCTTGTGTGTCACTATCGTCGGGTGCTTGTGTTTCATCATCATCATGTAGGGGGTTTTCTTCATCTATTCTATCGGTAGTGGGATGATATTGTTCTTGTGATTCAGTGTTATGCAAAGATGCGGGTGTTTGTGCAATAAAATTATATTCTTCCGTATTTAAATTACATTCCATATGATATCGGGCCGTAGAACTAGAAGAAGAGGGAGGGGTAGTAGTAGGTCTTAGGGGCGGGTCTATAAATTGATGACTAGTACTACGCCTAGCGGGTTGAGTGGAGGGACGAATTGAGGGGTCATTTAAAAGAGAATGTTGGTCTACCCTCGGAGGGGCCGTAGAGCGACTACTAGTTTTTTTATTTTTATAACTACTAGCAAGATTAAAAAAATTCTTCATTTTTATAATCAACTAAATATGAACAATTAACAATTAAAATTCCAAAGATTAACACACAAATTAAATTGTAAAAAAAGAATAGATGTTACCGTAAAAGACGTAATAATAATTACGAAGTCGCAATTTGATACACCACCATTCACGGCTCCACGAAGTACCAAATTGATAGACCTCTATTCAAAGCTCCACCAAATAAATTTAATAATATGTACGAAATGAGTAAAAGATATAATTTATTTATAAATTATTAGATTAGAGAGAAATTGTAGAATAAGAGATTTGGGAGAAATTGAGAGATTTGATAGGAAACATTTTTATTACAAATGACCACTATTTTATAGTGGTCATTTGTTAATTTTGAAAAAAAAAAAAAAAAAAAAGAGGGAGCAATTTTTGCAGCAAATTGCTGCCACTGACTGTTGGCCCAACGGTCAATTAAAAAGGGCAAGTAGCCGTTACATATTGTAACGGCTACTTTCCCTCTTTCTTTTTTTTATTTTATAATTTATAATTTAAAAATTAAAATTTCTTAATTATTGATTTATACACTTATAAACTAATAAATTATAAATTTATAATTTATAATTTTTTAAAATTAATAATTTGTAATTTGTAATTTAAAAATCATAAATTGATAATTTATAATTTAAATTAAAAAAATATTGCGGGCTAGCCCGTGAGCCGGCCCGCGTAGCCCGCAAGCTGGGCTAGCCCACGGTCCTTCACGGTCTGCGGGCCAAGCCGGTCCCGGGTTGCAAAATTTCAGCTCGCGATGGGTTTTCAAGCGAGCCGGTCTAGCCCAGCCCATATTAAAAAATTAAACGAGCCGAGTTGGGCTGATTTTTTTTGTGGGCCGGGGCCGGTCCGCCAGGCCCGTTTTGAAACCTCTAATATGATTATCAATGGATTGGGCTCTGCCCTACTGTAGCTAACTAGAATATACGCTGAAGAGAAATGCTTGGATAGGAGTAGGTCCTGCAACCAAAACACACGTCAGGCTAGTCGATGAGGCCCTTGACTGTGGCACTCCGACACTCAAGTTAGTACAAATCGACCAGAATATGGAGCAGCAAAGTGAGGGCTAAAGTGATAGTGAACATATCTTGTTGAAGGGTTGCAATAGGGTATTTATAGTCTCTCTTGAGAGGTTAAAATGTCCATGATACCCTTGCTCGTGCAGTAAGGGCCTTTATCTTTGTCTGAGGACTTTTAAGTCTTCTTTCACCTGAAACCTTATCCAGGTGGTGCGTCCTCCTTCTTTTTGGGATATGGAGGAGATCTCCACATTCAAGTGGAGGTAGAATGATGGTACAATGGAGGCATGCTTCATAAATGTAGAGGCACGCCGCCTGTCAGCGCATTTAATGCGGCAGAGTGATGGTTGTGGTACATTCAATGCGACAATAACTAGTGGGGGGGGGAATATTTCTCATTTCTCTAATCGATCTCCTTAAGTCAAGATGTTTCCTTAGCTGTAAGTCACTTAGTCATGCTCTGGTCGAAATGATGGCCCTGTTCAGGCCCAAAGGCCTTTCTAGCCAAGGGCCTAATGGCCATACTTGAGCTAATCGACCACGTTTGGTCAACTGACTGGATGCTGGCTGAATAGCTCAATGAGGTTTAAGGCCTGGTCGACTGTTAGTGGCCTGGGCCCACTAGGCCTTCCCATATCATATATATATTTGTGAATATCAAGAACTTTCACTTTGATTTTACAATCACTTGAAACACAAAGGAATTAAGGATTCTACCTATTTTAGTAATGTAGCATTATCAAGCAACCTTAAGATTAACAAAAAAAGTGCTATTTATTCTTAGAATCCGCATCCGTCATATGAATATTGATGATTTTCTTTGAGATTTGAACAAAGAACGCAACCAAACCCAAGTAGGAACAACTATTAGATTATAGACAAGGAAAGGGTGTCCAAATAAATCTGCACTAGCTATGAATATGCTAAACGTTCATAATTGTAAATATCTTTTTGTGCTACAATTTGGACTTATTTTATTCACATTTCATTAAATTCATATTTATTATCCAGTTTTAGCCATTTCATTCCCCTTTTATAGCATTTTATTGATTGGGTATTAGAGAGTTTTCGTTGTGACCACCAGCAATCCTAACCTGTTTGTGGGTTTTAGTACCTAATCAAGTTGTTCAAACCAAACCTAATACCATCCACCCAATCTTGATTAGAAGAGAACTTTTCGTATTTACATCACTTAAATATTTCTTTGTTTTGTTTACATTTCGAAAACCTAAAAATTCATAATTGATAAAATCCGGAGGTGATCCGACTCCATCAACTCAATCAAAGTTCAATATGTTGAATATGGACTTAAAAAACGTAGCATGCCCACTTTCTATTTTATACATTTGTGCCATTAATTCAACTAGTTCAGATACTATTCTTTCGAGTATTCAAGTAAAATTATGAACAATTAAATCATATATAAAAATGTATTTTACTGTATGTATAATTATATATATATCTAATGATTTCTATTCACTTCACTACAAGAAGACTGACTTTCACCGATGGAAAATTACCAACGGACAAATTCTGTTGGTAATTACCGATAGATTACCGACGGATTTCAAAATCAAATTTTAAAAAGTTTTGCCAACAAAGTTACCAAAGGAATCAGTGACAGACATAATATCTGTTGGTAATCGGATGGTAAATTAGCAAGAGAAATAAAATTCATTGGTAATAGGTCAGTAATTTTTTCCAACTAAAGTAAATTTCGTTGGCAACATTTCCAACAAACTAATGTTCGTTGGTAATCCGTCGATAATTTTTCAATATATATAATTTCGTTGGTAATTCGTTGGTAAAATTTCTGAGAGATGTACTTCTGTTGGTAAAATTTCTAAGAGATATAATTCCGTCAGCAATCCGTTAGTAAAGTTTCTGAGAGATATAACTCTGTTGGTAATCTGTTAATAAAATTATTGAGAAAATTAATTTATTAATGATTCATTAATATTTCGTTAACACATTTTTGTTGATAGTTATTTAATTAAATAAAATATTAAAAGTAATATATATTAAGTATAATTAGATAATAATTACATTTTTTATAGTTATATATAAATAAATAATAATTATATAAAATTAAATTTTATAACGAAAATTGACTATTCATAAAAAACTAGTGAATAATTAAATTTTGAATTTAAAATTTTTAAAATTAAAAAAAATTAATTACTATAATTAAATAAAAATTATTAAAATAAAATGTAAAAAAATATAAAATATAAAATATAAAAAATAAAAATGAGAAACAACTAAACCCTAACTATATACAATCCAAATTACGCTCTTCACTAGCACAACAGTAGGCATGTACTTTCCTCCTCTATCTTTCTTTCTTTCTTTTTTCCCCTACTTGCCCAACATTCTTACCGACAAAAGTGTCTGCGAGATGCTGGTCGCAGAGGCTGGCCTCTTAGACAAAAAAAATGGGAGCCAGCAGATATGCTGGCTCCCGCGACGGCTGCTAGCCTCGCCAACAACTGGCGGCGAGGCCAGTAGCTGCTGCTGGTCGCGAGACCCAGCACAATTTTTTTCTTTTTCTTTTTTTTTTTTTGAAAATTTTATAATTTTAGTAATGTTTTATTTAATTGTGCAGATTTAAAATTTTGCATATTTGGGCATTGTAAAAGGTAAATTATTTTAGTATTAAGTTATAATTTGATGAATTATGGAGTCAATTATTTTAGATATTGTATTTGTTTATTTCAATTTATGAGTTTTTCTATAGTAGTGGGCTTAGTGATTTGAAACCATCTTGGTTTCTCCTAGGATATTAGTAGGTGGTGGTAGGTATGTGGTAATAATTCTTATGCTACAAAGTAACATTGCTAATTAAATAATTAGAAGTATTTGTTTTGGCATAATTTTTGAAAAATTAATAGCATAGCATCTTCTGTTTTCAGTCTTTGGATTTGGATCTACAATGAGTTAGTCCATATTGTGGATGGTTAAAATGATTTGTATTGATGATGTATCTATATATACAGTTAATGTTTTCCATCAGCTATATATGTTGTTTGTGGAGAGTGAACTTGTATTGATGATTTATCTATCTATCTATCTATCCACAATATTTTGTTTATATATGGTTATTAAGATTGCTTTACAAATTGAATTTATTTGATTGTGCAGAAATTACATGAGAAAGTTATTTAATGTGCTACTTTTAAAATTAGATTTTAGATTTTTTCATTAAATATATGTTTGAAATGCAGCAATCATGGCTAGTGATCGTAGTTGGATGTGGCATCAATTCGATGATAGAGGAAGTATTACATTTGAATTTCAAAATGGGGTGATTGAATTCTTAGACTTCGCTTACTCTCAACTAGGAGTAGTGCATGACGGTCAAATAAGATGTCCTTGTTCTAAATGCTGTAACAAGAAATTTTTGAGACAACATGATGTACATTTTCATCTAAATATGGATTTGAGCGTGGTTACATTGTCTAGGCTACACATGGTGAGTCTTATGAAAATAGGCCTTCTCATGAAGGACCTTCATGCTCTAGGGGTGAAGAAAGGTTTGGTTTGAGGGAAATGGTGATGAATGCTGTTGGACCCAACTTCAGTCGGGGTTTCAACAGTGACGAGAATTCTGAGAGCAATGAACAACTACCTAATCCTAGTGCACAAAAGTTCATTGACCATTTGAAAGATGCTAATGAGTCTTTATGGGAGGGTTGCAAGAAACACACTAAACTCTCAGCTGTCTCTCAATTATTGAATCTCAAATCAGAGTTCAATTTACCACAAGCATGCTATGATCGCCTCACTACAATTGTTAAAACTATGATGCCAGAAGATAAGAAGTTGTCGAGCAACTTGTATAGTACAAAAAAGATGGTAGCAAACCTTGGCCTTGGTTATCAGAAAATTGACTTCTGCGTCAATAACTGTATCTTGTACTACAAAGAAAAAAAAATATTTGACCAATTGTACAATATGTGGTCATGATAGATACAAGCCAAGGAATTTAGGTTCTAAGAAAGATGTGCCTTTTAAGGTATTACGTTACTTGCCGCTAACTCTGAGACTTCAAAGATTTTATATGTCAAATTTGACTGCTAAGGAAATGACTTAGCACTACAAAAATCGGTGTGAGAATAGAAGTATGGCACACCCAGCACATGGTAAAGCATGGAGACACTTTGATTAGTGTCACCCATCATTTTCTTCTGAACGACGTAATGTACGATTGGGATTATGCATTGATGGGTTTACTCCATTTAATAATGTTGGTGCTCCATATTTATGTTGCCCTGTAATGGTAGTTGTATACAATCTTCCTCCAGGGATGTGTATGCAGACACCTTACATATTCTTGAATATGGTAATTCCAGGTCTAAAGTCTCCTGGGAGAAAGTTGGATGTGTTTTTACATCCTTTGATTGATGAGTTGAAGTTGCTCTGGACTGATGGAATTCAAACTTATGATGTGTACACAAAATAAAACTTTCCAATGAGAGCAGCGTTATTGTGGACAATACATGATTTCTCTGCTTAGGCATGATTTCTTGCTTGAGTACTCATGGTTGACTATTGTGTCCTTATTGCATGGAGCACATGAAGTCGTTTTATCTTTCAAATGAACATAAAATTTCATGGTTTGATTATCATCGGCAATTTTTACCTCCTCACCATCCATATAGAAGGCAGGCTAATAAGTTCAAAAAAGATACAATAGAAAAAGGTTCCCTCCTCCACATCTATCAAGTGAAGAATTATGGAGTTGAGTATCTCAGTTTCCTCCTATGACATATGATAGACTTGACAATCCTCAAAGTTTATCTAGTATTGGTCAGACTCATAATTGGTTCAAGAAAAGCATATTTTGGAAATTATCTTATTGGAGTTCAAATCTTCTTCATCACAATTTGGATGTTATGCACATAGAAAAAATGTGTTTGAAAATGTTTTTCATACAGTTTTGGATTCAAATGGCAAATCAAAGGATAATGGGAATGCAAGAAATGATTTGGAGTTGTACTGTAGTCGGCCTGAACTACATTTGTTTTATAATGAGAATGGGAAGCCTTGTAAGTATAAAGCATCATACACATTAAGTTAAGAACAAGTAAAAAAAGTGTGCAATTGTGCTAAACAATTAAAGTTTCCTGCTGGATATGCTTCAAATATAGCTCGATGTGTAAATGAAAAGGAATGTAAATTTTATGGGATGAAGAGTCACAATTGCCATGTGTTTATGCAAAGATTGCTTCCAATTGCATTTCGTGATCTATTGCCAAAATCAGTTTGGGAATCAATATCAGACCATATTGTCTTTTTTAGAGATATATGTTCAATTGTATTGCGTGTCGATCATATGGAGCAATTGGAGAAGAATATCGTGGAAATCATATGCAAACTAAAACAAATATTCCCACCAGCATTCTTTGATTGCATAGAACACCTACCAATCCATTTAGCTTATGAAGCTAAGGTTGGCGGCCGAGTACAATATCGATGGATGTATCCATTTGAGAGGTATATTAATTATAATTATAAAATTGTTATTTAATTTACTAAACTTTTAAAATATGTTTTCTTATATATTTTTAATTGATTTCTACGAGTTAGATTTCTTCATCATTTGAAGAAAAAAGTGAAGAATTGAGCTCAAGTCGAAGCTTCAATTGTTGAGGCATACATTATTGAGGAAGTTTCAACATTTTGCTCTTTGTATTTTGAGCCTAATGTAGAAACAAGATTAATTCGAGTTCCAAGAAATGATGATTGTGGTGAGATCAAACATGGGGGACATCTTTCTATTTTCACTCATCCAATAAGAGCATTTGGCACTCAACAACCTATGAAAATATTGGATGCCGATGAGTTAAGTGTACTCATAGATATGTTTTGTTGAATTGTGTTGAGATCACTCCATTTGTAGAGTAAGTATGATTCCTAGATTACTTGAGATACATGTGTACTATGATAGACAATGGATACTAATCTTTAAAAATCAAACTTTTTCAACCAATTTGATGAAGAAATGATGAGAAAATATCCTAGGATAACTGATGAAAATCTTGGCATATTACGTGATAGGGACTTCCTAAAGTGGTTGACATCTTATGTAAGTGATAGTTATAATTTAGTGCACAATATAATATATCAAATATTGTTATTAATGTGTGCTCTTAACAAGTCATGGTTAACACAATATTGTCGATGAGCACATAAAATCTATGTGTCATGGGCCAAGTCGATGTGTTAAATCCTATAAAGATTACTTTATAAATGGATTCAAATTTCATACTATTAGCTATGGGAATAACAAATCAACAATGAATGGTGGTGTTTGCATGTTAGGGAGCTCATGGAATGTAAATGAAGTAGATTATTATGGTTTGTTGGAAGAGATGATAGAATTGGAATATTATGGTACATGAACAAGGTCATTTTGTTTAAATGCCATTGGTATGACATTTCTGATAGAGGCGTTAAGTGTATCCACATATTGGGCTTATGGAGATTAATCAAAAAAGAAAGCTCAACACATATGACTCCTTTATTTTTGCACAACAAGCTCAACAAGTGTACTATTCTAGTTTCCCCTCTTCAATTAGGGAAAGGCGTGATTGGATGACTGTTTGCAAAATAAAGGCTAGGAGTAGAACAAATATCCCATTGATAGAAGGACATGACGATAATTTTGAGATCATTCTTGAAGATGCTTTTCAAGAGAATCAAACATCCACACTACATGAAGTTCCCATTACATGAAGTTGATCTCTCAGAGATTCGACCTGTTGAAGGTGAAGATGTTGATGTTGATGTTGAAGAAGAGGATGAGGAGGCAAATAACGAAGCAGAAATAGTTGAAGATTTTAGCAGTGATGATAACTTAGAATATGAAGATTAAGTTGTTATTAATTCAATCATTATATTCATACTTGGCTTTTTATTCTCTTCAAATCTTGTTTGTAGTAGTTTGGTTGTTTAATGTTGGAAGTTTTGTATGATGTCATTTTATTGAAATCTATGTCATTATAATCACTTTTATTCTCTTCAAATTTATGCTCGCATGATTGCATTCAGTTATATGATGTCATTTCAGTCAAAATTGTTTATGTCCACTTTTAGTATTATGTCATTATACATTAGTGAATATTTAACTTTTTACACTTTTCCAATATTTTAGAAACTACTTTCTACTAATGTTTATCTATTATACTTTTTTGCAAGATGACAACAAGAGGAAGAGGCTCCAGGGGTAGGGGAGAAGAGTAAAGTGTGGCTAGATCTGGTACAAATGTGGAGCCTGAAACATCTAACATAAATGTAGAGAAAACAGTTAATTCTGAAACAAACTCAGAGGTTCCAACTTCCACCCACCCAAGTTAATGAAGTGGTTCAACAAACATTGAATGAAGATGTTGGAAATTTAGGTTTACATGCATCTGAGGAAGATTCACATTCACTTGGTAGTCATGCTTCTGCATTATTAAGAACTAGAGAACCTAACCAAGGTGATCATGCTCCAAATAATAGTAGCACATGGCTTTTGATAGAACCAGAAGGGAATGAGTAATATTTATAAATCTTTACATTATTTAGATTGTTTAGCATTTACCATCTTATTGAAGATTTTACAGTAATTTAGGCTAGCATGATTTAGAAAGTCTTTATTACTTATATTGATTTTTTAATTTTATTTTGATATAATTTTAACAGGTTTAATGACATAAGTGTGACTAGAAGAATCACACACATCTTGCAAGGTTATTTAGGTCCATGGCCTACCTAGGGAAAAGTTCCAAAGCATGCTAAGGATAATATGTTTGGAAATTTTCAAGTAAGTATTAATGTGCATTAATGAATTACTTGATTTATAAGATTAAGGGTGAATTACGGCTACCTCCCTTGAAGTTTGGCGTAATTACAAAAAAAAAATCTTATTGTTTTGAAAATTACAAATACCCCCCTGAACTTAATCATCGTCCAGCATTTCAGCCCAGTCGTTAGGGTTTTACTGTACAACTGTTAAAAATTTTGGGTAAAATTCCAAAAATGTCCTTAGGCTAACTGATGGCATATTTGACCTGGTTTGAGTTTTTTTAGTGGACAAAAATACCCTCGGGGATGGTATTGTAAGATTTTTAATTGGTTAAGGGTGTATTTGTTTGTTTTTTTTTTGTTTGAGGTCTTAAATGTAATAGAACAAAGAAGAATCCAGGGTGAATTTAAAATAGTAAATGTATATAAGATAATTTAATTATATTCAATTGAATTTAATAAGTAAGAAAATTTTAAAATATAAATCAAACCTATCATCTTGAACATATAATTTTAATAATTGAAATGATATATTCAATAGCATTAAAAATAATAAGCATATCTAAAATAATTTAATTAAATTTATATCATTAAAATATAACATATTAGATTATGTTAAATATAAATTTATATTATTAAAATTATTTGATAATATTAAAATAGTAATATATATATATAATATTTTAATTGAATTCAATTCAATTTAACTAAAAAGTAAAATAAGTAAAAACCTAAAATAAATCAAATCTATCATGATAATATATTTTTAATAATTTTTAAAATTAAAAAATTATAATGACATGTAACACCCCTAGATTTGGCATTTTAGAAAGTAAGATTTAAAAATTAAAATATTTATTCGACGAAAATTTTGGGGCTCAAAACACAAATAAGAAAGGACTTGATTGTAAGAATTTTGAAAGTTTTGGTGGTCAACAAAATTAATTTTGATCAACTGGGTCAATAGAGTCATTAACTAGTTTGAGTACTTAATTGAAATTGAGGAAAAAAATTTGGGGGTCAATGTGAGGCTCTTAGAGAGTTAAAAGGATTCAATTGAAATTTGAGAGGAAGTATTGGGGTGGAAATTACAATTTTAGAGAGTTGAAATATATATACACAAGAGCCCTCATATTGTATCAAATTCTTTCATGTTTACCGTCACCATCATCTCCAACCAACACCTCTCTGACGTCACAATGAACACATCAGTACCAAATTTGCCTAGAAACAACCAACAACTCACCGAAAATTAAGCTCCGAACGGAACCTCATGGTGGTGGTGACGAGTTGCTTAGTTCCAGTGACGGAAACTCATAAACAAGGAGTGGGTTTTTATGGACTCGACGAGAGGAGTATAATGGTAGTTTCAATTTTGTGATTTGACCAACGGAGAAAGAGAATGGAAGGTAGAGGCGCGCGGTGGAGTTGAGCGATTTTGCTTGAAATTGGCCAACGAAGTGAAGAGAAAAGTTGAAATTGATTTGGGGGTTTGATAGAGTGCAACAAGGCGCACCTTCTGGCGGCAGCAAAACCTAGTTCCGGTGGAGGCGCACAGCGACTGTTCGGCGAAAATTGAAGGTGATAAAAATATAACAAATAAACCCTTGTAAATTCAAAAACATTACAAATAGGTCCAAGGGTATTTTTATCTTTTGATATTTCTAATCAATTTTCTCATTTTTCTTTTTTTTTTCAATTTTTAACGAAAGGGCATTTTGGTCATTTTACACTTTTCTTCAGCATTACATTTAGGTTCCAAAGTTCAGGGGGGTATTTGTAATTTTCAAAACAATGAGTGTTTTTTTTGGAATTACACCAAACCTCAGGGGGTAGCCGTAATTAGGGGTGTTCACAGTTCGATAAACCGGCCGAATCGAACCGAAACCGAAAATTCGGTTTGTACCGAATACCAAACCGAAAATTTCGGTTCGGTATTCGGTTATTTTTTAAAAAAAATTTCGGTATTCGGTTCGATTTCGGTTTTTTGTACCGGTTAACCGAACCGAACCGAATAACCGAAATTTTAATATATATATTATATATATATGTGTGTGTGTAATGTGTTACTATATTTTATATATATATATAATATAGAATTAGTAAACAGTCAACACTTTAGTCTGTTCCCCAAAACCACAGTGCTGGGATTTCAGATTTGTGGGTTTTTGAGAAATTTTTCTGCTGTGGCTTCAATGGCTTTCACACAGTTTTCATTGGTGCCTAGGTTCTCTTTCGTCATCTTTTAATCTTCGTCAAGATCTTTATACCAGCACAGCAGATGAGCAGAAGCAGCGGGCAACAGCAGTGAAAGTGTGAACCGTGAAACACAGCGGGCGGCAGCAGCAACAGCAGCAGAGGCAGAGCACAGTTTTCCTCTTTTCCTCACAAAATTTCTGATGTCTGCAGATCCCTTAATTCCTACACCAAAAACTTTATTAAAATCCTTTCTTCACTTCAGCAGGTAAAAATCAGCAACACAACTCAGCAAGATAGCGAAGAAACAAACCCATTCCGACGGGCGACGGGCGACGGGCGAAGGGCCATTTTCCTCAAGCAGCAGTGCAGCACGGCAGGTCAACAGCAACAGATACAGTCAGGTAAGTAAATTTTTTTAGTTTTCTTTATTTTTTTTTTCTGTTTCTTTATTTTTCTGTTTCTGTTCTGTTTTTGTAAATTCCGTAAGGTACTTTTAGTGTTAGTATTGTATGTAATCTGCATATATACAACAATGGGAATATCAATTGTTGATTTGGTGTTTGGATTTTAATTTGTTTGATTTGATTTGCCATTTAATTTGCATTTTGCTAATTTTAGATTAGACTTAATCTAGAGACTAGAGATGTTTTAGTTTCAAGTTTTAGTTCCTTATTAATATTTGTTAATTGTTAATGTGGGTTTTCCAACTATATGGAGATTTTATTGAGTATAATTTGGTAGAGTTATGTGTTTTGCATTGTTGACAACTTGACATAGTATTAAGTAGTTGGACTCAATGCTTTGATTGTTTATGTTGTATGCAAGAGGGGTAATGATATTCAATTGTTTTGCTTGTTGCTAGTGTGAAGGCTATTTAATTTTAACTAATTTGGTGTTCTTAGGCAACGAAGTTATATTATATTGCTTTTGTCCACATATAAGAATACTGTGATTCTTACCCTCTTATTATTTGAACTTTTAGTTAACTTTACTTTATATAGGTTATTATAAATTTATATTTATAAATGTAACTAATTAGATTTCTTTATATTCAGGTATGGAAAGCGAAAGAAGTGCTTCAATGAGTTCAATGCCTATGGATTCACATCCAGTTCCAAATCCAACTCAAGATCATCAACAAATAGAAGATGTAGAAGAATTAGAGCATCTTTCAGACTCACACACACAAAATGAAACTCAAAGTCAAAGACCAAAGAGAAAAGAGATGTCCAGAAGATCTCGAGTTTGGGATCACTTCACTCTTTACACCGAAAAGAATGGAAAGCAGAGGGCTAAATGTAATTATTGTGACAGAAATTATGCAGCTGATCCTTCAAAAAATGGGACTTCTGGTATGAACAATCATATGAAGGTATGTAAGAATCATCCTGATAATGCTTATGTGGGAGATAATCACACAATTCAAAGTTTTTGTCAAAGTGTAACTGGAGAATTGAAAGAGATATCTTCTAGTTGGAAATTTGATCAAGAGGCTGTTAGAAAAGGCCTAGCACGTATGCTAATTGTTGATGAATTGCCTTTTAAATTTGTTGAGAATGAAGGATTTAGGCATCTTATGTCTATTGCATGTCCACAGTTTTTTGTGCCATCGAGAACCACCATAACAAGGGATTGCTATAGAATGTACTTTGATGAAAAAAATAAGTTGAAGAATTATTTTAAGAACTCGGGGCAAAGAATTTCATTAACCACTGATACATGGACTTCTAATCAGAGACTTACCTACTTATGTTTTTGACTGGACATTTTATTGATGAAGATTGGAAATTACATAAGGTGATTCTTAATTTCATTCCATGTCCCACTCATAAAGGTGATGAGGTTGGTCTCTTGATTGAAAAATGTTTGCTTGATTGGGGAATTGACAAGATTTTCACAATTACTGTTGATAATGCTTCATCTAATGATACTACTGTGGCTTATTTGAGAAAAAGATTTGTTAATTGGGGGACTTCTATATTGGGTGGGAAGTTTTTGCATGTAAGATGCATGGCTCATATTGTGAATCTTGTTGTTAAAGATGGATTGAAAGAGGTGAATGAGTCGGTTGAGCGGGTTCGTACAGTGGTAAGGTATGTGAAACAATCCCCTGCAAGATTGAAGAAGTTTAGTAATTATGTTGAAGAAGAAAAGGTTGATAGTAAGAAATCATTGTCTTTAGATGTTCCAACTAGATGGAACTCTGTTTTCACTATGCTAGAGATAGCTTTGGTTTTTCAAGATGTGTTTGACAGATATGAGATGCATGATTCGGATTTTCGTGCAGATTTTATGCTTAATGGACCTTATGGAAAGATAGGATTGCCTACGAAATATGATTGGGTTGTTGTTGAGCGTTTGGTAAAAGTGTTGCAACATTTTTATGATCTTACTCTTCGAGTGTCTAGCTCTTTATTTGTGACATCTAATACATTTTTGGACGAAATTAGTGATGTAGATGATTTATTGAAGGAGTGGCTTAAGAGTGATGACTTTTATTTGGTGGATATGGCGGAAAAAATGAAATTGAAATTTGACAAATATTGGGGTAATATAGAGAAGATGAACATAATGTTGTATGTTGCTGTCATGCTTGATCCTCGTCACAAGCTGAATTATGTGTTGTATGTGTTTAAGAATATGTATGGGAATGAACGTGGAGAGCAGATGGGAAACTTGGCAAAAGGTGCTCTTTATGATGTTTTTGAAGAATATAAGAATTTGTATTCTTCTAAAACATCATCACTATCATGCTCTTCAAATGCATCTAAGGAAAACACAATGCAAAATTCATCTGGGTCTGAGGCTGAGAATGAAAGAAAGGCTATGAGAGCTCATAGAAAGAAGTACTTACAAATGATATATGAGATTGAAGGAATGGATGAATCAGAGTTAGATATGTATTTACGTGAGCGCATTAAAAAAGACACTACAGAGTTTGATATCATTGATTGGTGGAAAGTGCATAGCCCTAGATTTCCCATTTTATCAAGATTGGCTCGTGATGTACTTGCCATGCCCATTTCTACTGTGGCTTCTGAATCTGCCTTTAGCACTGGAGGTCGCATCATTGATGACTTTAGAGCTTCATTGACTCCTAAAATGGCACAAGCTCTAATTTGTTGTCAAGATTGGCTCCGTCGTACCCCAAGTAAGCCTCTTGAAGAGGACTATGAATTCCTTCAAAAAATTGAAAAAGGTAAAATTTAATGTTTTCTTAAAATAAGTTCAATTATTAATTCTATATTCATTAGTACGTTGCTTTTTTGTATTTCATTCTTATCATGATTTCTTATAGATATGGCTTCAAGTGTTGGTACGGAGTCAACTATCATTGGTTTATGAGGTATATGATATGAAATTCAATATTTCAAGTTTTGACATATAGGTAAATTGTTATTACCATTCTCTTTCTTTAGCGTAAATGTTGTAAATTGTTGCTCTTCTTTTGTTATTTTTGTTGCTTTATTTGCTTTTTTTATTTTTTTATTTTTGGGCTTTGCAGTTTGCAGATGTGTTGGAACTTGGATAGTTGGACGAATGATGAATTGCTAATTTGCTAGTGTGGTGTGGAGATTGGAGACTAGAGTCTTAGATTTGACTTTTGAGCAATGGCTAAAAGTTGAAGACTTTGAGTGGATTGTTATCATGTTATTTAATTTGTGTGCTCCCCCCCCCCCCTCGAGCCTTCCCCCTTCCTCTTGGCACTCGAAACAATTAAAGTTTAGCATGAATTTATTATTGTTGTAACAACTAATTACTATTAGCAACTTATAAATTTGTGGTATTAAACTATTTCTTGATATAGCAGTTATTTTTTGTTAATTAAGCTAAAAAAAAAAAAAAATCGGTATTTCGGTTGGCAACCGAATCGAACCGAATAAAATTTCGGTTTTAACCGAACCGAAGAACTAAGTAGTTCGGTTCGGTATTCGGTTTGGAATTTTGGTGTACCGAAATTTCGGTTCGGTTTTTACCGAATGAACACCCCTAGCCGTAATTCACCCTAAGATTAATGGTTCGTTGATTTATTGCTTGCTTACAATATTTTAGGAGTACTACACATGATTACTTGAGGCTGAGCAAGGTATCAAGAAGTCATGGAACCATATAGCTGCAAAGAACATGAGTTGGATGTTATCAAATGCTCGCAATGCTACCATGACTGCAGCTGGAGATTGAACAGACCCTAAGAAAATGAAAGACCATGGGCCCCCATGGTTGAGTGTTGAAGAGTGGAACCAATTAGTTGATGAAGTTTTTGCAACACCACAATTTCTAGCTAAGTGAGAAGTTGCTAGGAAAAATAGGATGATAGAAAAAAATGGATCCATCACAAAGCATACTTCTGGTTCTATTCCATTTAGGGAGCATGAGAAAATGATGGTAAGTTAATATTTCATATTAAGTTATCGAATGCATTATATTTAAATACTTTAAGGTTTTTATTTTAATTTAATTAAAAAGTTAATGAAATGAACTAATTTTATTTGAACATAGAAAAGAGAACGAGGGTCTGAAAATGTGACTCAACTTGATGTGTTTGACTGTACCCACAAGACAAACCATGGACTAAGTGATTTTATTGATAGCAAGTCTAAGAGAGTTCATGCAAGTGAAATAGTATGCATTTATTGTTTTTTCTAGACTTTGTTTTGATCTTTTTGTTAATCAAATAAAATTTTTCTGATTACATTTAATTTACTTATGTAGGAAGAATGTCAAGGAAATATTTTAAAGAAGCATGGCAATGAGGCTTCCTCTTAGCCCTTGTTTGATACAAATTCATGGATGGAGGCAATTGGTGGCCCATCTAAGGGTTCATATATGGATTCAAGCACAATAGGACTATTGGTGAGTTATTGGGATCCTCATCATCTATATTTGGTACGTCATCTTCTATCAATTCAAATCATGTAGAGTCTATCTCTAGGATTGAACAACTAGAGAAAACAATGAAAGATTATTTTGAGCATTTTGAGAGGAGGGAGGCAAGTCTTTTAGAAGTTATAAGAAAAAAAAAATGAAGAAATTAGAAAGAAAGATGAAGATATTGAAAGGCTATTGCAACAACAAGAACCACCTCGAGTGTCAAATTCACTTGAAGAAATTATCAAGAAGGTAATCCAAGATGTTGGAAAGAGCAATTCAACAAGAAGAAAAGATCAAGTTGGTAAAGACTCATAAATAGAGAAGAGTTAAGACAATAGTTGCATGTGTTTTCACTTGAATATTATGGTACTTTTGGCTTGCATTTGATGTGGTTTAGTCCTTGAATAGTTTGTTGAAGTTCTAGTTTTTTGAAGTTATGGTTTTGTTTTGTGATTTTATGGAGTTTGTGGTTTTGTGAACTTGGTACTTTTGACTTACATTTTATGTAGATTTAATTATTGAATGGTTTCTTGAAGTTTTAGTTTTTTGAAATTGCGATTTTGTGTTGTGATTTTATTGGAGTTTGTAGTTTATTGAGGTTATATTTGTTGAGTTATGGTTGTGTTGAATTAGTTTGTTAAAATTATGATGATTTTTGAAGTTTTGGTTTGTTGAAAAATATGGTTAATATTATTTGATGAAGAATTGATATTTAATGTATTTTTAATTTTTGTTTTATTTAGCATTAATTAGTAGATTTAATTGTTATAGGTTATTAAACTTTTATTGAAAAAGTTATAATAAAAAAAAAAGAATTTTTCCAATGAAAATTACCGACGGATTGTTAATCAAAATTAAAAAAAGAAAAAGACTAAATTTACTGACGGATTATTAGTTGGTAAATATTTACCGATGGATTTTTATTGGTAATATAACCAATGTCCGTACCAAATTTACCGTCAGAAAATCTGTTGGTAATTATTACCGACGGACTTAAAATATGTTGGTAAAATTTACCGGCGGGATTATTGCCAACGGATAATTTTCGTCAGTAAATCCGTCGATAAAATATATTACCAACAATTTTTTTTAATTTACCGACGGATTTTTCTATTGATGAAAGCCAATTTTTTTGTAGTATTTGTATGGACAAAATGAAATTTCCACATCTATTTAATCTAGATAAACTCAAAAAATTACAATCACTTGTCATGTGAGGCCCATGCATTGATGGCTATATAATATTTCAACCAACCTATCGCAAAAGCCATCAAAAATAACCATGAACTTACCGTCCTTGCACACCCCTAAATTCAATGCTACTATGTATGCAAGTGTAGAATCCTACAACTTGTTGAAGAGTCAAAGTCTTTGATGCTGGGATGATTCCATATTTAAGACTCATAAAACATAGGTACATTTTTGACTAGATGAGTCGCGAGGAGTTGTCCTTTTCTTAAGTACTACTCGTGTGGTGCATTGGTTCTCAATTGGGATAGATGCATAACATGGTGTCCTTTGAGAATCACGCCCCCTAGCTTTTTGTTCTTATACTATTTTAAGCTCTAATCTCTGTCTTATTGGTATTTTACGACACTACCCTTATTCTTTTCCAATAGCTATAAATAAATTTAGAGAGAGACATAATTATTTTATAACTAATCATGCCACCTTGCATGCATAAATTTAGTTTATCATATTATTGATATTGATAAATAATAAAATATTTAACTTTTTTATATAGTATATATAAATAATAATATAATATTAATAATAACCACATTGAATAATACACATTATTAATTATCGATTAATATAAACTCATTTAATTATAGCAATTAACTCCTACATAAAAAGTTCAAAAATGTGGGTTATATATGCCTACACATTCAATAAAATTTTGCATTATGTTTTAACTATATATATATATATTACTTGTATTTTATAATTTTATACCGAGTGATAAATTCATTTTCTAAATTAAAGATAATTCAAAATTTAGTGTATTTGACCTAACCAACAAACACAATGACTATGTAATAGGCATTTCTTTTATATTATATATAGCATAGCTATGTGGATTCATTGGAATCCTATCAAAATTATCTGTAAAAATGAGCAACATATGAGCTTTCGTTTATAGAAAATATTCAATTTGAATTATAATTACAATTTAATAAATTAATTTATCATAAAATTTACTTGTTATAAAATAACTACTTGACGTACTACTATCAAAAGTATCCGATTTATGCTCTTATTAGAAATAATGTGTGAGATCCATTCATTAATGCAATAAATTACACATTCTCGTAATTAAAGAAATTAACGTTGGCATTCACATGAAGCAAACGAAGAATTAATGCAGGCTTTGGATGCAAATGGCGAATGCACATGGCCCCCTCACAAGTTACATTAGATGCCCTTGTCAAATGAGGAATATGATAATAATACTGCACATGGTTTCCTAGCAATAGGCTTCTATTATAATATTAAAATATGACATATTAATATTAAACCATTTTCATCCTCCAAGAAGCACAAGTTTCGAAACTTCCACATAAACAATTATGATGTCCCCAAAAACAGTCTGCATTCTATTTTATTCTGTATTTTATTTTTTTTATTTCATTCATAAAGATATATCAAATTCATTAAATATTTTTTTATAAAAATAAATTATTAAAAATTAAATACACTAGACATACATTTATTAAATTGGAATAAGAGATGAAATAAAGAATTCAAACTACTCAATATATAACAAGAATTATAAGGAAAAATTACACTTTTAGTCCCACAATATAACTGCGTTTTCACTGTTAGCCCCAAAAATTGGTACTTCATCACTTTTGGTCCAAATTTTACAATTTTTTTAGCATTTTTTGTCCTCCACCGTTAAATATTGACAGAAGCTGTTAAAAGGAAAAGAGCTAATTACCCATAGACCCCTAAAATTTAATTTATTTATGAAAAAACCACAAAATGTGAAGTGTTCCTTTTATCCTTACTAAAAAACTCATGATAAAATTAAAACTCTATTTAAATTCTCTCCAAGAAAAAAAAGTTCTCTATATAAATATTTTAAAATAATATATATTTACAATATATATAGATACATAATATATATCTATATTATGTATATATAAATACATACATTATATATATAAATACAATACATATATATAAAACCCACCCCACCGCACCCGCCCCCTTCCTAATCCAGACTGCCGGCCATGGTCAGCTGCCGCCTTGCGGGCGGCCAGATCTAGCCACGGCTTGGCAGGTGACCATGGCCAGACAAGTCGCCTGGCACAGTGGCCAGGGAGCAGCAGCCGCTGGCCGCCTCGTGTCGGCCACGGCCAGGCAGCCAACGGCCGACAACCACTGGTCAAAGCCAGGTGGACTATGGGTTGGCGACGGCCGGCGGGGCGACAGGGGGTTGAGGGGTGATAGGGCTGGGGGTGGAGTTTGCTAGGTTTTAGGGGAGGGGGGGAGGTGGTTGGGGGCTGGGTGCGGAGGAAAAAATTAATTTTTTTGTTTTTAAAAAATACTTACTTATTTTTACTAATTTATTAATTATTAATTTAATATTATTAAGTATTAGTTTTAATATTATACAAAATAAATATTTTTTAATTATTAAATTGCTTACTTTTTAAATTATTAAATTATATTAAGAATATTTATTATTTTAATATTATGAAGTAATTAATTTAAAATTATTAAATTTATATTATTTAGAAGACGAATTTAATTTTTATTTTTATTTTTTATTATTTACTTATTTTATTTTTTAATTAATAAATAAATTTGATTGAATTTGATTAAATTACTTTAGGTATATTTATGATTTTAATTTTTTATTTTTAATTTAATTTGGATTTAAATATTATTAAATATTTAAAAAAATATTAATAATAAAATATATTTAAACTTATTATGAGTAATTTAAACAATGTTAAAATTACAAACCACTAGTATGAACAATATTACAAATAGGTTCAAGGGCATTTTTATGTCAAAAATAATCAAAACAGTTATTTAAGAATTTTTTTTGAATTTTTACATAAATTTTCAAATGACGTCAATAAATTTATTAAATGAGGTTAATGGTTTTTCAAAGTAGAGCGAAACAATAGGAGCTCGTTGCAATTTTTTTGGGTTGATTTATAATTGAGTCAAACCTTAGGGGTTCTATGTAATTAACTCAAATTAAAATGTTAGTAGATTTTTACATAAATAAATCAAACTTGGGGGGTGTTTTTATAAATATATAACAGTTTTTGCCAAAGATTTAACGGAAAACTAGACGGAGGACCAAAAATGCTAAAAAAATTATAAATTTTGGATTAAAAGTGATTAAGTTCCAATTTCTGAGACTAACAGTGAAAACGCAGTTGTATTGTGGGACTAAAAGTGTAATTTTTTCAAAATTATAACATCAGTTATATGCACGATGTATCCAAATATGTTGCCTTGCACCCTGCATTTTTAATAAAGACGAGCAAAATACATTTGATTCAACTAATTAATAACCAAATCATCCCACAAGTTAGTCGAATGATCTTTCACCCAATGATATTAATCTTACACAAAATATATAAGGTCAAAAATTTAAATTTAATGAATTTTTAATGTGCATATGTATAAATTAAAATAAAAATAAAAATACTGTACAAGTCAAAAATAAAACTAGGATACCAAAAGGGTCATGTTTGTCATGAATCATTCCTGATTAATTACTCTTGGTGGTATAACTTTGGTCCCCATTGAGGGAGAGTAAAAACACAGAAAAGGCCAAGAGAGATAAGCCATCCATCAGCAAATTAATTTTTACAAAATAAGTCGAGGCATTTGTCTGAGAGCAAAAAAAAAAAAAAAAAAAAAATCCAAAATGTACCACCCCATTGACATGATAGTTATCAGAGATTCAGAGGTGTTGCCCAGCCCTCCTAGCGGTGTATTGGGTGCTGGGTGCGTACCCACCAGCATCAACTAAACCCCTCCCAGCCTTGTGAAATATCTCAGAGGTCAATATCATACCCTTCCCTCCCAGCCCAAATGGCCCCCCCAAAATCTGACATACGACCCATCATGTCAATCCACTGGATTCTTCTCTATATTTTCTGTTCCTGTAAATTTCTGTTATGCAGTAAGATCCACCGTATAATATTTGACGTTCAGAATAGGATGAAATAATTGAACTATAATATCAAAATATAATGTGTGAATGATATGAACTGTTCAAACAAAAAAATTTGAACTTGATTGGTGAATTTTTTTTTAATTCAACTGGTCCACCAATCTAAAAACTTATAAGAATCCATGTGCCTATCACTTTCATTATACCATTTGTATCGCCTATAGTTATATATTTTTTACTCGATTATTTAATAAATGTTATCTTCTCATACAAAATTTCATTTTATAGTACTTTTTTTTCTATACATTGGGGGCTATTTTGTTGAATTCCTTGGAGAGAATTGTCTCGTACCCTTAAGTATTCTCTATCTATCTACTTATGTTAGTTTTGGACACAAATATCCTTTTATTGAGATCGTTTGAATTTTTTCTAAAGTGTGAGATGGTTTACTTTAGTGGCATTGCGCTGGGTACTCAAATACTGACTCGAGATATTTTTTCTATTTTTTTATTTGAAAAAGCATAGTTGTTAATGTAAAAATGAAATAATAGTACAAAAAATTAAAATAAAATAAAGGGTACATAGAGAAAGTAATGTGAGTTGTTTATTTAATCTTAAATATCCGAAACAAAAGACAGATAATAACAAATTATTATTTATGAGGTGATGGTGATACTGAAACTCTCTTCAAGATTCCTCAGTGAGTAACGATGACAAAGGTAAGTTGTACCCCGCGGTGGGCCGTGGATTTCTGATATCGGTGCCAAACTGCAGCAATATCTATGTATTTTAGCAACCAGAGTTCTAATTATTATTATTATTATCTTTTACTGTTGCAGCCTGCAGCCTTTTTATTTTTATTTTTATTTTTATTTTTTTACCATGCATATGCAAATATTATAGTACTAGTTTTTTTTAATCAGTCGGTGGATCTGAACTTCATGTATTAACTCTGCACCATTTCTTATTCATGGTTCCAAGGTTTTATTCTCTGCATCGTTTGCTCTGCTATACAGAAAATCCAATGGGCTAAAGCAAACAATGTACATTATTTTGCCCTTTTTCTTGTCTCCACTACTTCATTCATGTAATGCTGTGGTTTTGGCTATGAATTTGTACGATTCTTGGAGGATTTCTTGGTTTCTGTTGGTTGGAACTTTAACTGATTTAGCTGCTTCATTTTTGGTATACTGCATATTTCACATCTTTAGGCTTTTGGGTTCTATTTCAGTGTGATGTTAGTTGAGTAATTGTTATGGCCAATGTGATTTCATTCACTCAAAAAATGTGAAATAATGGATGTCAATGTTATCTATCTATGATAAAGATGGGAAGTTGAAATTTACAGAGTTGAAAAATGTGCATGAGTATTTGTTTGCTTCAGAAGTACTTCTGCTTAGACCCTCTGCCTCAAGTTGCTGTCCATCAAATTTCTTGTAGGTACTTTTTTTTTTCCTCTAATTTTTGCAAAGTTTTTCACTGACTAGATTGTTATGTACTCAAAACGCAATGCAGATATTTATCCCTAGATCCGGGTTATTTGTCGGGTTATCCGGTATCCATGATGCATTGATAGCGGCATTAGAAAACCATAGTTAGCTGATTTGGGGAAAAGGAGTTGATTTTATGTACAGCTTCATTGACAAAAGGGAATAGATTTTGTTTGTCAGTTTACCCTGTGAGAAAGCATTTAGCAATTAGATTCCTTTTTGGTTTGTCTGAGGAGTGAAAAAGATGACACCTATAGAGGACAAGGGGTGCTTGAATAATGGAATTACACAAGAAATTTCAGGTGGAAGTTGCATGAGTTTTGAGTTTCACAAGAGCAATGGGATAAAAAATCTTAGTGCTTCTCATCATCGAACAGCCTTAGGAAAGCCTACTCCGTCAAAATGGGACGATGCGCAAAAATGGCTCGTGAATCTGTCGAGAGGGGAAAAGAATCAGGCTAAAATCTCACCACGTAACTCGAACGCTGATGACAGGAGATTGATTGCACCAGTGCCGAAGAAGGACTACTCAAGTGGTGAGGAAGAGGGGGAAAATAGCTGTCTTGATCAATGTGATATGGAAACCAAAAATGTAGACTGTGAGGAGTCGATATGGAGGATCAATAAGCCTGTTGATAGTTCTAAATCAGCCGTGAGATCGATATTTTTGAGGGATATGGGGACAGAAATGACACCAATTGCTAGCCAAGAGCCCTCTCGAACAGCTACTCCGATCAGGGCCACCACTCCGGCTGCTAGAAGCCCTATATCTTCGGGATCATCAACCCCGGTTAGGTGTCTGAATGGGGTAGTGGCTCTTGAGAATGCTCAAAATATTGCAATCCCAAGTGATAATGGAGTTGAGGTTGGCAGAAAGAAGGATGAAAATATAGCTGAAAATAGGACAGATAATCAATCTAGTAAGCTGAATCCCCTGGAAACCAGAGCTGTAGCTTGGGAGGAGGCTGAGCGTGCCAAATACACGGCAAGGTGTCGTGTCTGATTTACTTAACTGTTTTCTTCTCAGTTTATTTCTTCTGAAGCACTTGTTCCACATCCCGTTAAGTTTGGTCCAATCATGAAAGTATTGAAAATTGTGGTTTTTTTGGGACCTCTAGGTACAAACGGGAAGAGGTGAATATTCAAGCATGGGAGAATCATCAGAAGAGGAAAGCTGAAATGGAGAAGCGAAAAATGGAGGTACTATTGCTGACTTTTTGCATTGTTCTGTTTCTTATGCGTATTCATATTCACTTGCATTCTGCTCTTAGGTGAAGGCCGAAAGACTAAAATCCCGAGCACAGGAGAAGTACACAAACAAACTTGCAGCAACACGGAGGATAGCAGAGGAAAAACGTGCAAATGCTGAGGCCAAACTTAATGAAAAGGCTGTGAAGACTTCTGAACGGGCGGATTATATAAGAAGAACTGGCCATCTTCCCTCTTCTTTCTCCGTCAAGTTGCCTTCCTTCTGCTGGTAGTAGGGACAAAATTTGTATGTATTTATAAGTTGCCAAATTCTCTGAAGTGTACTTACGCTTAAAATTTTCTTCATTTATGTGGATGCTATAGTGCCATGTTTTTCCCTTTTTGATTTCCAGCTATAATTCATCATTAAGTCGGTCACTTGATGTATTTACTGATGCATAGCGCATTAGTAAAGTCACGTTAGATGACCTTGGAAGATGGCCATTTGTGCTGAAATGGTGCTGCGATGCTTGCAAGAACCACATGCTATCTTACACTTGAACTGTGTAATCTTGTGTTTCTACAGAAGAATATGTTTCTTAAGGATAAATAACGTGTCCCAAACTGAGTTTGAGTGGATTTGAGTGGCCTTTAGTCTAATGGCATATATTTCACATTTTAAGTGTATGGTTAGGTGATGAATATTTGAAATTTTTTCTCTTGATCAATAACCTTGATCGCTGGATTTGATTGCTTTACAACTGTGTCCTGCAAGACAAAAATGGTTAAGTTCGCAATTTATATTAGGAAAATGGTCATGTGTCATTGTTCTATTGGCCTCTAATTTGATCAATCTTCTAACTTGGGCAAAGTCATGAGACCGAATGTTTATTCCATATTATCAAATGTTCAAACCTAATGGATTCCATAACTGAGGGTGAAGAATGAGAAGAAATTAATTGAGACCATCTTATCTCTTGTTTCAAACTGGAAAATTACCCAAGTAGAACTAAAGAATACACTAAATAGATCAATCTATTGCCTAACGAGGCTCAACAAGAAGTACTGATTTGAAGTTAAATTTTATATTAATTTAATGTACATATAATAATTTTAAAGGAAATGTTTAAATACATTAGTTATTTGAAAATTAGATTAAATTAAAAACTAATTAAGTAATCAATATATACCTATGTAATAGAAACAACTCTGAGAGTACATCGAATGCCTTCACCTTTTATGGTTAATAGATATGAATGCCTTCACCAAATTGATATAATTAGATTTCTAATGGAGACAAGGAATAGGATGAATAGGGGACACAATAGGTTTGCACATTTAACTGACTTCTCCAAGTTAGTATACTAAGATGTATGTCTAGTGTAGAGTCTGTAGGCAAGGAAAAAGGTTTTTGTTATTCAGCCTTTCAAAATTGGGCGATTGTTGCTGCTCTCCCAACTATTTTTTATGAGACTCAAATTTGGAATCGATGCATGCGTAGCAACCTTCCAAATTTTTTAGCATGTTTGGTTTTAATGTTCTGAAAGAAATATCTTAGGGCTAGGGGAATGTATGTTAGAATATATTTGGGGCTGTCAATGGAGTGGATTTTAATCCGAATTCGATTCAGTTATTTATGATCTTTAACCGATAAAAAATTTGACAGATATGATCCGATTAAAAAAGTTCATAATTCGAAATAAATGTAACAAATATGAATATGGCTCGATTTGATCCATTAATAATTCGAATCCGAATATAGTTAATATTATACATAGATAATATTATACATATGTATACACAGGGTTCTACAATAATGTCAATGTGAATATCTGGATGAAGGAAGTAATGAACTCCTATGCAATATATCAAATCAGTTGTTTTCATATAAATTGTTAGATTTTGAACTTATTTACATCATAATTACATCATTTGTTTCTCTATTTTTGTAACAAAAAATAATGCGGGAAGAATAATAAATAGGAGCCAAATGCAATAATATGGCAATAATGCAATGCAAATATCGATTTGATCAAAATGAATTTCTTTTTTATAAAACTTTGAGTCTATATTTAGTTGATTGAATAATCAAGTATACTATGTATTTATAATACCAAATAAGTACTGTTATCAGTAATATAGCTTAAAATGTAATGATTTGGTGAATAAATTTAATTAAGTTAAATTCTATTGTTGCTTTTAAATGATCAATATACTTGAAAATTTATTCATTAATCAATTGCATATTTTTTAATAATAATTGTTTTGAATTTGGATTCTACTAAATTTTTAGAAAAATAATAAATATATGATGATTTTTGAAATGCTCAAATTTGAAATTTTTTGGATATCCGATGGATATCTAACTTTTGTTTTGATTCTGTATAATTATACCAACTACAGATCTGATGGATCTTTGATCGAATTTGGATATGATATATTACTTTTAGATTCGAACTTGAATCCAACATGATTCGATGCGCATCCGACTCATTGACAGTCCTAAGTTATTTGTTAATGGCCTAATGGGTGATGGTCGAACAATTCCCCATTTAGAGCTCCACACACACACACACACACACACACAAACAAACAAACAAATAAATAAATAAAATACTGAATTATATACATCAGAGCCCAATTAATATCTGTTAGTTCATATCCAAACTTAAAAATAATAGAATGATGTACCAAAAAAGAAAATAATAATAATAATAATAGAATGAGTTTGGGCAGAGTTTGTATTGCACGATTATTCATGCTTAAAATTTTAATATATGTAATTAAATATATTTCTTAGTCTTTATATAACAACATATTTTTTTACACTTATATATATATATATCCTTGAACATATCATATTAAAGAACGCATTTGAATAAATAAAAAACAAAATTGGAGTGGGAAGAAATAATATGTTTAAAGAAAATAGAGATTGAAAAGATACAGTACGTGAGAGAGGAGAGACGAAGAAACAATATTTCTTTTTATATCCCAAAAATTAAATGTACAGATTAATCAATTTAAATTAAATATATGTCCTAAATTAAATTTGTGCACCTTTGCAATGCATATCCAGAAACATATAATGTACTATTCTTTTTCACGCTATATATGTAGTACAAATTCTTGTTTGTTTATTGAAATTTGTTATAAGTGGATTTTAGAAATTCATATAACTGTATAAAATGTTTCTTGCTATTTTATGAGATACTTTTTAAGCTTAGAAGATATCATATTTTATTTTAAAAATAAAATTTTGAGTTTGTAAAATATTAATAATGATAATTTTATTTTATAATTATTATAATTAAAGTTAAATAATTTTTTTAAAATTTTAAAAATAAATTAAAAACTCTTTACTCTTTCTCAAAGAACTTATAAGATCTTACATCTTATTTTAAAATTTTATAAATTATTTTTTAAAAAATTTATTAAACATTTTATGATATGTTAAAAACTTTCAAATATTGTATAAGATGTTTAAAAGAACTGTACTCTTGTGCATACATCATCTAAATCTCTTATGAAGTAGAATCTCATGGACATGAATATAAGCATATTTTTTTTGAATGGAAAAAGGTACTTATTTGATAATGCTTTACTTGCCTAAGAATAAAATTAAATAATTCAATTTATTGACTATCCATTAAATTTATTACATAATGATTTTGAGATTATTAAAGATTTTATTTAGTACTATTTACTGTTCTATTTAATCAATTTTTAATAATCTGAAAGATCATCAGTTTAATTATAATTGAAAAAACAAGTAAAGTAATCATATAATTGGTGGGATATCAAATAGGAAAAATATCAGCAATATAAATTTTAAACCAGTGTTAGTGTTTGCCACTTTGCCTGCACCGAAAAAATTAATTTTAAATCAATATAAAAATCTATTGGGAGACTTATTTTTATATGGTGTACGAGAGCCCATCAAATAGCTTCTCTTTTCAACGCGGTCGCAATTTGGTTTTTCTTACGCTATTCCTTCATCGCCCAAACTTGCCATCTCTAGAAGCACCTGCCGCCGCTTTGCGCTTTCTCTATCTACGATTATCTGCTATTATTTTCATCGGTAAGCTCTTCGATTTCTGAATTGTTGCACAGGAAAGCGGGAGAAAGGGGAAGTGATTACACACCGTGTTGTTTTATAGGGTTTGTTATTTGTTATTTTTCTCTCAGTTTCGATTTGATTTCTGCCTTTTCTTTTTTGTGTTTGAGAAAGAGAAAAGAGGGGCATCGATTGGTTACGTTGTTTTTTCTGTTTTTGTATTTGGTGCTGTATCAGATCTGTGTTTGAATTCCGACACCAAAACCCAAACAAAAAAAAAAAAAAAAAAAAAAAGAAAAAAAAAGTTTTTGCTTTGTGAAATTAGGGCTTTTTGTAATTTGAAAAATCTATCTCTGGTAATTTAAGCCTGAGGAATTTAGTTTAGGGTTTTCGTTCAAAAACCCATTTTAGACAGGCGAGTTCTGTCAGAGTTAGGGTTTCATTTTCTATACCTAGGCGGACAATCCTAATTAGATCTATGGCTGCTGGAAGGCATGGGGGCTACAGGGACAATGAATTCAGAGACCGTGAGGCTGATTTTGGTATGTCGAGGAAGGAAATTGGTTATTCGAAAGGAGAGTATGAGCGAATTAGGAAAGGGGATCGGGAGTATGAGAGGAGTCAGGCCCAGGGCCGGGGTCGAGAGAATCTTGAGTACAGGAGTAGGGTCAGACAGAAGGATATCAAAGAAAGGGAGATGATGAATGGTGGCTATCGCTCTACTTCTAGTCGTAGTGATTCAGGAAGTAGTGGTGGTGCCCCTAAGAGGTGTGGGTTTGCAGTTCGTTCCATAGATCGAGAGCCTGGGGAGCTGTCTAGTGATGGTTCTGATGGGGCTATTGATTCAGAAACTTTAGTTAATAAGGAGACTGAAGTTAAAATGTTGCAAAATGTGTGTCAGTTGTCTCCTGTGCAGAATAAAAAGAGGAAGTTTTCACCAATTGTTTGGGATAGAGATGATAAGGAGTTTAGCAGAACAATCAAAAGTAGGAATATTTTGGAAACTACTAATCTCCCACCACCACCTCCTTTGGCCAAGTCTTACCGCGATCCGTCTAACTCTAACTCTATTCCAGATGCTAAGGAACAGGCTTCACTGGCAGATGATAGTGAGGAACATATTTCTGAGGCACCACCTTCTAAAATTGACTTATTACCTGATTTGTCAGAATTCCATGCTGAAACATCTTCTCTGCTGCCCCAAGCAGAACCCGGGGTTAATAACCAGGGAACAGGGGCAATTGATGATGATGATTATATGCCAGCTCGAACTATAATATCATCTCGCTGGGCGAATGATGCTGACTCGCCAGCTGATGAAGGCGAGATTTCTGATTACGAAGACAAGCAGAGATTGAAGAGGAAGTCTGGTTCTGAGTCGGCTGAAATAAGGGTGCATAGGAAATCAATAAGTCCTGAGCTCGGGGAAGTCAAAAGAGAAGGTTCTGAAGGAACCAGGGGGAGGTCCTCTGGATCTGATGAACGTGTTAGGTCTTCCAGTAGAGATAGTTACTATGATAATGGTGACAAAAATGATTGCATGGAGATAGATGATGATCAACATTATGATGGTACTAATGTTAGCCAGTCTGACACGGAATCTGAGGATGATCGGGGTTCTCGTGGTACACCAGAGCCTGCCCACCCTCCACAGAGGAGTGTTAACATGCTCCAGGGTTGCAGAAGTGTTGATGAATTTGAGAGACTGAATAAGATAGACGAAGGCACATATGGGGTTGTTTATAGGGCCAAGGACAAGAAAACTGGAGAAATTGTTGCTTTGAAGAAAGTCAAGATGGAGAAAGAGAGAGAAGGATTTCCTTTGACTTCTCTCAGGGAAATAAACATTCTCCTATCTTTTCATCACCCCTCCATTGTGGATGTTAAAGAAGTAGTTGTGGGAAGCAATCTTGATAGCATTTTTATGGTCATGGAGTACATGGAACATGATCTCAAAGGATTGATGGAGACAATGAAACAACCGTTTAGTCAAAGCGAAGTTAAATGTCTCATGCTTCAGCTCCTAGGGGGCATTAAGTATCTTCATGATAACTGGGTGCTGCATCGAGATCTGAAAACTTCAAATTTGCTTTTAAATAACCGTGGTGAGTTGAAAATCTGTGACTTTGGTCTGGCTCGTCAATATGGAAGCCCTCTCAAACCATATACTCACCTAGTGGTTACTCTGTGGTACAGGTGAGCATACCTGCATCACATATTTTTTATTTTTTGCTATTTAGCAGACTTTCATATGGTGCTATCTATATATGCACACACAATATTGATGTATGTGTATTGCATACCTCCTATGTTATTAACATTATTTTATCATTGTCAGCATGGTTTTTTGCTTTCGTGCTATTGTAATTATCGTAAATTCGCTTATTGTGTTAAATTTTTTGCTATTTTCCAGTTATGCAGTCATTAAACTTGTTCCAATCATACAGTCTTTGAAAAGTGAGGTGGTTGTAATGACCAGTAATATACTTGGTTGTGTCTATTATGGCAACAGCATTGTTGCAGCACTTCATTTTGTACTGCATGCTGGTTTTCTGTTGGTTCAATACGCAAATAAATGACAAATCATAATTTTGGTTCTCAGGGCACCAGAACTCCTTTTGGGAGCCAAACAATATTCTACAGCAATTGATATGTGGTCGCTTGGATGCATTATGGCTGAGCTATTATCCAAAGAACCATTGTTCAATGGGAAGTCAGAGGTTGATCAGCTTGACAAGGTAAATAATTCTGATGCTTCATTGATATGCCAGTCAATGTTTCTTACAATTGATATTTTAATCCACTATGTGTGTATTTGGCCTAATTACTTTAGTTTGGGGATGCTGCTGCAGATATTCAAGTTCCTTGGCACTCCAAACGAGACAATCTGGCCTGGGCTTTCTAAACTCCCTGGAGCAAAGGTGAACTTCGTCAAGCATAAGTAAGTATTCGTATCTCGTATATTTGGTTCTTTCCCAAGTTGATCTCAAAATTTATGATTTCTTCTTTCTGCCACTGTTTTCCCAGGCGTCCAGCTTTGGGTGATTCTGGTCTGGCTTTCTTGCTTCTGTTGGTAACAGTGTCATTTGTCTTAAAGGTCTTGTTGCTTCTAACCAGTTACAATTTTATTTCAGGTACAACCTATTGCGCAAGAAATTTCCAGCAACGTCTTTTACTGGATCACCTGTACTATCTGATGCTGGATTTGACCTTTTGAACAAGCTTCTGACTTATGACCCTGAGAAGGTATCCTTATAGATAATTACATCGGTTTATTTAAATTTGTCATATGATTGAATTTCCTGCTATCAAGTATCTAATTATGGGAATGGAAATTGTGCAGCGGATAACTGCAGAAGCTGCTCTCAACCATGAATGGTTCCGTGAAGTTCCATTACCCAAGTCTAAAGAGTTCATGCCTACTTTTCCTGCTCAGCATGCGCAAGACAGGTATTTGCCCTGACAATTTGAGTTTATTAACCATATATTTTAGTGGTTCTCTATAATTCATTTTTTTCAATTTGATTTTCAGGCGCATGCGAAGAGTAATGAAGAGTCCTGACCCATTGGAGGAGCAAAGGAGGAAGGAATTACAACAAGGAGAATTTGGCACTGGTGGTTTATTTGGTCAATAGCATCCACAATCTTTTTCTTCTATGGATTCTGCAATATCTGAGACACACAATTGAGGTGAGAGCTATGGGCAGAAAGGAAGTTGCAAACATTGTTTGTGGGACCATCACTCGTGCTGTTTTTTATCAGGCACATCTGATGAATTAGGTGGAGAAATGTTTCTGGCCTGTGCTTATGATCAAATGTGGTTCAGGTCGGCTTTCTTCTTGGGCTTTGCTGACAATAGGGATGCATCTTTAATGCTTCCTGCCCGAAAAGGTGTGGCATAAGGCACTTCCTATTACGGAATTGTTTCTGGTTAACGCTCTACATGTAAAATATTTTATATTGGTCCCTGTAAACAATTTTCTTGAAATTGATTTTGAATACCAAAACAGTATGGCTTACTTCTATGATCTTAGTGCTATCAATTTTTAATTCTCATATTGTGTTTGCAAGAGATGGTGATGTAAAGTGGAGGGGGCATTCTTAGCTTTTCATTGCTGAAGAGTTTGACAGAAAGTATAGCTCTCTGGAGGTAAATATTAAAGCTGATTACATGGATGTAACTGAGGATCTGGAATTTGCTGTCCATGTGGAATACTTATGCGACTAGGTTCATGCCTGGCTTTTTAGATCTATGGGTTACAGATACTTTTTTTTTTCATGTGTTCTTCACTTTTTGGTGTGAATAGTGGTGTTGTGGAGCGGCACTTCCTATGTTTATATGAAAAAAGCTGTAACACATTTACGTGCATTTTAGTAATTTGTGAATGTATTTGTTGAAGATCATTCTGTTGAGATACCAGGAATCCTGATAATTCGTAAGCTATGTTTTTACATTATGAAATGGCTGAGGACCACAATTTTCTTTGCTCGATATATATATATATATATATTTTAAATTGGAGAACATACAATAATTCTCTTGGAAATTGAATAGTTGGGTGGTAATGAAATGTGAACTGTTTGTTTCAATTTCACTATAAGAGCTGGAGAGGTATGTTTGCCGCAGCGGTGTAAAAGCGACTATGATTCATTTTTCTCGTTGTCTAGTCCTTACTAGTCAACTTTCCAAATTCTTGCATTGAAAATGTGTGCTGATCACCCGTATGGACCAAGAACACTAGATGCCAGTGGATGCTTTAATGTGGTTTTGTCATGACTCATCGGTGCATCACATTAAGAGGTTACTTATTTCTATGTTCGTGAAGGAGTTTTTTGCTTTTTTCTTTGAGGATTTGGTACTTTTCTCTTTTGTACTAATTACTATACTGCTGCCAAATCAACTTAATTTGGTATGACTTGTAGATCGTCTTTACTTCTATGTTGGTTCTCCCCTCAAGAAATTTGGATTTTATTGAGTTGTATTTTTGCTTGGCCATGGTCATTTTAAGCTTTAGTTGGATAATTGGTCTGGCATACCCTATCTTTACATCCAACTTGGAACAATAAACTAGTCTGCTCCCATTCCATTGCTTTAATTCTTTTTAGGCAATGGTTATGAATCTTTATGACATTCATCTGAAATGTCACTGCAGTATCCAAGCAAGCAGGTTGAGGAGCTCACTTGCACAACATGGCCCTCATAAAATTCCAAATTATTTTTCCGTTCCACATTTTTCTCTCCTGAAGCTCTAAAGGTACACTGCAACCTTTATTGTACGCTTTTATGTTTAATCATTTTTGACGTACAGTTTCTGCTTGATTGTTGGGTATACTTGGCTACTTGTCATAGTGTTTTACAGTGTGTCCCGAGTTTGTAAATATGATGTGTGTGTCCTGATTTCTGCAGAAAGACTAGCCTTCCTATCTTTGAAATTTAAATGGTCATGCATCATTAACTAATGGAAGGGCCTAATAATGTTCTTTTTGCACTATCTTGACTTTTTCTTCCTTGGTTCTTGCAATGGGGAAAGACCTACTTGGGATTCTTGGGCTTATCTGATTTTGTGTTATATGTTTCATTCATCAGGTTATATGGATTGACTCTGTAGAGTCAATATGTTCTGAACTGATGCTGTTCAGGTGGAGATCTATTGTGTTACCTCAAATTGCTTAGTCTATGTCTGCTGCCATTCTTTTCCTCTAGGACCTTGACTTCAACATTTGTATTCTCATTATTTTTCTTGCTACTGAACATCCTCTTGTGCTGCTGTGCTAGTTGACCTGTCGAAACATCTAAATCCTTGGTTGTCGTGTATGGGGCTTCATATAATTTTTGGATATATATTATGCATATTCATGAAAAAATGATGTTATATGGATGTCAACTCTTGGGTATGTTTGGTCTTTTAGCTCTTGTTAACCTGATTTTCTAAAATTCCCTGTAATGTATTGCTTGATTGTATGTGATATGCACTATGATCTATTAATTATATTAATATGTATTTCTGTTAAACAGATGAAGTGTCACCATCTGAACCCCTGCTGTCGGCAAACATTGATTTTGTTGACCTGAAAACTGAGCTCTCTTTAAAAAGAAAAAGAGAAGTTGAACGGAGAGAGATCCTTTATGGGGACTTTGCGATCCTCTTCTTTGACAGGTAATTGTGTCATGGGGCCAGTTATTTTGGTGCATGGACTTGAAATGTTTTGCAGCAGTATACGTACTAGTGTAAGGTGCAACAACAGTCGTATGTATGGTTGTATTTAATAAGAGTGTTTGTGTTGGTAGATTGGCGGAGGTTTTTCTGGTTACACTCTGTTGGATTGAATTACCGAAGCTCAGGTGGTGAGTTGTCCATCACTTATCTTCATGCAGAATTTATTGAAGAAAATGAGTGGACTTGTTAATTTGGATGGCAGTTGCTACTGTAATAACCAATAGGTAATATATATCGAAAATGTGTGCTGTGCTTGTTTTTAGCTGCATGTAGTTGTTGAGGATGAATTTTCTGGTGGTTGTGTATCTGCTCTTGCTGCTTGGCAACTTGGAAGAAAAGGTAATATTTTCTTCACCATCTAGCACCTGCCTGTTCCTGTCCACCACAAAGCGTACACACGAGTGAGAGGTAATTCATCTTTTGTGAAGACTGCTTTTGTTTCTTGCCATAAATATCTTATATCTCCCCTGGGTGATGAAGTGACCTTGAAAAAGTTGCTCAGAGATTGCAGTACGAAGTTGAAATAATCTTTGAACTAGTTGATGTAGTCACCTACATCTGGGAGACCATGGGGACTTTAATTTTTTCCAGGCTTTTGTTCATTTAGGTCAGGGTGATGGGTGGGATCATCAATTCAGGGAGAGAAAAGGAGGCAAAAGAAGTGTGGGAGCACTGTTTTGTTTGAGCTTGAAAGATTAGGGCACAAGGGAGCCATGATACTGGAATTATTGAAATTACTTATCGGGTATTTTGACATGGGTGGAGTTCATGGATTTCTCTTCATTTCAACATTTCTTATAGGTGAAGTGGGATCAAGAAAAACAATATGTCAACATGTGTAGTCTTTCCAGTCCTTTTTCCCTTTGCTTTGTTTCAGTTCCACCAATATTTGAGCATGACAGAAGGTTGAGGGTCGAGAAACAAAAGCTGGTCTGAATGTGTTTTTTCCCTATAGAAGTAGTAGCAGGATCAGAGCGTAGTTTTCTTTTCCTTATCAATTGGTGGAGCTCTGACCTCTTATCAAAATAATTACTGCAATGCTCGCAAGAGAGGACCTAAGGTAGTGTATATAAAACTGAATCATTGTTTGATACAGAACTGTGCCCATCTGTGCTCTAATTTAATCTGTTTTTATGATGTGATATAACTAACTTCCTTGAGCAATGTACTGTTATCAAAATTTTGGAACATGTTGCTTCTCTGAAATATATATTTGCTTCAAATTTAGTATAAGATCAAATTTATTTTTTAGCAGAATTATATCTAATATATATACATCCCAAACGGAGAGCTGTTGCAGGGCCATCCTCAACATTTTCAGTTGTTTTATGTCGTGTAAATCTGTGGCATGTAAATATATCGCATATTTGATTGTGAAATCAGGTTACCAATTACTATATCTATTTAATATTGTTAGTGACGTATTTATTATATATCTGGACAATATAATGTAATTTTCTATTTGTGATGGTGGGTGTCTCTTGTATAATATTTTTTACAGAAAACACCAATTATATAATTCTTATTTTTAATATAAGTAAAATTATATGTTATTTATATGTCACAGTATTGGTGACGTATTGTACATGATGATTTTAGTAAACTACATCATACATATATATATATATATATTTAATGGAAACATACTACTGTAGTCTGAAATTATTAAGCGTGAACATCAAGCGGGACTCAACTAAAATATCTTATAATAGAATATTCAATGTGGAATTTTATAATTTAGACAAAACCTTGCAAATACTCTGGTTGGCTATAAGTCTCATTAAACTTGATTTTAGCTTCATTTGAATATTTAGCATGGTCACGAGGGCAGACGAGCTCTCTTTTAAACAAATCAAAGGAGCGATTCTGAGCTTCCCATTACATAATATCTGGACTAAAGCCTATAACCCACCAGCTTGCATATAATTTTAGGCCAAATTTGTTTTTTTGTTTTGTTTTGTTTTGTTTTTTAATTTATTTATTCTGACAACAGGAAAAGAATGTACTAGATGATGATGTCCCACCAGTATTATCTTTTATGGGCTTAAAGATCTCCGTTCCTTATGTTATTTAGGATTTTGGCATGACGGGTTGGATTAGTTTTCCTTGGAATAAAAATTGGTTACGTGTTATGACCACGTTCTGCCTTTTTATTTTTTTTGACACTAAAGGTGAATATTTCATTGCAAATAAGAAATAATTATATTAGAGAAGTATATAGGAATGTGATCCTCGTGATAGCTGAAGACCTAGAAATATAGGTTTTGGCCAATCAATGAGCTGTTAGATTGATGAACGGCGAGTGAAATAAACATTACAGCTTATAAGCTCATTTAAGAGAGCTACAATTTTTGCACGAAAGAATAGGCTGTTCCTGTGTTTCCTTGCCATATCACCTGATTTCTATGTAACCAAAGGCTCCACAAAACCAATTTTTTTTTGCCACAAGTCTCCGTATTAAGGTTTGATGCAACCTGATTTCTGCCACACATCAAAAGGAATGTCACCTGCTTGCTGGTAGCTAATCCCCAATGGAGCTTGATTCCAATAGTTTTGGGCAAACCGAGGATGGATTACGATTATTGTTCTATTCCTGGAATCTTGAGCAATTCTAATTGAAATTGAATTAAATTCAATTTTTATTTTGCTTCTATAAAAAATGTCATGTATAAAGATGGAGTAAGTAGAAAGTTCGACATAATTATTAACATATCACATGCTTGTTATGTGAGAACGTCGCATCTTCTTAGACTATAAGATTAGAGTTCTACTCATCAATAATTTTTTTTGTTATTTTAGCCTTACTTGGAACTTTTTATTTTCGGTCATTTACGCACTACTATTTTTTAACCTTTTTTTTTTTCTACCGCTTTCCTGTTTATGTGAACAAGTGTATTTTTCAGCAAATTTATAATTTTCTGAGTTGCTCAAGTTTAGGCCTATTTAGCCTATCTTGGACATAAGTGAGAACTCAACTAACTATATGATTTATATACCTACTGAACTCTTTTATTTGTAAGACAAGCACTTCACCTCAGAAAATCCCTCTAAAAGTTAAAACACTAAAGAGAGACGCTTTTCCTTTGCCCCTGCAATCACATATATATTAAGAACGTGCCCATTTTGAGGGGCAAAGTGCCATAAATTTTATAATTTTACTGTGAATTTTTGTTTTGGGATTTAATAGTATGGTATCAAAATTATTATTATTTTTATTTAATGTGCAATTTGCATTAAATTAAATAAAATCTAAAATTTTGCTTCCTTCAAACTTAAACTGACTCTTACTCGATTTGAACTATCTAATTAAGCTTGTTTGTTTTTATTTTCATTTTTATTTTCAATTTTCAATATTTTTAAAAATTAAAAAATTATTGTTATTTTGAAATAAAAATGACGTCATATTTGGATGTTTTGTTTGAGAATAATGATTAGGGTCAGTATAAGATTGAAAATTTAAGTGGGTTTATATTTTTTATGCCGAAAAAGATGTATTCTTTTAAAATATAGATGTATTTTAATTGTTTTAAAATAATAATATGTACTATATATTAAATCAAATTTGAACTTAGAGGATCCTTTTGGAAATTGGCTGGATTAGGGTTAATGTCGTGGGTTTCTACTTTCAAGAATGTTTTTGCCTTAGGAGAGTGCTTTAATAATTAAAAGATCATGAGATCTCTCTTTTGTTTTTTCACCTTCTTCTTCCTCTGTGAGTGCTGGCATTTATAGAGCTTAAGTTTTAATGGACTAATTATATTATGCTAAGTGACCCATCGTAATAACTCATATTTATCTTTTTGTGGTAATTTTATCTATTATCTTAAGACATACGTGGAACGTAGTAGATTTTTTTTTAAAAAAAAATGACAATAAATATAAATTGATATTTTCATTTTTAAATAATTTCAAAAATGGAAAGAATTATTGAAAACAAAAAACAAATGGCAGTAAGCGTAACGGGCTGTTTGGTTTTATTTTCAAGGTCCATTTTTATTTTTATCCGAAAATAAAAATTAAAAATCATTACTTTCTCTCTATTTTTACTTAAATTATTTCTATTTTCATTTTCAAACTCTTTCTAAACCTACCATATCATCTTATTATCACATCAATTAAATTCAAATTTGATTTGACATAAAGTATCAACAATCATTTCAAAATTAATAATAATATATATATATATTGTGAAAAAATAAATCTTCTTAACTATAAAAAAATATTAATCAACTATCTTTTCAATTCTAAACTTATTCAATAATTACTTTTGAATAAGTCATTCAAATATATTTTTATTTTTACAATCAAATTTATAACTAACTTTTCAAAATTTGAAATGTATAGAAACTGGAAATGGCTTTGGAAATAAAACCAAACCGGCCGTTAAGCATCTCTGTCTCTCCAAAATTAAAAACTCCATCTCTATCAAATATGACTTGAAAGTTGAAACCAATCAACCAACCAACCAACCAACCAACCAAGAAGCCAAGACGCATAGTAAAACAAAAGAACAGCAAAAAAGTGAAAACAGAGGGTAAAACAAAAATCATACTCCACCACCAAACTCCAAATACACCCCGCAAAACCAATAATGGCGACTCTTTATCGGAACAGCGGTTTCTCTCCGCAAACCAAAATTTTCCAGAGTCTCCGCCCCCCTATTTCCCTCCCCCCATCTACGGTACCGTATTCTCTCCCGGACTACGTTTTTTCCCTCCTCCCCCACTCCCCCACCACCTCCCTCATCGACGCCGCCACGGGCCGCCGAATTCCGCTGTCCCACCTGCCCCACCTCGTCCAAACCCTAGCCTCAAACTTGCGCCGCAAATTCCACCTCTCCAAGAACGACGTCGCTTTCGTACTCTCCCCGAACTCAATCCACACCCCCATCCTCTACCTTTCCTTGCTCTCTCTTGGCGTCATTGTTTCTCCTTCCAATCCTCTCAGCTCCAACTCCGAGATTTCCCGCCAAATCCGAGTCAGCAATCCCGTGATCGCCTTCGCCACATCCGAGAACGCCTCCAGACTCCACGCGCTGCGTGAGGGGACAGTTGTCCTCGGCTCTCCCGAGTTCGAGTCGCTTCTGCTCCCCTGCCGCAGTCAATCTCACGATGGATTCGTTCGAGCTGCTGAGGTGTTCCCAGACGACACCGCAGCCATTCTGTACTCCTCCGGGACGACGGGGAGGGTCAAGGGAGTGGAGCTGACGCATCGAAACTTCATCGCCGCGATAGCCGGAGTACTTGCGGTTCGTGCTGTTCGGTCATCCCCTACGGTCACGCTCTGTGCGGTTCCGTTCTTTCACGTGTACGGATTCGTGTTGAGCATTAGGGAGGTGGCCCTGGGTGGAAGCGTGGTGGTGGCGGCTGCGAGGAGTACTTTGGGGTCGATTTTGGGAGCTGTAGAGAAGTTCGGCGTGACGCATTTGGCGGTAGCGCCACCTTCGGTGGTGGCTATGGTGAAGAGTGCAGCGGCGGATAAGTATGTTTTAAGGACCTTAGAGGTGGTGCTCTGCGGCGGAGCTTCGGTGGCGAATTCAGTGATTGAGACGTTTAAGCGAAGGTTTGCCAATATTTCGCTGAGGCAGGTTAGTTGGCAATTACTAGCAACTGTTAATGCATGTTGTATCATTACTAGTCTATCAAATTTAAGGACAATAATAATATAGTTGAGTTTTTATATTTAATACAATAATATACTAAGGCAAAATAAAATTACATTTCTCCAAAAATATACTTTCTTTTCTTTAAAATATTTCACTTTTTTTAATCATTTAAAATTATTATATAAATAAATAATATATTTTATATTTTTAATTATTATTATTTTTATTATACTCTACAATAATGATATGAAACTTTAATGTAACACTTTTAATCAAATAAAACTTATAAAAATAAATAAAAAATTTCTTACTCAGAAAGAAAATCAAACATTCTTAGTATTTTTTACGCATTACTCAAACATTTTTCCAAAAATCTTCCACCTAAATTTTCAAATAGGAATATAAACAAACAGAGCCTGGTTGGCTCTAAAAGTGTTCATATACTTTTCGAGCCAGGTTCGTATATGTTTCGAGTTGAGCTCGAGCCAAATAATACTTGTTTGCAAGTTTGCGAGCCGGTTCGTGAGCCTATATTATTATTTTTAAATATAATAGAATTTATTAATAAATTACGTTTAAAATCAAATAACTCCTAAATTAACAAATAATATTTTCCATCTATTCACTTATATTTACATTTTTCTTATAAGTTCATATTTTATGCTTATCAAACTAGTCCTTAGTGAATTATTGTAATAACTAGGGGCCTGTTCTCTTGTATTTTGGCCATTTTCTATAATTTTTTTTGGGAAAATGAGTTTTTGAGAGAAAATTTGTAGAATGTGCAAAATATTTCTTTTTGTTTTGGGAAAATCTGAAAAATGATTTGAAAATGAATTGTTTGTTTCTCTGTGTTTTGGAGGGAAGACAAACTTTATTATTAATGTCAAATCAGTTGCTTGTTGTTGGGTTTATAGAGTGAAAGTTATTTTTTTATGTAATATATTATATATGTATGTATATTTATAGTTGGATGATGTGTGTGTATATATATGTAATAATTGATATATTGTTGTAAAAAATTAAAATTTATATTTTTATGAATTTATAATTATATCTTAATTATAAAAAAATTGGCTGCTATCATAATTATATCATAATTGTTGATATCAGCTTATATAAAAAAATTAATTATTGTACATTAATTATAAATTAATTATTATTTATTCTTAAAATATAATTATTTAACTATTTATTATTTATAATTTATGTATAAATAAAACTTATTTATCTATTTAAATAAAATAAAATATATATAAAACTTAGTAACGTTTCATCAAATTAAAAAAAGAATTATATTATATGAAACTAAATCATCTTAAATTACTTATTAAACAAATAAGCGTGATATTTAATTATACGTGAAGTATGAAACATAATTAATATATACATAATAGGTTATTTAAATAATTAAATAAATTAATTTAATTAATTTAATAAGTTATTTATTTACTTTATCTCATTATTTAATTAATATATTATTTAATAAAGAAATTACTTAGTAACAATCAAAAAGATTTTTACTTCATTTTAATTAATTTTCTTGATAATTATTTTAATTGTATTAATCTTAATTTATTAAATTTAATAGATTATTAAATAAATATCACACTATAATTAGTTTTTATAATAATTTTAAATATATGTGAATATTAATATCTAATGAAGATTAATTTTTTGAAGAAGATTAATTTATTTATTATATCAAATTAAAATATTTTAAATTATTTATTAAATGAATAAATATAATATTTAATTAATACATTAAATATAACTAATTCATTATTTAATTAATAAGTAATTTAATTAATTTAATATATTATTTAGTAAATAAATTATTTATTAAATTTAATTAATTTTCTTGACGATTATTTTAATTAATTTTGTAAACATAAGTTTTAGAATTTTTTAAGTAGTAAAATTTTAATATTTTCATATATGTAAATATATATATATATATATATATATATGAGTGAAATAAGAGAGTTATAAATGAATGAGTAATGTGAAATATGGAGTGAGAAAATAAAGGGGTAGGTGTGTTTTTTAAGATGTAGAGTTTTTTTGGGTGAATTATGAAGGATTTTTTGGGTAAAAGATTGTAATGTGTTGGGAGAAAAATTGAAAAATGTGCTTCCATTTAAAATTTTTTCCCCCAAAATGTAGAAGAAACCCTAGGTGTATTTATTAAAGGAATAGTAAAACACATGGAAATAATTCTACGATTGCACCCATGACGTCCTTCCTGGTGCGGCGTGATTGCAAACTAGCCTGGACTTAACAAGAAAGAAAATAAATTAATAATAAAACATTTGTTTTACTGTATCTATATCTTTTATAAAATGTGATAATTTTTTTTAAATAAATTGATAAATTTAACTCCATTCTAAAAAATCCATTATTTTGTCATCTTTCTTCATTTCTTCAATTAATATTACTTCATGCCCCCCCCCCCCCATTATTTATCCTTAAAATTCGAATAAATATATTAAAATTATGAAGAAAAAAATACTACTAGAAAAAATTACTACTACATAAAACAATAATAAATATATTTTTATATTATATTATAAAAGTTTTAGCACACTCATTAAGGGTGTCAAAATTATTAATCTTTATCAAAATTTAAGAGCCAAATATAATTTTATAGTTCCAGCCAAGCTAAACAATAACAAAATGTAAAAATTTTCAGAAACTTAAAATTACTATCCAAAATCAACTCACGAACTATTTCGTTGATTTCAATTTTTTAAAAACAAAAATTGCCTTACATTTTGCACCCCTTTTTTTCCAAAAGATGTATTGTTTATGATGTTGATTTCAGCGTTGAGGCAAATGGGGCATACTGCTGATGAGAGTGCTTTGTATGTTGATATTAGGCATATGGGCTAACAGAGACAACTGCCGGAATCAGTCGAACAATAGGGCCGAATGAAAGTGAAGTAGCAGGTGCAAATGGGCGTCTCATGTCTAATTGCGAAGCCAAAATTGTTGATCCTTTGACTGGTGATAATTTGCCTCCTCTAAGCCCAGGGGAGCTTTGGATAAGAGGGCCAATGGTCATGAAAGGCAATATTCATTTCTCTCTCTTTTTCTTGGCCTTCATCAAGATTGAAATTGATATTCGTGTTGCATAGTTGAAGCAAAAATCTCAGTTATATGATGAAGAGAAAGGGTGAATTCTTACAAGGCCATAGAACCATAGTGACCCAAGATTATGATTTGTTGTAGCCCACTTGCGGACAAATAAATGATGATATTATGGTGATGCCAAATTAATATGATTTTGGTGTTATATAAAGGAAAACATTATACTTGGCTTAAAGAGAACTACTGAATCCATGCAGATAATTCATTTGTTAAGATGGAATTTTACCAGTAATTTAGTGTTATCTATGGGTTTGGTGCAGGTTATGTAGGTGATAAAGAAGCAACTGCAGCAATGGTTGATTCTGAGGGATGGTTAAGAACTGGTGATATTTGTTATTTCAACAGTGAAGGATTCCTGTTCTATGTGGACAGGATGAAGGACCTGATAAAATATAAAGGCTATCAGGTTTTTGTATCTGCATGACTGCATCTGAATTTATATAAATAATCTTTCAAGCTATGATATATTTAGTAACATTCATCCTATGTGCCTTCTATTATTAAAAAATTTCTCTACTTAGCATCGCATCTCAACGAAACCTGACAGGTTGCTCCTGCGGAGCTGGAAGAACTTCTGTTATCACATCCGGCCATTGCAGATGCAGCTGTTATCCCGTACGCTCAATGGCATCCTGTTCATTTATGCTCCTTTTGTACCTATAATTTAATGAAGGCAACTGAAAAGGAAACAAAAAAAAAAAAAAAAAAAAAAAAAAAGGGACAAAGAAGAAGTATAATCTATTATTTCTCACATTTTCCTTTCCCCAACAAGTATTAATTCTCAAAAAGTTCCCCTCCAACATATTTTTCTTCAGAAACAATCAACGTAGGACATTTTGTTTCATTTTCTTTATCGTATTCAAGATCCAAACACAGTAATAGTGAATTTTGGAAATTTAATTTTCAGATCACATTGTTCTGGCTTACAAGTTCAACAAAAAATGCTGTTGCAGGTATCCTGATGAGTATGCAGGGCAAGCACCCGCAGCCTTTGTGGTAAGACAACCAGGAAGCACAGTGAATGACTCAGAGATCATGGATTTCGTGGCACAACAGGTAGTTAAAAATAATCATTCAAGTTTTAAGTATAATCATTTAGTGACTTCTCACAGAAAGACATTTAATTGTAGGTGGCTCCATACAAAAAAATTAGAAGGGTCGTCTTCATTGATTTGATACCAAAGAATGCCCCAGGTAAGGTATTAAGGAAGGAATTAATCAAGTTAGCATCAGGCAGCGCTTCCAAGTTATAATGGTGTCAGCAGAGCTGTCTCTATTTTAACAAAAATGAAACGCATTCAGTTGTACGTTAACCAAGATGATATGCATTGAACTGAATCTACTTTTCTGCAGTCTCAAAGGAATAATAGTTTTGCCCCTGTGAATATCTAAAGTGTAATCAAGCAAATTCCTAAAAGTTATATTCCAATGAAACTATGAAGTATACCTTTCCAAGGATCTCTTGATAATAATGTGACTGAATTAGAAATAGCATTAAATAATCTTTTTTAAATGTTAAGCTGAAAAGATGGTCAAGTGTATTTCATATTTCTGATAGAACTGATCCATAAGGCCATTAACAATAGTGGATTCCAGAAGGGAACCTATATACATTTAGACATGCTCTCAGATGGTGGATTAAATGCTCTCCCTAGCATAACAAGTCAAGCAACAAAACCCTGAGCGGGAAGATCAAACCTGTCAGATCGAAATGCTGTTGGGAATACCACGACCGGTTACACCATGAGGAGAAGAGGGTAAGAACAATTCATATGGAGGAACACCAGCACCACTTCTATTTTTCAGATGTTTATTCTTGTTTCTTTGATTGATAATTCGTTCTATCTCATCTAACTTCACAGAGAATCTTTCGAATAATTTTTGAACTTCAGGATCATTAAAGGAAAGTCTGTGAATATGGTGCAACTGATTTAGGTATTCTTCATCCGGAGAATGAGTTGATAGGGTGTCCTGGACAGCCATAACTTTTGTTGCCTGGAGTTGAGTGGGCAAAGAGGTCAAGAATGTATATTCAGGGTTCTGAAGGAACTTCTCATAATCAGAGTCACCTTCTCGAGGGATTAGTTTTCGCATAAGAGTAGGACGGTTAGGCGGATATCCCCCAAAAGGGTATTGTCCAAAATTTATGGCTGCATGTTGACCAGAAGCAGTCCAAATCATCGTTGTAAGTATGCCTGATAAGTCATCTTGGGTACTGAGGTTAGGCCACCATGGCTCATTTCTTTTGTCATGGTGTCCCTTGTTCTTGATCTCATTCCACCAGGCTTGGAGTTCCACATCAGATGAAATGGAATTAGGCTCAGAATAGTAATGCGCAACATAGGATTCTACCAATTCCTTAATGGCAGACCATACGAGAAGCCCATCTGCTGCATAAGGATAATCTTCAATCACAAGTTTGACGCCACCAGGCACTATTGGATCCTCAACAGCCATACCCCTGCAAAAATTGCATGGCAGAATATGTTTTACCAGATGAAATAAGCACATTCTGCGACCATGGTAGGTGAAGAATACTTGGACAGATTGAGGTAGGGAGAAAATTTTACCTTCGAAGTAAATCTGCTGGTAATGTTTCCATGTCAAACCGCCACAAGCTCTTATAGGCAGCAGAGCTTACTTCCAGGGCATACTTTCCAGGACTGAAACAAGCCTCAATAATTCCACCCCCATTTATTAAACTTTGCCTTGCAAGCGCATTGATTTCCATGGTGTAGCGCATGTGGGGGTGCAGTAGTTTATGGACTGGGTGCATTGAGCTTAGCTGCCTATGGGTGGCAATTATATGAGGTTCCATACAGGCATGAGTCTTCAACCTGAAAAAAACTCATGTTCCGAGATATTAACTTTATGCGTGCACCTTTAATAGTTCAGAAAGCATCCAATCATTTGAAATGCGGAATTTGTTGACATAAAAAATTTGCAGGACCAATTGATATTAGGACAATGATGAAAATTTGAGTCCTACCAGTGGTTCACAAGTTGATGAACACCTGCATCATTGGAGCAAACATGAGCTTTGGCGAGCTTCCATATCCAGTTAGTTGTAGCATCGTGGCCATGAGTAAAGATATACTTGTTTCTTGGAGACGAAGATGTTGGAGGAAGTGAAAGCTCAATGACAATTGGTCTTAGAACACCAGTTTCAGAATAGTAGAATATTGTTCTGGAAGCATAGGCTTTTCTATCAGGCAAGGAGTTCATCTTCTCAATGAAAGGCAAAAGTAAGTCATGATAGTCAAGTATGAACAGCTCCTTATCCTTGATTGCCTGTACATACAACAGCGAGGGAGAATTAGATAGTTGATGAAGTTTATCAGTAAAAGCAAAATGCCCGAAATGCAGGGATAAAAGGATATTGCATATTACCTCTTCAACACTGATCCCATTAATCTCTTTTGATATCAATTCCTTGGTGATTGCAGACTCTGGAGGGCCATATATTTCAGGATCTAGTTTACTGACAATTGGAAATTCCTGAGAATATTTACAGTCCCATTTAGATACTCTCCATCAATAGCGATAACCAAAGATAATACACTCATTCTCAACCAAATCAAAATTTCCTACCTTTAATAGCTCAATATTAGCAGGGTTCACCCCAGCCAAAGTCTGACGAGCAAACTCATTGTCCCTTAGCCATGCAAATCTGTCACCTGAAAAACGAGGTGCAATTAAGAGATAATGTAATGAGATATTACTCTTGCAGTGAGTTTATGAAAATACTAAATTGGGCCATTTGGTTTTATTTTCAGAGCCATCTCCAGTTTCCAACCATTTCCAAAAATTGGAAAGGTGGTTACAGTTTTGAATGAAAATGTATTTGGATGATTTGTTGGAAAATAATGATTAGAATATATATAGAATTGAAAAGATAGTTGATTTATATTTTTTTATATTTAAGAAAATTTATTTTTTAAAAATATATGTTTCTTTTATTAATTTCGAAATAATAGTAATACTTTATGTTAAATCAAATTTGAATTTGATTGATATGATAATAGGATCATAGAAAGAATTTGAGAATGAAAATAGGAATATTTTGAGTGAAAATAAGGAGAAAGTGATAGTTTTCATTTTTCATTTTCAGGTGGAAATGAAAATGGGTGTTGGAAATGAAACCGAACACCCAAAAAGGCATAAGGAAGAGTGCTTACGCTTAATAATGGCTGGTACATCATACTTGAGCAACTTATCACCAACAGTGAACAATTGATTCACCAGATCAGTGAGGAGTTTGTTCTTTTTGGCATCTTTCTGCTCTTCCTCTTTCAACAGAACACCGTCATTATACAGCTTATCTATGTCAGAGAAGCTTGTGAAAGGAATATCTGAACTTGCCAATTTAGCAGTAATCAATGGTATCAGGTTGTGGAGCAAAGCCTTCAACTTTCCAGCCGAAAATGTATTCTGCTTTATCTCCTCAAATGTTTCATCCCTAGGAACATAAACTGGATGGGGTTTCTCGATTCTAGTCTCGGTATAAGGATCTGATTGAAGTTTTTTGGACAAAAAATTTTTAGGACATGAGCAAACAACTGGTTTTGGGGAAAACAAAAAAAAATAAAACTGGACGGAGATGAAAAACACAGTAGTGTAGTATATTGATACCTGTCTTAGTCGGAGGTCTACCATTTCGACATCTCCTAGGATAAGGCCTCTCTTCGGTGCCCACCACCGGCCTTGCTAGATCTTCACTCTTATCAGGATTGCCCAAATCATTGTAGACATCATAATCATATATTCTCTCGTGAAGCTTCCTCTCTCCTTTCCCATTGCCACGAAGGCTCAACAAGTCTTCATGACGAAGATCCTTGATGCCGGCTGGGGTTTGAGATGGAAGGTATGCCTGTCACCAACAAAACAACACGATTTTGTTCAAATGCCTTGTGAACAACTAATTTCCATTGTGTTAAGGAACTTTGCTTCCTACCTGATTCTTGAATATAATTCTGCTTTCAGGGTTATCTTTTCTTGAATGAATCCATGTGTCAGCCCGGAAGAATATCGGGCCTTTACTAAATCCATGAACCACAATCTCCATCAAGAAGAACTCTTTGTCATGGAAATTGGTAACGAGGACAGCTCCAGGTTGCCCAAAATCTTGTGGCACTGTCAAATCAGCACCATACTCCACAACATAGGGATCGTTTGATAGTTTTGGCAGCCACCCTCTCACGTAAGATTCCACACTCTTTCCTGATTTGGTAACTGAGAAGAAAGTAGTTGCTTTGACATGATATTGTAAACAAAGACTTCAAAATGAACTCTACTTACGCGGCCATCAGAGAATAGATGAATGAACCAAGACAAGAATTTGGTTCAAGAAAATGAAGAAATTTCAGATGATATTGGAAACAAAAACTTCAAAATTGCACTCTATCTATGCTGGCCATGGCACAATAGATGAATAAACCAAGAGAAGGTATGGTTTCAAGAAAATAAAGAAATTCTCTCATGGCAGAATCAACAACCAAGTTACAGTGTCAATTGCCTCATACAGATATGAAATTCCCCTTCAAACAGAAACCATATAATGCAAATAACATAATATATGCTTATTACAAGCTATGTTAGAAGTCAACCACAAGCCAAAACACCAAAAATCAGACTTTCCTAAAGAATCTGACAAAAGCCCATAAAAGAAAGAGAGCTATTATGCTAGTTATAAATCCAAGAAAAAATTAATCTGGGGGATGCTATAAATTCAACTAATAAGCAGTGGACTTGTTACCAGGATCAATATCTTCACTGATGAGCTGAATCAAGATTCCTCTGCCAATCCCATTAATGAATGATTCCCACTGATCCTCAATCTTTTCAGTCAACTTTTCCTTCATTTTCTTCCTTATTGTGATTACTGCCCTCACATTTATGCCTCCACTGCTTGAAGAAGAAGAAGCCAATGATCTGTCAGTACTCTCCACAAACTTCTCTGCTGTTTCCACTCCAGCCTTGCTATCTCCACTACTGATAACTGCCCTTATGCCAGGCCTCCTTCCAGCAGCACTGACCCTTGGCCGGAACCCAGAAAAGTTGGGGGCTTTTCCGGTCAGTCTTTGGTGTTTCATCTCCGGCGGCCGGAGAGATGTGGGCTTTGGCTGAGCTGTGAGCATCTTCTGAGCAACTGAAATTTCAAAAGTCAAGAATCAGCTGGCAAAAACTGCAAGTGGAAATATGTGGAGTTTGGGGAAGCAATTATAAGCTTATTGGGGAGTGGAAGTGGACTGCAACCATGTTAGAATACTGCCAAAATATTGAAGAAAGTAAACTGTTGTTTTCATTGCATATTTTATGGTTGTACTAAACAAACCGATTAATTTTTTATTAAAAAAATCTTTGTACTAAAGCCATATGAATGAGAATATGAGATCATGGAGCAATGGAAATGGGAAAGCAAAGGAATAGGATCATATGCCGACACTCATCAGCATAGAGAACACGAGATTGTCATGTTTACCTTGGATATATTTTTTAATGCACAAGAAAGTTGTTGTAGTTTAATTTGTTTTTTTTAATCAAACAATTCGTTTTCGTTAAATATCAAAATAATTAATATAATATATTTATCAATACGTATTAAATTACATTAAATAATTAAATACCATGCTCACATATGTGAGATATATATATATATATAGTCATATATTGTTGGACTTCCAATCTAAGATATTTATAAGATCTTGAAATTTCTATCTCTGAGGGTCCATTTGTTTTCATTTCCCGTTCCCATCTTTATTTTTATTACTATCTGAAAATTGAAAATCATAAACTTTTATATATTTTTCACTTAAAATATTTTTTATTTTTATTTTTAATTTTTTTTTATCTAATCTACCATATCATTCTGTTATCATATCAATTAAATTTAAATTTGATTTGATATAAAGTAATTATTTACTAATATTTTTAAAGTAATAAAACATATATATATTTTAAAAAATAAATATTTTTAAATATATATAAAAAATATAAATCAATTAATTTTTCAATCCTACACTTTCTTTAATAATTATTTTCACAGAAAATATTAGAATATAATCAGATTTATGTTTTCGTACATAACAACCTTTTTAATTTTTTAAAAATATATAAAAATAGAAATAAAACCAGTCCGACCGGCGCTAAATGTTGGACTGAGTCAAGTTTGTGATATTAAAAATGTGTAGTAATGTTAATAACAGAGTTGGTGGAAGGCAAATTGTTGGACAAAAATGAAAAGATGGTGTGATGACCTCCAGAGCAGGTAAAGTCTGAAATTGACAAGCAGTGGTCAGTGGTGGGGCCTTTAAGATGTAATAATGAGTGTATATGCTGCGCTGAGTGCTGGGTAATTCTAGACATCCCCACGACTAACTGGAGACGTCTCTCCTCTCCGGACATTATAGGCATGAAAAGCATGTTTTGCACATCAATTATATGAATCAACCCTTTGCTTCATTGAGGGTTGTTTTTCTTTTTTGGTCCTTAGCTTCATTAAAGTTTAGGTAGGAATAGGATAACATAAAAAGGGTTACTTTTTCTATCTTTAAAAGATTTAGAATTGCTTACTATATATATATATATATATATATATATGGAGATATTTGAATAGATGATCTTCATAATTGTAGTTGTAAAATATACGTAACCATTTAAAAATTATTTTTATATAAAACAACATGGATAGTTTTTTATTTTTTGAGAACCCTTTTTTTTCATTAGAATATGTCTTAGTATATAGACCTCTAAAAATATACAGTATTTTATAAGGATAATTAAATTAATATTGAATTTACATTTAAGTTATCATGGATGATTGTTTTGAGACATGTCTTTATTTATTTGCTTCTAATTAATTAATTTTGCAGTAGCGATGTGAAAGTTCTACCTAGTAAATGGGATGATCAATTTGATTGGTAGAACGTGATGAAGAAAAGAAATTTTGTGAAATTTGACCAATGATGTTCTGATGAAAGATTACTTGCTTCATATAACAATTTAATATAATATATGCATTAAAATAAGATGTATTAGTATATCGTCAATATAATCAATTCAAATACATATGATATTTATTTAATAATTTAATTTCAATGATTGCATATATACTTCATCACATTATTCTTTTTCAATCATTCGTCATCCCTCATCCACCCAAATAGGTAAACAGCCTTCCAATTATTGGTTGGATGGAGGGTTAATTCTATGATTATTCTCCTTACTGATATATAGTTATACTCAAAGTACTTAAGTGATTGTGATATAGTTTACAAATTATTTGGTTTGGTGGTCTAAAATATGTTAATCCTATTGAAATAAAACAATGGTGTTTGGTTGAATGATAAATGTATTTTCAAGGCAAAAAAAAAAAAATATTTTGGAACCGAAGGCACATGGTTTTATCATGTGGAAAATTTAACCAAGAAAGTATGGTGGATTTACTAATCCTGTAGAAAATATATATATATGTACGAATTGATAAATTATAAACAAGTCAATGAACTTTCAAATACACAAACCAAAAATAGAATAGGTCTTTGTAAGATTAATTTATTATAAATTATGCATCCAACCAAACAAGCCCCAAAGGTATTATCTCAATAATGTATCATCAAATGCCTTGCTTAGAATGCACGAGATGATTAATTTATCCACCAATTATTTCTTATACTTGGTGATTGTAAGAAGAATAATAATGAGTGGCGAACTATGTATTAGATGGACAAATTTTGTCTTGTATTGCAAGGATTAGGATAAGATAAATCAAGTATTAATTTATATTAATACGATTGACATAATTTTTCAAAAATAATTTTATTTGTACAGCTCTTAATTAACTAATAAATCAAGTTCAACTTGTTTAGGCCTAGTTGTCCAATAGAGTGGATATAGTTTGATCGAAACTATATAAGAATCATAAAAATATTTGTAAGTAGTTGGTCTAAACACATTGTGGGTTGTCATTAATGATGCTATCACAATTGGTTTACGTAATGGAATGTGGCGAAATTTGTATGTTGAAGTGATAAATTTTTACTTTAAACTTTCAAACAAAATTTTATTATTTTAAGACTTTATTATACATATATAATTAAAAAAAATTGATAATACATTTTTTTTTTTTTGAAATTGACTAAGTCCTCCTGTTTAGCACTTATATCAGTAAACACTTTATGCGTCTTCACTTGAATTTATTGCACATTTTTACACCCTTACATTTTATTTTTGAAAAATTTGAAAATGACATATAAGTTTTTTGTACTATAATGCAGTACTTATGCATACGTAATTAATCGTGTTTATAGAGAAGATGAATTAGATTAGTTAAAAGGACATCGTTTTACATATGTATGTGAAATTTATTTACATGTTACAATTATTTAATTTCTTTCATTTATAATACATTTTAAGTATATAGTTCTAGAATACAATGGCAGAAATATAAAATAAAAAATTATTGTCAAAATTTTGAAACACATATGATGTGCTGGATATTAATTTAGCAATTAAAAAAGAGTAAAAGTGAAAAAACGAATCAGGAAAATTTTCATTTCTTTTAATCCATAGCGTATTATACTATTAAAAAATAATATAATATACTATTAAACATAAGGTTTCTACATAAAACTCTCAAAATTTATTATTAACTTTAGAGAAAATTAATAAATTATCCAATTATATTTTTAGTCAAAAAAGGAAACACGTAGATATATACAAGAATGAAAAGACACGTAAAAATGAAAAAAATTCATAAAAATATGTTAGCAACAACAACGTGAGAAACACGTCGCGAACAAGAATGAGGGAAAAAAAAAAAATATAAGAAACGATGATAGGAAAAATAACTGTTCTTTGCAATTTTAGCCGTTGACTCAGGACAATTTGGTCATTTAAACTAAAAGTTAACGAGAGAAAAATGAAAATGAAAAAAGAAAGTTAAGGGAATCTTCAAGAAAAATTAAGGAAAAGGAAGTAGTTGATAACATTTGAAAAGTTAGGGGAGGTGATTGCTAATAGCCCATAGTTGAGGGAGGGTCAATGCAATTTTTAGATGTCATTAATCGATGCAATATATAGGTTGGGGTTGTATTTTGGCTAATTTTCTTTCACCTTTAACTTAAGAAGAAGAAAAATAACTACGTCCCTATCATGGAAATGGACCTTAAATTTGTAATTCATAACTTGGATTTTGATTCATCCGAGCTACATATAATTCAAGAATATCAATGTCATTTAATTACTATATTAGCAATATTTATTAATAAACTTATAAAATGATACCATTAAGCATCTCGTTTCCTAAACCCTATTTCAATGTTCTCCATATTCATAAAAACTACCAACCAAATTTGCGAAATAGTAAAATTGAGGTTTTAAATGTATTAAATTAGTTATTGTAGCACCACGCTGAATAATATGTAATATTAATTATTAACTATTATAAACTCACATATGGCAGATAAATCCTACATTGAAAGTTAAAAAATGAGGGATATACTTGTCTACACATTTTATAAATTTTTTTAATTATATTTTAATCATATTACCTAATGTTTTGCCATTTTGCATAGAGTGAAAAAATTATTTTTGAAAGTTGAAAATCAGAGTTGTAATTGGTAGTTTAAAATTTGATATAGTATAGCATAATCACCATTTAAGTGTGTAAAAGACATTTGCTTTAATATAGTATAGATATTGTATGGTTTGTTAGAAAATTACATTTTTTTTTTTTTTTGACTTTGATGATCTTTGGTATAACGCGTCGACGTGATGAATTATGTAATCGACTCCTAACAAAAGTTTCATAAAACTATATCTAAACTTATGACTGATTTTTAATTAAGAAATCAAATTGGTTTGCTCTATATTGTTTTTGTCGTTCTGGTTCGGCAATGAAGGATTCACAATCTTGCCTAGAGTTTAAAAAGGAGCTTGCTAAAATCTTAAAAATAAGTTAGGGTCTTCATACTTTTTTTAAAAGAGCTTATAAGCTCATAACATCTTATTTTATGATCTTATAAGCTCTTTTTAAAAAAAAATTTACAAAACACTTTTATCAACTTATAAGCTCTTAAACATCTTATAAGATGTTTTGAGGAGCTTATAAGCTCACCCAAACACCCTCTAAGTAATTAATGTACCTACTAGTTATTTAATTTATTTGTGTATCATTCTCATTATATATTAATATTTATTATTATCGTGATCATGATTATTGTTATTACGATTTATTTATATTATTTATGAGGTTTTCAAAAATTAATTTGATGTATTTTGTAAAAAGTTGATAAAATTAATCTATGTTAAAAAATAATAACAATAAATAATTTTATTTTTAATTCTCTTTTAACATCTTGTTCTCTCTTTTATTAAATTTACTTTTTTATTAACTATTTTACTTTATCATTCTTCTTTATCCTTAAAATTTAAATTAGTACATTAGTATTAATAAAAGAATTGTATTATGAAACAAGTAATTTAATTTTTTTTAATTATAAAAGTTAACTTTACTAAAGGTACAGTACGATAAAATTATTAGTTATTGATAATCTAAGTCCATATCGGCTCGGCCACCTAACTAAACACCATAATTAAGAATATTGATAAAAACTACTCGAGATTCACATGTTTTCAATTAATTATTCAATGTCGCGTACATTAGACAAATTACAGATCAGACAATTACATGGAACAACTGAAACAATAAAGATCTACAAACTTCCTGGCCATTTGGATTAAAAAAAAGTTATCTACTTGCATAGTTGTATCCATTCTTATTTTATTCATTAAATTCAAGATAATCTAAGTTGACCCTCTACATGTTGGAAGATTAACACGATTCTCATGGTTATAAGATGACATTATTTAAGTTTGTAGATAAGATCATAGAAATATTGAGAGGTTTAGGTTCAACTTTAACTTATAGTCTTTTTGTGATTGTTGAATTTGTAATTAAGTAGACCTTTTGGATTTTGGAATTATACCACAAGAAAAAATAATTTAATGATAAAATTATAAGTGATAATATAAAAAAAAATCACTAACTATATATATATATTAGATGGTAAAAGATTTTGTTTTGTCATTTTAATAATTTTTACAAACCACAAAGTGAAAAAAGAGTTAAATTGTCACCATTGACAATTATAACACATGCACCTATGGTGACGAACCTAGCAACAATTGAGAATTTTGTCACAAATTATGATAATAATTTTTAATGTCACTAGATTTTCACTATAGAGGTGTTACTAATTGAATTTAAAACATTAAATTTCTCACTATTGAGCTATATTGTGACAACACAAATTAAAATTATTGTCATTTAGAAATTAATTATCATTAGTGATAAAAAAAAATATACTGTTACTTAATAAATAATATTAGTGATAACTTTTATATTATCACTAATATTACATTTATTTCTACTATTATTAGTTTACCCAGTGCATAATTACCTATTTTGAGAGGAAATGAATAAAAAATGAATTTTTTAATAAATAAAATAGTTACCTACACTATTATATTATCATTTTTCATTATCAAAAGCAAATAAGTATTTGACAACGTACATTAACAACTGTCAATAATTAAAATTTAATTGATTAACTAGTATGAAGATCATATTAGATAAATATTTTGTTATGAACAAGCACTTCATTTTAGGTAAAAGCTATAAATGTTGGCAGAGAATTATTATATATATATATATATATATATTTACACTTATTAGCATAAAGCTACAACTATTATCAAATATGTAATTTTGTTTTTTTATACGTTTAGCAGCGAAAAGCAATATTGTAAATGTGACGAATGATGCGGAGTGACCGTATTCCATGAATGAGATAAATTGTGACCAAATATATTCTCGTGATTTAAAACATATTATTGATAATAAATACTGATAAATTTAAACTTCTAATATAATTTAAAAATAGATTTTGCAGGCAATGTACTTGGTGAAGAAGAAATGAAAAATAAGGCTAGAATCAAGTGAGAAAATGGATTCAAAATGAGTGGATGGTTCCAAAGTTTCCATATTGAAATGGCGGTGAACAAAAAAGGGACTGGAGAGGATGTGCATATCGCAAAGCATTTTGTGAGGAATTAACATCACTTCATGTGTTTTGGCCTTTGACAATGACTTATTGTGGCCTTACAGGATTAATGGTCCACCACTTCCATTAAAGTTAGCCTGCAAACATCACTGTTCAAGATACAATGTTTACATATCATGTTGTATTTGTGCCCCGACTTGTCTTATTATATATCTCGGGCACTTATTCTGTCAGTCTTCAATTTATATATTAATTAGTCCTTTTCATTATAGATTAATTATTAATGTGACTCTCAATGTTAATTATGATAAGGAAGGAATTTCCAAAAGATCTAAATACCTCTACTCTTAATTAATTTTTCAAAAATACTTAAGGATTTGCGTTCCTCCTACACGAGTCTACCCGGCCACCCGACCCGTACTCGAGACAGAAGATGATCCTGACCATCCCTCTCTTGCTACGTGTATGCCATAGATAGCTGCCACGTAACCCAAATAGTATCCAACCAATTCAACTGTCAACTATAAATACCCTAGCATTTATTGCTCAAGTGGAGATCCAATAACATCTACTTCTCATCTCCACTTCTCATATTTGTACCTAACGAACTTTAGAACTCACATCCGGCTTTACCAGTTGCCCAATAAACATTCGCCCGAGCTCCTATCATTGGTCGACCTTTCGACCAACGATAAATATACTAACGTCATTTCTTGCGGCATTAGTGGGCGTATTTTATGGGAAAACCTGATTGAGTGTTTGGAACTTTGGGCTAAGCAGAGCTTATGGTGATGACGCCGAGTAAGAACATAGAGATGCTAGAGATATAGACCAGCTAGCTCACCCTCCCTGCAGTAAACACCTCCAGTACCTCGGCCCAAACCGGTGGTAGGAATCACAAGATCAGAGTTATAGGCTTTAATAGAGATAGTAACAAATAAAGTCATAGATGGTAGATTGGCAAGTGCAGCATTGACATTGCAACCCTTTTGCCTAAAGCAGTTATTTTGGGAAGAGCCTTTGAAGTGGGTAAGGGGGACGGAGGTAATTAGAAGTGAAGAAGATTCAGGAGAGGGGGAGAGTTATCAGAAGCGAGGGGAAGAGGAAGCCACAACTATGCAGAGGAACAGATGAATAAGGTTGTTTGAATGACATTTTAAAGGGCAAGTGCGGACAAAGATGCAGGAGATCAGTGACCAAGTAGAATAGTTGAGTAGAAAACTAGAAGAAATTAAGAAAGAAGAGCAACATAGATCCACTCTGCAAAAGAGAGGCTCTCCCTTTAGCACCGAGATCTTAATGGAAACGGTGTCCATGGGATTCAAAATACTTGACCTTTCGAGGTATGAGGGAAATTCTGATCCTCAAGAGCACCTGGCGACGTTTGAGCATGTGATGCAATTGTATGGGCTGTCTGATGCCATTAACTGCAAGGTGTTCATCACCACCCTATATGGCCGAGCACAAAAATGGTTTACCTCACTCCCAGTAGGAATGGTAGTAACTTACGACTAGTTATGCCGAAAGTTCCTGTACCATTTTGCTAGCAAAAAGAAGTCTAACAGACTAGCAGCATATCTGTTCACCATAAGGCAGAAAGAAGATGAGACCTTACGTGTGTTCATGAGTTGCTTTAATAATGAAGTATTGGAGCTGCCTGACCTCAACGTAGATATGATGGTCATCATTTTAATTCATGGCCTTAAGAAAGTTCGTTGGCATCGGCGTTGGTAAGTGATGTGGAGACCTTAATGGAGGTGATGGAAAAATATGTGTACGAAGAGGAAATGAATGTGATAAAGGATGAGGAATGGTCGAAGACCGCAATGGGAGCACGCACACAAAAGAAGGATGAGATGGGCAAACCTTGGTCTGAAAAAGACTGCCAAAGGTCCCCACCTCGACCAAAATTCGACCATTATACACCTTTATGAACTACTAGGGCGGAGGCTATGTTCGCCATTGCCTCGTCAGATGTGATAAGGTGGCCAGCGAAGCAGCGGGACACGCCTAACAAAAGAAATTCAAAATAATATTGCACTTTCCATCGTGATAAAGAGCATGACATGGAGGACTGTCGCCACCTAAGGGATGAAATTGAAAAGCTGATAAGATAGAGGTACTTAAAGAAATTTGTGCAACATCCCTATAGAAACACCTAAGAGAAATCACAGGATAGAGAGTGTCGTAGAGGTCGTTCGAGGAGTAGATCACGTATTCCTCATAGGAGGTATCATAAACACGAGAGATGTCAGGACATTGAGAAGGGCCATGTTCCATGTAATGATGATAACCTTCCTAAGAAAGGTGATATAAATATGATAGCTGGAGGGCCTACTTGTGGAGACTCTTGCAACAGCCATAAGAAGTATGCTAGAGTGGATTGAAGGAACCCACATATTTTGTCCTGGAAAAGGATGCAGAACCTATAACCTTCGACCACATCTACCTGGAGGGAGTGGTGCAACCCCATGATGACCCTGTGCTGATAACGGTTGACATAGCAAATTTCTCTATACAGAAAGTGTTGGTGGATAATGGCAATTTGGTGGACATAATTTTTCTCAGCACGTTGAAGATAATGGATTTAGACGTCACGATTGTATGACTAATCAGCATCCCATTGGTTGGTTTTGGAGGGTTGGAGGTTGTGCCACTAGGGATAGTTGATCTACCTACCTCTTTAGGAATTGAGCCCAAGAGGAGGATAGTTATGTTGAAGTATTTAGTAGTCGACTGCCTGTTTGCCTATAATATGGTGTTAGGTCGGCCAAGCCTTAATCAGTTATGGGGCTATCATATTAACTTATCAGCTAAAGATGAAATTCCTAATCAAAGTAGGAATAGTGAGGTATGCTGCAACCAAAAAGCAGCATGTGTATGCTACAACGCCTCTTTGACCAAGCCCAAGCAAAAGGAAAGTAAGGTTGTAAGAATAGAGGCAGGCGAACGCTTGGAGTTACCCATAAGTGTTGATTAAAAAGATTATAAAAAGCGAAGGGTGGAGCCTTTTGACCATAAACAGATAGAGTTACAACTTGGTGATCCAGGAAAAACCACAAGAATAGGTACTTAGATGACCCCGAGGTCGAAAATATTAATGGTTGAATTCCTTAGGGAGAATGTAGACGTGTTTGCTTGGGGGCCTACGGATTTCCAGGGGATAGACTCGAAAGTTATGATCCACATGTTGAATGTAGATCCGAATGCTCGACTTGTCCGACAGAAGAAGCATAACTTTGAGGCAGAGAGAAACAGGGTCATTGAGGAAGAGGTCAGAAAAGTATTGGAAGCAGGCTTCATAGTGGAGGTCCAGTTCACTAAATGGTTTTCCAACGTTATGGTGGTCCCTAAGGCAGGAGAAAGATAGAGAATGTGCATAGACTACATCGACTTAAATAAAGCCTGTCCTAAAGACCCCTACCTTCTACACAGAATAGACACATTGGTGGATTCTATGGCTGGATGTAACTTTTAAGCATGATGGATGCATACCAGGGTTATCATTAAATACACAAGATTCCCAAAGATATGGACCGAACAACCTTTGTGGTAAAAAATGGGGTATACTGTTATTGGGTTATGCTTTTTGGCTTAAAAATATGGGAGCAACTTACTATAGGTTTGTCAATAAGGTGTTCCAAGACCAAATAGGTCGAAGTATAGAGGCTTATATGGACGATATGCTGGTCAAAAGTATGAAAGAGAAGGAACACATAGAACATTTGAAGGAAGCTTTTAATATCATGTGCCAATATGGATTAAAGTTGAATCCTACAAAGTGCACTTTTGGAGTTAGAGGAGGATAGTTTTGGGGGTACATGGTTAATGAACGAGGAATAGAAGCTAATCCAGTTAAGATAGAGGCTGTTTTGGGGATGCCATCACCTAGGAATGCCAGAGAGGTCTAGCAATTAACAGGTCGGATAGTGGCATTAGGGAGGTTTATAGTGCGTTTGGTTGAACAGAGTTTGCCCTTCTTTAAGACGTTAAGAAACCTCAGAGCCTTTGTATGGACTGAGGAGTGCGAACAAGCATTTCAAGATCTGAAAAGTATCTTAGCTCCCTACCTCTCTTAGAGAAGCCCTTAGTAGGTGAAACTTTGTATTTGTACATATTTGTGACGGAGGAGGTCATCAGCTTGGTGATAGCGAAGGTCATGGGAAAACATCATAAGTCTGTGTACTATATCAGTAAAGTATTACGAGGGCCGGAGAAAAGGTATAGTGAGATTGAGAAGTTCGTGTTAACACTAGTCACAACGTTAAGAAAGTTAAGACCTTATTTCCATGCCCATCACATAGTAGTTTTGACTAACCAACCTCTAAGGAAATACAGCCAAAGCTCGACTTATCAGGAAGGTTGGTGAAATGGGCTGTAGAGCTAAGTGAATTCTCAATTGAATTTCAGAGTAGAACAACTATGAAAATGCATATGTTAGCTGGCTTCTTGACAAAAATGGGGAAAGAGAAGATGGAACAACCTCTCAAGGTAAACTCTCTAACACTTGATCGATGGTTAGTGCACGTGGATGGGTCATTGATGGCTCGAAGGGGTGGTGGTGGAATTTGGTTTCGAAGCCCATTGGGAGATGAATTAGATTTTGCTTTAAAGCTTTAGTTTCAAGTGACCAACAACGAAGTAGAGTATCAGGTAGCAATAGCTGCACTTAAGATGGAAGTAGAGCTGCAGGTTGAATACTTCGTCATGTACACTAATTCACAGTTGATTATTAACCAATTTAATAGAACATACGAGACGAAGGAGGGAATAATGAAAAAATACTTGCAAAAGGTAAGAGGCTTAGCGGATCATATGGAAAAATTTCAGCGAGTGCAAATACCAAGAATAGAAAATTAAAGGGTAAATTCGTTATCTAAATTCACTAACATGATCACATTAGAGGAACCCATTATTCACGACCAGAAGATCTATGGTAAAGAGGTCATGGTCATTGGGTTGACAAATCTGGGGCAGGATGATTAGAAGAAAGAGATCATGTCGTACTTGAAGGATGGAAATCTCCCAATGGATTTAGGAGTTTATAAGGATGGTGCAAAGGCAAGCACTAGATTCACAATATGGAAAGGAGAACTGTACAAGAAGTTGTTTAGCGGACCACTTTTGAGGTGCTTAGATGCGGACCAAGTGGAATATGTCCTAAGGGAGATACAAGATGGCAGTTGTGGAAACCACTCAGGGGGTGATGTGCTAGCTCAAAATGTTATTAGACAATGATACTTTTGGCCCACTCTAGAGAAGGATGCCACTAATTAGCTAAAAAATGTAGGGAATGCTAATTATATGCCAATTTGATTTACAACCAGGAGCAGAGATGAAACTATTAAAGATCTCATACCCTTTCAACATATGGGGGATAGATATCGTAGGACCTTTTCCCCAACAAAGGGCCAAAAGAAATATGTTATTATTTATGTTGAATCTTTCAGTGAGTAGGTCGAGGCAGAAGCTGTGATCAAGATATCAAATGCAGAGGTCATAAGCTTCCTTTGGAGAAACATAGGGTGTCATTTTGGAATTCCTCGGATCCTTATATCAGACAATGATACACAGTTTCAAGGAAAGAAGATATTGGAATGGTGCAAGAAAATGAAGATACAGTAAAATTTCACATTTGTTGGACATCCTTAAGCCAATGGTCAAACTGAGGAGACCAACAAAATCCTCTTGGACAACTTGAAAAAGAGGTTAGATGGTGTAAAAGGAGCATGGGTCGATGAATTTCCAAGCGTATTGTGGGCTTATAGAACAACTCCAGGAGTATGGGAGAAACACCTTTCTATATAGTTTATGGATAAGAGGCAGTGATCCCAACGGAAATTGGGATAGAGACTTTTAGGGTGCTGGAGTTTGACTAGCAGGACTATGCTAAGGAATGAGCTTTCGACTTAGATGTTATTGAGGAGGCAAGAGACGCCGCAACGCGGCGAATTCTATTGCAAAAGAGACAGATGGCAAAAATTACAATAAGAAGGTGAAGGTTAGAAGCTTGGAGGTCGGTGATTTGGTCTTGATGAAGGTTGAAGTATCCAAGCAAGTTGGTAAGTTAGACCTTAACTGGGAGGTACTATTTAAAATCGTGAAAGTAGCAAAAAATAGGGCTTACAGATTGTAGATGCTTGATGGGAAAGACCTCCCTCGACCATGGGGAGTATAAAAATTGAAGAAGTTCTATGTGTAAAGGCAATCTTAATCTTGTGCACATACCTTTGCTTAACTTTTGTATTTTCTAACATGAAATGGTCCTCTGGGTTTATCTATGTTAATACCTCTATTTTTCTCGTATTTTTTATTTATGTTCGATGTCAGGCAATAAAGAGATGCTCAAGGACAAAATAGATCTGAGAAAGATAAAAAATCAACTAATCTAAAAAGAAATGGGAATGGTCAAAGATAACAGATGAACAAATAAGGTATGAGAAAGATCACATAACACAAAATCTAAAATATGCAACTAGTTGACTTTGTCCCATGCTAGGTCATAACATTGTAAGAAGTACCCAGATATTTGAGAACAATTGACACGACCAACATGTTACTACTAATTGACCAAGTTCTATGGTAGGTCGTGTATTACCATATGTTAAAGCATAGTAAAGTAAAGAAAAGAGAGCGAGAAGACGACTTGGAAAAGGAAAAAAATGATAGTGAGCAAAATAAAGAGATGTATTCATGAGATATCTGAAAATGATTATACAAAATATGAGTTTTATCTTAAGAGCGGAATCGAATGAGCTTACATTGGATAAACCTACAAGTTTAAAGCTAGGTCGCGCACCACAAAACCAAAAAAACATAAACAATTTGATAAGCCTAATATAGGGTTTCAAGGATGTCTTAATGGTTCCTGATGCCAAGTTAGCACTAGACGCCTCATCCCCAATTTTGGCCAACTCCTAGAATATATATCCAAACTTTTCATTTGAAAGGTCGGGAATAGAAATGTTTGGATAGTCCTCAAGGTCATCTACCTTACTGGGGTCAAGCAGGTCTACATTGAAATCTTATTTCAACCCATCTAACTTCTTGAGTTGGAATTGGCACTTGTAGAAGTTGTTGAGACCTTAAATACTAGATTTTTGTGTGACCACCAGTGTAAAAACTTGGGGTTACATGACATCTCAAACCCCAACATGTTGAGATTCATGGAGTTTATTCTTGAAGGAGGAGGAATGTTGATACTCGTCGAGGCCTTTTTTCCAACCTGCCTCAAATTGCTTTTCCTTCTTAATATCCAACTGAGAGGACATGTCGGTTGCTTTCTTCTGGGAGTTGGCCAAGTTAGATTTGAGCTACGCTATCTCTTTCTCCAAATTAGCGATTTTATCATCTTTTTCTTAGAAGGCGACATTTTTAGCTCTTGAGTTTTCCTAAATCATCAATGGAAAAATAGAGACCTCACCCTGAAGTTTCTCTAGCTCGGCATTAAAATTGTCAACTTGAGCTTCTGCGACCACACAGTGATCGTGCCAACTGACAAGCGAAAGTTGCAGCCCGAGCATACTAACGATGAAATTGGAATATTAGATTAATGTAACAAGATTAAAACAGGAAGTAAGAAAGAGGCCGTACTAGGTTACCTACATTAAATTATGAGCCAGATGTTGTTCGATGAAGCAGTAGGGACTCGACGTCAGGAAAGCTTGGTCCCTATCACGCATGCAATTGTTGTATAAGTTGTATGACCCACCTCCTACCTCACTTGTCAAAATAGAAAAGGGATTGATGGTAGATCGAGGCAAAGAGAAGTTCTCATGTGTAGATAGATGTAAAACCTCTAGCCTTGAGTCAATTGACGAGCCCCTTCCAAAGCCTCATCATCAGTTGAAAGAACAAGTGGGGCCCGGATGGCCTCATATTTAAGTGGATTGTGAGACCACTTGAATGGGTTGAGCAACTCTCTAGACTGGTCGAAGAAGGCTTACCACTGACCTTCCCTTTGCCTTTATTATGGGAGATGGAGTAGAAACATCGAGAGTGGTCGGAACCTCTTCCCCTAACTCGATTGAAGGATTGAAACCATGAGCGGCTTCATCGGTGGGACTGATCTAAGAGGTATTGGTGCCAAGGGAATGGGATCGCTGCTCTGAGCATGCTGGAGAGTCGTGCCAGTTGGTGTTATCAGAGGGAACGATAGGCCCTGAACTTTCTTTTGCTTCATTAAGTTTGCAGTCATTGCCTTGAGGGCCACCATTTCTATGTAATAAGGAAGAAGTAAGAATAGAGTTAGAAGATACTGAAAGTGAAAGAAATAATTTAAAAATTACCAACTATTCTCCTAAGTTGAAGCCTAGTAGGTGAAAGGTTGACTAGCTTAATTGTCTCCTCACTAAAGAGCTCATGAAAGTCAAACCAGTGAGTGATTATACGTTCCTCAATGAAACCCTCATCCCATGAAGGTTTCTCGTTGGAAGAAAAGGTCAATTTTTCATCCCACCATTCACGTGGAATGTTCTAAGGGCTATGTAGGGGAGCTTCTATGTGAAACCATTTATTACACTAAGAGCCAATAGAGCTCGAAAGATTGGTCAAAAATTTGAAACTCTGACGGGTAGTCACGTAGTAAAAGCCATAATCTCCCAAGCAAGTAGAAGGATTGACTTGAAAGAGATACTAAAAATTGATGAAGGAAGGCTTGATGTTGAAGTAACGTATAATTATAATGAAACCTAAGATATTAAGAACTGAGTTGGCGACTAATTAGGTTGGACATACGCTTATGTCCTAATTATATTAGCCATAGACTCAGCTATGGGAAATCGTAATTCGGCCTTCAACACAGTAATATGAAAAGCTAAACAATTGGGGGGGGAGGTTGATACATCTTTTGCCCAGCTTGTAGCTTTATAATCCTATAGCTATCGGGGATGAAAAACTTGCTTCGCAAAGAAGCAAAGACTTTAGGACCAATTTTTCTAAGAGCGTTCAAGGGATCGCTTGGGTCATTGGGATCTACAAAGAATTGAGATGCAGGGGATCTAACACCTCGACTACTATGGTTGGAGGTTGAAGAGCTCGATTAAGAGCTCTGACTATTACCACTCGACGATGAGGAGGATAAAGAGCTATAAGCCATGGTGTAGTGAATACAACAATCAATAAATAAATAATAGTGATATGGGATAGCCCAATGGGCTTGGCCCAAAGACTGCAGGCCTAAGGATGTAGCATAAGGCCTATTTCATACCTCGGGCCCAATGGTGCTACCGATGTCAGGCGACCCAAATTGACCATACAAATCGACATCGTATTCTGGTGGGCGAGCACTCGACTGGGTCACAGACAAAGCAGCTGGTCGACCCCTCAACCGCGGCGCTCGTCTACCTCTCACGCTGCGCGCTAACCTATCATAAGATCGACCTTGCCACTGACCATAGAGGTCAACTCGGTGCAGAATCAACTTTATCGCATTAAATGCCCTGACAGACAGTATGCCTCCGCATTAATGACTTTTGCCACCCCAGTACTACTCATGCTGCTGCACTAGGAAGGAGGCGCGTTTATAGTGTACTAACCTGCCTATGAAACCTGGAAAGGCAGCCACTTGGAATAGTACAGGAATGAGAGATGACCTAATACCCCTTATGCAAGAACAAGGATCCTTCCTACATGTCAAGGGCATCTCAGACAAATCCCCACTAGGAGAAGGCTATAAATACCTCCACTGCAGCCTCTCAAAAGGTATGCTATTCTATATCTAGAAGCCCTCACTCTGCTGCTCGTTATATCTGGTCGACTCTATACTAACTTGAGCGTCAAAGTGCCTTAGCTGAGGGCACCTCGACTAGCCTGACGTTTGCTTGTAATTGCAAGACTCAACCTAATTACCTTTACATATCGACCACTAAGGTCGAACACCTCCAAACTTACCAGATCGAACACCTCCAAACTTACCATCTGATCCAGCTTAAAATGGATTTCAATCTCATCATTTGGCGCCGTCTGTGGGAAACACTTGAGTCTGCTATCAAAAATAGTGAACACCAGGCGAGCCCTCTTGGGAAGAAAAGAAAATAGGAGGTCTAGCTCTCCCCCTCCTCGACCTCAGCAAGAAGTTAGAGCGCTAGGATTGAATGCCCTGCCAGATCAGGTGGTCCATGCCTCAACTGATGCAGCTCATCAATGAGCAGATATCCACCCAGATTTTAGCTCAACTTTCAGCGGCTTTGAATCGGCACACCGTACAATTGGAGCCGGCGGCCAGTGCGACGCCACAACCTGCAGCCCCGGAGGAGAGACTGCCTTGGGAAAACCAGGTCGACTAAAGTTTAGAAGGCCTCCCTCGAGGTGTGAAGTAAGCCCAGACAGTTTTCCAAGGGAAGTGGCCAGACTTATACCCCGTGAAGAGGTTGCAGACTCCATTGATCATGGCGTTCGACCCATTCAAGCCCCGCAGTGCGATAGGGTCGAGCGCTCAAGGCCCCACCCAAATAGAAATACATCCCAAGTTGACAGGGAAGAATGAGAAGAAGTATCCCACCAAGTCCAACAGTTGAATCGGCGATTGGAGGAGATCTTGAGGAGAAACATAGAGAAAAACTACAATCAAGAGGGACCACCGAGGTTCCGAAGGGAAAGAGATTCACTATTCGTCCAGGAAGTTATCAACGAGTGCATTACCGTCGATGCCAAAGTTTTGACTAGCCTACCCCGATATAATGGCTCGTCGGATCCTGATGAGCACCTGATGCAGTTCGAGCACATGATGCAGTTGCACGGGCACAACGATTATATCCACGCTAAGATGTTAGTAACCACCTTTTAGGGGATAACGCTGGACTGGTTTGTTAAGTTGGAACTGACATCGATATACTTGTGCGACCAATTGTGCGACAAGTTTTTACATCAGTTTGCAAGTAGGAGGAAGGCAAAACTCCCACACACTCATTTACACACGGTGAAACAGAATGAAAGGGAATCCCTCCAAGACCTTTTTACTAGATTTAACATGGAGGTGTTGAAGATCGATAGCCCAAGGAATGAGTTCCTGATCGATGTATTATATTTGGGCCTCAGGCACAAGGAATGTGCCAATGTATTGGTGCGCGAGTAGCCCAGGTCGATGGAGGAGCTCCTCGACCTTGCAAAAAGATACATGACTTAAGAAGATATGTATAAATTAAAATATGGCAATCTTGAGGTCGAGAAGAAAAAAAGCAAGGAGAAAGACGACCGTCAGCTTAGGAAGGAACGTCGATCCCCCATCAAACGCTTCCATGACTATACTGCACTTAACCTCCCAAGGAAAGAGGTGTTGCTTGCTATCTAGTACGACAATCTCCTTAAAAGGCCTAAAAAACTGACCGAGACAGAAGCTATGAAATAGTCGAAGAAATACTGCCACTTCCATAAGCAAAAATGGCACGACACGAAAGATTGTTTCAATTTGCATGATGAGATCGAAAGATTGATCAGGCAGGGTCATCTGAAAAAATACGTTGATGAACATGCCAGGCGCAAAGAGGGCAAAACCGACTGGACTCCCCGTAGAGAAAGATTGGCTAGCCCGAGGGGAGAAGATAAAGGAAAGAGACCAACCCAGGAGCCCCACCCACCTATTCGAGGAATCATCGACATGATTGCGAGAGGTCCTACGGGGGGGTACCTCAAGGTCCTCTAGAAAACAAACCCAAAGGCAACTGAAGTTGACCAAATCAGCCAAGGTAGAAACTATTTTCCAGCTTTCAACTAGTGCAGAACCAATCTCATTCACTGAGCCTGACCTCGATAATCTGGAGAACAGAGGTGTCGACAGAAAGATTGATTGCCCTATGGTGGTAACGCTCAAAATAGCTAATTTCGAAGTGAGAAAGATTTTGGTTGACAATGGCAGTTCTGTAAACATCATATTTTTGTCCACCTTAAATAGGATGAATTTGGGGCAATTAAAGTTTGAGCCAATCCGAACATCGCTAGTCGGATTTAGGGGGTCCGAGATCATCTCGGAGGGATCTATTAACCTATCCACATCCTTTGGACATACCCCTCATAGCAGAACCTTGATGACCAACTACCTGGTAGTCGATGCTCCATTCACCTACAATGTCATCATTGGATGATCTGCCCTGAACGACTTAGGGCCATTGTCTTGACCTACCATATGAAGATCAAATTCCCAACCCCAGCAGGAGTAGGGGAACTTTTGGCATTGCTATACCATTTCGATCGAGTCCAACGAACATAAAAATCGACCTCAGCTGAAGACTTCGGGAGACGTCTCTGTAGCAGAACTCGAGGAGGGATCTTCATCTAAGAAGAAGAAGCTGGAAGACACCTGGGTGGAGCCTGTTGGGGAGTTCAAAACGATAGAGCTAGAACCTGAAAACTCTGACAAGACTACTCGGGTCGGAGGCGATTTGGGCAACCATCTGGAATGCCTTATGGTCGATTTCCTTCGAAGAAATATCAATGTGTTTGCATGGAAAGCCTCTGACCTCCAAGGAATCGACCTAAACATTATTGTCCATCGTCTCAATGTGAACCCTTCCTACAAGCTAGTGAGGCATAAGATAAGAACCTTCAATGTTGAGAGGTCCCAAATCATCGAAGAGGAGGTCAACAAGCTACTAGAGGCAGGATATATTGTAGAAATTCAGTACCCATCTTGGCTTTGTAATGTTGTACTCGTCCTTAAGAAAGAGGGAAAATGATGCATGTGTAATGATTTCACTGATTTGAAGAAACCTTGCCTTAAGGATCCTTACCCCCTGCCTCACATAGATTTGTTAGTGAATTCTATAGCTAGTTGTGAACTATTGAGCATGATGGCTGCCTTTCAAGGCTACTATCAATATTCATGGCACCCGAGGATAGGGACAAGACCTCTTTCGTCATCCTGAATGGAGTATACTGTTTCTTAGTCATGCCCTTTGGGCTCAAAAACATGGGGGCAACGTACCAAAGATTGGTCAACTTTATGTGCAAGAATGAGATCAAAAAATCGATGGAGGTCTACGTCGACGACATGATGGTCAAAACAGAGAAAATCGAGGACCACCTAACTGACCTCGACCATACCTTTTTGATACTAAGGGTGTTCGACATGAAACTCAACCCCAATAAGTGCACCTTCGGAGTTCGAGGAGGCAAGTTCCTTGGCTACTTGGTCAGTCAGAGGGGATAGAAGTGAACCGCATAAGACCTAGGTAGTTCTAGATATCGTCCCGCCCCGCACTGTTCAAGATGTACAACGTTTAGTAGGCAAGATAATAGCCCTCGGCAGGTTCATTACGTGGTTGGCCGACAAGAGCCTTTCTTTCTTCAAAATACTCAGAAATGCAAAAAAATTGAGGTTTCAGTGGACTCAGCAGTGTGACCAAGCTCTTATCGAACTTAAGCAATACCTGTCCTCGCCGCCTATGCTCACCAAACCCGACTTGGGAAAAGTTTTACAACTTTACCTAGCCGTATCTACCACCTCGATTAGTTTAGTATTGGCATCAACAAGAGGCAGAACTCACCGACCTGTATATTACTGCAGTAAGGCTTTGCACAGGCTTGAACATAATTACCTAGAGATCGAGAATTTTGCTCTAGCCCTCCTTATAGTAGCACGAAAGTTACGACCTTACTTCCAATCTCATGCGATCATAGTCCTGACCAATTAGCCATTGAAATAAGTGTTGTCGAAACCAGACGCGTCGGGTCGACTTACTAAATGGGCCATCGAGCTCAGGGAGTTCAACATCACGTTTCAACTGCAAACGACCATAAAAGCACAGGCCCTAACTGATTTTGTCATTGAAAAACTTAACCTCTCAGACCAGCTCGATTATGAATCCTCTATTTAGACTTTACATGTCAATGGTTCAGCAACCACATCGGGATGCGAAATTGGTGTTTCTCTTTGCTCCTTCCTCGCAGAAGAGTATGATTTTGCAATAAAGCTTGACTGTCTAGTTGCCAACAATGAAGCAGAGTACGAAGCTCTCATCGCCGGAATGAACATGGTAGCAACTCGAGGCGTCGAGCAACTAGTAGCGATTACTGACTCCCAGCTAGTGGCTGAACAAGTCGAAGGAAACTTCAAAGCCAAGGAGGCCAAAATGAGTCAGTACTTGGCCGAGATGAAATGATTACAACAGTCATTCAAGAGCTTCACCCTGAGCCAGGTCCCCCGAACGAAAAATGAGCAAGCAAACGCACTTTTAAAGTTTGTTAGCTCGATGAGGGGAACCAGAGAAAGAACTATAATGTTCTTGGTAGCCAGCAAACCATGTCTCCATATCAACGACCGAACCTAGTCAGGAGCATCGAAGAGGCAGCACCCTCCTGGCAAGACCCAATCAAGCTCTACCTAAGCCAAGGGACAATCCCCGACGACAAAAAGAAGGCCCGTAGACTTAGGGGACAGGCAACCAAATTCACCCTCGACGAACATGGACAGCTCTACAGGAGGTTAATATCAGGACCACCACTTAAATGCCTAACACCCGAAGAGGCAAATGAAGTGCTTCGTGAGATTCACGCCGGCATCTGCAATAATTATTTCGGAGGTCGATCATTGGCCCACAAAGTTGTCCGATACGATTAGTTTTGGCCCACCTTATTAAAAGACTCAGTCGACTTCACTAGAAAGTGCCCGTCGTGCCAGCTCCACTCCAACGTACCGCACCAACCAGCCGTATCGATGGTAAACATCCAGATCACGTGGCCATTCGACCAGTGGGGAATCAACATGTTCGGACCTCTCCCAAAAACATCCAGCCAACAAAAAATTATTATCACAGTGGTCGAGTACTTCACTAAATGGGTCTAAGCAGAAGTAGTTCCAAAAATCACCGACGCGGCCATCAAGAGTTTTATTTGGAAGAACATAATCTGTCGCTTCGATTTGCCCAAAGTCTTGATCTCGGATAACGGGACCCAATTCCAAAGTAAGAGCACAAGAAAATGGTGCGAGGCTTTGGGAATATGCCATCACTTTACGTTGGTGGGAAACCCCCAGGCTAATGGTCAGACGGAGGTCACAAACAGAACAGTTCTCGACCACCTCAAAGCTCGAATAGCAGGAACAATGGCAAGTTGGGTAGACGACCTCCCAGGGGTGTTGTGGGCATATAGAACCATACCTGCATCTCCTACAGCTTGGTCTACGATTCCGAGATAGTAATTCCATTTGAATTGGTGCAACATACAACCCGAGTGATTCATTATAATCTGGTCAGAAACGCAACAGAGAGACCTTGATCTAATCACCATCGACGAGCTGCGCCACACATCCTACAACATAATGCAGCGATGCCGATAAAAAATGATGGAACCTTACAATAAGGCAGTTCGACCCCGTAGTTTCAAAGTCGGCGACCTAGTCCTCAAGAAAGTCAAAGTGTTGAGAAATGTGGGAAAACTCGACCCGAAATGAGAGGGACCTTACTCCGTGGTCAAAGTGTCGAAACACAATGCATACCGACTAGCAGGCACACGAGGAAACAATACAACGACCTTGGAACGCTGTAAATCTGAAGAAATTCTATGTTTAAAAAGGCTACTGGCCACCGTTGTATTTCTTCATAGAAATGAAAGTTTATGGAAATTCTTGCGAACACCTACTTGCATAAGTTGACTGCTTGCTGTCAACCCCGTAGCCGACCAAGCAGGCTTCTAGCTGCCAAGTCAAAGCTTCACAACTAAGACTAAATTGTCGACCCCGTAGTCGACCAAGCAGGCTTCTAGTTGCCAAGTCAAGGCTTCACAGCCAATACCAAATTGTCGACCCCGTAGTCGACCAAGCAGGCTTCTAGCTGCCAAGTCAAGGCTTCACAGCCAATATCAAATTGTCGACCCCGTAGTCGACCAAGCAGGCTTCTACCCACTAAAGTCAAGGCTTCACAGCCAAGACCAAATTGTTGACCTCGTAGTCGACCAAGCATGCTTCTAATCACCAAGTCAAGGTTTCACAGCCAAGACCAGATTGTCGACCCCGTAGTTAACCAAGCAAGCCCCTAGCCGCCACTCTGAACCCTAAATTTTTAATATCAACCCCGTAGTCAACCAATTATATGAGGTTATCGTTAATTATCTTATTCAATTAAGCAATTGATGTGATAGATTACAGACAACCCTGGAGTCGATAAATTGGACATACATAACGTGAATTAAAATATGCATTGGATTAGGTAATCATGGTTCATTCGACGATGATCTTGAACTAATTTTACCAAAATTTAACAACACAAACACTCGACTACAACGTTCATTATTTTTAAAGAGTGATAAAAGAAGGCATGTTATTCAACTAAACAAACATGTTCAAACAACAAAAGGAGCACTTCATTCAATTTCAAAAATCCTGAGTACACATATCAGAATAAGTACATCAATTAGAATGAAAAATACATTAGTACAGGAGCATCAGCTCGACCCGGCGCCCTCGTCGTGTCCCCTTCGACCACCCTTCTTAATAGCTTGTTCGAGCTCATCGCTCGAAGGAATCGGAATAGAAACCACCGCAGGATTGCTCGTCCTCAGCTCTGGTATCGCAACGGTAACATGCACAGCGGCCGTCGCCAGCTGGGAGGCCCCAGCTTTGTTGATCAAAAAACTCCCGTCCAGCAGAAAAAGGTACGCGGCAGCGTCGACCATGCCATCCCGAACCTTAAAGGCAAACTCGTTGGCGAAGGCTAACTCCTTGGCAACCTCATCCAGCTCTTTTGTCACCTCGGCCATCTTCCTTTACACCTCGGTTAGAGGCACGACAGTGGAGCCTCTGCAACTCTTTCGACCACAGGAGCCTCCATACCTCCATCTTCAGTAATAGCCTCATCGTCCTCAGGGTATGGCTGTAGCTGCTCATTGATGAGATGGATAAGGCGTTCCGTATCCTCAAGTCGAAAAGAATAGCCCAGAAATTGTAACTACTTAAGGGCCTTCTCAAATGCACTCCGGGTGTCGTCCAAGGAGAACACAATGCTCGCGTCCTGGAACGCCGAGCAGAGCATAAACTACTATACATCTCACCACATTAGCGGCAGCTTCATGTAAAATTCAGCTCGAGCTTCATTGAGCGCCACCCTCCGACCAGCTGACCGACCAAACTCATAGCCGAGCTGCGCATCCACCCCAGTCTGCTTGAGCAGCTCATGCATCCTGGTCCTTTCCTCAATGGAGGTAACTAGCTGAGTATCTTTTAATTGGAGTTGATTGTTAAGCTCCTCGACCCTAGTCTGGGAAGACTCGAGCTGAGCCTTTAATGTCTCCACATCCCCACCCTCCTACAAGTGCTCATTGTCGGCAAGGGCCAGCTTTGACCTCCTGTAGAAATGGTAGCCTAGCTGGCCCATCTAAAAGACAGCATTATCGATAAGAAAATAATATTCGACCAAAGAATAAAGCTCGACAATACAACATAGTCGACCAGAGCCTTACCATGTTTGAGTGATAGGCCAGAGCCTTGAGCGTGGCATCCTGGCTTGGCCCCATCAGCTTTTTCTGGTCGGACTCGAAGAGCCCGGCCATCATCACCTTCAGCGGAGCAGCTCTGGTCGGCCATGCCATCTCCATCGGTAAAGAGTTGTGAACAGCCATGCTCAGCTCTGTTTCGAACCTCGGCGATGGTAGTCTAGGTAGATGGAACAACAAGTCATCCCCGTCCTATCCGAACAGATCGTAGCCAGAGGGTTGGCCCGACCCCGTGGCCTTACCCTTACCCTTCTTAGCTGCTGTCCTCTTCGGACCAGTTCCCGTCTGCTCAACCATAGCTCTTTTCCCTCGACCCGCTGGACGGCTCTCTGTAGTCACCACGGGTCGAGCAGGTGATGGACTAGGTTACGGAGAAGGTGTCATCGCCTTAGGTTGAGCTGCCTTAACCACAGACGCCCCTCGACGAGCCGCTGTTGCCAAACGACATTACTGGTTCCTTTCGGTCCTCGCCAAAGCCTCTGCTATCGATCGATTCATGATTTTTTCTCGATCTGCCAAGCTACATAATAGCAAAGGGTTAAAACTGAACATGAAAACAGAAAAATAACAAATCATTGACAACACAATCTACCTAGTTGATCATTCACTGGCAAGCCCAGCTGGGCTAGCGATAACCCAGCTAACACTAAACTTCTTTCCTCGATAAATACTGAGGCTTCCACCTGACCAAACTCGACCAGATCTCGAACAAAGGTATTGGGCTAGGTTGGAGTTAGGTTACTTGGAATCTCGACATGCCCCATCCACCAGCCCCTCGGGATATTGAAACCCCCGGCGACTCGAACATCATACAAATAACATTTTTTTCCACTCTTGCCCGTAGAGGCAGGGGTCACAAGAAATTTATGGCAGGGTCGAGCAGTGAGATAATAGAAACCCGACTTGTCGGTGCTACCCAACTTGCAGGACATCGAAAGATGAAAAAGATTGGAGAAGTTGTCAAAATTGGCAGGCTGGTCGAATATGTGCATTAAGACGATAAAGCTGTAAGTAGTTGAAAAATAGTTCGGCAACAGTTGGGTTATACACACTTGTAAACCCCTAAGTAGGTCGACTACATGACCACCTACCTAAGACCACACCTAAAGGCATCCTCAAACACAGTTATACAACCAACCGAGGGTCGATGCATCCGACCAGAAGACCCAGGTGTTCAAAGCTCATACTTAGCGGGAACATGATACAACTGCCTAATGCGCCTCAAATTAGTGGGGGTGATCCTAGACACTATTTCACTATAATGGTTAGGGATAAATAATCGACCACGTAATGGAGGAACCTGACTTGGCCCAGCTCCATCACCATCGCGATCGTTGCTCGAGCTACTGGAACTCCAGCTGTCGCTCAACGAGTTACTCGACTCCTCTGATGAACCCCTAGGCCTATCAAAGTGAGTAGCCTCGCTGTCCCCCCCATGACTGCCTTTGGAATCGGACAAATACAATATGGCTATAGCAAAGGAACAACGCTAGGGAAAGCGAAGGAAGAGACTTACTCTTTCTCGGTGAACAAAAAGCACAATATGGTAGCAGCAAATGCAGTTTGCTCAAGGCTCGACCAAACGCAAAGGCAGTAAAAGTAAAACTGAGTACTTTAATCGTGCTTATTTATAGGCACACGAGTGCGGGAATCCAAGCGGTTGTAATAATGCTATAACCTCTGTTGGGCGCCATACCGGGCATGATGTAACCGCTCATTAAATGCGTAAAACTGGGGTCAATTTTCAAAAACCCTCGTCAACGAACCCGTGTAACTGCACAACAGACTACTCCCTAATCCTTCTCGTCGATCCTCTCGTTCAACATTTGGAAGTGGGGGGGACTCATGATATGGGATAGCCCAATGGGCTCGGCCCAAAGACTGCAGGCCTAAGGATGTAGCGCTAGGCCCATCTCATACCCCGGGCCCAATGGTGCCACCGACATTAGGTGACCCAAATCAATAAATACAAATTGATGTCGTACTCTGGCGGGCAGGCACTCGATTGGGTCACAAATAAGGCCGCTGGTCGACCCCTCGACCGTGGAGCTCGTCCACCTTTCATGCCGCACGCTAACCCATCATAAGATCGACCCTGCCACCGACCATGGAGGTTGACTTAGCGCAGCATCATCTCTGCTGCATTAAATGCCTTGACAAATAGTATGTCTCCGCATTAATGACGCATGCCACCCCAGCACCACCTATGCTGTCGCACCAGGCAGGAGGCGCGTGTACAATGTACTAACCTGCCCATGAAACCTGGAAAGGCAGCCACCTGGAATAGTACAGGAATGAGAGATGACCTAATACCCCTTATGCAAGGACAAGGATCCTTCCTACATGTCAAGGGCATCCCAAACAAATTTCCAGTAGGAGAAGGCTGTAAATACCCCTACTATAGCTTCTCAAAAGGTATGCTATTCTATATCCAAAAGCCCTCACTCTGCTGCTCGCTATATCTGGTCGACTCTATACTAACTTGAGCATCGGAGTGCCTTAGCCGAGGGCACCTCGCTAACCTGATGTTTGCTCATGATTGCAGGGCTTAGCCTAATTACCTTTACATATCGACCACCAAGGTCGAACACTATCTCTTGGAAGAGGTACGAACTATAGGTCGGTAGGTCAGAATTCGATCATAAGCTCTAGTTGGGAAAGTGAAAAACGAAGGAAGAAAATGCCACTGATGGGGTTATTTTATAAAGGCTAAGTCCTTGAAAGTTGTGACAAGATCCAACGACCCACAAGGAGAGGCTGTCGGGAATCTATGGCATTGATCAACTTCCTAATTTGTGAGTAGGTCTCCCATAAATAAGTAAGTTGGGGAGATTAATGATAAGGGAGATATTTCTAAAAGATCTAAATACCCCTACTCTTAATTAATTTTCCAAAAATACCTAAAGATCCGTATCCCTCATACACGGGTCGACCCGACCACCTGACCCCTACTCGAGACAGAAGATGATCATGGCCCTCCCTTTCTTGCTACGTGTATGCCCTAGATAGTTGCTACGTACCCCAAATAGTATCTAACCAATTCAACTATCAACTATAAATACCCTAGCATTTATTGCTCAAGTGGAGATCCAATAACATTTGCTTCTCATCTCCAATTCTCATATTTTTACCTAACGACCTTTAGAACTCATGTTTGACTTTACCAATTGCCCAACAAACAATCACCTGAGCTCCCATCACTGGTCGACCTCTCGACCGACGGTAAATATACCTACGTCATTCTTGCGGCATCAAATTATATATATGATCTCATTTTACAAGATTGAATTTTTGTTCAAAAATAACGGCAAACATGTAAAAATATTCAAAAATTTTGTGTTTCGATTTAGGGTTTGTTAAGTTGTTTGTTTAATCTTTACTTTGAAAATTAGACCAACGTTTGAAGATATTAAAAAGTTTCATATTTTGGTCCGTGATCTAGAAACCAGAGAACACATTGGATATATATATATATATATTTATATCCCATGTTTTTCTTTCTTGTTTGGGGGGGGGGGGGGGGGAGAATATTAATTAAGTAGTGGGTGGGGGCAGCCAATGCAGAAATTTTCTTATAATAATGTCAAATGTTAATTGTAAATGAGGTCAGAATAATATTACGTTTTGTCCGCTGGTATTAAAATAACATATATATGTAGCTCGTATGTTTTGCAAGGGATTAATATTTTATTTTATTTTGATGGCGCCATGCGTAAATTGTAATGATTTAATTATATTGACAATTTTTAAAGCTCAGGTCAACTACAACTCCCATGTGGGCTGGCGATTCCAGGCAAAATACATAATGATTTCTCACAGGACCAGAAAAGATACTGGCATACACATGCATGCTTGGCATCGGTATAAATTAATATTTTTTTCCCCATTGTCCATCATACATATTATCATCACTTATTATTTAATTGTGATAACATATATACTCTCTACCTTGGGGATTCGGGGTTGTCAACTGCAAACTATAGGATCTAGTAGCATGTAAAGTTAATAGAGTTTAATTACTTCATTTGGTTTATAAATTTTCATAAAAAGTTATGAGTTTAATTAAATTCTTTCGTGGATGAAATATGTCACTTTTATTTTTAAATGGTTTTAATTGAATAGACCTTTTAATATATAGATTGTGATTACGAATTTGTCTTTTAAACATGTTTATGGATCAAATTAAATATTTTATAACAATAAAGATCTATTGTTCAAGAAAATTATTATGATGGTGGTCTAGTTGTCTTTATTTTATTTGAATCAAATATATATATATATATAGTAGTTTAATTGTCGTTTTTCGACAGTTGTAGTATCATAAATAATTATTATTACAAGATTGATAACATCAATTTGAATGCGTGAAATATGAGTAAGCTTGATATAAATAACATGCTCAAATGACCTAACAAAGAACTAAGATTTATTGCTTCTAGTTACCACGAATGGCGACATTTCAATAACATTAAATTAACAAACCATTTTAATTATACGGTGATGCCATGCAATGCCAGCCAAAACACTTATGATCTATTAATTACAAATTGCGTATAGAATTAATACAATCACACGCCGTCTGCAGACTTAAATAATTTAACATTCAATATCACAATAGAACAACCATAGCCATCAATCCATGTGATGTCACCTGTTCACATCCCATATTCATATCTGATGCGTCTCGGGATCTTGAAGTCGCTGCTCCATTTTTTTTAAAAAAAAAAAAAACTTCAAACGCGATCTCATTCTGCATTATTAATTTGGGTTCCTAATCTGATCATGAGAGCACATGTTAGGATAGCTGGAATTGTCCTCAGTTAATGCCCTTCGATATTTAAGTTAATTCATAGTTGAGGTGATCTAAATAAGAACTCTAAACCTGAAATAAGAACTCAATTTAAGTGTGTAAAGATAACATAACATGTTACTGTGTGATTTTCCCCTTATATAAATAGCCAAATGTCGATTTTGTATAGTTTTAGGTGGTGATTTCCTGTTCATTTGATCTTGAGGCGATAAGGGGTTAAAATTCGGGTCCGTCTGAGTCAGTTTGTGTTAGGTCGTGATCCAAATAGAAAGACTCAATTTTTTACTTTTGTTGGGTGTTTGCTTAAGATTTTGAGGGCAAAATGAACCCTTTGGTGCATATTTATTAAATACCAACATCAATGTCCCATTTTTTTTGTATTATTTACGAGTTATTCTTCATGTATGCATTGATCTATCACCTCACTCTTAGAGAATGCTAATCAATCTCTTTGTAATGTGTATATACACATGAAGATGCATGCTTCATTAAATGAAGTGTTTTTTTTTTTTTTTTCAGATTTAAATAGCTAGTTTAGTTTTCTACGTGGTAACAGAGCATATATATATATATATGTATGCCTCTTCTTCTAATTTCTTCCAAGTAGAGGCGAAAATGTTTTTGGTCCTACGTAAGTAGAATTCATCTAGACAATTCTTTCTTCGTCCTAATGAAAATCAATTTTTGCCTGGCATTTATTCCTTTAAGCAAGAAAATAGAAATATTACATATTATCTGGTTGAGTTAAAAATTCTTTGGGATGAATTCGATGAATTAATTTCTTCTTTTTCTATGCAAATCCTGGTTCTATGAGGTGGATTGGAAGTAGGGGATGGGTTGACTAATTTAAGAGTTTCTTCGGTTATAAGCTAAGAATTTAAGATGTAAGGTCAGATAACCTTCGATGAATTCCTCGTCCTAAGAAGGCCATTCGATGGTCGTGAAGTTGGGTTAATTAGCATGCCAAACCCTATGGACATTCCATGGACATGAGGTGGGGATTCGATGTAAAACCATTTGTGCAACCAAGACTTAGTAAATGAGGGTATTTTGGTGAAAATGAACTTTAGGACGAACAATTATGAAATAAACCCCTGAATACCTGAACTCATAGAGAAGTTCACATGAAAATGGTACCAAAAGTTTGTGGAAGAGGGCTCGATCTTGAAGTGCCTCATCATTATGACAAACCCTAAGGGGTGATTGGTATGCATGAATACATTTAGGTGAGAAAAAAATGATTTTAGAAATGGAATGGAGGTGGGAAAGGAATAGTGTTGGTATAATTTATCCTATGCTTGATATATGTGCGAGGGATGAAAAATAAATGAAACATCGTTCTTTACTTGATTCCATACTCATGAATGAAATAAAACTTTTTAAATGACTGAATTACCACTTCTTTTTTTTTTTTTAAAAAAAAGAGTAAAATAAAACTATTTATTAGTAAATATTTTTTATATATTACTAAAAAAAAAATTATGGGGTTAGTTTATAATTTTGTAGTTTTAATATCACTTTTAATATTGTTCTAATTACGTCAGTGGATATATGCATTCAATTTCTTATCAAATATGTTATATATATATATACACAAAAAAATATAAACACAATTTCTTTGAAATTACTCTTTCTATAATAATATCTTAGCAAATTTTGAAATTTTTAATAAAATATAATTAAAAAAGTTATAATATATCTTGTAACTAGAGTGAAATTTTTTTATGATAGGGCTAGAACATCTTTACTACACTTTTTATAAGTTTAATTTGTAGATTCATTAATAGGACCCACGACTCTTTATTTATCAATTTTGTATGTATTTTTTAATCATTTGACAAAATGCAGATAATTAATGTTTTAAATTATATATGTATTTCGTTGGACTTGAAGCAAGTCGATGATGCTTCTACTTTTTTATTATAAGAATTGGGAGGCGCATAATTATTCTTATCTTTATTATTAATATTTTTATTTTTATAATAATTTAATTTTTTTAATATTATTAAAAATTAAGATATACGAGTAAAATATATAATTAAATAAAAACACATAGCAATCAAATAAGTCGAAACATAATATCAAACATTTACAAAGTGAAGTTTTCTTTTTCTTTTTCTTTTTTTAATGTGAAAGTATTTTGTTAAATTTTGGAGGGTAATTTTGTCAAATAATATATAAGTTCATTCCCGATGGAGAAAGAATGATTAAATCCATAAGGCAAGAAGAGAATGGCTAAACCCATACTTTTGAGAATGTGGATTCATATCTCTATATAAATTATACCAAGTATGGGTTAGGAATGGATTTGGGAATGCCCATTCCATTCTCACCTCTTTACATATGAATCATACTATAAGGTGGTGATTGGTATTGAGGAGGAATGGAATTAGGTGGGGATGAAATGACTTTAGGAATGGAATGAAGTTAGGAAAGGATTAATATTGGTATAGTTTATCCTATGATTGATATGTACAAGGAATGAGAAAGGAATGGAATCGCCATTCCCTTTTTGATTTTATTTTGATGATTGATAAATAAGAATGACTAGAGAAAATGGAATGAATGTTTTATATGACCAAATTATCCTTTTATAAAAAAATTATTAAAATAAAAGTATTTATTAGTAAAATATTTTTTATATGTGACTGTAGAATTTTTTTTGAGTAAGTCTATAATTATGCAGTTTTAATATCACTTTTCATGTTATTTGAATTACATTAGTAAATATATGCATTTTATATTTTATCAACAAGTTATATACATTTATGAAAAAAAAAATATAAACACAATTCCTTTAAAATTATTGTCTGTGAAATTATAATTTAGTAAGCTCTTTTGAATTTTTTGATAAAATATAATTAAAAAAATATAAAACACTTTATAACTAGAGTGCTTAATTTTTTTGTGATAAGGTTAGGATGATTTATTGTATTTTTTTTTTATGAGTTTAACTTGAAGAGTTGTTTATAGAATGCACAACTCTTCATTTATTAGTTTTTTATATATTTTTTAATCATTTGAAGATGTGCGAATATAAATAGTATTTTAAACTATATATATTTCATTAGCATAGACCAAGTTGATGATATTTCTATTTTTTTATTATAAAAATTGAGTCGAGCATAATTATTCTTATTTTTATTTTTATAATAATTTAATAATTATAATATTACTAAAAAATATAAGAACAAAATATATGATTAAATAAAACTTGTAGCAATCAAATAAGTTGAATATAATATCAAATGTTTACAGAGTAAAGATTTCTTTTCTTAAATATAAAAATATTTTGTTAAATTTTGGGGTGTAATTTTATTTAAAAAAAATATAAATTCATTCCCGATGGATTAGAAATGGCTAAACTCATGGGGGAGGGAGGGAATGACTAAACCCATCCTTTTGGTAATGGGGATTCCATTGGAAATGGGCATTCCTATCTCTAAATTATGCCAATTATGAGTTTAGAAATGAACTTGGGAATGCTCATTCCATTATCATCTCAATCCTGCATACCAATCATACTATAAGGGTTTCCTAATGGAATTAGTACTAACTATGTAGGGGAATCATCCATAGTTTGATTAGGCTGAGGAGCTATTATCTAATAGCTAAGAGGAATAAAATTTCCTGTTAAGACTTGATATTATTCGGGAAGATAAATTGGATTCGGTTGGCTTGGGGTCATGAGGTTTGTAAACTCCTAGAGTGGGAGAAGGTTTGACCATGATTATTCTGATCACGAGTCCTAGCCTTACTTTTTATCACTTGTGCCTCTCAACCTATTGTATTTAAGAGAACATTTTGAGCTCAAACTTGAGGACAACTCAGCATCCTCAAAGCTATAATTACTATAGAATTTACCATCAATTGAGGGGTAAAGTTCAAAGTCATTATGAGTAGAGAATGGGTAAAGTCGTTACCTGGTAAAGAATAGTTGTGTACAAAGTGACCAAGTTGACGCTCGAGCTTGGTAATCACAGTTGCAGAACTTTTGGTCAGTAGATTATTTGGAGTGAAGTGAGGCAAATGAAAGGAACAATATATATGGGCCACTTCAAAGAATGTACAAATGAATGATCTAGATTAGGAGTGTTGAGGAAATATGAGGACATAGGCTTAATCAATTCATATTCAATGAAAGAGATTAACCTCTATATCAATGAAATTCAAAAATATATAGAGGCAGGAACAATCAATTTGATCTTTGACACTATTACTTTCCAGTCTGTGTAAATACATATTGAGAAGTGAATAAGTTAATGATATAGGTGAAATACCTCAAAGGACCACACCATATCCCAAGTTTCCGTGCCATTTTTTATGGGTCTACCCGACCCTAGTGCAGACCACCAACATCTATCCATATTACCTAAAATCCCATCCATAGGATCAAGATCCGTGGAATCACCTCCTCCACCTGTTCAATCATGATGTGACAAGTCATCAGTGGTCTACTACTATAAGTATCCCATAGTACTGATGGATTAGGTATTTGCACTCCTGTAACATTAATCGCAGTTGTTTTATTTTGTTTTCTAAATATACCCCAATACACTCACCAAATGGGTTAAGCAAATACCTTGGACAAACTTCATGGATCTTGATGAACCAACCTATCCTTTTGTGGTACACTTGTTTTATGCTAATTTAACATTTGAAGAAGAGAAAGCAAATGATGATATTATTATTCAATCTAAGGTTCTTGGCCATTATGTTCTTCTACACCTACAAGGGTCAATGAGATTTTAAATCTTCTAAATGATGGGGTAAAATATTTTGCGTTTGGTTCTTGGAGTCTTATTTTTTACCCATTTAATGTTAAGAAAGTCTTATGGCGTGGGAAATTTCCCAAACTAGCTGGTTGAGTTTCCTTAAATAAACTCAATGTTGATCGTTTTTCCTTGCATCATCTGATACTTATCACCATGCTTTCATGCTCAACATCTAATGGCTGCCATACCATTGGCATAAATCACCTCTTTGTCTTTTTACTGTATATAGCTGTCATCGGTCATCATGTCAATCTTATTCTTTATCATATGATCTATGCATTACACCATTCATAAAAAAATCTCTCAGATGGCATGCTTCTTACCTATTTGCTAAATTTGAGGAAGTGTTTCTACCTGTATCTTGGATTGAGGATCCCCGTAAATATAGGATAGTTGGTTTAGTCAGCCTTCGAAAAAAGAAAATTCAGGTTTCTGCTGATGGTACTTGGTTCGAGGGCACCACAAATTCTGTTAACTTTCCTAGACACAGCTCCCATTGTTCGAAAGAATAAGGAGCATATCATGTATCTCTTTGGTCTGCTGATGATATTGATTTTGTTGCTTCAAGGGAGTTACCTAAAAAAGGGTTTTGCATTCTAACAATGTCTTCGGGCTTGAAGAAATGCAAACTATCATTACATCTCTCACCACTCCTATTGAAGAGCTAAGCACTCATGTCTGGGACATAGTTGTCATTATGGAGGAGTCTCTTTGATGCATTCTTGACAAGCTTTATAACCTTTGTCATGATATAAGGATCTTCGCCCACAATATTAAGGACCTCCGCCATCGTAGCCACAAACAATCTCAGGATGATTAGGTTTTTTGATGATGAAAGGGGAGGACATTTGTGTTTATTTTGCATTTTGAAGTAAAGAACATATCTATGCTGTAGTATTCATGTTTGCTTGCATATCTCTTTTGATTCTCCTCCTTAGCTGCTTAACTCAGAGCTTCCAGTACTTTCATGTGGTAAACTGATAGTATCACTAGTGTTGTGGGTGATATGCCTTGACCATGTTAAAGACTTTACTATTGGTGCTTTTGTTGAATTTTGATGAACAGGGCTGCCGGTATTTTTGTTAAAATCTATTTATGATTGATGAGCATGTTGTTGTTTGCTCTAATTGTCATAATATGCCTATTGCGTTGGATTTTGATTATGCTTGATGAATAGGTTGATATTTACTATTTTATGTGCCTTTGGAACTTGCTACTTTAATAATTTATGCTATGGCATTCTTATAGTATTTATGAAGGGGTATTTTTACTTTTTCGAAAAAAACAATCACTTAGGTAGAACTCATCAAATGCAAAAATTGGTTATCATAAAAAAGGGGATAGATTGTTAGGATCCTGTCGATATTACTTTTGATTATGACCATTTTTTGCTAACTCATAATATTTCTTTTTAAGGATCAATCATATCTCATTATTTATACATGAATATTCTTTAGTTGACTTTTCCTTATTTCAACATCAGTAGAGAAGGAAAGAGCACTTCGCAAATCAAGTTGTAGCTGTCTCTCACCTATGGGAAGTAGTTGAGTTAAAGTTGTCACTCTTATATGGAAATGACCGTTGTATAACTTCAAGATTTGATGAACTGTAAGGACATGTTCAATGAAGGGCACACTTATTTAATCTGCAGAACGAGACTAAAGATATATAACTTGAGATTTAATGTATTGAGTTCAATGAATTCCTTAAAAAGGAGTTGTACTCTTGATTCCTTCGTTCTAGAAAATTCTGCAGTTGAGCTAGAAGTTGTGTTTCTTTTATATGCAATATAGCTGCTAGGAATTTGAGTGAGAAAGAATGTTTCAGCCTTGAGAGTTGTTTTATTGATACTTTGTTGTACTAATTCATTTGATATTGAGTATTGCAAGTTTAAAATCCTAAGTGAATAATTTAGGTGGATGCTTGTCTTTTTCTATTTACTTTTGCATACCTATCTCTACTGTTAACTTTTGATAACTTCAAAATATTGTTTTAAATTTATATTGAAGTTCAATTTACCCACTTTTGAACTACTTTTCATTGGCAAATATACTTTTTATAATTATTTTTAAAACTATAACATTTTATTGCTTATTTTATATATCAGTTAAAAATTAACTAGCAACAAAAATTAAAATATATTTAAGAACTAAAAGATTAATGACACAAACATAAAGTAGTTTCAAATTTATAAGCTTAATTAATATTGAATTGGATATCTATGTAAATAAATTGTACAATTTTCAACTTTGCATGAAATAATTAACCTATAATTTGCAAATGCACTCAAATGTACATTAATCTAGCTTTATATGTTAACAATAATAACACTAACAAAAAGCACACAATTGCTTTCACTTGATAATCAAGTGAAAGCATATTACGACAAAGTAAACATATCCAACAAATTAAGTAGAATGTCTTATTCTCTCGCTATTTTATGTATATAGGAACTTATCTCAATGTATACGATTGATATTGGTACAAATAAATAGTTATTTTGATAGAATGTAGTTATATTAATCTGGTACAAATAAGTAGTTATTTTGATAAAATGTAGTTATATTGTGCATGCAGATAGCTTATGGTTGAGGTTGAGGTAGATGAGTAGTTGGTGGAGGAAGAAGTGGGCTCTTGAAATACAATGAATCCTTAAACCGACCTTGAGGATTTGGATGCGGCCATAATAAGAAAAAAGCTACCAAATGTTTGGAAGTGAATAAATTAGACAAATATTGTTGGAAACCATCCAACTTACCTCTTGTCATCGACGTGGTATGAATATATTGAAATTGACGAGCATCACATTTGTATGTAACAATCATCAAGCTTAACAACGATAAGCCTGCCATCACCACCATAAACATAGTCCAAGAATCCATTTCCAATATTGTCATCGCTTCAATATTAACTAAATTATGTATTGTGTGGTAAGAATTAAGCAAAAAGAGTAATCGAGAAAAGAAAAGAAAATTAATAAATAAAGTTGGTCAGGCCGGCATGAATATTAAATTGATTAATCAACGATAGATTTGATAATTGATACGTACTTAACTAGTTTCTTGATTATTGTTAGGGTCATATGTGGAGTGCGAATGTACGTACACGCCAAATCAAGTATGTACGGATAAGTAGGTGTATACTTATATTAAATTTTTTTAATTAGAACAGTTGCAGTAGCTTTCTTTGATTGAGAATTGCCCATCGAAGTTGTGCCCAACCTATACAAGATGCTACTCTTTTTCTTGGGCACGTTTGATTTGTTTGATTATATAATAGCATCTATTACAGTTGTGGCAAGATTAGGGATGAAAACAATCCATATTATGTTGTTTGATATCACACATTGTTGCTTGACATTAGATAGTAATACAATCTCACCTAAAGTCAAGTTTTTTGTTTGATACTATCTATTATTTTTAATTTGACTATTAAGCCCTCGGACCATCAATTTTTATTATTCTCTCATGGTACCAGGCTTCCCCTAGATCCCTAATTCTCACCCCAAATTAAACTGCAGCGAGGAGCAATGGTGATTGCGAAATCAGTGTTGTTCTTCTGATCACACAGACGTGATAGAACATCTTACAAAAGTCCAGTGTTCGGATTCTTCTCTAACTTTGGCATGGGTACCTACTACAATGCATCGATGCAATCTCGTTCAAGCTTCGTGGGTGTTCTGTAAAACACCCATCTTCAATCGGTGAAGTGGGAGACAACCCAAAGTCAACCCCATCTTCCTACATAGTGTCAAGCAGACAGCGAAGAGCCCAATTTTTAGTATTTTTTCATTGCCTTGAAGTATTTTTACTATTTTCAAATACATTTGGTATGTCACCACCAACTTTTTGGCTGGGTAATGCCTTTTTTTTCCCTAATCGATGCATAATCTTCTAGTGGTATTTTGGCTTACAGCTGATTGAGGGTTACACCTTCAAAATGGGTTATGCGTATAGTTTGTGTGATTGTGTTAGTTGGTTCAATTGTGATAATATTTTTCCTATCAATTGGTTTGGTAATTTTCTGGCGGCATGCTATTTGGCCCATTTTCAAATCTTATTTTTGGATGGCTATGTTAGTGCTGGCTTATTTAGGACTGATAGTTAGGAATTACAAGGGGTTTCTACAAATTGAGGTCAAAAATGGGATAATAGAACCTGCTTGTCTATGTTTGGGTTTTTGTTTTTTAATTACATATGAATGATAGTTTTGCACTCGAGTGTTTATTCACAGAACTGTTTTCTGTTGAAATCTGAATCCTAAGTATTAGTGTTGCTTTATCAATAGTCTTGTTAGGGTCTACGCCCTGCTAGCAATTTGTGATTTTGCTTGTCCTACTTCAGCAGTTAAGTAGCATTTCTTTCACCTTTGAGCTTATTGCTTTTAGAATGAGTTAAAGTACACATATGGAATGGAGCTGAATCTCTCTTTATTGGTGTGTTAGAGCACACTGCCTCATTTGCCAATGCCTCCAAATGAAATATTTTGTTGACAAATAATCTTGCAACTTGATGCCCCCAATATCTATATATGAATACAGATGTATGAGATGATCTCAGATCCACATACATTTTTGTTCGTATGTTGGTGATACCCTGAATAAGTATTTGAAAGTGGGGTAGTGAATCGTGAGGATTTTTGGATTACTCATGAAATTTGGTTTGTTACTTCTCCCATATTCAAACATAAGCTAATTGAATACTTATAATCGTGCTTAAGGTTTAGAAAAAATCTGATCATTATGTTGTACCAATTATGTTACTAGATACAACTGTGCTTTAGGTATCAATGGAACTGAAGTCAGCACCGCTATGCCTTTGTGGTGAAGGTGCGATGTCCCTACGTCAATTGCACACTTCTCTTAATCCTGGCAGGTGGTTCTACAAGTGTCCAAGGGGAGGTACTCACACTGGGCACTTCATTTGGTGGGATGTCTATCAGGGATTAAACATACAACGGTCATATGCACCTCAATGTTCGCAAAAGCTAACGTACGAAGCCAACGGTTCGAGTAGATGTGTGCTAAATAGGACTGGTTGTTGCATCTCAAAGTCTCCGAAAAGTGCTTGCATGGATGACACCGAGCAAGCTGAAAGTTCGCAAACGGCTGTATCGGTGCCAAACCCTCTTTGTGATCCGACCATTACTTTTATTCCCTTTTCCCCTCGTATGAAAGCATCATTGTTGATAGGAGGTTGTGTTGGATGTAGGTTTTTCTTGATTGTTGTGTTTGTGGGTCTGCTGATGGGTTTGGTGGTTGGTAAGCTTGTGTTTTAGCATAACAGGCATAACGGAACTGTACATATATTAGTTTGTATAGGTAAATTCTTATTCGTTGGCTAATATTAGTGACTACATTCACAACAATTTTTTTGTATGTAATTACCATATTGCAATGCATTATTACGGACCAATATTATATTGTCAATCGGCATTACTCTTTTTGTTTGCCACTAGCTGCATGTTGGGATTCCATATTAGTAATTACGCTTATAGTATTTGAGATAAAATTGATTCCTACATAATGTTTAAATTTTGTAAATTAGTATTGCAAAGTACCTCCTTAAATCATTCTATGCAAAGTTAGTGGATGCCACAATAGAACACCCCAAGAAATAAAAAATATTGCCTTCACATGTGCATGTGCACTGCCACACACCTAGGAAGCAACTTGAAATATTCCTATGGCCATGCACTCAACGTGGAGACTTTACCATGCAAGTATCTGCAGGTGGCAGCCTTTATTTTTTATCTTGAATCCCATCATGTATAATCCTATTTGCATGGTTGGACTACCATTATCCTGGCAATTTTCAGCAAATGAATATATCTCCAGGATTGCTTTAGCTTTTTCAGCTTTGTTTGCTTTAAAATTCTGTAAAATCTGGCATTATTCCTATTAGGACATGGCATGCCGGACCAGTCACTTTGGGTCCTGGGTTTAGAACAAATTTTATTAGTATTAGGTGAGTTCATACATATCTTCACCCACATACTAGTAACATTCACAGAAGGGGAAAATTTTGCCTCACTAGTCATCACTTTCCATTACAATTCAACCTTCATTTTACATGGCTCCCTGGAATCCCAGATCTCAAGATCAAATTTTCTATGTTCCCCCTTAGGTCGAAGATATTGACAAGGAGTTTATCATTCGTCTTGCAAAGTTTGCTCGTTTAGATGGAAGAAATCTCACTTGATCTGATGTCGCTGTTATTCAATCTTATGTCCACTCGGTGAATCTTAAGTTTGGTACCAACATCTCCTTTCAGGATGTTAACATGCGTTTCAAATATTTGCAGTAGCGTCACACCGTGTTTGGATTTCTGGCCTCGTTGGCCCCAATTACTTACGTGGAAGAAAACAATTATGTGGACACGTTGATGCATTTATATGGGACTATATCACAATGGCAAATATTTTTTCTCAATCTTGGTTTTAATCACGTGTTAAACCATATTGCATTGTATTTTGATTATTCTTCTAATAAACTCTGTGTTTTTCTCTTTTTAGAAATTTCCCATGTCTGATGCCTACATGATCAAAGAAGAATTTTAGTGACCAGAGCTCTATCAGATTTTTGGTGCTCCTAAATCATTGAACCTGTTCCCAGAATCAGACATCATTTAAATTTTGGATTATACCTCGTATAATCTCGTTGAGCCTATGGCTGCATATGCACTACCCGTGCTCGAGCCTTTGGCTGTCAATCCCATTTTTTCTGTGGCTGCATATGCACTGCCCATGCCCGAGCCTTTAGCTTCAAGTTTTTGGAATAATTTGTACTATTTAGGTGGCAATGATGATGCAATCTAGGATTCTGTTAAGTTTCCAAAACACCGTATGATTTCAACTCCAAGTATAAATCCTCATGCTTTTGTTTCCGATGGTTTGTGGACTGAGCAAGATGACCGAGATTTGTTTGCTAATTTCCAACCTTCACCACTTCGAGGACCAACGAGCTCCCATGCAAGTTCTTCTAACACTCTGAAGGTGTAGGGAAAAAAATAAGACTGTGTAACATCAAATAATGTCTTTCTCTTTCCATTGTTTCCATCCTTCCATCATGAGTTATTGTTAACTTTAATACTTTGCTACTTTGTAGTCTATGTGATTTATCACATTACCTATGTATGAATGAATCTGTGTTTTGAATGTATTTGTATGACTCGTTGTATAACTTCATCTTACCTACCAATTTACTAGTTTGGTGCAATGTCTTTTTCGAATTTTAGTATGTATGAGTTAAAATATTTTGATACCACGACCTTAGTGGAAAAGGTTAATGATTGCTAGTCTATTCAATATTTCTGTTTTTATATCTTCCAAGCACATGTTGATTTACTAAAAAATGATTAAAACTAAACATGTTAGAAAAGAATTATTGGCATTGAAGGAAAGAAGGCAGAAGTATTTTTGGTCCACGTGTTCTGTTATATGGAAACGAGTTAATATCAAGCAAAGAAACAAGAGAATTGGTGCCATTTTCTCGTTGCATCATAGCTCCAAAAAGAAATAATTGCATCATAGTTGTAATTTAGCCTAATATCACCAGCCTTAGCTGTAGGATTTAGAATATCCAACTTTTGAAAGGAAATAGTAAGGGCTTGTTATCTTATGTTTTGGGGAATTTTTTTTTTTTCAACTCCCCAAAAAATTTCAAAACACATGCACATTCTCCAATTTTTCTCCTAAAATACTACAATTTTTTTCCCCAAAAAACCCTTCACAATTCACCCAAAAAAACCCTACATCCTAAAAAGCACATCTACCCCCTTATTTTCTCACTCCATCTTTCACAGCACTCATTCATTTATCATTCTCTCACTTCACTTATATATACATATATATACACACACATATATTTACATATATGAAAATATTAAAATTTTACTATTTAAAATTTTTTAAAACTTATGTTTACGAATTTAATTAAACAAATTATTGAGAAAATTAATTAAATTTAATAAATAATTTATTTACAAAATAAAATATTAAATTAATTAAATTACTTATTAATTAAATAATATATTAGTTATATTTAATATTTAATGTATTAATTACTAAGTATATTTATTCATTTAATAAATAATTTAAGATGTTTTAATTTGATATAGTAAATAAATTAATCTTCATTAAATATTAATATTAACATTTATTTTAAATTATTATAAAAAAATTAATTATAGTGTGATATTTATTTAATAATCTATTAAGTCTAATAAATTAATATTAATACAATTAAAATAGTTATCGAGAAAATTATAAAAGTAAGTGTTTTTTTTATTGCTACTAAGTAATTTATTTATGAAATAATGTATTAATTAAATGATGAGTTAAAGTAAATAAATAACTTATTAAATTAATTTATTTAATTCTTTAAATAACTTATTGTGTATATATTAATTATGTTTCATATTTCACGTATAATTAAATAGTACACTTATTTGTTTAATAAATAATTCAATATGATTTAGTTTCATATAATATAAAATTATTTATTTTTTTAATTTGATGAATCGCTATATATTTTATTTTATTTAAATAAATAAATTTTTTTATTTATACATAAATTGTAAATAAAAAATAGTTAAATAATTATATTTTAAGAATAAACAATGATTAGTTTATAATTAATGTACAATAATTAATTTTTTTAAGTAAGCCAATACCAACAATTATTATATAATTATGATATTAGCTTATATTTATAATTAAGATATAATTACAATTTTATAAATAATTAATATTTATACTGATAAAAAAATAATTAATATTTATTAATAAATTCATAAAAATATAACTTTTAAAACAAAACACAAATTGAATTAATTACACATCATTTTATTAAAATAATATACCAATTATTACATATATATATACACACATCACCAACTATAAATATACATACATACATATATAATGTATTACTTAAAAAAATTACTTTCACCCTACAAACCCAATAAAAAAGAAACTGATTTAACATCAATAGTAAAGTTTGTCTCTCCCTAAAATATAAAGAAACAAACTACTCATTGTCAAATCATTTTCCATATTTCGCCAAAACAAAAAGAAACACTTGGCACATTCTCCAAATTTTCTCCCAAAAACCCATTTCCCCAAATTTTTTCTAGAAGATAGCCAAAACATAAGAGAACAAGCCCTAAGCATTTTCACTCTTTTTCTATGTAATACAACAAAAACAGAAACTAGGGGATGAAATTGGAATATATATTATCTTACAATCACATGTGAGTAATTTGATAAAATAACACGTGACACGTCCAGCCCTCAATGTCTGAACCTGCCAATTGCTCATAACATCAATGTACCCTCTACTCCAATTGCCAAAAGCAGTCTGTTCACAATTCAAGTCCTCATATCCGCAAGCATAGGCAGCTATATTTGAAATGAAAAACAGAAAAAACATTAAACAATAGTTTGCATCTTATTTGGCCACAACTCTTTAAACCCACTGCTCCTAAATCATTTCGTATGACTAATTAGAAACGCAATACAAGTCCTCATATCCATCATCTCTGCCAATCAAATGCAAATATTAGAACCAGGTAGTACATTCCTTTTTTAATTTACTACTCACAAATATACAATAATACAAATAAAAATGCAGCAGCACACAAGTTAGACATAGACCAAACCATTTCAGAACCAACACTACCATTATTAATGTTTGGTAACAAGACACGACAGATAATTCTTCGATGCCAAAACAGTCACAAAACATTCAGTGTTACTTACATCCAACTATCGCACGTTTGGGAGTGTTTGTGCATCATCAAAAGTAAATTACATATGCTCATTAGCCATACCATATCATGCATACTTCAACAACATGTTCACCTTCATAAAGTAAACAACAAAACATGCAACTTAGAGATACATCTACTGCGTAGAGGTGCATAGTGTACCAGATAGTACCATAAGACGAATCGTGCGCGACCCTCATTGTTCATCTCCCAGAGGGCATCCATGTCCAACTTACTATGAGCCATATGATGCGTAGCCTTCACTTGATCATCCAAGGACAATCCAGGGATTTCTTGTATCGCCTGAAACAATGAAGTCCTCATCGATGAGTCAAAGTTGGGGCCCAGTGCCTGTGGTGGCAGTTGGACCAGAAGTTCAGCAATGTTCCCTAAGCTTGATTGCGTGTTCTCAAGCAATGACCCCATTTTTTGGTCTAAGTCAACGGCACATGACTCTATCCGCTTTCGTTTCCCACTTGACGATGCCTTTTTCTTTGAGCCTGAACCCGATGGTGGAGTAAATGAGACGGAATCAAAGTCAATATTAGTCCCTGATGTATGTGCGTATGGCGGCTCTCCACTATCATCTCCTTGCACTACATCAACAACATCAAAAGCTTGCTCCTCTGTAGCTCTGTCATTCCCAAAAATCTCCACCCAACTTTTGTACCATGGGTGGGGCTTACCTTTGAGCTTTGCCGCATCAGGGTTTACCTAATAAATAAGGATTTAAATATAAGTATCCACAATGGTGCACAATATTAACACATTGTATCATAATTCAAAAGTTCACAAGTTATATATACCTTGACGTATTCAGCCCAAATATAATCATATGGATCGCAGGGTTGATAGGTACGCCCCCACCTCCACTACAGTCGAGTATGCCTCTAAGGTTTGAGTTGTTTTCTTCCACATTTGAAGCTTCGATTTGATATGTTTAACGACGATTCCACCATCTGGGAATTTTGATGCCAGCATTGTCTCCAATCTCACCATATACCCGCCCTGAAACTTCCGTCACATCGCCAACCACCTGCACGAAGATTCTTCAAAGCATGTATAAGTGCATCCTCCTCTTAAATAGTCTAGAAACGTTGTGGGCAGCCGGGGGTTTTCTTTGACCTTTCTGTGCTATGGGATGAGCTTATCGAGTGAGCTATGATAATTCACCTACAAACATATATCAACATCAGTCACATGGAAGATACAATATCATTTCATTACAAACAAAGAACACCACATGTTTCAAGTAGATATCACACACGTATGTTTGTAAAAATAGACATGTATGCTAGCAAAAACTGAAGTACAGTGATGGCAGTAAAAAATAACAAAAAAAGGGATATATATTACATACTACTAGTTGGCACATACATAGTTCGATGATTCAAAAGCAATTTCCAAAAGAACTTCATACGCTAGCAAATATAAGCATTCAATGTACGGTACATCTATAACAATACCATCAAGTTAACCTCTTATTTCCTAATTCTAACTTATACAAAACCACCTAGTGAGAATCCCTCCACGATTGGTATGTAGTAGCAGCAAGTTGATCACGCCAGGTAATCTACTCAGATGAACTCTCAATTGTCTCAATATGCTCAACATTCATCTCCTCATCACCTACTTTTTTACCCCCAAATTACAAGTTCCTCCATTGGGTCAATTGGCATTTGTGTTCGTATGTAATTGTGCAATAGGCACATGCCATAATTATCATATTTTAAGTGTGTATAGGGTAGTATGTGGCGCTCCTTAGTATAACCCATCGGTCCTTGAGAAGTCCAAAAGCCCTTTCAATTACGTTACGTGACCTTGCATGTTTGATATTGAAGTACTCGCGAGTGTTCTGTGGGGCTAGTGCTCCATCGGTCTAATCATCGAGGTGGTATCGTACGCCATGATATGGGGTCAAAAAGCCCTCACAATTGGTGTAACCGGCGTCGCATAGATAGTAATTACCTACAACAAATGGGTGAGGTCAGATATATAAACAAACATATAGTAGTAAATGTGTACAAACAGATTAGTTATTTTTACTTACTGGAACTTTTAGCCCATTTGCCTTGTTTACAGTTGCACATAACACCCAGCTATCCGCCGCAGAGCCTTCCCATCCGATAAGTATGTAAATGAAATTCATTTTTCGATTTCACACACCGAGCACGTTCACAGCTATTTCACCCTTCCTCGATCTGTACCTTATTTTTTCACTGGTTGGTACTTGGACTATTATATAGGTGCCATCAAGGGGCGCCAAGACAACCCTAGTGACAAAAATTAAAATAACATGTAATAGGCAACAACAAAAAGTATATAATAATATCATTTAATTTACTTAAGCATATAAACGAACCTGAAAGAATCTCCATGGGTCAGTCGTACAGTCATCACCAACTGGTTGTGGTTCGACAAGGAGCAATGGACTAATCCTTATAACTGCCTCCACACATTGCATGAAATACTTGCTCACGGTATGCTCGAACCGCTTAAAATTATGTTTGACACTCCTATTTTTCTTATGATGTGCTAGGATGGACAAAAACGTGGCTATTTTCTCAGGATTTCCCACAAAATTTTCATTTCATAGCCCCCCTACATGCTCAAGCAGATAACATAGACTACCAAAAGCATTTCTATCCATACGCAAATTATCTATGCACGCTTGGTTATTTAATTCAACAATCTCGCGCAAATATTTTTTTTGATCATGTATCTTAGCAATCATGCTCCACCTCCTACACATCCCATATCGCATACCCCTCGTATGACGACCTTGTATACAATACACACGATAAATGTAATAAATGGATAAAATCCTCCGAAGCAAAAACATATATAGCAACATGAGAATTCAGAGTCTGGTTGTCAAATCCATCACAAAACCCTACTCAAGGATCTAAACGTAAAGCAAGCATTAAGGGATGTACATATGATGGACAGATACTATGGAAATACATGGTCAAAGCTCTTTATAAAGCCCAACATTATTGGTACATATTTAGTTCTACAAGTGGGATGAAATGTCATATATTCAAATAGTGTGAAAATGGTCTTCATAATTGATTCTATATGCAGTTCCTAGTAGCATAACATGTGAATGAGGCTCTTATGTGATACACCAAGGGCACCACATTTAAATAGACATACACGTTTTGACACAAGTTAACTAAAGTACCTATTAAAAATGTACATGAAAGCCCAAATTCTTTAACTTAACAGGAGTCTGTGGGATCAGCCCCACTACATAACTTCAAAAAAACTAATAGAATAATGTGCATATACAATCATAGAATGCTGAAGTAAATGAACACCTTCACTATAGGGTACACTAAAACCGCAGAAACACAGAAGTGACACATGTTCTATAGATTGTATGAATTAGATAAGCGTATATTCTATTGCTTCCCCATAAGTAGCAGTTAGCTATAATAATGTGTACATTCAGATTGTGTTTGCATGTCGGAGTCACAACAATCATAGTCTTGTCTCTGTTAACCTTAACATTGCAATCTGGTTACTAGTTGTCATTTCTTTAATGCATAGATTGCAAGCCACTCAAATATGCAGTTTAATGTAAAACCCAGTTTATGCCCTAATCAATTTTTTAAAAACAAAACAAATATAGCTTGACAGATTTAAAGAAATAAATAAATCAATAAAAAAAACCCACTCACTTCTTACGCAGTTCAAACCTAGTAGAATTTAGTGGCTCCGTTACTACAACGACCGAGTGAAGATGAAACTCCAATCGGAAACCAGTAAGACAAGGAAACAACATGAGATTCCATTGAAATCTTACTTGAGCAAAAGTGAAAGGGAAAAGGCTTATTGCAAACATAAAAGCACGAAATATGATAGAAAATGCTTTCGGCAAGTCGCAACTCGGGGGACGTCGTTATTCATTGCGGAAATTGTCGGATAGATATGAACCCAGACTTGAAATTGGTGATTCTCGCTTACCTGTGCGCTAGGGCTCCAACGTGAAGGTTAACATAGACAAGAAAGGGGATTTTAGAAACAGGAGCTGCGTTGTGTATGGAAGAAGTCTATTCATGTTATTACAAGGGCAGAATAGTACAAAGCCTAACATATATGATGGCAAATTTGTCAATTCGAGTGAAAGGCGGTTCAGCAATTGATGGACATTGCATTATCGCAGCCCAGGAATAGCGATTGTAATGTATGCTAAAATCGTTTACAGTTGCGGGCCGTGGAGTAAGTAGTGGCCGGCCCGCAAAAATAATGTTGGTAATCAAATAGGAGACAACATCAGATTAGCCCATCTATTAGAGCCTATTGTCTTGTATCAAACGCGCCCTTAAGTTATTAGTAGCTTACATAGTGTAGTGGTAAGTATTAGTGGACGTCATTCCCAAGGACTTTTCATGAGCCTCATTTGGTTTTATTTCTATTGCTATTTTCAGTTTCTATAGATTTTCAAATTTTGAAAAAGCAATTATAGTTTATAAAAAAATGAGATTTTATTTAGATGTTTTGTTGAAAAGTAATGATTAGAGAAGATATGTGGTTGAAAAGTTAGTTGATTTAAATTATTTAATGTTTAAAAAGAATTATTTTTTTAAAATATATATTTATTAATTTTAATGATAGTGGATACTTTATGTCAAATCAAATTTGAATTTAATTGATATGATAGTAGGATGATATGATAGGTTTAGGAAAAATTGAAAATAAAACTAAAGAATATTTTAAGTGAAAATGAATAAAAAATGATAGTTTTTAATTTTTAAATATTAAAGGAAATGTAAAGGATGGTTGAAAATAAAAAGCATGCCTTATCCTCCTATAAATTTTATAATTCAAAGGTGGCTTTTGGTGATGATTACCCAAGTTTTGATAACAAAAGCTACAACCACCCTCATAGTTTTACAACCTTTAAACCTAAGTTATTTATAACAACATTTAGAGTTACTATTGGAACACCCGGAATACGCTAGCAATCTAACTGCAAAATCTACACAATTCTGATTTATCGGAACCTTTTAAAGGTTGTAATCAAGGAGAGAAGAATTTTTCGGTAGGTAATTTGTCTTTTCATAACTAATTAATGCTGCCAAAACTAACTTTGTAAATTAATAGTTCTTTTTACCAAGCTACTACACTCTTTACTATTCTAAGATATCCTACTAATAGTTGTGCTGCGTGGGATTATTTGTATTGTCAGTATTAGGTATCTTAAATACATAAGTATTTAGTTCAAAAAAAGAAAAAAAATACGTAAATAAGAAAAGAATAAAAGAATTAATGTATGTTATGATATATACACACAACAATATAATTCTCCTATGCTGGTTACAATTTTAACTTTTTGTACACACGCATTAGGTTTAATATTTCTTCAACAAAAACTATTGCAAGCTAAATTATTAATTCAAAAAGCATATTAAATATGTACTGATAATATATTAAATTCATAATACTACTTATAGATTTTTTATATGATTTATATATATACTAGTTATGAGAGCACCGTGCACTACATAGTGCTAAATTGTCATTGTAAATGTTTTGGCAATTTTTTTATTGTATTTGGTGATAGGAATTTTTTAGAACTTTGATCATGAAAATTTTCAATATATAAATTTTCTTGGTTCAATGTTATATGGAAGTATTATTTATCCTTGATTCTATTGTCTAGTGAATTTTTTTCATAGTTATTATTGATTTTTTTGTTAAAATGTTGATTATTTATTTGGTTATCAAAAATAAAGTGGAGTGCTCAATATATTTTGAAATAAATTCAACGCAAAGGGAAAGGAACATGCAAGTAAGAAACATGTTAAAAGTGTTAGGATGCGAAGAGCTAGCATGACTTGGATTAGGTTCACTTTGCATCAATCAAACGAATGGCATGCTAACATAATGTTTCTTGTCGGACTAAAAGAAGTTCAAACCATTAACATAACTCACATTACATCATTCACGAAGTTTCTTCAAATTGTCACCTTCAAAACCAAAAAAAAAAAAAAAAAAAAAAACATTTTATTCTCAACACATTTTTCAAACTTACTATGAAAACATATTCTTCCAAAATAAAACCAAACATTTTTTTTATCTAATGTACAAACAATAAAATTTTGTGACATTTATATTATTATCCTACTAATGGCAATTTAATAATTTATTTCTAAATGAGATCCGACACTTTTTTAAGAAAAATTGAAAATAAAACATTCACTATAGACATATAAAAAAGAAAAAATTGTATATAAATTAGTAATTTGGAGATTGATTTAAAAATCTACTACAATGGTGAAGTCAATAACTAAAACTACGTGCTATAGAATTAAAATTAATTAATATTCAAAGCTATCCAGAAAACCAATACAATGGTAACAAGAATGATAAAAGCAACGAAAGTTGGAAACACAAATAAACATGACAAAAATTATACTTGTAACACCCCTGAAATTCAGTATTTTCGGAAATAAGGATTTAGAAATTAAGAGATTTATTGATCGGATTTTAGGGCTCGAAAAAAAATAATGAAAAGGATTCAATTGCAAGAAATTAAAAAGTTTTGGGGTTGGATTGCAATTTGAGGAGACTTGATTGAACATTTTTTTGAAAATAATGGGGTTTTCATGGAAAAAATTTGGTCAACCTACTTTCTAATAATTTCAGGGACCTAATTGATGTTTTTTTTAAAAAAACTTTTTTTGGGGCCAATCTAAAAATTTTAAAAAATCTATTTTATATAAGTGGGTAATTGCAATTGAACCCCATTCTTCCTTCATCTTCTTCCCACGACACCACCACCATCACCACCGGCTGTCACCTTCTTCCTAAACCACTCCAATTAAACTCCTCCCCTCACTCCAAGCTACACTCGCACACCACATGCATGACGAAACAGACGGCGAGTCACCAAAAATAGCGAGCTGAAAGTCGACAGAGGCGGACCTCGACTGGCAATGGCAGAGCTGCAACCAAAACTCATTTCTGGGTGGAGATATTGGAAGCTCTAGGTGTGAGGAAGCTGAAGATACCCTCGCACACAAGTTTGAAGCGGCGGCGGTGACGAAAAACGGTGATCGAAGGGCAGCGGCGAGAGAGACCCATTTGACATTTGAGCTCGATTTGGAGGAGATTTTGGCCATAGAGCTTGAAACTGACTGCGGCATTGGACTCAGGAGACTGAGAGGAGCATTCTGGTGGTGACGTTCACCTACTCCGGCAGCGGTGACGCGGCGACGACGGAGAGGCAATTTCACCTCCTCGATGCAACGAACGCACCCATATATTTGGTTTATGGTTTCAGAACTCCGATGGCCAACTTTGGAATTTAGATTGAGTTTTACCTTATGTATATATATATGTTGTACTTTTCCTATTGAAGCTTGTATTTAAGCCTAGAATAGGATTTTTAGGATTAATTGGTATATATATATCTGTGTGTGTGTGTGTGTGTGTGTATGACCCCCACAAAAGAGGAAATATTAAATAGTGGATCCGAACATGTTGCTAAATGCCAAATTTGGATTTAATAATGATGCTAAGTGATTAAACTAAGGAATATGTAAAATAAGACCAGATGGCACTTGCTTAGAATTAATTATGTGAAGATGGACTATTTTGTATGAAATAGGATGATGATATGATCATGACCTTGAAAATAAGAACGAGATATCATGTTATTTTGGAATTGACATAGACGTCGTGATTAAATCTAGAAATGTTGATTTATTGGAGAATTTGGTAAAGATACTATTAAAGCTATATCATCATGTTAATAGATAAGTAATAATGTTAAGGTGCTTATAATACAACTCTAGAAGGTTATTAGAGATAAGTAGGAGTTTTGACTATGGAAATATTCTTTTGATTAGGTGACGAAGAAGTGGGTCCTGTCGATCAGTAGATTGCGGGCTGTGGTTGTTTTGCTAAAAATACACGAGGTGAGGGTCTCGCACTTTGGGTAATTGTTTTGTATAAGCTTTCTCATTACTTGTTGAAAACCCCTGTGAGGGTCTGCCAATCTGGCACCTTTCCCAACTATTTGTTATTTGTGATAAACCCCTATGTGGGTTTTCTGTTTCTGTATCGTACTGTATAAGTTATTGCTTTCCCCCGTGTGGGATCTACCGATTGGTTATTGCTTGTATGTGTTATTCCATGATATCGCTAAACCAGTTAGGTTCTGCTGATTTGATATTTGTTCAAATTGTCGAACCCTGTGAGGTTCTTCTGATTTGAAACTGTCTGATACATTAATGTTTCTTGAAAATAATCTTGATATTTATGAAAATGATATTTGAAATGGTCTGGTAGACCTATTTGTGTCAAAAGTTCTCTTAAAATTGTTCATGTACCTTGTTTACTGGAATAGGCCTTGCTAGCCGTTACTGGAAAATATTTTTCCTCGTGTATGGCAAGTCATTTAAAGTTTGTAATGTTCATGTTATTGCTTGAAAAGTCAAATTGTTACCTGTTGGCATTAAACCATTCAACCTATGGGGATGCCCTTGGGAAGTTCAACCCCAAGGGGCGCAACGGGAAGTTGGACCCGGGGCTAGGTTTAGAAAGATGGCCGAGCAGAACAGACCGACGGTGATAGATCTCCCGGCTAGTACCCACCTACAATCCTGACTCAATAGGGAGCTGGAGGTAGCGAACTGTGAGTGGTGAGATCTGGCATGCGGTCGACCATGCTAATAAAAGGGTTATTACCTGCTGAGCTGAGTGCTCGAGCAATGGAGCAATAAGGAAATCTTGTTTATACTGTACTGACGTCAGGTACTAGCAACTATACATTGATCTGGGAGTAATAAGGATGGAATGACCAACAGTCTAAAATAGTTAAAACCATGTGTACTTTACACAATGTTGATTCACGTTGAAACTTTTATTGTTATCGAACTGTCCTAATTGTTGTCTATCATTTTCCTTCTTGTTGTTATTAAGTTGATCATTGATAGTTGTACCTCATTAACTTTCCTTTTAAATATTATTAGTTTCTTTTCCCCTCACTAGGTCCTTAGGACTTACCCCCTTGTTGTTATTTGTCTTCAGACAGGTCAAACTGAGAAGCAGAGGCATGTTTTAGATGAGAGTGATTTTGTAATAGATTAGGTGTTATTGTTGTTCATATGAGCCACATGATCAAGACAACTACTTGAAGAGTGTTATGAGAACGTTTGTATGAAACTTAAGATACTAGAAATGTATGTATTTTATGTTATGAAGTGATCTTTTGGGATAAATGAATTATTTTACACTTAGTTGGATTCTGAGACTTGGGTTGTATATATTATGCTTTTTGGAATGATATTTTGGATTAGTGTGACTGTTTTACCTTTGAGATGGTTAAATTACAGGTTTCCTAAAATTATTCTTTATTTTCGTTCGTTTTCCTAATTGAACTATATTTAAGATTGAATTGGTAGCGCCTCAGCTTGGGTGCTGTCCCGAGAAGGGGTGATACAAGGTGGTGTCGGAGCCTAGGTTGTCGATAACCTAGGTGTTAAATTGGGACTCATAGCTAACCTCACGTTTAGATTAGTTAAGATTTGAACTCTGAATATTTCAGGTATATTGAAAGGTTATATAGGACCTAAGGGAGTTGGGAATGAATTTAAATAGTCTGGTGTTAATGAAACAGATTTTGTGGCTTTTATATTAAGGGATAACTGATAATTATAAAAAAAAAGAGCTTGCTAAGGATGTGTTAGATACTTGAGGATAGATTATGAGATTTGCATGAGTTATTCATGCCAAGCTGGGTAGAGTCAGCTATTTGAAATCGATATTGGGTTCTAGGGGTTATGATAACAGAAGCTCGAATGCAGGGACTTCGTGCCATGTGAGTCCAGATGGGGAAGGAACTAGAGCTAGATGATGTGGTGGCTGTGGACGCATTGTATATATGTATATGGGGTAGTAGTCACTTAGTAGTAGCTTCTAACTGTTGGATCGCGTAGCATTGGCTGATATTTTCTTTTCCCTTTCCTTACGCCTTATCATTTTGTGTACGATCGAGTATAATTAGCATAGCTATCTTGGAAACTCTAGACTTGTGCTCACGCTGATGTAATTTTGCTGATGCTAACCTAATATATTAACTAATTTTATCTTCTAGTTATTTGTTAGCAGATTTTCTTTCTTTCTATTATGAGTTATTGAAAAATTTGTTAAACTTACTTTTAGCTTCTTTATTTTCAAAAATTTAAGAAATTGTATATATATTTTAAATATTATAGATAGGTGTAGTCTTCAATTGCAGAGCTTGCAACGTATCAGATGATGTCACCAGAACTAGTCCAAATGTGTTCCCCCAACCAAGAAAGTCTGGAAGAGAACACCTTGGATTGGAGACGTCCAATAAGTGTTAAGGGAGAAATACGAGGTCCACAGGTGCAATCAACAGTAAGGAGAGAAGTTTTTAGAGTAGATGAATGTAATGTGGCAGCAATTCCAACAATTGCACCAGCAACAAGGTCAGATCGTTAATCCGAAGAGAGACGAGGAACCTCCAAAGTTCAGGACTTTACCACCTCTTCTTAAGTTCCACCCTCCAATATTTATAGGTGAATCGAATCACCAGAAAGCAGAAGCTTGGATCAGGGAGATTGATGATATTTTTCAGATGTTAGGTTACCTAGAGGACCTCAAATTTATATTTGCTATCTATCTATTAGAAGGAGCTGCAGGTCAATGGTGGACCTTAGTAAGCCAACGATGGGAACATAAGAAGGTACCTCGTACCTAGGACAACTTTGTGTGGGAATTTATAGATAGATATATACCACAAGAAGTAAGGGATGCCCGGAAACAAGAATTTGAAGGTCTTACCCAAGCAGATATGATAGTGTGGAAATATGAGGCAAGATTTAGTAGGTTGATTCGGTATGCTCCATATGTATTGGGAAATGAGGAGTGTAGAACCGAGAAATTTGTTAAGGGATTAAGATTTGAGATACGACAAACCCTCAAGCCTTATGAGCAGTCTAACTTTGAGAAAGCCTTAAGAAGGGCCTTGCAGGTGGAACAAGAACCTCTTGAGTTACATACAGATGGAGGAAAAGGCAAGATAGGAACAACTTCTGATATCAGAGTTGTTGTTAGCAAGAGAAGTGGTTTAAGTCAGAAATGACGGAAGATCCAATCTGGGACATCAGAAAAGATTTGTGGATTTTGTAGCATGTTAAATCATGAGGAATCCAACTGTTGGAAAAGGCTATGAGGGCCACCACCTAGTGGGCAAGACCACCCCAATAACAAACAACCAAAGTTACAAATTGGGGATGTCAATCAGCAGGTTTATCAGACTGGTGAAACCACGTGTCTAACATAGAAAGCGTGTGGATATTATGGGAAACCAGGCCATGAAGAATCAGGATGCTGGAGAAAGTAGGGTAGATGTGTAGTTTGTGGCAGTGATCAGCATTTAGTCAAGAATTGTCCAAATCGGAGAAAGTCACCCCTACCAGAAAAGGAAACAAGTCGCAGGAATTGATGGAAAAGCTAAAAGTTCGAACGATTATATGCTCTGATTAAAAAAGAGGCACCTGACCATTATAAAGTGGCATAAGGTATGATTTCTAATTTTGGAAATTATAATAATGTCATATATAATTTTGATGTTTGCATTCTTTCATATTTGTCGTACTTCCTCGAACTAAATATGTAACTCGAGATTAAGGTCTATTACACAGAAGTGATAGCGGAGTACTCGAAATGATTCCCGAAAGAATAGAATTCATTGTCCTAGTCCACATAGAAGTATTATTTGACTTTCTACGGGGACAAGAATCTTCTCAAAGCTAGAGTTGAAGTGAGAATCCTTCCAGCCGAAGACTAGAAAAGACCATATAAAGCACTTATGCATGGTTCTTGAAACTTTAAGAAAGCATTAGTTGTATGTAAAATCTGCAAGTGCAGATTTTGGATAAGAATGTGGCTTTTCTTAGATATGATATTGGGTAGAAGTTGATCCCTCTGAGATAGAGGTGGTAGTCAATTGGAAGGGATCAGAAAACGTGATAGAAGTATGTGGTTTTTTGTGTCTTGTCTAATGTTAACAAAGAATTGTGCAGCACTTATCTAAATAGCTGACTCATTGACTAAAGTAACTCAGTAAGGTCAATCATTTGACTAAAATGAGGATCTGAAATAAGACAGTGTGATGGATTGAAATTCTAGAAGACTGTTATTCTTCCAATGCCTTGAGTCGAAAGGCTAAAATGGCTTACTTGCTGGAAGCAAAAGCATCAAAAAGCCTAAGAACAGGTGTTATATTGAAATTGAAGGAAAGTTGATCCTTCTGGAGAGTCTGAGTGAAATACCAATATTCAAGGTATTCTTCTATTCTGTCAGAAAACATGTGTGTTAGAAGAAATAGAAGAAGGATTATTAGATAAGGCACACAAGTTAAGATATACAATGCATTCGAGAAGCATGAAGATGTATCAGGACTTGAAGGAACAATCCTGGCGGAATGTAATGAAGAGAATATGTAGATCGACAAACCGAATCTACTCATTTTCAGTCAGTCGGAACAATACTCAGATGAGAATCTGGGGACCAAATTCTTTTAAGAGGGGGAGTCTGTAACGCCCCTGAAATTCAGTATTTTCAGAAATAAGGATTTAGAAATTAAGAGATTTATTGATTGGATTTTAGGGTTTGAAAAAAAATAATAAAAAGGATTCAATTGCAAGAAATTGGAAAGTTTTGGGGTTGGATTGCAATTTGAGGAAATTTGATTGAACATTGTTTTTGAAAATAATGGGGTTTGCATGGAAAAAATTTGGTCAACCGGGTCAAAGACCTACTTTCTAATAATTTCAGGGACCTAATTGATGTTTTTTTTCCCAAAAATTTTGGGGCTAATTTGAAAATTTAAAAAAAATGTATTTTATATAAGTGGGCAATTGCAATTGAACCCCATTATTCCTTCATCTTCTTCCCGTGACACCACCACCATCACCACCGGCAATCTCCCTCTGGTGGTCACCTTCTCCCCAAACAACTCTGATTAAACTCCTCCCCTCACTCCAGGCTACACTCGCACACCACATGCACGGCGAAATGGGCGGCGAGTCACCGAAAATGGCGAGTTGAAAGTTGGCAACGGCGGACCTCAACGGGTGATGGCGGAGCTGCAGCCAAAACTCATTTCTAGGCAGAGATATTGGAAGCTCTTGGCATGATGAAGCTGAGGATAGCCTCGCATGCAAGTTTGACGCAGCGGCGGCAACGAAAAATGGCAATCGGATGGTGGTGGCGAGAGAGACCCATTTGACGTTTAAGCTCGATTTGGAGGAGATTTTAGCCGTGGAACTTGAAACTAACTGCGGCGTTGGACTCAAGAGGCTGAGAGGAGCATTCTGGTGGTGACGTTCACCTACTCCGACGGCGGCGGTGGCGGAGAGGCAATTTCACCTCCTTAATGCAATGAACGCACCCGCGTATTTGGTTTGTGGTTTCGAAACTCCAGTGGCCAACTTCAGAATTTCAATTGAGTTGTACCTTTGATATATATGTGTGTGTGTTGTACTTTTCCTATTGAAGCTTGTATTTATGCCTAGAATAGGATTTTTAGGATTAATTGGTATATATATATATGTATGTGTGTGTATGACCCCCACGCAAGAGGAAATATTGAATAGTGGATCCGAACATGTTGCTAAATGCCAAATTTGGATTTAATAATGATGCTAAGTGATTAAACTAACTAAGAAATATGTAAAATAAGACTAGGTGGCACTTGATTAGAATTAATTATGTAAAGACAGACTATTTTGTATGAAATAGGATGATGATATGATCATGACCTTGACAATAAGAACAAGATATCATGTTATTTTGGAATCGATATAGACCGTCGTGATTAAATCTAGAAATGTTGATTTATTGGAGAATTTGGTAAATATGCTATTAAATCTATATCATCGTGTTAATAGATAAGTAATAATGTTAAGGTGCTTACAATACAATTCTAGAAAGTTATTAGAGATAAGTAGGAGTCTTGACTATGGAAATATTCTTTTGATTAGGTGACGAATAAGTGGGTCCTATCGATCAGTAGATTGCGGGTTGTGGTTGTTTTGCTGAAAATACACGAGGTGAGGGTCTTGCACTTTGAGTTATTGTTTTGTATAAGCTTTCTCATTAATTGTTGAAAACCCCTGTGAGGGTCTGCCAATCTGGCACCTTTCCCAACTATCTGTTATTTGTGATGAGCCCCTGTGTGGGTTTTTTGTTTCTGTACCGTACTCTATAAGTTATTACTTTCCCCCGTGTGGGAGCTACCGATTGGTTATTGCTTGTATGTGTTATTCCATGATATCGCTGAACCCATTAGGTTCTATTGATTTGATATTTGTTCAAATTATCATTATCGTTGTTAATTGTCGAACCTTGTGAGGTTCTTCTGATTTGAAACTGTCCGATATATTATCGTTTCTTGAAAATGATCTTGATATTTATGAAAATGATATTTGAAATGGTCTGGTAGACCAATTCATGTCAAAATTTCTCTTAAAATTATTCATGTACCTTGTTTACTTGAATAGGCCTTGCCGGCTGTTATTGGAAAATATTTTGCCTCATGTATGGCAAGTTATGTAAAGTTTCGAAATATTCATGTTATTACTTAAAAAGTCAAATTGTTACTTGTTGGCATTAAACCATTCAACCTATGGGGATGCACGGGAAGTTGGGCCTAGGCAAGGTTCTAAAAGATGGCCGGGTGGAACTGACCGACAGTAATAGATCTCCCAGCTAGTACCCACCTACAATCCTGACTCAATAGGGAGCTGGAAGGAGCAAACTGTGAGTGGCGGGATCTGGCATGCGGTCGACCATGCTAATAAAATAAAGTTATTACTTGCCAAGCTGAGTGCTCGAGCAATAGAGCAATAAGGAAATCTTGTTTATACTGTACCGATGTCCAGCACTAGCAATTATACATTGATCTGGGAGTAATAAGGATGGAATGACCAATAGTTTAAAATAGTTGACACTATGTGTACTTTGCACAATGTTGATTCATGTTGAAACTTTTATTGTTATCGAACTGTCCTAATTGTTGTCTATCATTTTCCTTCTTGTTGTTATTAAGTTGATCATCGATAGTTGTACCTCATTAACTTTCCTTTTAAATATTATTAGTTTCTTTTCCCCTCACTAGGTCCTTAGGACTTATCCCCTTGTTGTTATTTGTCTTCAAACAGGTCAAACTGAGAAGCAGAGGCATGTTTTAGATGAGAGTGATTTTGTAATAGATTAGGTGTTATTGTTGTTCATATGAGCCACATGATCAAGACAACTACTTGAAGAGTGTTATGAGAATGTTTGTATGAAACTTAAGATACTAGAAATGTATGTATTTTATGTTATGAAGTGATCTTTTGGGATAAATGAATTATTTTACACTTAGTTGGATTCTGAGACTTGGGTTGTATATATTATGCTTTTTGGAATGATATTTTGGATTAGTGTGACTATTTTACCTTTGAGATGGTTAAATTATAGATTTTCTAGTTATTATTTGAACTATATTTAAGATTGAATTAGTAGCGCCTCAGCTTGGGTGTTGTCCCGAGAGGGGGTGCTACAATACTCTATTTTGGTACCATGATATAATATAATGTTATTGTAATTTTTCTTTTTTGGGAAAATCACACTTTGGTCCCATAACTTATGATCATTTTAAATTGAGTCCTATTCATTATGGAATTATCACATTGAGTCTCATAATTTAAATTTTTTCTCACATTTGGTCTCACCTCCTCCCTTCTTTCAAATATTTAATGAAAAATGCACACGCCATACGTGTGGCTGTTAATAGGTGGATTTTTTTTGGTGGGGAGTAGGGGGTGGGGATTGGTGAGGCCTAAGTTATGGGATCAAAAGTGCGATTTTCTCAGGCCCTGTTCATATTTATATTTTAAACACTTTTCAATGCTTATTTCCAAATTAAAAATTAAAAATTTAATAAAAAATTAATTTTAAATTATATTTTATTAAACACGTCATTTCTAAATTTAAATTATATTTTAAATTCTTATAATTTTAAATAATACTTAGAAATAATAAAATTTCAAATAACTTTTAATTTAAATTTTAATTTGAATTGATTTTTGATCTTTGTGAAATGATATGAATTAATGTAGTTGGTAAAATTGTCATAAAAATTTTCTATAATTTTCATAAATTTAAATTTAAAATATTCTAAATTACATAAAATAAATATTCAATTTTTTTAAACATTATACATTAAAAAATTTATTGTGTAAAAATTTCAAATATTCAAAAGTATTTAAAAAAAACTAAATTAAATAATTCTTTTCCAAACATGAGAAAACTTGTAATTTGTATTTATTATTTTTTCATGTTTGAAAATTTATTTTTTTATTAACTTGTTAATTTTTTTTATTTTTAAGAATTAGTTAATTTGAAAATATATTTTAAAACTTATAATTTATAATTTTTCATTATAAACTAATATTTAAATTTATGATTTTTCATTATTTTTAAAGTTTTCATTGTAATAAAAAATTTAACTATTTGGAAATTTTAAATTTTCTTGTTTCCAAATTAATGTTTATATATAATTTTAAATTATATTTTATAAAAAATTTTAAATCAAAATTCTATTTTAAATTCTATTAATTTTAAATTATATTAAGAAATAATGAAATGAGAAATAATTTTTAATTTAAATTTTAAAATTAAAATAATCATTCCAGATTTTAAATATAATTAAAATATAATTTAAATTTTAAAATTAAAATAATCATTCCAGATTTTAAATATAATTAAAATATAATTTAAATTTTAAAATTAAAATAATCATTCCAGATTTTAAATATAATTAAAATATAATTTAAATTTTAAAATTTATTTCTAAATTAACTAATTTTTAAAAATAACAAAAATTTAACAAGTTAATAACTAAATAAATTTCCAAAAAAGAAAAATTATGAAATATAAATTATAATTTTTATTATGTTTGGAAAAGAATTATTTAATTTATATGTTGAAAACTTTTGAATATTTAGTTTTTTTAAAAATATATTAAAAAATTTTAGATGATAAAAATAAATTCTTTAATTTATAATAATTAAAAAATTGGTTATTTATTTCGTATAATTTAAAATATCTTAAATTTAAATTTAAAAAAATTATTAACCTTTTTTATAATAATTTTCCCATTTTTCTCTTCTTTTTTTTCTTTTATAATTGATTTTCCCTCCAAAATGAAGAGTGAACAGTACCAAGCCAACTTTTCCTCCAAAACCCAACTGTTGACAATGCACATGCTCTGCATGTGTGGTTTTCGTTAATTATTTAACGGAAGAGGGAAGGTGGGACCAAATGTGAGAAAAATTTTAAATTATGGGACTCAATGTGATAATTCCAAAATGAATGGGATTCAATTGAAAATGACTCTAAGTTATGGGACTAAAAATGCGATTTTTCTTTTTTTTCTTCCAAATTTCAATGGATGCAAATATATTTTAAAAGTTACTCTCAATGTGTTTAGAATAATACTCTTTATGTGCAAAAACGTGCATTTTTCTAATTTTAGAAAAGCACAAAATTAAAAACACAACAAGCTCTTTTTGTTACAAATAAAATCATTATTCTTAAAATCATATTATTACACAGGACAAAATAACCAATATTTATAAGGACATCCAAGCAAATTTGTGTTTAAAAGTGGAATAATTACTTTGACACATGGCTAAAACATGATAAAGATGATACTCTATTTTGATAACATCATATAATATTAGGGATTGTCTGCTATTTATCCTATAATATAATGTTGATGAATTTTTTTCAAATTTCTATGGACAAATATATTTGGAAAACAATCATCAACATGTTTATTATCAATATGTTTTTTTTTTTTTAAATTTTAAAAGCAAACTGGCGAATATATAAAAACTCCTTTTATTATAACTAAAATAATTATATTGTCAATCTTTTTGGTAAATAGTGGGCACCTCCAATGTATAGCTTCATGTGCACTTTATCCCTCAACTATTGTAAATGTGTGGAACGAATATTCAACATTTGCTAAATGTGCTCAAATACCTCATAAATTCATTTTCCGACAGAATATTGTACCGGAGCTGTTGAAATACTTTGAGTATGTTGTACTTTACCTTCTTGACTTTAATAAAAATGTGCATTTAACTACTTAAATTTTTATTTTTGTGGAATAAAGTGAAATATTTTATAAAAAAAATATTATCACACACTAGTCACTTGTTAATATATGGACATTCAAATCAGTTTGAGCTACCTTATAATTTGAAATTAATTTTTAATTATGTTTTACATAGTTTTATGTATGAGATGATTAAAACTAATTTTATAGTTATACCCTACTTAATTTTATACCAATGTAACATTGTGCATATTTGTTAGTAAAGGATATTTAATATTTGATTATTTAAATCGATTAATAAATTAGAAAGATAATGTTGATACTAAAATCTACATTATTTGCTACAAACATTCGTTTGACTAGCTTCACCGATCTTATTCTCATTCAAGTTAAAACCCCAAACTACTTACACTCCTAATTGAAATAACTAAGCACAAATTTATAAATAGACCATGACAATCATTTCATATTATAATCTTAAAAATCATTTTTAATTATCTCATACATATTGATTTAGGAAATTTTAGTTCATATTTTTTAGATAACTCAAATTGACTGAACTGATAATATATTAACAATTAAGCAATACAAGGTAATAAGTTTTTGCATAACATTTCACTTTATTCCACCAAAATAAGAATTTAATGCTAAGGGTAACATTTTAGAGTACCTTAGGTGGCTAAACATAAATTTTTTAAAATATCAAGGAGCAAAGTGCAACATCTTTAAAATATGTCATTGGAAAGTTGGAGCATGGGGGTGTTTGAACACATTTAGCAAAGGTTGTATAATCATTTTGCAAACTTGCAATGATTGAAGGGCAAAGTGCAAATGGCCTTGTAGGTGGGGTGGGTGTCTACTATTTGCCCAACTCTTTTTATTACATTAGACAAAATATTAATATCTAATTCAGTTCAGTCCATTGACAAGTTGAAGTATGTATATGTGTCCGTATCATAGGTACACTTTTAACAAAAACAAAATATTGCTTGCATTATATTAACAAGGACGACCAAGCAAATTTGCTATATATAGGATCAGAATAGTTACTTTAGCACACAGCTAAAATATGATAAAATGATACTCTATTTTAGTAACGTGATATAATACAATGTTTTTTTTTTTTTTCTTTTCCAAATTTTCATGGACAAAATTATATTTTGTAAATTATCCTCAATTTGTTTTGAGTGATACTTTTTATGTGCGAAACACACGCGTTTTTCTAATTTTAACATATCTTTAATAGGTCCACGGAGGAAGGTAGATTGTACAAATTTGATGTGTCCTTCACTAAAAAAGAAATTTATTGGAGTAATTCAGTTAATAGGAAAAAAAAGAAAAGAAAGAGATGGAGACACAAAAATATATGAAATGGAGCAGACAAATTATAATAATTAAATAAAAGTTTGTGAAGTTGTACCTAAAATATCAAATATCTGGTTGATAGAGATCGAGATAAAAGATAACAGATAAAGGTAGACTAAAATTGATACGATATTAATTACTTGGACCAAAAATACTCCATACTACTGTGCGAATGACGTCATGCTGTAGAAAAAAGTGGAAAAAGAAAAGAAAAAACAAACAAAGAAGTGAGTAAAATAATATTAAAGCAACATATAAGTGTTTTTTTTCCCTTAAGTTAAACTCTTACAACTGTGCTTCATAGTACTACAAGCGCTATGACAAAAAAGAAAAGGTAAATCCATCCCACAATAAAAGTTTAAGTCCATCTTCAAACACTAATAATGTAATAAGAAAAAATTATTGATAATAGGCCTACATTAAGGTCTAATATTTTTTGCAGGTCGAATTGTAAAATATTAATAAATGTTAATAATATTATAGTTAATTGTCTGACTTTACATCAATTCTCTATAAAATTATGTATAACTATTATTGCTTAGTCGTGTCTGTTTGCATCAAGAAAGAAATTTCTAAAGAGTAATTAATTAATAATACAAGAAATAGATACAGATACAAAAAAAACAAATGTAAAAATATGACAAGTAAATAAAATCTTGTAAAATTTTAACTAAAATACCAAATATAGTCTCTGGCCAATCATTGAAAAGCGCCATAATAACCCATGATAAAAATGGAGACATATTAATCAAAAGAGCAAGAAGTAGAGAAGCTCATTCATAAAGTGATGATACTACAATAATTTAAGATGAATTTTAACCTAAGGATGCACGTTCCAGTGCGGAAAATATCAATTTGGGTGAGAAAATAATATCATGCACGTATACACGGTAATTTAGGAATTTGAAAACGAAAAATTCCCCCAAACTACTTCACAACGTTAATTTGTATCAAGACAACACAAATCGTGCCATAAAAGTTCAATTTTTTTTTATACCTTTTGATATCCTGGAAATAAAACACTGAGGCAGACGATCTCCTTCTTAAGAAAACTAAAAGAAAACTTCAAGAAGAGTCAAAGATTTATAGAACAAGAGCTTCCACAATTCTTAGAGTGTGGTTGCAAGAAATTAAATGTTTTCTCACAATCCAACAAATGAAATGTTCTAATCAAGGGTGCTAATTTCCACCCTTATAATTCAAGCGCATCAAAGGGGAAATTTGTGTACAACCTGACCCACCCACCCTCTGGCAAAACCCACGTTCAATAAGAAAAATCTTATTGGTTAAACGTATATTGCATCCATGAGACAATGACGTGATTTGTTTTTGAAAATATAAACACTCTTTTTGTGGGAGATTTGTAAATATATTACTTGTATGTTCATCATACCACTAAAGTCACACTTGATGACAATGACAACAGTCACATTCAATTATTTTGATGTAGTAGTAGACGGGAATATCATATCTGACACCATCGTTGCAATGTATGAAAACTCTTTCACAATTTCCAAAAGTCCATGCAAGATAGCGTACAACGAAACGATAAAAGTAATGAAAGTTGGAAAGGCAACAAGTTTTTCTTAACAAAAGTTTCATGCCGACATAATTTGGAGAAATCAAGCAAATCCTTCCATAGCCTTTACAATAGTAAATCAAGCAAAAATTAATAGAGGCACCTGTCGGACAACTTCCTCATATTTTGTCCATGTCTTTTATATTTGTTGAGCAAGCTATTAAATATGTATAAAGAACCACAAACCTACATGTAGCCAACCATGAGAAAGTGGTTTTATTTCCCTTCAATACAAAAGTAACAACTTCAATTGTTAACGCAAAAAATGCCATGGAAATCTAAAACAAGCAATGTATGAAAATTTCTCGCGACTTCCCCGAGCCTATGCAAGATATTCTACAATGGCAACAATAAGAATAATAGAAGCAATGAATGTGGAAAGATAATAATTTTTTCTTCAAAAAAATTTCATGCCGGCATAATTTGGAGAAAGTCAACAAAGCTAGGAGCCGTGAATATGATCCAATAAACCCCATCAACAACCTCGATAACAGTAACTCTGTGTAATCTTTCTACCTCATCCTCAAGAAAAAAGTAATAGAGGTACATATGGGACAACTTTCCCATATTTTATCCCTGATTTTTATATTTATTGATAAAACTATTAAATATACATAAAGAACCGCAAAGCCTAAACATAGGCAATGCATATATTTTGTATCCTAGCTACACTTTTAAAAAAGACAAAATAATACCTACACTATATTAACAAGGACAACCAATCAAATTTGAGTGGAAAAGTGGAATGATTACTTCAACTCATAGATAAAACATGATAAAAAGGATACTCCACTTTGGTAATGTGAAATAATATAATGCATAGCAAGACTTGAAGGTATATACATACATATGCATATAATTTAAATTCATTTTTTATTTTTATCCAATATTTTTCTATCGGAGCTCTGGAATCAAGATTAGATTGCGTGCATGTGATCATCGAGACCAAATGCAAAAACTATTCTAGCACCGTTGCCGCCAGCCACCGCCAAAAGGTGCCTTTTAGCTCCACGATTCAAACCCCCCAATCAATTTTAGTTTCAGACATCAATTGACCGGAAAACAGTCAACCCACCACCAACGCCACCGTGCGGTTTTTCTCTAATTCCGCTGCCGTCAGTGATCCATTTTGAAATCTGAAACCACGGTTGTGATCCCTGAGCTAAGGGCTTCAGAACCCACTACCCACATCCAAGGTACAGTCGTCAGCGATGAGAAACCCATCACCACCACCGTGGCTGAGTTTTCGAGCTCAATTTCTGGTTACTACACTGGTGGGTTTGGGAAGAAAATGGTATATTTGTGTTCTACACGAAGAAAGGAAGAAAATGGTACCAAATTTGCTATGGTTTCATTGCTGGACAGAGGTCGCCAGAGAGAAAGAGAGGTGTAAACGGTGAGAAGAAGATGGAAACGGGGGTAAAATTGAAAATTCAATATTTATAAAAGTATTCTTTCCTTAATTGCGGATTGACCCCAAAAGTTATGGTCAGCCTTCATTGAGTCCTCCATAAGATTATCTATCTTCCAATCAACCCCAAACTTAGCTAGTGCCTTACATTCACCCTTTTACCCCAAAAATATTCCATGCAAATCCCCAATATTTTTAATCAATTAGGTTTTTGCAAATTGCAAATTGACCCCAAAACTTTTAATTTTCTTACAATCAAGTCTTTTTTTTCTTTTGAAATACCGAATTTTAGAGGTGTTACAATACTCAAATGTGTCACTATAATTCTGGTAATTTTTTTTTCATTTCGATATAAATCTAACCAAGAATTTTTTTTATATATTGTAAAATATTGAATAAAATATTATTGAATTAAATTACAATATTCATCCAAAATTTTGTTCCAGGGCCTTTGTTCATTTAGGTCAAGATGAAGGATGGGATATTTAACATTACTTATTTGCAGCTTAGACGTTTAAATGCTCATACTATTTAGATGAATAAACTAATTTAAATAATGGATGCTGATGAAAACATAATATAAAATTTTTATATTACAATGATGAAAAATTACAGTTCAACTAAATAATATAATAAAATATTTAACCAAAAATAATTGTGATTCTTTAAATTCAAATTATATCGTTTTCAACTCAATTCATATAAATATGCATAAATAACCTTAGTGAGACTATCTCTACCTCTCATCTCTTTCCTTTATCAATATTGAAGTATCAAATGGCTGCCAACAAGACTATTGCATTGAAAATTACTACCTCAAATTCCTCAAGTGCTGGAGCAAGAAGTGTTGGCATCATCATAAGAAGTAAATCCAAGAAGCTGCAATCATCTTCGGAGGTGGCTCTTTCACTTGATGTGGAAAAGATGTTGCCGCATTTTATTAATATAAATGAAGATGGTGGAGACTCAAAGGAAGAATCTGCATGATCAATTCCCTGCTCAACATCAAATTCCTCAAACACAGCGGTGATGGCGACAAGTGCTACAACTTTGAAGGAACAAATTGTAAATTTGATGAAGGCTATTGAAGGATTCACGGAGCATGTCCAAGAGCAAGACTTTCAAATCTCCAAATTAATGAGCAAAGTGGACAATCTTGATGCAAGTTACATGGTGGAGAAACAAATTGAGGCTCGGGACGAAGGCGAAACATCCACAAAGAAATAGTTAGCCAAAAATGAAAAGATGGCAAATAAAGAACTACAAGTTTCTACTGATGGACTAATTCCCATTAACCCATTGAAGGAGTTTATCATGAAGACGATCAAATACAAGCTTGATGGAAGTTCTAAGTTGTCTATGACTTACTCCAAGCCATATACTCAAAGGATTGACAACTTGAAGATGCCAATTGGTTACCAGCCTCCAAAGTTTCAGCAATTCGATAGCAATGATAGCCCAAAGCAGCACATGGCTCATTTCATTGAGACTTGTAATAATGCTGGGACATATGGAGATCATCTAGTTATGCAATTTGTTCGATTATTAAAGGATGATGCTTTTGATTAGTATATTGACTTGGTGGCAAGCTCCATTGATAGTTGGGGGCAACTGAAACAAGAGTTCCTCAATAGTTTCTACAGCACTCAAAGGGCAGTCAGCAAGATTGAACTCACCAACTGTCACAAGTGGAAAGAAGAACCTATCATTGACTACATCAATTGCTGGAGAAATTTGAGTCTTAACTGCAAAGATCAATTGTCGGAGACTTCAGCCATTGAGATGTGTATCTAAGGAATGCATTGGAGTCTTTGCTACATACTTCAAGGAATCAAATCAAAAACTTTTGAAGATTTGGCAACTCATGCACATAATATTGAAATGAGCATGAATTTTGATGAAGAAGAAGACTCAAGTGATGCCAATGATGATGAAGATGTTGGGGCCAATTAATTTTCATCTCCAAATTCTAAATGCTCCTCGATATGAGCCTAAACCATCAATAATGCTCCCAGATAAGAGCATAAACTATCTAAAATTCTCAAGTCTTCATGTCTCCAAATCCATGACTCAAGTCTCCAAGTCTTCAAATTTAAGACTCAAATCTTCAAGTGTCCAAATTCAAACTCAAGTCTTCAAGTATTCAAGTCAAAGCTCAAGTTTCGAAGTCTTCAAATTCAAAACTCAAGTTTGCAAATCTCTAAATCCACGACTCAAGTCTTCACATTCAAGACTCAAGTCTCCGTATGTCCAAATTCAAAACTCAAGTCTTCAAGTTTCAAAATCAAAGACTCAAATCTTCAAGTCTTCAAATTCCAAATGCTCCTAGATATGAGCATAAACTATCTGAAAGTTTTAAATTAAAATTTCCCCTTTTCTCCTTAATAAGAGCTTAAATTATCAATAAGGCTCCTAGATACGAGCATAAATTATCTAAATATTCAAAGTCTCCCTATATGCTCCTTGATATGAGCTTAAACTTTCAATAAGACTCCGAGGTGCGAGAATAAACTATCTAAATATTCAAATTCTCTACATGTACTCCTTGATAAGAGTGTAAACTGTCTATCAAGTCAAACTCAAGTAAACTATTTGACATGAGTATAAATTGTCAATCAAATTCAAATAAATTCCTTGACACGAATATAAAATATCTATTCAAGTTAAATATGTTCTTTGATACACGAGCCTAAACTGTATGTTACTCTTGGCCAACATGAGTATAAACTGTGTATGGCACCCTTCTCAAAAAAATATTTACTTTGAATTATATTGTGACTTGACCCTTTTATTGGGCAACATAGCTCGAGGAATGCTTCAAGGATGTTCTTATTGCATACACATGTGAAAAATGGAGCGAAAAGGAAAAATTCTCAAATACTTCAAGCCTTGCCTCTTTCGTAGATGATTGGCACATTTTTCGCCAAGCCTTGAAGTGGGGGCATTTGTAGACATATTAATTTTAGCCAATGGAGAAGTGACACATGTAAAATAATATGCTAGATATTAATTTAAAATTTCTATTTAATCCTTGGAATTTATTAAATTTAATTCCAAAAGATAAATAGTTAATTTTTAATTAATACTCTAGTATTTATTTTATGCTCAAATCAAATCTCTTGATATTTGATATTATCTTATCAAAGAGATAACCTTCAAAGAAGTTCAATTCAATCTAGAAGTCTCCCATCAAACATTTATATAAAGGGGGCGACTAAAGCTCATTCAACATACAACACAAAATTTCAGCAAGTGAAAAGAGCTTCAGAAGAGTACATCAATTCTCTCAATCAAATTCAAGGAGATCCATGGCGTTCAAGGCTTTCTTCACAGAAGTCATCATATTTTGGCATTTAATTCGAGATTAAGGTGCGGAGTCCTCGAATTGGTGTTATTTTATTCAAATCAAATTCAAAGAGATACACGATATTCAAGGCATTCTTTGTGAAGCTCATGTATTTTGGCATTTGATTTGAGATTAAGGTACGAAGCCGTTGAATTGGCGTTATTTTCTTCAAATCAAATTTAAGAAGATTCGCGACGTTCAATGTGTTCTTTGTGGAGCTCATTAATTTATGATCATATTTGGAAGGGAAGAATCAAATGATTATATTAGAAATTGAATCCACAGTTGATAGGTTTTAATTTTATTTTATTTTTACAAATTTTCTTATCTTGTAGTTTTATTCATTGCAGATAAAGCTTTATTTATTGCAAACAAAGAAATTTGAACTTACATATATATATATATATGTATATGTATATATAATTTTGAAAACATGCATGATTTAATAAAGTTAGGATTTTGAGGAAAGATAACCAAATAACATACCAGCAAATTGAATTTCTAGATTATGTCTTTAATTGTTATAGATATATATATATATATAAACTATTCAATTCTATTTTTTTTTATAAGAAAGAGAATTGCTGTTTAAAAAATTAAAAAAAAGAATATACTCTTCTCTAGTAATCTGGCCTTGAATTTTTAAGTGTACCATGTACATGATATTTTTAGCCAGATTCCCCTAACGAAGAAAACAAAAGAAAAGAAAAACAGACAAAAAACATTTGCTTCTAACATATATTAGATTTTAGCTTTTGATGTCCATCTTCAATAATGAAGCTTTATATATATATATATATATATATATATATATTCTCCTTTTGCAAGAATATCCCTTTAACTCCTCTGATCAAAAGATTTAGTATTGAAAGACTCTTATCCCTATATATAGCTACGAAAGGCGTCATTAATTGCTTTTTAATTAAAAGAATAAAAAATAAGTGAAATCAAAATTAATTATATTTCAAATGATTTGATAAAATTACTTTTGATATGATTAAAATTGGACTTAAGGATATTTTGATAATTTTACTAAAAATAAAGAATGAACCCTAAAATTAATTAACTAAGTAAATGAATCGAAGAGCCCAAAAGACAAATCAAGCCCATAAAGAGGATAGAAAAACCCTAATTAGCCTAAGTCTATCAAGATTAAAATCTATAAATACCAAGTTCCAGAGAGAAAAGGGACATAAAAAATTATTACAAAATTTTTCGAAGTGGAAGAATTCTTGAGAAGAACATATCTCTCTACTCATGTTATTGAGAAGACGAACCGACACTCTACTATTTTTTGAAAATAACATTGCTCCATCTCCAAGCAGCATCAATTTTTATTTCAATGTATATAAATGAAAAAAAATATAGGAAGTAACATGTTGGAATTGTAGCATATACAAAATGTGCATTTGTTTTTCAATAAGTTGGAATTTAACATAATATATTTTTTTGTAATTTAATAAAAAAATTTAAAATTAATAAAACTAATGAATCTGGAAATTTTTTAAAATTATTTGAGACATTATTTAATTGCCTAAAACTTTATTCGTATTTTTTATTAAACCCATAACTTAATTAATATCATACTTATATAATTTAATATCTATTTGGTCGATAAACTTCATAATAAATAATCTAACTAGTTCATTTTACCATATTAATTAATTACCAGATGAATATATATGCTTCTCCTAATTCATGTATGAGATCATATAAATTTTTTGGTGTCATAATTAAAACAGAAATCATAATACTAAATCTACTCATGCTTCTCCTAATTCATTTCAAACTCCCTTATTTTGAATTCAAACTTAATAAAATCCACTTAAACTCATCCCACTTCAATTTACTTTCAAAACTTTTAGACTCAATCCAACCCAACCCGAAAACATGCAGGTTGGATTGAGTCCATGAACTTTAACCTACATTGCCACCTCACCTCAACGCCCGACTCATTAAGCATACTCCTAAAAAATAACCCCCCCCCCCCCCCGGGCTCAAAAATAATTCGATTCAAAACAAGTCCAATCTTATTTATTACAAATGTTTTGGACCAAATTACACTTGGACCTAATTTAAAAATTCAAGATCAAATCAATTTTGTAAAGGACTAACCTTATTTAGAATTACTTAAAATTGATTTTAAACTAATTTCTAAGAACACACCTATTTAGATCATGTAATCCATTGAAAAAGAATATTGGGTCAAAATTTTTGTTCATTTGAAAATTTTAAAGGACAAAAATAATATAAGAAATAGAATTCCATGATAATACTGAAATAGATCAATATTCAATATGAATCAATATAAATTAAATACTTTTTAGATGAAACAAGTAAGTTAATTAATATTAAAGAATAAATCATTAATCACTATCACAATCAACAAGTAACAGAACACTATTGTAAAAGTAGCTACATTTTGTTTTTATTTTTGTAGGATTCAAATTCAAAATTTTATAATTTTAGAATTAGTGTCGCAACTTACTCAATTAGGTCCCATTATTAAACCCATTTTGAACAAATATTTATGAATGTTGTTATTTGCATTTCAAAATTTGTTATTTGCATTCAAATCTCTATGTTAGGTTATTAACTAAAATATCTATTTTTAAATGAATTTATATTAATTTACAAGACAAATATATCATTTAATATAATAATTATTGCTTTTAACTTTGTTGCTTATGAAAGCATTCCACATCAACTTTTTCAACTTAATATGAAATAACGATAGTCTTAGCAAATGGGTACACATGAATGAGTAATGACAGATTAAGTAAATTTAACCGTAGGTAAAATTATCTATTTTTTATTAAATATGAGATAGTAGACCCATTGCCCATGACTATGGATGATGGATAACCCACAGATACTGCTACTTTTTTTTTTTTTTTTTTATACTTGAAGATAAATTAATATATATATTTTTAATTGCATAATATTATTCAATATTACTTAAATAAAACTAGTAAAAGAGGCTATAAATTTTAAACATTACATTGAGCAAGTACTTAAAGTATGTCAAGTATTTTAGTTTGTAAAGTACAACTTATATGTTTAAACATCTATCAATTTTAAGTTATATTATATTTCGAAGTTCAAATTTAAATCCCATTAGATGTCAAAAGTTTTTTGAACTAAAAATTTAAATACCACTTAAACATTATTGTTATTATAGAAAAATGTGTTATGTCCTCCAAATTATTTGTGAGAATTAGAGAAAAATTTAATATATATATATATATACATATGGTTGTTCACGAGTTACCTGTAGGTACCCATGGGTCAGGTCAAAAAGTGGCAGATAATAGGTGGTGGGTAAAATTAGCTACACTTTATTGGATGGAGAAAATGAGGCCTATTATCTGCATTTTTTTGGGCACTCACAACATGGGTGATTTTTGTTAGATCTAAATAACAAGGTGCAGTTCTCTTTTCTTTCTTTATTTCACTTTTTGATTAAAATAACTTTACACAGCAGTCATTATGAAGTAAAATAAGACCCACATTTGGGGTGTGAAAATATACTATTTTGTAGTGATGCTATCATTTTCCTATTGAAGTTCATAGTCATGTCTTTATTGAGATGATTGAATTTTGAGATGAGATAATATATTCATTTTTATGTGTTCTATCAAATTTGACATGGAATAAATCAATATTATATTTAATAAGACAAAGAATAGTACATTAAAGGTATAATTGTCTAGCAATTTAAATTAAATAATATCTTGAAAATAAAGGGATATAATAGTTAATTTCTATAAACCAAAAATCAAGTGAAGTGCAAATAACAAAAATTAGAGTGCAAATACCATAACCAATATTTATAATTTTTTAGTTTATATGAGATTTAAATTCAAAACTCAATAAATTTGAGATCTCGACTTCACAACCTGAAGTTGGCATCAGTAGCAAATTATTGAATCCACTTTAGGTGACGCACCCATATAATAATTTTGATTAGTAAAATCTACTTTTCTAAAATAAAAAAAAAAAAAAAAAAGAACCATTAAATCTTATGAATAAAGATACTTTGCCTTCCGAACTATGTGAATTTTTACACTTTACCTACCAAACCTTTTTTTTTTGTGATATTTTAGCATCTGAGCTATACTTTTTCTTTCACCTTACCATACATGAACTAGTTTTGATAAAACATTTCATGATATTCCATCACAGGAATGGCCGAAATCTTTTCTAAAGATATTTTTTATTATTTCATAAAAGACTACCTTTTTTAACTTGAATTATTACGAGATATGCACCTAAAAGTAGACTAAAAAAAGTTCATTGCATTTTGCGATTTAGTAAGGTTACACTAAGTAGATGACTATTGATACCCATAAAATTAGAAATTTTGACTATAATACCTGAATAAGAGGCCCCAGCATTGATGTGGCGAAGTTTTTCCATAATATTCCACTAAAATTTGTTTGTATATGGCAAGGTGAAAAAAAAGTGTAGTTTGGGTAGTAAAGTGTCATAAGAAAAAATTTAATTAGTAAAGTATAAAAACACGCATAGTTCGGATGACAAACTGTTTTTATCCCTAAATCTTATTTCCAAAATAAAGAGGAGGCAAAATTAAACCAACCTGACCACCTCACTATAACAACCGCCAGAAGCCACGGTGGCCATCCCCCCGCAATCCATTTGAAGCAAAATTTCAAATACAGTGTCGGAAGAGGTAAGAGTTTGACTTTGTAAAGAGAGAGGGAAAAGGGGAAAAGGGAAATGAGCAAGAATGCCGATGGCGTCGCCCGGACTCGAACCGGAGACCTTCAGTGTGTTAGACTGACGTGATAACCAACTACACCACGACACCAGTTGTTTGGTTCAACTTCTATTAAATCTGGTAAACCTTAAAAACTGCTTTTTAAAGCCACTCCCCCTGTACCCATCAGCGGAAACCAACCACAGGCTATTCTGTCAAGAAAAATGAAACACGGAAAAATTTATAAAATCTTTTTTAATAGTTAAGATAAATTTATTATATCTTCTTTAATTTACTTTTCTCAATCAAATTTAATTTTATGACCAACTGCAATTGATTGTTTGTAAAATAATATATTAATGGGATTTTTTTTTTATTTTGGAATATCAAATTTAACTTTAAATTGAAATGATTAATTTAATTGATATTCCAATATTTATTTTGTCAATAAATTAAACATAGCCAAATATAAAGTTCAAGAGAATACCATCTTGCAGTATAATAAGATAAACAACCAATCAAATTGTTCCACGTGACATGAACCTTATCGAACAAAAAAATTGATATTCTCTCTCTAATATTATATATATTGTTGGTATAATGTCATATATTTTTAGGAAGTTAGAGATTCTTCTACTTTACACACTTGTATAAATTGGTCACTGAATTTCATACAAGCACAAATATTAGAAGAAGGGAAAGACATCCAAGTTTCAAAGAATTGTCTTCAAGTTCTTCAAATTCTATAACTAGAAGATGGAGAAATTACTTTGCTTGTGGAATAGAGTCCTAAAGAAAATTTCTCAACTTTTTTATCCATGCACGCCTGTTGGACAGTGAGAATTATTTCATATGGTGTCAGTTTTTCACATTGCATAATTATGTCCAATATTGTGTATTTTTATTAGGTTCTACTTCAAATACACATGCTACCACCATGCGCCTAACAAGTATATCATCATGTACTCAACAAAAATATTAACTTCATGAAATGCATTCTGTAATATACTTCTCTTGCAACTCAATGAATTATAATCCAATTCATGATTGAATGAACAATTGGCCTAATGACATCATCCTCATATTTATATGCATTAAGTTGGAGATTCAAATTCTAAAAAATTCTCGGTGCACATGTATGTTATTTGAAAAGAAGCACACACTCACAAACACAAATGCCAAATGTAATACTAAGACATTAAGAAATACACAAGTCAAATCCTTGAAGTGAAAAAGGCTTCAACATGGAAGTCTACAAGGCTCGGGGGTTGATACTTGATAGCAGTAGCTAATTTTCTAACTCATGAAGGACATAATAACTAGGGCAGTTGGGAGATGAAAAAAGAGAATACCTTGTATTACAGATGGCAAATTGAGTTGCACACCATGGCTCCAATCCAAAACTACTTAGTTTTGGATTGGGTTGAGTTTAAAATATTATAAGTAGGTTGAACTTAGGTTTAATTGAGTTATATCTAAGAAGGATACAATTGGGTGCTGAACTTTGGGTTGTAAATGAATGCAAAATGGACTGTAAATAGGTTTAAAATAGATTGTAAATATGTCCAACCCAAAGAATAAATAAATAAATCTCTAATTTATCTGATCATTGCTAATTAAAAAAATCTACATTTATATCCATTAAATAACTTTTAAAAGTGATTGAACCAATAAGACTTAGAAAAGGAAGTAATTCCGTGAAAGCGGAACTGTGGCAGCATCCATGCAGGTGAGAACCTCCTCATCTGCTGTCACTCTGTATGTCTCTGGGTCAACCGTAATGTGTGGGAGGGCGTCATTCAGCTTCATGTCAAGCTTTGTCAGCTTCCTCACCTTGCTTACAGCTTCCACCCTCTTGTTCAGTCCATACTCATCTTTTACTCCAGAATCCAAAGCCACCTATAAAAATGAAAGCAACAGAGAAAAAATAGAGAAATGGGAGACAGAATAATAATGCTATGTTTGGATCAAAGAAATTACCAAGGAAAAAGAAACAAAAAATGCAATGGTGCAAACAATAAAGAAAAAACTTGCATCACTCGCATTAATAAAAAAAAATTCTTAGCATTTTCCTTAATAAATCCAAGGTCTAAACGCAAGTGTATATTTGAAAACAGAGAAGATGAAGAGAGGAAAAGAGGCCTATATATAACCTTGCTGACAAAAGCAATTGAATTGGTACTCCCAGCTTTGCCAAATGCTCCAAACATGGGCCTCATCATCACCTGCAACAACTCGTAATCTTTAGACATGAAGGGTTAATCATTTTGGGATCTGACAAAATTCGACGAATTCCATGTTTCTGAACTGTTGAGCACATATAAGTCAACTCTCCACAAAGCATGCAAGAGATATAAAACACAATTTGAGGGCAAGTTCGAATCTTGGCCTAACAGAAAACATTTTCTAAAAGCAATTGCAAGTTGAAAGTTCAATTTGGGCGACAATTCTTTTTAGCACTCCGGAAGTCAAACGGACAAGGTATTGCTGATAGAATATAGCTGGGGCCTAAATAGTTATTATCAGAATTACCGGTTCTGGAGTTGGGATGCTTGCATTTGGATCACCCATATTTGACCATGCTATTGTTCCTCCTTTTAGCACCATTTCTGGTTTGACTCCAAAAAATGATGGCTTCCATAAAACAAGATCAGCTAGCTTACTGACCTGCACGGTCACACTTCCACTTTTCAGTTTAGTTAATTGCATATTTACCATCCCAAGTCCGTTAGAGATTCTTCTAACTACTTTATTTAAATTCTCCATAGAATATCAGCACACATCATATGCTCAATATGGATATATTGTCTTCAAGGAAACTAAACGTATTGTGAAAAGTTAATGTTACTTTACCTCAACTGATCCAACATACTTAGAGAAACCACAAGCTATAGCAGGATTGATTGTGTACTTTGCAATGTATCTCTTGATACGTAAATTATCATTTTCTGGTGCACGGCAATCGAGTGGTCCTCTCAATAACTTCATCTTGTGTGCAGTTTGCCAAGTTCTGCAAATTACCTGTCAAGAACAGCATATGCATAATGTTAGTCATCTTGCCAATTGTGAAATGTTTTATATCCTACAAATAAAAATAAAGATTGATTATTTGGATAAGCAATTCTTATGTGCTTATTTATTAATCGCATAACAGATCATTTGAGACATTCCTGAAGATGAGCAGTTAAACATGGATGGAGGTAGTACAGGATTTATCCCAAGAAATGCCAGCTCCGAGATGGAAACTTTAGAAAGCAAACACAACTTCTAATACAAAAATATTACTTTCGGGAGTAACAATTAATAGGTCATATCAAAAATGTTAAAAGGAAACCATACAAAGTAGTCCTACCCTTAATTTTCCCACTTGTGATACAGAGTTCATGAGAGAATGCACGACTTACACGAGTCACGCTAGGGCCTCGAAAAGGCCCAAAACTATAAATGTTACTCAAGCAATTAAACTTTTCCCAAGCATTGCAAGTTACATCGAAACAACTACTACTACAACAACCAAGCAAAGCCTTACAACATGCTTCTCTATGTCAGCTGGATGGATCTTCTTCTACCACATTATTGGTTACGTACCATATCTGCAACTAAATTTACAGGAGATGCCTCAGGTGCTCACATTAACAAGCCTGGTAAAGAGTGGAAAACTCTAGTCAAAGGCAGAAATGATAGTCCTATGTTTTCAAGGAGTCGCTTTCAATCCAAATGCCTTGAAGTGGCTTCACATCGTTTAATTACACCAATTTCTAGTACTATGAAGCATGTAAAAGTGAATTTTGGACATTTTTGTTATGCATCTTCCTCATTCGTATATGAGATGTTGACAAATGTAGAATTGCAAATGGTGTAAAACTTCCATGTGATCATATACATGATAGCACAAGTCATGTTTCCTACTCAGTTCCAGTACTGAAAAAATCAAAAGACTAATAGGCTGAACATAATTTAAGTTGATAATGGACAAAGGACAGAGTGAAAAGCATGCATCCACAATCAGGAGATACAAGAAAAATTCAATAAAAAAACCTCTCCAATGCGACCCATAGCCTGCGAATCAGAAGATATGATACTAATTGCCCCCATATCATGCAAAATGTCTTCTGCAGCTATGGTTTCAGCACGAATTCGTGACTCAGCAAAAGCAACATCCTCTCTGATATTCTTGTCAAGGTGATGGCAGACCATCTGCAAAATTTATTGTAGCCATTTTGAGAACCTACTTCGCTTTCCTTCTGTTTAAGTACTATATACTATGAGTATAATGCATTATTAGATAAGGTGCCGTCCCTTACAAGCATGTCAAGGTGCTCATCCACAGTATTGGAGGTGAAAGGACGTGTAGGATTAGTTGAAGAGGGGAGAACATTTTTGACACCACAAACTTTAATAATATCAGGAGCATGACCCCCACCTGCACCTTCACTGCATAAAAGTAATGAAGTGCATACATATGCAAGCAAAAACACAGTTTAAGTGATCTTCCCATTATCTTTTAACTAGGGGAGAAGCCAAGAACCAGAAGGCAGAACTTATATACCTGTGGTAAGTATGAATAGTTCGATCTTTAAATGCAGCAATTGTATGCTCGACGAATCCAGATTCATTTAATGTGTCAGTGTGAATATTAACCTAGAAATTTTTTATATTAATTGAATAAAAGATTGAAAAGCATGAAGAGGCTTGATTTGATTCAAGAGGTAGTGACCACCTGAATGTCATATAATTCAGCAACACACAAACATCTATCTATTGCAGCTGGAGTAGTTCCCCAGTCCTCATGAAGCTTCAACCCCATTGCTCCAGCTTTGACTATTTCATGTAGGCCCTCTTCTTTGGCAGAATTTCCCTGCAAACAACGAGGAATTGTTTTGGCACAAGCATTTCCTTTGAAAGTTAAATATTGATACACAGTACTCACACACTCATTAAGTTTCAGCTCAAACGGCAACATAATCCAGCAGATATCATGAAGTTCACCAATTGAATACAAAGTATCAATGAAAATGCATGTAGTGGAGTAAAAAATCAAGTTCATAAAGTACAAGGCTTACTTTTCCTGTGAAACCAAAATTAAGGGGCAACTCATCCGTCGATTGCAACATTAATTTCATATGAAATGGTGCTGGAGTACAAGTTGTTGCACGCGTCCCATCAGCTGGTCCTGTACCACCTCCCACTAACGTAGTGATGCCTGCATCATTTATAAAAAAAGGACGAAAAGGGAAGAAAGTTCAAGAATCATTCCCTTAAATTTGATTTTGTTGTATACTGCACCAATAGTAATAAATAACATCAAAGACAACAAGTCAACCTAGATGGCAATAGTAATAGTAGATCAGTAATCAGAATCAGAATCCACAACAAGGACAACAATTAATAATAATCTACACTATTAACTGAAGAGCATCATAGAAAATTAAACTGTTTTCCTTGGTTATCACTTTGCAACCAACTGTACCAGAAAATACCTATTTCTTTCCACATCTAGTTCCTTTAATTTCAACAAAAATAATCAAAATAGCCAGAACAGAGCTTTAGCACTTGATTAGTTTATCAAGTTATTGGTGCAAAAACTGAATAAAAACCTGGGAATATATAAGAGTAGATTGCTTTTAACAACTTTAGACAAAGGCAGCCAAAAAGATGGATTGAGATCAGCTTTAATAGACACAAACAGCACCATTATGAAGAAACACTTTCAGTTCATTCCTCACAATCAAAATTTTCATTTTGCAAAGCAACAAGAACTTTTTAGTTTGTGTTATCTCAAAGGCCATTCCTCATTGCAAAATGTGAAAGGCCAAAAAGATGGTTAATTTATAATTGATATAGAACCTAAACAAAGAAATCAAATTTACATGCTTCTAAGGTATCAGATGATATATAAATTCTAAAGTCAGACTCAAAAAAGTTGAAAAGGGCAATTAGAAGCACAAATCTGGTCAGTTAGACTTGCCATTCTATAACCCATCTCATGAACCTAAAACCCTTTAGCAAAGGGGCAATCAAACTTCTCATCTACCTTATATGCCCCCAGATATTTTGTAATTAGTACATTTGCAAAAAAAAAAAATCAACAAGAGCGACACAGCAAGTATGCTTTAACAAGCATTAGTACAGCATTTTGCTGGAGCTGCAAGTGCATAGAGACCCAGAAGATCAAACAAAATAGTAGAAGCATGCATGCCCCCTGATTACTTTTCCCCACGTGCCAGCAGTAACGTAATTTCTACAAGATATTACTGCAAAAATCTCACCACTAGTTATTGCTTCATGAGCTAATTGAGGGCATATGAAATGCACATGACAGTCTATAGCTCCTGCAGTAACAATCATTCCTTCTCCGGCAATAACCTCAGTATTTACCTGACCAAAAAAGCAGAAAAATCATCATAATCTTGATTATCAAACTTGATGAATACAAAAACAAGGAAAACCAAATATATGGATTCTGAACTCCCGAACTCACTCCTATAATCATGTTACATGACACTTCATTCATGATATCTGGGTTGCCTGCTTTCCCAAGACAAGTAATACATCCATCTTTGATGCCTATATCAGCCTTAAAAATTCCTGTATAATCAATGATCACAGCATTTGTTATTACAGTGTCCAAACAATCACATAATTTATATCCACAAGCCTGTCCCATTCCATCTCTCAGAACTTTTCCACCACCAAATACACACTCATCCCCATAGACAGCAAAATCTCTTTCAACTTCTGCAAGTAAATCAGAGTCCCCGAGCCGAATTTTATCACCGGTGGTAGGACCATACATACTAGCATAGGTTTCATGAGACATTGAATGGCAAAAAGAAGACTTTTCTTCAATGAGAAATTCCCTGCCAATTAAATCAAATGAAACCATCAAGCATATTTTATAACCAAGAATGGTCTAAGCAGAACTTATACAATTCAAATTTATCATATTAAACAATGAATTCCACATTTCCTGATATAAAAATTAGGATCTCACTGACCTAGCATTTGCTTCCTCTGAAAAACCGTACTTCCCTTCATGTACAGCTTTCATCACGGCTGTGATTTTGGAATCATCCACCACACAATCAGCAATATTATTTCCTCCACTAATAACTTGTTTACCTCCGATTCTGACAAGCGTAACGCTTTTTGTTTCCCCTGGCTGTGGAAACAATAAAAATCTTTTAATACTCACCATGTGGATATATGAAGAAAATTGAGGTGCATCATCTGAACGTTTTTTAAATATATGATTCACACTAGAACTTCAAACATATTATCTACAACCAAGAAGTTTTGGTTTTGATTAGATTAGGTTTTTTGCTTTTTCTCCATAAATTAAATGCATCAGTTTATTTCTAATAATCCATCATACACTTTTCTGTTAGCTTCAGATGAGATAAGTTCTAGTTCTATTTAATGTCTCCAAAGGGCTCTATTCAACATCTCCAGTTCGTAGTTAATCCTTTTTGGTACGTACTTTAGCAATCCATCTCTCTTTTTGGTATTATCATATTTCTTTAACATGATTTTCCACAGCACTTAACATTGTAGGCTCTGATTATATTAACTAGAAGTGCAAATAATCATGTTATCCGTCCAAATTTATATATGAAAGATAAACTGAGTTATGAAGAAGACATGTTGAAGAAACATGGATTTTCCAGGATTCCATTTAGAGTAACAAACTCAAAAAGAATCAAAATTGGAGCAAACAGAGCCCAAACAAGCTTCATTCCAACATAGCATCAGCCAACTAAAGGAGCCAAGTCTTTTTCATATAATTGAAAATGATATGTCTCATAATGAGCTGGAACAAAGTTCAGGCTAGAAACAAGCAAATTCTAAATAAGCTCAGGTTTGGCAGACAAGAGCCTCATCAAATTACCAATTTCTTCAATACACAAAGTAATCATTAATAGAGGCACCAAGCTGCAATGAAACCATTTAGCAAGTCGTTATAAAGAAGCCAATCTCAAACACAATTTACCAAGCTAAATAAGTTTCACGTCAAGCAGCCCTAAAATCTTGGCTTAGACAAATGTCATAATGCAATCTAAGTGTGCACTGTCACAGACGCTAGAATTTGCAGAAAGACTGCATAGCCATAATAAGTTATGTCAGGACTTGCATTTAAATATGAAAAGATTGAACATATATACGGTGAGTTACAAAGAAAACTAGGTCAAAAATAAAACCTCAAAACGGGTGGCTGTTCCTGCAGGGATATTTAAACGCATGCCATATGCTTTACTTCGATCAAAAGCCAAGTATGGATTGGCTTCAATGAAGTGATAATGACTTCCAACCTGAAAAAGAAAAAGGAACATAAAGAACATTTTTAACAAATTTATATGATCAACTTCAAATATTGTAGGCTTGTAGCCACTAATAGCTGCTTTCATCATCTACTTTAGAGCAGGCAAAGTAGAAAGTCATTTAGGAAGAGAAAACAATAATGTAGATATAATTTCTAGCTATGGCATTTTATATGAACCTAATGAACAATGGTGGTACATGACGCAAAAGCAAGAAAAGCAAGTCTAGATCCAAAGGTCACAGCCAAATTGGCCATTGTGCATTTTCTAAATAAAAATGAATTACATTTGTGTTCCCCCTCTATTTATCAATAAAAATGTATATGAAGATCTAAACAGTATGCCTAGAACATATACGACCACCAAGTTAGTCATGATCTTACTCAATTAAAGGGTTTAACATGCTTGTCTCCAACTAAGAGGACTTCTCAAGAGGATGATTGTCTGGGCAGGTTGTCAATAACAAGAGTACGGCCTTTACATAACTGAATTACCTGAATAGGCCTATCCCCAGTGTTAGATACTTTGAGAACTATGCCTTTCCTTCCCGAGTTAATTGTAATAAGACCAGGTCCAAATATTAATTCACCAGGAATTTTACAAATCTCAACTGTGGGAAACTTGTCTAGAGAAGGAACTGCAAAAAAAAAATTGTCAGAGAACGCTTCAAGCAACATATTTTTGTTCCAAGTTGAGAAAGAAAATTGGTATAATGGCAACAAATTATGGTTGTCTGGTTAATTATCATGACTAGTATCCATGCTCAGCTTTCCGAACCAAAGTCAAGAATATCAAAGGTGCAGAGCAGCTATCAAGCCGTTTTTTAAATGAGTCCAAAAGATGCAGACTCAGAGTGAGATACATGGTATAGGATGGGGCGATGGGCTTAAGGCATAAAATTTCAATATAAGATGTAACTGTACAGCTTTTGGGATCAACTAACAAAGGATGGTATAAATATAAGTGAACTTTGGTTAAACTTTTTATACAAGTTGCCAACCACGATGCAGCCAGTGTTAGTTTAACTAAGTTAATGAACTCCAGGCCTGTAATTCTACAATGGATGAAATCTCTTTATACCAGTTATCAGCCACCCTGAAGCAAGTACAAGTCCATGTTAGTTTAATTAAGTTAATAAACTTCAGACTACTATTTCTAAAACCAATGCATGAACCAACAAAATGAAGCTACTATTAAGTTGCAATACCAGATTCCAACATGCAATTACCAGAATAATTTGGTTATTCAGTAGCTTTTTTTTGTCATAGCACAGTTCTAAACAGGTCTAAAAAAGTTCATGTAAGTGAAACAAACTCTACAACCAACTTTCCTTCTAAAAAAGGAAAAAGTAATTCCACAAATTAATATGTCCGAATAATGCATTGAATATGTAGATGAAGTTTCAGGTTTTATCACTATGTTGCACCTAAATTTCTTATTCAACTGGAAACATTCAAGGAGCAGTTTTCTACCTTTCAACTTCTGCATTCCAAAGGGAATGTTTGGTTATGTTTCCCCATAACAAAATTGTTTTGGGGAAACATAACCAACCATACTCTTATTTTCCCTCCAAAACACTAAAAATAGTTTTCCCAAAATACCCTCTCCTATTCTTCATTATCCCCAAAACTTCCCCATTTTCCATACATATTATATATATATACATCATATATATTTTATTATCATTCTAACAATAAAAAAATCACTCAATTCCACTTTCGCCCCAAAAACCCAACAAAAAAATATTGACTTGGCTGTTATAGTAAAAAATATTTCCCCCCAAAAAATAAACAAATATACCAAAACTTTCTAAAACCAATTTTTAACTATTCCCTAAAACATAACCAAAAATCCATTACATTCCCCAACATAACTTTCACATTCTCCAATATCACTTTCAACATTCATTCTCCCAAAACACATATTAAAATCACACAAAAAACATAATCAAACATTGCCAAAGATTCTTCTCTATCTTGAGCTACTGAATCCTAATTTCTTGAGGATTTAACCAAAGACACAGGGCTTAAGGCGAACCAAACACAGGGAAAGGTTATTTATGAAGATAATCACCTGGAAGAAAAGATCCATGCAAAGCTAGCTCCAGATTTCCATTTTCACTTGAAATAGGATCATGGATTGTTATCAACTTTGTCCCATCTGGAAAAGTCCCCTCAACCTGTTTTGCAGATAAGCAGCAATATGAATTTTCTTAAATCATGATTTCCCTAGCTACTAATTCAAAAGATAACAAATTATTTCACGAAAGCAATCACTATTAATACCTGAACTGAGTCCAAGAGATAAGGAACAGAGGGAAGAACTTGTCTCCTGTAAACACATATGCATTAGTTATGTAATTGATGAGAATCCATACACATCAATCAACCACTATTCGAATTCATACAAATGTAACAAATCAGTCACTTATAATTGTGGTTGCATACAGTTTTTATGTTTTTTTCTGGTAGAATGGAAAATTGAAAAAAAATACTAATAGCCTTCAAGAATGACATATAAAGTAGCTCCTAACACTTGGTATTTCGTCTCTGTGTTTTTTCATCTCCTCAAGTAACTTACATAAAAATTTTGAAAACCTAATGTTTTCCCTTCCTCGTAAATTTAGTTGCATAACAAGAGCACCTCCAACGCATTTATATTTCAAAAACCATACTCTTCTGATAAATCATAAAACACAGATTGGCACAAGAACACAAAAAACTCTAGGCCCAAACTCCATCTCAGTTTTTCACTTCATAATAATGCAAAGCGTAGCTTCACCAAATCTATTGATAGCTTTTTGTTCTCTTCAACTTACTCTTCCATGTACCAAACATGGAAGGTGCCAACTCTAACTTCAACTATCATAAAATTTATATCGTCCCAGTGGCCATGTTTACATGGTCAATTTATCACAATCATGAAAATCTCTTCATCGTCACAACTGGTAGGAAACCTTAAATTATATGTTAATGTCTTTCAAAAAAGAAAAAGAAAGAGAACTGAGATGGCAAAGATCAAATTTTATTCTATATTATTACCTTCCCAACAATTGCCTCCCAATGTCCATTAATTCCACCACGCTCTTATCACCATCCCGGACGAACTCCAAAATCTATTTAGCAACCCAAAAATTACATCAATGAGACATATAAAAACAAGGAAAGAGGTGAGTGTGTGAGGACAAACGCTCACGAAGAGGCATATACGCATTCACCATACACACAAAGACAAATGTACACGCATAAACACACAATTCGTTCAAATCAATAGCTCTATGAAAGCAACTCAATGACAATGTTTCACAGCAAAATTCAACAGACGATGTCAAATACCAAAATACCAACTAAAAAGTTTTTCATTTAAGAAAAAAAAAAAAAAGGGACACAAGCAAGCATGTTAAACCAAATATATAAATGCAACATTCCGGAGTAACCAAAACAACTTAATTAAATTTTCTGAAAAACCAATAGCACTTGAAACAAAAATGGTAAAATTTCAAGAAAAATCCGATACCTGTGTTGCTATAAGAGCAACAGCTTCAGCATGATTAAGCCTTAATCCACGCGCCAAACGCTTCTGCGCTAACCCTCCAGCATTGTGGAGCATCAACTTCTCAATTTCTCTTGGCGCTAACTTCATTTCTGTATATTTTCTTTATTTTCAGATAAAAATAAAACTGATTTTTCAACCAAAAAAAATGATCGAAATTAAGCAGCCATCTGGGAAGTCAAAAGAGAATAATTTTTTTCTATTTTTCTAAATCAGAGTATGAATGAAAGTGAAAGAGCATTCACATAGAAGCAAAGTCAATCATCGGCATTATTTACTCTCGACAAACGTGCAGGACAAATAATATATATTAACAATTGGTGCATATTTAATATAAGTGCATGTAATAATAGATAAAAGTAATAAAATAATATTAATGGACGGGAACATATCCTGCATAAGAAATTTAAAATATGAAAAATCTGCAAAGAAATTCAGATATGTATAATTTTGGTTCATATACTTATTTTATTTTGATTATTAAGTCTAATGTATTAACTTGATGGCCGGTGGATTTTATGGATCCTCTCTAGCGACTCGTGTAAATGTTGAGGGTAAGTTTGGCCGAATAGACCTACTAAATAATTAGATTAAGATAAAAAGAAACAGAATGTTTGGTTATGTTTTTCTAAAATAAAAAAAAAATAACTCATTTTTTCTTTAAAATTTTAAAATAGGTTTTTCCATAATACTTTTTTCTATTCTTCATTATTTTCAAAACTTCTCAATTTTTCAATATATACACACATATATCATATATATTTTATTATTATTCTTACAATAAAAAAAAAATACTCAATTCCATTTTCACCCCAAAAGTTTAATAAAAAACATTGATTTGATTGTTACAGTTAAAAATGTCTGTCCTGAAAATATAAACAAACATACCAACACTCTCCAAAATAAATTTTTAACTATTTCCAAAAATATAAACAAAATTCGTTATATTCCCCAACACAACATTCACATTCTTCAATCCCACTTATAATATTTATTCCCCCAAACCATATATGAAAACCAAATATAAAACATAACCATATATTACCAAGAGTTCTCATAATCACAATCAGTTGGAAAAGTGTACATAGTCTCTTCAATAATTAATTTTCTCAAAGAAAATTACATGTATGTGTTGTACCATTGTCTAATCTTAAACTGTGTGCCGAACCATAGTTGCAAAATGTCTGCTGAATTGCAGGGTTTCTAGGGAGAAGTGGTTTTCTCGTCTTGGATAATTATAAGTGGCCAAGCGTACCAAGTGGATCTAATTTTTAAAAGCATGATTGGGATGATAATTTGCGGGGTGAAATTCATGCCACACAGCAGCTGCATCACCTCCTTAGATACATGGATACCACAATGGGAACAAAGTATATATTGCAAGTAGGGCTATTACTGAGTAGGGTTATACCCTATCTAGTCCCATACCCAAAATTAGTACTTTATAATCTACTCTATCCATATAGGCACAATACCCATTGGGCATGTTTGGTTTTATAGATAGGATTAATAAAATTATAATGATGTACTAGGATTATATTGTTGAGAATAATATAATATGGTGTTTGGTGATTAGGATTATACAGTTTGGATACAAGAATTAAGTAATAAATTTACTAAAATATCCATTGTAGGAAGACAAAAATTAAATTTGCATGGAGATAATTGTCATATCACAAATTCTCCCTCCTTCCACTAATTTGGATTATAAAATCACACCTCAAGTGGGGTGATAGGCAATCAATTGAATGTGGAATTAAATACCGGACCATGTATCAATCATGAGCTTTTATCACTACAACCAAACACTTGATATGACTTGATAAAATTATCTATCAAGCCATATTCACCATAAAATTATCTATCAAGCCATATTCACCAAACCAAACGAGCCCATTGAGTCTCTATATTAGCCATCAGGTTTACTGTTTAGATATAATTTTTTGGGTCTCTCTCTCTCTCTCTCTCTCTCTCTCTCTCTCTCTCCCTCCTTCCTTTCTTGGCTTATTATTGGGGACTAGATATGTGCTATTGGGAGGGGGGGGAAAATTACCTCATTTTATATATTTGACATAAAATTAATCTATATCATAAATAAATATGTAAAATTAAAATTATAATAAAATTTTCAAATTCAATTATAATGAACTTTTATTTAAATTTTAATGTGTCAATCTAACTAGAATCATTTTTAATTAATTGTAAAGATTATCACTGTAAAAATTAATTAATTTGTATTTAATTTTAGAGGTGCAAAGCACCACACCATTATAAAAAAGAGATTAGACAAAGTATCATGTTACATTAACTACAAACAAAAAATAAAATAAATTCAAGAAATTAAGAAACCCAACTTGTGAAAAAAATGAGGCTGAGATACTAATCAGGCAAAGCGAGGTCATCCGCGCCATGGATGCAGAACCACCGGTTGCATATAATAAAAATGCCATTCGGATCATCTCCTCAAGATACGACTTTGTTTGTCCCATTGCCCGATCGATTAGCATAGAAGAATAAACAATCACACAACCTTTTTAGTCCATATGTACATAGAGAGAGAGAGAGACAGCCAAAGGTGCATGAGCCCAGGATTGGTTTTGAGGGTGTTTTGCGTATCTTTTTGCAAGAATTGTTGGTTTGTTTGCTTAGGTAAAAGATGATACCATTGGGCTTATAGAGATAAATGGAACGGCACAATGGAGCAAAGGGGTGCGATGGAGACGAAGAACACAGCAAAGACGGCTGCCGTGGTAGAAGCAGTCGTGTGAGTGTTTTTTTAAAGGGTTAAATACACTTTGCCCCCTAAACTATTGTAGAAGTCGCAAACACCCATGACTATTAAATGTAACACAACCGCCACCCCCCCTTAATTTTAACGGTAGTTGTATTTTTCATTAGAGGGTGTTAACGTGGTAGCTTCCTACCATTTTAAAGGCTTTATAGCAACTGATGAGACAAAACCATCCCTCTACTTCTTATATAAGGTCCTTAAAATGTGTGTAATGTATTTTGCACTCAAATTTCAGCATTTTTCATCCCCAATTTTCAGCATCTTCTCTTTATTTATATAATACTTTTAGAATAATTTTAGTTCAAACATGTTAAATGATTTGTTAAACGAATATATACAATATTCAATAAAGATCAATATAATATTAAATAAGTTATTTATTTATAAAACTAATTAATATGTTATTTGACAAGTCCTAAACGAACATTTAGCCAAATCAATTGAAATTAACTTAAATTTATTATTTCTCGGATAAATTTCATGATTATTAAATGAATTTTTTGGTATTGTAAGATTATATTAATTTATGAAATAAAATTTTTGAATGAAAAAATAAATTTTATTTATTATAATATTTCTTGACCGAAAAATAATTTTAAACTTTTTTAAAATAACACCTAATTATTTATTTAATATTTTTAAAAATTAATTTTTTATATAATTTATTAATGTATATTTATAGTTGGATGATTGGGATCTCTCTCTCTCTCTCTCTCTCTCTCTCTCTCTCTCTCTCTCTCTCTCAATATATATATATATATATATTATAATGATAATTGGTATATGATAGTGTATAAGGAATTGGTGTGTAAATATTATAATCTATTGATAAATTTAAAAATTATAATTAATACTAAAATATATATGATTTAATTTTGAAAAAATGTGGTTAAAAATAATACATGAAATAATTGCTAAATAAAAATATTTGTCAATAAAAAAATCAAAGAATTGTTAAACAGTATTTAAATACTTATGGAAAATAATTGTTAAATTAATTATTTTAGGCATTATTAAATATTAAATGAACAATAATTAATAATTTTTAGTAATTATTTGATAAATTAATCAGAATTATCTGATATTACCTTTCAAATGAAATATTAGATTTTTTTATTCTTCAATGAACTTAAATGAAAACACAAACTTTAATTTTAATTTTTATAATTCTTCAAATTTAACTACTTAAATAGAAATTTAATTTTATATAATTTATAAATGACAATTTAAATTTTTGTGTGAGTAATTTTATTATGTAAGTAATTTTTCAAGAATAAATTATGCGTGTAAACAACACACACCTATATGAACATCTTAAACTGCAAATAATCCCGAGCAAAAATTTTGTAGGTTGCCGAAATTGGGATGTAGGTAGACAATTTTTTAATTTAAAATTTTATAACTTTAATATATTTTTATTTAATTCTAAAAGAAATTATTTATCTCTTTTTATTTAATTTTTTTTAAACCCCCTTTTTTCTTTTCGCTAAAATGCATTTCTAAACAATTAAAAGCTAGTGCATAATTTTTGTGTATAATTAGCTGAAGGCCACTATTGGAACACCATCAAAATATACAAATATCACATTATGGATCATCTTTCTCCACTTTTTTGTTTAATGCTGTTAAAATTAGGCGGATTTTTGTTATATTTAATAGTTTAGTGGGGAGTTCACGACTTCTACAATAGTTCAAGGGGCAAAGTGTATTTAACCCTTTTTTAAATGGGGACAATGAATGATGAAAAGTAGGGTTTTAATTTTAGATTTATCTGGAGTGTTGATTTTGATATAATCCAACGCTCTAAAATATTTAGGGTAATTGGGTGTTTTTTGGGTAAAAACCCTACCTTTATCTATTAAGAATTTTTTAATGGTTCTGGACCTGAATATGTATTGTTCCTTTGGGCCTAGGTAGAATTTTATCCTACTCATTGAGCAGCCTAATTGCGACATTATAAGTTGGCTGCTTGATAAGATTTGTATAAACATATGATTTGCAAGAGATAAATTACATGGTTTGTGAAGAACACTTGTGCTATTATATATTCTTTTGGCCAATTAGTTAATGCTATGTTTGGATTAAGGAAAATAATGAGAAAAAAGAAAAAAAAATGAAAAATTGTAAATATTAAAGCATAGAATTATATTATTTGAAGCACCCAAAAAAAAAAAAAAATCCCTCACATTTTTCATGTTAAAATATGAAATCCAAGGGTTTGAACTTGAAAGACTGTTGCTTTTTCTATAGATTTCAAGAATTATTGTAGAAGGATCTCTCTCTCTCTCTCTCTCTCTCTCTCTCTCAAAATTTGTTTCTGGAACTCAAGTGTACGTCGTGTGCTATGGGAAAATATTTCTCATGTTGGAAAAATAAAAACTTTTGTAGGCATGGGCAATTTCTCCGGCCACAAATAAATATTGACTTGAATAGAATTCGACTTCAAACTTCTTGAGAAGTGTCAAAATACAAATGTTCCAAAGATTATGACTTGAAATTTTTTTTGATTTTTTAATATTTATTTATATTTTAATTATACTATCTTATTATTTATAATAGTATGTGTGGTAGAGTAATAATAATATTGTTATTCTTAATAATTAATAAGATAACTATAAGTTTATATCATAGTGTAATCCTGTAGCATCAAATGGTTTTGGATTATTTTTTCTTAATGAATCCATAACAAAATAAATACAGTTATACTTTTACTTTGTATGATAATATTATAATTATTATCATAACAAAGAAATTATATAACAATAATCAATAATTATATGGAGATCATTTGCACAATGTGATGCGTATTAATTATGACAGCATATAACTAATTTTTTGCAGATATTAGCTCAGTTACGAATTAGAGTTCGATATATATTTTTGAATTAAGTTTAAAATTAAGATTAACAAATTAATCGGCTGGAATTTGAATTCAATTAATGTTTTCAAATGAGATATACTTCTGCACAAAAATTTTCAGAAGCTCGACTCCAACGTAATTGGTTTTAATACAGCCAAGCGCAGCAATATGTTGGGTTGGTTTTTTTGTCTTTTTCTCTTCTTTTGAAGAGAAAAAAGAAAATATAGGAATTGATCAAAATAATAATCCCATAATGGAAAACTCTCTACTGCTATGGTATGTTGGAATTGGACTGTAATTATAACATAAGGAATAAATCTGCCGCAATAAATCCACTAAAGTATCAATGGAATTAATTGATCAACACAAAAATGATTGGTTCCACTTACTATTGAGCAAGTTCGAATAAATTGCTCTTATCATTTAAAATGAAATATGTTTTAATATATAACTTATGAGATGTTTTAGTTATAAACAAGGTTACTCTTGTCATTTATATTGTCAAGCTAGAGGGTGTTTGAGTGAGCTTATAAACTCTTCAAAATATCTTATAAGATGTTTAAGAGCTTATAAGTTGATAAAAAGTGTTTGATAATTTTTTTTTTTTTAAAAACAGCTTATAAAATTCTAAAATAAAATATTAGGAGCTTATAAGCTCTTCTAAAAAAAGTAAGGAGACTCCATCTTATTTTAAAGATCTTAACAAACTCCTTTATTTTTAATTATTTTAATCACAAAATTGCTATTATTAATATCTTATAAACTCTAAGATCTTATTTTATCCAAATACTTCAACAATTATTTTAAAAATAAGATATAACATCTTATATGATCCAAAAATATCTTATAAGATGTTTTAAATAAACTTAGCCAAACACCCTTCTAGTCTAGCTAGAGCCTAGAGGTGAGGTACTTTTTTGAATTGCACCCCTAAAATAAATACACTTAATAAATTTCATATAAAAACTGCATAAATTTTTCTTCATTCATTGGATAAAAGAATTAAATTAATTTCAACTATCTAGCAAAATAATATATTCCAAATAGTCGCATTATTTGAATATAAAACACATGCATATAATTTTGTTGTGGCGCCCTACTCAGGGTGATCCCTAAGTTGAGGTGCTACCAATTCAGACTTAAATCGTAACATAAAAGATATCCGAGAATCCCAAAATTTCAACAAGTCTCAAAAGGGTAGCATCATACTTCTCACCTTAACAGAACTTACAAGAAGTGCCATATATAGATGCCAAAAGTCTCCTAGTTAATACACAAGCACATCAATAGTCTCAAGTCTCACAGCTACGATTAGTTGAAGCTATATATACATACAAAACACCTAATCTATTACATAACAGTTTCTTTGGGCCAAGCCATAAGCCCTAAATCTTCATTTAGACCTATCTGGGTTGAAAATAAGGATAACAAAATGGGTAACTCTTAAGGACTTAGTGAGGAGAATACAACAAACAGTTAAAGGAAATTGTCGAAGGAGCAGAAATTCAACAAACTTATCAATGAACCAGACATCAGAATTAGAACATGAATATACCATAACGTAAAAAAAAATATCAAATACAACAAACAAAACATCTTCGTCCTTATTGCTCTCTGAATAGAGTACAAACATAATCAAACATAAACCCAAAGCATAATATGCATAATAGATTTTCCTTATTCCTTTGTTGTGGCTTTGTTCCAGGCACTTGGCCCTAAGCATAACAACTTGTTCTGGGCACTCGACCCTTTAATTTACGAGTACTCAACCTTTTAATTTTCCCCATATAACAATACAAGTGATAAATAGATGCCTACAAGGCCACACATATGACAGTACAAGTGATAAACAGATGACTGCAAGGCCAGACAAACAATATGTAGAATGATTTCAACTAGGAGCGCAAAACACAAATGTGGTCGGCAAGAACCAACTCAATGTAATAAAGGGAAACCCAGAAAGGTTGTAGGGCATACAAAACAATAACAGATAGGTAGTAAGAGTTCTGGATACCAAAACGAATATAATCAATTTTATCGATAAACAATTGAGGAATTCAAACAATCAAGGATTTCAAATGATCAAAGGACATTCACTTCCCAAAAACAAAATTAGGCAGACCCTCACAGGGTATTCGAGATAAATAGTAGATAGGACAATAAGAGCTCTGGACACTAAAACAAGTACAAATGAACACCAACGAATAGATAAATAGAGAATGACACCGGAACAAGCATAATCAAGTACAAACGAATAGGCACATAGAGCATGAACAACAAAGATAGTTCATTTCCCAGAAGAACAGATAGGTTAGACCCTTACCTCAACAGCCACAGAAACGTAATTCCAGTCTACTGATCTACAAGGTCCGGCTCCTCGTCACATAACCGAAAGAATGGACTTATCGTCAAAACACTTGTTTTGACCCTATGATAATAATTAAACGGATATTATTGTACTATAGGTTGTTTCGTAATTAATACTATACTTTAAGGTTCGGTTTCGATATTATCACGAGGATTATATTTGCTCCAGTAAGGAAATAAAATCATATTCCTATTTTATAATTATCCTTACAACGTTACACAAAATTGATTATAACGGTCCAACTATCATTAATAAGCCAATTTTGTTACTTAGGTCTCAATCTCTTAAAATTAGGATTTTAATCATCTAATTAACTTAATAACCAAGATTTACATATAATATTACAAATTCAGGTCCACTAGGCTTATATATATATATATCCATGCATGTCTCATTCCTAATCCCATATCATATTTTTCCATTTGTACTATAAAATACAAGAGTTGGGCAAAAATAACTTCAAGAACAACATTAAAATATCAAATCCCAATTCCAACTTATTTATATCAAAGCTTGATGTCAGGGCACAATTGTTATAAACCAACACTGCTAGTGAGATCACCACAACAAGACGAAGAAACTGCCTCTAAACCGCCGTCGTGCACTGCTACAGGAGTTGGTCACCACCACTATTGTCCGATGTGTCTCAACACCACCAGTCTAATGCCTAAATCAATTTTAAGTTTAGGCATCAATTTCACCTTTAATTGAAGCATCAAACGCCCAGCACCACCACCTTCGTCGTTGTGGTTCCTCTCTAATTCCGCCATTGTTGGCAGTCCAAACCAAAAACTGAAGATACTAAATTGTTCCTTGAGTTGAACCATACAAGAAACACCGCCCATACCAAAGCTTCTATTGTTGCCCCACCACAACCTGATTATCAGGTCGATTTTTCCACCGCGCCATCGGTTAATATGGTTTGCATGTTACACCTATATGTTCCTAACGAGGTAAGGAAGAGTTTGGATGGGTTGGTTTTCTGTTATTGGCCATGCCAGAGATGGTCGTCGGAGGGGAGGAAGATGTGCATGAGAGTGAGAATGAAGAAAAATGGGGATGGGGGAATTGTATTTAAAGGCAAGTTTTAGTAATTAAAAAATGGACCCCAACATTTTGCCTCAACATCCTATTAAGACCTGTATAAATTGAGTGCCTTACATTCACCCAGTTGACTAGAAATAATTTCATTTTAACCCCCCAAAATTTAAAAATTCTTGCACTTAAGTCTTTCCCTATTTATGTTGTGACCCCCAAACTTTATTTTAAAAAAATAATATTTATAAAATAATGATAAATAAAACTCTACCAATTGTAGAATTTTATGGGTATTACATTTGTTATCTATAAAAATAAAAAATAACAAAATAACAAAATCAAATTCAATAATCAAATGATATGATATTCAGGATGATGAACAAATAAACTACTTAAGATTTACTCTATTTTGGAATCTATATTTGAAAATAGACTCAATCCTTATTCACTAAACTCTGAAAATGATATCAGAATATAAAAGAATGCAACTTCTAAGTTTAAACTTCTGAATGTTGATTGAGATTCATAACAGTTTTACAAGGAAATGTTACAATAATACGGCAAAACTTGCAATATGGACTTAATTGAAACAAAATTTACATGTGATCATCTGTTGTTTTAGCATAAATACTTTTGAGTTTGGCATCTTGCAACCACTGCGGCGGAGCTATTTAGCTTCAAAGAAAGACTTCTCAATGGCAGTAAGTTTGGCAATTCTTTCTCATAATCTCTAAACATTGAGGGCAAAAGGCTGATCTGTGAGCAGACATTAAAGTTTTTAGATACACGCCTTGTTAGAGCAAGCAGTGGAGCTGGAAATTGGAATAGCCTTTAATGAATTTAAATAATCCACAGGTTTGCTCAAAATTCTCTTAGTTTCGAGCTTAAGGTACAAAGATCACAAATAAGAAAGATCAATATGATAAATAAAACAAACATTAATGATCTAAAGAAATGTATAATATCTATCAAGGCACAATTACTTCTTGGACATAAAAATAAACTATAAATATGGAGTATGATAAAATAGAAAAAGGAAAATCTCATTCTCTAGCTATACATATATTTCAACCTCAAAACTATAAAATTCATTTGGAGAAATTACTTGCCATGATTTTCGACAGTCAAGATGACATATTTATATACTCTAGAGAAAGAATACCAATAAAATTCAAGTGGGAGAACTTCAAGGGATAGAAAAATCATGTGAATTTACTATGACAAAGTGGATCATATGATTGTAAATAAGAAAGAAAAGCACAAGAAAAAGGGAAGGTGAATGGAGATAACGTTAAAGATGACAAAAATTAGCATGATGTGAATAATCTTTGTGCATGTAGTATATTGGCCTTACATCAGAATGTCTAAAGAGATAAAATTTAGGTTTCCCCTTATGACCATATTTTCTCAGTTGAGCTCCCTCTTCCAGAGCAATCAGTGCCTGCATAAAGTAAAAATGAACAATCAGAAAAGAAACATTTGCATTTAATAAAAAAACCTTATATACACCCAATTATTATCCATATGCAGAAAACTCTAAATATAGAAATTAAGCAGCGTGAAGTCTTCCATGAAGCATGACATTGAAAAATTAATATTGAGGTCTTGAACCAGGAAATAGTATGAACAACTTTCCACACATTTCCTTTAATCCCTGAACACCTCTATACTAACATATAAAAGTTTAGTACTGACACGCTAACATCAATCACATTGTTCTCCAACATGAATTAACAGTTACAGATGAGAAGTGGCCAGATTTGAGCGATGGTTGACTCTTCAAGTAGGAGATCTAATTGACATGCGTCACAAAGAACATTTCAGGGTACTAAAGATATTTCCAAACCTTTAATCTGGGCTCATGGATAGTAAAATAGGCATCATCATACACAATCATGATATCATTCTCTTTGTGAGCAATTTCTTTCTTGTTTAGAAAAAAGATACATTATTTTAGACATTCATAGTTAATCTACCCATGAGAACAAAGAGAATTCCATTTGCATGTAATCCAGAACAGCATAGATAGCATACCACAATTTCAATCTTAGCCGAACCGTTTTCCTTTGTGCTATGTACCTGTTTACATTCTTTGTGCAGCCTATCTATCCATGATCCCATCAAAGTCACTTTTAAAAGCTCTGGTCGCAGCAGGCAAGAATGGTGATAAATAAATCGCCTATGAGATAACATGCTGAAAAGAAATTAAATGAAAATGTTCACCATTATCTTGACCTTCTTAGTTTCAACAAGATGAATATAATCTTTGCACTCAGTAGTAGGTGTGGCATACAACAGACAAAAGCTCCGTGTCATTTATAGAATGTAGATCCAAAAGTCGAGCTTCAAAATTACCGTTAAACTAAAGAGAATATAATCCTTCTGATGGAGCAAGCGCATTTTAACTTTGACACTTGAGTTTAAAGCACAAAAATTGTTTCACCATTAAAGTTGAGATTTCTCGTTAGTTTGAAAATTGTCTATTTCTCTTCTATAGATTGTGGTCCATAAACCTTCATACATCATGACACTTTCCCAATGTAAACCATTTTTCACCCATCTCCCCTTCCCATGTAACAAAGGAAAACAGCAAAATCCAAGAAAATTCCTTACCAGGATAAAATTGATGGTGGTTTGGTTAAATAGAGTACTATTAAGAATATATGACTGCAACAACCACAATCAACAAAGAAAAACATAATGAGAATAATTCTTTAGAGGCCAAATTAGTGGCAAAAAGATGTTATTCTACTTTATATTCACTGAATTGTCTCGCATCATAGATCCTCTTGAAGAGCTCTCCACTTACAACATATTCTATGACAATGGCTAAGTGATTGCGTTTCAAAACCTCATATACATCACAAAACATCAAACTGATACTTAGATAACAATATTCTAGTCATTCCCAGAGAAAGCTTTAGCAAAATTAAGTTCCTCACCTCCTTTAACCAAATTATGTTAGGGTGCTGAAGTGATCTATGGTTTATGATCTCCTGTGCCACATTCTCATTGATCTATAGCCAAAATTACAAACAAGCCTCAACTGGAAATTCAAGTGCATATTAGACCTAACAATTTCATAAACTAGCTAAATATGACAAAATAAAAAAGCCAAAACATTGAAATCATAATAAAGGGAGTCTAAAAATTTACATCCACAAGCATCACGCACCACCCAAACAAAAATATTCGAGATAAGAAATGAAAATTGAGAAAAGTACTGGTGATCTTCCAATAAAAATGTTAATAGTGCAAACCATATGGCCTCATTCAATGTATTTCTTTAGTCTCCTTGTTTCTTATAAGCCTCGCTACACTGAAATTTCCAAACTCGATATCCTCCACAAGTTTGTATTTATTCATTTTAACTCTTTTCTTTCCACTATCTCCTATATCAATCTTCTTAAAATCTAAGCTTGAACCCACCAAAAATTATGAAAAGCCAAATTTAGAAACTAAAGATTCAATCTTTGCATATTTCAAAAACAAAAAAAAAAAAAATCCCAAATTGAAGCAGATAAGTACTTGGATTTTTCTAACCAAATGCACACCTCTTTCAATTATAGCTGATAGCAAAATATATATGCTAGACAGTGTTCCTTTGTTCCTTCTGTTGATTTAGGTTTGTTATACAGAGCAATTATCATCATCCCAAACAAAAATCCTTAAAGGAGAAGTAGAAATCATATAAAGAATAGCAAACTCTAGCATCCATAATGGAACATAATCAGATAGAAGAAAAATAAAATCTAAACCCATACTTTCACTAAATCAAGAAAAATTTGAAAAGCCCGTACTTTTAATAAAGCAGAAATTTTTGGAAAAAAAAATTTAAATAGCATAAATTCGAACAAAAATGAATAAATATAGAAGAACTAATGTGGAGAATTCCAAAAAATAAAGAAAGAGAATACTTATTAAAACCCTAAACAATAAGCTTGTTCTTCCTTCTTCTCCACCACTAATCTAAATCGAAAATAGGGGTTTTCAATATTTGAAAGACAAACAATGTTGTATTTGTAGGTGTTGAAATGGGTTTTTCAATGAAAAATGGGAAAAGTTGGACTTTGTTGGGGTTTGAAGAAAAGCAAGGAATATGTAGAGCTAGTGGATTGTACTCCTCAATCTTCTTCTCTACCTTATTGCTACACTATACTTTCACTTCTTTACTCTTCTTTCTCTTTTGCTTCCACATTATCCTTCACCAGTCTTACCACGACACTCACATTATTCACCAGTGAGTTCTTAAACAGATTGCTCTCCTTAGCAACAAATTCAAAGACATTTTTCAAAAAACCCCAACGGATTGGCGGATCTAAAACCATGTTAAACAACTTTCTCCCTAACCCCACTATGCCTAGGGTTTCTTCTTATCTTCCTCTTCTTTGGTGCGAATCGCCGTCGAGGATTAGTTTGAGGTAGAGAAAAAAGTGGAGTTTTAGGGTTTGATATGACCACACAAAATATATATCATGTATACGAGTAGCCTCAACAACTTATGTAGAATGAAAACAGGCATGCAAATATAGAGTTGTTTGGTGCCAACCTTTCCTAGCAATATCACGAGCAAAATCGTTTACAGACTCAGCAAGAGCAATACCTCCCTCACCAATACTGCAGCTGTAGGGAGGACCAAGTCAAGTGAGAATGTTTATAGTAAACATCCTTTTATAAAACCAAATAAAAGTTTCATATACCTTGGATTTAATCCCAAGCAATCAAACCAACACCAAGGTCACTGATTATGTCACCACAAGATTTGACATCATCAGAACATCAAATAATGATGTGAGAAAGAAACGTTTACCTTACACCATACGTTAATTCTTTTAAAAAAAAAAAATCCCAAGCATGTTGGTAACTTTTAGCAAATCATTAATAGGATTGAGATTATAACAATGCCACATCAAAGCAAATAAAAGTTCCAAACTTTTCAGGGGATATCAACTTAAAACCTATATCTATAACATACAAACTTTATACCATCATACAACGATTGTCAATCACAACTTCTTCATAATAATTTATCTTCGGATACTTTTTTGCGACCTCATGCCAACACTGCAATGTCAAGATGAAATTTAAATAGATTGAAAAGTCTCAAACAAATGGCAGACTTAAATTCATGCATAGAGGCACACCTTAAGGAAAAGACCATCAATTTTCTGCTTGATATTTGCTTTATACATTGTAGATACCCTTTCTCGTCCATGGGCCTTGGCATAGTAAAAAGCATACTCTGCAGCTCTAAGACTTGCTTGACGTGTAATGATCTTGTGACTTTCAACAACACTCCTCACCACCTCAATGGAAATGAAAGGAACTTTAACAAAAACAACCGCCAAATTTTTCTTCTTCCTTTTCTCTCTGATTAAACTAAGCCCTACCTATGGATCTCCTGCAATCCTACAAAGACACCAACATGGAAGAAGATGAAAACGATGATGCTTCACCCAACCTAAACTCCTAGCCACCCACAACTTCCAAATTGGACCTTCACCCGACTCTTCCCCAATTCTGGATCTCCCTCCAACTCAAAAGGGCAAAAATAGATTGCTTTATTAAAACTAGGAAAGAGGTTTTCAATATTTGAAAGAATGGAAGACCAAAGGAATTTCCTCGCCGCTTGTTTCATATGTAACTTCGATGAAATGAATTTCGACGATGTTGTATCGACGGTGAGTGATGACGAGGAGCTGCAGCTACGTCAGATCTACTTCACCTCGCTGTTGAGTTGGTTGAAGCACTGGCTTTAGGTTGAGGAGATGGCCGCATTGGCCATGAAAGCCAGCACGACTTTTACAAAAAGTGGCTGTAATTGTGGTGAGAAATGCATAAGTCGTCGGCGACAGCTTTTTCTACCCTTCTTCTTTAAATATGAAAGAATCATTGCCAAGATGAATTTCAAATGGAAGAAAAAGATGGAGTTTCAGGGTTTTGATCAATTTGAATTGTAGGGTTTAGAAAATCCTTTCAGAAAACACAAGTTCTCAACACACAATTTTAAAAGTAATTTTTGACCACACATATCCATTTGCAACCGGATTTGCCATTTGATGTGCAGGAAAAATAACTGGAAAAAGAAAAAGAAAAACAACTATTTTCTTTTGACCATGCTGAGGAAAAACAGAAAACGTCAAAAGAGCATACAACAAAAAGAGCAAAACGTACAAGATCATTAAGCACACAGCTCTAAAAACGACGTCGTTTTGGTGCGTGAAAAAAAAAAAGAAAAAAAGGGAAAAACACGCACACGCGCCGTAGCACTATTCACAGGCGCATCCATTCTTATATAATATAGTAATATATATATATATATGCATAGAAAAGTTCCTTACATTTTTCAAAATATGCTCACTGTCCCCTTATTCTTATTTGATAGCGATTGAGTATTAAAAAGACAAAATTGTCCTTGAGTAAAATTAAAATTTAAATCACTTTTATTTTTATCTTATCTACTATTTTTATAATTTTTCTTTCTAATTATTATTTTTTGTCCTTTCCAAAGTAAATAATATTTTATATTTGTAAGAAGGTATATAATTATTTTTTTTATACTTATATATAATGTATATACATCTATAAATTTATGTATATGTATATACATACATATATTTTTATTTATATGTGGCACCCCATCTTGGGATAGCACTTAAGTTGAGGCGCCACTCTAGTTCAGACTTAAATCTTAATTCATAAATAAGTAATACAATCAATATCCCATCAGAATTTTTTTTTCAAAACTTATCAAAGACATATAACAGCATATTTCAAACTTAAACAACCTCATTAAAATACTAACTAAGTACATACCATCAAAGGTCTCATAACATCCAACATAATATTTACATACCTTGAGTCATAATTTCGTTTTACATATCACAACATTTCTAAAATAAGGCTTAGCATTCAAGGGAACCCATATACATATAAACATCCATTCTATTGCAAAATTTCATTCACCGATCTGAGACTAAAATCCAAATCCATCACCTGATCCTGTTTGAGAAAATCAAAGATAAACGAGGAGGGGGTAAGTACAAAGGACTTAGTGAGGGATAATTGTAATAACATGCCATGGGGATTTGTCAGGACGAATCAACTCAACAGATCATAGTTTAATAGTTCAAACAAAAACATATCAGGATACAGTCAAATGGTCAACAAAATGTCAAACAGTCTGGAAACAGTAGATCAATCTAGAAAAGTTTATCGGTCAAGATACAATCGAACGATCGGAATACAGTCAAACATCATAACAATCTTATATCAATTAGATCGAACTAAACTTACCCAGGCATAACCACCTGGTACAGAACTTACTAATCAAACTAAACTTACCTAGGCATAACAACCTGGTACAGAGCTTACCAATCAAACTGAACTTACCCAGGCATAAAACTTGGTACAAAGCTTACCCGATCGTGACAACTTAGTACAAAACTTATCCGAGGCATGACAACCTGGTACAAAACTTATCCAAGCGTGACAACCTGGTACAAAACTTACTCGAGCATGACAACCTAGTACAAAACTTACCCAAGCGTGATAACCTGGCACAAAACTTGCCCAAGCATAGCTTGGTACATAACTTACCCAGGTGTATCATCTTGGTACATAACTTACCCAGGCATATCAGCTAGGTACATAACTTATTGCTGACAGAACAAACCAATGACATACCAATCGAATAACTTACCCAAGCGTAGTAGCTCAGTACATAACAACTGCTGACAAAACAAACCAATGACATACCAATCGAATAACTTACCCAAGCGTAGCAGCTCAGTACATAACAACTGCTGACAGAACGAATCAATAGCATACCCATCAGACTTGGACAGATCAACAAGAATAAACATACGGCGTACAGGTCGAATCAAACGAAATAATACCAATAGACAATGAGAGTTCTCGGCGCCAGAACGGACAAGAACAAACACATCAGAGTGCAATCAAGCAATAACCGTCACAGGGGTATACGAGTCAATAAACAGGTAACAAACAAGAACTCAATCAAATACAGATTTCAATAAGCACGAGCAGGTATAGTACAAGCACATATAACCCTCACATGGGTTTTTCCACAAGAACAAATAGATATATTCAAGGCCAAATTGGCAGACCCGCACAGGGGTATACAAGTTAATTAATAGAAAACAAGCAAATTCTGAACAAATTCATAGGTTTCAAGAAACACGATTCAGTATGGTACATAAACAAGAAACCTTCACAGGGTTTATCACAATAATAGATAATTGAAAGAAGTGCTAGGTTGGCAGACCCTCACCTCCGTAGTCTCAGAAATGTTGTCTCCGCCTACTGACCTGCGGGACCCACTTCTTCATCACCTAATCTAAAAGAATAGGTTGAAAGTCAAGATCCTCATTCGATCATATAATCATATTTATACAAATTAACGACCTAAAGTCGATACTTAATCTGCTAAACCGATAGCCTCGATAAAGATATGCTAATAGCGCCAATCTCATTAAAAGAATATAAATTGGATCCTAAATCGTTCAATTGATCTTGCCAAAACATCCTAAAGCGATAACGATGGTCTAATATCCCTTAAAAATCCCAATTTATCACATGATAATACAAATTTGAGTTTACTAAACTTATAATGGACATGCATGACCTAAATCTTAGTTCTGTATCATCTCAATTAACCCAATTATCGCCACTTTGGTTCCAAATTCATAAAATGAGGGTTTCTCCACCTAATGAACTTAATTATCAAGATTATTATGCGATATGACAAAATTCGAATCCATTGACTTATGTAATTCTATGCATGTCTCAATATTTTCGATCAAATCGTGTGTATTCCTCGTTTATACAATACATCGTAAGGTTTAGATGTATATACATACACATGCATACAACTTTAACACAAGTTTCTCATTTTTACCCAATATCTTTTTATCGAAGCTCTGAATGCACAATCAGTTTGCGTGCATGTAATCACCGTGACGAGATAAGCAAACTATTTTGTCATCGCCGCCGCCGACGTTGGTCACTGTCACCACCAGAAGATGCGATTCAGCTCCAAAAATCAAACCCCTCAAATAATTTTTGATTCCGATGTCATTTGGCTGGTCAATTGGCCGAAAAATTAAAATCCTGCCACCAACACTGCCGCTCGATTTTCGACCAATTCTTTCATCCACGATGGTCTGTTTGAGAAGTTAAAGCTATCGATGTGATCCTCGAGCTGAGCTCATCAGAACTGTACTTTGGTCCGCCGTAAAAAGTTATCAGAACGACGAACCCGCCAAGCTCCATCATGGCTGAGTTTTCAAGCCCAATTTTTGGCTGCCTCGCTAGTGAATTTTGGGTGAAAATGGTATATTCGTGTTCTACGCGACGAGAGGAAGAAAATGATACCAAATATGCTAAGGTCTGGGTTGCCGGAGAAGGATTGCTGGAAAGGGAGTTCACGATGGTGCATGGAGAATAAAATGAAGAAGAAGGGGTTGATTTGCTATTTAAAGCCCAACTTTCAAAAATTATAGTTTCACCCCCAAAACGATGGCCCTGCTTGTAGTTACGTCCTCCAGCATTTCAAAGTCTTTCCTTTTGACCCCAAACTTTGTTAGTGCCATATTTTGGCCCCTTCGACCTAAATGAATTTGATGCAAACCCATAAAATTTATAAAAATGGTATAATCAAGTCTTCTCAAATCGCGATTCGACCCCAAAACTTTCCATTTCCTTACAATTAAATCATTTTTATTTATTTTTCGAGTCCTAAAATCCAATCAACCAATATCTTGATTTTCGAAATCCTTATTTTCTAAAATTTTTTGAATTTTAGGGATGTTACATTATACATATAATATATATACACATAATTTTTTTATAATATATTTTTTATTCATCCTTATATAATATCTACACATAAATAAATTTATCTATAAATATATGCATATATATTGTTTATTTTAAATATAGATTTCACATATATATATATTTATCTATAATTATAAACATATATATTTTTTATGTATACATATATATATACACATAATTTTTAATCATTTCAAATTAAATAATGTTTATGATTTATAAAATTACATAATATACTTTTATTTATACTTATATACTTATATAATATATATATATATATAAAATATCCCCTCCCTGCACTCACCACCTCTCTTCCCCAACCCCCAAACGAGCTGCCATGGCAGCCATGCATAGTGGCTACATATATATATATATGTATATATTTTTCATGGTGATGGTGATAAAAGTTGCCAGCACCGCTTTTCTTGGCAGAAACAAATCGGTAGCCTAGCGGTTGTGTTGATGGCAGCAAAGGGTCACTAGCTTTTTTTTTTCCTTTTCTTTTCTTTTCCTCTCTCTTTTTCTAGCAATCGGCAGTCGGCCATGGCAACCAAATGGCTGTTGAGTTGCCTGCGGCTGGTTGCCATAGTGGTGGCCATGACAGCCAATAGCCATAGAAAGCTGTTGTGGGGCTGCCGGCTGGCAACCGATAGGGTAGGTAGGGTAGGGAGATAAGGGGTACTAGGTCATGTACATGATTATATACTAAATTATATACATTATATGTACATACCATAACATATATGATAATATATATATATTTTTTTTAATGTTTTTTTAAAAAATATAACATAATGCATTATGGACAGTTGATTCCTTAAAAAAAATTCAACGATTGATAAATAAGGGTAAAATTATCTTTTTATATATAAAAGTACTTACCTATATAGTTGCACGCACCCGCACGTGAGGTACACCAACACTTTTTCGGGTGATTGTTGCATGATTTTCAAAAATATAAGAAAATTATTTGTATATATTTTTTTTACATGGGGGTTTTGTGCCTATTTCGACGATCATAGGAGGGTCCATTGCAATTTTTCCCAAATTGAGATTTTAGTAGGTGTTTGATTAAATTTATTTGAAGGATTTTACAAAATTTGTGTAGGATATTTATGAATTTTTTTATATAATAATAGATAATATTTTAAAGGTAATATAATTAAAATTGATGGAGTTCATTACTAAATCTTATGAAATGAATTTTTCAAAATCCACGAAGTGATTATACTGAACTATAGTTGTTGCCTTTAACGGTTGGAGTTTACAAATCCCATCATTTGATTAGCAAACAAAGTATTTTTCATTGCAAAGCTATTTTACAATTAAAAGCACACTAGATGTAAGATGGCTAGGATAATTATATCTTATTCAGACACAAAGAAATGCCAATCACGATGTATCTATATCTATACTATTATATCTAGTACAATGTTGTGAGACCCATAATTATATAAATTTGATTTTAATTGTGCAATTTTAACCAAATGGCAAATTCTTAGAATTTTGAGCATTTTAATTCATTTAAAAAAAATTCATTATTTGTTGATTATTATCTCTAATCAAATGATTGTATCTTATCTTTAATTTTCTTTCATTCGAAATTTAAAATATATCTATCTATTTATCTACGCTATTATATATAACACAACATTGTGGAATATATAATTATGCAATTTTGACCAAATTTTATGTAACGCCCCCATTCAGGATAGCACCTAAACTGAAGCACCACTCAGTTCAATCTTAAATTGAACCTACAATTCAATCAATTGTTCATAATCAAACATTTCAAGTTTATTAGAAATAGCAACAGATTCCAACTTAAACAAACCTGTCATAAGACAATAAATTCAAACCTTAAACAATCCTATAACATACATCACATATACTAAACACATGCCACAAAATCAAATTCAACTTATCAGAAGCAGCGAAATTTCAAACTTAACAGACTCGTCAACCCACTAAGTAAATGCCATGATTCATATTCTTACATAACAAAATATTTACATTCCTTAACTCGACCACATCAACATGATATATCATAGTGTCTTGAGTCCATGCTTAGCAATCAGATAATTTCCATATATACATTCAACACCTGATCTATTACAAAATATTCATGTCCTATCTAGAGTCCAATCCTTCACTTAATCCCTATCTGAGAGAATAAAAATAAACCAGGGGGGAGGGGGTAAGTTCAAAGGACTTAGTCAGGGATAATAGTAACCATAACAATAGGGATCTGTTGAGGAGGAATCAACTCAACATATCAGAATTTAACTATTAACATGTATGTATCAAGGAATAAGCAATAACAAGTTAAGCAAATAGGAAACTCTCCTTCCCAATTGCTTCATGAACAATTTCAAACGAGCAAGAGACAGGTACGATCAAGTAAACCCGACTAACATATGTTGAAAGCATATCAGAACAAATTTATACTGATCAAACTAAACTTACCCAAGCGTAACCACCTAGTACAAAACTTATGTCACTCAAACTGAACTTATCTAGGCATAACCACTTGGTACCAAACTTACATTACTCAAACTAAACTTACCAGGCACAACCACCTGGTACCATACTTACTCAAACCTATAGACCTGGCACAAAACTTACCCAAGCATAGCTTGGTACATAACTTACCCAGAGAAAACAGCTTGATACAAAACAAGTAATTGACGGAACGAATCAAAACATACCAATCACCCTTAGACAGATCAACAAGACTGAACATACTACAAACAAGACTAATCAAACGGATCAATACCAACAGATAACGAGAGTTCTGGGCGCCAGAATGGACAAGAACAAACTCATCAGAGTGCAAGCAATCACTAACCCTTACAAGGGTGTACGAGTCAGCAAATAGATAACAAACAAGAACTTAAGCAAATACAGATTTCAATAAATATGAGCAAGTACAGTACAAGCACATTTAACCCTCATAGGGTTTTCCACAAGAACAAATAGAATAATCGAGGCCAAAGTGGTAGACCCTTGCCTCCGTGGTCTCAGAAAACTACAATCATCGCCTACTGGTCCGCGAGTCCCATTTCTTTGTCACCTAACCAAAATAATATTTTCACAATTAAACTTCACCTTCGATCCTAATAATCACAATTAAACCATTAATAGTCCAAAATTACTAAATAACCGATGAATATAATAGTTTCAGGGCTTAAACGGTACTATCAGCCTAAAATGGCTAATAAAGCCGATTATTACAAAAATAATCTCGATTTCATATCAAGTCAAATAACTGAGCATAAATTAGTTCTTAATTACATATCTAACCTTATATCGATATCCCAAATCAAAATAAACAGTCTAATTTCTATCACCTAATTCCAAATCCATAAAATCCACATGTTAGGGTTTCAAATCCTTCAATTAACTCAATAATCTCAAGGTTATCATTTTAATTTGAATCCGGGTTCACTGGCTCATATATATAGCCTATGCATGTCACATGCAATTCCAAATCATACATCACTTCATCATTCTCTTGCCATATTACAAGATTCAAAAATGTTTAAACAATACAAAACGGTATAAAAAGCTTAATCCTTAAACCACTATTACCCAAATTTGCTTATCGAGGCCTCAAAATCACGAACCAGGAGTGCCACTGCAATCGTTGTGTCAAGGAGAAGAAACTATATGAAAGTCGCCGAAGCGCCGCCGAAAAAACTCACCTCCACCACTGATAGCTGCGTTTCAGCTCAACGATCACAATGCCCCAGTTAATTTTCCTTTTCACGACCGAATTGGGGGTCAATTGTAGCTCTAAAGCTGTTGCAACACCACTCGCCACCACGCACCACCATGTCTAATTTTCCTTTGCCGACGGTCCAAATCGAAAACTGAAGGCACCAATGCATTCACCGAGTTGAACCCGTCAAGAAATGCCCTTGCACCACCGCCAAAAGTCGCAGGAATGAATCAATCTGCCACCTCCATTGCGGTCAACCTTCAAGCTTCATTTTTCAGTGACCCGCCGGTGGTTTGTGTGTGCATGTGGTATCAATGTGTAGCGGGAACGAGAGGGAGTTGTTAATCGATTTAGTTTAGTGCTCCGGGGTGTCGCTGGTGGAAATTGCTGGAGGGGGGTTGACGGGAGGTTGAGGATGGTGTTTGGTGAAGAATGGTGAAATGTTGGGGTAGAAAATGAAGATAGTATATTATATAAATAACTTTTCCTGAATCACAGATTGACCCCAAAAATGTTTTGTCAGATTTCAATTAAGTCTCCTCCAAGATTTCAACAAAGTCCAATTCAGTCCCTAACAAAGTGAGTGCCTCACTTTGACCTATTTAACTAGAAATATATGCCATGCAAACCCCAAAACTTCTCAAGTTAGTCCAATCAAGTCTTTAAAAATTCCATTTTGATCCCAAAACTTTCAAAATTTTTGCAATTAAGTCCTTTTTATTTCTTTTTCGAGCCCTAAAATCCAACCATTTAAAATCTTAATTTCTAAATTCTTATTTTTCAAAATACCGAATTTCAGTGGTGTTACATTTTAAATTCTTAGAATTTTGAGTTTTTTATGAAATTTAAAAATTGATTTTTAGTTATTAAATTTGATATTATTTATTCCTTTTAAAGATATCTAATTTTTTGAAATCATTTTCTTGATTAGAACAATATTCTTTATTTATCTCTAATATAAAAAAATAATTATATTTTATCTACAAAATCTTTTCCATCTCTACTTTCAATATGTGGAAGATTTCTTGATCATTTGGACTCTATAGTTTGATAAGTCTTTCATTATTTTCTCTTATCTTTAATAACTAATTTATATCTATATTACTATATATAAAGTCTTTCAAAAGTCATTTCATTATATTCTCAAGTTCTAGCATTTTTTTTACTCTATTCTTTGTGTCCTCTTTATTTTCTAGCATTTTTTTATTCTATCTCTTTGTGTGCATCTTTAGTTCATTATTCAAAGTGTTTATTGTTTATTTGATTTTATTGTTCACCTTTTTTATTTTGTTTTCTTTTTTTGGTTTATTCTAGGTATATTACATGATGAAAGAGATTTTTTGGATTTTAATGCTATAGTTTTCTTTTCAACCTAAATAAAGTCTATCATTTAGCTTTTATTACTATTAAATTTGTAAATTTCTATATCTTTTTTGTTTATTACTTAGTTTATGTTATCAATTCATTTATTATGAGATTTATTAATTGCGCTTAATATTTTTAATTTAATTTAATTTTTATTAGTTACATTTTTCTCCTTAATTATTGATAAATTTTGTCATTTAATTTTTATTTTATTTAAATTATTATACATTTAGCATCCTTTTACTCATCTCTTGAATCAAGTTATTAATTTATTGTTAAATTTTGTAATTTATTTTTCAATTCGCTTTTTTTTTCTTTTTTTGCTCATCTAAGTTTATAGTTTTATAGAACGAGATCAATTTTTTTGTTTTAATATTTTTAAAATTTATTTCACTTTTAAAATATTTATAATTTTAGAAGTATGTCATTAATTTTATTTTATATTCATATATTTATAATTATGTATGTATAAATATGTATAATTCAAACTTGTTTTAAAAATTTTATATACTACATTAATATATATTCTTAGATCATTTTTGATATATTAAAAAAAATATGAGATGGTTATTTCAATAGAAAATACACCTATCAACTTTTTAAGTTTATAATTCTAGACATTATTTAGTCTATCAAAATATATAATTTTATTTTTTATTTTTTATTTTTTAAAATTTTGATTGTTGAAAGGTTAACACATTTTTTTGTTATTCACTTTTTTTTTCCTGCTATTTGTGAAATATAATAAGAAGATCCAATTACATTCATACAAAAAAATTGAGAATGAACATAACAATTTATTTTTTCCATATTTTATTTTACATTCTAATTTCATCCTCATATCCTATCACTAATTCCTATTTAAAATTGATTTTGAACTTATAATTACTTTATCAATTTACTATGATTTTAACTTTGCATTACTAATATCAAACTTTTTTCTTCACTTAATAATTCGATAACCAAGCTATGAGTCAAATCAAAAGGTTTCTATAAACTTATATATTAATATTGATCTTAACTTTATAATTATTTTATATATTTATTTTAATTTTTTAATTTTTTTATCTTTATTATCATAGTTTTGTCTTGACGTAATTGATTTTTAATCAAAAACTAAAATTAAATAAGAAATTTCTAATCCTTGGAAACTAATATATTGTTGGGGATTTAGTTCCTAATGTTGGGATGCACCAAGTGGTAGTGTCGATTCTCGTCTACGGCGGCGGTGCGTGGTGCTCCGGCGGCTGCGCGTGACAGCCCAGCGGTGGTGTGTGCAGCAATTCTGGGGCAGTTTGTTCCAATTTGAATTTTAGACTCATCTGGACTAGTTCCAGCGTGAGATTGGATCTCGGTTCAACTCAATTTGGATAAATTTCAATAATCAAATTTTAATTCAATTAAATTGTTGGATGTAATTAGATTTTTGGATTAAATTCAATTATGCCTTGTATTAAGACTATCAAACTATATTTAACTCAAGTTATGGAATAATTTCATAATTATCATAATACTGAATATAAGCATATCGAAGGAATACCGTAAGGACTTTAAATAAGATCTTAATTACTGTTTACTTATTCATCAAATTAGGAACAATGATGGATGACTATAAACATTTCAGTGTCCTATGGAATTTGAGGCAGTTATGATTGAATAATTAAAGTAACTGAGGACTGGGTAAAGGCGTTTAAGTACATTAAGAATTATGGTTTAGAAAGCAAAACAATGTTGGTTTAGGTTATTTATTCTGAACTTTGAATCGCTCAAGGAATAAGGTCATAGACTTTCCAAACATTCAGGGAATTATCTAGACTACGTCAGAATAACCTTAAGTCTGATAAAGATATTAGTTATCTTTGTGCTTAAGATTCAGAGGATTAATAAGATAATAACCTAAGTATCTTATGACAGTTCTCAGACTAACTAGGAAGCTAGGACTTGAACGACTTCATGACTAGGGATTTCTCTCTTTGCATCTGTCAGGTGAGCTTATACTCATTCGTATGAGATTCTTTGCTGGGGAAAGAACATACATACTTGTTACTATATCTTGGTCGTTTGCTTTCTTTCAATCCATGTGTTGAAAATAGTACTCCACATCGCCCTCTATGCTAAGCGCTTTTGTCAATTTTGATTGATATCGCTTTATCTGAAATTGGTGATTGTGTTGAGGAAGCTAAAAAGTGATTTCGAAATATATTGTTTTATGTCCATATCTTTCTGAAAGCCAGCTTGGTGCTAGATTAATTTATATATAAACATGGTAACTTGATATATTATCTGGAACACTAGTTTTGAGATACATATTACGTCATAGCCATGACCGTTTATGGAGATAGGTCAAATGTTGAGCATTCGAATTTCGATTGTTGTGGCAGAGTGATGTGTGATGTGAAATGTTGTTGGATATCTTTGATATGTTGATTATGTGATACCCTTGGTGCTGGGATTGTCTGTGGGTGGATCGGCGGAACGGACTGATGGCGACCAACCCTCAACCAATATCCCATTAAACACATCCGACTCCGTAGTTGGCTGGAGGTAGATGGCCACGGAGAGATGAGGCATATAGCTAGCTATGCCTAGTGGTTATAGTACATTATCCGAGCTAATCACTCGGGGCTAGAGAGATAAGGATTTCTATATTTCTGAAAGTGGATAGATAAGGCAGGAGAATCACCAACAACTTTTATTTGAAAATAGTTGTTAACTTGTAAATTATGAAATTATCAGTTTGATATTGACGCCTTAAAGCCTCTATGAGAGATAGTGAATTTTGTGAAGTCTCATCACTAGTATAGGACAGTAGTGAGATGGATCACCTTAAGTTTTGACTGAAACCTTCTCTCACAACTTCTGAAAATTATTTACGCTTTTACTTGTCTCTTATGTAATAATTGTGAAATTATCATTCTGCAGTTATTGCTAAACTATCTCACTAAGTCATTCGAACTTACATCGTTTTATTGTTTCTTTCGTTCTTTACCCCAAATAGAATCGAGTGACAAAGATAGACTAACCCAAACGACACATGAGGCACTGAGGATGATAGATGTGCATATTTTGATTCAGACTAGAACATCCGATGAAGGTTGTTGTAGAAATTAATTACTTTGAAATTTCTGAGAGATGTATTTTCTGTTGTAAAGAAGGCATGTGATACTATTTGAGTAGCACCTCGACGGGAAGCAAGTGTATTTTTAATATTTAATATTTTTAATTATTTTTAAATTTTTTGATTGGCGTTGCAACCAAAACTTTTTTGAAGTTGTGGTGCCAAATGCGTGATAAAACCATCCCAACTCAAATATGGGATGGCTCATCACTCAAAAAATCCGCACAGTGACGGGCCGCATGTTTTTACAGGGCTTTCATCCTTGAAAGTAAACATGGGATGAGGCAGGATGTGAGCTTTCATCTTGCCTCATCCTTCAAAGTAAACGGACCCTTAAAGTATTTTAATTTAAATTTTTTTCAAACAACTTTCAAGCCATCAATCTTATATTCTATATCATTCTCATATATTTTTATTTTTTAATGCAACCATCTGTTAGCTTTTGATCATATAATATGTATATTTTTTAATAAAGTACATAATCATATCCATGGATTTTTATTTTTGGATGTTCTAAAACTTTTTTTAACTTCTCACTGAATAATTTCAAATTTTATTTTTTATGACATAATGTATATGAGATGTCTTTATATTTTGAAAATTTTAATTTTTAAATACTAAATTTTAAAATTTTAAATTTAATTATACTAATTACTTGATATTTTTACAATATTTTTTTATATTATTATTTTACTTATATTTATAATTCAATAATTATATTAATATATAGTAATTTTAAAGAATCCGTGCATAGTATGGGGATAATGCTAATTATTATAAATAGCACAATGTTGTGAGATTCATAATTGTGCAATTTTGATTTTAATTGTGCAATTTTTGCCAAATGTCAAATTTTTAAAATTTTGAGTATTTTAATTCAATTGAAAATCTTTCATTAGTTGTTGATTATTATGTCTAACCAATATAATTGTATCTTATATCTAATTTTCTTTCGTTCGAAATTCAAAATATATTTAATAAGATTTCATAATATTTATTAAAAAGTTAGAAGTTTGAGAAATGAATAATTATAAATTAATTGATATGTAAGAACTCAATTTATCAAAATCTTTAAAATTTAATTATTTTTACAATAACATTTTTTAGATATGAAAATATTTTTAGATAAAACTGTATATATAATATAAAAAATAATTTAATTTAAAGAATATTTCAAATATAAAAAGTTACTTCCTGCAACAACTATAAATCATGAACTTTATGTTTATACTATTAATTTAAATGAATTTAGCTTTTTAGCAACATAATAGAGAACTCATTTTCAATTATTTGAAATAAGTTCTTTTATATGGGACATATATATGACATAATTGAAAATTTTTAAAACTTCATAAATGATTACTTAAATAGCAAATAATATCAATTTTTATATTTTTCAATATATTTAGTTAAAAAATTTATAATTATATCACCTACTTTATTTTAATATCTTTGCTTATAATAATCCATAAAAAACATTTTTACATGGATTAATGATGTCAGATCAAAAAAAGTTTGATGAAAAGTAATTATCCATTTAATTATTTATACATATTTATATTTTATAAAAGAAACTTATATATGAGAGAGTGATATTTTATTTTAAATCGAATTTTGAAAATTTACTTATTATTTTATTCATGTGCATAATATATATTATTTGATAATTTTAAAAACAATAAAATTACTACATATATAAATAAATATAAATAAATGTTACTTATCATAGTTATGTTGATTATAAGAGATATTTTAGTTTATAAAAATTGCATGTTACAAGCTACATATTGAATAGTTATCAAATAATAACCTAATATAAGTTATTTTCATAGATAAAGTATAAAGAGGTTCACATATTTACTCAAAAAACACATAACATTTAATGTGGCACCCCCACTCAGGATAGTGCCTAAGCTGGGGCACCACTCCAATTCAGACTTAAATCTTGATTCATAAATAAGAAATACAGTCAATATCCCATTAGATTTTTTTTTTCGAAACTTATAAAAAACATATAGTAGTGGCTTTCAAACTTAAACAACCTCATCAAAATAATAAGTGCATACCATCAAAGGTCTCATAACATCCAACATAATATATATCTGCGTTGAGGCATGATTTCGTTTTGCATATCACAACAATTTTGAGATAAAACTTACGGGCCGTTTGGTTTCATTTCCAAGCACCCTTTTCATTTTCTTGTGGGAATAGAAATTGATAACAAACACTTTCTCACAATTTTCAACAGAAAAAATACATATTTTCTTCCCAAATTCATTTCTAAACCTATCATATTATCCTATTACACATCAATCAAATTCAAATTTGATTTGACATAGAGTTACCTATTATCATTTTTAAATTAATAAAATCTATATATATTTTAAAAAATAAATCTTTTTAGATATAAAAAATATAAATTAACCTACTTTTCAATCCTACAAACTATTATAATCATTATTTTCCAACATTTCATCCAAATACATTTTCATTTCCACATCACATCACATAACTAACTTTCCAACTTTTAAAAATGGCTGGAAATGGAAATGGCATTTGGAAATAAAACCAAACGGGCCATTAGCATTCAAGGGAACCCATATACATATACACATCCATTCTATTGCAAAATTTCATTCACCGACCCAAGTCAATCATCTGTTCCTGTCTGAGAAAAATCAAAGATAAACGGGAGGGGGGTGGGGGGTAAGTCCAAAGGACTTAGTGAGGGATAAATGTAATCACAGGCAATAGGAATATGTCGAGGAGGAATCAACTGAACAGATCATAGTTTAACAGTTCAAACAGAGCACATCAGGATACAGTCAAACGGTCAGACAGTTCGAAAACAGTTGATCGGTCAGGATACAGTCGAACGATCAGAATACAGTCAAATATCAAAACAATCTTATATCAATCAAAATGAACTAAACTTACCTAGGCATGACAACCTGGTACAGAACTTACCCAAGTATATCGACTTGGTACAGAACTTACCTAATCAAAACAAATCAAACTTACACAAATCAAACCGAACTTACTTAGGCATAAACACCTGGTACAAGACTGATCGATCAAACCAAATTTACCCAGGCATAACCACCTGGTACAGAACTTACCAATCAAACTGAACTTACCCAAGCACAACAATCCTGGTATAGAACTTACCAATCAAACTGAACTTACCCAGGCATAGCAACCTGGTACAGAACTTACAACCTGGTACAGAACTTACTAATCAAACTGAACTTACCCAAGCACAACAACTTGGTATAGAACTTACCAATCAAACTGAACTTATCTAGGCATAACAACCTGGTACAGAACTTACCCAAGTGTATCCTGGTACAAACTTACCCGAGCATAATAAATTGGTACAAAACTTACCCGAGCATGACAACCTGGTACAAAACTTACCCAAGCATAACTGGGTATATAACTTACCCAGGCATATCAGCTTGGTACATAATGTATTACTGATAGAAAAAATCAATGACATATCAATCAAACTAACTTACCCAAACACAATAACCTGGTACAAAACTTACCTAAGCACAGCTTGGTACATAACTTACCCAGGCATATCTGCTTGGTACATAACTTATTGCTGACAGAACAAGCCCATGACATACCAATTAAACTAACTTACCCAAGCATAACAACTTGGTACACAACAAATTACTGACAGAACAAATCCATAATACCAATCAATTTCAGACTAGCCAATATGGCCACCTAACGTTGTAACGTATAAACAAGTTATGAGCAAGGTAACAGATAATGATATAGATAACAAGACAGTAAAATTAATCTAGCGATACAGAATACAAACAAGAGTTTTGGAGAACTTCACAGGGTTCAAATCAAGAGAACCTCATAGAGTTCGATAATCAATAACAAAGATAATGAAAATCAAGACAGATATCAAATCAGCAGAACCTAACGGGTTCAACAATAGATATGAAATAAGCTCATGCAAGCAATAACCAATTGGTAGATCCCTCACAAGAGTAACAATAATTAACAGAATACGATAATCAATTCAATACCAACCCTCACTGGGGTTTATCAATAAAATCAATAGGTACAAGAGTGCTAGATTGGTAGACCCTCACCTTCGTCGTCTCAGAAATGTAGTCACCAACTATTGGTCTGCGGGACCCACTTCTTTGTCACCTAATCCAAAAGAATATGTCCAAAGTCAAGATCCTCATTTGATCATATAATCACATTTATACAAATTAACTACCTAAAATCGATACTTAATCAGCTAATCGATAGCCTCGATAAAGATATGCTAATAGCGTCGATCTCGTTAAAGGAATATATAATTGGGTCTTAAATTATCCAATTGATCTTGCTACAACATACTAAATTGATAATGATGGTCCAATATCCCTTAAAAATCCCAATTTATCTCAAATTTATCACATGATAATACAAATTTGAGTTTACTAAACTTATAATGGTACAAACATGACCCAAATCTTAGTTTTGTATCACTTCAATTAACCCAATTATCGCCACTTAGGTTCCAAATTCATAAAATGAGGGTTTCTTCACTTAAGTAACTTAATTATCAAGATTCTTACACGATATGACAAAAATCGATATCCATTGACTTATGTAATTCTATGCATATCTCAATATTTTTGATCAAATCGTGCATATTCCTCGTTTATACAATACATCGTAAGGTTTGGAAAGTATATACATACACATGCATACAACTTTAACACAAGTTTCTCATTTTTACCTAATATCTTTTTATTGAAGCTTCGAATGAACGATCAACTTGTGTGCATGTAATCCTTGTGACGAGATGAAGATTCTGTCTCTTCACCGCCGCTGAAGATGGCCAACGACACCAACAAAAGATGCTCCTTAGCTCCACGAATCAAACCCCTAAAATAATTTCACCAAACACTGTCGAATTGAAGGTCAATTTTAGCCTAGAAGCTTTAGTACCACTATTCACCATCGTGTTGTTTTCTCCTAATTTCTCCGTCTGCGGTGGTCCATTCCCAAAATTGAAGACACTGGCGTGATCCTTAAGTTGAGCCCGTCGAAACCCATTGCTCACATTCAAGTTTTAGTCGTCGGAGTAGAGAAACCCATCAACCACCACCAGGGCCAAAACTTTGAGCTCAGTTTCTGGCCGGCACACTGGAAGGTTTGGGGAGAAATTGGTATATTCGTGTTCTACGCAAGGAGAGGAAGAAAATGATACCAAATTTTCTAAGGTTTGGTTGCCGGTGAGGGGAGGCCGGTGAGAGGGTGGTTCACAGTGGTGTTCGGAGAAGAAAATGAAGAAGAAAGGTGAAATTACTATTTTCATAAAATTCAACTTTTGGTAATTGGAAATTGGTCCCCAAACTTTTAAGCCACCTTCCAATTAAGTCCTCTCAAGTTTTGAGTGTCTTCACTTCAGCCCCAAGACTATTTATTGCTTCACATTGACTCCTTTAACCAATAATAATCCCACTTTGACCCACAAAACTCCCAAATATTGGTCAATCAAGTTTTCCTCAATTTTCAAATCAACCCCAAGACTTCTAAAATTCTTACAATCAAGTCCTTTTATTTATTTTCGAGCACTAAAATTCAACCAACTAATACTTTGATTTTCTAAATCCTTATTTTCCAAAAATTACTAAATTTTAGGGGTATTACATTTAAAAATTTCAAATTTCATGAAAATTGTAACTGTAACTTTCGCATCATTAAGAAATCATATAAAAAAAACTTTATATTTTAAAAAAATTATTTGCTTACTTATCATATTAAAATATGTATATATAAATATATATCTAATGTAAAAGTGTATTTAGTTAAATATTTTGCTCTACTTTTATTTTCTTAATTCTTTCATTTATTTTTTTTAAATTTTATCATTTTAATTTTTTTTTGCATAATTTATAAACTTAAAGTTAGCAATTCTTCATATTCCACAACTTATTTAAGTTATCTTTAAATTAAAATATTCATATTATTTTATTTAATTAGTAATAGATTTTATTTCTTTAAATACTAAAAATAATTATGATTCATTTTTAATTATATGAAGTAAAATAAATATTATTATAAATAAATTATTTCAATATTAAAAACAATTTGGTGCATCGCACCGGGCACATGCTAGTATATAAATATGTATGAAACTCAAAAAGATAAAGATAAAAAATTTAAGGCTATATTTGTTTTCAATTCCGGAGAATGTCCGAAAATACTCTCATACCACAAACAAATTTTTCTCCTAATTAAACTTCAATTTTGTTCTAAATTTTTTATAATATATATTTTTATATCTTCAATCACTATGTTAATATAAATGTATATTTTTTCATCATTATATATTAAAAAATAACATATAATAATGTAAAAACTTGATGTGACACTACTTAACAGACAAAATTTATATGAAAAGATATTTACTATAAAAATTTCATTTTTTTTTCTCAAAAACATAACTTCACTTTTAATTTCACTATCAAAATCATATCCTCCAAATAAGCTCTGAAAGCAAAAACAAACTTTACCTAGGAATTTGCTTACACGTAAATTAAGGAAATAAATGGAGGGATTTTGAGGGCATCGAGGTGATTTCTTCATTTACTTCACTTGCGATTTATTTCATTTTGCATATGATGCATTCTTAAATCTAAATATCATAAGTCTTGAAAGTCCTGAACTAAATTGATATCGCATTCAGTGAAATCTAAATTTATCATAATGGTTTGAACAATAGCTCAAATTATTATAAAATTATTCGAGATCAATACTAATTGAAAATTGCCCAAATAAAGGTTAAAGGTTTTATTACTATTTGAAATGGGATAGCCCAACAGACCCAACCCAATTGATAGTTGACCAGGTGGACAACACAATATAAAATAGCCCAATTGGCTATCAAGCCCAATCCATCAACAATCGACTAGACCTAAGTCCTCGTTGGACCATTTCGCAAGCATAAGTATCAACACCTTGCCTGGTCGACTAGAGTGTGGTCGACCAACTTGAGGATAGCCATTTAGCTCTCAACAAGAGAGAGGTTTGAATCTAACGGAGTTCCACCACCTTGACCAGAATATGCACAGATGACTGACAGCCGAGGACATATCTCGACCATTGGAGATAGATCGGAGTGGCGTAGAGCAGTCCTGCGCCACCAGTCACAATCGCATTGAATGTGCCTCTACTACTTCTTTGCCTCATTAAATGCTCTGACAGACGGCATATTTCCGCATTAATAATGCATGCCACCTCCTATACCACCATGTTGCGGAACCAGAGTAGTGCGGGCTCCACCATACCACCATGTCCTGAAGAGCAAGAGGAGGCGCCACCTAGAAAAGTACATAGAGATGAGAAGACCTAAAGATCCTCAACTAAAGACAAAGGCCCTCTCCGCATAAATGAAGGCATCATTGGCATATCAACTTCTTAAGGAATGCTATAAATACCCAATTGCCATCCTCAACAAGGTATGTTCTTTATCACTTAAGCCCCCACTCTACCACTCTATTATCTGGTCGATTAAGTACTGACTTGAGCGTTGGAGTGCCTTAGTCAATGGCACCTCGACTAGTCTAACGTGTGATGTTAGTAGTAGAACTCAACCTGGCTACATCCTTACATTCCATCGAGACCTTCCTTTCCCAGTTGATCATAGTAGGTTGAAGCCCAATTCATCATCAAGAAGATCATACCCTCATCACTATTAATGATTGGCACACATTCAATCTGCAAGTCACACATAAAAATAATAAAATAATATAGATGAAAGAGAACACATGTGCAACAAAAAATTGGAAATATAAAAAAATTAAAAAAAATAAGAAAATGTGTAATACTTATTAATAATTGTGAGACTGTTAAGTGATAGGAGTGGGGTAGTAGTGACATAACAATTGTTCTATAAGTGTAAGGATTAAAAAATAGAAATAAAAATATTTTACCAAAAGTACTTAAAAATACACTAAAATGGCAAATGCTTGTGAACTATTAAGTATTAGCAGTCACATGGTATTATGCTATGTAGTTACGAAGATTAAAACATAACAAATAAGTATTTGAAAGAATATTTGAAATATATTAAAAGGAAAGACTTTTTCTTTGGCATGGGTAGGTGGGTGGGGGGAGAATAAAAGGAGATTTTATTCATAGGCAACACCACATAAAGCTGTTACAATGAAGTTAGGAGAAAGATCACTCTGCACCCCATGATCAGACAAGGAAATCGAAGTTCTTACAATAGCATGAGCTACTAAATTCACAGATTGTTTAACAAAAACAATTTGAAGAGAAGTTATAGGTCTTTTCTTAATTCCCCACAGTTGTCAATAATGAGCCCAAGATTATATTGGTAACATTAGTTTCCGTTGATTGCTTGAGCTTTACTATTGCTCTTTGAATCTCGAATGCTTTAGTCTAGCTAAGGCTTTCTAATTCCCATACACTCGACTAATGAAACCTCAAAAACACCTTGGAAGAGCTTGTGTCCACCACCAATAAAATTTCCTTCATGATCTTGCGTAATCCAGCTCACCATGAGGCGCCTTTATCTTGAAAAATTGCTGCATTTGTATTAACTTTCAACCAGTTTTCTTTAGGTTTTGTCTAAACTTGAGGAGCTTGATTTTGGTGGTTCTCAAAGGTCGGTAACCTGTCTTTCCTGCAAGCTATTCTCCATTGTTCCAAATAGATAGACGTAAAAAACACAATTCTCTCCTTCGATTGTTTAGAGACATTTTGTTATTAATATTGATATTTTAGAAATTCTCAATTCCAAAACCTCTAATTTGAACACAACCTATTGAAAAATAAAAAGCCCAGATCAAAAGGTCAATTATTTTGAACAGGCCCAATGGAGGTCAATTTATACAAATATTGTGGGGAAAAAAAATTTACAAACCTACTATGGCTGTAAAAGTGTTGCAAAACTATGTCCAGCCACGCCTTTCAAATATATATATATATATATTATTTGGACAAAATTAAGAGCCACGCCTCTTAAGTTTGATTTTTTTTTTTAAATTTAAAACATGAAAGGCATGGCTACATTATTTATTTTTTTAATAGGAAATGGTATAAACATTGGAAGACGTGGCTAGAAGTCATGCCTTCCATTTATTTTCTTTTTCTTTTCCCCCTACAAATTAAAAGGCGTGTCACACCTCTTAATTTTCAGTATTTTTTTTTTTAAAAAAATAGAACAAGAGGCGTGGCTTGTAAACATGCCTCTCACAAGAGGCGTGGATTGTAACCATGCATCTTGTTGGTTTATTATTTTTTAAGTTAAAAAAAAATTAAATATCAAATATGAAATGAAAAAAAAATTGATTAAGTGAAAAGGAAGAGTAGTCATTTATGAAATGACAAAAAACTGACTCATTGGGAAGAAATTTTTTCCTTCCCAATGACTCAGTTTCATGACTACTAATTTCATATCAATGACTACTCATTCATTTCTGAATGACTACTCTTCTGAAATGAGTAGTCATTCAAATTGACTCATTGGGAAGGAAATTTTTCCTTCCTAATAAGTCAACAAGCATGATCGTTGATTGTTGGCCAACACTTATATATTATATATATGAGTGTTGGGGTGATACTTAGCAACAAAAAAACGAATTGAGTATTCTAGATAGTATTGTCTAAACAGGAAAAGTGTGTTAAAGAAGAAAGATTTGAGAAGGAAAAAAAGATGAGAAGAAAAAATAGAAAAAAAATATTAAGTGAAAAAAAAAGAGAGGAAAATTTTTGGAGGAATACGAACAACCACTAACATTCTTTTTGCAAGTATGGCGGACATGAACATGATTAAAATTGTGATATATTGTAGAGGAAAGATTATAAAAGACTCTAATTCTGTGAATTATGATCGTTCCGTATGTGGATATCTACCACTCTCTTGTTTGGCAACCTTTTCTGAGTTATCGTCAAAGTTTTATGAAGTGTTGGGTTATAGTAACCAATACTTCTTAAAAATTTTGGCAAAGGTTTATTTGGATAAGAAGGCTTGAATATCCACAATCGCAAGTGGAAAATGATATTAATTTATCAAACTTGATAGATCCAAGGGCGGGCATAAATAGTGTGGAGTTGTTTGTCGAAGCTGAACCAATATGCTCTAATAATATGCAAGACATGTTATTGCAAGGGGAGCATGGATCTTACATTTCACTTCTAATGCAATATCCTTTGGGCGGTGCTTCTACTTCTCACCAAAATTTTGTTGAATGGAGACTAATATGCCACTCAATTTAGTGGCGAATATAAGTATACAATTCTACACACAGAGGCAGGGATTCTTGACTTGCCCACCGTAATAGACGGCTTTACGAATTTTGGGATCCATAATATTTATGGTGGTGGTTCTACGTCTCATCAAGATCTTATCGTTGGTCCTTTTACTTCCCGTCAAGAGTTTTCGAGAGGACACCAATATAAGCCCGAGAGCCCACATGCAGACTGGAGCTCCCCTGAACTGTATGCTGATGGTTATCGTGATTGAGAGCTTAGTAATTCAAAGCCCGATAATTATGGCACTGATGAATTAGCCGATGATGCTGATGAAGAGCTAATACCACCACGTGGTGAGGGAACCTCTAATTAAACACAAGTGGTTAGGGGACCAACCATGCCATCTATTGCTGATCAACCACACTTGTATCCAGTCATTCCATTCTTTTCCACAATAGAAAAAGATCTACCCAAAGACTCTATGGATATTCCATTTGGTGTTGGGGGCGGGATTATTATAATAGTAACAGCGAAAAGCTTAAGGTGAACACGATTTTCAAAGATAAGAAGCATGTTAAGGTTGTTTTTAAGGATTTTTCCGTACGTGTTGTAAGATGAGAATATCGCATACTTGAAAGTACATAAAAAACTATGGAAAGTGATGTGCAAACTGGGGTGTAACTGGAGTGTCCGGGTATTTCTCAAAGACCGAATGGGATTGTGGAAGATTACAACGTATGGGGGCCCGCATACTTATTTGATGAATGAAGTTTTGGTTGATCATAGAAACTTAAGTCAAGATATGATTGCTATGGACTTGTTGGCCATGTTCATGACAATCCGGCATATAAGATAAAGAGTGTGCAACAAAATGTGAAGGATAAGTATGGATATTAAATCTCATATACTAAGGTATAAAATGCATTGAGCATGCAAGGGAGCAACTTTTTGGGACATAGGAGAGTTCAGTAAAAATGTTGCCCAAGTATATGGGAGCTTTCCAAAAATGGAATCCAGGAACCATTGTTGAGTGGGAGCATTAACGAACAGGCATACTAAGGCAAAAAATGTTGAAGTATGTGTTTTGGGCCTTCAAACTGTGTATTAATGGATTCAAATATTACTGTAAAGTTATCAGTATGGACAGAACTCATCTATGTACAAAATATAGACACCAGATGTTGATTGCAGTTGCTATGGATGCAAATCAACAAGTTCTACCTTTGGCTTTTGCAATAGTCGATGAAGAAAACTTTTTATCTTGGAAGTAGTTTTTGGAGATGTTGTCCAAGCACATCGTTAGAGGGATGGAAAGCATATGCCTAATTTCTGATCGATATCGTGGCCTTTTATCTACTGTTGAATGTATACATGATTTCACCCCCCCTTGAGGACTACATTGGTTCTGCCTAAGGCATGTCTGCATAAACATTTAAAAAATGTTCAATTGAAGGGTTTTTGTTGGAAAGTCGGTTATGTAGTCGAGATTCGAAAATTTGATAGGCATATGGAGAAAATAAAAGAAACTAATGAGAATGCCTATTCATATTTGCAAAATATTGACAACGCTCAATGGACTTTCTATCACAATGGAGGATGGCGTTGCGATATTTTGACTACGAACATGTCTTAGTGTTTCAATGGAATACTGAAGGGTGCTCGTCGGCTGCCAATTATAGCTATTGTGCAGCATACATTTTCTTGTTGTGTTAATCTATTCCTTGATTGGATTACCAAAGCTCATGAAATTATGCAGAAGTAGCAACCGTGGGCCGATTGTGCGTATAATATATATTCCAACTGGCAGCACCACTATATTGAGCGCATTGTTCAAAAGTTTGACTACACTCAACAATCGACTTCAATCATAGTGCGGATGCACACAGGTCAGGGAAATCATATACAAGTTGTCAAACTTAGGAGACATAAGTGCTCGTGTGGAAAATGGGCAGAACTTGGTATTCCATGCTCATATGTGATGAGCGCATGCCGACATTTTGGGATAAATGCTGCAGCATTCGTAAAATCATATTACAACCTTGAATATTACTTGGCAACATATTAAGGGAGTTTGAGCCGATATGGGGCAAAGATTATTGGGATGAACCTAATTTTGAGCTAGTTCATAATCCAACCCGTAGAGAGCGACATGTTGCAGGAAGGGATCGCACTACTCAGATCCAAAATGAAATGGATTGGCCTCAAGCACGTACAAGAAAATAAGCTTGCCGTCAAGCCCAAGCCCAACATACTTAATTATTCTAACTTTGTAATTTATATTTTATGTTTTTTCTTTGTATCAAACATGATGAATAATAAATTTGGTGGAAAATCTCAAAAATTTCATGCAGTTGTGATCTATGTTACATTTCACTTACATTCTAAAAGAATAAAACTCATACCTCGTTCTTTAATTAAGTAGTGAGTGTAACATATTACACGCATAAAAATTAAATATATCTAGCATTATAAGTCAATTTTTCGACTCTGTTTTAGGAGATAGTTGAAATGCAAATTTGAACTTTAAAATTACGAATCAATAAAAATGATATATGATATCATGTGCTTATTTTGGCCAAAGTTCTAACATTACAAGCATCTTTTCACCAGCCTAAATGATTGCATCAATTGAAGTAAGTGCAGAGTGTAGTAAATTTATAGAAGCATGCTTCAATCACTTGAATTTTATCAAATATTAAATTTATAAAAAAATTTAAAAATTTATACTATGTTTTTAGGGCTCATTTTTAATATTTTTAGACACTAGTTATTCAAATTTTAAATATAAAATAAAATATTTTAAATTAAATTTTTATAATATAATTTTTATTACTATAAAATAAATTTTATTTATTTTTTAAAAAATTATATATTCTTAAATATAAGAGCTGATTCCTTGGAATTTAACAAAAAAAATAAAATTATACGTTATACCAAGAGGCCTCTTGGAATTTGAAAAAAAAAAAAAATCCGCCACAAAAGGCCTGGCTTTGTACTTAAAAAAAATCTGAGCCTTATCATACTTTTGCAAAATCCCCAACAACATGGTGGTTTAGTAAGAATTTTTTTTTCCAACAATATTTCTACAAATTAGCCACCAACGGATGATTCTAATTCTCCTTTTAGTCTTGTGTTGCCATAAAACCTCTATCTCCGCATGTCCGCTAATCCACTTTGATCATCACAGCTCATTTCCAAACATGAAATCACCATCCTAATTCTCATACTTTGATCAATCGAAGAAAGACCAGCATCTTAACCGTCAATCGTACCTACCCCTCTCACGACTACCATAGGCTTGCCCGCACCAAGCACATATACAGCTCCCTCCCCCTAGCTTTTAAGCTTTCACTCTCCGATTAACAACACTAATCGTCTGCTGCATTGCCGGTTTATCACAACTCTGGTGCTCGTACAAGAGTTCATGAAATCATGGTACACAAAGTATCTAGAAAGGATTTTACCTATTTCTTTTATTATTCTTCTTTTTGTATATCTGTTGGAATTGTAAAGGTTGGATCTTGGTTAAGGAATTTTGTGGACGACGAAAATCTACATATGATGTTTGATGGACGACAAAGTTGAAGCCCTAGTGTGTGTGTTTCTTAATTGTTGTAAAGAAATGCAGCTATTTAGGGTTTTGTTGGCGAGTTGAACAAAAGAAAAAGGTTCACCTTATTATTCCATATTGATCAAAATCCCAGTTTCCTTTTTTTCCGTTTCTTTTTATGCTTAGGGAATTACTATATCTTGTTGCATCTATTAATGAGTTTTTAGGTGCCTCATTGATCTCAGAAAAAAAGTATTTATTTATTTATTTTTAGTTTACATGGGGAAAGATTAATCTTTTAGTAAACATGAAATGAAGAATGAGAATTTCTGAAACAAGCTTGTGTTTTGTATCTTAGTTTCTAGCAGGTTTATTATGGATTTAGTTGTTTCTTTTTGGAAATCATGGTGTTAATATATGAGGGTATGTAGGAGTTAGAGGGTTCTTGTTGGTGGAGGTCAACAATCGGTTGTTGTTGTAGACCACTGATTTTTGGCTGCCTTGGTATGTTCTTTAGCTAAAATCTAATGTGTTCATGTGTTTAGTTGGTTGCAAGTATAAGATTTTCTGTGGTAAAGGTTTTCGAGTATGCTTGCACCTTGGTGAGTTAGCCTGCTTTATGTTTTCTCCCCCATTTTCTAAAGCACAAATATACTTTCTATTTCCTTTCCCAATTCTAGGTGATACCTTATTGAATATGATAAAGGATTCTAATATATTGCTCAAGAATTTATTATTCCCTCTTATGTGTCAAATGTATGAAGGATCATTAGGCTTTTACTTGAAAGTTCCATTAGCCCTAATAGTGATGCCCCTTATGTCCATTGTTTGAGTTAGCAGAGTCTATTATATTTCTTGAGGCTGAATTATATGAAGATGACAGCATTATCTATGAAGTTTTTGAATTGTTGGCTTCTTATCCATGAGGCACTCTCATTTGGGTAAATGGAGTGGCTACTCTGATTGAAGCTATGATTGATTAATTACCATGATGTTGTGGGTTTTACTCATCTCTACGACATGTGGTTTTGATTTTGGGATTTGACATTGTGTCTGGAAGCATTTGCTGCATGGTTAAGTGCTGCTACATAGATCACAATTTCTTATCATTCTCTTTTTGTCTTTTCCGAGCAGAAATGAAGGGAATATCCATTAGCATAAAAGGCATGTTTTGAAACTTATTTTTTGTACTATCATTTAAGTTTTATTTATTTATTTGTTTATTTTTAACAGGCACCTATAAAAGGGCGTTCTTTTGCTCCGAAGGACTGCTTTGGTTTGTTGCTCTATTAAGAGTTGTGGCCTAGCAAGTAGATTATCAGCACGCAAGCTGCAACTTCTCCTGCCATCTCACAGCCTCCACCATCTCTATCACCTCCTAAGAAAACTTACCTTGGCGGCTTCAAAGATGACGATCGCATTTTCACAAACCTTTATGGCTATATGATCCTTTTCTCAAAGGTGCAATGAAACTTGGAGACTGATACAGGACAAAAGACCTGGTGCTCAAGGGAGCTGATTAGATTGTCAATGAGAAAAAGAAATCTGGTCTTCGAGGACGTGGTGGCATAGATTTTCTGTCTGGGCTTAAATGGTCCTTCATGCCGAAGACATCTGATGGACATCCTTCTTACCTTGTTGTTAATGCTGGTGAAAATGAACTTGGAACATGTAAAGATTGAGAAATTATGCATCATAATCCCCACAAATTACTTGAAGGTTGTCTAATTGCTGGAGTGGGAATGAGGGCAAGAGCTGCATATATTTGTATTTGAGGTGAGTTTGTGAATGAAAGAAAGAACCTAGAGAAGGCAAGGACAAAAGCTTATGAAGTCGAATTGTTGGGAAAAAATGTATGTGGATCAAGTTATGATTTTTAATCCACTTTGGTGCTGGGACCTATATTTGCAGTGAAGAGACAGCTCTTCTGAAGAACCTTGAGAATAAGCAAGGGAAACCCAAGCTGATACCTCCTTTTCCAGCCAATGTAAGACTGTATGGTTGCCCTATGACTGTTAAAAGTATTGAAACAGTGATTGTTTCACCCATCATACTAAGGCGTGGACCAAAATGGTTAGCTAGTTTTGGAAGGAAATACAATTCTAGAACCAACTATTTTGCATCTCAAGCCATGTAAAGAAGCCTTGCACTATTGAAGAAGAGATGAGCATACCATTGAAAGAGCTTATTGAAAGACACTGTGGTGGTGTTCGTGGTGGATGGGATAATTTACTTGCAGTTATACCCGGCGGTTCATCTGTTACATTAATACACAAACGCATATGTGAGGATGTGCTCATGGATTTTGACATGCTTAAGGCCGTGCAGTCAGGGTTAGGAACCGCTGTTGTCATAGTGATGGATAAGTCAACTAATTTTGTAGATGCTATTGCAAGACTCTTACTTCTACATGCATGAAAGCTGCAGCCAGTGTACACCTAGCAGGGAAGGTACATGATGGCTCTATATAATCATGGAAAGATTGAAGATGGGAAATGCGAAGTTAGAGGAGATTGACACGCTTCAAGAGGTGACCATGGAGATTGAAGGACACATAACCTGTGCCTCGGGTGATGCTGTTGCTTGGCCAGTTCAGGGTCTTATCCAGCACTTTAAACCGGAGCTTGAAAGAAGGATCAGGGAGCGAGCAGATAAAGAGTTACAACAAGCTGCTGCTACTTGATCCCTTTATAAAGGCATGGCTCGAATTAAACTTTGACCTTTTTTAGAGGACCATTTGTCTATAAGATATTTACAAAGATCGTCTTGTTTAATGTATACGCGATCTTTAAATGTACTACTCTTGCTTAGGTCTGGAAGATTGTTTAATTTACTTGTTTAACTAGAGCTTTTGGCCTATTAGATAATGATGTAGAAAGAACATAGTAGAATTTCTTTATTTGTTGTAATTAAATAGTCTTGGAGCAACTTTCTCTTCCCCAGAGAGAGCTGGAGAGTGTTTTTTTTTATTATTATTATTATTAAATTAAGTTTTACCTTGAATGTTATGGGGACATCTACACATTATGCTATTATTTTTTTATGCAGTGCTATCATGTAGAAATTGGCCTTGTGAGAAACTGTCTTTTGTAGTTCCTAGAAGTGCAGTTGGCCAACTATTGATAGGGGTCTGATTGCAATTTAAGTTAGTGAAGATTGCAGATGCTACATACCCTTGCTTATCAATTTGTAAGTAGACACAAATTTGAAACCAAGTGATATTGTCGGGGTTATAGTTTAGTTCAGTGAAAAATATTTTGAGGTGCAGTTTATTGACCTGAGAACTAACATTTAGTTTGTTTCTTCTTCATCTTGTTCTTCTACGAGTAAACTCAAACCTCTCATTTCCTTTACGTATGCAGTTTAGTTTCCTATTATGTAGGGAAATGCAATCTAGCCTTTCTGCAGGGTGTTTAATTTAATGCTTTATGTGTTTTGAGCTCCGCTACCTGTTGTTTTGGCCTTAAGGGATGTAGGAATAAAGGTTCTTTTCATCATTTAATGAATGAACCTTGCTATCAATGTTCATCTATGATTTGGCGGCATGATAACAAAGCAGAGCATTAGTTGCTGGAGGTCATGCTGACCAAAATGATTTTTATCTGCTTGTTATGGTTAATTAATTCTGTGTACCAAAAAGTATAATCCCTTTGAAAGGGTAGGGGTCCATTGGAGTCGTCCTTCTACTTCACATGTGAATCTATCTCATCGTGAAAGTTGAAACTAAACTGAAGGGTTATTGTTCATTTCATTGACTAAATATACACTGTGTTTGTGGGAGATTTTCTGATTTATTCTCCAAGGGGCAATGGTTTTGATGCCACACATCTAATTCTAATCATAAATGGTCCATTGAGATTCATTAAGAGATAATGGATTTCACTATATATATATAAAACCAAATTAAATATTTGCATGCATTTGATTCATCCGAAATTCCCATGAGATTTTTCATGAGCATTATACATTGTTAAGGTTATTTTTGGTGTTATAGGTCTTTATATATCGACCTAGATGGTTTCCTGACTAGAAAGATGTGAGCATGGGATGGAACCTGCAACCAAGGAGTAAACGTCAGGCTAGTCGAGAGGTCCTCGGCTAAAACCCTCTGAAGGTTAAGTCAGTAAGTCAACCTGAAGGTTGTAGAGCAGAGTAATAGTTCAATGTGTGTATATATATGCTTACCATTCCTTCTGAAGGATGGGTTTTTATAGTACTTGAATGGGGGTAAAAAGACTTATTTCTCCTCCAGCACATTTCATATGCATGCTATTCATATAGAAGCAAATGACCTATCTAAAAGGTACGCAAACGTCCGGTGGGCCGGAGAGAGGATCTTTACCACCATTAATGTGGAGGTGACGCGCCGTCAATTCATTTAATACAGATAGTCTAGCAGTTAAGGCGCATTTAATGCGGACGCAATAGGTGGCAGACCGCCATTAAATGTTCTCCCTTCACTTGGCCTAGAGGTCGAATTATACGACCTATGGGGTTGATCATTTCGACCTAAGGGGTCGACTGGGTTGACCAAGTTCTAGTCTAGGCCCGTTAAGCGTATTGAGCTTACGTTCTAGTCTTGGCTCATTAAGCATATTGGGCTTACGTTGGGCATACTCGTGTCATGAGTCCCCCTTACTCCTTAGTTCGGCCGTGATGGGGTTAGAGTTAGGAGTAGCAAAATCGACGAGGATCAAAGGGGGAGGAATTATGTTTGAATCTTGACCTAAGGGACGAAGGCGGGAGCCATTTTAGGCAATTACACGAATTTTAACATGTGGGTAATCGGCAGTTACGTATTTATTAGGCGGTTGCCGATTACTTTAATTGGTTGAAATTTTGGCTTGCATATAAATAGTGGATTGTCACCGCTCATTTTCACTTTTACCATCATCGTTTTGGGGTCGAGAGGTGAAGATTCTGGTCGAATTTTAAGTTGTCTTGAGTAGTTAATTTCTGCACTGAGTTTTTGTAAATGCCCCCTTATTCTTGTGCTTTTAAAGTTTGCTAGCGCTTAATTTGTTGTCAATATGTCGAGTTCTAGTTTCGATTCTGAAGCTACACATTCAGCGGACGTCTCGAATAGCCAGACAGATTCAAGTAAATCCTTGAGCGAGAGGTCGGGTACCCCTTAACAGCCAGAACTAAATGTGGGTGGGGTTTTTTTTGGGAGCTGCCAAGGGAGTCGGTCCTTCTAACCCTTTAATCGAAGAGGTAGGGCCGTCGGGCCATGGTGGTGATGATGCATCAACCTGGATGGTTTCCCGACCAAAAAGATGTGAGCGTGGGATGGAACCTGCAACTAAGCAGCAAACGTCAGGCGAGCCAAGAGGGTCCTCCACTAAGACCCTTCAAAGGTTGAGTCAGTAAGTCGACCTGAAGGTTGTAGAGCAGAGTAACAGTTCAATGTGTGTGTATATATGCTTACCATTGCTTCTGAAGGATGGGTATTTATAGTACTTGAACGGGAGTAAAAAGATTAATTTCTCCTCCAGCACATTTCATATGCATGCTATTCATATAAGGGCAAGATAGGTCATTTCGACCTATCTGAAAGGTACGCAAATGTCCGATGGGTCGGAGAGGGAATCCTTACCGCCATTAATGTGGAAATGACGTGCCATCAATTCATTTAATGTGGACAGTCTAGCAATTGAAGCGCATTTAATGCGGACACAATGGGTGACAGACTGCCATTAAATGTTCTCCCCTCACTTGGCCTAGAGGTCGAATTATATGACCTATGGGTCGGTTAGTTCGACCTACGGGGTCGACTAGGTTGACCAAGTTTTGATCTAGGCCCGTTAAGCGTATTGAGCTTACGTTCTGATCTAGGCCTATTAAGCATATTGAATTTACATTGGGCCTACCCATATCATACATTACTTGATTTTGAAATATGAAATTACTTGCTTTGTTAATTTCCAACAACAAAAAAGTTTGACACTTTATTTCCTAAAAGCTTTTAAAAAAAATTTCAGTTTCTTTTTCTTTCTCTTCTACTAAGCTGGAAATTAAATCTGCTGGTTCATTTTTCAATTCTCTCATTCAGACGTTTCAAATTGACTTCTATTGTTTTAAAGCCATGGACGTTTTTTTCCTCTCATAAAAAATGTAAGATAGATGTTGCCTAAATTACTTTTAACATATTATTAATAAGAATAATAATAAAAAAGTGATTTACAATTTATATTAATAGCAATTTGTGTGTGTGTGTGTACATATATATATATATATATATATATATATATATATATAAAAGAAAAGAAATAACTTTTTCTTTGGTGTTTGTAAAAAATGTTATGTATCGTGCATTTAGATCGGATCTACTTCTTTCCAACCTCAACTTAACATTGACAACAACCATTTATTTAATCCATAAATCTGGCTCCTAATTCAGGTGATGAGACGTGGTTGCTTCAACATTTCCTCAAACCTGCATGATTTCATTTATCTATTTATTTATTTCAATGTTATTAGTTAAATGCCATTACTATATATAGGTGTAATTAATTTAATCCTCAATTCACTAACCAAAAATTAAAGTAGCAGCTACAATAAATTTATAATTAATGCCAAAAATTCATAATTTTACACATAAAATTAAGCTAGTCAAAGCTCTAAAAAATGCTCTTATAGTTATCTTTCATCACAATCAATTCGTAACTAATGATTATATATATATATATATAAATTTTTCTACAAATAATGCATAGTTAATTTATTACATTTTGAACATATAATGGATTAATATCTAATTGTTACCTGTAATTTGAAAAAATTACATTTGCCATGAATATTTATAGTTATATAATATATAGCTATAGATACGAAATTATTTTTGTAATAATTTTACGACAAGTATATAATTTTTTATAGTGATTTTTATTTCATATATTTCTCAAGGTTGGATTTTCATTTTTTTTCTGGATTTTTTTCCCTGTTCATTACCCATGTCTTACACGAATGCCAGATAAAAGTTGAATACTATCACTAGTTACAACCATTTTTTTTTTTTCAATATTGATAGTAAACTGTGCTAAAAGAAAATAATCTCAATAAAATATAAAAAATTGTGTTAGAAAGCTTTTAATAATTTTTCCTATATTTATATCTAGTATATTCATGCGTATGTTTTTATCACGTTACAAGTCCAGCATCCCATTACCCATTCGTATAGTGCTTTGTTGGTCAATTACTAATCATTAATCAATTCCAATCTCATTCTTGTCATTCAAACAGCACTTACCTTCACATCTATATCTGCTGTTTAAAAAAGCTGGCAACAGTGGACTACTCACCCTGCAAGAACAGCATAATTTTCAATCTTTCCAGCTTTCACTTTACCACTTGAATTATTACACTTTTCTCCACAAACAAACAAGGAATATAAAAGTCTGTAAAGCATTTTCAGAGAGCAGAATTCTCTTTGTTTGCTCATCATTGCATTGTTTGTCGATCAAGGTAAAAGACAATCTTTTTCTGTCATCTTTTTTTTTTTTTTTGGGTTTTTTTCTTTTTTCCTCTGCTTCCATTCTTCCGGGGCATTTGAATGTGATGATATGGTGCTGATATGATTTCCAATACTGTGTTTTATCATTTATGAATGCATTTATCTTTATAGCTGGATGACCAATTACTTACTCCTTTAGTTCTTTGGTTTCCTAAGGAAGGTTTTTTTTGGCAATGTGAAAAATGGACTCATTCTGCATAAACCTTGATGATCTTTCAATGTCGTCAAATATCTAGATCTGGTTAATTCTATTAATTTAATCTGCTTAACTTGTGAAGTTGACTCTCTTTTTGCCACAATTTTTGTGGGATTTTTGTGTGTGAGAGAGATAGAGAGATAAGCATACTAATAAACTGATTATTTCTGACAATTTTCAAGAAACTAGATGAAAAAAAAATGGATTCTTCTTACACTATTATGAGCATCATCATTTTATTTATCATATATGCCTGAAGTCTGTCTTCGAAGTTGACAATTAAAATACAGTAATCCCCTTTATCAGCTGTGCTGTTTATATCCGGTAATACGTCCCAGTTTCATATATTTGCAAATCTTTGTGTGTACATTCTGATTATGACATTCTTGTTGATGAAGTTATAATCAAATCTTGAATTTCTTGATTATTAGGTTGTCCTAAATCAGACACAAGGTATGGTTCTTGGGATGAAGTCAAAACACAAAAAGGGTGCTTCCATTGAAGTTGAGTACATTGTCCATGTAAAAGAGATTAAGCCTTGGCCTCCATCAGAATCTCTAAGATCTGTTCAAACTGTTTTACTTCAATGGGAAAACGGTGATCAGAATTCTGGGTCCTTTCTTTCGGTCGCAGGGAATTCCAATATTGTATTTAATGAATCATTCATGCTTCCCTTAACTCTTTATCGCAGCAAGAAGGCCAGAGATAAGTTTCGAAAGAACCATTTAGAGTTTAGCTTGTTTGAGCCTCGTAAAGACAAGGCTAAGGAACAACTCCTGGGGACAGCATTATTGAATCTTGCAGATTATGGATTAATCGAAGATGCCTTAAGCCTTAATGCCCCACTAAACTTCAAGAAGAGTTCTAGTAACTCAGTGCAACCAGCTTTGGCTATCAGCCTGGAGATGGTTGAAAAGGGCAGCTCTAATTCATCACCTAGTTTTTGGTTATCAAAGGAAGCATCTTTGGACAATGATGACGATGATTCTGAAGTTGCCTCTTTTACGGATGACGACAATGCTTCTTCCCATTCATCAAGGACTGCTGGATCATCGACGTTTGAGGTTGCAATAGCTTCACCATCTCAAAACGACAAGGTAGGCAGGCTAGTTATTCACTGATGTCTGATTTGTCTTCATAGTTTTACTTTAAATCATATTGCTTATCCCACTGCTGCTTTAGAAACTTCTTGGAATGAGACTCTGTGTTCCCTCTAATTATAACAACGAGAGATATGGATTTGCTAGGCATTCTATGATAATATAGACAACTTAAGGAAATCTTGAATAATCCTAAACACCTAGGATATCAGGCACGCCTGGTCTCCCTCCTCTACATGAATCCTTGTACAGTGTAATAATTTGCAGTTCGAATGCAGAATGGATATGGATATCCTGGAATCGGCCCCACTAAAGAGGGAAACGGGAATTTGTGGCCTTCATTGACGGATGCTTCACCTAGTACTTGGAACAAAGTAAATGGTCATGTTTCTCTGTCCAAATTTTCCGAGCGAAGCTTGTCATATGTCCAGAAGAACTCTGTAACCCCTCTCATTACATCTTCTCCCTCATCCATAAGTTTTCGGGATGTTAATGGGAGGTTCAACAACATTGTAGCAAGTTCTGTCGAAGATAAAGGACCTGCTGAGAGATTTGGAATTCCACCAGCCAGCAGTAACAAAGCTCGGTTAAAGCATGTTAAGGCTGTCCAAGTACATGGTTCAGTTAAAGGAAACGGATTTCTAGCCGATACAAAACCACCGGAGCTAGATATACCTAATGGCTCTCAAAAGAAAGGTAAACATAGTGCAGCAATTGAACGAAAAGAACCAAAAGGTGATCTTTCTGATGGTAAAAATGAGTGGAAAACTAGAGTTGAGATGCTTGAGGAAGAACTTAGGGAAACAGCTGTCATTGAGGTGGCTTTATATTCCATAGTTGCTGAGCATTCAAGTTCCGGAAATAAGGTCCATGCTCCAGCTCGACGGCTGTCCAGATTTTATAATAATGCTTGCAGAGCAGGATCTCAAGCCAAACGGGCTAGTGCAGCAAGAGCCGCTGTATCTGGTCTAGTTCTGGTTTCTAAAGCATGTGGAAACGATGTCCCAAGGTAGATTATGAGTACCAAACTGAATTTAGTCTGAATCTCTGAATTTGCAGAAAAGCCATTTTTATGTTTTGAGGTTTATGCCTCTTTGTACGTCTATCCTTCCCGGATATGCTGTTTTGCTTCTCTGTCATTCTAGACATCTCATCAAATGGGTACCTATCTTTTACAGGCTGACCTTTTGGCTATCAAATTCAATAATGTTGAGGTCCATCGTCAGCCAGATAGCAGCCGAATTGCCACATTCAAACGGACAGCAATCTAAGACAATTGCAGAAGCTGACAACTGGGAAGACGTCTTAACATTCATTATTGGGCTGGAAAAAGTTGAATCTTGGCTGTTTTCTCGGATTGTTGAGTCCGTGTGGTGGCAGGTTGTTTCTCAGTTTTCCATTCCCCACACTTGGCTATTTGCTCATTTGGTTACACATTTCTCAGATAAATTATGGTTTTCTTTGTCTTTTCTCCTGTAGACTTTTACGCCACATATGCAGCCTGCAGTTGGAAAAGGTAGTAAAAAAGCAGGCTCGGGTGTGAAGAAAACCAGTGGAAGGAGAAATAATTTGGGTAATCATGAGCAGGGAAGTTTCTCTATAGATTTATGGAAGAAAGCATTCAAAGATGCATGTGAAAGGCTTTGTCCGATTCGGGCAGGAGGACATGAATGTGGCTGCTTGTCTGCGCTGGTTATCCTGGTATGTGTTGAAACCATAACATTCTTAACATAACATAATATCATTTAACTCTATGGATATTGATATACTAACGGTTTCGCTGTGTATTTGTAGGTAATGGAGCAGTTAGTTAACAGGCTTGATGTGGCAATGTTCAATGCTATTCTGCGTGAATCTGGTGATGAAATGCCAACTGATCCTCTTTCTGATCCCATTAGTAATTCTAAAGTTCTTCCGATTCCAGCTGGGAAATCAAGCTTTGGTGCTGGCGCACAATTGAAAAATGTTGTAAGTGAAGAAAAAGATATTATCTTTGACGCCATCCAATATTGTCAGTTTAGTTAGTTTTAAGGTTGTTGATTCTGTTAACTGTCTCGTAGATTGGAAACTGGTCCAGATGGCTTACGGATCTGTTTGGCTTAGAAGACGGTCCAACCGAGGATAACAGACCAAAATCTTTCAAAGCATTTCGTCTCCTGCATGCATTGAGTGATCTGATGATGCTGCCATTTGGAATGCTTGCCGATGCTTCCACCAGAAAAGAGGTCAGCAGCCATCAATTTGAATTCTTTAACCATATATACCCACAGTCTCTTTCGTATTATTACTCATCATATATCTTTTCTCTTTTCCTGTTTGAAGGTTTGCCCAATGTTTGGCCCTACAATAATCAAAAGGGTTCTCAATAATTTTGTTCCAGATGAATTCTTTCCGGACCCTATTCCACGAAACATCATTGATGCACTCAATTCAGAGGTTGGTACTTCCTTCTTTGAACAGCCAATCTAATATCTTATGAGTTTCAAAAAAATCTTATAAAATACAGAATTTCTTGACATCTTTTAAACAAATTTAGCCAGACACCCTCTGACTTTGGCTTTGTTTTCTTGATTAATTAGGAAATTTTAGATTCTTTGGGACACTTACTCACAAGCTTTCCCTGCACTGCGAGTCCTACAAAATATTCACCTCCTCCTGCAGCTCTACTTACTTGTGTGGGAGAAGTTGGGAGCCAAGTGCTCAAGAGCAGCAGATTGTCAACACTGAAAAAGTCGTATACCAGTGACGATGAGGTAGATGAGCTCGACTCGCCATTGATGTCAATCATTCCTGATAGCTACCAGAGTTCTGCTTTGGCAAAGCTCAGCTTGGTGTCAAAGGAAAAGGGTGGCAGAAATGTTCTTCGATATCAGTTGCTCCGAGAGATATGGAAAGATGACGAATAGTATAGCTACATCCATTATGTGTCTGTGTATATATATATATATATATATGTATATATGTGTAGCCAACTACCTATTCCTTCATGAGATGAAAGTATTGGGGATGGTGTTCAGTTTCCTAAAGTTATAGTTTTCATTCTGCGAATGTTCAATCCCCAGAAGGGTCCCAAATTCTATGATTTGTTTATGTTTGTTGGGAAACCAACTTTGTATTCTACCAGTTAGCATTAAAGAAAGTTTATCCACGGCATAAAACAAGCAAGAGAGGTGTTTGGCCAGCTTATTTAAAAAAAAAAAATTAAGTTCCTACATTTAATAAAATGTCTTTGATCTTAATTAGAAATATTATTTGAATAGCATAAGATTGTACAGCTTATAAAATTTTAATGATGATAATTTTGTAATTAATATGATTAAAATATTTTAAAAATAAATCAAAATTTCCTTTTTTTTTTTTCAAAAAAAAAAAGAACCTTATAAAATCTTTACATCAAAAGCTCACAAATTTCTTTTTCAAAAAAATTTATCAAGCATTTCATGTTAATATTTTGTTCTAATCATAGGCAAAAAGAAGAAACCTGTCTGCACTCTCACAACGGCTAGGATCAATGACAGCCATATGTTCTCCTGATTTAACGAATTTCCAAATTGTGATGGCTATACCTTTATTATTCAATACCTGCTGAAGTGCAATGAACTTTTTCCAATATTTTCAAATATCCTGACAGAAAATAAAATATAAAATAAATAAAAAATGAGAGTTGTCTACTTCTTCTGGAGGCTTCCTATAAAGATTATGAAATCTGGTGTTTCCCTTTTGAATTTGGTATGGATTTTGTCCTCAAATTATTTCTTCCATGGCTTCAAAAGATGACACTAAATCAATCTTAAATCTAATATATTCCATTGATTTGCACCTTATTTCATGCATCCAGTTTGTGTGAAATCAATAATTTTTTATAGTTTCATTTATATATTCTTCTGAGCACTTTGTTTTTCCGGTTAATTTTCTCAATCCCTGGCAGAAAAATATCAATTCCATTAGTCACCTAATATTGCCGGCTTGAATTTCTCAGGAACATCCAACAGTAGTAGCTCAAGGGAAAAATCCAAGACGACGTCCACTACACACTTGTGGGGCTTCATGTTTAGCCGTTGCCCACAAAGCATGTAAAAAACTGCAAGGTTTTGATGGACCTTTGGGATCAATGGCCAAAAGGGCTATTGTATTATTCAATTTGTTCTCCCCCGTTATTTATACCATGCTGTATAAATGGCTGGCAGTCTTATCCTTAATGGATGATCATTTCCTCACTATTGAAAACATGGTTGAGACCATTTTCCCTCCATCCAAACACGTCTTTGATAAGATTGACGGGCTTGTTTGTAGTGCAGAAAATCTCCCAGAACATATTGATGATTGCTTGAGAAAATTTCCGCTGATGATCCATCAATTCCCTATTCTTGACTGGATTCTTGTTCATCTCATTTCATGGCTAAACTGTCTTCTATCTGTTTTAAGCTATTGGGGATCAAAGAATAATCCAAGGGAAAAGGATATAACAATTGATATTGTCAACTGCAAATCAGATCAAGAATCCGTGGAAAAGGCCTGTTGTCCTGTGGAAACCTTAGCCATTGGCCAACTTGATCATTCTTTGGAAGGAAAGGAAATTACTGGAGCAGCAAGGGTTCATCCCTCCAATATTGTGCAGTTTGAAGAGGTTGAGAAGTCATATTCTTCGCCCCAAAAGTCAAATGAATTAGCAGCAAAGAGTCATTATCATCATCATCATCGTATAATTGAGCCTTCTTCAAATGGTGAAAAAAATCTTCCCAACTCAGTAAAGAGATTACATTCTTTCAAGAATAGAATAAAAGCACTTGATGACCCGAATTCTGCTTTGGATTCTCCAATATACTCTTCATATCAGTCTGCCAATTCATCTCCAGTTTCTGATTCTGAGAGTCAAATGAGCACGTCGGATACTATGATCAATTGCAGTTACAAGGAAATGTTGGAGAAAGGAAAGAAAGAAGAAGAAGATGATGATGTCCTGCACCCTGAAATTGCTCAGACGGACGGGAAATATATCAAACAAGAATAGAACACAACAAATTTTTGAATTTTACAAATTTAAATAATTTTACTTAGGATCTAGTAGATTACAAATTAGAGTCTCGAGTCATTTGAATTCTTTAAGGTCTATAAATTAATTACAGATAATGTTTCAATGGGCTAGATTATCATTCCCAATTTGATATTTGTATGGATTTGCTTGTTCTTGTTTCTAGTCTTCCTTAATTCTCCTTGAGAACTTAATTTGGTGTGCAAAACTCTAAATACTCAAATGCAAAAGTTTTTTAGGACTGAATTTGGTATGCTAACCACAAGTTTTTGAGGACTGGATTTGTTTATTTTCCATTTTCAATTTCCTGATATTCATATTTCTCAAGTTTCTTGGAGAAATTGGATTCCGCTCCTACAAATATGATATTTCCCAAAAATGAAAATTTGAGAAGGTGTTATTCACATTAGTGCCTTTTTAAAAAATTCCAAAATCAACTATAGATAATTTGTTAATTTGACTGCCGTCCTCTAAATATATAAAAATGATTATGATAACAAAAGAGGTCACCAGGAGGTGAATTCAACTATTTAAAATCAATATGACAATCTTTTTGCTTTCGATAAAATCAAAAGACTTTGATTAGGGAAAAAAAAAACAGTTCCAAAAGGATAATTAACAAATATAAAAGAAAGCAACAAATATAAAAGATACAATAATTTATAATGGTTTGTCAAACCTATATCCACTATTTAAGATATAATTTTAGATTTTTTAACCTGCACATTTATTAAAGATCCAAGAAGCAATACAAGAGAATATGAAGTTGATAACGACTATAAGCAAAATCCTCCTTTTGCAGAAACTCTAACAAGCTAAACTATGGAAGGCAGAGGCAACTTCTAATATAAAAAATATGCTGTAAAGTTCTTGTTTCGGGGAATGGCTTAAGTTGTTGTCCTGACTTTTCTTCTCCTTTAAATAGATGAAGTGTGTTCTAAATCTTTTCATTCGTTTCTTGATGAGTTAGTTGCAATTTACCCTCTTGTGAAAAGTGAAATTTGCAAAAGACACCCCTGTGAAAAAAAAAAAAAAAAAAAAAGACCTCCCTATCATTTTTAAAACCATGCAACAAACCTCCTTGGAGGAGCAGGTGAAGTTCACACGCATATTTATCCGGGTTTTTGAAGGTTTTTATGTATAAAATGACTTTTTTGCCCTTATAACATCAATTGTTGGATGCTTCTTAGAAAAATTGACGGCTTAGATTAAATCTCATAAATAAAAAAATATATATAAACGTAGATATTATTTGATAAATACAAATATATTATCATATATAAATATTATATTACATGTATATATATTTAATAAATATATATTATACCAAACCCACCAGCAATTAGGGCTGTAAATGAATATTTGAAAATTTGTTTACCGTTCGCATTCATATCCATTTATACAAAATTTATCCACATCCGTTTAAAGCGGATATTATTTGTATTCGATTAGTAGATATTCAATTATAAATAGATATTGATATGATAAACGCGTATCCAATCCGTTTAATATTCGATCTGAATATCTATTTATTAAATAATATATTATTTATATTTTCAGTAAAATCCCACAATCCATATATGTGTATATATATTATAATTGAAGAATTGGGAAGAAAAAAGAATAAATTTAAAAATTATTATAATATAGAGAACAAATTGAAGAATAAAGTTAATCAACATAATTATTGTTGGTTGACTTTATAATTAATATACTTAAATGTCATTATTATTATTATTATTATTATTATTATTAAAAGTACTAATAATCAATTATAAAGTCAATTATTAATTAAAAATTATGCTATTTGTTTGATTGCTTTCGTTTTAATGAAATTATATAGTTCCTTTTATTAATTAAAATATGTATTTGTTATAGGTTCATAGATTCACGTATTTCAGATATTCATAAATGGATATATAAATAATTATCATCGAATATGAATATAAAATAATAATTCGAATGCAGATAACTTTAATAAAATATGAATGCATTTGAATAATTATAATCGAATACAGATATATCCGAATCCGATCGATATCCGACGGATACGAATTTGGATATCATTTTTAAATATCCGTCAAATTCGTATCCGTATCTAAATATTCGAAAAGTTAAATGGATATGAATATGAAAACAGTATATCTGATCCGTTTAATATCCGTTTACACCCCTACCAACAACCACACAACACCGTGCCCCCCCCTCCATTCCCCCCCCCCCCCCAACAAACACATTTTTATTAAAATATTTGCATAATATAAATATTTATTTATAAATATATATCTTATATATAATGTATATATATTTATATATTAATAAAATCCTAAAATCCCATCCCTCCACCCCACTCCCCAACCCCCCACCCCCAAATCTATATTTTATTCTAGAATGTGTGTATATATGTGTATATATATATATAACTAAACCCTAAATCTACCCCCCATCCCAACATGCGGGCTACCATGGTCCCGCCATGGGTAGACGGCCAGCCATGGCTGCCGTTAGGAGTGTCAACGGGGTGGGGCGGGTACCCGTCCCCGCTTCCCCGCGGGAGACTGGTACCCACGAATACCCACGGATTTGATAATTTTTTTAATTTATCAAATTTATTTAAAATTTTAGAAATAAAAAAAATATTAAAAATTTTCAATAATGTAAATTACTTCCAAAATTAAAAGATTGTTAAACATAAGTACATAACACACGATATTTAATTGTATTTTACAACACAATATTAAAAGATAACTAATACATAAACATAAATTTTTAAAAAAGCATAACAATTCATCAATTTCTCCAAAAAGCTCTTAGCTCTCCCATTTAGCTTGACTCTTCACAAGAGCTCTCCATTTAAATTGGCTTTTACAAAAATATATGTATTTTATTAGAAGAAAAAATAATTCAAACAACCAAATACATTTCTATATTAATTTAAAAAATATTTACATCATCATCTTTATCCTCTTGTATTATGAAACATTCAAAATCCATTTTATATTTATATATTTATATATATATATATATTTATATATATAAATATAATAGTAATTTAATTAACGGGTACCCGTGGGGACGGGGATCACAGTCCCCGTCCCCGTCCCCATTTAGCAAATGAGGATTAAATTATCCCCATCCCCATCCCCGTCCCCGCGGGGGGAGAATTCTCCCCGAATCCGCCCCGTCGCGGGGAATTCCCCGCGGGTACCCACAGGGGACGGGTATTTTTGCCATCCCTAGCTGCCGTCGCGAAAGCATGGCCATATTATATATATATACACACACATACTATCCATAATATATGAGTGTAGAAAGATAAATATATAAAAAAAATTTAAAAAAGTATAAAAGGTTGTTGGCCGCCATGGCCAGATGCGGTCGGCCATGGTGGCCGGCGACCAGACCTAGCTAGATCTATTCAAATCTAGCTAGGTTTAGGTAGTTTCCAATTGCCATGGCAGCCATGACAGTTATGGGGCAAGGGATAGGGGGTGGGGGTGGGCAGGGGCAATGTTAGGGAGTAGGGGGTGGGTAATAATAATGTATATATTAATTATATTTTCATAATATATTTATATGATATATATGTGTATATAAATATATTTTTTGTATATTTTTATAAATATATAAGTATGATTAATCCAAATCATTAATTTTAAAGAATCAAACGGTTGATATGAAGTAGGGAGAGATTAATAAAAAAAAAAATGAAGATAAGAATAATAGATAAAATAAAAATAAAAGTGATTTAAATTTAAATTTTATTTTAGGGCAATTTCATCTTTTCAATTGTAAATGGGACGCAAACATAGAGAAGGAGGCGGTGTGCATGGTTTTAGAAATGACAGGGCAGATTTTTTGATGGTTTTTTTTTTTTTTCCCTAAGGGGGTCTTTTGCCTATTTCACTTTTCATAGGGTGCGTAAATTGCAATTAGCCCATTTCTTGATAGGTCATGTTGTTATATATGATGCTAATGGTAACTTTCTATTTATGATTCCAAGAAATCATGCAATTTTTTTCCTCATACAAGTGCAAATTTGGTAATCTGCTTTGAAGATATTCCATCATTAAAGCAGCGAATTCTTGTCAAGATATGCACCTTAATTAACTATATATCAATATGGTAAGAGCAACAAATATTAATAAGAAATAGATAGTAAAATGACCATTTTCAAAAACTAAGTGAGGAGATTCTAACAATGTCCCTCTTTTTGATGATGATACATTTTACATGTGAGAGGGGTTGCTATTGCTTCCCTATCTACAAGATCTTTTCAAATGTAATGCACCTTGAAGATATAGATAAAAAAAAAAAGGTAATTATTAAACAACTCTTATTTCATACCATAATAGTTGAATCAGAGATACCATAATAGTTGAATCAGAAAGCAGTGTGTCCACCTAGCGAGGGCATTAGAGAATCGAAACATAGTGTCAAAACAAAAAAATGTAACAACCAAAAGCAAGATTATTAAAGCAGTAGCAACAAGGCATCAAAATAGTAGAATTTCATCAGACTCATCGCAATAGGACACCATCACATGTCATAGTTAGTTTTCCCTCTTTAGTAATAAAAAAAAAAAATCAATGATCATCATGAGTTTGTTTGCTCCGATCACAACGAAGGTCTTAGACATTGTGGCGAGGATGAGAAATTTTATGACAAAGATAGGAGAAGTTATCATAAAAGGATGTTGCAATGTCCTAAACTCAAGTTCTTAGCTTTTCAACATCTTCATGAAAAAAGCTTAAGCTGGCTTGCACATCTTCAATTCCAGGAACAAGTAGGGGGGTTGGAGCTCCCTTATATCTTGCACTAAAGCAACACCAAATTTTAAGTCCTAGCCAGAATTGCCAGATACATAGATGGAACGTTTGTTCTTATTCCAATGTGCAGATTGACGAGGGATAGAGGTAGAAGCAACAAAAACCCGTATATATTTAGTTCTAATGTCTTTCTTCAATATGGACACTTGTAAGTTTAACTTTTATTTCTAGAGTAGTTATTTATGTGATACATTCAAGATTCAATCTCCTTTTGCTTTCTCTTAATGGTTTGTTTCAAATTATAATTTTCTTCCAAGAGAAATGCATTTTCATTTTCAAGATCCTAAATCTTCTTGACAAGTCTATTTCTGTGATCTATATCCTTCTTAATGATCTTATTATAATTTTGCACAAGTTCAGCTTTTCATTAAGGATATTATGTAATTGATTATTGAGAGAGTTAATCTCCTACTGAAGTTCTACTAATTGATTTTGATATTCTTCATGCAATATAGATGTACTGGAACTTAAGTACTTAAAACCAAAATTGTTGGAATTTATTTCAGAGAGAAAGGTTGCTTGTATGTTAGCCATGAGGCAGTTGTTCTCATTGTCAAACTGATCTGAGTTTGAATTGTCCCATGTGATGGTTGTAGTTCCAGGTTTGGAACCTTTCTCTGATTTTGAATTACTTTTGAGTTTCGAGCAATCAAATCTTTTGTGTCCTATTTTGTGGCACTCATAGCAGATAATTTGTTTTGGTTGTTGATAATTAGTATTGTTCCATTTGGAATTTGCTCTAGTATCCCTTCTAAACTAAATCTTTGCCTATGTTAGTTGCTGAAGACATTTTGTACTATTTCATCATTTTAGCATCTTTATCTAGATCACCTGAATCATTATTCTAGTCAATCTACTCCGGTTTGAAGGTGGTGCTTTTTTTGCCCCTCTATTTTTGCTCTATGAACTTTTTTCCTTTGTAAGGACTATTATTTCATGAGAGGTAAGTGACCCAACTTCTCCCATTTATGGAGTTTCGAGGTTCTTAGCTTAATGTAATGCAGTGACTTTTTGCATCCACTTCCTGGGTAAAGATCGCAAGATTTTTCGAAGTTGCTTACTTTCTGCTATTGCTTTTCCTAGTGCAAACATAAGGTTGACTATCTCTATGAACCAGGCATATATTCAACTGATTGATTCACCTAGTTTCATGGAAAACATCTCATATTGGTGAGTAAGTAATGCAATTCTTTCCTAGTTTACTTTCAAGAGTGACTTGAAGCATATGCCACATGTCTTTTGCGGAGAAGCATGTACTAACTCGCTTGCATTCTTCCTTGATTAAAGCACAAGAGAGAATGTTCTTTGCTATAGCATTCATAGACAAGATCTCTTTATCATACGTGGTAAGTCACAATTTGCTTTTTGAAACATGTTTTTCTTTGTTGGGACAAATGACCCATTAATAACTATACTCCATATGTCATAGTCAAGGGCGATGATGAACTCCTCGATTTAATTCTTTCATGTATAGTCATTTGTCCTATTGAATAGAGGCAGACAAGTATGCAATTGTCCTTCTGGATAAACATAAAACCTAGACGCAAATTTAGGATCGATTAAGCTCAAGTTGGTTAAAACTTATTTTATGAGCCCCACAACTCTAGTACTTATTGATGAATTGAACCATTTAAAATCAATAAGGTAACTTTTTGCTTTCCATAAAATCAAAAGACTTTGATAAAGAAAACAAATTGGTGATCCAAAAGGATAATTAACAAAAGTAAAAAGAAGCAGCAAATATAAAAGACATAACAATTTATAGTGGTTTGACTAGCCAACATGTACTACCTAAGATGTACTCATAGGATTTTTAACTTGAATTTTTATTAAAGATCCAAGAAGTAATACAAGATACAATATTAAGTAGATCAATGACTATAAGCAAAATTCTCCTTTGGCAAAAACAACCTAACAAACTAAATTGTAGAAGGCAGAGGCAACTTCCAGTATAAAAGATATACTGTAGGGTTTTGGTTATGGAGAATGGCTTAAGTTGTTGTTTTGACTCGTTTCTTCTCCTTTAAATAGATGAAGTTTGTTCTGGATCTTTGCATCCTTTTTTTAACAAGTCATGTTGCCATATATGATGTTAACAGGTAACTTTCCGTTCATGATTCCAGGAAATCATTCAGATTTTCTTTCCTTCATGGAAGTTGGTAATCTGCTTTGAAGATATTCCATCATTAAAGCAGTGGATCCTTGCTAAGATATGTACCTTAATTAACTCTGTATCAACATGGTAAAAGGAATAAATATTAATAAGAAATAGATAACAAAACGATCATTACCAAAACCAAGTGAAGAGATCCCAGCATACTAATTCAAATTTCTAAATTACTTTTGTACACCTAAAAAACATAAAAAATTATACAACCAAACAACCTTTAACCAAAAAAGGAAAAATGAAGTATTTCATAAATGACTACTTGACCAAGTACAACTTCACCAAAAAGCATGTCATGTTATATGTCATGATTTTGTTTTGTTCTCTGAAAAAATAATACATCTGCACAAACAATCCGAGTTCATTTCTCAGTTCTGTAAACAAAGGGACTGTTTGGTTTCATTTTCCAGCATTTTTATTTTGGTGAAAATTAGTTATGTGATGTGATGTGAAAATGAAAATGTGTTTGGATGAAATGTTTGGAAATGTAATGATTATGTTGGTTTTAATAGGTTGTAGGTGAGAGAGATAGAAATAATGGAATAAAGAGAGAAGATATATATATATATATATATAAGTTATTGGGAAAAGATATATAGATTATTAGAGAATGTGCTTTGAAAATGAAAATGAAAATGATGTTGGATGAAAATGTGTAAAAAGTGATGGTTTTTATTTTTGGAATAGTAGAAAATGTGAAAATGGGGTGTGGAAATGAACCAAATGGTGCCTAAAATTTTCATATAAAACTAATTTTTCATAAATTACATCTCATCGAATTGCAACCATATAATCTTAAAATTACATATGGTGGAAATTAGAACGTTGTTAAATATAAGACGCATTCAACAAAGACATCTTTATTTTTTAGTCTTGACTTACTGCACATTGGGTAAAATTATTCCTCAAAAAATTTAAATAATATAATAAATGTTGGTCAAATAAATAACATAATAAATAAAAATAGTTAATCACAATTGAGAAAAATCCTCTGGAGGAATTTTTCCTATTAAAAATTGTTCGAGAAAATAGATACCATCATGAAATTAAAATCTTCTTAACTCATGCCCAGCTAGGATTAGATTATTCATCTAAACATCCCATTAAATATGGTTTCGGAAAAAAAAAATAGAATAGGTTAATTAGTTAACCACCACAGAGAAAATTCCAATTCCTCTGAAGGAATTTCTTCTCTCTTAAAAAATTCCTCAAGAAGATGACTACCACCTAGAAAAATCCTCAAGATGATTTTATTCTCTCTGAGAAATTGCTCCAAGTAAATAGATAGTTCTGATTGAGCCATAGTCTCCCAAAGCAGGCTTCTCTTAGCCTTTATTTGTTTTCAAAGTTTCAAATATTTTTCAATTTTCAAAACTTAAATAAGTAAATCATCATATTACCCAATACTACATCTCAAAACACAAAGTAATCCCCAAATTACCCTTAAAAATTCACCTCAAAATCCATTCCCCAATAACCCATCCTAAATTCATCATTACAAATACATATACATACACCAATTATACAATCTATATGTACACATTTATAAATAATATCAAAATATCTATTTCACCCTAACAACCCAAAAAAAATGTGACTAATGTGATTTTACAGTAAAATTTGTCTCTATCTGAAACATTACCAAACAAGCAATCTTTTTCCAAAATATTCTCCACCTGCATCCTAAAGTATAAACAAACAACCATCACATTTCCTAACCCTACTTCTAAAAAATTATTCTCCCGAAATCATTTGGCAAAATCGCCCTAAAATATAAACAAACAAGGCCTTAACTTCTGCTATGAATGCTTCTAGTGAATGCTCCCACTATCAACTCAACTCTTCTAAAATTCCACCCGCCAGGATGAATAGAAATATAGATTGCCATAAAGTTTTGGTAGAAAGAAAGTCAAAAAAGAAAAAAGAATCACCAATTCCCTTGAAGATCAGGGATCTTTTTAGTATCTTTATTCAGTTAATATTAAGCCCTAAAAAGAACTAAGAAAGAAATGCTTCCTCTTTTCAGATATGTCATTAATGCTGTAAATAGATATTTGAAACTTCATTTACCGTTCACATTCGTATTCATTTACATAAAATTTATCTGCATCCATTTAAAATGAATATTATCCGTATTCGATTAGTAGATATTGGATTATAAATAGATACGAATATGGTAAATGCGTATATATATTTATTAAATAATATATTATTTATATTTTTCAATAAAAATATCATAATCCATATATGTATGTGTAAATTATATTTGAAGAATTGGAAAGAAAAAAGAATAAATTTAAAAAATTATTGTAATATAGAGAAAACATTGAAGAATAAAGCTAATCATCATAATTGTTGTTGGTTGACTTTATAATTAATATACTTAAATACCATCATTAATATTAATTAGTACTAATAATCAATTACAAAGTCAATTATTAATTAGAAATTATACTATTTATTTGATTGCTTTCTTTGTAATGAAATTGTATAGTTCCTATTTATTAAAAATATGTATTTGTTATAGGTTCAAAGATTCACGTATTTGGATATTCATAAATAGATATTTAAATAATTATCATTAAATATGAATATTCAAAAAATAATTTGAATACGGATAAGTTTAATCAAATATAGATGCATATGAATAATTACAATTGAATACGGATATATTTGAATTCAATCGATATCCAACGGATACGAATTCGGATATCATTTTTAAATATCCATCAGATTCGTATCCATATTTGAATATTCAAAAAGTTAAACAAATACGAATATAAAAATAATGTATTCGATTTATTTAATATCCATTTACACCCCAGTATGCCATCAACAACAACAGTATTTTCAACATACATACTTTTTGCTGCATCAGCAATATTGATTCTTTCTGTGATTAAGGAAGTCCATAATATCAGAGTAAGTCCCTTATTCCCAAGGGACTCCAAGACAAAATCATGTCCAAACACGGAATCTTGATGGGAGATCTTTCTTCCGCTATGTGCATTATCATTAATGAAATGAATGACCTCTTCAACAAAGAAGTCTTTGAAGCAACACAAACGTATCCAAGAACAAGAATTAGCGCTTTGTCAAACAACTCAAAGAATCAAATGTTAGATTTTTGGGCGTGTGTGTGTGTGTGAGTGTGTATAAATATTAATAATGATTATAATAATTGTATGCAATTTTTTGTTTTAAAAAAATTTGTCTCAAATAAAAAATTATCTAAATTAGATAGACCTAAGTTACTGTAAGTGCAAATTTCTTTATTTGAAAACAAAATTACAAAACAAGAAATGTTTGTACAAACAAAATGAATGAAAGTTATCAACTGCGGATTGAATCTCTAATATAATCCTCGGATTCTTCCCTTCTGAATATGATCTTAAAATTTAATGAGCTCCACGAAGAACACTTTGAATGCCGTGGATCTCCTTGAATTTGATTTGAAAAAAATAACATTAATTCAAGGGCATTGCCCTTAATCTTAAATCAAATGCCAAAATATGATGAGCTTCACGAAGAAAGCCTTAAACGCCATGGATCTCCATAAATTGGCTTAAGAGAATTGATGGAATCTTTTAAAGTTTCTCTCATTTGTTATGATTTCTGTTGTGTGTAGAATGAGCTTTAGTCACCCCTTTTATATAGATGTTTGATGGGAGACTTCCAAATTGGTTTAAACTTCTTTGATAGTTATCTCTTTGATAAGATAATATCAAATATCAAAAGATAATATCAGATATCAAGAAATAATATCATATATCAATAGATAATATCAAATATCTTTGATTGGTCTATAGACGTAAACACTTCATCTTTGACACTTGTCAATATCTGATTTGAGCATAAAACAAATACTAGAGTATTAATTAAAATTAACTATTTATCTTTTAGAATTAAATTTAATAAAAACCCAAAATAGAAATTTTAAATTAATATCTAATATATTATTTTACACATGTCGTTTCTCAATTGGTTAAAATTAATATATCTACAAATGCTCCCAACTTCAAGGCTTGGTAAAAGATGTGTCCATCATCCACGAAAGAGGTAAGGCTTGAAGTATTTGATAATCTCCCCTTTTCTTTCCATTTTTTTCAAATATATATGCGACAAGAAATCCTTCAAGCATTCCTTGAGCTACGGAGCCCTTCTACAAACATGTTGCGCACTGCCATCAAGAACTATATCTCTTTATGGGATCTTCAAGGACTTTGTGGATTGCCAATACTTGGAGATTTTTATAATGAAGTCTTCCCATATGCCTATGAACCCAATAAAGGATCAAATCATAACATAGTTCAAAGTAAACATTTTTTTATGGGGGGTGCCGTATACAGTTTATATTCATGCGAATCAAGAGTAACATGCAGTTTAGGCTCGTGTGCCAATGAGCATATTTAACTTGTATAGACATTTTATACTCATATCCAAGAGTTAACTTGAATTTGACTGACAATTTATACTCATGTTAAGGAGTCTACTTGAGTTTGACTTGCCTGATAATTTACACTCTTATCAATGAGTACATAAGGTGACATTGACTTAAAATTTTAGATAGTTTGTGCTTATATCTGGAGCATTATTGATAGTTTAGGCTCTTATCAAGAAGTAGTCGGAGACTTTAACTTGAGAATTTTAGATAGTTTATACTTTTATATAGGAGCATTATTAACAGTTTAAACTCTTATCAAGGTGCATTTGAAATTTGAAGACTTGAGCTTTGGACATGAAGACTTGAAGATTTGTGTCTTTGATTTGGAAACTTGAAGACTTGAAAACTTGAGTCGTGGATTTAGAGATTTAGAGACTTGAGTTTTGAACTTGAAGACTTCAAAACTTGACCTTTGACTTGAATACTGGAGACTTAAGCTATGGATTTAGAGACTTGAAGACATGATCTTGAATTTGAAAACTTGAAACTTAACTTTTTGATTTAGAGACTTAAAAATTTGAGTCTTGGACTTGGAGACCTAGAGACTTAAGCCTTGACTTGAAGTCTTGGAGACGTGATTTGTGGATTTTAGAGACTTGGAGACTTGAATTTGGATTTGAATACTTGAAGACTTGAATTTAAATTTGGAGACTTAAAGAATTGTATCTTGAATTTGAAGACTTGGAGACCTAAGAATTGCAGATAGTTTATGCTATTATTTGGGACATTATTGACAATTTAGACTCTTATCAAGGAGCATATGAAATTTGAAGATAAAAATTAATTTCCCCCAACATCTTCATCATCATCGGCATCACTAGAATCCTTTTGTTCATTAAAATTCATGCTCGTTTCAATATTATGTGCACGAGTTGCCAAATCTTCAAAAGTTTCTGGTTTAATTCATTGAAGTATGTAGCAAAGACTCCAATGCATTTCTTGAATACACGTCTCAATAGCTGATGTCTCCAACAATTGATCTTTGTAGTTAAGACTCAAATTTCTCTAGCGATTGATGTAGTTACTAGTGAGTTGGGGAGTTCAATTATGTTCATTATCCTTCGAGTACTGTAGAAATGATTGAGGAACTCTTGTTCCAATTGCCCCCAACTATCGATAGAGCATGCCTCTAAGTTAGTATACAAATCAAAAGCATTGTCCTTTAATGGTCGAACAAATTGCTTGACCAAATGATCTCAATATGTTCCAACATTATTACAAGTCTAAATGAAATAAGCCATGTGCTGCTTTAGGTTTCCCTTGTTATTAAATTGTTGAAACTTCGGGGACTAGTACTCAATTGGCATCTTCAAATCATCAATCCTTTGAGTATATGGCTTGGAGTAAGTCATAGATAACTTAGAACTTCCATCAAGCTTGTCTTTGATAATCCCCATGATAAACTCCTTCAGTAGATCGATGGGAATTAGTCCAGTGGAAACTTGTAGTTCTTTTGTTGCAATCTCTTTAGTTTTGGCTATTGTCTCCTTGTGGATGTTTCGCCTTCGTCCTGAGCCTTAATTTGTTTCTTCATCATGCAATTAGCATTAAGATTGTCTACTTTGCTCATCAATTTTCCTTCAATGGCCCTCGTCAAATTTGCAATTTGTTCCTCCAAGGTTGTAGCACTTGTCACCATCACTGTCGCAATGCTCAAGGAATTTGATGTTAAGTTGGGAATGGATTATGCAGATTATTCCTTTGAGTCTCCACCATCTTTATTCATATCAATAAAATGCAGCAACACCTTTTCCACAATAAGCGAAGGAGCCACCTCCCAAGATGATTGCAACTTCTTAAACATACTTCTTGTGATGACACCAACACTTCTTGCTCCAACACTTGAGGAAATTGAGGTAGAAATTTTCAATGATGCAGTCTTGTTGGCGGTAATAATACTTCAATCTTAATGAAGAAAAAATATGAGAGGTAGAGATTGTCCCATTGGGCTTGCCGAAAATTTGTAATTGCAAATTTCTTTATATGCAATAAACAAAATTACAAGACCAGAAATATTTGTACAAATAAAATGAAATTGAAACTTATCAACTGTGGATTGAATCTCTAATACAATCCTCTTATTCTTCCCTTTCGAATATGATCTTGAAATTTAATAAGCTTTGCAAAGAACGCCTTGAATGTTGTGGATCTCGTTGAATTTGATTTGAAGAAAATAATGTTAACTCGATGGCCTTGCATCTTAATTTTGAATCAAATGCCAAAATATGATGAGCTCCACTAAGAAGCCCTTGAACACCATGTATCTCCCTAAATTTGCTTAAGAGAATTGTTGAACTCTTTCAAAGTTTCTTTCATTTGTTAGAATTTGTGTTGTGTGTAGAATGAACTTTAGTCACTCTTTTTATATAGATACTTGATGAGAGACTTCCAGATTAACTTAAACTTCTTCGATAGTTATCTCTTTGATAAGATAATATCAAATATCAAGAGACAATATCAGATATCAAGAAATAATATCATATATCAATAGATAATATCAAATATCTTTGATTTGATTGGTCCATAGACGTAAACACTTCATCTTTGACACTTGTCAATATTTAATTTGAGCATTAAAATAAATATTAAAGTATTAATGAAAATTAATTATTTATCTTTTGGAATTAAATTTAATAAAATCCAAAATAGAAATTTTAAATTAATATTTAATATATTATTTTACACATGTCACTTCTCAATTGGTTAAAATTAATATGTCTACAGTTACCTTACAAAGTAGGGGTTTATATGTGTAGATACTCTAATTTGTAATTTCTAATTTATGATGAGTTAAATTAGAAATAAGAAAAATATGTACAGTTACAATATGGTTATAGTCCCTGAATTGTGCATATGATTTTTTTTTTTCTCTGACATCCCAACATCGTAAAAGAGGGAATTCCTTCTCTCAAATCCATACATACTAATTTGGAAGATCAAGACTGCAAGAATCAAAAGATCTCATTGATATTCATGGATTGAAGTAAGCTTCTGCATTTTGTTTGATTTTTTATGATTTGATGGTGAATCTTGGATTTTATGTGACGGTTTTTACAAATTTGGTTTAGTTCCTACAAGTGCCCACGTCTTGAGATCATGATCATAATCTGGCTCTGTATATATGAATTTGAGAAAAGGAATTCTTTCTTTTCTAATGATGTGATGTCAAAAAATAATCACACATATAATTTGGGGACCATAACCCTACTGTAACTACGTATGTATATTTTTTATTTTTAATTTGAACCATCATAAATTAAAAATTACAAATTAGAGTACCTAAACATATAAACACATACTTTGCAAGGTAAGTTAGGCTCATCTAATTCAAATCACTTTTAATTTGCCAAAAAAAAATTTACAATAGCAAATTTTATATAACTATTATTATCATTAACATATATATATATATGTATAAACGTTATTGTCTGAAATCTAACACCAAAGCAATCCTAAAGAAAGAATCTTTCAATTATCACCATCAAGATGGGGGAGGAAATCACTGACAACTTTGATGGAATAGTGCTCCAATGGAAATTCGCCTGCGCAAAAATTACTCAGAAGACTAATTACTTCAAAAATTAGGGGTACTTGTTTGATGAAAACTCTGAAAGAAAATCTTTTGAGCTTAAACTCAGATAAGAAGTTTAAAGAAAAAGTGTTGAATAATTACTTGCCTTTGTGATGGAGAGACCAAAGGTCATAAATTAAGAAAGTAAAGTGGTAAGACTCCATGCACTCAGTCGTTACGGTGGAAGAGATGGAGTAAGGCCTTAATGCTTAGCAAATCTTAGCCATCCATCAATTTTTGACACATTCCCAATGGATCTAAAGGTGAAACAGGAGTTGATAGAAGACTTAAATAAGTTTATGAGAAGAGTTGGAAAGGCAATTGATCTATAAAAAAGTTGGAAAGGTGTGGAAAAGGGGATATTTGTTGCATGGATCTCCCCTCAAAACAGGAAAATCTAGCTTGGTTGCAGCCATGGCTATTCTATTTTAAATGAAGAATTATTCGATGAAGTTTATATGAAGCTTCCCTGAGGCTACTTTCCATATTCTCTATCTCAGCATAATAATTCAAAGTTGGTATGCAAGCTACATAAAGCCTTATACGGTCTTCGACTTGCATCTAGATAATGGTTTTCCATGCTCTCTACATTCTTATTTCGACTTGGTTTTAGTCAGTCTCAGGTATATCACACCCTATTCACCAAAAGGTTTGGCACTTCTTTCATCACCTACTTGTTTATGTCGATGGCATCATTATCACTAGGCCATCTCCTACTGTCATTAATAATCTCAAATATGTCCTTCAAGAACAATTTAAGCTCCATGACAATAGTTCCTTAAAGTACTTGTTGGGCTTAGCGATTTCTCGTTCTCCTTCTAACATCTTTATATCTCAATGTCACTATACTCTCCAGATCCTCAAGGACACTGGGTTTCTTGCGGTAAAATCATCTCACACTCTGTTTGATCCTTATACTCACCTTAGTTCTGACAATGGTGACCTCCTTCATGACCCTTTTCAGTTTAGATGTCTTATTGGTCTTTTTTTATATCTCACTATCACTAGACCAGATATCACATTTTCAGTACACCGTCTCAGTCAGTTCATTAGCTCCCCACTCACAAGTCACCTTAAGGCCACACATCACCTTCTCCAGTACCTCAAAGAAACTCCCAAGTAAGGCATTTTCTTTTTATCTGAATCCCAACAGTAATTCCTAGCAGTCTCCGATGCAGATTGGGCCTCCTCCCCTAAAACATGCAAGTCCACATCTGGTTATTGTGTCTTCTATGGCAACTCTCTTATCTCTTGGAAATCTAAAAAACAACCTACAATGTCCCAGTCATCTGCCGAGGCAGAATATCGAGCTCTTACTTTAACCACCAACAAGATAGTATGGCTTCAACAACTCTTGCAAGATTTCCATGTCAACCTTGATACCCCCACGCTGTTGTTTTGTGATAATCAAGTCGTCCTCTACATTACATCTATTAGTATCTCACATCGATTAAATAAATAAGTTGTGGCCTCTATATATGGTCTTGGGCAATCCTTACCTCTTGAGCTAGCATTTGGAGTAAGTTAGTCCTATTCCATTATTTAACGTGATATTAAAGCCACCCAACAATATTATTGGACCACCCATTTCATGTTACTCCACGCTCTAGATGTTTATTCTTGGGCATGTGCAGGGTGTATCAGTGTCCCACATTGATGAAATAAATAAGTTGTGGTCTTTATATATGGCCTTAAACAATTCTCACCAATTTAGCTGGCTTTTGGGATGAGTTAGGCCTAAGTTCCATTATTTAACATCCTCTAGTCTAGTTTTTCATAAACACACAAAACATATTGAAATTAATTGTCATTTCGTATGTGAGAAGGTTGCTAAAGGATAAATAAAGCTTATGTCGATTCGCTCAAACAACCAACTCGCATAATTCCTCACTAAAACACTGCCAAACTCCACCTTATCCTCTCTCCTCTCCAAGATGGCTATTTGGAACCCTCATAGTCTATCTTGAGTGTGGGGTGGGGTATTAGCATAGAGCATCTTGTCATTAGCTATTAGGGTTTTTCATGTTGTTAATTATTATTAGCAATTAGTTAGTTAGTAACAATGATTAGTTAGTCTGTTAGTTAATGCAATGCCAATCATCTTCTTGTATATATTTCCATGTATAGCTTGCATTAATAACAACACACATTTTTAACACATGTTCAGATCGCTAATACAAGCTTGACATTTATGACTTGGAGATTACAAGTCTATATAGCAATTCAGAGCTCAAAAGGCTATTGTTGCCCACCAAAAACCTATCAATACTCATGATAGAGGACATAGATCATAGTATTGACTTAGAGAACAGAAAATATGAAGGATACAGTCAACATTAGGTGAATTTTTGTATTTAATGCTATTTCCAATATAACAAAGATGCCTCCATTTGTTGATGAATGATCTACAAGTCCCAGGATTGAACTTGGCTTTGATATAAAATTAATAATAATAAAAAAACCTTCATTTGCCAATGATCTTAAGTTGATATCGATTATATTAAAATCCGGTAACGTTGTCCGAACTGTTAAACTTCACTAATGGATTATGGTCAAGCTGTGGGGATGAAAGGATCATAGCATTCACAATTGGGTTTTATACAATTTAGCCCCTGTAAAGTCTTTGATTGGCTTAAAACCCTTTATATTTTTTTAATTATCTCATTATCCATCGTATTTCTTCTAAAAATGCTCACTCGCCCTAATTGACTGTTGCCTTTATTTGAATTATGAAATGTCTAGATGGCCCTTACTTGTGTACTAAAGCCTAAAGAATATAGGCATATTGAAAACCAAAAGTACTTTCTCTCTGCAGTCTCACTCCCAAGAACCTCAAAACCCTAACTTCAATCGCACCCTAAAATTGTACCTCTATTCTCATTTTTAAACTGATTTGTTTGTTAAATTTGCATCCAAATTATTATTTATGTGAATTCCTCGGATAAATTTTGAACAAAAGGCCATTTGTGGATGAAACCACTATGCGTATACTTTTTGAAAGTCCATTTGTGGACAAAGTCTAGGTGCGTGCATATTATGCCTGGTTTTGAAAGTTTTGACAAAGCCCTACTGAGAGAGCATTCGAGATAAGCAATAGGCACGCACATTATGCTATCTTCTTTTGCTGGTTTATGGCTTTATAAATTTTTTGAAATATTCGTGTTATTTTTTATGCTATTATGACAAAAATTAGATTTATATAAGTTTTTTTGTACTGGAACTATTTGCATTAGGATTTGATGTATGTATATTAGGGTTTGTCAAATATTTTACAATAATGTTAAAAAATTTTACGCTATTGTGACAGAGGTAATTTTATTTAAGTTTTATGCACTAAAATTGTTTGCATTAGGGTTTGATGTATGCATATAAGGGTTTTTACTATGTGTTCATTGAGTTAAAAATTTCTGAATTTAACCTTTTAGTGCCCAGAAATTGCTATAAAGTTGTTGCTTCTTGTGAATTGCTCATCACTGTAAGATTGCTTATCACGCTTTAGATTCATGCTTTAGTTTATGTACCATAAAACTACTACTTTTGTGTAATAACCCATAGAGAGACATGGTTATCTGCTTGTTTTTGTAGAGAAATATAGGACCATCTTCTTGAAATCTGAGTTGGTGGAAAATTTGCGAATAACCCTGTTGTCATGCATCAAGAAGGTAAGAAGCATGTTTCTGTAATTTTAAATTAAGCACCACAAAGATCAAGAAAGAATTTTATTGGTTATATGAAATGTGTTGGGGGAAAGAATGATTATGTGCTTTTACTGTACTCTACTTGGGTGGTCTCTTAAAATTAATGGTTAGAGATTAGTATATGATGATGATAGTGTTACTGAAATGAAAACTGTTTTGAAGAACTCTCCTGTCATAACTATGTATGTTGAAGCAATATCCAAACCAACTGTAGTTATACACACTCTTGTTCAAAGTCAATAGACATAAGATAATGGAATGATTGAAGGGTCTAAAGGTGAAGACAGGGAAGGAGAACGGTATGAGGGTGAGGAAGGGGAAGGGTTTGAGGATGAGAAATCAAATAAGGGAGATGAAAGGCTTGAGGGTGGTATGGGTTTGGATTCTGAGAGGGGGAATGATAATGAGGATGCATGTATGAGTTTAAGTTTTGAGGGAGGGATGATGATGAGTGTGTCACTTATTTAGGTGTACATAACTTAGATCATGAAGTAGCTCTTAATATAAGTGAACAATAGGGAATGTTGGTGATGTAGATGCTAACATAAAAGACAATAAACAAGGGGAAAGTCATGCCAATGGTGATATAGGTGTTAATTTAGGTGAAGAGGGGGAGTAATGATGTAACCTTTAATTTTTATGAACTTAAGGGAATGATAGTTCATATGTTAATATTAATTCACAATAGGGGATGGTATTGTGAGTGATGTTAATTTAGAGAGGCCACATGAGGAAACTGTAAAGGACAAGGGTAAAACTATTTATGAAGACAATACAAGCATTCATGAAGAATCTTAGTCAGAAGACTTGGATTATTTACCAATTGAGGAGGAAGTGGTGGTAGAGGAGGATGACTGCTCAGATGTAACCTCAAAAATGTTGGAAGACTTGGAGAATTCAAGTGATGAAGATATATTTGCTAAGAGAGTGCCAAGTAAGACTAAATTGATTAAGAAGTTGAGGAATATAAAGGAAAAAGTTCTGATGACTGCAAAAAAGAAGAAAGTTTCAGCATTAAATCATAGTGTGCAAAATGAACAAATGAAGAAGATGAACTCCTAAGTTTAGGTGGCTCAGATGAGGATGTCCCCAAGCATCCTTACTACAAGCCAGGAGACATTGATATGAAGACTTATGAGCTAAAGGTTGGGGATAAATTCGAAGACTGCAAGGAGTTTAGAGAGGTTTTGAAGGATTGCAGTGTCGGCATGGTTATAAGCTTCTATTTTTCAAAAATGAATAGCACATAATTACTGCAGTTTGTCAAGATGAGGCTTGTAATTGGAGGATTCATGCATCCAAATTCCTAAAGGGGCCTGTCTTTTAGATAAAGACTTTAAGAGGACAACATCATTGTGCAAGATAATTTGACAATAGATTAGCCAATTACAAGCACATTGCAAAGAGGATGGAAAAAACAATCAGGAACAATACTGATACTCGCATTGAGCATCTACAAAATAAGATCTATAGGAAGTATAGCTTGAATGTAAACTACTGGACAGTTTTAAGGGCAAAGAAAACATCTATAGGTAAGATCAAATAGAGTGATAGCTTGGAATATGAACTCCTATAGGATTATTGTGAGACTATGAGAGCTATAAATCCTGACAGTAAGTTGATTTTGAGGATAGAAAAAGATAAAGAACCCCACACCTTTGGTGTATTTTAGCTTGGAAGCTATGAAAAAGGATTTTTGGATAACTACAAGCCCATTATAGGGTTTGATGGCTGCTTTTTGAAGACATGCCTTGGAGGACAACTAATGGCTGCAGGTGGAAAGGATGGAAATGATAGTATGTGGCCAATAGCAATGGTTCTAGTGAGGGTTGAAAATAGAGACATTTGGAGCTGGGTTTTAGATAAGTTGTTCATGGACATTGGTGGGGCTAATTAGTGGAAATGGACATATGTTTCAGACAAGCAAAAAGGGCTCCCTGATGTACTTGAAGAACTTGCCCCTAGATGTGAACATAAATTCTACTTGAGGCATTTATATGCCAATTTTAAAGTAAAATATAGCAGTTTGGAGTTGAAAGATGCTTTCTGGAAAGCAACATGCACTTGAAACATAAATGAGTTTAGAAGATAGATAAAGACAATAGAAAAGCTTGATCCCAAGTTTGATGATAGCTATGAGACTGTTGTGAAGTGTCTTAGGAAGATACCAGCGCACTATTGGGCTAGATCTCATTTTAAAAGCATGTGTTGGTCTGATATCCTTGTGAACAACTTCTGTGAATCTTTCAACGGCTACATACTTCAAGCTAGAGATAAGCCAATTATCTCCATGGTTGAATAGATTAGGAGAAGATTAACATCAAGAATACAATTGAAGAAAGAAGGCATGGAGAAGTATGGTGAGACAATCCGTCCTAACATTGTGATAATGTTGAACAAAAACCCACAAACAATCTAGATATTGTGTTCTTAGGTGTTGTGGGAAAGATGAGTTTGGAATTTCAGACAAGTATGTGGTGGACTTGAACAAGAAGACCTATTCTTACGAAATATTCCAATTGAATGGCTTCCCCTTTTGCTATGCTTATGATGCCATTTTTGAGAGCAGGCACAAATTGAAGACTATGTAGCTGATTGGTTTAACAAAGAGGCATACATGAGGGTCTCAAACATGATACATATTGTTCCTTGGAGTGGTGACTACATCAAGACTAACTATGAACCTTTGAAGGTACCAGATTACACAAGAAAGAAGGGTAGGCCTAAAAAGATGAGAATGAAGGTTGCAGATGAGCTACAAACAACAATATCAATAAAAAAGGGCTCTCACATTATTGCAAGAAATGTTTGCAGCCAAGGCACAATAGGGGAACATGCAAGAATCCAACACATCCAAGCTCAACTTTATATAAGGTTGTAAGTATATTTAAATATCTATTTTTTTTTACCAAAATTATATTGTTAATGAAAATCTTTTAGGTAGGGAAATAATTCTTCTAGATCTAGACAATCAAGTAGTGCAAGACAACCTAATTCCAATATTACTGCTATAGAAAGGAATCTTGCAATCAAGGTATGCTTTATTTCAAATTTGTACCATAAATTATTCATAAACATAAACAATTAGTTAATTTTCTACTGGCTAGGATTAGAGAAGCAAGAAGAAGCGTGAGTGGTCCAGGCCTAACAAAAACCCCAAGAGTAATTTTACTTGGTCATTACATTAAGAAGTACACTCTTTGATTAATGTAATTTTCTTGTAAAATTAATTTCTTGATGAAACTGTTACCTTACAGCAGGTCAACCAACCAACAGGAGCTTCAAAACAGAAGCGTACCAAATGAAGCTCTAAATCACCCAAGCCTAACAACTAGCCTTCTTCAAGGCAGCCAAGCTAGGCTGAAACATCTCAACCAAACCAAGCAACAATATATGAAAGTCAAGCTTCAAGCATTATTGCTATAACTACTCAAAGAAGAGTAAGTTCTTACCTTTACTTTTCATGTACTTTCTTAAGTTGCTATTAGAGTTGTTGAGGCTTTGTTGGGAAAAAAGAAAAGCTTCAACTTCATAGGAGAAGAGGGTGAACATTGGAGCTGCTTAAGCTGCAAGAGCTCTAAGGGTGAAAAAACCTCAGATCTCAAAGGTGTTGCATAATATTAGAAATAGGTCAAAAAGGCTTCAAGAAAAGATGAATTATTGGTGTTGGTGCTTGTGGTGTGACTTTTGTGGGTTTTAATATAACGTTTGGTTAGGATGTTTGGTTGGTAAATTTGAAAACAGTATACATTGGCAGATTTTGGCTTTTTGGTATTGTTTTGTTATGAAGCCATTGGGGTATTTTGACTTGGAATACAGTTGGCTGATATAAAAAGTTAATATTTTTTGTGGTCACAAATAATGTTTGGCAGCTTATATATTTTCTGTATGGTTATTTATTTTTTTACAGTTTCATTTCATATGAAAAGTTATTAGCTTAATTCACAGATTTCATTGGATTCTATTTTTTACAGCTTTTGTACATCATTGTGGTAGTTGGTTTTGGGTTTTACACTTGATGATCATTGCTGCCCTTTTTATTATTATTATTTTTTATTTTTATTTTTGTTTTTTTTTTGTATTAGTTTGGGTGTTGGTGTGGCACTTGATAAAGGTTGGATCGCACCGCATTTTTATTTGTTTTCATTAGTTTAGGAATTGCACTTGTGGTTTGGGCATTGTGCTTAAGAAATCTTGCTTTTCTCTTTTTTCTTCCTGTATATTACTTATCTTGGCAGCTTCAAAGTTATATTGCAGCTTTGGTTTGGGTTCTTCTCTTCCTTTTTCTTTTTTCATTTTGCTCAACATTGAGCATCTAATTTGTCAAACTCATTTATCATTCTACCAATATTTTTTAGTTAACAGATTGTAGCTAAATAACTTATTAATAAGTCTATTTGCACGTAGGAAAAATAAATTAGCATATTCTCATTAATAGAGGTTCCATTTTCATAACTCAGAATAAAACAAAGTAAAGTAGTTCATTAGGTAATTTCCTTAATAAACCAAGAGATATGAATGTAATTTCCCTCATCAAGTTGAGCCCTTGAAACCCTTGAAATAATCTCTACATCTTCACTACCCTTTCCAATTTCAAATTAATCTTCACAAACCATTGTCTTGTCGGATGAATATGTGATTGAAATTCCTTTAGGGGACCAACTTGCCTTTTGAGGCTTTTCTATCATTTTCAACAAGCCTTATTGTAGCCTTTTTATTGCATTAACAGAGATGATTGGACGGGTACCTAATGTCCAAAGCACTTTTTGAGGCTTTCCTTAAGTTGGTGTTGTTTGAATAAGACATTCTTGCCTTGCTATTCACTTCCTTGTCTTCAAAAGAAAAAATTGATGTGTAATATTGGAATTGATGTGTAAGAATGAAATGAAGAAAATGGGTTTCTTTTTGTCCAATTTCAGAAGGATAACATTGATATTTCATGAACAAAAAGTCGTTCAAATTCCAAAAAAACTCACAATTTTGGCATATCCAGAGCACACCATTCAGAAAAGGTGTGAATTGCCATTTTTAAAATAATATAAGGGAGTAAGTTTCTATTATGAACTTGATAGGAGGTTTTCCACCAATTAGAAATTTTACAGGAGGTAACGTACATTTTGCCTGTTCAAAACCAACCATAAAAACAAGTTAGACCTTGCATTGCTAAGGCGGGTGCGAATGATATGCAGATTCACATGTCATATTGCAGGTTTAGTGGGTTAAATATGTTGTGAATAATTAAGACTAGATGCAAATTTATTAAAAATTTATGTAATTATAAAATATGCATATAATCATGAAATATTTGAAAAATAAAATAGATTTGAAAAGGTAAACGGCTCACGTCACTTGACGTTATCCTAAGATTGTGATGGCCTCCCCTCCGTTCAGTTACTGCGGCTCACCACCACCCCTGGGATTAAATCCAAAAGGTCACAATCAGTGTCTTTTATTGTGAATATGATCGCAAAAAAAATTAGTGAACAAAACCTTATCTTGTTGCTCAAATAGAATATATTAAACTAGAAGAACATTTTAGAAAGTAAGAGAGTACAAGAAAATGGAAGAATAATGTCCATCTACCTAGACTCCGGGACGGGATTTGGGGGGAAGGGGGGAGTAGGGGCCATTGCACCCCCCCCCCCCAACTTTTATATATATCTCATGTTTATCTATATACTTATAATAATCAATTTAAATAATTTATATTTCAAAAGGATTGTTTAATATTAATTAAAAATGATTAATTTTTTATTACCATTCATTACTTTTTAGAAGATTTTTCTTATTGGGCTTTGAATTAACAAAAAAAATTATCATTTAGATATATTGAATTAAATTGATTGTTTTTAATTAATGATAAAAATTAAAATTATTAAATTTAATCTTTAGCTATTTTAATTTTTTAAACTCAAACAAAAATAATTAGACTAGACCTGTCAGGGTACTTTATTTTATTTGCGTGAAAAAATATTATAGGGATTTAGGAAAAGAGAACCTAGAGAAACTTGCTAAATAATCAAAATCTATTGTTTTTTACTTCAACAAGATTGAAACAAAGATAAGAATAAGTGAATATTTTAGATTTTATTTTTTTTGAATTTTTTTTTCAATAGTTGCAAATGAGAAAACTTTATCCACTATAAATATTGTAAAAATGAGGCTAAAAATAAAATGAAAGATGATGCTTTAGCCAATTTAATCGTATATATTGAAAAAGATGTAATAAAAGTTCATTGATTTTATATAAAAGATCATTGTGCTCAATTTTGATGAAAATCATATATTTCGAATTCACAAATTTGTATTTGAATTGTCATGTTTTTTATAATTTTTGCCCCGCCTTCCCAACCCCTACTCCCACCTCTCCCATACTCTTGTTTTTGGATCCATCTCTTTGCGTGAACTCTAGGACGCCTATTTATAGTAATTAGGAAAGCAATTGATGAGAATAAAATCAAATTATTGCATTCTTGGGTGTTACATTACAAAAATCAATAGTTAGGTTACCCTTTTAAATAGGAAAAAACTGAAAATTTTATTTGAATTTTGAAGTTTTAAAACTTCCATTTGTAATACAAGGTTCTCGCGTCTAAGAAAATTGCAGCAAATTCCAGCTGATGATAGTCGAGGTGCTGGTGACACTAGCAGAGATTTCTGGAGAGCTGATGAAGAGTGAACAAGTGGAAACTGCATTAGACAAAGTTGTCAAGTTTTTGTGCAACAAAATTTGTTAACTTTAAATTTATAAATTATGCAAGATTCTTAAAATGAAAAGGTTTCAAAAATAAATGGAAAAAATATGAAATAATGCAATACAACATTTCATATTAAATATATTGATAAAAATTATATATATATATATATATATTAACATGAAAAATACATAAATCAATTTTTTAAAATATAAAATCTTCTAGTATGATCTCTTAATAATATGAAATTAGTTGCAATTTTTATGATACTTGAAGTTGTGAAAAATGTCAATTATATGTTTATAGAGTAAATATATAGTTTTCTAGTATTCCACCTATCATAATAACTTATATAAGTTAATATGCTTCTTAATATTTGATAAAGCTCTTATAAGTAAAAATTTATTTGTTTTCGTTTATGAAGTTTCATCATTTTTAATGTTATCAGATAACATACATGATATATAATGATCATGAAATAGTATATAAATGTCCAATATTCAATATTAATCTCCCATGAATTTCTTCTATAAGAACAAATATATAAATAGTTTATTTTTTATTGAGAAACAATGATAGGATGATCCACATAAATAAGTATTTACTCTTTTCATAATGAATGGAACAGTTGTAATTTTTTTTAAAAAAATCATATATAAAAGTTAATCATGTTTCTTAAATATTTTTTCTTTTTTACTTATAAATTATATTTAATATAAAATATAAAAAAATATTTATATCTAAAATTTAAGTTGCTAAAAAGAATTATTTATTTAAAGTTTAAAATAATTCAATAATATATTATTTTAATTGAAAATAAAGTGATTATATTTTTATAAATATAAAAAAAATTGAAAAAAAAAACATAATATAATTCTTCAATAATTTGATAGGAAAATTGGAATAATTTCAATTAAGAAAAAATTTGCAATATTTTGAATATCCTTCTTGTCTAGACAATTTGAGAACACTGCAACTCAAAATAATAGTAAAATAAGTATTTAATAACCAAACACAATTCTTAACATGAATAGGCAAACAAATTTAGGAATAGAACGAACATCAATGCATATGTATAATACATCAATCAAGATAACCGGAAGTAGTGCATGTTAATATTCTAAGGGCTCGTTTGATACCCCACATTAGGTGACAATAGATGGGCCAATCTCTCCTTGTCTGTCGTTTGATATGCACTATTAATTTTGCGAGCCTTCCACATTATAATCCACGGCCCGCAACTATTCTCAAGATTAGCCTTGATTATAATCGCGTGTGTTGGGCCGCAACAATGCAATCTCAGTCAATTGTTGTGACTCCTTTTCAGACAAAAAGCCCATTCTGTCCTCGTGTATCTAAAGGCATTATACAACTATGCCCTTGTAATAACGTGAATAGACCCATTCCTAGCATACGCTCGTTTCTGGAATCCCTTTTCTCAATGAAGCCTCACATTGGAGCCCTAGGGCACAGGTACGTGATCCACGATAAACAACTGGGTTCACATTGGTTTATGGCCACTTCCATAGCCAAGGCATTCATGGAAATAGGGGCGACCTCCCGACAGCATTTTATTTCATGTTTTTTGAATTTTTTTTAATTTTCCGCAGCCAATAATCTTTCCCTTTCACTTATGCTCAAGTAAAGATTCCAGTGGACTTATTTGCCGCGCATTTGTTTCACCAGTTGCTGATTAGAGTTTCATCTTAACATCGAGAGTGGTTGAGGGATGGAGCAACAATAGTTAAACAATTGAACTGCTATCGAAGTGAGTTGGGTTTTTTTTTTCTTTTTTGCTTTTTTTTAATACATATTTCATGTGTTATTGTTTTGTTTTTAAAAATTTTCAAAAGTGCATAAACTGTGTGTAACATTAAACTGTGTATTTGTCTTCAGGCTTCAAGAACTCTGTAATTTTTTGATTGAATAATGCCTTTTTTTTCCTCTTTTATAAATGACAAATGTGATCGTTTCACCAACTGTAAAAGATTGATGTGTAAAAGTTAAGCTATGACTATGACTTTTACTGTTGTCACTGCCTGAATGTACAATTTATTTTGTTTGGCCTACTAAATCTGGGGAAGCAAAATGTTGTAATGTGAGTGTACAAATAGAATCAACCTCCCAGTGCCACTTACGTGTTCATGTGTTTGAATGTGCCCTACAATTAGTAAATTTTTTGCTTCAGCCTTCTAGCAGTGTATATGCATCTTATTTTGTCCATTTTTTTTTTCGAGTAATGTACTGGGTATGATCCTATAGAGTCATTTTAGCTAAAGATTTTGCACTTGCATGTGTAGTCCTAATAGTTACGCTAGTTAACTCGTGTCAAAACTTGTGTACATATGAAAACATGATTCACTTGTTGCATTACACCAGCCTGATTCCCATGACATCCAACTTTAGTTTCATGCAGAATCAATTTGAAAGACCAGCTTCACAATATTTCTAATTAAGACATTTCATCCCACATTGTACTTGTAATTCAGAGCCAATATAGTTAGACTTTATTAAAGAGCTTTGACCATGTATGTCCATAGTATCTGTCAATGATATGTGATTCCCCTAATTCTCGATTTACGTTTAGATCTTCTAGTAGGGTTTTCTGATGGATTTGACTACCAAACTCCGTATTCTCATGTTGATGTTTATGTTTTTGCTTCGAAGGATTTTGTGCATTTATTACATTTACCATGTGTACCGTATAAATGGTCATCATACGAGGGGTATGCGAGATAGAATTCCCAGGAGGTAGAGCATGATTGCCAAGATACCCGATCAAGTAAAACATTTGCGTGAGATTGTTAGATGACCAAGCGTGCTTGGATAACTTGGGTATGGATAGAAATGCATTTGGTAGGCTGTGTTATCTGCTTGAGCACGTTATGGGGGTCTATGACATGAAAATTTTGTGGGAATTCATGAGAAAGTAGCCACATTTTTATCCATACTAGCACATCATAAGAAAAATAGGATTGTCAAACATAATTTCAAGAGGTCCGGTCATACCGTAAGCAAGTATTTCAAGGAATGTGTAAAGGCAGTTATAAGGATTAGTCCATTACTGCTTGTCAATCCACAACCCGTCGATGAGGACTGTACTAGTGACCCATGGAGATCCTTTCAGGTTCGTTTACATGATTATGTGAACTTAATGACTTTATTGTCTACTTTTTTTATTGCTTATTACATATTATTTTGATTTTGGCACTAGGGTTGTCTTTGAACCCTTGATGGCACCTACATACTAGTCCATGTACCAGCCAGTGAAAAAACAAGGTACCAGTCTAGGAAGGGTGAAATTACTATGAACATCCTTGGTGTGTGCAATCGCCAAATGAATTTCATTTACATACTTATTGGATGGGAAGGCTCCGTGGCTGATAGCAGGGCGTCACACGCAGCTGTCAACAAGGCTAATGGGCTAAAAGTTCCAGTAGGTAAATGTAACTAATCTTGTTGTACACATTTACTTATTACATCTTTGTAATTATATCTTACCTCACCTATTTGATATAGGTAATTACTATCTATGTGATGCCGATTACACCAACAGTGGAGGCTTTTTGACCCCATATCATGGCGTCAAATACCTCCTTGATGACTAGACTAATGGAGCACTAGCACCACAGAATGCGCGCAAGTACTTCAACATGAAACATGCAAGGGCACGCAACGTAATTGACATGGATTTTGGACTTCTTAAGGGTCGATGGGCTGTACTAAGGAGCACTTAGACTCAAAACATGATAATTATGGCGTGTGCACTATTGCACAATTACATACAAACACAGGAAGTTGTACTAGGGGGTGAAGAAATGGGTGCTGTGCATATGGATGTTGAGCATATTCAGACAATTGAGAGTTCATTTGAGTGGAGTACTTGGCGTGATAACCTTGCGGCTACTATGTACCAAGCGTGGATGGGTTCTCACTATGGATTTTGGTATAAGTTAGATTTAGGAAGTGGTGGGCTAATCTTGCTAGTAACGTTGTAGATGTACAACTATATAGTCTATCAAATCATTTCTACTACCATATAAAGTTGTTTTAGAATTTACTTTTGTATCATGGAACTATAATGTGAAAAAAGTTCATTTGTTACTGCCTTTTATTGTACTTCAATTTATACCTGCATATTTATCTTTTACTGACAAATATACATAGCGCACATTTGTCTTTCAACTTAAGGTGTTCTTTGCTTGCAATCAATGGATGTTGTATCTCCTGTGTGACTCCTGTTGACATATTTTTGCAGGTGACTCATCATGGCACACTCCATAACAAATATACATAGCGCATATTTGTCTTTCAACTTAAGGTGTTCTTTGCTTGCAATCAATGGACGTTGTATCTCCTGTGTGACTCCTGTTGACATATTTTTGCAGGTGACTTATCATGGCACACTCCATAAGCTCGTCCCACAGCACAGAAAGGTCAAAGAAATCCCCAGCTGCCGCATAATGTTTTTGGACTCTTCAGGAGAAGGACACACTTATACATGCTTTGAAGAATCTGCGTGCAGATGGTTGGAAGTGTGACAGTAGTTTCAAGGGAGGGTACATGGTGAGATTAGAAAAAATGCTTGCATTGAAATTCCTTGATGGTGGAATCGTCATTAAACATATCAAATCGAAGTTGCAAGTTTGGAACCCTTAGAGGCATACTTGGCTGTACTGGAGGTGGGGGCGTACCTGTCAACCCTACAACCCACATGATTATCATAAATTCAAAGGTCGTTTGGGGTGAATATGTCAAGGTATATATATCTTGTGATGTTTGTAATTGTGATACCATTTTCATACCATTGTGCAGTGTTATGTATACTTATATCTAAATCCGAATTGAATAGGTGAACCCAGATGCGGCAAAGCTCAAAGGGAAGCCATATCCATGGTACAAAAGTTGGGTGGAGATTTTTAGGAATGACAGAGCTACATGGGAGCAAGCTTTCGATGTTGCATACGTTGTGCAAGAGTTATTTCATAGCTCGTAATACGATAGGGGTCAAGGAGATGACAATGGAGAGCCACCAAACGGACCTACGTCGGGGACTAATGTCGACTTTAATTCCGTCTCAGTTATTCCACCTTCGGGTACTATTTCAAAGAAAAAGGCATCATCAAGTGGGAAATAAAAGAGGTTGGAGTCATGTACTGTTGACTTAGACCAAAAGACGAGATCACCGCTTGAGGACACACCGACAATATTAGGGAGCATTGCTGAACTTATAGTCTAATTGCAACCACAGTCATCGGGCCCCGACTTTGAATCGTCCATGCGAACTTCGTTGTGGTAGGCGATACAAAAAGTCCCTGGACTTACCTTGGATGATCAGGTGAAGGCTACACATTATATGGCACATAATAAGATGGACATGGATACCTTCTAGGGGATGAACAAAGAGGGTCGTGCACTTTTTGTCTCTATGCTACTATCTGGTACATTGCGCACATCTACGCACTAGATGTATGCTTCATTTCCTTGTTTTTCTCCAGAGTTTTTTAACCACTACATCTTATGGCAGTGTGCATGAAATAGTTTGGCTTTAATGAGTATGTTATTTACTATTAGTTTATCACAAACACTCCCTGTGTGTGATAGTTGGATGTGGCTAACACTAAATGCTTTTGTGCCTAGTTTGGATTGTGGTTGTGTTTGGTGTCGTGTTTTGAATTGTTAACTATTAACTATGTTGTTTGTTGAAATTGTTTGATTGATAGCTATCTTGGTTGCTGCTGCTTTGAATTTTGGAGCATTGTCGAAGGAATGTAGTACCTGAGGACTTTGTTTACATTTCATTGTTAATCATGAAGGCTGTTAGACACCTGTGTGTTTTTTTTAGTCAATTGAAGCATACGTTTTTGGACTGGATTGAAACTTTCTCTGGTCATATATGAGACACAGCCTCTGTACCCTGTTTTCCAGTAGTTATTAAGCTAGTAAATTAGATTTGCTCTAATAGGTGAAATTTAATACGTATTTGTTAAATAGATGGACTCTAATAGCCTTAGTTTTTGTATTTAAATCTGTCTGGACTTCTTACAACCAAAGCGGCTATAACGATTGAGGAACTTGTTGTTAAACTTTGATTTTTGTTTAGTAGCATTCCTCAAAGTCCTGGTTGTGCGCTGTGTCTTTTTCTGGCAGTTCTTTAGGCAGCATGGAAGGTCAGGTTGAGAGTTTATTAGATCAATCTGTTGGTAGTCTGCTATTTGAATTTTGCTCACCTAGGCAGATTTCTTATGTAGTATAAAAAGGCAATACCAATTATGTAGTTGACATGTTCGAGCAGGTGGTTGGAACATGTTTATATCCATGGAGGTTTCCTTAGATAACAATAGTTAACTAAAAGTATGAAACTGTAATGCATAGGCCATTTACTGGCAAAGTACAGGTCATCTAACTGTACAATTAATGGAAGACTTTGATATAGGTATATCATTTCAGACCTTTGAAATAAATGACAACAATAGTTGGATTTTCCTTTATAAATAGCATGGCGCGGTGCCTTTTGGGCTCATTCGGGGCAGCTGAATGCTGTTTAGGCCTATCTTTCTCATGGCCTTGATCCTTGCAGGTATGATTTGTGGATGTTAGTTTTAGTAACCAAATAGTAGTCGAAGCAGTAAAGGCTTCTGCTTGTCTTTCACTCTAAGCACATTGCATAGAGGATGAGTAGTTAACATGCCATACACACTATACACACCTATCTCCTTGTTTCCACTCCAATTACACTGATGCTATGTTTCGATCAAGGACATTGTGTTCTCAAAAGGAGGAACAAAATCTGGTAATTGTTCAATTTTGGATTATGTCTTGATGTTATACTTTGAGCATTCATCAACTTCAAATATTTGGCCGCAATGTTTAACTTATAACCATTTCTTGTAAGCTTAGAAAGATAGATTTGCATAAGCATTTGAAGAAAAAATGTTATAAAAAATTTTAATCCAGCAAATAATGATGATTGCCAATAATATTTTGCATTCTTAATAATTAACGTGTCATTATCCAAGTGTAATTGTGCATCTGTTTCAAATATATAAACAGAAAGTAAAGTTAAATCTCCCAAAGTCTTTTAATCATTTAATCAAGTTTCTGCACTTAAATTTCCTCTTCTTAAATTGTTAAATGATTAAATCAAGCATTTCAGTGGTAGTGATTAATGTGATTTCTAATATTGAAAGCAGGTGAAAGAGTTGATACTACAAAATTAAAGGCCAATTTGAGACCTTGATTTCCCATACATACACTAATACCAATATTCATTTAAAAAGTATTTTAAGGATAACATAAAATCAGACACATAATGAGGTTGATCTCTTGTACATGATAATAACCATGGCTTTTTTTCTTTGGAATTATAAAATCAAACATGGGATATGAAAACACAAGTGATCATTACAGAACTATAATGAGACAAGATTAATCATACAATGAGTCGTACAAAAGCATTTGATACACAAACCATTCATACAAATACATTGTGATTAAAAACAATAACCATAACGGACCAAATTACTAAAGTTGACAGTAAGGCATGATGGAAACCTGGAAACAGTTACACAAATGGTATTGTGTGATGTTACACATACTCATTTTTTAACCGCACCTTGTGAGTGGTTGAGGAACTTGCATGGGAACTCATTGGTCCTTGTACAGGTGAATGTTGGAAATTACCAAACAACTCACGGTCATCTTGCTCAGTCCACAAACCATCGTACAACAGAGCATAATGATTTATAGTAGGAGTTGAAATCGTACAGTAATCTGGCAACTTAACTGAATCCTAGCTCGCATCGTCATGGCTACTTGAATTATACAAGTTATTCCAAAAAGATGAATCCAAAGCACCTCTTACGAGCAGTGCATGGTCTACCACAGTAACAATGGGGTTGACCACCACTGGCTCAAGGGAGTTATATACGGAATCATCTGAAATTTGAATGATGTCAGTTTCTGGGAACAGGTTCAATGATTTTGCAGGATCGAAAATCTAATAGAGTTCTGCCCACTGAGTTTCTCCTTTCATCATGTAAGCCTCAGAAATGGGAAATTTCTATATAAAAAAAACATTGAGTTTATTAGAATAATAAACAAAATGTAATACAGAATGATTAACCATGTTAATGAAAAAGGAATGTGGAAAAATATTTGTCATGGTGACATAGTCCCATATAAAGGCATTGGCTTCGATGCTGTTGTTTTCTTCCACATAATTAACTAGGTCCAAGGATATCAGAAATCCAAACACGGTATGACACTACTACAAATATTTGAATCAAATGTTAGCATCCTTATAGGTCAAATTAGTACTGAACTTCAGGTTCACCGAGTGCACGCAAGATTAAATAACAGCTACATCAAATCGACTAAATTTCTTCCATCTAAACGAGCAAATTTCGCTAGTCGAGTGACAAACTCCTTGTCAATATCTTCAACCCATGGGGGAATGTGGAAATTTTGATTTTGAGACCTAGGAACACGTGGAGCCATGTCAATTGAAGGATGAATCGAAAGGGAGAGTGATGAATATTGAGAGAAAATCCCCTTCTGTGAAGGTTAGTAGTGTGTGGGTTATTGTTTGTATGCACTGAAGTTATACTAGTAAAATTTGTAACATACCCGTGTCTCGAAGTGACTGAATCGTCCATGCCACAATTTGGTAGGAGTCTCATCAGCTTTATCAGACTTTGAAAGCATACAAAGCTGAAGGAACTTTGGAAATATACTTTGGTGTTGAATACTTGCCGGACGTTGCTATCCTAACAATTCAAAATAGGAATAGCTTTGATGGGATGCAAGATAAAAAGAAAGGCGGCCACATCCATGGAGTTGCATGGTAAAGTGTCTCAGTTTAATTGCATGGCCGTGGGAATGATTTGGCATGATTCTCGGGTATGTGGCAGTATAAGGGCATGGGTGAATAGCAACCTTCTGACTTCTTTGATTTTATCTTGATGTGGCAGCATACAATTTTGCAATCTTTGATTTAAAATTTTGATTTGCAATGCTAATTTACGACATTGTAAATACGAATGTGGGAATTAATTGTGTATCAAATCCTATCTTCTAATGTTCACTTATATTGAATCAGAACATATAAGGATTGTCAAAAAATCTTCCCTAGTCTGTGCACATAATAAAATAACTGAAACATGATATTGCTCCTTAACTAAAATTAGCACACGAATAACAATTTACACATACAAAATAGTACAATTACACTACCGTTATGCTACAACACAAGCTTGCCTAATGTTAAACCCAAAAGCAAACCCAAAAATGCAACAATGAATACAAACCAACATCCAACACAACCTCCTATCAACAACGATGCTTTAATACTAGAGGAGGATGGAATAAAATGAACAGATGGATGACAACGAGGGGTGTGCACCGAAGCAGACGTATGCGAACTTTCAGCATGATCAGTATCATCCAAGCAATCACTTTTCGGACACATTGAGACCCTACAACCAGTCTTGTTTGGAACACACCCGCTTGAACAGTTGGCCTCATACGTAGGCTTATGTGAACATTGATCTATGGTTGTGCGTTGCACGTTTAATCCATAATAAATATCCCACCACATGAAGTGCCCGGTGTGATTATCTCCCCTTGGGCACTTGTAGAACCATCTGTTAGGATTACGAGAAGTGTGCAACTAACGTAGGGACATCGCACCTCTACCACAAGGGTAAAGCGACGCTGAATTTAGTTCCATTGACACATGAAACACATTTGTAGTTAGTAATGTAGCAAAATTGCGAATATAATCGGGATAATGTGCAATCTCAAAATATTGAAACATTCAGCGCTAATACGAACGTTCACTATGAGACATAACAGCTTAATCAAAATACATGACACAGCAATGATAGAGCCATACAAACATCAGATCAAAAAATTGGCGAAATAATTCTCAGTAGAAAATTACCAAACCACTTTACTTGTGTAAATGAACCAATGAACAACTTTAATCAAACTATATGCATAACCCATTTTCAGTTGTGAACTTCGATTAGGTGGCAACAATTACAAAACTGGAATCTTGGTTGCATCGATTTAACAAGATTGCACTGAAACTAGCTGCACAATTGATGGTGACATAACAAAATGCATGTGAAAATAGTAAAAACACATAAATGACGCGAAACCTTACAAGAAATTGGGGACGTCGCCGTCGGCCGCCACTATATTTGAAGAAGAAGCTGACTTTAGGCTATCTTCCACTTCACTAATTTAGGACATGGTTTTACATAACCCTGGTTAGAATTAGCTAGATATCATCGATGCATTTCTAAGCTAAAAATGGGGGATTTTGGGAAGCATCCAAACAATGGAAACCACCTCGATAGCTTGCACCATCAACGATTTACAATTACAACACCGACATGGTCTTCACAAATGCTCCTCGCTGCTGTTTAAACTGGGAAAAGAGTTAGGGATCTGGGGTTGGACTGCTAAAGCGAGAGAAAGGAAGACATTATTAGTCGGAGGGCATTATAGTTAAATAAAAGATAATGGGTAGTATCAAACACAAAACCTGACTTTAGGTGACATTGGTGTAGTGACTAATGTCCAAGAGCAATTTGTGATATCAAACAAGGGAAGATTGATTATTCTCTCCCCTAATCTTGCCACAACTCCAATGTAGGCTATTATATAATCAAACGAATCAAACGAGCCCTAAGTAATATAAAAGTCACAATTCTATGTTGACTGCTAAAAAATTTGAATTTTAAATAAATATTGAGGAAATAAGTATAATACTAATAAAATATTTAGATAGATTAGAAGCATATTTATTTAAATTAGAATAGAAAACAAAATAATAAAGAATATATAAAGATGTGTTATAAAAAATTTATTAAAATTTATCTACGGAATAATTTATCAAATAGTATTATTAATATTAATTCCATTAAAATTTAAATTAAATAGAAAAGAAGAAACGTCATGATATTTTTCTAATTGTGATATGATGTTTTACAATTAAGTAGCAAAAAAGAAAAATTGTACCAATAGTAATGTGAAAGTAAAATGAGGGGAAAATAATTGCAGAATGATAAAATTTATGTATAGGCAAGATTGTTCTATTAATCCTGTGATGAGTTAAATTTATAGGACAAAATCTATCTATATGATTTGCATTCGCATGCATCCAGTAGAAATTGAACCTATGAATTCACCAATTGTAACTTAGGTGCTTTAACCATCCAGACATGGATGCTTGGCAAGGATTCTCATACATGGCAAATAACCAAATTCTCATTGAAATAAAATCTTTAAGATAAATCAATGCAATTTAAAAGGATATCAATTTAAATTCTAAATTTACAAATTGAGAGAGAGATCAAGAATTCTCACTATTAGGTGTTTCTTAAACATCTTTTAAATTAAAAACATATTTAATGAGATAAAAGTACATGATTATAGATATTTTAAACTTATATATTGTAATTCAGAAGAATATAACAAGATAATTTAGTTATAACAAGTTAAAATAAGATCAAAAATTAATTGACGATCAATTAGATTTTCTATTTAATTAAAAAATTGATCAAAAAATTACAGAATTATGGTGAAATACAATTGTGCTATATTTGAAAAATCGGTACTTATTATGTGTGAAATAGGTGTTTCATTTTATTTTTATTTTCATTTTCAATTTCCAACCTTTTCAAAAGTTGAACATTACTTATAGTTTTGAAAATGAAAATAAAATTATATTTAAATATCTTGTTTGAAAATAATAGTTACAATAGATACGGGGATGAATATTTATATGGTTTATATTTTTTATATATAAAATGACATCCTTTTTAAGAAATAAGTATATGAATTAGTTTGAAATGATAGCAGATTTTTCAAAATAATATGTTAGGTTTAGAAATAATTAAAAATAAAAAGGTGATGTTTCTAATTAGCTTATAATTTTCAAATTGCGTAAAAAATAAAAATGATCTTTAAAAATAAATTATACGGGTTTCACACAGTTCACAGTTGGTTAAAAAGTCTTGTAAATTGGGTAAGAAAATAGTTCAATTAAAAGGAGGTCGGTGTTCACAATTGGATAAATGGAGTTCATAGAGAGATAATTAAAAATAAAAAGGTGATGTTTCTAATTAGCTTATAATTTTCAAATTGCGTAAAAAATAAAAACGATCTTTAAAAATAAATTATACGGGTTTCACACAGTTCGCAGTTGGTTAAAAAGTCTTGTAAATTGGGTAAGAAAATAGTTCAATTAAAAGGAGGCCGGTGTTCACAATTGGATAAATGGAGTTCGTAGAGAGATAGGCACCCACCGTGGGGCTCGAACCCACGACCACAAGGTTAAGAGCCTTGCACTCTACCGACTCAGCTAGACGGGCTTGTTGGTTCTATCGCTTCTACTAAGCTTCAAATGTTTGTAAGAAAGAAAAATGATGCTTTTCCTTTCTCCACAATTCTACTTTAACTTGGACCAAGGCAATTAAACTGGGGGGCCGAGAAAGCAGTCTACATTGCTCAGAATGCAGTTGAGTGAAGTGGGACAATCGGAAAAACTGTGGTATAAAAGCTTTCTTTCTTTTTCTCTTTTTTTCTGGATGCAAACAGATTCATATAGCTGTCGTAGGCGGGGCAACAGAAATTATAGAACTTTAATGTGCTAGGAGGAAAAACTAGCAAATGAAACTTCATGCAAACTGCTCATGCTTTCCATTCAGAGAAGAAAACAGTGAAATTTGGAGAAGCTCATTTATGATATACCAAAAAACGTTACTTGGCTCCATAGCTGAATCCCAGGATGTACAACAAACTATTCACACCTATGTTTTGGCTAAAACCTTTTTTTTTTTTTTTTCAAGACATGGATGGATCTTCTACGGTTAATTTATACTAACACTTACAACTATCCAGCACCGTGGCAGAACCCCATTAGACAATGGAGAAGAAGCAAAGCCCGAGATGAGGCAGAAAATATTCGACGAGGGCAGCAAACTTTACAGCAGTAACCATAGAACTAAGCCAGCAATGCTTTTCAGCATTGGTATACAGAGAAACTCTTGTTCTTCCGCCAAAAACTAAATGCCTTTCCTACTTTTCTTCTTGAGACCGACTTGGATAACGGCTTTGGAGGATCTTCAGTAGGCAAGGCCACCTCACTACTCTCAGGCTGCGGCCGAGTAGGAACAGGTGATGGGTCCCGCTGCCGCTGCTCTCTGAACAGCATTAGAAGCTTCTGGGCTTTCTGTTTCCCTCTCACCGTCCCATTTACTGAAATCGACACCAATGAAGGTATCACGCCTTCTTGAAGGACCATTTGGCTGCACTTCTCATTTGCATTGCATAATATCACAAGGCATGCTGCTGCTTGTTCTTGTTCAACAGGCTCACCCACGTCGAGAATTGCGGAAAGCGCACTAATGAGACCAGGTGCCATTATGATCTCATCTCTTGCACTGTCACTTGAAGCTAAATAAATTAACACAGCAACGCATTTCTCAGTCCAATTGTGGTCGCTGGGATGTGAAATAAGTGCTTGGAGGCCATCAATGATGCCGGCTGACAGAAGGTGAGGGATATTGGTGGGATGACTGGAAATGTTGTAGAGAGTGTGGAGGGAGTCAAGCTTGCATTGCTCGTCAGTTTCGTTCTTAAGGACCCAGATCAAGAAAGAAACAGCCTCTGTAGTTCCAATGATGGGCTTGGCCTCCTCAAGACAGGAAAGATTCAGGTAAAGGGCCGTTGCTGCTCCAACAGAATCTGTATTAGCAATCATTTTCTGCAGAATTGGAAGTACTCCTGATGCCAACATCAATTCTTTGTTTCTGAGAAAACATGGAAAAAATTATCACATTTAAGCATGCTACCACTCTCCCAGTAAATTAAACACAATGCTTTATATGTTCCATTTTGAATTGACAAAAGCATTTCATTGGCGAGTTGGAAAAGTAAAATTTTGAAGTCTTCAAACTTTTGCCCACAAAAGGTAGCGGTCCAGAGTTAGAGGCAAATATTATCATTTTGGAAAATAGGAAATAATTTGAACGTCTCCAAAAAGGAAAAGGATCATTCAATTTGAAGTAGAGGGATTTATATCTTTGTGTACGTCAAAAATTATGAGTGGTCAAAGTATATGCTAGCTAAACACAGACATGATCAAGCAAAGCAAAGATACATTAGAATTAAACATATGCTTCTACCGTACTACAACTAGATGGCCACAACAAATGAGAAATATTTATTCCTTTGCAGTAACATGAGCAAAAAGTTTTCTAATGAGTGCAGTGGTTTCCCTCTCTAGTGGAGCTACTAAAATCTTCAGAACTCATAACATAGAATCATAGACCGTAGATTACCTGTTGTTATTTACAGCAAGGTTGAAGAGAGCCATTGCTCCAATTTCCTGAGCCATCCCATTCCTGTCAGAGACAGCAGAATCCAAAAAGTGTAGCAATGCTTCCACGAAACCATTAGCCCCCATATAAATTCTTGCCTCTTCATCATCCTTTAGCAAGTGCCTTACTTGCTCTACCACTTTGCATTTCTTCATTAGGTCATTCTCGTTCTCTAAAATTCTCAAAAAGTCCTCATATCTCTCAAAGGCATGAACTTCGCGATCATCCTCCTGCACAGAAACAGCTTCCCCTTCATTTCCTTCAGCCTCCTCAATGATGCCACTGTCATTCAAAGGTACCACCTTAACACCCTTGAACTTGCATGAACCAACACTTTCTAATGACTTTGAATTTGCAGAATCACTCTCTGATAACACTAGCCGCCAGTAATTGAGATCAAGTGACTCTGGTGGTCCATCTGGAACAGGAATCCCATTCTGTTCACACCAACTAGTCACCAAACCCTTAACACAATAATTGGGAGTCAAAGAAAGATGAGGGAGCTGCTGCTGAGTCTTAGGACAAGTGTTGTGGCCATCACTGAACCACTTTTCGATGCAAACCCTTTCATATGTTTGCCCAGAAGCTATAATAACTGGATCATACATAAGTTGCAATGATATTGGACATCTTAACTCTTCTGGAGGGACAGACATCTGATCTGATCTCCTGAAATGCGGCTTAAAATTGAAAGAACTTAGTTTTGACAGTTGCCGATCAAAAGCACAGCCAGTACGCCCAAGCACAATACCATCATCCAAAGATCCCTGGATAGTAGGCGAGCAAGGTGTAGACCCCTGTGAGTCATTGTCATCTGAGAACTCACTCCTGAACAACTTTGAGTACTTTCTCATGAGATGCAGAAGATAAGCAATGATCGACTCCTTCCTTTTGTCCTCTTCAGCCCGGGCTCTTTCTATGAGTTTCTTCAAAGCCCTTCTTTCTCTAAGTGCTGCTCTCGAAGAGGTGATACCCAGCTTAGAAGCAGCTTGGTGAAAAGATTCAAGCTCATTGTTGTCATTAGAACTGCTGCTGAAATTTCTACCTTGTTGGAGCAACGAAATGACCTCATCACCAACTTGCTTCTCCACTGGATCAAGTGAAAACTCAACCCTTCTGAGTTCAACCAAAATTTCCGCAATCTGGGAGCGGCACTATCCAAATCAGAATGACTTTCTAATGAAGCAACATTAATTTAAAATAGTTTTGTAAAAAAGGTAACTTGAAAACTTAGAATATATTTGACCAGACAAATCAATGTAAAGCATTAACCATTAGTCTTTAAATGCCTCCAGAGAATGGTTAGCCCTAAAACCAGACAAGAAGAAAAATGGGACAGCTTAAAAATTTAGCCATTTATAGCGCATTTATCACAACACAAGTAGGGCTCATGAAGAAACCAACAGTAGAAGGCCATTCCATCTAGTCTTGTTCTACCATTTTAAGTCGAACACCTTTTCTCCCATCCTGATCTTTAAATTATTTAAAAGTACCACACCAGGACTAAAAGCACCAAAAGATAGAAATTAATTAAGCATAATCCAGTACCTGACCACCAATGGCTTGTGGAACAATGTCTTCAACCCGCTTTAAACTATCTTCTAGTGCACATCTTGCTTTCTCAAATTTCAGAACAACAGAGTCTCCGGTTATTGCCTGATAACATAAAAATGTAATAAAGCAAGTCACAAAAGTAAAGGAGACCAAGCATGGAGGAAGGCAAGGAGAAACACAAAAGGAGAATCGCACTAAATCTCCTTTACAGGCATTCCCTATTGCAAAATAGCCATGCAGCCATAACCACATGTAATTGTATGTGCTGATACACAGATATGATGCAGTTATTCTTGCAAACATGCGTTGTGAAAAAGCATGTTAACTAGTCAAACAATATTATATGATACTAATTCACAGACAGCAAAAAGATTGAGGAAAGACAAGTACAGCCAAAAAATTGATGAAAGACGTACTAACCATAAAAAAAAAACGCCATGACAGCTATGGAACATGAAAATAATGTTAGCTCATGTAAACTTTATTAGAAAATAGTAAAGGGAGAAACAAGCTGTAAGTAGAAACTACCATTTCTGATTTCCTGAATGAGATTTTCATTTTGCAAAAACACTAAATCAAAAATGTAACCAGGAACACCCGTACCAAGTAAAGTTTACTACATTCTGCGCAGTGTTGAAGAATATTCTTGGTCTTCTCAAGTGCTATGTGCAGAGCACATAGTGCCTGAATGCCAGACGTGCTCCTCGGCCGAGCTGCCTCAAGGTCAGGAAATATCGCCAAGACTTTCAGATACACAGCACATAGACTCTTGCACATCTCGCCATGTAACTGCACCAACAACCATATCTTCATCAATCACTCAACTTACTAAGAGACAACACACTAAACATTTGCAGCATGGTATTCCACCATGCACATAAGTAAAACTGTGAAACAACAAACAGCAATATCATTACAAAGGTTTATGCTGCATATCTTAATTCAAACAGTAGAACACTGCTTGCACAAAGAATCCACAGAAGCTGGAAGGACTATGCAGCTACTGATTGTGGCTTTAAAAACTTAACAAAGATCCAAGGTCGAAGGTTGAAGAAGAAATTGGACATTGAAATCTCAAGTATCATATAGATGTGTAGGCATATTGCTAAAATAAAATCAATTACTAATATTCAAACACCCAGAAAAAATAAAAAAATAAAAAATAAAAAAAAAATTCAAAAAGCATATCCATGAAACACATAAATCTGGGCACTTAAGTATGCATACCTTTGGCTCACCAAGGGAGAGTAGATTTTCCTCAATCTCAGAAGTGTCCATGTTCAGCTTGGAAACAACTGTGGAACTTTACAACAAACTTTGCGAAAACCTTAAAATGGAGAAAAAATATAAAATTACAAACCCAAAAAAGAGAATCATCATTGCCAGCAAGATTAACTATTTAATTATCCAAGCAGAGAAACTACTTAGTCCTTTTCTTTTACCAACTGATAATTTGAAATAGCAAACTAACGACAACCATCCTTATTTATCACCTTTGTCACATCAACCTAATAAAAGGAACTCATTGCTAACAAACAATAATTAGCCATCAAAGCCATCTATAGAAAAGAAAATAATGATTGACAAGCCAAGAGCTCACAAACAAGTGAATTACAATCCAGAAAAAATCTACATTGCACGAAAAAACTGAAATTTTGTAGTGTAAAATCAACACTTTCAATAGAAAAAAAATTAAAAACTCTGGAATGGGTTAAAAATGTGCATTAAAACAGGGATGGAAATGCCAAATGAAAAACTCAGCAATCACATCCAAACAAAATTAACAGGCCATCGACTAATTTTTATTTTTCTTTTTCATATTTGGCATGTGGCCTCAGCCGCAAATCAATCAAAAATCAGAAAAACTTAGAAAATGAAACATGAGATTAAGTATTTCGAAAAACCATATAAACTTCATCATAAATTCAGGAAATAGATAACATTTTTAAAAAAACAAATCGAAAAAAATGCTTTGAGATGGCAACCGGAAAAACCATACCAGAATCAACCGAAAATGATCCAAGGAGGCTTCATCAAACGAACAAACTCACAAAAGAATAACGTAAAAAATCCAATCTCTTCCCAAAAACAATACGTTTTCTCATTCGGATCAGCAGATTTTTAGAGAAAGAGAGAGATGAGAGATGAGAGAGAATGGGAGAGAATGAAGGGTGTGAGGGTTATTTTACAGTGTGGTGGGGGAGGGAAAATTAGAATTAATACTCTATTAATAAAATAAATGAGGGGTTAGTTTTTTTAATATTTGATTTAATTGGGGGGTATTTAGTGAAAATGATGTGGAGGGTTAAAATGGAATTTGAAAGCCGAGATTGTCTCCCGGGCTCACTGGCCGACATTTGCCGTCCCGCTAGTTTGTCGGCTAGCAGATCTGCCATTAATCCAGTGACTGTCCATTTTGACCCTCGACAAGGAGCTGTATTTACAGTTTTTTTCATGTTGTAAGCAGAGGTGTTCGTGGATTGTATTAGATTAATTTTGGGATAAAAAGTTGATCGATTCAAATTATATGATATTTTTTGAATCGGTTTTGATCGATTTAGTTCTTATTGCAAATTTAATCTAATTCAATCTATTTTAAATCGATTTGAATTAGATCGGTTATTTATTTTTTTAATTTATTATTTTTTTTAAAGTAAGTGGAAATAATATCATTTGGCAATAAAATTGAACTAAATTACGTAAGAACACTTAAATTATAAAATTATATAAGTCCACAAGAAGTCAACAATAAAAATAATTCATAAATTCATCAAGTTTCAAATTTGACTTTCAAAAGAGCACTTACAAAAGTAATTGGCCAGCAACAGTAGAAGAAGTTGGGACGAAATTGCAGCCTCCAATACAATATAAATTCAAATGAATCAAATCTCCAGGTTCAACCAAAAAAAAAAAAAAAAATTAAAGAAGTCAAGGGAATTCCAACAGAGACTATCCTCATTAAGAATCACAATGGCAGTAACAAATACATCCAATATCTTCAGCGACCTCCAAGCATTATTAGTTTTTGAGGGTTGATGCACTAACTAGACATGTCCAAAATTTACATAAAGAATAATTAAATCTAAACAGAATAAGTGGAAAATTAAGTTTAGGGTTTACACTGTACACTTATAGGTTTAGTTTTATTTAAATATATTTTTATATTTTTATAATTAAAATATATATTGTTAAATTATTAGTATATAAATCGGTTCGATTTGGATTAGATCAATTTTTTAGGCTCAAACCAAAAATCGAACCAAACCAATCGGTTATAAAAAAATAAATCTAATTGAAACCAAAAAAATCAATTTTAATTGGTTCTCGATTTTTCGGATAGATTTGTCGGGTTTTTTTTTAATTGAATTGGATTTGAACACCTCCAACTATAAGATGCATTTTATATAAATGTTATAATATCTATAATATTACAAAAAAGAAAAAGAAAAAGAAAAAAAACTTTTTACTCTTATTTCAATATTTATATAATTTTTTAATTTTTACCCACTGAAAATACTCAAATATTAAAAAAAAATGATGAATAGCTAATTATTTTTAAGGGTAAAAATGACAATTTTCAAATTTGACAATTTTTATATCTAACTTTTGAATATTTCAAATTTATTCTCAAGACGCAATATTAACATTCAATAAAATTATGAATATAATTGTAATTGAATTGAGAAGTTACAAAAGTCACAGCCTACAGTCTAATTATTCTACATCTCTACACCATGTTATTTTCGTTGTTTAAATAGTTTCTATTTCATAGAAAGAAAAAGAAAACGAGAATGGAAGGAAAGGGATGGAACCATTAGTAATTTCAACTTGCAAATCCTAAATAGAGACTAATACATAAATTTGTACGCATATCCTTCTTTTAATCTTTCATTCAATTTATATATTCATAAATATTTCTTATTTGTTTGCTATTAAAATTACTCTGTATTCTAAATAGAGAAATAATACGCATGTTGGCATACATATCCCTTTCTAATCTTTCACTCAATTTATGAATTCATAAATAATTCTCTTTTATTTATCATTAGAATTGTTTTATATCCTTTATTGCTTTTTTTGGATTTTCCACTATATACCAATTTTATAAAATTAATTGGTTTCACAATCAATGTTGCATATTATTTCATGCACTTATTGTTAAGATTATATTGCCGTACATTTATTTGAACTATTTGTAAAATATAATTTTTTATTGTTAATCTACTACAATGAATTTCGATGTTATATACGATTAAGTATATTTATACATGTAGGAAGCAATGTGCAACAATTGCTAATTTATCTAATATATAGATGAATATAAATATTGGTAATGTAATATTCATTACCTATTAAAGTTGTGACATTAACGTTATATATTTGTATATAATAGGATTAGATGTGATTTAAAAATATGTTTTTCATTTTATTTAAGCCATCTTATTATATTTCTAAAATTATTGTGATTCACGAATCTATAATTATTAAATTATTTATTTTTCATAATTGATATGCATATTACTCTTTAGGTAATATTTTTATTGCCAAACTAGTTTTAGAACCATCTTACAACTTTGCATTTTAAATTCATTTCCATGCATCTCCCATCAAGCTTAAATGTCATAATTTGTGGTACTAAAAGTCTTTATAGGTTTCAATTGCAACTAAAAGAATAATAATATCAAACATTAATAACCAACAAAATGCATATTCATAATAGAATATCGTTTCATATATTCTAGTAAATAAGTTGAACAAAGTAAAGTTAAATTGTCAACAAGATTTATCAAGTAATTAATTGACTCAATAGCATTTTCTTTATATTTATATGTGATGTTGCACAGATATGAAGGCCTAACTGCTTTGAGGTGTTGTCTCATTGGCATGCATATGGTTGAGGGTCTAATTCTGAAAAGATACCTTGAAGTGTGAAAGAATGGAAAATATATCCCCATAAACTATCTAAAGCCTTCAACTCCTTTTAATGTGGAACATTGGGTCGAGGGGCTTAAAATTGAGAAGGGACACATGGCCATTGTTCTTGCGAACAACATCAAATGTTGTTGCACAAATATATCGTCAAATATGAAGGCCCAATTGCTTTGAGATATTGTCCAATTGGCAAACATATGATAGACCTAAAAAGGCACCTAGATGTGCAAGAGAGAGGAAACTATTGTAAGCCCTCAATTTTTTTTGATATGGGATATTGGGTATCATCAATATGCATGAAGTTTGGGATTAAACTCTAACAGACCGTTAATGTGTATACCTATGTAAATTTAAAAATAAATAAATAAATTATCAATTCCTTAAATAATGATTAGGAAAGTAAAGGGAAATGAACTGAGAGAAAGAAAATAGTGGAAGAGATAATTTTTTAGCTATTTTTTTTATAAAATAAAGTATAATTATTTTTTGAATGCATCTCACCTTTTTTATTTTAATCCCACAATACTAACTGAATTGGTGGACCATTACTAGACCAGATCATTTTTTAATAAATGTAAGAATAATTATTAGCCTACTATTTGCTTGGCAGAGTAAAAAAATTACTACTATATGGTTCATTTTTCGTCTCACGTAATTCATTCAGTATTTCATTATAATCCCTTTCAATATTTGAATCAACTTTTCATTATATTTTTCCCTTTAATGCATAGTATAATTGTTTTCCCTCTATATATACAATCCCTCTAACTCAAATCTTATCAAAAACATTTTAGTCACCAAATTAAAATAATAATTGAACTAAGAGCAAAATAGAAAATTTTAAGCACGTCATTGTGTTCGTCTTCGTCTAAAATACTAACGATAAGAAAAGTTTGATAATATATATGGTGAATTTAAAGAGGAGATTTTTACAGTTATTAAAGTGTAAAGATGATAATATAATAATTTAGTACTTCAAAATCGATGTAAGTATAATTGGATTGTTATATCATTACTTTTTATAATTTTTGTCTAATGACTTAATTTTATTGTTTTGGTTATGGGTTCTTTCTTATACGATTTTGTATGTTGACCAATTGTACTTGCCTTTAACAGTGTTAGCAAGACATCTGTTATTTAGTTATGTATAATTAGATTAAAACAGGAACAGCCGCGTTTGTTGGCTACATGGGTACCTTTTCGAAATATCTCATCTCATGCAGTCAAATCAATTTGTCTTGATAAAAAGAAACAAAGTTTCAAATGGGAGCAATTATTATAGTCACATGTGCTTATATTTTGAATCCAAAAGAGTTCTAACATCTTAAGTAATCCCAAGTGTTAAAGTACTAATTATTGAGTTTTCAAAAATATCTAAGGGTTGTATGAACTTTACCTAACACAAATATTCGAAAGGACTTCTAACCTAAATCTATAATTTAGTGAATTAGTTTTAGCGATGGTCTAGAATGTACCATCACTTTTTGACTCTTTTCTTAAGTCACTACATTCATGGTAAGTTAAAAACACTATGACATAGAAATTAATTTTATTAAATAATCATGGGACTTTGTCCAAATAATAAGGTTGGAATTTCAAATTATAAATTTCTGGATTCAAATTTTATAATCAATGTGAATATTAATCTAATTGTATAGTAGTTTCACTACATTAAATGATATATAATTGATTATTTCCTAAAAAAATTGAACTTTCATCACTTGTCAATTGCTCAATCTTTATTAAACTTTGATATTATATGGAGCTTTAATACCTGCCAAGACAAAAAATGACCATAATACCCTTCAAAATGAATAAAATTATTAAACGCTATATTGGATTTACATCCTTTTACATGATCAAAATTAAATCCAACTTGACGTCATATCAAACCTAGAATAACAACCTCTGGGTAAGAATAGTGGCATAGTTTCGGGACGCTATCTAAAAAGGATTGCAATAGAATATCTTAACAGCAAACCATAAATACCCTAATTATTTGTTCAGAAAGGGCAAGCTAAATCAAAACCCTTTAATCTCAATTTGACCTCCCTTAGAAAATATCCATTAGTTAGTATAACTAAATATCTACCAGCTACACTTACATTAACTAACCCATATACCACTTGATCTGCATTACTACAACCTAAATTTCACTAATAGAGTCGATCGTCAAGTACTCAACCTATTACTTGACTTATCGATTAGTAAGTAAGACTATAAATTTATTGAGGTCATATTTCTCGACCTCATTCTTAAAATTTAAAATTGAGTTCAAGAATATATCATACAATCATCAAATTGTTTTTAGCATTTTCAAATTTAAGTGTACTCAAAACAAAAGTTGTGTGACAAAATGCATCATTGCACATCACCCTATTGAAAAATTAATGTTTTATATAAAGCTCGATTTCTTAATTTAAATGAAATTTTCAAATAAATATGTGATGCAAAACAAAAAAGTGGAGACAAAAATTACTAAATTTGGGAAATGCACAAAAATTATATGTATGGACTAAATTAAACATGAAAGAAAAGGCAAAAACAAAAGGACACAGGGCAATTTTGTCAATGTGGATCTAGTTCTGATTTGTGATCAGCGGATGTCTCCAGCCGAGGAGTACCGAATACTGCACAAGCCTATGCTCACTACTGGTCCACGTGGCTTTTTATATGTCACCATTTATTATTATTATTATTATTATTATTATTATTATTATTATTTTCTTTCTTTCATTCTTCTTCTTCTTCTTCTTCTTTTTTTTTTTTTTTTTTTTTTTTTTTTTAACTCCATCCATATTCCATAGTCCATACAATTTTGATTTGGGCAGGGCCCTGCCCAGATTCATAATTTCCTATGGCCCCCATTAGGGGTGTAAGATGAGTCGAGCCAGCTTATGAGCCTCGTGAGCGGGCTCGATAATAGCTCGACTCAAGCTCGAGTTTTTCGAGCTCGAGCTCGAGCTTTAACATGAGCCGAGCTCGAGCTCATCTCTAGTTGTTCAAAAGCTCATGAGCCGGCTCATGAGCTTTTTCCTATTTTTAAATATTTATTATTTATTAATTAAATAATTAATATATATAATAATTTACTATCTTTTTCTAATTTTAAATATTTATTATATATTAATTAATATGTATTAATAATTTACTTTTTTTCTAATTTTAAATATTTATATATATGATTAAATAATTATAATATATTAATAATTTAATAATTTATCAATAATTATAATATATTATAAGTTAAATCATTATAGTAATTATTATAATTTCATATATATTTAATTTATAATAACAATTTTAATTATTTTATTAATTATTATTAAATAATTATGATATATTAATAATTTAATATTTTTATTTAATTTAAAATTTTCTGATGAGCCGGCTCGAGCTCGAGCTCGACTCGAGCTCAGTATTTTTGAGCTTGAGCTCGAGCTCGAGCCCTTAAGAGCAAGCTCGAGCCTGTAATTTTTGACAAGCTCGAGCTCGAGCTCGACTCATTTACACCCCTAGCCCCCACATCCCCTGTAGCTTTCTTTCTCCAATCCGGTTAAATTAAGATATATACCAAAAATATCACAAAATGGGTACGTCAAATTCTCTGGTCCTCAGAAGTCAGACCTTTACGCCAAAGCCCTAAATTGAATGAAAGTGAAAGAACAATTATTCTATTTGTTTCAAAAATTATTATTCTTTTTATTTCAGTATTTCGAAGTCTGTATTAAGTGGAGGATAATTAAATAGATATGTATTGTTTTGTATTATGTTCCATGAATTCAAGGAACCCACTCAATTAAGTGTGTTCCATTATTTCTATTTGAATTTATATGATGGTTATATTCTTAATATTTATAATAGTCTCCTGTCAAGAATAAAATCATGCCGCATAATTCTAAGCAATTAATATCATAAAATTCTTAATTTTTGTTAGATAATATTATTCATTTGGATTGAATAATCTATTAAACTATAGACTATTTCACTTAAAAAGTAGTCAAGTTGCTTAACCAAAATAGAGAAATGCATAATTTGGACAGAGAGGGTAGTTAGCGAATTTTGATTTCAAATGTTACTTATATGTCTAATTAATTTACTTTTATAATAATTTATTTCCTTTGATTTAATTGTATTTTGAATAGTATTTAATAGTTATACTTATCTGGGATCCGAAATAATTTTTCATCGGATTCAAGGTTCACTAAGATTCGAGATATGCTCGACTACTAAGTGAAACTTTGATCCTAAGACCTATAGTCATAATTAGTTTGTTAGGGTCGCTAGAAAGATTCCCAACAAAAAAATTTTGATGCTCAAATCAATTTGAACGAATCAAAATAAATTGGTTAAAGCTAGGGAGAATATAATAGAAAGAATTTCGGCTGCATACCTTTAAATGGGAAGTGGGTAAGCTATTTATGCTTGTTTGATATATGACAAATGATCTTAATTTGAATAATGTTGTCTAATTATGGACATTCGAAATGTAATAAATCAAAGGCTCAAATTCACCTTGATCATACACACGAATTTGTAGGTCGTGATTCAACTCAATTGGCTAAAAGCACATAACCTGGTAATAAAAAAAAAAAAATTCTTTTCTTTTTTTGTGTGGTGTTTTATGGATTTTCCGTTTAATGTTTTAACATATCAAATGATGCAATTGTGGTTCTTAGGATAAAGAATTTTATTGGGTCACCCATGTGTAGTATGAATTTTATGCAGAATTATTGGTAACATTGAACTCTTTATTATGTTACATATCTATTTATACTTTTTCATCGTTTTCATGTTACTTTTCAAATTAAGCTCCGAAGTCCGAATATATGAATAATCATAACCTAATAAATGAATAGCGCAACAAATTCAACACCAAATATGATGAAATATGAGTCAGAGTTCCCAAATCGCACATCCACTTCTTATTGCTAGATTGAGACCTGAGACCTCATTAATATCTTATTCTTCCTATTAATTTGCAAATGACATTAAACCAAAAAGGTAACTCTAGTTTAATTCTCTTTCGCATTTTAAGTTCTGAATCCTAGGAGATAGTGTTGTTATTGTGTCTCGATCGTTCTTGGGTTTTAATATTTGAGCAAATATATATTCAACTAACTAGTTGGGGACCAAAAATAAACTTTAAATTCTTCCCCCTATTTTTCTCACATAATCTGTAAAATGATGTAATAGTACGAACTACGAAGAATAGTTTCCAGACAAAAAAGGAAGAGCTTTTGTGGTCCAAAATTTCCTTTTATTGTTTCTTTGGGAGTTCAGATTAGTTTTCAGTTTTGAGTGGATTGAGCTGAGAGGGCTTCCCTTGTCGGCACCCAAACATGACCACTTTGAGTAAATAGCTATGTATGTGTGTGTGTTTGTTTTCAATTAAATTAAATTAAATTAAATTATACTTTTAGGTAAATGACTAAGTTATTTGTTTTTTCAATAATATCGTATTGTAATAGTATATTGTACTAGATACTATTACTTCTCAGCATGTACTATTACCTCAATCTTTTAAATAAGTAAAATTATTTAAATTTAGACAAATTATTTCAATAAATTTAAATAAGTAGTTATTATAATTACAAAGTGATGATATATGATCTTATTCTACATTAATAGAGAAGTAGCTAGAGGGCGTTAAAAAATACAGTTTATAAGCTACACGTTGTCCCTTTTTCATATACAGAGGAACATTTTGGGGACAAAATTCCACTTTAATACATATGGAAGGGCTGATACATCAAAATGATTTGATTTTTATATTTGATAATAAATTTAATTATCATCACAAAGATATATATATATATATAGATAGATAGATAGATAGATTTTTTTTTTGCATAAACAATAATCAAAACTCCTAATCGATGTATACATACATAGTAATATCTTGATACAATTGAACATTTATATAATGGCACAATTTTCAAATTTAAATATTCATATTTGATATGGGGGAGTGCCCATCGGACCCAACCCAATAGTGGTTGACCAGGCCCCAAAATGCATTGGGCTAGTTAGCCAGCTTAATTACTAACATCCCGTCAGTTGACTAGAATGTGGTCGATTAGCTCGAGTATAGTCGTTAGGCCTTCGACTAGAAAGGCCTTTGGGCCCGATGAGGCCCATCATTTCGACCGGAGCATAGCTAGGTGACTCACAGCTAGAGAAACATCTCAACTCGAGGTGGTCGATTTGAGAAACATGAAGTATTTTCCTGCCACTAGTCACTGTCGCATTAAATGCACCAAAACCACCACTCTGCCGCATTAAATACGCTGACAGGCGGTGCCTCTACTATACCACCAATCTGCCTCTGTATTAAATGCGGAGATCTCCTCCATATCCCAGAAAGAAGGAGGACACTCCATCTGGAGAAGGTTTTTAGGCAGAGGAAGGCTTAAAGGTCCTCAGATAAAGACAAAGGCCATCACTGCAAGAGCAATGGCATCATTGACATTTTAACCTCTCAAGAGACATTATAAATATCTGATTACAGCCTTTCAGTAAGATATGTTCAATATAACTTTGGCCCTCACTCTGCTGCTCTATATTCTAGTCAATTTTGTGTTGACTCGAGCGTCGGAATGTCTTAGTCAATGGCCTCCTCGATTAGCCTTATGTGTATTGATTGATTGTAGGACTCGACCTGCTTCGGTACAAATATCCATCCCCAGTTTGTATCCTAGTCGATTATAGTGGGCCTGAGCCTAACCTATATATTTACAGATCTTAGCATCATCAATATTGCTGCATTACAAGTTGAAACTATACATCTTTTGGTCACTTTAGTATATACTAATTTCTCAACACATTTAATATTACAAGATGTTTAACATATACAAAAAATTGAATGATCTAAATTTTAATTGGACGCAGTTTAAAATTGTGTGAAATCTAACCAATTACAAATCAAACATGTATTCAAGAGCTAACATCAAATGTAATTTAACCGTTGAATAATATTGTTGAAACTTGTAAGATTACGGCCGCCTTAGTTTCTCCATTTTTAATTTTATATTTTATTCCAACTTCATAAACACACACACACACACATATATATATATATATCAAATGTATTTGATTTATAATTAACTATTTTTATAATTTTTTTTTATACATTTGGCATATATTTATAAAATAAAATAGAAGATGAAATAAGAATTTGTAATAGAGGATTTAAATTGGCTTAAGACATGTTTGGTGCAGATACTTATTATCACAAAATTAAATTAATTAGTTGTCTGTTTGGACTTAATTAGATGCCAAACGTTAACTAGGATAATTAGGAAGTTGGTTTTAAAAAGTCAAATAATAGTGGGGGTGGGGTCACAAGCCACATGGGTGATGACCGACAACGACCGGCCTGGCGCCCTCGATCGAGCAGCAAGTGCCACTGGGCATTGAATCCTAATATATATTACTCTCTATCAAAAAAAAAAAAAAAGTCCTAATATATATTACTCAAAGTCTAATAATAATAATAATAATAATAATAATAATAATACGAATTTAATATTTGAAAATTGTAATTATTATTTCATAAATATACAATTACGGTAATAATTCATTTGAGAGAATTCGTCAATCACGTTATAAATAAATCGTAGAAAAATCAACATAATAATCTTGAAAACATTGTGTGTTGAATCAATTATAATTAATATTTCATTGTCAATTTTTATTTGGAAAATTTCTCAGAGTAATTGAATTATTGGGCTTGTTGAACTGAGTAAATAATTAATCAAACATGATATCGGACGAATTTAGGCTAGTTGACATAAATTGGGTTGCTTAATTATAAAAGTTGACATATTTTTTAAATAAAATTATGATAATTGTAATTATTTGTATATAAATTTGCATATTAACATTAAAATTGATTGACATATTATTATTATTACAAACGATCTAATCTCAATTATTAGACATTATGGCACACATTAATTGGGTCAAACAAATGACTTAACCTAACTAAATCTAGAAATAAAATTATTCCAAAATCTCAACCGGTTCTGGGGTGCTCTTTCACTATTAGAACGTGGGTGCAGCTTATAGTGAGAGGATTCCTTGCAAGTTTCGAGGGTTTGAGCTGAGCTGGCCATGTATTTTTGGAAATGATTATTAATTAATCCTTGTATTGGTAGTAATCTCATCATGTCCCAAGTTAATTTAACAGCTTTATGGTTCTACTGTTCTAATGTTGATGTTTCATTTGCCAGCATATATATTGCCATTTTTGTTAAGATAATCATAGTTTTCTCATAATTACATATCATATTTGCTCATTATAAAGTGCATATGTGGACAACTATAACTTGATTAACGTCCAAAACCGAATATTTTAAAATGAATTCAATATGTGCTATAAATTGCGTCCGAAGAATGTTGTGCTTAGCTAATTGCATGGAAGAAATGTTTGTATTGTTCTTAAAGTGATAATTGCTAATACTATATATACTACAAGGATTATGATAATTCCTTCCTAAAATTCAAGTAAGGCACCTAGAAAATTGTACCCAATATTTTTTGAAATTCAGATTTTAAATTTTTTATTGATGCTGAAAAATGAGAGTTTTAGAAGAGAGGAATACTTTGTAATACAATATTAAGTCATGTGGAGTGAGCTCTTAATAAAGAGCATCCACAACTTTTTACAATAATTAGAAATGTTAGTGAAACAACTTAATGACTTGTATAATAGTTATATTGTTTTAGTATCATATTGTTTTTAATTAAAATTATAATAATTAACTAATTACATATTTTATTCAACTACGAAATTAAAATATAATTCAAAAATAATACATCTCACTTTGTGTCACACTAAACACTAACTATTAATAATTATATATATATATATTTATATGATGATGATGATGATGATTGTAGGATCAGTTTGATGGTATATTGGGCTCTGGCCCAACGTAATCGATCAGAATAAGAGTCTGAAGGAAGTATTTAGGTGTAATTGGGTCGAGTCCTGCAATCAATAACAAACATCAGGCTAGTCGATGAGCTTTTGACTAAAGTACTCCGATGTTCAAGTCAGTACTTAATCGACCAGAAAAGAGAACGACAGAGTGAGGGCTTAAGCGATAATGAACATACATTGCTGAATGGTGGCAATTGCGTATTTATAGTCTCTCTTGAGAGGTTAATATGTCAATGATGCCCTTATTTATACAGGGAGGGCCTTTATCCTTACTTGAGGACATTTAGGTCTTCTCTCTTCTGTGTACTTCTCCATGTGGCGCCTTCTCCCACTCTTTAGGACATGGCGGTACGATGCACTACTCTGGTTCTGCAGAATGGTGGTACAGGAGGAGGCACGCACCATTAATGCGAAGGCGGTGCCTATCAGAATATTTAATGCGACAAAGAGGTGGTTGTGGTGCATTCAATGCAACTGTGACAGGTGGCTTGGGATTGCTCTATGTTGATCCGATCGACCTCCTAAGGTCGAGTATTTCCATGCCTGCAGGTCATCTATCCACACTCTGATCGAGATGATGGAACTCTGCTGGATCTGAAGACCTTTCTGATTGAGGGACGAATTGTCATTCTCGAGCTGATTGACCACACTTTGGTCGGCCGGGAGGGGTGTTGGTTAGGGGTGTTCACGGTTCGATTTGGATTGATTTTGGGACAAAAAGCTAACCGATCCAAACTATATAATGTATATTGGATCGGTTAGATTTTTATTGTAAATTCGATCAAATCCAATCCATTTTAAATTGATTTGGATTGGATCTGTTAATTCAGTTTTTTAATTTAAAATTTTAATTAAAATATTTGACAAGTTACTATTGATAATTAAACGAATTTAATCAATCGATTTGTAAATTTCATTTAGCTATCATATTACACTAATCTTGTGGAATTAAGTTAAATTATGTAAGAACACCCAACTATAAAGTTATAAGTCCACAATAATTATTCCTATGTATTTGATTTTTGAAAGTGAAAAAATCCTACGTTTAGTTTATTTTAATTTATTTGTGTATTTTATTATTAAGTATATAAATTTTGGTTCGGTTTGGATTGGATCAGTTTTTGAGATTAAAACCGAAAACCGATCCAATCCGATCGGTTTTTAGAAAAACCCACTTCAATCCAAAAAAATTCGATTTTGGTCAATTTTTGATTTTTTGAATCGGTTCATCGGTTTCTTTTTGGATTGGATTAAATTTGAACACCCCTAGTGTTGGTAATTGTTCTGGCGAGATGGTCCAATGAGGACTTGGGCCTGGTCGATCACCTGGTCGATTATTAATGGACAGGGCTTGATTGCCAATTGGGCTATCTCATATCATATCGTTTACCTGATCGATTGTTAGTGGGTTGGGCCTGTTGGATTATCCCATATCAATATATATATAATTTCATGAACTTGTATTCCCTCTAAAACCTTTCAAATATTTGAAAGTTTTACTTGTGACCCATTTAATAAAGGATTTCTTCTTTCTGTCACTGTAGGATTGAATCTCACTTTTGAAAAAAAAAAATCTCTTCTCCATTTCGCATACGAACTAAAATGTCTAGTTTCAACAAATCATTGGACGGATTCCATTTGGATATTCCCATCCGCCTTCAATGAACTGCTCATGTTGTAGGTTAGGACCCAACATTTGATTCCAACATCTAATTAGATCTAACTCATATATTTTAAACGTAAAAGTTTAACCATATCAATTTCGAAATTAAACTATTTAATTTTTTAAGTGACCAAGCATTTATATTATATGGTTTTGAGAAGAAAAAATGATTGGACAATAACATGGTTAAAATCAATTGATTACCATTTTTAAAACTACATGCACCAAAATAATTAATTTGTGATAGGGCGGGATTGATATTTGTTCTGTTCCCCACATGCAGAACAGGCAAAATTAGAAAATATATGAAGAGATTAATTTAGTAGGATTTTCCTTGGCTTGGCCGGCGGTTCATGTTGCAGATTCCAAGAACCCCTTCAAACTGGTCAAATAGTTTAGTGCACAAATTAACAATTTATTATTATTTTCAGAATCAAATTGCATCTTAGGTTAGGATATACATGGCAATGATTTTATTTATTTATTTCTTCTTATTCAACTCAGATGTTTGCACCCATGTCAACCAAAAATATTTTGTATATGTCGGATGTCTTACATTAAATAAATAATAGTTAATTTGTTGCACTTTCAAAGAACAAAGCTATGGATTGATATATAATAATTTTTGTTATTTATTATTTGAAAAATTACATTTATTAAAAAAAAATTATAACTATAAATTATAGCGACAGCTACAAAATCAATTTTGTAGCAATTTTTTCGTAATAGATACTTGATTTTTTGATAGTAATAATGATCATATCATATTAATATAATGTGTCAACATAACTAAGAATGAGTTACGTAGTATTATTTTTATCGTTTAATGTGAAAATATTTATAGCAGTTTGGAAGTCAATTATTCAATATATGTAGGCATGGAAATAGGTTAGGCTAGCTTTGGTTTAAATAGGCCAAACTTGTCGTACAAATGATGAGTCCGAGCCTAGCCTATTATCTATGATCGTTTTTTTTTTTTGGTTAGGCCTAGCATTTTTAATAAATTCTAAAGCTTTAGCTTGGCCTGAAAGCCTATTTTCTACTAAGGCTTTAATTTATTCTAAATATCATATAAATCCAAATTTTTAATATGCTTAAATTTGTAATAGACATTGATAATAAATAATCAAAATGATAAATAACAAATGCATAATTATGAAAGTTCAAATTTAGGTATAAAATAGTATCATTTCAATAAAAAAACAATACTAAACAACATAACAAATTTCATATAAGACTAATTAAAGAAATCAAATACAATTAGCCATTTAATAATCACTATTATTGTATTTTTTTATGTAAAGAAGGATAAACGGGTCAGTCTGTTAGGCTTTGCAAGCTTTTAGAAGAGCCTAAGCCTAACCAATTTAGTTAAAAAGACTATTTTTTAAGCTTTGACCTGAAATTTTTATTAAATAGGTTAGACTAAGATATACCATAAGTAGGTTAAGTCATAAGCCGCTGACGAGTAGCATGACCTATTGTCATCCCTAAATATATGTAATTCATGGAAGATTCTTCACTTCCTAATTATAATTTCCTGATGTTGAGATGGCAAGATTTATAGCTATTTTTCTATTCCTAAAATATACAACATGAAGTTCCAAAATTCATGTACAATGAAATAAAATCAGTTACATCTATGTTTTAAAGGAGTAGATATATAGTACAACGAACAATTAATATTACACACGTTGTGGTCCAACTATGTTGGAATGTAGTACAATAATTTATCGCATTCTAAGAGTCAAACATCAAAAAGTAAAAACATAGTAAGAAAACACTTATTTCATATGTTCAAATTAATTACCACCTTAGATAATCTAATCATGATTACCCAATGTCAAAATTATTACCCATGATGGCATAAACAGGGTAATTTCCAAAAGGGAAAGCAAATTAATTGGCCCTCTCCTTTCATCACAAACATGCATCAATTCTAACTTTGCATAATTAAAAATGGGACCCTTTTTATTTTGGTCATCTTCGATTCTAATATATTGTTTTGTGTGTGAATCTGTATACATATGTACATATATAGATGAAACTAATATTCCAAGCTACTATAATTTTTATATTTAATTTGATTGTGATGATACTTAATTCTACTGTATATGTAAAAAAGTATTAAAACAATTTATAAATGACTAATTTTTTCTTATCTTTTGAGATATATATATATATATATATTTATGACAAAATCCTCACAAATTTGTCATCTTTCATAGTTGTATAATGAATGATTGTTGATCTGTGATAATTAATTTAATATTTTATCCAAATTTTATGTAATGATAAATTTGACCGTTTATTAAAGAAAAGAATTAAGTTAGAGAAATTCAACAATTCAAACAATAAAATAAGAGGGAAAAAAAGAGAGAGAAAGAAAGAGAGAGAAAAATGAAAGGAAATTGTAATCATAATTCATAATTTATATTTGATTAGCCCAAAGTAAGCATCATAATTCGGTTAAGGGTGTGTTTGTTAGGACATAATTAGGGCCCTAAACCATTTTTTATTAAAATAAAAATTGTATAAATGTTTATATCCCTTTTCATCGTTTATCCTACTCATAGGTGGAGTACAGGTACTTTGGTATGTAGATGCCTAATAAACAAACTAGTGAACAAACATCTAGCAAGGCCGACTCTTATTTCACCAAGGAAAAATAAAAATAAAAAAAATCAGAGCATCAACTATGTCCAACTCGGAGCTCATGCTAAAAGTCTATACTTAGATATAATGTATGTCCTTGCTCTTCAGATTTTCAAAATTTAAATTGTTTATACTATGTTAATAAAAGTGTCTAATAGAAACAGAAAAAGAGTAAGGAGTGACACGGGTGTTTCCTGTTCTTAAGGTTTTTATTGCCCCCACTACTATGAATTTGCTAAGGGTTGCAGGCAATACACCTCCAGGATATATGTCAAGCTTCAAAGAAAAGTTTCAAATGATAGCAATTCACTTGAAAGTATATCAAGATTTTCTGTGGAATGATGATTTCAACTGAAGAAAGAGGGGACTATTTATAAGCGAGGCTATTTAGTGGTTACAGAAACGTTTCGTAACCACCTCGGTTACAAAAATATTTCGTAATCGCTCGTCCATTATAGAAACGTCTAGTAACCACCCGTCGGTTACAGAAACGCCTTGTAATCGCCATAAATGTTTTATAACTATAAAAAAATATTTTTTAACAACCAAACACTTATTTGTACAAAATTAGTTTTGCAAATAATTAGGCACTTTTGATACATCCGCTTTGAATATAATTTGAACACTTGAAATAATTCCTATTTGAATTATATAAAGTGCATATCAACAATCCCCCACTTGTTTGGAAAACTACTTTTGACCAAACAAATCGCTGTTAATCATCTCTAAAGACTATGTGCATAAAGAAAGGTATGACTAACATTGAACCTTCCCTTAGTGCAAATAACTCAAAGTCATGTTGAAGTTGATGGTGTCTACAAATTGAACCTCTCCTCATTTTATAACATGACCGGACACGTTCCTTCCTTTGCTATGAACAATCTTGTTGCTTTGTGCTTTTATGGCCATGCGCAACATCCTGTTTCATGAACCTCTAAGAGAGTAAACCACAACTCTATATAAGGAGCGGCTCCACCACTAGTTTATATAGGCAAAATGTTTCTCTTGCACTTTTGTTGCTAAAGTGCAGCATTTTGTTAAGAGTGCAGCTTAACCTCAGTCATGAAACAGACGTTACTATTAAACTACATATGAGACCAAAAGATAGTAACGTAGCAAGCAACCGCGACTTGTTTTTCCCTTTGAACCTATAAACTAAGAGTAACCTAGATATTGGTTGGGTTCCCATCACTTCTGGCTTAGAGTGGTTTAAGTCCCAATGTCCCATATCTCGTGTAGTAAAACTTATTAAGTTTCTTGTCAGAGGCTTATTAAGTGGATCTGCCAAGTTTTTACTTGACTTCACATAGACAATTGTTATAATACCATCATGTATTAATTGTCTCACAAACTCATGTCTTAGACCAATATGTCTAGACTTACCATTATATACAACTATAAGTTTTTGTAAGAGTAGCTTCATTATCACAATATAGTGAAATTGGAGGCATTGGACTTGACCAAAGATCTATGTCTAATAACATATTTCTTAGCTACTTAGCCTCTGTCCTGCTTGAGCCAAAGCTATAAACTCAGACTCCATAGTAGAATAGGAAATACATGTCTGTTTCTTGCTTAGAAATAGCTTCATCGACAAGGGTGAAAATCCATCCACTCGTGGATTTATTATCTCCCACACTAGTAATCCAATTGGCATCTGAGTGTCCTTCTAAGACACTTGGAAATTTATGATCGAACAGACCAAAACTACTAGTTCCCTAAGGTAACCAAGTACCCTACTAAGAGCTTTCCAATGATCAACATGAGGATAACTCGTGTATCTACTAAGTTTAGAAACTGCAAATGAAGTATTTGGCCTAGTGCAATGCATAGCATACATAAAACTGCCAATGGTTCTTGCATACTCTAGCTATGCAATACCTATACCATAATTTTCTTTCAGTTTAACTCCATTATCAAAAGGAGTATTCACCTCCTTAATCTCAAGGTGACTAAACTTAGTTAATATCTTTTCAATGTAATGTGATTGATTTAGCACAATACCCTCACTGTGCCTTTTAACTGTGATGCCTAAAATAGTATTTACTTCACCTAAGTCTTTAATCTTAAAGACAGGGGATAGATACTTTTTAGTCTTATTTACTCCAATAATGTTTGTACTAATGATCATCATATCATCCACATACAAACAAACTATCACCATATAGTCTAGAGTAGTTTTAGAGTATAAGCACCTATCTGCACTGTTATATTTAAATTCAAAATTTAAAATAGCATTATCAAATCTCTCATGCCATTGTTTTGGAGCTTGTTTTAGACCATGAAGGGATTTAACTAATTTGTACACTTTTGCCTCATTACGTGTATACTTCCTTATTCAATTTACCATTTAAAAATGTTGTCTTCATGTCTATTTGGTGAACAAATAGATTGTAAAGAGAGGACAAGGCGAAAAGAATTCTAATGGAAGCAACTCATGCTGTGGGCGCATAAGTGTCATAGTAGTCAACTCCTTTTACTTGTTTAAATCCCTTGGCTACTAATTTCACTTTAAAAGCAGAAATAGTACCATTAATATTATATATTCTTCTAAACACCGATTTGCAACCTATAGCTTAGAACTACTTGGCAAATCTATCAATACCTAAGTATTATTCCCTAAGATTGAGTTCATCTCATCATTCATAGCTCTTTCCAGAAAGCAGCATCTCTAGAAGCCATAGCTTCACTGAATGATTTAGGATCAATGTCAAGACTATATATACATAAGGTATTTCATAACCTCATTATTCTGATTCCCCTCCACCAAGAAAAATAGAGATTGAGGAAGTCATTGTCTAAATTCTTTTCTTTTCTAGCTCTAGTACTCCTTCTAGGTCTACTTGTTTGTTCTGGAACACTAGGTTCCCCAGTTTCAACAATAGGCCTTCTAGGACCTCTAGGCTCATCTAATGTTGGTGCAGTAATATTTTCAACATCTTTTGAAAACTTACTTTCAAAGAATTCCACATCCCTTGACTCAGTTATTATATTAGACTCCACATTAAGAACCCTATAGGCTTTACTATAAGCAGCATATCTAACGAATACATTCCTAATGGCTCTAGCCCCCAACTTAGTCTTCCTAGGATTGAGAACTCGATAATAATCAACACACCCCCACATTGTAAAATAATTTATGTTAGGTTTTCTACCTTTCCGTATTTCATAAAGACAAGTTTTTATAATTTTACTAGGTATTCTATTCAAAATATGACAAGCAGTTAAAAGTGCCTCTCACCACAAATTATTAGGCAAATTAACATGATTCAACATACAATTAACAATGTCAAGAAAAGTGTGATTTTTTCTCTTAGCTACACCATTTTGTTGTGGTGTATATCCAGCACTTATTTGATGTATAATGCCATTTTCTTCACAAAATGTATCAAACTCATTAGAACAATATTCCACCCCTTTATCAGAACGTAGAATTTTGATCTTCTTCTTTAGTTGATTTTATACTTCTGATTTATGTTTTTTAAATGAGCTAAGTGCTTCGTCTTTTGTTCTTAACAAATATACATAGCAAAATCGACTAGCATCATCTATGAACGTGATGAAGTGTCATTTTCCTCCTCTAGTCAATACTCCATTCATTTTACATATGTCAGTGTCTATCAAATCTAGCACTTGTGATTCTCTTTGTACACTTGGAAAAGGTTTTCTCACAATTTTTATTTAACACATACTTCACATTTATCTAGTTCACTTTTTACCAATATCTATCAATCCCATTGCATTCATATTTTTCAAGTTCTTTGCACTAATATGTCCTAATCGACTATGCCACAAAGAAATTGAACAACTCATATAAACATAAACAGAATTAATATTATTCATGATAGACATCTTATACATTCCATTTTGAGCATATCCCTTTTCGACAAATGTACGATTCTTTGTAAGAATGACTTTGTCGAACTCAACAGAAACTTTAAAGCCTCTCTTGTCCAAAAGATCTACTGAAATTAAACTTTTCCTAATTTTTGGTACAAATAGAACATTAAGCAAAGTTAACTTCTTTCCTGAGGTAAAGTTGATTTCTACAGTTCCTTTGCCTCTAACACTGGCACGAGAATTGTTTCCCATTTGAACTTCATGCCCAGTTGCTTTTTCAAAAGTTTTGAACATAGTCCAATCATTATAGACATAAACAGTAGCTCCGGAATCCAACCACCAACCCGTAGGTTCACTTGCCATATTGATTTCAGAAATCATAGTCACATCAAGACTGAGAGCTGAAACCATGGAAATAAGGCTCTCCTCAACCATATTTATTGAGCCCGTACCACTCTTACGCTGTGTACATTCTCGAGCATAGTGTCCTGTTTCTCCACAAACATGACACTTACCTTTTCTTTTGTTAGGATTAGGCTTGTTTTTCTGTCCGGATTTCTTAAATTGTCCATTATTCTTTTTAACACATGGACCTTTTTTCTTAGAAGATCCCGCCTCCAAATAGTTAACACTCGATTGTCCATGAGTCAAATTCTTAGCATTGTGTTTTTGAGCCTCCTTTTCAATATGTAAATATTTCTAAATTTGATCCAAGGAAAAGTCCTCAGATTTATGCATTAACTTTGAGGCAAAATCCTTCAAACTTGGAGGCAATTTAGCAATTATAGCTCCAACTTGGAAAGTTTTAGGCAAGACAATTTAAAAAATTTTCAATTTGTTGACAATAATCTGGAGCTCATGCGCTTGCTCTAGAATAAGCTTGCTATCAACCATCTTAAATTCTAAATATTTAGAAACTAAACATTTATTTATACCTTCCTCCTTAGCTTTGTACTTGAATTCCAAGGCTTCCCACAACTCCCTAGGTGACTTCACATTAGTGTAAAGATCATACAGTCGATCAGAGAGAGTATTGAGGATATGTCCACGGGCGAGCTCTTCATCTTCTGCCATTTTTCTCCTCTGCTCCTGTAGTGTTGATTAAAGCTTGATTTGGTTGTTGGCCTTCAATTGGTTTGGGATCCTCCGGAATTGACTGAAGGTTGGGGTCCAACACATAAGCAATTTTCAGCACAGTTAACAAGAATTTCATCTTATCTTGCCAACAACTGAAATTGTTCCCATCAAAGCGGTCCAACTTGACAAAATCCTGGTTCATGATTTTGGACGATTCTGAATCCATCGCACAATGGTAACCTTAAGATTGTTAATAAAAGTGTAATGGAAACAAAAAAAAAAAAAAAGAAGCAAAGAGTAATATGGGTATTCCCTGTCCTTAAGGTTTCTATTGCCCCCACTACTATGAGTTTGCCAAGGATTGCATGCAATATACCTCCAGTATGTATGTCAAGCCTCAAGAAAAGTTTCAAATGATAGCAATTCACTTGAAAGTATAGAGAGATTTTCTATGGAATGATGATTTCAACTCAAGAAGGAGGGGATTATTTATAAGTGATCAGGCTATTTAGCGGTTACAGAAACATTTCGTAACCGACTGTTGGTTACAAAAACATCTTGCAACCGCCAGAAATGTTTTATAACTGTAAAAAAATATTTTGTAACAGCCAAATACTTATGTGTACAAAATTAGTTTTGCAAACAATTATGCACCTTTTTATACATCCACTTTGGAGATAATATGAATACTTAAAATAATTCCTACTTGAATTATGTAAGGTGCATATCAACATACTATACTTCAGATTAGGATTAAATATAGCTTGCGACCTTAAAGTGTTAGCTCACATTATTTTTTTGATAAATATTCAAAAATTTCAATTAACTAACAACTTAATTTTACTACACAATAATGCTCTTGATTTATTACCTATAATACACGGACACGCCATAAAATCATTTTGTGTAGTGTTAGACACGTGTCAGACATTGACACGGCCCAACACAGCAATAAAGTGTCTGAAAATTAAAATAAAAAAGATAAAATCCGACACGGTGAGGTTTTTTTTTTATTAAACGTACTAAATTTAAGGGTTAATAAATAATATAAAAACTTTTTAAATGACAAATGAAGTTAGTAAAAAATCTCACTGTGATTATAATATCCTAATAAATTTGGATTATTAGACACACTATGAAAAAAAAATTATAAAAAAATAGTAAGTGATAATTGAAACTTGACACTAATTATATATATATATATATATATGTGTGTGTGTGTGTGTGTGTATGTATAAGTAACAAAAAAAATTTGTTCTATCACCAATAATAATTTTTACACGTTTAATAGTGGCAAAAATTGTATTTAAGTTTTCACCATTGGTAATTGATGGCAAATCTTTAATGATAAGCATAAATATTTTCAAATGTTATTAGTTATAATTTTTACATTATCACTTATTTTTTTATGACTAATATTACATTTTTTTGTATTGAAAATTTCCATTATATAATTTACATGAAGTCTAATACTTATTGCTATATAGGAGATTCATTATTTATTTGAATTTAAAATATATTTATTTAATGTTTAGTGTTGATTTATGTATTTTATGTTACATGCATTAATATGATTAATAAATACTTATATATATATAGTTATATATATTATGATAACCGTGTTGGTGCCGTGTCATGTCCTAAAATTTTAAAATTTAATGTCTCGTTGTGTCCGTGTCGTGTTGTGTCTGTGTCGTGTCGTGTCCGTGCATAATAGTTTATTACACAGTAAATATCCTTTAAGCATTAAAATATGAAATCAAATTTTGACAAAGCAAATTCAAAACTTGATGCTCCACAAAAATGGAGTTAGGATTCTTTTCGGTAGTCAGCAGAATTTTGAGTTCTTTTTCTTTGGAACGCAATGCAAAAATATTCTTAGTTCTCAAGTTTTTTAAATGATTTTTCGTGTCCACTTTTTCTTTGGAACTAATATTTATAGTCTTTTTTTTAGTGGGGTACGACCCATTAGGGTTTTGATGTCCCTCTTGACGGCTTTTTTTTTGGATCCAAATACTAAACTTGAAAATTTCAAATCCAAATACTAAATAAATTTCTAATAATAAAAGGAAGTGAAAATATAAATTCCAAATAATAAAAATAATTTAAATAAGCTTAATAATTTGGACCTTTAGGCACATATGTGTTATAAGAATAAATATGGCACATTTCCAGTCTTTGCTTTGCGTCTGTAGTATTTAAAATAAAATGAATATTTAATTAAATAGAAAAAATTATGAATTTATTCTATCAGAAAATGAAAATAAAGTAGTTGAATCATTTATAATTTATTTGAATTTTGATAAAGTATTTAACATTATATTCATATTAACTAATAGTTATCAATATAAAATTTTATGGATGCACAACTTATTATTGAGAATTCAATTTATTCTAATTTCATTCCAAGGTTTACTAAAATTGGTAAACTAATTTTTGCCAATTTCTAGTGTCGGCTTCTTTTTCTACGTACATTCCTTAGAAGGTTGAGCGACCATGACCAAGTCACATTTTTTCGAACTCCTGATTTATTAAAATTGGGACTTATGCATTAAAATATAGGAATATCTTTCTCAAGTTGTTTTCTTTTACATCCACATATTAGGATAAAATATATCATTCTTTTTAAATAATGATGTTACACGAAAATAAATTTGAGGTCCTTTCTATAAATCAATGAATATGTTGGATCATGTTCTTGAAACACTCCCGCATAGAGTCATAACTCGAGTTAAAAAATAATTGCTTAAATATTTTTTTTATTTTGGGAGTTAATTTTTATACCACTTAATTAAGTCTTTTGTGGGCTTCGATCCACTTAATTGGAGAGCCCATCTCAAGTAGACTTAACCTAATGGGTTCAATATACTTTTTTATTTAATTAATTTAACTTCTTCTTGAGTTTTTATTTTTACATTCTTAATGTCCTAATTTACAATATCAAACAATTATAAAAGAATTCTTGAAAATTATTCACAGGGCAATTGCTAAGAGTTCCATAATTCAAGTATACGAAACTGTATAATAAAGCAAGGGTTGTTGGGTTCAATAAAATTTAAGCATCGAACAAAAAGAGATACTTCAAAATTTCAAATCATTGAATTGAATAGAGTGAGAAAGGCAGGTTTGAAAATGACCAAATTAGCAGAAGAAAAGGCTAAACCTTCTCTATTTTGAAAATTTTAGTTAAGTATTTGATGGGGAGACATACTCCGGGATATAAAGTATATTTAACCCTTCCAAACTATTGGACATTAATTCATCGGAGTTGTCCGTACAATAGATGGAGTTGAGATTGAAATACCTAGTTTTGTTTTGTAATTAAATGGATGAATCCTTAATTAAATTTAAAACATGGGACACCGCCCAAAGAAAAAGTCATGTTTAGTTGGGTTGGGGTCTTTAACCAATTAATAGCAGTGGGGACGAATTTGATCTTATGGTTTATCCACAGCCATTCATTAGTAAATGTACATTCATTTGATGCATGTGACTCTCCTCCTTCAAAAGTAGGTTGGTTGCATGCACCTCCCTTTGCATAATTGTGTGTGTGTGTGTGTGTCTCTCTCTCTCATAATTGTGTGTGTAGGGGTGTTCACAGTTTGGTTAACCGGCCGAATCGAATCTAAATCAAAAATTCGGTTTGTACCGAATACCGAACTGAAAATTCGGTTCGGTATTCGGTTCGATTTCGGTTTTTTGTACTGGTTAACCGAACCGAACTGAATAACTGAATTTTTAATTAATATATATTGTTAATTAAAAAATATATTATATACATATTAATATACTGTTAATTAATATATATAATGTTAATTATATTATTAATATATACTGTGAATTAACAGTATATTAGTATTAATATACTAATATTAATATATATTGTTAATTAATAAATTATTTGTTAATTAATAAATATTAATAGTAATATTAAAAGTTGAAAATTCGGTATTTTGGTTATCAACCGAACCGAATCGAATAAAATTTCGGTTTTAACCGAACTGAACCAAGTAGTTCGGTTCGATATTCGGTATAGCATTTTGGTGTACCGAAATTTTGGTTCGATTTGTACCGAATGAACACCCCTATGTGTGTGTGTCCCTCTCTCCCTCCCTCCCTCGCTCGCTAGCTATTGCAGACAAACATTCACATTAGTGAATGGTTGCAATTTTCAGTATGTTTATTGTGATTATTATTGTTTGGATGTTCCAAATTAATTTTCATGCACTACAAGAAAAGTTGTATTCAGTGACATTAAAAAGTGTTACTTAAATAGTGTTATAATGACAATTTTATATTTAGTGACATTTTTTAAAAGTACCATTTGTGCCAATGTAGCTAAAGGTATAAATGTTATTAATTTATCTCTATCATGACATTAATAAAATGCAATAAAAGATGATACATTAAAATGTCATAAAAAATACATTAAATAATATGTCAAATTGCCACTAAAGATACTTTTAAATGGCATGTTAATATGCCACTAAAAATGTATGTAGTGGCATGTTAAAATGCCACCAAAATTTCTTTAAATGATAAAATAATACGCCACAAAAGTACAATGAATGATATATTAAAATGTCTTAAAAATAATTTTAAATGGCATGCTAACTTATCACAAACAGTACATATAATGATGTTAAAATATCACAAAAAATTCCTTTAGATGACATATTAACATGCCATAAGAAATTAGTTAACTAGCATGCTAAATTAAATGCCACAAAGATTATTTTGAATGACATGTTAATCTACATTTAGTATTCCATATATGAGACTGCAATATGCCTCAATTGTTTATATAAGACTCGAATATGGAATCATCTATTTGCAAAGATATGAGTTTACTGTTAAACTACCATTCAAATGTTCAAAATATATAGTCAAAAATATTAATTTATATTTACACTTTGAAATTATATTTTTTCAATAATTTATTTTTAATTATTTAATATATGCTCAAAATTATTATATTAAATAACACATTTGAAAAGATGTGAGAGATTATATTTAGAGATAGAAAATATTAAAAAAAAATGTATAGGTGAGGAGAAAAAAATAGGCAAAAACTTAAATTTTTATACTTCTTTAAAAATATGGTTAATTTAGTTGATTTTTTAAAAGTATATCAATTAATTAATTTAATCAATACATTGTGATAAGATATAAATTTATTAATTTTGCAATTATTAATATGCATATACTTTATTTACTTTTATAATATTTATTTCATATCTCGTCATAACTAAATTATAAGAGATATTTCTTTTCCAAAAAAAGTATTGATACTAGTTAAATGCCTTTAACATATAGTTTTGGTAGTATCTTCAAGAAATTATATGTTTACAATATCTATCAATCAATCGCCATTAAGTATTATATTATAGTGACATTTTTTTTATTACTATCCCTATATTATTTTAATGTGTCGCATTACTTTAAAACAACATTAAATCAGTGTCACTAAATAATTTGCTGCATCTTTTACAAATAATGCCATAAATAAACATGAAAGACATTTTTAGGAAATAATAAGTGGCACTACTTAAATACCTTGCAAATACATTTATGTTAACATTTTCAATCAATGTCACTATTTTTATTTATCATTTGTTAATTAAACGTCACTAAATATTGTATTATAGTGACTTTTTTCTACAATTATCATCATATTATTCTTTTGTGTCATTATACTATATAGAATGTCACTAAATTGTGCCACTAAATATTTTGTGGTATTTTTCCTAGATGACACCATAAATAAATATGAGTAGTATTTTTTAAGAAAAAATTAGTGACACTAATTAAACATCTTCAAATTATATGTTTGTTGACGTTTTGTAATCAAATGCCACTATTTTATATGCTATTTAATAATCAAATGCCACTATTTTATATGTCATTTAATCATCAAATGCTACTAAATATTTTATTATAGTGACATTTATTTTGACTATTACTATATTACTTTTGTGTGTCATTACACTATAAAATGCCATTTAGTCAGTGCCACTAAATACTTAATAATATATTTTTTTTCAAATGACGTCATAACTATATATTAGTGGCAATAATTAAATATTATCTCAGTATTTTTTAATTAAATGTCACTATTTTGTTTGTCATTTAATAGTCAAACGTCATTAAATATTAAATTATAATGGTATTTTTTTGTGACTATCACTATATTATTTTTTTGTGTCATTATATCATAAAATGTCACTAAATTAATGCTACTATTTGTAAATTTTCTTGTAGTGACGTATTAATTTATTAAAAGATAAGTAATTAGGATTATGAAATTACAATAAAATATTCTTACCGATCAATCTCAAAAATTGATATAGCAATGTAGAACAATGTAATTAATCTACATATATCACAGTCTCCTCCAACAAACCAATCTTTTGGGGATCAAGAGGACTATGCAAGCGATTTTAGAGCTTGATGTACTGTGTTTGATCATAGTATTTGACAAAGCAAATTGTGGTGATAGAGAAAATAATTATTGCATTATCATGGGGTAATACAAGGAATGTTAAGGAATGAGTTTGTCCAAGAATAAAAGAAGAATAGTACTAGAAAGTACAGTGAGAACACAGGAACCATCCGCTGGTTTGCCCGAGAGGTTAAGGGGGAAGACTTAAGATCTTCTGCACACAAGTGCGCATGGGTTCGAACCCCATAGCCAGCAAGAACGATTCTTTCTTGTTTTTCCTATGCACCTATTTACTATTTATTTGTAGTTTTCTTTCTTGTTTTTCCTATGCGCTCATTTACTAATTGCTATTTATTTATCGTTGTTTGTGTGTGTCACTTCCGTCTCGTCATTATTCAAATGTCAAATAAACTTTAGATAATTCTTGACAATCAAATATAGTCACAATAGTATGGTTAAAAAAAATTAATACTATCACAAAAGAGTTAAAAATTCGTATTCAAATCTAATATATATAAAATAAAATATTACATAATTTTATGTTAAGTAACTTTTTTACATGATAGTCATATTGATAAGGATTAGATTGAAAAGGACCTAAATGTCTTAGGAATATAAAAAATTATTAAATACTCGACAGAATCTGTATTTTATTACGTGGATTAAAATTCAACCTAATCCAAATACATATATGACTCAGAACCTTAGCCCTTGAATAAGAACACGTGGCAAGATTCTCATATACCACTTGGAAGAGATTATACTCAGATACTTTGGTGGATAACTGAAAATACTCCAACATTAGTCCTTTAGAGACTAACAGCCGATCTATGAGCAATTTAATAGAAGAACTTGTGTTCATATAACCTACTTGTTTACCCATAGTATACTCTCTGCCTTCACACATTCACATCTTCATTGTCGACCACATAGCCTCCACCATCACTTGGAATAGTTGACCTCTCACGTTGAACCCGATCCACTATTATTGAGAAATCTGTTGACCAGCGGACCTTAAAATATTATGAAGGATTCTTGCTCTCTTTATCAGGTGCCTTCTGTAGAAAACTATTATAGAACTTGGATAATTTATCAACTAGCGAGTTAAAGAGAAATGACATACACCAAAGAACGTAGAAACTCTAGAAATATGTACAACAATACCTTGATTGCAGTAAACACCTCCAACAGGGTAGTTAAAATTAATCATCGAGATTACTAGGTTAGAGCTGCAAACAAAGGCTGAAATCATGACAAACAAAAAACTAGAAGGGTGTCTAGGATCAATAGCAGTGTAGGCGCGTATTCAGTTATCGAGACCTTGCAACTTTCCTAGGCACTTTTTCAAGGTGATCTTGTTCAACGAACCAGAGATAAAGGGAAAGGAATCAGTTAGAACAGTGAATTCGAGGAAGAGGAAAGTAAGTAGCAATATGGGGACGAGGATGATATTTCAAGCAAGCAACGTAGCAAACCACAAATATTGGCAGATCAAGTTTCTCGAGGACTTGCTAAAACTAAGGTCAAGAGATTTGTGATCAAGTAGAGAACTTAAGTCGGCAAGAGTAGCAAGGAGCCACTCTGCGAAAGAGAGGCTCTCCTTTTTGTGTGGATATATTGGTTGAATTGAAACTGTTTCTATGGGATTCAAGGTAACCTTTTTTTTCCACCTCTATACAAATATTCTCTTAGCAAGTTAAAATTTATTTTTCTTAAAGATGCATGCATTTTTTGTAATATTCATACATTTTCTAATATTTATATTTTTTATACTTATGAATCAGGATAATTTACAGAAGAAAAAAATGAATTCCCAATTTTGGTGCAAGTTAAAATACTTTTCTCCTATTACTTGTGTTCATTTTTTCATGTTAGATTCTTCATTGTTTTAAACTAGATAATGTAAATTACACTTAATGTCCACCTTCAAAACTCTGCGAGGATATTTGTTGATACCTTATGGAGTTACTGTTTCTATCTATTCTTTTCCTCTACTTCTGCATCCCAACATCCTATCCGGAAATGGACTGTAATATTATTACACTCCAACTTAATGACTACAGTCTACATATATTCAAAACTACTCCAAATCAAGTCGAATTATAATTATTAAATATATTAATTATAGTTTTAATCATTACGTTTTGAAACTTTGCAAACCAAATTATAATATTATGATTTGTTAGATTTGCTTTGCTACTAATTTTGAAATATATAAATAAAATATAATGTCTTTAATGTATTTTTGAAAATTACAGTTTTCTGATAAAAAAAATTTGAGCTAATCAATATATATATATATATATGCATGTAAATATTTAATTGATAATTTTATATAATTAAAATATAAATATATATGAGAAAATATGATTTGGAATTTCATGAAACCAAACCATAATTTAATACGGTTTGAAAAATTAAAATCAAATCATATTTTTCAAACTGTAAACTAAAATAATCAATAAAATTCGATGTGGTTCAATTTAGTTAATGGCCTAAATCAAATTTTATGGACTTCCAAGAGGGTATGTAAATTTCTCAAAACATCTTATAAGATGTTGAAAAACTTATAAGATGTTAAAAAGTCTTTGTAATTTTTTTTAAAAAAGAAACTTATAAAATTCTAAAATAAGATATTAAGATCTTATAAGCTCTTCAAAAATAAAGTAAGAAGATCCTTACTTATTAGGGGTTGGCTACAATCCGACACCTATATTTTTGACTTAACATCCTACACCCCCTTTAAAAGATTAACACGTGTCCAAATACCTTTTTTAAATCAATAATAATTAAGTTAATTTACTATACTAACCTTTTCTACTTAAATTAAAAGTACAATAATTTTTAATATGAAATACCTTAAATATCCTTATAAAAAAATTAATTTTTAACTAAAACAAAAATCAAAATATAATTATCTAAAAAAATAGAAAAAGAAAAAAAATATTTTTAATTAAACCATTACAACCCAATGATCCCACCATCCCAATTATGTTCTTCAACAAGTGTTACTGGTACCATGAATAAGATATCATCTCTTATTTCTCTTTTCAAAGAGCAGTGCATTCTTGCTAGGAGACAATTACAAAACTTTTTTAAGATAATCTACAATTCATAATTTTCAGACAAAAACATGTCCGGATACTCCTTTGACCCCTTGATTCTCTTTGCTTTTTTCTTGATCAGAAATTGGTTTGCCCATCCAAAACCCCTCAAGAATCTCCCGCCATCACCCCCAAAGCTTCCAACAATTGGAAATATCCACCAACTTGGCTTGAGAGCCCCCACAGGATTCTTCAATCTTTGGATAGAAAACATAGGCCTGTGATGCTTCTCCACCGGATCTTGTTGGTGGGGGAGCCGGGGGGGGGGGGGGGGCAGGTGTTGAAGAACAGAAAATTGTTTCCGCCTTTAAATTTGGTGGCAGGTTTGAAGAACAGGATTGGGATAGTGGGTTCACTGGGTTGTAATGGTTTAATTAACAATATTTTTTTTCTTTTTCTATTTTTTTGAGTAATTATATTTTGATTTTTGTTTTAGTTAAAAATTAATTTTTTTTATAGGAACATTTAAGGTATTTCATATTAAAAATTATTTTACTTTTAATTTAATTAAAAAAGATTACTATAGTAAATTAACTTAATTACTATTGATTTTAAAAAAGGTATTTGGACATGTGTCAATTTTTTAAGGGGTGTAGGATATTAGGTAAAAATCATAGGTATTGGACCATAGCCAATCCCTACTTATTATCAGTATCTTAACAAATTAATTCCTCTACTTTTAATCATTTTAATTAAAAATTTATCTCTACTAATATATTATAAACTCCAAGATGTTATTTCATATAGATACTTTAATAACTTATTCTAAAACTAATAGCTAATTTGTCTATGTTTTTAAATCCATTTTCACTATTTGAAAATGAATTATCAACAACTTATCATCATTTTTTTACCAATATTCCAACTCATTTTCAACTCAAAACACATTTACCAATAACCTACATATATTCTCCCAATAGCTTATATATTTTCTCTCTCTACTTACAACCTACTAAATCTTGTACAATTATTACTTTCCTAATATACTATCCAAATACAAATATATTTTCAACTCATTTACTCTAACTAACTTTTCAAATTTTAAAAATGTTGAAAATAAAAATTAAAAATGAAAACACAACCAATAAAAATTAAAAATGAAAACACAACCAAACTGGCAGTAAGATTTAGCTCTTATAAATTTTAGAAACATCTTATAAAATATAAGAATTTATAACATCTTTTAAATAAGTTTACTAGAATACCCTCTAAATGAGATTGATATTGAAAAGCTAAACGCGCTCTTTTGATGGATTATTTTTGGACTCAATGGAATTACCCGTGCAACAAAAAGCCCCACAGAATACAGATCAGCATGTCCCCTTATTAGAGTTATCCGATTGAATTAGGCCCAATTTTAATAGACTAAAATTGCACATATTTTATTTTGGGCCTCCAAGCTCTCACGTCACAGTTACGTGTTAGCTTATCTTGATTTGAGCCCAACAGACAGTCGTGGACATCCAAACATATAGATCCTCTCCTATTTAATAATTTATTCTTCTTCTTCTTCTTCTCTCTCTCTCTATCGCTCGCTCGCTCTCTCTCTCTCTCTTCCTTCTAATTAGTAGGTATATTTTTGTTTTTTGTTTAATAGTATTTGATAGTTTTAGGCCAGTGGCCATCAATATAGTTAGCAACTTTTTAGCCGTAACTAACCAAACGGATTGTGGTCCAAGGTTCTGATATGTCCAGGATGGATCCAAAATTGAATTTGTGGGGTACAAAAATTATAAAATATAAAAATTCAAATATAAAGCTTAAAAGTGTACTTAATCTTGAATTATTTTTAATTGAATAATATAATAATATAATAATATTGATATGAGATAGCCCAACAGGCGCAGTTTACTGACAGTCGACCAAATAATCGACCAGGTCCAAATCCTCATCGGGCCATTTCACTAGCACAATTACCAACATCCTTCCGATCGACCAAAGTATGGTCAATCAGTTCGAGGATGACTATTTGGCCCTCAACCAGAAAGGCCTTTGGATCCAAGAGAGTTCCATCGTTTTGACTAGAGTGTGGATAGATGACTTACAGGTAAGGAAACATCTTGACCCTAGGAGGTCGATCGGAACAACATAGCGCAGTCTTCTGCCATAGGTCACAGTCACATTGAACGCACCATAACCACCACTCTGCCGCATTAAATGCTCTGATAGGTGGCATGCCTCCACTGTATCGCCATGTCCTGAAGAGTAGGAAGAGGCGTCAACTGGAGAAGCACACAAAAGGAAGAAGACCTAAAGGTCCTCAAGTAAGGACAAAGGCCCTCTCTGCACAAGTAATGGCATCATGGACATTTTAACCTCTCAAGAGAGACTATAAATACCTCATTACCACCCTTCAGCAAAGTATGCTCATTATCATGAAAGCCCTCACTCTGTCACTATCTTTTTAGTTGATTAAATGCTGATTTGAGCGTTTGAGTGCCTTACCCGAGGGCTCCTTGGCAAGCCTAACATTTGTTATTGGTTGCATGACTTGACCTAACTATACCTAAACACTCCCTTCAGACTTTTATTTTGGTCGATCACATTGGGCCAGAGCCCAGTATACCACCAAACTGATCCTACCATTATTATTTGGCACCGTCTGTGGGTTTTAGAGTCCGTAACTATGAAAAATGGTAAACACAAGGTGAGTCGTTTCAGAAAGATAGGAGACCAGAAGGTCCCCAACTCCACCTCCTCGTCCCTAGCAAGAGCAAGATGTGGCTGGACCTAGTTCCCAGCCAGAACAAATGGTAACTTTGACCATGCCCCAACTTATGTAGTTAATTAGTGAACATATATTAGCTTAGATTTTAGCTCAGTTGTCAATTGCCCTTAATAAGCATAACCTGCCTGGACCAGCCGCTAGTGCTACCACCAACTTTCACAGCATGAGGGGAGGCCTTCGAATGAGGATATGGTGAGACAAGAGACAAGACATCCCCCTATTCAACATAAGGATACTCCAGGTCAGTTTCCACGAGAAGAGACCTGCCCACATCCCCGTGAAGAAGCAGCTGATTCTGTGGATCACCTCGCTCGACCCATTCGATCCCAACAGCGCGATGGGGTCGAGCGATAGAGACCTTCACCAAACAGAATATGTCGCAAGTTGATCGAGAGGAATGGGAAGAAGTATTACACAAGGTGCAGCAGCTGAACAGAAGCTTCGAGAAGATTTCGAGGAGAAACACAGAAAGGAACCTTCAACATGACAGCGCCCATCGACTTCATCGCGAGCGAGAATCACCATTTTTCTAGGAGATAATTGACTAGCACATAGCCGTTGATGTGAAAGTTCTGACAATCTATCTCGGTATGATGGTTCAACCGACCCGAATGAGCACTTGCTCTAGTTTTAGCACATGATGTAGCTCCATGGGCACATTGACTACATTCATGCAAAGATGTTGGTCACCACATTCCAGGGCATATCACTTGATTGGTTTGTTAAGTTGGAGCCAACGTCCATTTTCTCTTATAACCAACTTTGTGACAAATTCCTCCATCAGTTTGCCAGCAGGAGGAAAGCAAAACTCCCCTACACTCATTTTCATACAGTGAAACAAAACAACGGAGAATCTCTTCAGGATTTCTTCACCAGATTTAACACCAAAGTGTTGAAAATCAATAGTCCTCGAATCGAATTCCTGATTGATGTGTTGTTCTTTGGTCTCAAACATAAGGAGTGCGCTAATGCGTTGGTCAGAGAGAAATCGAGATCGATGGAAGAGCTATTTGACCTCACTTGAAGGTATTTGACCCAGAAAGACATGAACAGACTAAAGTATGGGAACCTTGATAATGAGAAGAAGAAGGCTAAGGAGAAAGATGATACGGAGCTCAAGGACGGTCATCGATCTCCTATCAAGAGGTTCCATAACTATACCCCATTGAATGCTACAAGAAAGGAGGTTCTGTTCGCCATCCAGCATGATAACCTCCTAGAAAAGCCCAAAAAGTTAACTGAAACTGAGGCCATGAAGAGATCTAAGAAATACTGTCACTTCCACAGACAAAAGGGCATGACACCGAAGATTGCTCCAATCTGCATGATGAGATTGAGAGGCTTATTCAACAAGGGCATTTAAAGAATTTTGTCGATGAGAAAGCCAAACAGGATACAAGTTCGATTGACCAGACTCACCGTAGAGAAAGGTCGGTAGCCCAAGAAAGAAAGATAAAGGAAAAAAGCCAGTAACAATCCGTGCCCACCTCTTAAGGGCGTGATCGACATTGTCGTTGGAGGACCGATGGAGGGAGACTCCAAATCAGCAAGAAGACAGAACTAGAGGAGATTAGAATCGACTAAATCTTCCTTAGTTGAAACTATTTCCAACTCTCCACTAGTGTAGAACCTATCTTCTTTTTTGATTCTGATCTCTCGCACATCGAGCACCAAGGAATTGATAGTAAGCTAGATTGCCCCTTCGTCGTGTCAGTCAAGATTGCGAACTTTGAGGTTAGAAAGGTTCTGGTCGACAATGGTAGTTCAGCGAACATAATTTTCTTGTCAAGATTGAAGAGGATGAATATAGGAAAGCTGAAGTTTGAGCCAGTTTGCACCCGTGGTTGAATTTGGAGGATCCGAGATCATTCTTGAAGGATCTATCAATTTGTCTACTTCATTCGGTGAAGCACCCAAAAAGGAAGACACTCATGGTCAACTATCTGATGGTTGACGCACCCTTTACCTACAATGTCATAATTGGGCGACCAACATTGAATGACTTTAGGGCAATTACCTTGACCTACCACATGAAGGTCAAGTTCCCAACAACTATTGGAACAGAAGAGTTACTTTGTAATATGAAGAAAGCTTGGTAATGCTACAACATCTCTGTTGAGGCAAGTGAGCAGAGACTTGACCCAAACTCAGGGGACGTCCCAGTAACGAAATTCGAAGAGGCACAACAGAGCAAGAAGATAAAGTGAGAAGATACCAAGGTCGAATTGATCGTAGAATTCAAGACCATAGAGCTCGAGCTTTGAAATCCCGACAAGACTACAAGGATTGGGACTGATCTGGGAAGTAGCATGGAATGTCTGATGGTCCATTTCCTCAGGAAGAACATTGATGTATTTGCCTGAAAAGCTGTTGACCTCCAGGGAATCGACCCCAGCATCGTTGTCCACCACCCAAATGTGGACCCCTCATTCAAGTCGATCAAGCAGAAGACCAGGACCTTCAATGTCGAAAGATGCCAAGTCATTGAGGAAAAGGTCAACAAACTATTAGAGGCAGGCTACATTATAGAAAATCAATATCCTAGTTAGCTTTGTAAAATATTTCTTGTCCCTAAGAATAAGGGCAAGTGGAGGATGTATAATGATTTTGCTGATTTGAATAAAGCTTGTCCTAAAGATCCTTACCCACTATCTCGAATGGATTTACTAGTTGATTTAACAGCAGGTTGCAATCTTTTAAGCATGATGGATGCATTTCAGGGCTATTACCAAATCTTTATGGCCTTTGAAGATAGGGATAAGACCTCATTTGTGGTACCCAATAGTTTATACTATTTTCTGGTAATGTCTTTTGGCCTCAAGAATGCAGGTGCAGCTTACCAAAGACTTGTGAACTTTATGTTTAAAAATGAGATCGGGCGGACTATGGAGGTCTATGTCGATGATATGATTGTCAAAACAGAAAAAGAGCAAAACTATTTAACTGACCTTAGCCATACCTTCTTAATACTAAGAGCATTTAGCATGAAGCTCAATCCCAATAAATGCACGTTTTGGGTGAGAAGGGGAAAATTTTTGGGATATATGATTAGCCAAAGGGGTATAAAGGCAAACCCACAAAAGATTCAGGCCATTCTAGACATCTCACTGCCTCGAACAATGTGATACGTACAGAGACTGGTCGGAAGGATCATAGCTTTGGGTCGGTTTATTGCTTGATTAGCTGACAAAAGCCTACCATTTTTCAAAATCCTAAGGAGTGCAAGGAAGTTCCAGTGGACAGAGCAATGCGACCAGGCTCTGGTCGAATTAAAGCAATTTTTGTCAGCACCACCGATGCTTGCCAAGTCGGAGGTCGGAGAGGTCCTGTATATTTATCTAGTGGTCTCGTCGGCAGCAATTAGTTTTGTTTTGGTCTCGACTAGACATGGCACTCACAGGCTAGTATATTATAGCAGCAAAGCGCTGCAAGGCCCAGAACACAATTACTTGGAGATTGAAAAGTTTTCTCTACCTTTAGTCACAACAACCAGGAAATTGAGGCCCTATTTTCAATCCACTCTATGTTCGTCCTAACAAACCAGTTGTTGAAACAAGCATTGTTAAAATTGGACATGTCGGGACCACTAACCAAATGGGCTATCAAGCTAGGAGAATTTGATGTCACTTTCTAGTCCCGAACCGCATAAAAGCTTTAGTGTTAGCAGACTTTATAGCAGAACATCTAGACCTACTTGGAGAAATCGACCCAGATCCACCTACTTAGGCCTTACATGTTGATGGCTCAACAACTTCTACAGGAAGAAGAATAGGCATTTCCCCGTGCTTTCCCCAAGCTGAAGAGTATGACTTTGCCATTAAACTCAACTACCTCGTCACTAATAATGAAGCTGAGTATGAGGCTCTTTTTGCTAGTATGAGGATAGCCATCGATAGGGAAGTCTAGCAGTTAGCAGCCATAACGAATTCCCAGTTGGTCACCGAACAATTCTAAGGAAATTTTGAAGCCAATGAGACCACAATGAGCAAGTACTTGGCCGAAGTCAAAAAGTTGCAACAACAGTTCAAGAGGTTCACCCTCAGCCAAGTCCCAAGATTAGAGAGTGAAAGGCAGATGCCCTATCCAAGTTTGCCAGCTCAACGAAAAGAACCAAAGATATAACCATTACGTTTCTAGTCTCTGACAAACCCATTATAGGTGGTCTCGACCAGAACCTAATGGGGCAAAATCCAAGAGTCAGTTCCTTCATGGCAGGATAAATCAAAGCCTACCTAAAGGAAGGTAGAATGCCCAGAATAAAGCAGAAATGTGTAGGCTTAGAGGTCGAGTAGAGAAATTTTCCCTCAACGATTGTGGTCAGCTGTATAGGAGATCCCTTTCCAGACCACCATTAAGGTGCCTAACATCAAAGCAAACCCTGGAAGTCTTACAGGAGATCTATTCAGGTATCTATGGTAATCACTCTAGAGGATGAGCATTAACCTACAAGATTATTAGACACAGATATTTTTGGCCAACCTTACTAAAAGGTATAGCTGGTTTTGCCAAAAAATGCCCTTCCTACTAGGTTCACTCCAACATTCCTCACCAGCTTGCATCAACGCTAGTGCCAGTTCAAATCACATGGCCATTTGATCAATGAAGGAAGATGATAGACATAGTTGGTTCTTTTCCAAAAACTACGGTCAAAGAAAATACATGATTGTTGTAGTTGAGTACTTCACGAAATGGGTCGAAGTAGAAGCAGTCCTGAAAATAACTGACGTAGCCATCGAAAATTTCTTATGGAAAAATACTATCTGCTGTTCTGGTTTGCCAAAAGTGCTGATATTAGAAAATAGGATGCAATTCCAAAGTAGAAGCATAAGAAACTGGTGTGAAATTTTGGGAATTGGACAATATTTCACCTTGGTTGGAAACCCCCAAGCCAATAGACAAACTGAAGTCACAAACAGGACTATTCTGGACCACATCAAGACTCAACTTGAAGGATCCAGAGCAAGTTGGGCAGATGACCTCTATGGGCTCCCATGGGCATACAGAACCACTCCCAGAACCGCCATGGACCATAGTCTTTACAGCCTGGTCTATGGATTAGAAGCAGTAGTCCCAGCAGAGTTGATACAACATACAGCTCGGGTAAATTATTACAACCTAATTAGGAATGAATCCGAAAGAGAGTTCGACCTTGAGATAATCGACAAGTTATGCCAGCATGCATACACAACAATGCAGAGGTATAGGTTGAAAATGGCCCAGCACTATAACAAAGGAGTTCGACCAAGAAGTTTTAAGGTGGGGGACTTTGTCCTCAAGAAAGTTAAAGTTTCCAAAAATATGGGAAAACTTGACCCAAAATGGGAGGGCCCCTACTCGATAGTCAAAGAGGCAAAGCACAATTCTTATCGAGTAGCAGATATAGATGGAAATGAGCTCCTTTGATCGTAGAATGCAGTAAACTTAAAAAAGTTTTATGTATGAAGAGACTTGAGTCTTTATTCAACTCTTTTGTAATGTGGTTCCAAACTAATAAAAGCAGTTTAAATTTGATCAACCACTTGTCCTCAATTGCGACCAGGGCTTCTAGCCTAGTCATATAAATGAGAAAATCATTTAAAGCCGACTTAGTAGTCGACCACAACTTAAAATCGACCCTATAGTCGATCATCATTTTCAAGTCGCCCAACAGACGCACATGTGATGACCAAAAATCGCACACAACTTGAAATCAATTAACTAAAGTCGAACCATTGTCGACCATGGCTTCAGGCCTATTCATCTCATTATGTCGAAAATATTTTAAGTTGAACCAGCAGTCGAATATAAAGACTATCTCAAAACTAATTTTGAATGGATCAGGTCGATAAGAAAATCCTTAGATCTATTCAATTAATTCTTTTAAAATTGATTTTATAATCGACCATTAACTTTGTTCTAAACCAATTGGATATTGCTCACTTCTTCATTAAAAGATTGCATTGTTCAACGAGTTAGATGGAAGAAAACTTTATTTCTCTATTCATTCATATCACCAGATTGAAAAATAGAACAAAAGTAATAAAAAAAAAAACTAGTTGACAAAAAGTGATCGAAACAGTTGATATTATAAAATAAAATGCCAACTTATATCACAAAAAGTTGTTTTATAAATGGTTCATAATGGCTCATAGGGCGAATCTAAACAAAATAAAGCAACAAAAAGAAACAGCTTCAACTCAACCCAGTTTCTTCCCTTCCATCATCTCGAGCAGCCGCCACTTCATCGACGACATGGTCGAGCTCGTTGCCAGAGTTCACTTGCATGATACTTGGAAGACCCTCGACCTTCTGCTCTGCCGCGAATTGAGTGGCACCCACAGGTCGAGAAAGACCTGCCTTCTCTGTTAGAAATGACGGGAGAAAAGTATGCTGCGACATCAACTTTGCCCTCTTTGACGTTGAAGGCAAAGTCACATAGGAAGGAGAACTCTTTCGCCATCTCGATCGCCCTCAGGTGGATTGAAGCCTCAATTGCCTCACCAGACACACTCTTGTTGACAGACAGTACTTCAGGATAGTCCTCAAGCTATTCGTTCTGCAGCACATTCAGACGTTGTTTATCTTCTGGTTGAAATTGATAGCCCAGAACTCTAATTGTTTCACAGCCTTATCGAAAGCCTCTTTTGTGTCGTTGACTGCAAAGATAATGCTTGTATCTTGGAAAGCAAGGCATAGCAAAAATTGTTGAACTGCTTCATTTTGAATGCTCGGCAGCGCCTCAAGAACTCATCTCGAGCATATCGAGTGGCGCTGTTATATCCTAGCGCCTTACCAGAATTATGAGCTGCTTCCGCCTCCAACCTTGCCTTTCTCAGCAGCTCTTCCAATCAACTATTCTCAGTCACCGTGGCCACTAGCTTATCGTATTTTGCCTTGACCTATTGGGTTAGTTCAGTGATCCTCAATTGTAAAGACTCGAGCTGAGTATTTGTCATCTCAATCTCCTTCTGCCCCTTGTGGAGCTCCTCACGATCACCTAGGGCTAGCTCGGCCCTTCGATAAAAGTGGTAGCCTAGTTGGCCAACCTGCAATAAGAGCAAGTTTGGTCAAAAATTCGAACGCAAACCTAGACAAAACAAGTAAAACTCAACTAAACACTTACCATGTTCACATGGTGTGTGAAAGCCTTCAAAGCCTCCAGTTGTCCCATCTCCAGAAACTTCTTTTGGTTAGATATGAACAGCCTAGCAATCAGCACTTTCAGGGGGCCCACTCTAGTCGACCCTGCCCCAAGCATTGATGCCGTATTCTGAACCCTAATGTTGGGCCCAAATCTTAGAGATGGAAAAGTTGACAGGTGGAATAGATCATCATCTGGTTGGGGGCTGAAGAGTGAAGGCTCACTAGCCTTCCCTTCTCTTTGAAGGAGGGGCTCCCTCATTGACAGCCACCAATTTTTATTAAGGAACCAAGCTACTAGCCTTGATTGCAGTGGTTGGGCAATGGAAGGGGCAGATGATATTGTTCCTTGTACAGGGATGGCTTGAGAGGTAGTTTCTTGTTGAGCTGCCACTTCCCAACGCTCTTGCGCTTTTTGTTGGTGAGTCATCGCAAGTTATCGAGATCAATTCATAATTGCCGCTCGATTTGAAAAAACACAAAAGCAAATACGCCACTGTCAACTAGAGAGTATAAAACCAAAGATCAACATAAGTCAATAGTAGCATATACCTAGTCGAGCATTAGATGGTAAATTCAGCTGAGCAGGTGACAAGCCTGCTAACACCAAATTCCTCTCCTTGGTGTACCCTAACACCTCCATTTCTCTGAAATTGACTAAATCTCGAACGAATATGTTGTTTTAGATAGGGTTCTCACTCCTGGGTATCTTGACCCATCCCCTCAACCACCTATAAGGATATTAAACTCAACTCCACTTGGAGCTTGAACAAAAACATAGCATTTTTTCTAGGCCAACCATGTGAAGAAGAGGGGGTCACCCGTATTTTTCGACAAGGGCGGGTAGTAAGGTAATAAAAGCCCGACTCCTCGATACTACTCGACTTTTGGGACATCGGGAGGTGGAAGAGGTTGCTAAAATTTATGAAAGATGGGGGGTTTGTTGTGTATGAACATTAGAACGATGAAGCTGTAAAGGGTCGAGAAGCAATTCGTGAGTAGTTGAGTAATGCAAACCTGAAGACATGTGAGCAGGTCGACTATGGGCTGCGCTATTGGGAATCTAAGCCCACACTTAAGGGCATCCTCAAAGTCAGCCATACAGTAAGTCAGAGGTTGATGCATCCTAGCATTAGGCCAAGGAACGATTAGCTTGGACTCCAGAGGAATATGGTATAAGTTCTTAATCAACTCAAGATCCCTATCTTTTATCTTAGATATAATGTCGTTATAGTGGTTAGGGGTGAATAGCCTATCGCGAGACACAAGAGGTAGACTTGGCCCAGCCCCACCCCGACATCAACTTGGGTACCACTGGAGCTGTTAGAAGAGTTAGAACTATCACTAGAAGACTCGCTAGTCCTGCTAGTCGAGTCGCCTACCCTCATAGTCAAATCTGCCTCCGACCGAGTCTCCTTAGAATCACTACCTCTATTGTTACCCTCCCCAAAAATCCTAAGCATCTTTACTATAAAATTAATCGAAAATAAAGAATAAAGCTAGGGGAGATCGAAGGGAACTTACAAGCGGAAGACTAGAATAGAAGATTGCAGTAAAATTGTAGAGCTCGACCTCTCAAGATTGTAGTGAAAGTGAAAGTTTTCATTTTTCACCCCCTATTTATAGCCTCCATCCGTGTGGTAAGCCAATCGGTTAAATGGACCTGCTACCAGGTAATTATTACACATTCGTCGGTTGAAAAACTGCCTGCCCAATGTAATTGACGCATTAAATGCACTGAAACCTTGGTTGAATTTTGAAATTTAAAGATCATTAAATCGTTGAATCCCTGGTTGAACGTATTTCAGTTTTTCAAGTTAGCTATTCCCCATTCCTTGTCGTCGAACTGCTCAATCAAAACTCGAGAGTGGGGGGACTCATGATATGGGATAGCCCAACAGGCCCAACCTAATAACAATTGAGCATATAATCGAGAAGGTCCAAATTCTCATTGGACCATTTCGCTAACACGATTACCAACACCTTTCCAGTCGACTAAAGTGTGGTCGATCAGCTCGAGGATGACCATTTGGCCCTCAACTAGAAAGGCCTTTGGATCCAAGAGAGTTCCATCGTCTCGACCAGAGTATGGATAGATGACTTGTAGGCAAGGAAACATCTCGACTTTAGGAGGTTGATCAGAGCAACATAGAGTTGTCTCACACCACCGGTCATAGTCGCATTGAATGCACCATAACCACCACTCTACCGCATTAAATGCTCTGACAGGCGGCGTGCCTCCACATTAATGGTGCATGCCTCCATTGTACTACCATTCTGAAGAGGCAGAATGGTGCGTGCCTCCACTGTACTGCCATGTCCTGAAGAGCAGGAGGAGGAGCCACGTGGAGAAGTACACAAAAGGAAGAAGACCTAAAGGTCCTCGAGTAAGGACAGAGGCCTTCTCTACATAAGCAAAGGCATCATGGACATATTAACTTTTTAAGAGAGACTATAAATATTCCATTACCACCCTTCAGTAAGGTATGTGAATTATCACCAAAGCCCTCACTCTGTTGCTTTATTTTCTAGTCGATTAAGCACTGACTTGAGCGTCCAAGTACCTTAGTCGAGGGCTCCTCGACAAGTCTAATTTTTGTTATTAGTTGTAAGACTTTACCCGATTATACCTAAACACTCATTTCAGACTTCTATTCTAGTAGATCAAATTGGACCAGAGCCCAGTATACCACCAAATTGATCCTACCATCATTAAATATATTTTATGATGCACATAAACAAACACCTAAAATATATTATATTAAAGAATGAAGATAACAATATATATGATTCTAAGCTAAGAGAAGAGATAAATATGTCAAGGACAAAGAAAAATTTGAAAAAACTTTTTTTGTTTTTAAATCTAATATATATAAAGTAAAATGATGTTCAATCCTATTTTAAGTATATCTATTATGTGGCAATGATGTGGATAAGTTATTTTGTTCACATTTGCCATATAAATATATTCTATATATAACATATGTAACTCCCTATTGCAAATTTCCATATTTTTCTTCTTTAAGTCAACACACACATACACACACACACACACACACATATATATATATTTCCATATATAACATATATGTAACCTTCTATGTTAATTTTTGTAACTTCCTACGTTAATATATAGTTTTTGTAACTCCTTATTATATCGTTAATTTTATTCTTTTTATCTACGTCAACATATATATATACACATAATAATAATAATAATAATAATAATAATAATAATAATAATAATAATAATAATAATAATAATAATAATAATAATCTATCAACTTTTATTTTAATATTAATGTGAAAAGATTATCTTACTTCATCTTTTGTAACCATATCTAAGTTTGATTATTATTCAATATATATATATATATATTAATATGTGTACCTTTTATATTAATTTTGTAACTACTTTTCTTAATATATAATTATTGTACCCCTTACTATATTGTCTAATAAGTTCTTCTATATTTGTTATTTACATTCTCAAATTTGATTTTTTAAATAATTTATGGATAAACACACACACACACAGACACACTCTCTCTCTCTCTCTCTCTCTCTCTCATGTATGTGTATATAGCCAAGTAGTGAAATTTAATTAACAAGTCTTGCAAAGTTAAAAACCTATAACAATAATTTATATTAAAAAATAATTTAAACATAAAATTTATTATTTAAAATAGAACAATATTTAACTTTTTTCTTTACCTCTATAAAATCATTTTATTTGAGAGTTAAACTTTATATTTTTGAAAATGCAGTTATTTATAATCTTCATATTGTTTTTTTAAAATATTTTTAATTTTATACTTATGCACTAGGATAAATTAGGGGGAAAATTTTGAGTTGATTTAAGTATATGGTAGTGACATGGATAAGTTAATTTTATCCATTTTTTTCATGTCAACATATTTTATATTTGATAACCTATCAATACTTATTCTAATATTAATATAAAAATATATTAATTCATTTTTATAGCTATATGTTTAATTTTACTAAATACCCAATATATATATAAATATATCTTAACATATATGTAACTTTTTATAAACTAATTTTATAACTCTCTTTATTAATATATAATTTTTGTAACTCTTCAGTATATTGTTTAATAGTTGTACTTTTTAATTCAATTACGAATGAATACATATACATGTATATATATGTTTTAACCATGCACAATATAATTAATATGTTTTGCTCTATATATATTGTGTATATATAAATATTTCACACATATATATATAGTATTATAGTAATATATAATTTATTACAATTTAGTTTTAAGTATTATATCTGGCTAAATCATAACTGAGAAAATTTCTAATATAAGCTAAAATCTCTCTCTCTCTCTCTCTCTCTATATATATATATATATATGTATATACACACACACACACACACACTAAAATAATCTAAACATAAAATTTCACTTCTTAAAAATATAAAAATATTTATTTTCTTTTTTCTATACAATCATTCTCTTCATATGTTAAAATTTATTTATTTTGCCTTGTAGATGAATGTATGTATAATGATCATATACTAATATTTCCAATATTTTAATTTCTATATGCTAATGAACTAAGATAATTTACATATATATATATATGTATATATAAATGAAACTTCAATTTTATGGGAAGTTAAAATATTTTATCTTTTACTAGCTCATTTTTCAATGTTGAATTCTTTTAATTTCTTCAAACAAAGTCAATGTTAAAGTACTTTTTGGGTAAATTGCATTTTTTGTCCCATAAGTTAGACTCATTTGGATTTTGATCCCATTTTTTATGACTTTCGCACATTGTATCCCATAAGTGCATTTTTTTTTGCAATTTAAGTACCACAATGGCTTTCCATCCAATAATTAACGGAGCAGTCACGTGCTTTTTTGGTCTCATAAATTATGTCCGTTTGTATTTTTGGCCCCAATGATAGCTCCAATAATTTTTTTTGAAGTTTTAACAACTTTTCTTCATTACATTCAACATCCTAAACAACCCAAGTATCACTTATTTTGTTTTTTCACACATTTGAGGGTCTTTCCAAACAAAGAAACCACATCTATTATTCATGGAAGCACAACCACGAAACCTCTTATTTGGATTTTCATTTGTCCATGAGGTTTTCAATGATGATGGCGTGCCACAAAAATAAATTGCACATTCACTTGCAGCTATTTTTCTTTCTTTTTCTGCAAAAATTTATTGGAGCTATCGTTGAGACCCAAAATGCAAACGAGCCCAACTTATGGGACCCAAAAAGCAACAATTTAATGGTCACGCGAGTGGCACGTGACTGCTCCGTTAATTATTGGATGGAAAGCCCTTTTGAGTCCTGAAATTGCAAAAAAATTGCACTTATGGGATGCAATGTACGAAAGTCATAAAGAATGGGACCAAAATTCAAATGGGTCTAACTTATGGGACCAAAAATGCTATTTACCCATACTTATTTTATTTTATCTTCTACTATTTTATGAATAGTTTATTTGATTTATAAAGTATTTAATAATTAAATATAATTTCTATGTGGCAATTGATTATGCATGGGGTTTGATTCGATGATAGATAAACCAATTTCATATAATTTTTTTTTATGTTTTATTCATATCATCAATTCTATTATATTAAAAAAATCTTATTACTTATTTCAAGTGCTATGTTTGTAATATTTATAAAATATTAATATCTATGATATAACTAAAATTAAATAAAATAAAATTTTAAATTTTATCTTATCAATCGGCTGGTACAATGCACGGGCTAACAACTAGTATATATTTACTTTTGTCTCTTAGTCTCAATCTAGAGAGATTTAATTATTTTATAAGTTCCTGTAAAATCATAAAGACTTAGTTTGGCTAGATCTCTATAATCATATTTTCAAACAAATAAAATAGAAGTGCCCTAGTAGACCTAATCACATTGTAAATTATTTGATTGTAAACATAAACCTAAAAATCTGTTTAAAACTTTTAAAATTAAAATAGGTAAAAGAATTAATAGGAATCACTGCAAAAATTTTAAACATATATCTACAAACTAAAACTTATTATAAAAATTAAAAAAGTATATAGAATGTTTTGGGTAGTGGGGGATTTATCACTAAAATTTTTAAATGAATATAAATTATAATTGCTACAAAAATTAGAAAAAATGTATAAAATGTGAGCGAGGGAGGGGTGGGGGAAGCCCCTGCTTGCGCTCGTGCATCCGTCCTTGCATACATCTCATTGTTTTTAAGGGTGTAAATAAACATTAAAGAAATCAAATACATTGTATTCGTATTTGTATTCAATTAATTTTTATAATATTCGTATCTATTGCTGTATTTTTTGAATATTTATATAATGATATCCGAATTTGCATTTGACGAATATTAAACGAATTTGAATATATCTATATTCAATTAATATAAGTATACAACTATCTGAATATATACATATTAGATTATAATTATTCATATCCAAAATTGAATATGATTTCTTGAATATTCATATTCGATTATAATTATTCGAATTCATCAACCTGTGACAGAATACATTTAAAGATTGAACAATTGACAAGTGACAAAAAAATTAATTTTTTTGGGATATAATCAATTATGTATCATTTAATATATTCAAAATTTGACTCATGCATTATGAATAATTAATTATATAGATACATATCAACAAGTGAAACAACTATATATATAATTAGATTAATATTCAGATTAAATATATAAAATTTTAAATCAAAAGATTTTAATTTGATTCCAACCTTATTATATGGACTAAGCGCTATGATTATTTCATAAAATAAATTAATTCTAAACCATCATAAAGACTAATTAGCATCTCTCATCTTCATACGTATTCACTAAATCAATTGTCATAATTGCAGGATTTAGGTTTGAAGATTTTTGTTTATTTTTGACATTTGTGTTAGGTAAAATCCATACACCCCTTTGATTTTTCTTTTTTTTTTTGAAAAATCAATGGTTGATACTTTAACACTTGGGATTACTTAAGCTGTTAAACTCTTTTGAATTCAAAATATAAGCACATGTGACTATAGTATTTGCTTTCAATATTTGCAATTTTGTTTCTTTTTATCAAGATAAATGATTTGACTGCATGAGATATTTTGCAAAGTTACTATGTAGCTAACAAAGGTCTCTCTTTAAAGAAGCATGCTCGTAACTCGTGAGTCATCTGTCTCCCCGAGTTCCTATAGCTTTGGTTGCGGGAAGAGTTTGTTCGTTTATTGGTCAAAGAGGACCCTTAGAGTTTATTTTCACTGGTATACTTATGAGACCTCTTACACTTAGGACAACTTTAAAAGTTCAGTGAACGAGAATATATAGAACAAGTTGGAGTTCTACTCTACCTCACAGCTTGTGGAGTTAGCTGTAAGCGATCATGCTCTGTAAGTGACATATTGTATACTTTAGACACTTAAAATCTTTGTACTTGAAAATGTTTGGTGCATGGGTCTTAGTGATATATTTCTCATCTTTATCTTTTACTTTTTTGTGGGGGCTTAAATTTGGCAGTCCAATTGTGCCGCCAAGTAGATAAGACTACTGTTGAGATTTCTAAGTTGAAGGTTGAGCTTAAGTAGTAGGGAATCACTTAGATTGACAAGCTTAAGGAAGAGCTTTAAAAAGTGTGCAAGGATAAGAATCAGTGGAAGGATTGTCCTTCCTTCCTTGGAGAAGTCAAGATTGAGAAGAAGTTCCTCAAGCTCCTATTAGGCAACACTCTAGGCATCCATGAAAAAAGAAAGTGTGAAGGAGTTTCTGGGGTCTGATGGCCTTGAGACCATCGTGGTAGATGAGGCCTACATGATTTATGAGCAGACGATCCAAGATCACAAGTTGTTCTCTTGGATACTGGTCGATATTCTTTGGAGGATTTACTGCTGCTTGATCTAAAGATTAATTCTAGTTAATGTACCTTCAAGTGTAGGCTCTAAGGATGAGGAAGAGGTACCCGGAGGTGGCCCTAATATCAAGATAGATGAATATTTGCTGGAGTCATAATTTTGTCTTGCTTTTGAGCGTGTTTGCCTTATCTTTATTTATTTTTTGGCTTTGCTAGTTTTTCCTTTTAGTTAGCTACTAGTCCAGCAGTGTTGTCCCCTTGGCTATCTTATTTTATTTAGAAAACTTGGTTGGAATGTTATTCTTTGACACTTTCTTTTATTTTTGCTAAATATACTTCATCGTGGTTGACTACGCATAATTGCTTGCTCGTACTTTTATATACTTTGCTTAATCATTTTGTGCATGTTTTTTCTTAATGCGACCTCGATATGGGGTTCACAAATAATTTTTGAACTGCATTTTTTGATATTCTTGTTGAGAGATTTGTTTTCTAATTATCCCCTAGCCAGTTGGTCAGGCCTTTGGTCTTGCAATGAGTTACACCTCGAGGACCTCTTAAAGTTTCAAGTGAAACACCCTTTGTGTTGCATCGACTGCTTGACCTTAGGCCAATTCTAGGTATTGGTTGTGCATCCTCCGTGGTCGACCTGGGGTCAAATTCAGGCACGATTGCGCTCTTCCATGGCCAACTAAAGGCTGGCATAAAAGGTGCTATGTTGATTTTGCGGTGGGTGCTAAGTTATCTTTGAATTATCTAGTGAGTTGGGTGGGCGACTTGAGGACTGTTAAGTTGTCAGGATATATTTGTGCCCCGTGGACATTTAGCCTGCGATTGCTTATGAGAATAAATCTCATTTTCCTGACTCTAAAACACGAGACACGCGCGAAGATTTGCTTGGATGTAAAGCCATTTCTTTGATTTTGAGATTTGGAGATGTCTTGGGTTCCGTGCTAAAAGTAGGGTAGGGAGGACAGGCTGGCTTCAGACCACTTTGTTTTCTCTTTCTTTTTGTTTCCTTTTCATTTGGTTTTTTTCGTTGTTTATTTATTTGTTTCATTTTTTATTTTTTTAATATTTTTATACTTTATTTAATATTATTTATTACTTTAAGATTTTTTTTTATTTAAAATTGAATGAAGAATTGAAGATGTGTATTTTTAATTTTTAAATATGAAATTTATTAAGAATTAAGTATTTATTTAAAATTATTGTATATAATTTAAATATTATTGTATTAGTTTAAAAAATATTAAGTTTGTATTTCTATGTAATAATTTTAAATATTATATATTTAATTATATCTAAATTTTATTTTTAAATTTATAATGGAGAAGAATAAAACTCTACTAATTAATTAATATATTTTATTTTTGTTTGAATTTAAAATGTACATATCGTATTAGAAAAAGTACAAGATTTCAAAATTAAATTATATACTAATATAATATATATGAATAGATTTTTTTTTTACTATTACATCCCAAAATTTGGTCTTGTGTCATTTTCAATTATAGGAGTATAAATGTTCCTAAAGTAATTTTTTAGTTCCCATAACGAGAAGTGTGATCATTTTTTTTTTCTTCAATATTGAAACCTAATTGGCCAAATAAAATTTTGAATTGCTTGATAATAATTAACATTGTCATTTTTAACAAAATGTAAATTTATTATTTTACGAAATAAAAAAATTGTTAATTTTTTTTTGATTCATTTATTTTAATCATTTTTAATTAATTCAATTAATTTGGAGTTTTTTAAAACTAAATTCATGATAATCTTCAAAAAATTGTATTAGTTGGAATTTAATTTTACTCAATCTATAAAACATTTGATTGTCCATTTTATTAAAAAAATATCAAATATATTAAATTTATCTTTTCATTATTTTCGTTAAACATAATTTTCAAAACTAAATATGCATAACAAAACAAACACAAAATGCCAAAATTATGTGATATGCATTCTTTAAATTATTTTATGAATACATAAAAAAAAATTAAATTCTAACTAATTCGATTAATATAAGATTTGTTAATTTTCAATTCACAATATGAAACCAATTTTTTTTTTATTGTTTTCCTAGTAGGAACTTTATTTTCTTAAATTAATAAAATAATTCACTGTCGGTTTTTAAACAATTTCTAAAAAAATTAAATTTACTAAATTTATCTATTATTTTAAATTTTTTTATTAACAATCTCAATCCAAAACAAACCAATAAATTAAAACTCATAAAACATATCTCACAACCAATCACAACATCACATCACATCACATCACATCAACACATCTCATCATAATAATCATTACACTTTACCTCACAACCAATCACAACCTCATTTCCAATTCTCATATCTTTAAAACACCAAAATATCCCAAAAATCTATAAAACACTAAAACATGAGACAAGTCTCACAAGCAATCACAATCTTAGATTGCTCGGGGAGGTTTTTGTGTCTCAAGGACCCTAAGGTTGCTTGGGAAGGACTTCACATCCTAAGGACCTTGAGGATGCCTAGCAAGGACATCGTGATTTTTGGTGGGGCTTTATGCTCCGTGAATTGCTTAGAATTTTTGAGTGTTTTATGCTCCGAGGATCATATAGAATCCTCAGGTAGAACTTTATGCTTCCAAGATCATTTAGGATTTCTAGTGGAGCTTTTATATTATGGGAATTACTTAGGATTTCCAGGCAAAAGTTTACACTCTAGGGATTATTTATAATTTTTTGTGAAAACTTTATAATCTAAGGATCACTTAGGTATTTGGCAGAGCTTTTATGTTCTGAGGATCACTAAAGATCTTCGGGTGCAACATTATATTTTGAATTTGAGGACCACTTAGGATCTCTAGTGTAATTAAGTTGTTATGGGGATCATTTAGGATCTCTAAGGGAATTAAGTTGTTCTGGAGATTACTTAGGATCTCTAGCGGAATTAACTTGTTTATGAGATCCCATAGGATCTCATGTGGAATTAAATTAAGTTGCATGTTGGAGTTGGTGTTGGTCAACCTCTAGGGCAGTAGAGAGTTCTCTTTATTTTCATTGCATCAACCGTTGTTTTGTAACATGTAATACAATACAAGAAATGCACAAACTTTATGGATACGTGTTTTGAAAAAAAATTGAGGGCTTGTGCTTTTATGTTTTGGCCATGTAGCACCCCCCTCTCAGAACGGCACCTAAGCGGAGGTACTACCAATTCAATCTCAACATTTTGCTCATAGCAAGTGATAAGGCCATAAAGTTTCTCTTCAAATCTTTCAAGAAAGGCATAGTACTTTAATTTAACACGTTCTGGCAAAATAACCAAATACATAACATCAGCAAAATATATATACTAGTTTAGGCCTTCATGATCATTCATGACCTATCACAACATCTTAAAATCAACTTAGCATACATGGAAACCTATATACACAGCCAATAGTCTAGTACACTTCAAAATACATTCAAGCCTGAAGACCTTGTTCACCATCTTTACCTGTTTGAAAGAAATCAAATAACAAGGAAGGATAAGTCATAAGGACTTAGAAAGGGAAAAATAGAAGAATAAGATTTAAAAAGAAGTTAATGAAGTACAACTATTGGTGAACAATTTGATAGCAACAAGAAAGTAAGTATGAATAAAAGACATACATAATACACATGTAATCAAATTTATCAGGCTGTTGGCCATCGCATCCTTATTACTCCCAGATCAATGTATAGTTACTAGTATCGGGCGTCGGTACAGTATAAACAAAATTTTCTTATTGCTCCATTGCTCGAGCACTCAGCTCGACAGGTAATAACTTTCTTCTATTGGCATGGTCGACCGCATGCCAGATCCCGCCACTCATAGTTTGCTACCTCCAGCTCCCTGTTAAGTCAGGATCGTAGGTGGGTACTAGTCGGGAGATTTGTCACCGTCAGTCTGTTTCGCTCGGCCGTCTTTCTGGACCTAGCCCCGGGCCCAAATCCCTCCCCGTGGCGTCGCTCCGGGTGATATCTGGCCTATGGCGTCCCATGGGTTAATATAATGTAATGCCAACAGATATAAGTTGCACTTTCAAACATTCAGTGTGATTATTGCAAATACGTAGTTGAACCAAGAATGTACTCTGGCCAGCAAGGCCGTTTAAGATTCATAACATAAGGCAACCATGTATCATAACAGAACAAGAGATCGACACGATCCGTTTAACAAATAACAGACTTGTAAGAAGCTAGCAAGTTATGTGGGGACAGCTGGCAAAGCTGCAGGGTACAAGGGACAGAATTTTGATAATGTGAAGAAAGTTTTGGGCACTAGAACAATAAAAAAACAGAATTAGTATCAAAGATAACCCTTACAGGGGTGTTTAAATCAGATAATGAATAACAAATCGGATTCCAAACACAATTCAGATTTCAAATAAACAGAATACATTACAAAATAGAAAACCCACATAAGGGCTTATCACAAATAACAGATAGTTAGGAAATGTGCTAGGTTGGCAGACCCACACCTCCAATATCCCCAAAAGAAGCGGTCGCCGCCTACTGTTCTGTAGGACCCACGTCGTCACCTATCCAAAATAATATTCCATAGTCAATTTTTTCTCATTTAACCTTGATAGACTTCTAACAATTTGCATCACAGGCATTCTAATGTCATTCCTTATCTTAATAGCACAATAATATAGATTTATTAGCATCTTTCACAAAATCCTCCAATAATCTACATTATTAGATTTAATCATGACGGTCCCTATCGATTCTAAAATAATATAATATCTCATTCTTAATTCACAAGGTCATGGTCAAGCCATAACATTATTCTAAACTACAACATTGTAATTAAATTCCTTATATAATCATCCCCAAATCAAATATCACTCATTCTCATACTATAAAATTCTTAATACCATTATTAAATCCAATTTGGCATTTTGCATAATGTGTCCGGGTACACTATTCAATATTCCTTAGCATGGGAAACACACACACACACACACACACATACATATATATATAGGCATATCATCATACCCAAATTTCTATTCTTGGCATGGATACAACTCAATAAGAAAGTACACATAGATGCATATATATACAACAAAGCTTTCTTCCAAATCCTTTACCACGAACCACTCAACGAGACCTCAGATTCATGATCCAATCACACAGTTGTGTTCGTCGCGTCGAGAGGAGAAAACTATCCTCCCACCGCTCACCGCCACCAGAAAGTTGGAAAACCACCACATTTCTTCACCTCTCGATGAGAGCTATCCAACTCCACCCTCGGTTCTAAGTTTCGTAGCCTATAGCTACCAGAATCGGGCTTCAACAACCAAGAAGTTCACTTCCACCACCAAGCTCCGGTCACTCTCCCTTGTCACCGTCGTCGTGCAAAACTCCCATGCAAAACCACTAACGTGTTCTCCATGCTGAGAGCTCTCCAACCGTCCGCCTAGAATTCCGATCAGTCGACCCTACCGCCGGCTACCATGAAACTCGCGAGGTAGGTTTTCTTCCACCTTCTTGCTACTGGTGGAGAGATGCTGCCAACGGTGCATGTGTGTGTAAGTGTGGTCGGAGGGTGAGGGGAGATGTTTAAACGGTGATGTGGTGTGAGTTGTTGCCTGTGAGAAGGTTGTCGGGGAGTTGTTCTACTGCAATGAAGAAGTGAAAGAAAAAGGAGAAGGAAGAAAGAAGAAGAAAGAAAGGAAAATGAAGAAGAATCGTGCGGCCCGTTTTGTTTTAAATCCAAATTTTCATTTTTGCAATTTAGTCCCCAAGGAGTTAGAGTCATGCAATTGAGTCCAAGAATTTAGAGGAAATAATGTTTAAACCCTAGTTGACTTAGGGTCTTCCATGCAAGCCCCTCAAGTCAAGAAAATGTGTTAATTAAATTCTTAAAAATTGTAATTCTAACCCCCAAACTTTATAACTAGTTAAATTAAATAAAATTTCATGAATCAAGAATAAATAAATTAATAATTAACATAATTAATAAAATAATTAGGGGTGTTACAGGCCATTTTCTAGAAAAAAATTTGGGGAAAAAAGTTTTTGGGATAAAATTTGGAGAATGTATCATGTGTTTCTTTTTATTTTGGGGAAATATGAAAAATTATTTGAGAACGAGTTGTTTGTTTATTTATATTTTGGGGAGAGACAAATTTTACTATAGATGTTAAATCAATTGCTTTTTTTGTTGGGTTTGTCGGGCGAAAGTGATTTTCTTAAGTATTATATATGTGTATTTTTATAATTGGGTGATGTGTGTGTATACATATATATATATACTTGTAATGATTGAAATATGAGTGTAGGTAATTTAATTGGTCATTTATTTTGAAATCTATATTTTTATAAATTTAATATTAGTAAATGATGTATTATTTGGTTATATTAATAAATATTAATTATTCATGAAATCATAATTATATTTTAATTATAAACAAATAGCTTATATCATAATTATTAATATCAACTTATAAAAAAAATAATTACTATACATTAATTATAAACTAATTAATGTTTATTAATTAAAATATAATTATTTAACTATTTATTACTTACAATTTATTTATAAATAAAACTTAGTTATTTATAAAAATAAATATTTTTTTAATAATTTATATAAATAAGACTTAATAACAATTCATCAAATTAAAAAAATAAATAATATTATATTATATGAAATTACATCATCTTAAATTATTTATTAAATAAATAAGCGTAAAATTTTATTATACGTAAAATATGAAACATAATTAATATATAAATAATAATTTATTTAAATAAATAAATTTAATTAATTTAATAAGTTATATAATTATTTTAACTCATTATTTAATTAATACGTTATTTAGTAAATAAATTACTTAGTAATAATCAAATAATTTTACTTAAATTTAATTAATTCTCTCAACAATTACTTTAAGTATATCAATATTAATTTATTAAACTTAATAGATTATTACATAGTATCACCCTATAATCAATTTTTTTATTATAATTCTAAATAAATGTGAAGATTAATATTTAATGAAGAAGATTAATTTATTTATTAGATCAAATTAAAATATATTAAGTTATTTATTAAATGAATAAATATAATTTTAATTAATACATTAAATATTAAATATAACTAATATATTATTTAATTAATAAGTAAATTTAATTAATTTAATATGTTATTCAATAAATAAATTATTTAGTAATAACATAAATAATATTTCATTAAATTTAATTTATTTTTTCGACAATTAGTTTAATTAAATTTGTAAACATAAGTTTTAGAATTTTTTTCCCTAGTAAAATTTTAATATTTATATATGTATGTATGTATGTATGTATGTACATATATATATATATATATGAATGAGTGAAGTGGGAGAGTGATGTGAAAGATAGAGTGAGAAAAGTGAGGAGGTAGGCGTGGTTTTTAGGGTGTAGGGTTTTTTGCACTTTGGATTTTCTACTCCATTTCCTATTTCATCTTCTATTCCAACTTGTTGTATTTATGCCAAGTGTATCTAATTTTCAATCAATTAATTTTATAAGAAAATATTTAATACACGTGTTATATACTCATGAAATGAAATAGGAGATGGAATAGAGGATTTGAACCAGATTTTTTGGGTATAAAATTTGATTTTGGGAAAAAGATTGAAAAATGTGCCTCCATTTTAAATTCTTTTTGGGGGTTAGAAATTTTTTTGGAAAAATGTAGGAGAACATAGCCTGAGTAATCTCGCTTATGGATGGAGTTGTTTATTACTTGACAAGAAACATGAGCAGCTAAACTCTCATCCAAAAGGGAATATAATCAAATATCTAGACTATCGATGATGGGTATTATTAGAATTTCTTTTTGTTAGAGGTTCTCCATGTTGTAGGGATGTTCTTGCCATTTGTACTTTGCGGCTTGTAGGCTCTAGCATTTAGTATTTCCACAACCTCGTAAGGAATAAGGATTTTCTATAGCAGCCAGACACACGAATGCTAGTTCTTTGGTCCTTATCTCTTTCAATAATGTAGGTGGCATTAGATACTTCTTAAGTTGTTGAAAACTTGTCCACTTTGCTTCACGAATTTGAACGTTTTCTGCAAACGAGGTTCAAGTGTTCTTCCATCTCTGCGTTCTTTATTTTTAGTTTTTTGGGCTCTTGCTCTGAGAACGTCTGAACTACATGGGACTCAAACACTATTCGTTTCTCCTTTTTTATGGTCTTATTGCATGTTCGATTCTATGACATTTTTAAAACACTATGATGCTCTTTTGACCTTCCTTCATTGTTTGCATAGCACTCCTTGGCCATTCTTTGGTCTCCTACTGCTTCTCTAGGACTAGGGCTGTCAATAGATCGAATTTTAATCCAATCTAATCCTAATTTTAGGATTTTTAACATATTAAAATATTCAATGGATCAAATTTGATTATAAATATCTGTAATTTAAAATAGGTGAATTGGATATGGAATTAAACAATTTGATCTATTAAAGATTCGAATATGAATTTTAATATTTTTTTATTAAAGTAATAATCTTATGTATAATATTAATAAAGATTTTAAAATAAAATTTATATCTTATATTGACCTAATGTTTATATTAATATCTATAATATGATATTGAGTCTTAGCCCAAAAATAAGAGAGATACTGAAAAAATGTCAAATATAATAATGTATAACAATTTACCTATGTATTATTAGAATGTAAAATAGGAATTTAATATTCAAATATTTAAATTTTGGGATAATATATAATAAAAAGTTGGTTAAAAATTCAAATATGAATTTACTTTATAAATACAATTTTTTTATACAATTCAAAAGAAGAAAAAGAGAAAATATATTAAATCGGGTTGAATTTTTTTTTTATCAAATTTCAGATATCCATTGAAATCGAGTATGGTAATAACTAATAAAGATCCTATAAGATATCGGATTGGATTTGAATACAGATTTTGATAATGTGAGCTGATTTAATCCAAGTCCAACTGGTTGATGGCCCTATCTAGGGCTATCAGAGGTAGGAAACTTCATCTTCATCTGATGTGTGAGGACTTTCACTTGGGAGAAATTTAAAGTTGGCTAGTTTAGGATGACATTGCAAGCTAATGAGGCCTTCACAACTAGGAATTTGACCATCTGGTCATCCACTTCAAATAGGTGCCAGGGACAATGGAAAGAAGAACTCTCTTAGAACCATTATTGTATTTCTCTGCTGGAATCCAGCAAGTGGAATATAGATCTTCTGGAGTTAAACGTTGTCTACACTCAATTACATGAATATGTCGCCAGCAAAAAGTCCACATGCTTCTATTTGTCACCAGTATCTTTTCCATCTAGAAGGTAGCTAAGGTGGCCAAAATCATTGTGCAATATTATGTTTGCCTCTTCCTTATTTGAAACAAATTTTGCTCTGAATGGGGCAAACCTCGCATATGCACAAAACTTGGTCCGAGGAGTGCACTTAGGATTGTTGTGTGGCTCAACCAGAGGTTTCAGGGGATCACTGGTCGCCTTTAGCAAATGCTCCAAAAATTGCAGAAATAATTCCCACAGTAGGCAGGTTGTCAAGATTTTGTGGTTCGGTATTTCTCTTGGGATTTAATTTTCAATCTGGCAACACTCACACATTGCTTGATGTTCTTTGTCGTCGAGGTTCTGTAGGGTTCCTTGGCATTTTACCACAAGCATCTTTAGGTGCCCAAGCTGATTGGTTCCTTGATCTCATCCTTTAGATGGTAATGTTTTTCAGTCATGTGCCCTCTTATTGCAATGGAAATGATAATACTTCTCCGAATTGTACCTCGTGGTACTATTCTCCATTTTTATAGCCTTTCCACTAGGATTTGCTACTCACTACCACCAGGATCTCCATTAGTGGTGTATTAAGGGTTGTATACCTCATGACCCTTGAGGGAAGCGGTCATGAGGGAGGCGTGCCTCTATGTCCTACCTCTAATAGGTTCCTCTTCCTTGCCTTTTGCTTGTGGCTCTTCTTGTGAGTCGTTCTTTCCTCAATACAATGTACTTTTTAGCCTAGATCAGGAGCTCATTTAAAAGTAGTCAAGGGCTTTCCCACTATGGATTCCTTGAATCTCGTGTGTCTTAAGTTTAATTATATGATACTAGGTAAAAGCTTGAGACTGAGATAGGGAGTTTCATGCATTGTTGGGATGAAACAGGTGATATACTCTTGTTGCCTTCACTTTCCTTCTACTTTATTATGAATGATTATGTAGCAGTCTCGCAATACTTCCGATTGATAAAGAGATATAAGGGAAGCTCTGCTTCAGCTGCTCTGGTCTAGTGATAGTTTTGACAGATAGGTGGTTTAACTAGGTGAAAGAATGCTTCATTAGTGTTGTGCAAAAGATCTTACAATAGATTTCCTCACTTAGGTCTTATTGCTTCATGCGCACCTTGAAGTTATTCAAGCATTTCGAGAATTGCTAGTTCCACCAAACTCTTAAAGATTGGCCACTTTAACTATATGAGAGTGACTCTATCAGGAAAGTAGGACATACTAGACTATATCTAAGAAGGGTGACTATCAGTGGAGGTACTCATCTCTAACTCTGAGGGCATGCCAAGAGATGATAATCTGCTGGCAAACTCAATAATGGTTTACTGTCGTTAAGAGTCACTAGGAGGGAGGAGTGTCTAACTACTCATTTGGTGAGACGGATGTGGCATGCCCCTTTATCTCTATTCCGATCCAAGCTTCGTTCACTCAGGATTGGAGGAGGCTTCTTGACTTTTGCGATAGGATTATGAGGACTCTTATCTAAGGATGCGTTGTGATACACTGGGTAACAACTTTTGTCAGGGCCCAAGCATAGGCATCTTCCATTGGGCCAAAAGGGCTTCTTGTGTCAGTTGTATGACAAAGTCTCCTAATGGCTAGTTCTGGGGAGTAGGTGGATTCTCAAGCTTTAGTATGCCATAGGTGGTCCCTTTGAGGATGGAAGTGGTCGTCATTCTTTGTCATATTCACCAACTTCCTCCGTCGGAGGGGCCATGTGTGAGTTGGACTCTTGATCTTGAAACTTGTTTTGCACCTTTAGTGTTCGTTGAATCAAGCTTTTCCCACATACGACCCTAAAATGATGGAAAATCGATCCACTTTAAAGTTTTCCTTGGCATTTTGCTTTGGAGAATGAGAAGTTGGGTTCCTAATTTAAGAATGCCCTTACTTTTGATAAGTAGCTCGAGTGTAAAAGTGTTTAAATATCCCCTTTAGTCAACTTTATTGATATTTGTAAGAGTTGGACTAAAATTTTGAATCCAAACCCATGTTCATATCATGGATACTTATTGTTATGTGAGGAAGTGCATTTTATTAATGTGAGCTTTCTTAATAATAAATTTACCAGGTGGATCTTTAGCCATACTTTTACCATATCAAACACACTAATGAATTAAATCACTTCCCCAGTTATCTGCTGTTGAGTAATGGCATGTCACTATTTTCTCTCCAAAATATTGGCAGATGGTGGGTGTAAGTATTAGCTTTTGTGTGCTAAATTTTCTTATTGATTGTGACTTTCTCCTTAATTGATACTCATATAATCGTGATCCTAAGTGCAGCAGTTCTGAAGTAAAGATTAACTTGTGTAACGTGATTTATAAGCTTGAATCAGAGATCATAACTAATTGGATTAAACCGTGTTGAATTTCCACCTATGTTATTCTCAATTTGCATTTATTTACGGACAATATGCTAGTTGCTTTATTGATCATTCATTCATTCCCTTAACTGACGGCAATTTACATTTTTTTTTCATCAATTGAAATTTGAAGGGCGGTCTCTTCACAGTTTGCCCAAATAATAAATTGGGATTAAATTTTAATTAGAATGTGGTCTCAATTAAACATTAATTTCTCATTAAATATCTTAAGCCGCGGCCAATATATTATTGGGCCAGCCCAATATTAACAACCAAATCCAGATAGCCCAATAGAAAAGTTCTTAGGAAGCTTGGCCCAATAAACGAATCGACCCAGCTATATTTGAACATGATCCACTGGGGAGTTGAGCCCAATATGCAACAAAACCCGGCCCAATAACTGCATTCTTCCTCATCTAGGGTTTATACAACATATATATCTCCTACACTTCCACCCTTCTCACTCGGCCGAACTCAAACTTAATGCAAAGGTGAGAACGGTGAGCCACAGAAGCATTAGAAGAGAACGGTAAGCAGAGAAGCGGTAAACCATGGCCACTGCTCAGAAAACATTGTCGACAAAGGAGGCTGATATACAGATGATGTTGGCCGCCGAAGTCCACCTCGGCACAAAGAATTGTGATTTTCAGATGGAGCGCTACGCATTCAAGCGCCGAAATGATGGTAATTATGCCTACTCCAACGCCTACCACTTGTCTAATACATGTTTCTAATTGTATTTGTATTGTGAAATGGTGTTCTGTTCAATGTTAGTGATGAGATCTGATTTTATGTTTGTTTTTTTACGTTGAAGTAATGCGAAAACTTATTCTTGCTGTGTTTTTTTTTTTTTTTGTTTGCAATTTCTGTTCTCTATGCTTTAAATTAATTGTTTCATTTATATGTTCTCTATTAATGGGATTTAATGATATGAGGACACTTGGCTTGTGATTTGCATCATTTCATTCATTTGTTTAACATTTGGGAATTTCTTAACTTGTTTTGTAATGTGTAAGTGTATGTAAGTGGCTGTTTCATCTTATGGGGCTTGGTACGCTGAATTGACTTTGGCTTTGTTTTTGGCTATGGTTTGCCTCTTCCTGCTACGGTTGGTTTATAATAGGAGCTAAATTTCACAAGTGTCTGCTAGGAGGCAGCTTGATTTGCCTTAATATGTTGACAATGATGCTTTGTACAGCTGTAGCCTTTGTTTCCCTTCAATTGCTTGCCCTTAATGGAGCTGACTTATTGACAGATTGCTACTGGATTATTGAAGTGCAATAGTAGTTTTATTTACTTTTCGCAGTATAAAGAGTTCATACTAGTGTATGCTTGATTTTTGTGTTGTTGGCAATATATTTTCACGTATTTGTCAGCTCTTTGGTTGTGAATTTTCTTTGATATTTGATTTTTCAGGTATCTATATCATCAACCTTGGAAAAACATGGGAGAAACTTCTGATGGCTGCTAGGGTCATTGTTGCTATTGAGAATCCCCAGGACATTATTGTCCAGTCTGCAAGACCGTATGGTCAGAGAGCTGTGTTGAAGTTTGCACAATATACTGGTGCTCACGCAATTGCAGGACGTCACACCCCTGGAACATTCACCAACCAGCTTCAGACTTCATTCAGCGAGCCAAGGCTTCTCATTCTTACAGACCCAAGAACTGATCACCAGGTCACCTCCTTGAATAGCTTATTGCTAGTTTGTTGTAGTTTTTATTGCTGAATTATTGATAGAAGGATTATGTGCATTGTCTTTTCTCATGATTCTAATACTCCTATTCTGTGCAGCCTATCAAAGAAGCTGCGCTGTCTAACATTCCTACCATTGCTTTCTGTGATACTGATTCCCCAATGCGCTATGTTGATATTGGTATTCCAGCCAATAACAAAGGAAAGCACAGCATTGGCTGCCTTTTCTGGCTATTGGCTAGGATGGTGCTGCAGATGCGCGGTGTCCTTGCTCCTGGACACAAATGGGATGTCATGGTAAAAAGTCTCAATGATTTAGTTTCTTATAATCCTTATTACTAGAAGGTTGTGCTTCTCGCAGAAGTATTGTGTTATGACATGAATTATAACTGTCCAATTCGATTTAAATCCTTTCTTTAACTTTGTTGATGTCATACTGAGATTGCCATATTTGTTTGGAGTTGGTTGCTATCATTGGCCACTGGTTTATAAAAAGCCTTGTTGCACGTTGTGATGCCTCCTTTTTTTTATTTTTCTTTTCTTGGCAGGTTGATCTATTCTTCTATAGGGAGCCTGAGGAGACTAAAGAACAAGAAGAAGAGGAAGTTCCAGCTCTCCCAGATTATGGTGATTATTCTGCTGCCACCATTGGTGCTGATTGGTCTACTGGCCAAATTCCTGATGCCCAATGGGCTCCTGATGTGGTGGCTGGTGCAATTCCACCAGCTGCAGGTGGCTGGACAGCTGATGCAGGTCAGTGGTTGTTTCTTTAATGTAATCGGTGGGTTATAGTTTGTAGATTTCTATTGTTATAATTGTTTTGTTATGAATGAGCTAAATTCATTCTTTCTGAATTGGATAAAAGAGTAACAATATGAAGTGCACTACATATTGACAAAAGGATTAAAATTGTAGTCCTAGTGTTTTTTTAGTATACATGTGACTATGAAAGAGATCTATCTTTTAACTTCTGACTGTAATGGAGCTTTTAGCAGGAATACCCCACTGGGGGAAACTAATATTTTCGTGACAGATATTAGTTGTATGTAGGACTAATATTGCATGCTTGTAGAGAATACTGCATGTTAAAGCTATCTTCGCCTAAAGTATGCTCACAGCTCAAAGGATATGAGTAATTCTCCTGGTCCTAGTTTCTTTATATGTCAACTTAAAGGTGACCGTCATTCAATTGCAGTTGTAGCTGCTGATGGATGGGATGCAGCTGCGGCACCACCAGTGGCAGCACCAGTGGCAGCTCCAGTGGCAGCTCCTGCCACAGACGTAGTGTCTGGTGTTACTCCAACTGGCTGGGAATAGACGAGTTTTGCTTAAGATCATGTTTACTGAATTTGTTTTCTTTTATGTCCCTCCAAAAGTGCTTTTATGTGTTGATGTGCTGAGATTCCTAAACTTATTTCTTGTCAACCCTTATTTTTGTAGCAACATTTTAGAGACACGTGGTTAACATCAAGTTTTATGGTTAAGTTAGTGATAGTTTTGTTTGCTTTGTAGTTACTGCTGAAATAGGGGATCTCGATGAATGCTTTGGGTGCATTATTGAGATGAAACCAGTGGTTCTTTCAAGGTACATGAATGGTGATTGGTTATTTCATATTAATCATAAAATTTTCCATGTTCATTTGTGTTAATGCGGTGTGTAAGTGGGTAACATTGGCTAGGGTGAACTCTCTCGTGCATCAATAGTAATAAAGTAGTTAAATGTGTTTTCCACATTTTATAAACTATGGTAGGACAAAATAGCTGTTATTTAAGTATTGTTTTTAAGTTTTTATATACTTATCTGGGTGCGTCTATGTTGAGGTTTAGTTGTACTTTACTTACATGAGGTACTTCCTAAATAAACGACATATGTATTTTAACTTTATCCCTTGATAACTTATCTCATGATAAGTTGTGTGATTATTAACTATTGTAGTGTTGTTTGATTTGCATGATTGTTTGTAAATGCACCCACGTAATTGTTGTTTGGTTGGAGGTATAATAATTATTGTCATTTGATTGTTTTATAAAATGATAATATTATCCTTTAATTTAAAAAAGACAAGCAATTATTTTTCTTCGCTTTTTTTCACAAATTATTTTTGCAATGAATAGTTGTAGAGACACGTTCACTTTTTTCAAATTATTTTCCTTACCTATTTTTATTGATTTAATCACTTTCCAAAGTCTCAATAGAAGGAATCTAACCCATAATTTTTAATATATTTTTATAATTTTTCACAAATATTAATTTATAAAATTAATAAATTAGAATAAAAATAAATTAATTTTTTTATAGTTATGATGTGTAAATATAACATTTGGATCAGTTTAATAATTTTTCAATAGCTTGACTTATTTTCTTTTTCAATTTTTTGAAATTACTAATTCATAATGAATTAAATTGTTTTAATATTATTCAAAATTATTAAATTTTAATTTATAATGTAAGTTCAAATCATTAATTTCATTTCATAAAATTATAATATATAATTCATTTTGTAAATTTTCTTAAATTATTAATTTAAAACAAACAAGTTATTACTTATAATTTCCACAATTATTAGTTATTAATTTATTTTTATAAATTGAAAGGCCTTATTGATTATTAATCTATAATTTACTCTCATAATCCATAATTATTTTTTTATAATTTTTAAATAATATTATAATTATTCAAGATAGTAATAAAAAATAATTAATTTTATAATAATTTTTCTTGACATAACTATTCAAAAATATTTTCATAATTTTATAATTACAAAAAAATATGAAATTATTTATAATAATTTAATTTCTAAAAAAAACTATTTTATAATTTAGTCATTCTAGTAATTTGCCAAAAAAAATTAAGGGCAAATTGGACTTTTTGTTAAAATGGCTCAAATGGGATAAATAATCCAAGGGGGTGAGGTGGGTTTATTAATATCAATAATTGGGTTTATATATACGGGCTTAATGATAAAATATGGGCAGTGTGTATACAATCATACGAACCAAACATTGGATTGAGTGTGATAATTTTTCTTATTACCACCTAATCCTTCCAACCAAACATGGCCTAAGTCATTTTTTATTTTATAATAAGTTATTGCACTCTATTAGGAATAATTATAACTGCCTCCTTTGAAATTTGATATAGATATAATTGAACCCTCTTAAATTTTGAAAATTATATTAACCTTCTTCTTTATTAATGAATATCCAAAAACTCTATTAAAGTGTTAAATAATCAAATCAATTTTAAAAAAAATAATAATAAATTTGAAAGATACAAATACCCATCTATTATATCAATTTAAAAAATATTTATATATTTATATATAATACATATATATATCTTCATATATATAATATATAAATATAATATAACTATATATATACACACATATCTATATATACTTTGAGGGGTGGGGGTGGGGGTGGGGGTGGGGGTGGGGGGAGGAGGCGGCCGCCGTGGCCAGATCTGGTCGGATAGAAAATATGGTCGGATAGAAAATAGGCAGCCAGTGTGCACATGGTCACCGTGGCCATGGTGGGCTGCTATGGGTGGAGGGTGTGGTACGGTGGGGTGGCCGCGGTTGGTTACCATGGGTTGGGTTTGGAACGTGGGATGGGGAAGATGAGATAAGAATTTGATTGAATAATTTAGAATTATTTTAAAACTGATTATGTATTTAAGATTATTAATTATTTTATTATATATTATGTAGTATTTATAAATTTTTATGAATATTTACATCTATCTAAATTTATTATGAGTAGTTTAAATTTATATCAATTTAATAAATAATACATTTGTATCTTTTCAAGAATTATCTTAGAATTGATTATATATTTAAAATTTTTAAAACTATATTGTTAATATCTTAATATTTGTAAAATTTTACTAATATCAAATATATGTAAATTTATAATGATTAATTTAAAATTATTAAAATTATGCTAATTTAAAATAATAAGTTTGTATTTCTTAAGAATTTTTTTACTAGATAATTTTGAATTATAATAAGTTTATTTTTAAGATAATTAAGAGTACTAAATATTGATATATATCACATATAATTAATTGATACTTCTAAATTGCAACCTAATTTTTCTTTCATTGTTTTGAAAATGAAAATGTATCAAAACATATTAAAGCACATTACATATAGATTTAAAAATAATTTGAAGTAGCATAATAAATAGAATAGACCTACTCGCCTTTTTAAGGATATAAAGAAAAAGTTATTTAAAGAAAAATTCAATTTAATGAGTACTATATATATAAAGAGTATTTAATTGGCTAGATTCCAAATAATAAAAAAAATCTTATTACATCAATGGTAACTATTATTTTAGTGCAATGCACCATCAACATAGTATTAGATTTTACTTTAACAGTTTGTACAAGTAGCAGGTAAAATGTATTTTATCTCATTGCTGGCCATGATTTTAGATTTTAAATCTAATGACACGTATTAAAAGTACATTTACAATCCTCACATGAGGTATATACAGTGAGGTTTCCACTGTAGAATACTCCTACTTATATGAGCTGAGTTAATGTTATAGATGTTCTTCTCTACGTGCTAAGTTTGAAATTTATAGATTTGTGGTAATTGAAAATGATTGTTTTCCTTTTTGTAAAATAAATACTAGCTAATGATTTGGTGGAAGCAAACCTATTAATTACTTGAGGAGTAGAATAATTTTTTAATATTGTTTTTATTTTTAGGAAAATAGAGTTGAATACTTTGTCACAGTATGAAATAAAATTTAACGATACAAGTTGCAGCAACATAAATATAATTTTAGCTAAATGGAGTATTAATTGTTTTTAATGTAGCTTTTACTCTTGTACGAGAATAATATCTTCTAGTGTGAACTTCTCGTAGATGCCATGTACTATATCCATTCAAACACTTTTCCTCTCAGGATTATGAATATAAAAACTATTTTCCTTATGAAAATATAATGTATATTTTAAAATATTTTTGAAATATTAAGTTTACCGTTCAGTTTCCTGTAATAACTAATAATACAACACAGCTATTCTAAATTAAACTAATTATAGAATCACGTAATTGAGTTTTACGTTAAACTTTCACTTAACAATTATAGTAAATAATTTTTAAGCAATTGTTATTTTTTAAAAAGTTTCAAGACCTTCAATCAAAATGATAAATTCATTTGAAAATCAACATAGATTTATAGATAAAGAATACCCCAGAATGGAATACTATTTTTTTCTAAGGAATTAAACAACATATCACCATTACTTGTTCTCAGTTCTCACAAAGGGAGTGGAAATAATAAATTGAGAATTGACGCTTAATCAATATCCAAAGGTCAAAAAAGTTGGTGGTGCAGTTTACTTTTCAAATGATGCATTCGTTCAAACTAATGTTACGACATTAATTACTTAAGGATTATTTACGATAATTAGGAATGGATTTTTATCAAATAGAGCCTGTTCTAAAAGTTAATTTAAGTATTCAATTCAATTATGAAAATTTCAAATTGCTTTAATCAAATTAGTTGATTTATATTATTCATTTTAAACATTTTTTTAAAATATTCAATATGTTATCATCAAATATTTTGCGAAGATGGATAATTAAAAAACAAATTCTATTTACTTAGTTTGAAAAGAATTTTTTTTTATATTTTTATGGTTTAAAAAGAAAAAGTTCCACATGCATATGTTTGAGAGAACAAAATATTTATAAAAAAGTTTACGCCCTTGGTTTAAACCAAACACTCCATTCGCATATGTTTAACACTTTATCAATCAAAAATGTATTTTTTTTTCTTCAGAAAATACTAAATAAAGTATATTTTTTTAAAAATAATTTTCAAAACAACCTGCTAATTAATCGATCAAACTCTGAAACCACTACTATACACATGGGAACTGATGAGGGTGTAAATAGTTTAGGGGTAAGTTGGGCTAAAGTCTAATCTGAACGACCAGGTGGCAGGTCGATAGAAGTAATTGATGATGTAATGGGGTCGAGTTTTGCAACCAATAGCAAACTTCAGGCTCGTCGATGGGCCCTCGGCTAAGGTACTCCGACGCTCAAGTCAGTTTAATCGACTAGAAAATAGAGCAACAGAGTGAGAGCTTTGCAGTGAGGTAAATGACATGCCTCGTTGAAGGCTGGCAATAGGGTATTTATATCTCTCCTGGTGTGATTGATATGTCTATGATGCCCTCATAGCATAGAAAGGGCCTTTGTCCTAGCTTGAGGGCCTTTAAGTCTTTTCCAACTTGTGTGCTATTCCAGGTGGTGCTATCCCCAGCTTCCCAGGACAAGGCGATATGCAGAAGGCGCACACTAGCCTGATGCGACAGAAAAGGTGGTACTGGTGGTGGCACGCGCCATTAATGCAGAGACACGCTGCTTGTCAGAGCATTCAATGCGGCAGAGGAGCCATTGCGTCTGCTCGACCTCACCGGTCGAACCAGGTACTTGTCCGTGAGCCTTCTGCCTGGACTCTGGTCGACAAAATGTCACTTTGTTGAATGTAAATATCTTTCAGGTTGAGTGCTAAATACAACAACTTCGATCATGGTCGACCATAATTTGGTCGACAGGGGTGGTGGCCGAGGCCCAGAGTGGTCGGAACTGGTCGATAACATGGTTGGCCCATATTGAGTTGGGCCTGGTGGGCAATTGGGCTATCTCGCATCATGTCCCTTGTTTGTCGAGAGCTATATTTGGCCGGTGGGCAATTGGGCTGTCTCGCTTTGTATCCCTTGTCTGGTCGAGAATTATTGAGTTAGGCCTGTTGGGCTACCCCATATCATGAGTCCCCTCACTTTCGAGTCTTGATCGAGATTATCGATGAGAAGGAATGGGGAGTAGCTGATTTGTAGAAACTAAATGCTTGACGAGGGTCTGACGAGTTGATAACGTTCTGATTTCAAAGGTCGACCAGGGTTTCAGTGCATGTAATGCTGCTGTTACACTGGGCCACATGAAGCATCGGGCGACGACTGTGTAATAATTGTAGTCGTTTGGGTTACCGCGCATTGAGGCCCATAAATAGGCATGGTGAAAATCCTTGTTTTCACTTTTACAACATTCCCTTAGGTCGAGTCAACTGTTTCACTGCGCTTACATCAACTACATAATGCATTAAACTCCTAAACCGTGTAGGTCCTTCGAAATCCTTCGAGTGAGTTTTTACTTTGTTGTATCTCAATCATACAATATTACTAATCATGTTAAGTGTATTTGACGAGGATGGTAGTCATGGGAGTGATAGTGAGCCAACTAGGTCAGATCGAATTTCGACCAGAGGGAGGGTGACTCGACTAGTAAGTCTAGCAGTTTCTCTAGTGATAGCTTGACCTCTAGCAGTTCTAGTGATGATCGTGTTGCTGGTGGTGGTGAGGCTGGGCCGAGTCAACCCCTATTTCCCATGTTTGACTATTCACCCCCGACCATTAAAGTAAGATCGTATCGACGGTGATAAAGGGGGGTCTCGACCTTATTAGGCGGTTGTACCATATTCCTCGGGACTTTGATTTAATTGCCCTTGGGCTCGATGATAGGATGCATCGACCTTCCATTGATTGTGTTACCATTTTTGAGGATGCTCTTAGATGCGGGCTTAGGTTTTCAATTGCCCAGCCAATAGTCGACCTCTTCACCGGCCTGCAAGTTTGCATTACCCAGTTACTGCCAAACTGCTTCTCGACCTTATATAGCTTTGTAGTACTGTTGCATGTTCTCAACCAACCCTCGACCTTCACTAATTTTAGCAATTTGTCCCGGAAGTTGGGGAGTACCGAGGAGTTGGGCTTTTACTACCTCATGGCCCGCCCTTGTCAAAAATTTCTAGTGATCCCCTTTTCCTCATTTGGCCAAAATTGGAAAACTCGTTACTTCTTTGTTTGATCCCCCGGTGGGGTCAGGTTTAACATACCCAAGGGTTGGATGAGGAGTCACATCGATATGCCTGGAAACGAAATCCCGACCTGGCCCAACACCTTTATCAGGGATTTAGTCAAGTTTGGGCAAATGGAGGCCGTGAGATATGTCGAGGAGATAAATTTGGTGCTAGTAGGCTTATAGCCTGCCCAGCTATACTTTTTTGTTGGCGCTCGACTAGGTAGATATCTTCGCTAGTTTTTTAAATAGTTTATCTCAACTTTTTGGTCAATACTGATGTATCTTGTTCTTATTGTTGTGCAAATCAACATGAAATCATGGCTAGACTCGAGCACAAGCAATGGCCCAGGTGAAGAGGAATCAAGAGCGCCGCCAAGAGGCAGCTCATCGAGAGGCTACTGTGCAGGCTGGCCCACAGCTGTAGGTAGTGCTGCCTACTCCCATCGGTCCCCCAAGTCGATTGGCTCCGGCTGGGACCAGTAGTCCTACTCGGCAAAAAAGGCCATCTATCGAGCAGACAGGACCTGCCCAAACAAATGGGTGCCGCCGACGAGGGTAAGGGTAAAGCTGGAGCCCTCAGCCAACTGACCGGCTATGACCTCTTCGAGGAACGGGAAGGGGACAAATTGTTCCAATTGCCAAAGTTTCCATCACCCCGATTCAGTACTAAAATGGCCATTCGCAATACTTTATCGATGCTGATTGTGGGTTCGACTGGGGTCGCGCCCCTAAAAGTGATAATGGCTGGACTGTTCTCGTCAGACCAGAAGAAGATAATGAAGCTAAGCCAGGATGGGGCACTGAGGGCCTTGGCGTATCATTCGAACATGGTAAGTGTCTAGTCGGGTATTATTCGCTTGTCGAATGCTTTTTGTTTAATATATATCTTGACTAAGATTATTCTCATTGCAGGTTAGCCAGCTGGGCTACTATTTCTACTGGAGGTCAGAGCTGGCCCTCAATGATCGTGGCCAGCGCCGGGAGGAGAATGGTGAGGTGGATGTGATGAAGACTAAGCTTGACTCAGCACAGTCGAGGATCGAGTAGCTCAAGGAAAGGGATGATCAGCTTGAGCTCAAAGATGCATAGCTCATGGCTGTAATGGCTGAGAAGAGTAGAATGGACGAGCTGTTGCTGAAGGCCAGATTGAACGTACATGCCAGTTACAATTTTAGTCAGACATAAGGGCATAACATTGTGATGAATTATGCTCGAGATGAAATTTTCAAGACGCTGCTGCTCCTTCGACTAGAAGCTGTGCAACAGTTTATGTTATGCTCGGCGGTCCAAGACACCACATCGTCTTCTCCATCGATGACATGAAAGATGCCTTTGAGAAGGCTGTAAAGCAGCTGAAGCACTTGGGCTACCAGTTTCATCTTGAAGACAAGGCGTGACTTGACCTAATGGAAAATGAGCAGCTCCAGAACTATCCTGACCTCGACAAGAATACTTCTGTTGCTGCACTTGTGGTCGGGGCTGTTGCTGACCATCAAATGAGGCTTGCCATGGTGACCAGGAAGTTTTCTTTTACAAATGACTTTGCATCCGATATTAGGGATGACAAAGTTGACATGGCTGTTTTCTTCTCATCAGCCGAGCTTCCTTTTTCGGTTGATGAGGTGGGTCTCGACCAACCCCTGCAATCCAGCAAGCACCTGCTGTGGTGCCCGAGTAGAAAGTTGAGGGTCTTGCGATTGTTGCCGTGCCTTCAAGCGGCTAGCTCGATCAGGCGATTGATGAAGGGGCGCGAGCTCCATGAATCGAAGGGGCCGGGTCGAGTTAAAGGTCTAGGTTGCTGTACTTTTCTTGGGTCTTTTTGGTCGCCATATGAGGCGTTTGTTTTGATCAGTCATGTATTTTGTGAACTTTGTAATCGAATCTATTTGAATTCAATGAATTATGTTTTCTACCCTTCGATGTGGATTTGATTCTTTCTTGCTTTTACTGCTTTTGTTTTTGTCAATTGCCATTCGTTAATAGATGAAGAAATAAATAATTTGATCTCAGATAAGAAATCATACAACACAATCTTTGGACGATGAAATTAAACAAGTCCGTAGTTGATTACGAAATTGATTGGCACAAAAATAAGGGAATTAATCCAAGATATTTGCATCAAGTTAACCCATTTTAAAATAGGTATTGGAATACTATTTGCCGTCGACTGCTTAGTTGTGTTCTTCGTGATCAAATGAATAGACTTGGTGGTCGAACTTGCTGAACTAACTTCAACTTTACGCTCAACATTGCAGTTGGAATATTTGTATTGTTTGTGCGATCTGGTGTTTGACTGCGAGGTCGAGTTCTAGTTGAGTTTGTTCATCAATTTGGACTTGAAGCAATAATTTGATGCTGAAAACAATTTGAGGTCGACTGCGAGGTCGATCATCTCTTTTAATGGCTTGGGCTAAGAAGCATTGGTTTGCGGTTTAAAACCAACATCAGGTCGACTGTGGGGTTGACTTTAAATGATTAACTCATTTATTGACTTGGGCTAAGAAGCCTTAGTTTGCGGTTTGAAATCGGCATCAGGTCGACTGCGGGGTCGACTTTAAATGATTAACTCGTTTATTGACTTGGGTTAAGAAACCTTACTTTGCGGTTTGAAATCGACATCAGGTCGATTGCAGGGTCGAATTTAAACGAACAACTCATTTATTGACTTAGGCTAAGAAGCCTTAGTTTGCAAGTGCAAATGGGTAGCTGTAGAAATCTAAATAGTTTTTATTGATTTGGAACGATACTATAGTACAGTTAAGTGGAGACTTTAGTCTCTTTACACATAAAACCTCTTCAAGTTCATCGCGTTCCATGGTCGAGGGAGCTCGTTACCAATCATATCTGCAAGTCGATAGGCATTGTGCTTTGCTAGTTTGACCATCGAGTAAGGGACTTCCCATTTTGGGTCGAGTTTCCCCACATTCCTCGACACTTCGACTTTCTTGAAGATGAGGTCCCCTACTTTGAATCTTCTTGACTTGACTTCTTTGTTGTAATGCTCGGCCATTTTTTACCTTTATCTTTGCATTGTCCTGTGCGCTTGTTGACGTGGCTCATCAATCATTTTTAGGTCGGATTATCTCTTTGAGTTATTTTGGATCGGGTTATAGTGGATTACTCGAGCAGTATGTTGTATCAATTCAGTTGGAATTACTGTTTCTGACCCATAGACTAAACTGTAGGGACTGTGACATGTGGCAATCCTTGGGTTGGTCCTATAAGCCCAAAGCACCCCAATGAGGTCGTCCCGCCAACTCGCACTGCAACCATCGAGTTGAGCTTTGAGATGGTCTAGAATAGTTCTATTGGTGACTTCTATTTGTCCATTGGCTTGGGGGGTTCCTAACGGAAGTTAAGTGTTGTCAAATCCCCAGGCTTTCACACCAGTTCCTCGTGCTCCTGCTCTAGAACTGCGTCTCGTTATTTGATACCAATACTTTTGTTAAGGGGAAACGACAGATAATATTTTTCCAGATGAAACTCTCAATGGCCGTATCGCTTATCTTCGGGACTCCCTCGGCTTCGACCCACTTTGTGAAGTATTCAACTGCAATGATTATGAATTTCCTTTGACCTGTGGTTTTTGGAAAGGAACCGACCGGTCGAACGGCCACATGATCTGGACGGGAGCTAGCATTGTCATAGGTCGATGAGGTATGTTTGAGTAGACCTGGCAAGATGGACATTTCCTGGCGAAGTCGACAGCATCCTTCAACAGGGTTGGCCAGAAATACCCATATATGTGGCTTTGTAGGCTAAAGATTGTCCTCCGAAATGATTGCCACAAATCCCTGAATGGACGTCTTGCAAGACCTCACGAGCTTGCTCCAGCATCAAACGCCTCAATGGGGGTCCAGAAATTGATCTGTTGTAAAGTTGATCGTGTTAGTCAAGGGCGAACTAGGCCGCTTAGTTTCTGAATCTGTGCGCATGGCCTTGATCTTTGGGAACTCTCCCTTCCCCCAAATATATTTTTATTTTGTCTTGCCAGGAAGGAGATGTTTTTCCGATCTGCCCCACCAAATTGTGGTCGAGGACACCTATAGTGGGTTTGTTGGCGACCAAAAATATGATGATTCTATCTCTAGTCCCCTTCGTCGAGCTAGTAAATTTTGGCAATGCGTCAGCTCATTAGTTCTTTGATCAAGGAACTTGGCTGAGGGTGAATTTCATGAACCGTTTCTACAAATTTTTGACCTCAGCCAAATACTTGCTCATCGTAGTCTCCTTAGCCTCAAAGTTTCCCTCGATCTATTATGCAACCAGCTAAGTATCAATGATGGCTGCCAATTGCTCGAATCCCCTATCCACCGCCATCCTCATGCCAGCAAGGAAGGCCACATATTATGCCTCATTGTTTGTAACAGGGCAGTCAAGTTTAATTGCGAAGTCGTATTCCTCGGCTTGTGGAGAGCGTAGGGAGATGCGAATCCCATCTCTCGAGGAAGTCGCTGAACTATCCATATGCAAAGTCCACACTAGGGAATCTTGGTCGAGTTGGTTAGGATGGTCAAGTCTTTCCATGACAAAGTTTGCTAACAATTAGGATTTTATGGCAGTTTGGGGCTAAAAAGTAATGTCAAACTCCCCTAACTCGATAGCCCACTTTATCAGTTTTCCTGACGTGTCGAGTTTCGATAGCACTTGTTTCAGCAGTTGATTTGTCAGGACGATAATGGAGTGAGATTGGAAGTAAGGCCTCAATTTCCTAGCTACTGTGATCAAAGTGGGAGCAAATTTTTCGATCTCCAAATAGTTGTGCTTCGGGCCTTACAATACTTTGCTACTGTAGTAGATAGGTCAATGGGTGCCATTTCTAGTCGAGACCAAAACTGAACTGATTGCTGCCGACGAGACTACCAAATAAACATGCAGAACTTCTTCAACCTCAAGTTTGACTAACATCAAAGGTGTTGAAAGGTATTGCTTTAATTCGACTAGGGCCTGGTCGCATTGTTCTGTCCATTGGAAATTTGATTTCCTCGTATTTCTGAGCATTTCGAAGAACGGTCAGCTTTTGTTGTCCATTTGGGCAATGAATCGTCCCAGCACTATGATTTTTCTGACCAGGTGCTGAACGTCCCTGACTGTTCGAGGAGGTGTAATGTCTAAAATGACTTGGATTTTTTGTGGGTTTACTTTGATACCTCTTTAGCTGATCATGTAGCAAAAGATTTACCTCCCCTCATCCTAAATGTGCATTTGTTAGGGTTGAGCATCATGCCAAATGCTCGTAATATTGAGAATGTATGGTTGAGGTCGGCTAAGTGGTTTTGTTCTTTTTCCATTTTGACGATCATGTCGTTGAGATAGACCTTCGTGGTCTTACCGATCTCATTTCTAAACATAAAGTTTACAAGTGTCTGGTAGGTTGCACTTGCAACTTTGAGCTCGAAAGGCATGGCCAGAAAATAATACATCCCATTGGGGACGACAAAAGAGGTCTTATCTCTATCCTCGGGTGCCATGAAAATTTGGTGATAACTTTGAAATGCATCCATCATGCTCAAAAGATCACAACCTGCAGTAGAATCTACTAATAAATTTATACGAGGTGGGGGGTAAGGATCTTTAGGGCAAACTTTATTCAAATAAGTGAAATCGTTACATATTCTCCACTTTCCTTCATTTTTAAGGACAAGGACTACATTATAAATCCAATTTGGGTATTGAATTTCTACATTGTATCATGTCTCTAAAAGTTTGTTGACCTTCTCTTCAGTGATTTGACATCTTTCAGCGTTAAAGGTTCTGGTCTTTTGCTTCACTGGTTTGAACGAAAGGTCCACATTCAGGAGGTGGATGATGATATTGGGGTAGATTCCCTACATGTCGGAAGCCTTCCAAGCGAAAACATCAACGTTTCTTCTAAGGAAATAGACCATGAGCACTCAATGTTGCTGCCTAGATCAGTCCTAATTCTGGTGGTCTTGTTGGGGTTTCTTGGCTCCGGCTCGATGGTCTTAAACTCTTCGACAGGTTTGGTCCTAGTCTCCCTGGGCTTGCACTTCTTGCTCTAATGTCCCTCATCAAGTTATGTTATTGAGACGTCCCAAGGTGGGTTTCGGCTGTGGTCGAGCCTTCGGCTCGTTCGCCTCGATCAAAATTGTATAACAGTGCCAAGCCTCTTTTATGTAGCACAGGAGTTCGCCAGTTCCTGCAGTGGTCGGAAATTTGACCTTTGTATGATAGGTTGAGACTATGACTCTGAAATCATTCAGCGTAGGTTGTCTAATAATAGCATTATAGGCAAAAAGAGCATCAACAACTAGGTAATTAACCATGAGTGTTCTTTGCCTAGGGGCTTCACCAAAGGAAGTGGACAAGTTTATGAACCCCTTAGATATGATCTCCGACCCCCCAAACCTAACAAATGAGGTTCGCATCCGCTTAAATTTTAGGTTGCCCTTGTTCATTCTCTTCAGCGTCAACAGGAAAATTATATTTGCGGAGTTGCCATTGTCGACCAATACCTTCATGACCTCAAAGTTGGCTATCTCAGCAGATACCACAAGAGGGCAATCCAGCTTATTGTCAGCCCCTTTATTCTCAATATGTGAGAGGTCGGTGTTAGAGAAAGAGATTGGTTTTACACTGGTTGAGAGTTGGATGACTGTTTTGATCGAGGAAGACTTTGTCGATTCTAGTCTCATTTGATTTTGCCTTTTGGCTGACTTCGAATCCCCTCATGTCGGGCCTCCAGCGATGGTGTTTATTACTCATCTGATGGGTGGGTAGGGATCATGGGTAGGTTTCTTTCCCTTATCTTCATTCTTGGGGCTAACTGACCTTTCTCTATAAGGAGTCTGGTCAATTACGCTTGTTTCATGTCTAGCTTTTTCATTGACAAACTTCTTCAAGTGCCCTTGTCGAATGAGTCTTTCAATCTCGTATTGAAAATTGAAACAATCCTCAGTGTCGTAGCTTTTCTATTTGTGGAAGTGACAATACTTCTTGGATTTTTTCATGGCTTCAGTTTCGATCAGCTTCTTGGGCTTTTTAAGGAGGTTGTCGTGCTGAATAGGAAACAACACCTCTTTTCTGGTAGTATTCAAGGGAGTATAATTGTGGAAACATTTGATTGGAGATCGATGACCATCTTTATATTGTCTGTCATCTTTCTCTTTTTCCTTATTCTTCTCACTATTTGGATTGCCATATTTGAGTTTGTTCATGTCCTCGTATGTCATGTATCTCTCCGCGAGGTCGAGTAACTCCTCCATTATCCTGGGTTGTTCTCTGACCAAGGTGTTGATGCATTCTTTATGGTGAAGTCCTAGAAAGAGCACATCGATTAGAAACTTGATTTGGGGACTGTCAATCTTTAGAACCTTAGTGTTGAATATGGTGAAAAAGTCGAGAAGGGACACTCCCTCATTTTGTTTAACAGTGTGTAAGTGGGTATAAGGGAGCTTCGCCTTCCTTCGACTAGCAAACTAGTGGAAGAACTTGTTACATAGCTAGTCGTATGAGTAGATCAACACCGACTACAATTTCACAAACTAATCGAGCATAATCCCCTGGAATGTGGTGACCAGCATCTTGGCGTGGATGTACTTGTTTTGCCCATGCAGCTGCATCATGTGCTCGAACTGTAGCATGTGCTTGTTTGGGTCCGACAAGCTATCATATCTGGGAAACCCAGAGGAACCTTTGCATCGACAGTAATGCGCTCATCGATTACCTCTTGTGCAAATAGGGACTCTCTCTCTCGATAAAGCTGAGGAATGCCATCATAGGGAGGTTTCCTTTTAGAGTTTCCTTTTAGAGTTTCTTTTTGAAATCTTTTCTAGTTGCCTATTCAACTACTGCACTTGGTGCGACATTTCTTCCCATTCTTCTCGATCAGCTTAAGACATGTTTCTGTTTGCCTAAGGTCTCGGGCGCTCGACCCTATCGCATTGCGGGGCTCGAAAGGGTCGACCATACTGTTCTATTGAATTTGCCACTTCTTCTCGGGGGTTAGGTCGGGCTTATTCCCTTGGGGATTGCTCAGGGCTATCTTTTCATCAGGTGGGTGGTCACCTAACTTCCGATTGGCCTCTCTCTTTTCTCAAAGGCCTCTCCTCAAGCTGAGAAGGTTGGGGAGTGGCACTAACAGATGATCCGGGCTAATTATTGTGTCTGTTGAGGGTAGCTGACAGTTGAGCAGAAATTTGGGTAGATATTTGCTCGCTTATCAACTGCATGAGTTGGGGCATAGTCAGGGTAACCACTTATTCCGGCTGGGAATTGGGTCCCGCCACTTCTGGCTCTTGTTGGAGATGGGGATCTCCAGTTCTTCTCCTTTTTAGGAATGACTCACTTAGTGTTAACTATTTTTCTCAGTTACGGACTCAGTTCTCACAAACGGTGCCAAATGATAAGGGTGTAAATAGTTTAGGGGTAAGTTGGGCTAAAGTCCAATCCAATCGACCAGATGGCAGGTCGATAGAAGTGATTGATGATGTAATGGGGGAGTCTTGCAACCAATAGCAAATATCAAGCTTACCCAAGGGCCAAGAGGCACTCCGACTTTTAAGTCGGTTTAATTGACTAGAATATAGATTAGCAGAGTGAGGGCTTTGCAGTGATAAATGACATACCTTGCTGAAGGCTGGCTTGGGGTATTTATAGCCCTCATAGTGTGATTCATATATCTATGATGCCCTTGTTGCACAAAAAGCCCTAGCTTGAAGGCCTTTAAGTTTTTTCCAACTTGTGTGCTATTCCAGGCGGTGCTATCCCTAGCTTTCGAGGATAAGGTGGTACGCAGGAGGCGCACACTAGCCTGATACGACAGAAAATGTGGTACTGGTGGTGGCATACGCCATTAATGTGGAGACACGCTGCTTGTCAAAGCATTCAATGCGGCAGATGAGCCATTACGTCTGCTCGACCTCACTGGTCGAGATAGGTACTTGTCCGTGAGCCTTCTGCATGGACTCTGGTCTACAAAATGTCACTTTGTCAAATGTAAATATCTTCCAGGTTGAATGTTGAATAGAACAACTTTGATCATGGTCGACAGGGATAGTGGCAAAGCCCACTCAATAGGGGTGGTGACGGAGGCCCAGAGTGATTGGAACTAGTTGATAACATGGTTGACCCATATTGAGTTGGGCCTGGTGAGCAATTGGGCTGTCTCGCGTTGTATCCCTTGTCTGGTCGAGAGTTATATTTGGCCTGGCGGGCAATTGGGTTGTCTCGCGTTGTATCCCTTGTCTGGTTGAGAGTTATTGAGTTGGGCCTATTGGGCTACTCCATATCAGGAACAAAAATAAATAAATAAATAAATATAAAAGAAAATTCTGAGAAAATTCTAACATTTTAGGAAAAGGTTACCAATCATACGTAGAACTAGGTACAAAGATTACATTCTACTTTGTTGTTTGGAACCAAATGGTGGAAATATGTATAACAAGTGTCATGACAAAGTCAAGGTGTATATTTAAATTTTTAATATGCACGAAATCTAAAGTATACATATTTTTCTATTACATTATATTTTTTCAATGATTTAAATGTACTTATTTGAACTTATCATATAAAATAATACTATTACAAAATTGAAAAAAGTAAACTTGGAGAGAGGTGAGATAATATAGTTGGAGAAAAAAATAAAAAAAATAAAAAAGTTAACATGTAGAATATGACGGGAAAAAAAGAACACACTTTTTGGCATTGTCTTTTGTTTATTAAACAAGATCATTTTAGTTAATACAATAAAAAACATATCAAATAATAACTTTTCACCCTCATATTTTATAAATAATACTAATATAAAAAAAATATTGAGGCCATCAAGTAAATATGATATGTACATATAATTTAATACCTCCAATGTACTGTATTTTATCATGTGATGATGGTATGATCCATTGTTGATATAGAAGACCTGTTAATTTGAGGTATTATTTTATCGGTATGCACTTAATGAGTGTAGAGATAGGAATAAAAAAACAAACATATAAAGTGATAGTCTTATACTTGTGTATAAATTAATTCAGAATGCTAGTACTATTGATAGAGAAACCACACAAATAGGGATTCATTTAAATAGTGTACCTATATATATATAGTGAAGCTAGATCAGAATTTTGGTTGACCACGAGCAAAGTTAGTAGTAGTTTTGACAATAATAAAAAGAAAGGAAATCTTTGGACATGTACTCTAGTGTTGCTGTGTTTTTGCAAATAATATTCTTGAGTCTTTTTCTCGTGTTTCTCAAGAGTGAGGAACATATTAAGTTTGAGGATTAATTAAGTCCTTTTTCCTATTCATTTTAATATCAAGCCAAGGATTTAACAATTAAATTTTTGCTTGAAAATTATAATTCTCTTGCTAATTAATGAAAATCTAGACTTTCAAAAGTACAAAATGAGAAATGTGGAAAAAGAACATAAAATACGAAGAAAATGAACAACAAGAGGCACAAACTAAGTTGGCAGCAAAGTTTGGTGATTTAACTTGAGAAAGGACAAAAGAGTCAATTTATTAATTTATTTCTAGAAAACTTAGCGGGTGCATAAATAAAATTTTCAAATACTTAGATGGAGTTCTAAATATTATTTTATGGTTGGAGATTGTAGATTTCACGAGAGTTCAAGATTCAAATGAGGACAAAATAGAGAATTAATTCATCTAGGAGTAGAGTTTCTTGTTTTCCCTTTGATTCTCATTTAATTTTTGCATTTCTCACAATGTTTCATTTTTGGATTTTTTTTTGACAATTTAATCATGAAACTAATTTGTTATTTTAGAATTATGATGGATTCTTTCAACTGAATTGATTGCATGATTTTCTTACACTATTTCTAATGGTGTTTGAGATATTTTCTATTGTGTGTTTTTCCTAACAGTTAAGTACATCTCTAAATTATGGAGAAATCTCAAAAGATAATGTTAGGTATTTGATTGACAATAAAAGAGCCTATGTTTAGAGGAATGAATTAAATTACTCGCAGGTAGGATAGGATATACCTGCATGTCCTAAATTATCAATTGAGTGGAACTCTCTAATCAATATTTTAATTAATTCACATAGAAATATAGTGAGTTGAATAAATTAGGGGCCGATTGTGAGTAATTTGAAAGAATCCTACAATGTACTATATTCAAGATTAATAACTTGTCATTAAATTAATGGGGAGGAAATAGTGTAATCAACTAAATCATTAATGAAATCATAATCCTCAACTCCTATATCCTATCAAATCTCAGCTAACAACAATTTCTTGTTTCTATTGGATTAATTTTAAAACACATTTAATTTATTATTTGAATAAAATAAGCATGTGATAGCGTACTTAATGGAAAATATTTGGTTCATCGTGGGGATAGATATTATGCGCATCACTTTATTACTTGTTTCAGTACGTGTACTTGTGTGGTTGATTACATTATTCACTCTGGACCTAACAGTGATGGCAGGTCTCGTTCTTTACCACTTCAGGAAACTATTTCGGCCAAAGGAAAAAGAGTAAGCTTCATAGGTCCACCACAAGCAAACATCTTGAAAGATGTAGATAAAGAACTTTGGATGTGTCTACCCCCTTCGTGGAGGAGAGAAAGAAGCTACTATTGACCCTTTGTAGTAGGAGGCACATGAGGATTTCCCAAAAATAGCAAGAAGAAGTTGGTAAGCATCCCCAATCACCACCTTTCCTAGAGATAGGTTGATTGCATCCAAAAGCATGTTCTTATTAGGAGCTCTTTTGGGCACAAACAACCTCAAGATCAACCTTCATAGTGAAACAAGAAGACAACAAGAATACTAAGTAACAAAACAACAAAAATAAGCTAAGTATTGACACAAAAACAAAAGCACAAACAGGCACTGTAAGCAAGTACAACTAGCGGAAAAAAGACATCCAACTCCAAACAACCTATTAAAGAACGACCTTAGAAAATTGTGCTTGATGGGCCAGATAGTTCCTGACAGAGCCACTAAGACTAGGAAGCTATTCCACTTAGAGAAGAGACACCATCCATCATCCCTCATGGAGAAATTTCTCCTTCCAAGGACCAAGCAAAGACACATAACCACTATAAAACTTGCATCACACCTAAAGATAGAAATAGAAGTATGAATGGTCCATGGTCTCCAAAATTCTCTATGCTCAAGAAAGAATTAACTTGTTAAACCTATGGAAAAATTCCAAGAAGTATATAAAGGATTAGGAGTGAATTGACAAAAACAAAGCCCGAAATCACAAAACATCTCTATCAACAAATGTGTAGAGGAATAGTAAAACCACTAAGGAAGTGAAACGTATAAATAATAAAGTACACCTTGGGATGACTAGGGATTCTCTCTCCTATAGAAGGAAAAGACTTACAAAAGAAGGTATCATAATCTTGCTGGATCACATCTTAACTCCCCCTTTGTCAAACTGCTCTGGCAGTGCTCTACATCTTTCACCCAACATCATGGAGCAAATCCTTGTGTCATAAGATTCCTGTTACTGTAGACCCTGCAATAGAAACCTCAGGCTCCTCTAAGGTGATGAGACTCAGAGGCTACCTCATTTGACTTATCCAAACTCAAAGGTTGACCACAGTAAAAGGAATGCACTTTGAAAGTCACAAAATTGACTCTATCACAAAACTAATAATCCCTCAAGATACTTCAAGTCCATAGGACGACCATCAAAATTTGCCAACTTCGAGCATGAGATGAAGAAGCCTAAGTAGAGAAAGGGAGAGGAAGTGAAAAGAAAGACATCGACTAAGATGCATTACCTCGACTCGATGATGAGGGACCCATCATGCCACGGGGCTGAGGTTGTGTCTTGACCTCATCCCACTAAGACAAAGCACGACGCCTCAACCATGTGACACCTTGGCTGGTATAGGTGCTCTCATCATCCCACAAGTTTTTGTTTATCCATCACATGACATGCACTCGCCTCCTAACATGTTTTCATGTTGTATTACTATGTATTTGAATACAATTTATGGAAAAGAAAAATAATGAAGGAAATTACTAAGATAGAGTAAAGAATTATTACCTTAACTAGCATGGTCTCTTCCTTAAAGCATCTTTGTGATCCACAATATGTATTTATCTCCACAAATCATATGTTTATATGGCTTGTCTTAGGTTCGATAGCCTCGTACCTATCTGAACAAAATGACCAATGAAAGCATGCCTAAAAGTAGGAGGGTGTGTAAAATCATTGATTTCCTGAAAGTCCAAACTACCCTTACTATAATAAGTTTTGGAAAAAATGTTATAAAAAACTAAAAAAGCAGTGCGTCGCTTTAAGAAGAAAGAATCTTATAAAATATGTAGCTGATATTGGGAAGGTTGTTTACGGTAGCTTTGAGATTTAGGACACCAGTAATAGAAATCAGGGATAGATTTTTGAGCTAGTCTTCGTATTGAAAATAATTGAATGAAATATACAATAAAGTTGTTCAATGTTTAGAAATAATGTTTGGAAGGCGTAGCCTATTGTTGTTAGGGTTGAAACTAAGGCTACCCAGTCATTATATTTTTTTTCTTGTTATCGGTGTAATGTGCGTTATTCGCCATCGATTGTAGCAACAGTGGTGTATTAGGTGATAGAGGACTCGCACAATCGCAGTGATACTCAATTGGATGGTGGGTTACTGTAAGTATGGTACTAATTTTTTTGTGGAAAAGTTATTATAATTATTGCAATGCAATGTGATAATGTCATTGTTCATTTTGATTAAACTTAGCATTATGAGATTTTAATGTTTGAAATGTGCAATATGGTATATTGATATGTTTATTTACATGTTTCATGTTTACATTCATTTAATATTCTAGTAAATGAGAAGCTCCAGTCAACAATTAAATATTACTTGGAAAAAAAATGCAACCTATATTGATCTGTCTTAGTTTGGGACATTAGTTTTGAGAAATATTGATGTTTCATCCTGAGATTAAGATTTGTTTCAATTTGAATTTTTTCTTTGGGAAATGATCCATGTTGAATTTTAAGTCCATTGGGGGTTGCAATAATCATAAATTGGAGTGAATGTTATGGAGCTGAGGCATTGGAGAGAAAACATTGATCAATATTCGTATATGTGGATTTGTTTAGGTAGAAGTATGTTGAACGCTAATTGACTTGTTGGCAATGGATTTACAGCCTAAAGAATTTTATGTTAGTGCGAAGGCTATATATTTTGAGTTATTAATGGGAGGTAGTGTTTTGACAATGCAATCCTTTTGCATGTATTACAAGGGGGCTTGCTTATATATTTATTTTACCTAATGGGATATAATTTATCTCCTACATTCAAATATAAATTTTATTTTATCAAAATTGTATTGTATTTTTTATCTGACTCCAAGAAAACCCAAAGAGTAATAGTTACATCACAATGTAACCATTTTGACTTTACAGTGGTTAATATTAATGTTTGGGACTGTTTTGCTGAATGAAGACTCCCTTCTGGTGTCCGGATATTATTGAAATGTTGTTGTTGAAGCGTTGCAACCGTTATAGGATTTGCACCGCACATCGTATAAATATAGGATATGTAAAAGTGACAACATACAAGGCAGTTTGATAACATAGAGTTTTAGGTTGACAAGTAAAGCGGTAAGGATAAGTTTTGGAACGTTTTCCTTATTTTGTGTCTATGAAGTTTTAGTCTAGCACCTGTCATGGGTTTGTGCATTAGTTATGCTCTATTACATACTATTGTCCTATTATATAAATTAGTGCATTTTCATGTTTGATTAATGGCAATATCTTTTGTGAAGTTTGTATTTCTCCATAGTGTGAATTATACATTGCCATGATAAATTAATAGTAATTAAATATGTAAACATGGGTAGGGAAAATGTTGATAGGTCTTCATGGTGAGGTGTGCGTCATCCAAAAATATATGTTGACATGTCTGTCTTGCTGTAAGCTGTATAGTTATGAAAGGAAAAAAAAAAACTTTTTCTCATTTACCCTAGTAATTTGTGGTTGAGTTGCTCTTTACATGCATGTGTACTGAAGAAACATTTCTAGTGTTGTTGTGATGTAATGTTTGAAAGTTTACTTTCTAAATATTGTAATTGATTAGTAATTTGTAAAACTGGCATTTTTTTTTCTTTTTCCAATTGGGTAGAATGATGACTCCAAAATTAATCCCAAGACAGGAAGATATCCTTTATGATGATAAGTGCGATGCATCGGTTGACAAACGTTTAATTTAAATCTTAGCAGAGGAAGCTAGAAATAGATGTTTTCGTGTAGGTGAGGTGAATGGTTATGCAATTCTTATCACCATGGCTGTTATAAACGAGGAGTTTCGTACTTTATTCACATTTGTAACATGCAAGAGAAAGGTGAAATTCTTACGGGAAAGGTATGATATGTGGATATGGATTATTAACCTATATGAGTATCCTATAGCCCTCTGTCTAACATTGTGAAGGCACCTTCTGGTGTTTGGGATGAAGTATGCAAGGTAATGTTCATTGCACCAATTATACATGTATATATGTCGTAAGTATCACAATCAACCATAGGAACTTATGAAATTTTGGATGTTTGTACATAGAAACATAAGCTTGGGTACATATACATGGGACATGGAAAACTAGAGTGGCTAAATCTAAGCATAATTTTTGATGTGGAAGATGAAGACAAATCACGGGAAAAGATGAGGAAGGATCTGGTGAAAGATGAGTATCATCCAGTCATGACTAGTTCACCTGGCTTTGTGAAACTTGAAGATAGATCATTGTGGAAGTCTGTGGACGGAGTTTATGCTAGAGAACTTTTGGAGGATGACCTGTTGCAACCGTCTGCTGGGGAGGTAGAAGGAATTGTTGGGTCTCTCAGCTCTGTAGGTTTGAAGTCCACGCTGAATGATCATGCGTAAATGGTTGTTAGTAGTTGTAGTAGTACGGTATGTGTTTTCCCATGATACGTGTATAGGAAATAGGTCTCTTCTGAATGGTTGTAAGTTTTTGTTCATTTCTTATCCGAGGGTTTGTTAAATAATGTTTATTTGGATGATGTGTGAATTATTGTTTTGTGGCTTGAACATGTTGATTTGTTATGTGGTTCAAGCTCATTCGCAATGAAGTACTGATCAAATTTGTATCGCAAAGTTGAGTCTAAGGTGGTTGAGTACAATATCCCAACTATGATTTTGTAATTGGTGAAACATTGTATCACACGTAGAATATATGTAGGGGTGGCAATTTGGGTGGGTTAGGTGAGTTCGAGTTGGGTTGAAGTAGAGGTATAATATTAATTTTCTCAATCCGACTCCAACCCAACATGATAACAATCTAAAAGGCTCAACCCTAACCCAACCTGATTCGTATCAGGTTAGGTTCTGGTCGACCTGATTTTTAAAATAATTATTTTGAATATTTGTTTTAATTTTTAGAAAAATTTTGGTATTTTTATTTTTTAATTTTATATCTAATTTTAATTATTAATAAATTAGAATAGGAATAAGGAGTTCTCATTATAACTTTACAAATGCACTCAAATAATTTTAATTGAACCACATAATATATTAATTTTTAGGACTTTTTTTTTCCTTTCATTTTCTAGTATCTATCTGCATCATAAAAATATTGAAATCACAAAGTGTTTTACTTTTAAAAATATCATACTTTTTCAAGTTTTATTCACCTGCTCTCTTTAATTTTTGAGTCTTTTGTGTCGATTAAATTATCTCTTTTAACTTTTTAAAATTAATGCCATTGTTTTTTAACTTTATATTGATTCAATTAAACAATACATAAATCAATTAAAATATATCATCAAGTAAATAAGTAAACAAGTATTTTAAATTATACACATAATTTTGTTATAAAAGCTTGCTTAAGTCTTTTGAATTTTTTATAACATCTCAACATAAAGAATTTTTATCTATTTATTTATGCAAAATCTTGTGTTGTATAATGCCTAAGAAAAACTTTTAGGACAATTCAGTAGTTAAAGCAGTGTTTTGTTAACTTTTTACAGTACAATTTTCATGTCCACTTGGATATAAAAATAACCACTAGGAGTAATTTGAAATTGTAATAATTCATCCTATATGGTTGTGAAAATAAATAAGACCAAAAAATGCCAAAGTAGTAATTTTGATATTGCTTTCAAATTTTCAAGCTTTATTTTGTTAATTTATATTTTTACTCCTAATAAAATTTAAATTTTATTTGTTTAATTCGGATTGAGTCGAGTTGGTTTAGGTGGGTTCGGGTTGTCGTGTGACCCACAATCAAATTTTGAGTTGTTCGTGTAACCTGAAATTCAACCCAACCAACCCATTTTCTTCGGATTCTTATTTGTGTCGACTTTATTAGACCCGGACCCAAAATATGTCAACCCAAATCCAAATTTTTAGTGTCGAACTCGTGTTAGGTTATCTTATCGTATTGGAAATTGCCACGTCTAAATTTATGCGAGGCATTAACGTTGTCATAAGGTAATTAAATTTGTAAAGTGGATGAAGCAAGTTAAAATGGATGCCCATAGCCCTGTTTTGATGTATTTTTGAATGAGTTCCCTGCCATCATTCGTTGTCATGTAGTTGTAATAAGATGAATTTATGTAATAAGAACCGTGCATTTATTACCTATTTCATGGCTAGAACTGCCATGTATCCTTATAGTTTACTTATTATGTAACATCCTGAATTTTAGAATACTAAACCCAAAGTTAGTGTTTCAATAAAACAAAATATCAATTTGATAAATTTGGTCAAAATAATTTCGAGTTGGATTTAATTGAGACCCATAAATAAATATTGACAATCGAGGGATTTAATTGGAAATAAGAAAAGGACTTAATTGTCTAAAATAATAAAATTTGGGGGGCCAATGTGAGCAAATTAAAAGTTTAAGGACTTCAAAATAAATTAAATTTGAACTCAATTGCCAAGAAATAGAAATGTTAGTGGTCAATATGTAAGAAATAAAAGTTGGAGGACTTAATTGTAACTTAAGGACGAAACTAAAGACAGTTTAAAATTTAAGGGGCTTAAGTGAAGGCGGTGGAAAATTCTGGGGGTCATATTTGAAGTGCTGCAAAATACTTATATATATATATATACGTTGAAGGATGAAATTTAGTTAAAATTTCAAAACGTACCCCAAAACCCACCCCGATAGCGAACATCCAAAAAACAGTTGGGAAACTTGGAACTTAAACTATAAATACATTCCTTTCATTACCAGGAACCTTACCATACCGAGCTTGACCCAAACACACCGAACATGTCGCCGAAAATTGAGGGCAAAGAGGGGCGCGCGGTAGTGGTGGAGGTTCTGTCACCTCCGACGATATAAACAACATGGGCTATTAGGGGTTATGGTTGGAATGAGGTGGCAGTGTGGTGGCGGTTTTAATTTGATGGTTCGATCGGCAATGGTGGGTCAATTGGAAATAAGTGGCAGATGGTGGTGGGTTATGGTTCTATAGCTGTTTCCTGCCAACTGACCGGTGTAGGAGTGTCGGAATCGGGAATTGATTGAGGGGTTTTGTTCGCCTCGACGGGGCACACCTGATGGTGGTGGTGGCCTCCACCTCTGGCGGCGGCGTGTTGCGGCGACTCTGGGATAGCCAACTCAGATTTAGATTACGGAGTTGTCTGGGCTATTTTTAGCTTGAAATTGGATCTCGATTCGATCCAATTGGGTAAATTTTCATATTGACTGTTAATTCAATTGATTTTTACTAATTCCAATTCAATATTTTTTAAATTAAGATTAATGGAACATAATTGATTTGTAAGTATTGAACGAAATTGATTATAATCCCAAGTCTGGTAAATTATGAAAAGATTGATTTAAAACTATATTCTTAGACTCGATAATATCATATGTTGTGAATGAAATACAGTTAAGCATAATCTAAAGATTAAGCTATATGAATGTTAGAACAAAAATAGATTATCCAACTTGAATCTGATAGAATCGTAAAACCCAATTAATTTAGAAATTTGGACCCTCGTCATGTACTGTGGAATAATTGAAGTGATGATTGAAGTTTGTTGGGGATAGCCACTCGATAATTTCTAGCTCGAAGTCTTAGAATAAGATAATCAAGGTCATGTTTATAGAGTAAGATAGAGAAAAATATTCATAAAGTGGGTCGGATAACTTGGGAATTGAATTAGCTCGAGCATGTAGAGCTATTAAGACGGTTCACCTAAATAATGCAATGGGATCCAATAGTCCTGGAGGATCTCATTGCATGAAGCTTACAAAATTATGTGATCACTTCTTATTTATTAATGATTAATTTGTTGTTGTTTGTGTCACAAAAGGCATCCACGAAATAAACACCCTCCATAACCGAGGGTACAAATCTAATCTAACCTTCGACTGCTCCACATAACTTTAGAAACCACCAAAATTATGACATTTTATGATCAATTTGGATTAACACAAACATCAAACTGAGATGGCCTACTCAATTCCAATTCTTAAGAAACAACAAGATTTTTTTAATTGTAATATTTCAATTACTTTTAAAGAGGTTTAATTGTATTTATTTAAATTTCTTTGTAAATAATATGTAACGCCTTGTTCGGGAGGTGTCTGCTCCCATTCGAGGTGCTACTCAAATCTATACCATAAGCTTCCTGATTAAGAGAAAGAACATCTTTCAAAAACCAAAACATTTAATTCTCACTTATGCCATCCATCAACAGTTTAGCTTGTCACTAGAGTATCATAGATAACACTTGATATTTTCAAACATACCTATCATATCCACATCAGTAAATCATCAGGCTACAATCCATATATCCATGTATTCATTGGGCTTATTACCTCACGTGTCTCATGGCTGAGTCTATCTTGATCGCTCCTTTTTATCTGGGGTAAAGAACGGAAGGAAACAATACAAAGCTATGTAGTCTGCATGACTTAGTGAGTAGTTAACGAAGGACTAACACAAATACATAGAGTGGCAACAATTTCATAAGTACTAAATCAATAGAGAATAAGCATACTATAGTTGATATTAAATCAGTACTATTTTAGCAAAACTCATTACATGAGAATACAAAATGATAGCAAAATGGTACATACTAAATCAGTCGAGAATAATAACGACTATGGTAGATATAAGAGGTATAACACAGGAAAAGAAATACAACGGGCGAGATAGAATAATAAATAGATGATATATTAATAATACTTTCGCAAAACTTACTGTTGGTGATTCTTCTACCTTATTCCTCCACTTTCAGAAACGTGAAAACCCTTATCCCTCCAATCCTGAGCGATCGACTCGGATAGTTGACCAAACCAGTAGACATGGCTAGTTGCATGCCTCATCCTCTCATAGCCAGCTACCTCCAGCTGGCTATGAAGCTAGATGTACTCAAAAGGGTATTAGTTGGAGATTGGTCGCCGTCGATCCGTTCCACTCAATCTATCTCCTAAAGCCGATCCCAGGGCCTACGCCCAAGGGTATAAAATAATATCATGAATATCACATAACACGTCCAACTGCATTTCAATTAACACGTCAATTTTCCATGATAAACAGTATTCAGTAAATCAACATCAGACTCATTTCCAGGTAATAGTCATGGCAATAACGAAAAATATATCTCAAATTCATTTCTCAGTTTTCACACACAATCACCTAGTTTCAAGTAAAATAACATAAGTCATAGATCACCAGGAGTTACAAGTAGTGAAAAAGGGCGATGTGTGGTAAAGTTTCACAAATAATTTATTTACCGAAACTTCTGGAAGTATGAGTTTCTGTTTAAGGACATAATAACTCAAATTGGGTAAGACGTTCAAGTAAGAACATCTCAAGAATTAAATGTGAAGAAAAAGAAAAGTACAACTGGACTATCAAGAGCAATGCAAAGATCTAAGGTCAATATAGCATAAACGAATGACAGTTTCTAACAAAGAACTGGTCAAGCGAAAGTGACATATTTACTAATATATATACATAAGAGAAGAAATTACATTGACCAAGATTGAGAATTGGGATAACAACAGCTCAAGAATTTTAGACAAGAAGAACAGCTTAAATAGACTGTCAGATTCAACACACGAACCAAAAAGTAGCACAAAGCGAACAATAAGCAGTTATTGAATCTCAACACAATTAAGATCAAGCAACAAACAGTGAGGATATATTAAAGAGTATGTATGTTCTTTTCCCAGCAAAAGAAATTAATATAAACTCACCTAGTAAATGTAGAGAATCCCTAGTCGACGCTCAAGTTCTGGCTTCCTAGTCAAATTGAGAACTGTCATAAGATAACCCAAGTTACTATCCTATTAATCCTCTAAATCTTAAGTATAAGCATAGTTGATGTCTTTATCAAACTCAAGATTATTCTGACATAATTCTGTTAGTCTCTGTTTCATATCTAAATGCTTAAGTTATTTAAATATAGTATTCCTTAACTAATCAGTTGATAAATGGATTACTGATACGATCTACATCATCGTGGTCCTATTTAAAGTTCCAATACTCAATAGGTATTCGTTGTTGTAATACTCCCAGCATCACGAGACTTGACTTACTTGAGCCCAGTCATTCCCGTTTCTGTTGCCTTAAAGTTCTAACCGTCTTAAAAAAAACTTGTAGAGAAAGAAAAATTTTACTTAGTTAATACTTTGAATTGGAAAATGGAATGATGCATTGACGAAATGCAAAATTTTTAGGGGGATGGATCATGGATGGTGGGATAATTGTGGTAACCCTTCCAACAACAGTAAGGTAGGATATAGGAATGAGGGTGCCGTCGGTATAGTATGATGCGAGAAGCTGTCATAAATTGGCAACTTACCAACTTCATTGCTCAATGTGATTGTGTATCAGTATCTGGATTCGGTGGAGTAGTGCATGTTTGTTTATATTGCAGTTAAGCACCGTGGTTTATTATGGAATGAGAATCCAATATTTGCATAAATTATTAAGAGGTTGTACTACCGATACTTTACTAGTAAGATAATTAAAATGATTTATAATTCTACAAAGGTTATACAAAGGCAAATGAAGGAACGAACCAAATATTCGGATATGGAGTTAAATTATATTTCACTATGTCATCTTATCTCCCTTCATAACGTTATATGAACATTTTATTCAATATGCATTTTAGAAGACTGTATGGTATCATCATTTGTAAATCCACGTGTTATAGTGATAAAGAGTTAACATTTTTTCTAATGTAGAGGATTTGATTGGGTATCTACTATTTAATAATTCCAACTAATTTATTGATTATGTAGTTATTGTACTCCTTAATCCATTGTGTAATAGTTTGTTGAAGTAGGTCGTAATAATGTCAAATTATTTTAATCAGAGTAAGACAAATATTAAAATAACTGGGTTAGTGGAATATATGATTAATGCAGGTTCAGTTGAAAAGCTAAATCCGATTTGGCTAATAATTAGCATTTAGCAAACATTTATCTTGCTAACTGCTGTAAAATTGCCATCCTAATGGAATATTTACACTGTAGGTATTGGGTGACGGGACTGAGGAAATAGTGTTATCAGTATGGTAGTGGCGCCACAGTGGGAAAACATCTTTAATACAGTGGGCAGTGTGCATTTGGTGTCTCCAGTAGCTTGATTAGACAGTTGCGTGTAGTGGAACCCCAAGCACAGTGTGCAAGGCCATTATCATCGAGTGCAATTTAATGTGGTGGTTGACCTTAAGGACATCGAGTGCAATATTGGGGATACCTTAATTACAATATTTTCATCGTTACATCATCTAAATTATAATTTAAGTCCTTTTTTTGAAGGAGAAAAAATATTGGGTCGATTGAATATCTCCTTAATCTTCTTTTTTTTCATTTTAAATTTTGATTGTGTTGGAGACATATTTTGTTCTAAATAATTCAGATATACTATTATGTTTTGATATCAGATACTGTTTGAATGATAATAAAAGTAAAAAATGAAAATATCATTAATTGTTCGAAATAATTTGAATTGTATATTTTTTAGTCTAACATATACCCACATTGATTGGAAATGCAATATTTTTTAATTCATCCTTTTTTCATATTTTATGTACGAGTTGTATATGAATGCATTGAGGCGAATACACATCAACTTGATATTTGCCAATATTTGATTTATCGAAAAGAAAAAAAACATCAATAAAATCAATTATTTATTTTTGAAATTGAATTTGATATATTCCTAGATATAAATAAAAAAATTAAACCAATTTCTAATGTATTTTTTTTACACAACATCTATCAATTGGCCATCATGTCATTTTCTTCTCAAAAAAAAATTATGATGAACACATATTATGTAATGCCCCAAAATTTTACTTCGTATTTAATTGATTAATTTACCTTATTTTACTTTATTTATTATTTAAAATTAAAAAATATAATATCTTAAAATTTCTTCATTATTTTATCCTATATCAACCCATTATTCCATTTAATTTCTTTTATTATTTGCTATATCAGTTAGGAGATAATATATATATTTTGATTTTTTATTTTTATTAAAAAAAATAAAGTTATAATTTTCTCATAATAATATTATATTATTACTAAGAATTAGTAATTGAGACCTTAGGAATTAATAATAAAGAGGTCAAATTTATTATAAGATTATTCTATTTCTAGGTGATTAATAATTAGAGTTTCAATTGAGATAAACTAGTTATCCTATACAAGATATTAGACATACACCCTAAAACCCTAGATACACATTCAATTTTAAGAAAAAGAAAAGAAAAGAAGAGAGGCAAGAAAAAAAAAAAAGAGAAAAGAAAAACAGCGGAGAGCAACAGGAAAAGGAGAAAGAAAGGAGACGTCGGAGAACAAAGGTGTCCAGAAACATCATACGGTAGCAGGGAGTAGGAAAGGTAATTCAAAATTGCATTTACTTCAATTGATTCTCCTTTTTCATACATGCATGAAGAAACCGAGGGCACAAGATGGAAATTTTGAAGGAAATTAATTTGTGGGTTCTTTGTAGCCGTCAATTTTGACCAAAAATAGGTTAATTTTGAATTTGAATTCACCACTATTCGGCTGCAAGTATTGGTTTATGATTTACAAAGCCGCAATTGTTGACTTGTTATGAAAGTAGAATAAAAAAAAAAAAAAAGAAGAAAAATAGGGAGAACCGTGAGGGCCTAGGGGGAAGCAACCTTTGGTCATGTGGGTTTTATTTCTAATGGGTTAAATTAGCAACTGTATGATTTTATGTATGCGTGTACACATATATGTGTGGGATATGACATATTAGTAAATCGATTTGGATAAATTGATTGAAGGTAATGACTTTTATAGATTGGAATTTTTGGGTTTTTGAAGATAAAACTTGACTTGATTGTTAGATTTTGGTTATGTCTATTAATTGTATTGGGTTGAAGCTCCATAGAGTAAACTTTTCTAGTATCAAATAGGATTATTGGGTTTTAAGATACTACAGGCTTTTGGTGTCCATTAGGTTAGTCCTAGTGAATTTTGTCTTATTAATTAGTTAAATTGGTGATTGAAGTGTTTAATAAATGAATTAGGTGACTCAGCGACTGATTCGATTAATTCTGAGATAAGAGATTGACGTATAGGATTGATCTCAAAGGTGAGTGCCTAAACTTATAAATACGAAATATTGTTATGTTTCAAAACCCAAAAGGATATATGCTATTATATAATTGTTCTAGAATTGTTTTCAACTTACACTGCACTATATATTCCACTGTGCACAAAAAGAAATTCTTTTTCTTGTTTTATTTTTGCACAAAAAGAAATCCTTTTTCTTGTTTTATTTCCGCACAAAAAGAAATATTTTTCTTGTTTTAATTCTGGAAAAAGAAACCCATACTTTATGATTTTAATGCTTCTAGACTACCAATTAAATTCGGTAATCAATTTATTACTATTACCGTTACTGCTACTGTTACTGTTAGTGGGATCCAACTTGGTCTGGGTGTGCGAGAGTCTTCACTAGGCAGCAAAGGGCTAGCCGGTTGAACCCCAAGCCCCCATGGCCTAATCCCCCCAACGCACAACATAAGCCGTTTGTGACTGAGGTGGATCGTAGGAATTCCCGGGGATGCTCGTGCACTGTTTGGTAAGGTCGCACCTTGCCCGGAGCAATAAGAGACTATTACGGTGGGAGCCATAAGGTTGACTAGCTACAGCAAAACTGACTGATCATCGTATTTAAGTTGATAGTTTAGGAAATTGTTTAACAAAATTTTGATTGGTTACTGCTTGATCGTTTATAAATTTCTCAACTGTTACTACTAGACTATTTTATGACTTCCTTTTTATAATACTCAAAAATTTCTACTGTAGAAAAAAAAAATTTAATTCAAGAACTCACTATACGCACTTTTGGCACTCACTGAGTCTTTTACTCACACTCTTTTCCTTTTCTTTACTTCCTTCTAGCAGACATAGATCCTAGTCCTAGTGAGGAGGTGGATCCTGCACGTGATGAAAATAAAGGGTGAAGATGTAGTTTTGGAAATTTCTGTAGACTAGGATATTTCTTATTAAGTTCGCTAGTTTTGCTTTATTTGTTATGGATTTTATGATGCTTAGTTCTGGAAACATTTCGATACTTTGAGTTTTATGTTGTGAGTTTGCTAGGAATTGGATGAGTTCCTATTTAACCAAATGTTTTGGATTGTTAATTTCAATTTTTTTGGAATTAAATTTCACGCTCAAATTTAGTATAAATATGGTTAAATTTTGGGCATGACATATTACTTTGTATTAGAATGATTTTCTCCAATTATAATTATTCTCATGTGCAATTCATGTGTATAAATAGGTTATATTCTTCTTATGAGATTCCAAATTTTCTATAATCTCAAAAACCAAGGGGAGACGCATGATGGACTCCACTTATGAAGTAGAAAACTTATAGGGAATGACTTTATTCCACCTTCTATTTGAATTTGTTATATTTATTCTAAGTGTATTTGATTCACAATCAATCATTTTTATAAAATAATATCTAATACATGTGCCATGTATACGTGACACGAAATATGAGATTGAGTAGAAAAAGGAATAGAAGATTTAAACCGGATTGTTTAAAGGATTTCAAAATCGATATAGTTCAAGAAAATGTTTTACAAATTATGCAAAGGTAATCAATAACCTCAAATAGGATAAGTATGTAATTGTAAATATAATGATATAATTATAAACATATTTTGTAATTATGTAATAATGTCAGAAACATATCAATTTGGATTTTTTTTTATTACCTCAACTCATAAGCCAAATTGATGAGGTACCTTAATAGAAGTGTATTGCATAATGTGTTGATCGCACAATAGTTGAAATGCAATTAAAAGTAATGATACTGAGCACATTCAGATTGGTATATAAAAAAGCAATAATTTTCGTATTTATCCATCCCACACAAGCAAAGCAAAATTATGTGTCAATTAATCTTAACTTTTTCTTGTCTTGCTTACATTGATAATACATCAACAGAGCAATGAAATAAATAAAATCGGATAGAAAACGATCTCAATTAAGTATTTCACATATTTAAAGCATTTTTTTTAATTAGCTAAATTGACACATAAAATTAATTCATCCCAAATAAAAAAATTAAGCAAAAATACATCCAGTTACTTGGATTATTTGTGTATATGATTGAAATATCTGGTTGTCCATAAATATGATCATTAACAATTTCTTGAATTCAATTTGAACACAAACTATACACTAAAATAGCAGGCAAAGTGAGTCCATGCATTTGCTCTTAATTTGGATTCGATTTTTCCCACATTGATTTCACATTGTTTAAGATGGCTGACAGAAGAGTGTGTCTAAGCATTTAGCCATTTATTCATAACCTTAGTCAATTCTCTACGGCAAGTTTATGGGAGCGTTGCTACTAGTCAACCCTATTTAAAGGGGGTGATTTATTATATGTCGAACTGGGATGTAGCAGCACTTGAAACTAGTGGTTCTCTGTGAGAGGCATTTATACTAAAAATTTTCGGCTAACCATTTGTGAAGTTTAACAACATAGTAACACACGTGATTGGTTTGAGGGGGAAAAATAAACGTAGCACCAAATTCTTCAAGTCAAGGCTCTACTAGTGTGGGAAGCATAGGTGATAGCGTCAAGTTAAGTCAATATTTAGTGGAGGAGCGAAAGAGATGTTATTGTGGTTAGTTGTTGAAGGTCTAGTATGCATTCATGGAGCATAACACCGGCCGTTATTTATTGGGATGCTCCAAGTATCTTGTTAAGTCTTGCAACTATTTTGAATGGGTTGATCCTCCACCGTTGAAGCAAAACCGCATATTCGGGAATATTGTTAACCACAAAATTGTAGATCTTAGGAAGAAAAACGACCGACTGGAGGCTAGGATGTATGTTTTGGAGCGGGAAATTGAAGACCTGAAGAATAAGCTTAGGGGCTGCCAGGCTGAGAAAAAATCTATGCAACGAATGTTTGTTGATGCCAAAATAAATATTGTTTGTCTAAAGCGGAATTACACCACCTGTCCCAGAAAATTTAGACTCCAGTTGCCTTATTATTAAGTAAAATGTTAATTTCATTGAATTTGTCTTCTTAGATTCATGCTCACCAAATACTACACATGATGAAGATGAATATTTCAAGTATCCTGAATGTGAGCATGACTTCACATGCGATAGAAGTGAGAACTGCAAATTCGCCGGTCATTTACTGGAATACAAAGTCCACTATATAGAATCTGACATTTATTTAACATTCTCAAATATTTTATGTATAATATGCATATGTATAGTAGTTGGTACTTTTACATAAATAAATTTATGTTAATATTTCAAAAAAGTAATGTTCATTTTTCAATTCATAAAGAAATTAGTCATGAAATTTGGTTTTGTTAGAAGAAGTAGTTGATAAAGAGTTTTTCTATAGATCTAACTCCTGTGTTCAACCTAATGTTCTGCCGACTAGAAAGATGGTGTTTGAATGGGAAATAAAGGTATAGGTCAAATCCTGCAACGAGTGAACACACATCAAGCTAGCTGAGAGGGTCATCAACTTAGACCCTCCGATGCTTAAATCAATATATAGTCAACTAGAAAGTAGTTGGGCAGAGAAATGGCTCGGGGGAAGGGGGTGAAAAGACATACCTTTGTCTCCAAGGAGAAAGTATTTATAGTGCTTGGCGAGGGATGGAAAAGATGACTTTCTCCCTATTGTGGATCAGTTTTTCTCCTCCCCGTGTAGGGGCATTATAGGTCCTTTCGACCTAGTTTTCCATCGTGCTTATGATAGGCTGGTAACAAGAGGTGTCCTTACCGCTATTAATGTAGAGGTGATGGCCTGACAGAATGGTGGTTTGACCACATTAAATGCGAACATGATTGATAGCAAGCACTACAGTTAATGCTCCTGTGGCTGATAAGGCGCCTCGTCATGTGCGCTGCTCAACCTCGATTGTCGACGAGACTCGACCAGCTCTATACGGTTCTGGTTGACCTTTTCATGAGGTCAATTTACTTTAAATGTGCTCCAACCCGAGTGTTTTTGTTGGGCTTCAGTCTTGGCTTGGGCCTATGGGTGACGTCAACTTGCGGGCCGAGTATTTATTAGGCGGTTGGGCTATACTCATATCTGTAGTGTTTATAGAATTTTTTTATAAATATTTTATAAAAATGATCATGTAAAATAAAGCTTAATTGTGCAAATAATGTAGTATTAGTTATATAAATTAATTCTTAGTGATATATACATATTTATTACTTAAGTCATCTCTTTAAACCTTCACATGTCTTTGTATATATTAAAAAATATAAGTATATATAAATAAACACCCATGTTCCAATAAAACATGGACAAGTATATATAAGTCATCCCAATGATTCCAATATCAGGATTATCAATCACACCAAAGGGATGTCATCCATGATCGAAATACTTGAGGATAATATATTGTGTTTTTTGTTAATTAATGGTTTTATTTATGGCAGCCAAATATTAAACTATTATCATAGTTTTGTCTTGACTTAATTGATTTTTAATCAAAAATTAAAATTAAATAATTCTTTTTAAATTCTTAGCAGTTAATATATTATCTAATTCTTCATATTTTAAGTTTTAACTTAATATATATTCATTGTCTTTTAAGTTTAAAGTAATATTACAGTATTGAAATTTTAAGTCTTTTTCCAACAACTTTTAAGCTGTCAATCTTGTTTTCTATATCCTTCTCATATATTTTTATTTTTTTAATGCAACTATCTATTAATTTTTTGTTGCATAATATTTTCTTCTCTTTCGTGAAGTATGTAATAATATTCATAGACTTTTATCTTTGAAAGTTTTGAATTTTTTTTAACTTTTCGCTAAATAATCTTGAAATTTATTTTTCATGGAATCATGTATATGAGATATCCTTATATGTTCTAAGCTTTTAAATACTAAATTTTAAAGTTTTAAATTTAATTTTACTAGACCATTTTTTGAAGTAATATTTAATTTTACTATTTACTTGACCATGTTTTTTTGATATTTTTATTTTTATATTGTTATTTTTAATTATATTTATAATTCAACAATTAAATTAATATATAGTAATTTTGAAGAATTCGTGCATAGCAAGGGGATAATGCTAGTATAAATATATTTAATAGCTCAACTTATTTATCGACTTACAATTGAACAAACATACAATTTATTTACCTTAAAGTGAGAGATCTTACCTTCAAAATTGAGAAGTATACCAGGGCTTATTTATTAATGTTTGGTTTCCTCAATCTCATGTACATATATTCTATTTATATATAAAACATTTAACGTCCTGTGTTATGCTATGTTTCCATATTCCATCTTCTTTCATGACTTATATTTTCATATGTAGTATGTCATTTTTTTAAAATTTTTTATTTTTTGGGTTTAAAATATAAGCTTCATTTATAACAATGAGTAAAGCACAGATGATTGCTTGAGACATCAATTAAATTATTTATTTAAAATTAACTAAACTAATAGATAAACGTACTCCATTTGCACATCACTGAGTCATAAACATATTCTGAAAATAGTAGACTTAGATAAGGTACTCATTAAATTATCTAAAGTGTGGCACCCAATCAAGTTATAGCCTGCAGGGCGGAATGCTACTCAGTTCAATCCTATTAGCATGCAACAACATATCCGATAGACCTATAATTTTTTCACAAAATTCCAATAACATCAACATTCATCAATACGTAGCACGCTTCACTTAATGCGGAATTAATATCAGAGCGCTACCATACTAATAGCCCAACAACATTTAAACCAAAATGTCATCACCAGTATCACGATTCATACATACCATAAGTCTAATATTCATCATAACATATTACAATATCTCTAAAACAAAACATCCCAAGGTGCATTCATATGTACATACTTTCTTAAACACTAATACAACAAACTCCAATAAGATCTACCAGTCCTCATTGTTCCCTGTATCACACTTGTCTTAATAAAAACGAATAATACACGAGGGTGAGTCATAAAGATTTAGTGAGGAATAATGTAAAGCAATGTACGATCTTTCAAGAATCAAAGTCTCAACGACAGTAATCATTGGCAGTTTAGCATAAGAGAAACGAAGTTATGCCAGCATAGAACAATCAAGGGAGTTAGACTACTAGCGAATGCTAGGTCGGGATACTATAACTGTTAGCTCAAAAGGCCTGGGATCAACTCAACCAATCCTACTCGGGAGGTTTAGGGCCATCTCAACCAATCACAGTCAGGAGGAAATACAAATGGCTCAGTTGGCCTAGAATATCAGCCCGATCTAGACTAGGAACTCACTCCAGCTTTATTGCTCATTGAGCATAATACAATTCAGGAACAACAAACCCAATCACATATGCAAGTCAATAAATCATATACAACATGCATATCGGAGTATCCTTTTAGCTCCATAACATTATAGTACCAGATTAGTCTAGTTCGGTTCAGTAAACAATCAATTTAGTAGCTCGAGCATGACAACTCGGCAATAACAGTTGCTCAAGCATAACATCTTGGCAATAATGGTAGCTCAAGCATAACAGCCTGACAATAACAGTAGCTCAAGCATAACAGCTCGACAAGGCACTCGACCCATCAATTCTCCTATACAAATCTTTCGGTACAATCAATCAATCAGTACATTCAATCAATCGGTAACCAACATGGTGAAATAATAACAGTACGTTCAATCACTCGATAGCTAACAAGGTGAAATGATAACAGTACGTTCAATCAATCGATAGCCAACAAGGCGAAAATAATAACAATACATTCAATCAATTGATAGCCAACAAGGCGAAGACAATGATAGTACAGGACAACTTCAATCAGGACGACAACAAACAATACAATAAAAGTTCATGGCCAGAACATGACAGTCTGTTTGTCATCAGAACAATTTTAGGAAAAAAAACCCTCACAGGGGTGTTCAATCGGTAACAAATATTGTTCAATCAATTCATAGAATTCGATCAACGAAAAACCATCAAATCCGATAATGATAGTCAATCGCCCTTATAGGGGTACACAAAGCAATGATCAAGACAATAGAACCTCACAGGGTTCAGAAACTAGCAATCAACGATAACGATAGCCAAGGCAATATAACCTCACAGGGTTCAGAAAGTAGCAATAGACGATAACAATAGTTAAGATAATAGAACCTCACAGGGTTCAACAATTAACCAATAACAATAACGATAACAATGACAGGTATTAGAACAATGGAACTTCACAGGGTTCAATCACGATGCAATTGCTTTACCAAAATGATTACCAGATCGGTAGATCCTCACCTGAATAACCTTAATGGAATGCAAATCAAGGCCTACTGCTCTGTAGGATCCAACTCCTCAGCACCTAACCAAAAAGTAGGTTTATAGTTAAAACCTCATTTAATCCTATAATTACAGTCATACCACTATGAATCTAAAATCAACAGTTACTCGGTGACTGCGATGACTCAGGATTTATTTTGATTTATCTCAACATGAAGTAGACTATGCTCGCCATCATTATGAAAATATATCCGAAACTCATTATTAAACTGGTAATGATAATATAGTCGAATCCCTAAATTACATCGAAATCCCTTATAAGGTTTCACCATACTGTTTATAATAACTCAATTATCATTAAGTATCCAAGTTTATCGATTAGGTCATGATTATGAAAAAAATAGGGTTTTATCACCTATTTAGCTATTTAACCTATGGTTCACATGAATTAAAACCATTCCGAGTTCTTAAGCTCAAGCAACCTTTATGCATGCTTTCTTTCTCATGCATGGTTGTGTTTTCTGATGATTTTACACATTTTCTTTTATTATACAAGGTATTATAAAGATTGGAGCGCCTATACATATACATGCAAGTATATATGGTTTTCCTCTGATAAATTACCCAAATCTCACTATTAAAGTAGAATTTTGACGATCAGACTTCATGCATGCGTTCGTTGTAATAAGGTGAGAAAACTACCTCTGCGCTGCCGTTCGCCGCTAGAAAAATCCAGCACCACTAGAAGCTGCGTCTTAGTGAGATGAAGCAAACCCCCTAAACAATTTCTTCAAACGCCTTCGAATCGAAGCTCAATTGTAGCCTGAAAGCCTCCTCGCCACCAAGCTCCGCCGTGTTGGTTTTTGCTTAATTTCGTCGCCGTCCGTCGCTCAAACTCGAAACCAAAAACACCTCGTCACTTCCCAGCCACGCTCTACAAAACCCATACCCTAGAACCCATGTTTGTTGCCGAAACATGCAAACCCACCAACCTCTATCGTCGGCCAAGTTTTAGTTGCCGTTTTTGGTGGCTCCGTTGTTCGGTTCGTAGTGCACGTGGGTTCTGTGTGTTTCTGAAGCTGAGGAGAAGAGAATGGTTGGTTTACTTTTGTGTTTCGGGGTTTTGTCGGAGGATATCGCCGGAGAAGGGGAGAAGAGGGTGTTTCGGTGGGAAGAAGGAAAATGTGGGGCTGAATTGAAAATCCCATTATTATAGAAAATGACTTTTCTTTTATTTCAGATTGGCCACCAAAGGTTTCTGTTAACCCTCAATTAAGTCCAACCTATTTCTAATGTTTTCAATTTAAGCATCAGATTGTGATAGCCCTCACATTGGGTCCACTAACTAATAAAAATCACACATTGGCCCTCCTAATTTTTAAATAATGGTGCAACTAAGTTTTTTATATTTACGTTTTAACCCACAAAACTTTTGAAAAATCAAATATATTTATAAAATTTATACAAAATACAAAATATTGAAATAAGGCATTTCTAGGGGTGTTACATAAAGTGAAACGAAACATGTAAACTATTCAAAATTAGATTCCAAAATGAATGAACCTTGAACCATGTTTACTAATTGAATTATTATTGTTCATAGAATAAGAGGGAAAAAAAGTAAAAATTTTGAATTACTGTTAAATTGGTCATCTACGTGAGCTGCACCAATAGTGGATTATTTAATCTAAATTCGATGTATGCATAATTGTCAAAATTCAGCGAATTACTTGCATCCACGTAATGTGTATCTAGTAAATAATATTTAAAAATTATGTTATGTAATCTATTCTAAGATTTTCATATATTTTAATATATAATAAATTGTATAAAATTATCATATATAAAATATTATTACACATAATGAATTTTTTATTTTTTAAAATATAAAATCTCAAGATCTATATATAAATAAAGTTAAGCATAAATTAGTTAAAGAATTAATAAGAAAAAAATAGTAGTTAAGGATTATAAAGAATTGAAAGACAGTAGTCATAATAGCTAAACAACACTAAATGAAGAAAAAATTGAAAAATCAATGTATGAACGATATAGTTAATTAATAAAGTTATTGTTGCTTGAATTTATAAATAATTGATGTTTCAGTAAATTTATTAATATTAATTAATCATAGAGTTGAAACAATAATTAAAAAATATAAATCAAGAATAAATATTTTTTTAATTCTAAAATATAGTAAATACTAAAATTTTAACTACCCAAAGAGACATTAAATATAGCCAAATATTTAATGATACTCTATACATATAATATAAGATGAATATATCAATTCATAATTTTATTTTGTAGATTTGTGTAGTATTATTTCAGAAAAGTAATACATTTTTTCTAAATATAAAAATGAAACTCTAAATCCTAAATCCTACCACAATGTAAACCTTAAACTCCAAAATTTTGATAATAGAGAATATGTTTATTGATTAATATTTACATATCTAAAACTAAATGTAAATATTGAATATTAAATCATAAAATCTAATTTTCATTCAATTACATTAAAATATATTATCCAAAAATGTATGTTTGTAAATGGATATTGGATATTTGTAAGCGAATACATATACTAATATGAATATTATAAAATTTAAATAGATAGAGATATGGATACAATGTATCTAATCTGTTTAATATCCATTTACAACCCTATGCATTGCAATGGTTGATAATTTTAGATTTAAAAATTTGTTATATTGAATTAGATGAAGTTTGTATAGGGATATTTTTTTATGAATGTTATAGCTTAACTTACATAAATATTTACAACAGATTTATTAAAAACAAATGAACTAATTAGTTGAAGAGCAAAGCAATCGTGAAATGAGTAAAAAATAAATAAAACAATAATATAACTAATACAAAATTCTTATAATGCAATATTTATTTAAAAAATCAATACAAGGGTCAGATGATAAATAGTGGCACGAGTCGTAATAGGTAGGTAATCATCATGGCTTTCCTAGTCCCCAGGCAAATTCAAATAAAATCTAGTTGCTTCTCTTCAACCGACGCCCACATTACGCTTCGTCTTTTTGCCTTTGGGAGAAACCAATTAGAGCTATCGTACCTCTAGAGTAACATTTTCAAACTGCATCGTAGAAGCAACCAATTCACAAGCAGTAAGTGCATAAAGATCATGGAGTATCCTCCAAAGATTATTGGAGTTGGTTCACCTCCAAAGATTATTAGAGTTGGTTCATCCACTAAGGATTTGCCCCGCGAACTGCTGACGGTCATTCTGGATAAAGTAGGGTAGTCATCAGTAAAGGACTTGTTCAACGCAAGTGCTAGGTAATTCAACTAAGACACCTATTCTCGTACTCTCAATAGAAATTTAATGATGTGCTATATATTTATATTTCTAACTATCCACATCTGACTCCTATGCTGCTGCAAACCATGACGAGATTAGGGAAACTAAAACAAATACAAATTACTAACGTATGGTTATATGATTACTGTGGATATCAATTTTGGGAATTGCATTATGGAGGGCTACAACTATGAGTGTTTCATATGAGAGCTGTGCATAATTTACTTATTGATGAGTCTGCATATATGTGTTGCAAAACTGGTTATTACGACAACTCATGGAAATCTGCAGTAATATCGATGGCACATATATATTCCTATAACAATTATTTTATTGCAATTTTTCTACGCCCAAAAGTTAATTATGGTCACCTTTTGGGTATAGTTGCAAGAGGTTTAACGAGATTAGCAAGGATCCTCACATCGGCAAACGAGTACGTTTAGACGGGCTACATCGTATCAGGTATGACAACAGTTTTGCCCACGGAAGGAAGGATTTCTAAGAATGGTGCAGATGAAGTGGAAATGCAGAAGCCATATACCAATATATGGTTGTAAGTTTGCTGTGTTACCAATTGCAACAATCTGATTTGTAAATGACCAAAATAACACGTACTATTAAATCAAAACCTTACTATTTGGATATCGAAATAGGTACAATACATTAATTTTTATTACCCTACTAGGATCTTTATCTTGGCATTGTCATCCTTGTTGTGATGCAGATTAAATACTTCTATTACTTGGATTTATCTTATCTAATCTAGTTACTGATGGAGGGGCACATCGGTGCAATGTATTTGACATGCCTACTTGCGTTGGTTGAAAGTCCAGAGGAATTGACGCAAGAACCAATGGCATTACTAAGCCAAATGCATACATCAGAAACTATGGAGACAGAATACTTGTTTGCTAGAAAAAATATGCTGTGCGACATGCCAAGGCATTGGTTTAGAAAAAAGAACTTGTCTGTATATAAATGTGACTTCTGCCATACCGTCCGTACATCCGAGGAGTTCGACTTCCCAGAATGGGATACCATAGGACAAGTCTGTGACAGTTGCATTGCTAAAAAGGAACTATGGGATTTGTCCTGACAACATGGCTTTTTCTAATCACTTCAAACTAACACATATATCAATGGCATGAATGCATGTTTTGTTCAAACTAATTTAATTTTATTGAAACAATTTCATAGTTAATTTATTTAGTGGCTTGAAAATATTAGTTTGTCATCTCACCAATCTTTGTTTAGCTCACATTTTTCCTTTGTTTTATCTGTAACATTAACAAATCATGCAATTGGAAAGTGGGAATATAGGAGAAATTAAGAGATTAAAAAAAAGTAGATGGTAGGGTGAAAAGCAATTTATCTAAATGCCAGTAGTCATAAAATAAAATTCGTATATGACAATAAATAAAAATCATGTGCTTAGGATCGTAGACAAACCCCGATAACATCCATAGGTAGAAATTAATGACTAAATGTTAAATCACTTTATAAATTCAATAAACTATTCATAAAATATAGTAGAAAATAAAATAAAGAAATTCACTTTAAGAATATGGTTTGAAGCAATTAAAGAATTTAACACCAAAAAATGAACTTAGATGATAGAAGACAAAATATTTTAATTTGCCATAAAATTGGGATTTCAAATTTCTTTTCTATAAATTATCTTAGTTAATTAGTATAACAATTAAAAATTAGCCAAAGATATAAGCATTACACATACATAAACATTCAAGAAAAATGTACCAAGAAAATGATCATACAAAATTGGAGAAAAAAGAAGACAAGTGTTTTTATATTTTCAAATAGTAAATTGTATGTTTAGAATATTCCAGTATATATATTTAAAGATTTTTGGGTTATGTTTAGGAATTTTCCTAGGTATGATTTAACTTAATTAAAATGATTTTAAAAGGAATAAGAGGTAACTCACAGAATAACATAGTATAACACTTAAAATTAAATTATAATAAATTCTATATTACCATAATACGCCATATATAAAGAGTTTATATATGCACAATATATATGGAGCAAGACATATTAATTAAGTTGTAATATTGACAAATACATTGCTATATATATACACACAACAATATATATACACATATGTATATATTCATCCATAATTAAATTGAAAAACAAAAAATATTAGACAATATAATGAGTTATAAAAAATATATATTTGTAAAGAGGGTTATATAAATTATTATAAAATGTTACATATATGTTAATATATATATATATATATATATTGAGTATTTACAAAAATTAAACATGTAGTTATAAAAATGAATTAGTATAGGTTTTTATATTAATATTAAAATAAATATTAATAGGAGATAAAATTGATTTATCCACATCACTTTCGCATATAAAAGATACTTAAATCAGGACTCAATTTTTCTAAGTTATTCCAAACTCAACATATAAAAATTAACAATATTAAAGACAATATAAATATTTTATAATACATGAATTTTCAAGAAAAATAGTTTAATTTATAAAGAGAATGATTTGTGGAGATAAACAAGACATGCATTAGTCGTTTTTCTTTTCCCAAGAAAAAAACTCTGCCTCAATTGGGAAGCTCCAAGTAATACCAAATCTCCATGATTAATGATGGCAGAATTGTTTTTGATATTTTTTCCGCCATTAAATCAATTTAATTCTTCTCTATATTCCTAGTCCTTATTTCCGACAATGAGGTTCACTTTCCACTTTTACATTTTCATCTCACTTCCACCAAATGGGTGCTCTTCATTCTTCATTACATACTTGTAGTCCTAATACCCTACTCTAAATATATCACACTATACATTCCCGACTTTCAAACGAATTCCACAACAAATTGTCTGAATCAAAACTAAATACCACAACCAAAATGTGAGTTATGTATGTGTACAGTAAGTATTAAATGCAGGAACATCAGAGAAAAACATTTACATTCTTTGATGTGAACAACAATATCCCTCAACAATAAATGTTATTTTAATGTGACATTTCAAATTTATTATGTATATTATTGGTGGTATCATCTGACATGGACTTCTTTATTTGGAGAAGTGTATTACACTCTTGGTGTTGCATCTCCATTATTAACAGTACAATGACAACTATAATTAATCTCAACTGGCCACTTAATATGTTATTTACGCAAACACAACTTATTAATATTATTTAATAGGTGATACGCTTGAAGGATTGCAATTACAATGGGACACTATTTATGATAAAATTAAAGTTATGATCAAACACCATTGTGATTTTGAAATTACTTTATTTTTTTTAAATTTAGGGCTGTGGTACCACAAAAAGGCATCTTGAAAAAGAAGCTATCATTCGACCAAGCCGAAGGTAATGGTGTTACAATTGGGAGTTGGACTACATGCAATATCATTACGAAACTTTCTTAGGATATCGAGACTGTGATTAAAAAATGTCAAGAGGAACGATGCAAAAAATACAAGGTATATGTTAGGTAAAGAGGTTGTGTATCATCACATCTGAGGGGCAGATACCCGTGCTTGGGCATGCATCCACCAGTTGTTGCAGCACAAAAGATATCCAAATCATTTTGGATTATGCAATATCAGTTATACAGAATGGTTTTCATCAAACTTAATTGAACTATTATTCGATAACAATGTTAATGTTTGTTAGTGAAAAAATGGGTTGGAAATGCATTTGAGTTTGGGTGGACTTGTTTTGGAACAGTTTACAAAGGGTTAGGACCATCAGGAAGAACATTGGCTCAACTAGCTGCCTTAGATCTAGGTTAGGTTAAAGGTGGCCAATGCATTTTACATTTCAAAATCCATTTTTTGACCCAACAAAGCCTATGTTGAACCCCAAATTAATCTGAGTGTATGACCCAACAACAAGCCGCCTAAAATAAAGAATATCTCAAATTATGATTGTATGAAATCCAAAATATTGTGGGTAACGGGATGGTAAAACCCTTTTCTACACTGTATTCAATACTATTTACCATTTATTTAACAATTACACTGTGGTACATACAAGAAAGGGATATGGAGCACCGAACTTCGTTAAAGAAGGTCATTGACACAAACAAGATACTTATTGAGGCACAAACTACTTTACTTTCTAATATGGGGTTTAGTGCATTTACCAAGTTACCGCTTCATCAAATGAACAGGGTCCTCATTAGATGGGTCATACAACATTATGACCCTTCAACCAACAAATTAACACTCCATGGAAAGTATGTTACCATAGATGATCGAGCTGTTCATTTAGCTTTGGGGATTCCGATGTCAAATAACACTAATGGAATTGAGTGCACGTCCATACGAGGGATCGACAAATATGGTTCATTGTTCAAGATAGTGGACGGAAGAATCGACTTGGGGGATTTGTGTGACATAATAGTTGGGACGGAACATGATATAGTAGTTTTTGCATCATGTATATGACCTTAATATTTGGCACAATTACATTCCCAAAATGCAAGCAAAATTTACCAGAACATTTCCTGAACCTATTAGTTGATATCGCACATATTAGATCTATAAATTGGTGTGGTTTGTTCGTAAAACACATGAAGAATGCAATCAGGGAGTGGAAAGCCTCAGACTTTTGTTGCTGGATGTTTGCATTTTTGGCAAGTAATTTTTTAAAAACAATACTACTTTATTTCACACAGACTTTATTTTCTTGTTACGTCATGCATGGATGTGCAAGTCATTGATCTATGTACATACATGTTTTTCTCTTAGCAAGGGTACCTCCTAAGGGTTCTGCTCATTTTTTAAAGCTGGATGTTGAAGTTCCATATATTGACTACTTGAATACCAAAGGATTGAACTATTGTCCAATGATATGCAAAAGCTTGGAGGGTACTGGAACTAGAAGGTAAGCTAGTTCATATATGTTATTTCCATGCTCATACGATTCAGGTGGACGAATTACAATCATCAGACATATACAACGAAAGAATAGTACTACATAATTTCTGAAACTGTATGGTCCATTGCAATCACAAATGAGTTGTACGCACCATGCAGGTATGCTCTTTGCATGATTGGGATATTGATTCCACCAAACCATCAATATAAATATTAGGGGAGGAGAGTCTGCAATCCATGTTAAAAATGCATTTCCTTAACAAGCCTATAAATCTAGCCTAGGATGTGGAGATTGGTGGAACCCACATACAAAGCTCAAATATTTATCAGGAAATTCACATGCTTGTCGATAGACTAGGCAAGCTTGAGGCCCAAACAACACAGATTTTGAAAATGTTGCATGTTATTCAGTCCAACAAGGGATAGAATAGTAAAGATAGGAAGAAATTTAGAGATAAAATTATTATTGAAGTACGAGACATGGGTCGAGAGTCAGAGCAAAGCATGATCAAGATTCAGCAACAATTGAAGACTTGAAAAAGACTAACTTAATATCAAGGAATCCTGATCTTATACAAAATTCAAAGCATAGGCGATCTTCTCTTAAATGTGCATCTAGTTCATATGATTCACTAGATATCATGAACAAGGGTCATCAGCAAAGCGATGGTGATGGCTAATCTCTAGAAACCACAATTAACCTTGTGCGCCCTTCAAGGAATTTCGAGAAACATATGTAGAAATTCCAACCATACTCATTCAAACGCTATGGCTAAAGATGAAGAAATAACGGGATTCTTCTTCGACCTATACAGGGACTTCAGGTGCGCATACCAACGTAACATTCTTTACTCAATGTATAATTCAAATATAATGTATATATGTATCACAATATAAGCACACAATTATTACCATAAACTATCCAATTTGTTCTTACAAATATTTGAGGAGGTTGTGATTGATTATGGAATGTGGCATCTGGTCAAACATAATGTGCTTGGAGCCCTATATGTGTTTGAATGGCAGGTAGGTTTACAATTTCAATCATCTTTATATATCTTTAGGCATCACGCCGTGTATTGTTTATTCATCACTCTTGTAAAGTTTATCCTTCATTAGGTCATCAATTGCATTGCCTACCTATGCACAATGGAGCAGCGTGATTGGGATTCCAAAGCATGAAATTAGTACTGACTAGCATTGTTCTCTATAAGTTCTCATCTAACATAATCATTGTATTCCATCTTAACATAACATTAATACTGATTGCTTATTTGGATATCTTATAAATCAAATAGCCCTTAAAACTACACATTCTAATGACAGAATAATCAAATGCTTCTTTGAAGGCCCACAAAAATTCTCCAATGACCTCCAACACTGCAACATTGTCTACATAATTATTAATGATTGAAAAGGGCATTGGTACCTTTATAGGATAGACATGAAAAATAAGATGATTGGAATATGCGATTCAATGACCAATGAAGACATGAAGTCAACAAAGAAAGCCTTATGGGGAGACTGGTACAGCCTAATTATCAACCCTCACCCATTTAAGTTTAAAATGCATTTTATTAGCCATAGTATGCTTTTAAAATTTATAATCATTAGGTGGATCAGCTGGATCGGTTGTTGTTCAAGTGGAGACCTAGGGAATATGATGAAACAATTTCTATCTATTCGTGTAAGTACCCAAACTGGGTGCCCCTTCAAACATCTTGGTGTGAGACTATTTCGTGTCAATTGCGTTCAAAATTCAATTACATCTTGTACGGAAATTATTCCAACAAGAGTATCATAATTATATCAATCAGACATTCTCAGGTGGGATTGTGGTCTCCATGTCTGCATGATGTCGATGTATGATGAGGCCGCGAGCATTAAGTTGCAGAAGGTATAACCTCGACACAACAGTATACTATTATTTAGCAGATTCGAAATTGAATGTTCTCCTAACAACTTTCATGTATGCAGGAAAGTTGCACTATTTCCAGATGGAAATTGGCAGTCTGACTCTACAGGCATAAAAGAAATAGTTTTACATGGGGCACAGACTAAGCTTCGGTTCATATCAACTGCCAGGCTTTTGTTTCATTTAATCTTTTGTTTTAGGTTGTGTAATAACCCAAATTGAAGGCAACACATTTTGCCATCACATATCGACCTTCTTAGGAGTCATGCCTCATATTCTGGATTATGTTATATACAATGACTTATGTTTATGTCTTGGAATTACTGTGTTGGACACAATATAATTTACGAAGATGTAATTAATATCAGCTATGAATTTTAATTATTTAATGTGTTAAATCCTATTTCACAGTAGCATCACTACCGCTCAATTGTCAATATGCATTCTTGCTTATGTAGTTACATATGGTGTCTTCAAATTAAAAATACTTAACCAAAAAATCATTCAAATATTTAGCTTTTATTCCTTATGATAAATTTGTGCCAATTCTAGTAAATATTTTGCTCTACAAATAAGAATTTGATATTTTAAAACAATTTACATATACCTGTCAATGTAACATGGAGAAAAAAAAATCCACAATGTCATCAATCATTAACGAATACATATCAATTTTGAGCAGTTTAATGTAAATCTACACTACATTTCTACACAATTCCATGCTCATCTCTACTATTGCAGTAATGTAACACTAACAGCCTTGCACAAGTACCGCCACTTTCATGAACACATTTCGAGGGGATTGTTCAAGAATTAAATTTCTATGACCATAAAGCTCAAGTCAAAATTTTGGGGGCCTTAAGGTTGTCCATCCACATGAAAATTTCCAAATGACATGGTTGGATAGTAGAATAGCATCATTAGTAGAACTCCTATCACATGAGACATCCCAAAAGTTGGATATATGTAAGGCATGTTTGTTCTGACCTAAAATTAATTTCACATATCATCAAACAAATATACAAAATGCACTCCAAGCAATAGTCAAAATGGAACCACAATTATGTCCGGCAAAAGTAAGGGTCTTACGTATTCAGATTGATTCCCACAAGGAGAGATATTAACAAATGGAGGACGACTACTGTAAGTCTCTCCAACAACGAAGACAGGAACCTATAAATACACCAGTTAGCAACCCAAATTTTATTTTTCTCAAACGTACATAAAATTATATATTTTCATTACACACTAACATTTTAGATTATCTGTCATGCACCAATACCATGACGCATTGAGCATCCACTTAACCAGTTTTGTTGTTCAACCTACCCCATTTAATGCATTAGAGTACCATTTCTTGCACTTGAAGCTACAAATGAATTAGGAATCGAAGTACAAGGACAACCTTTCATATTATACTTCTTATTTCAGTATTCATCTAGCCTTGTCCCATTTTGGTTATCTTTGCTGGTGCTTCTGTCGGTCTAACATTGCTAACCTTGTTTTTCTCCTTACCTTTCTTCCTACAATTGCTATGGTTAGAAGACCCACTATTGGAAGCTCCATGTCTTCCATCCTCCTCCGGAACATCATTACCTTTACTGCATCTACTTACCTTGTGATCAGGCTCACTTCATAAACAAATGTTTAAAATATATCAAAATAATTCAAGGCATTAAGTAGGACACAAATGTACTGCAAAATGTGAACTAAATTTCATCTTACGCACATGCACTACATCTTTATCTTTTCGACTGCGATGAAACTTTCACATTAATTCGGGCAGGGTCACGAACATTGGATTCATAACCATCTTTTGTAGGGTCACTAATATGCTCTTCAATTGATTCATTGCTCACGTCATATTCAATGCTAAATTCAACGGAATAATTTTCCACTTTCAACAGATCATCCGTTGCTTCATTCGCTATTCTTTGTACTTACATCAATGACATTACAACCCCAACTTCAAACTGTGAGGAAATGTAAGACATGTTCAAACACTCTTTCATTAGCTGGCCAAACCGACTGTGTTGTGCATCTAATATTAGCACCAGGAAAGGAAATTTATTTTTCAATGCCGAACTAGCCTCCATTAGCCAATGACGATGGATGTTTCTATTTGGCAATGACGAGAGCCTCAAACGTATAAGTGCTGGCATGGTACACCCTTACTTTCCAACATCAAGCACTCACACGTGTATTTTTCTTCCTTGAGGTCCACCATAACAGCAACATGCCGATTGCTCTTTGGGTTGTTGTATTGTTCAAAAACAAACTCATGCTTATTCAGCCCAATATTGCGCCACTTATCCATAAGAAGACCCTGCTCTGCTTTAGTCTCATCTCGTACCATATAAAATTTTTTCTATGAACAAATCTCACCAGCATACTGCTCTAGCTTCAAAAGGGGACCGACCTAACCTCAGGTTTCCTTTTCTCTGATTCATTCTGAATGTATATAAAGATAAACCTAATCTTTTTGTATAGTATAATTATAATGTTTGTTAAAATCTATCAAACTCAAACTATGTCGCACATATAGTTTTATTAGTGCATTTAACGACTCAGCCCGTTAGGTGTTTATCATCCTCACGAGGAAAATTCTTCTGAAATAGGCCTCATACCACATTTCCCTTTTCTCGTATATGTCACTCACCGAAGGATGATCCTGTAGTCCACAATGTTCAATCAATTTAACCCAGCATTCTTCAAATTCCTGCACAGTATGTCGCTTTTTCAACATAAAGATAAACGCAGAACAAAATTTTGATTCTTAACCTTTTGTCTCATATTTCTACCTAAGTGCCAATTGGAAAGTCGATGGGCAACTCCAGGTAGTTCACTAACAATAGCAACACACATTGTTGCACCCTGATCAGTAAGGACCACCTCAAGCTTCTTTCTGTTCATTGCATCTAAAAACATTCTCAGTAGCTAACAATATGATTCAATACTTTCATTATATAAAATTGCAGCATCAAAGACATACATAGAATAATGATTATTTACACCACAGAACATAACAAGTGGGAATCGATACGTATTCATCTTGTACGTACTATCAAACACAACATCATTGCCAAAGATTTCATATTCTGCGCTCGACATTCCATCACACGAAAACACACCAAAACAACTTTGTTACACAACCTTCCTCATCCACTGTGCACTTGTAAAAAAGACCATAATCTAATTTCTTCATTTTTTTTCCAGTAAACGCATCATTGTATTCACATCAGCACTTGCAATTCTTCCTTGCCTTTCATTGCACAACCAATTGTAAGCATCTTTCGGGTTGGATGTTAAATTCTCTAGACCACTAGCCAACATTTCCAAAATGTCCAAAACGACAGAGGTTTTTATCCTAGATTTAGTCATCAATAAAATCATCTATCTTGCCTGAAGGGGGAATAAACATGTATAGCGCAAAAAATAATTTCAGCTTACAGTAGCAGTAACACCTACAGATACAAATAATTTACCAAATTTTTAATAATTTATCAATGAAAATACCGTCTTATACCGATTAGCACAGCAATCCATCGAATGGTTATGGATAGTAATGATGTTTGTAGCAACTTATTGCTTCAAATGATGGTTATGGGATACTCGAAGCAAGTTCCACAACTATACCTAAAATCCAGCTTAGGCTTTCGAGACCACACACTTATAACGCACAGATATTCCATTCATTAAACAAAAAGAAAAGTAAAACAATTAATACTGATTTCATAAACATTAAAATTTTTGATAAATCATAGAATATTTCAACCAAGAAGCTCAACAACAAAACAGGATCGTATCACCATGCATTAATTAAACAACAAATCACAAACAAAATTTCTCAAACAGCTTCGACCATTGAAGAAAAATATTTCATTTACTTATTCGGATTAACTACAACTAAGATGCTTACCCAACACTTCTACATCACCCACAAAATCCATTATGTATACCGAGGAATGTTACACCGAATACATTATCTACAATGCATTCCCTTCAGTTTAATTTCACTTCAACTATTATTACACATCCATTTCATTCATACGCATAAAAATTAATCCCTAATTACTTAAGGATTTTCCCTCAGACAATAAAAACCCTAAAATCTAGCTAACTCTATACAGGAATTTGGATTTCCACTCCTTCAACGCAAAGAACTCAGAATTACAAAATCAATTTGCAACGTACTTCATTTTTAATAATTCACAGTCGAGGACTTCCTGGTAAATTCATTTGATAAAAAAATAAAATAACTTGAATGTTTACAAAAAAGGTATTTTAGTCTTTTGAAAAACAAGTCAAAACAGATAAAATTTAAATCTACATTTTTTTACTGACGTGTCACAATCCTCATACCTATTGGACCTAAGACAAACCCATGTTTATATAATCTTGCTAGGCAACCCTGCAAGTTATCATCCCAACCATGCTTTTAAAATATCCAATATGTTGGCCCCTTATAATTAATTGTCCAAAACAAGAAAACCACTTATCCCTAGAAACTCTGCATTCAATAGACATCTTACAAATATCAAATATGGTTCAGCACACAGTTAAGATTACATTACATATCCACACATATTGCTTACACATGCAATGTGTATTTAAATTTTTTATGAGAAAATTAAATATAACATTTACAAAAATGTTAGGATCATTAGCTAATTAAAAAATCGGGCAAAAACCCACCAACAATCAAGTTATTACATTAGACTTGATAATAAAGGTAAAATAAAATAAGTATATGACCTAACTAAAGTTATACCTTTTCAAATGAGATTAATGAAGTTGTTTATATTGTTAATGGATTAGTTGGCCAAGTTTACGTGTATTACAGGAAAAAGGCTCATATTACTTTCATTTAATAATTCTATAATCATCAATCATTGATGAAGGTTGTACGTATTTCTATTTATTTGTATTTTTTTCATCTTTTCATTTTTTTTTGTTGTAGGTTATATATATATATCTTTGTTTATTTGCAATCTTACAAAAATGTTAGGGTCATTAGCTAATTAAAAAGATCCAGCAAAAACTTACCAACAATCAAGTAAGTGCATTAGACTTGATAATAAAGGTAAAATAGAATAAGTATATGAACTAACTAAAGTTATACCTTTTCAAATGACGTTAACGAAGTTATTTATATTGTTGATGGATTAGTTGGCCAAGTTTACGTGTATTACAAGAAAAAAAAACTCATACTACTATCACTTAATAATTCTATAATCATCAATCATTGATGAAGGTTGTACATATTTCCATTTATCTATATTTTTTTATTTTCTCAATTTTTTTATTGTAGGTTATATATATCTCAGTTTATTTGCAATCTTTTTATCTTTCCAATTTCTTACATGTATCAGAGAAAAAAGATAAATGTCCTTATCCTTGTTACATTCTTGATAGTTTTAGAAATGCTATTATTGATGTTGGGCTTGTTGATTTGGGGATGTCTGGGTACCAATCCACGTGGAACATAGGCCGAGGTAGTGAAAATTGGGTGGAGGAGAGGTTGGATCGAGCTCTTGGGAATCAAGGATGGATTAACGCATTTGGGGATTATCGGGCCACAAATATTGAGTACACATCTTTGAAGCATTTTCTTATTGTAATTGACCCTCTAGGTTTAAATAAGAGAAGGAGGAACCTTTGTTTTCGTTTCAAAAACTACTAGTTGAGAGAAGATGGGTGTTCAAAAGTTGTTGAAGATAGAAGGTTAAAACTCAGGAATGAGAATATTCAAAGTAAAATAGAGATATGCAGTCAACAGCTCCAAAAATAGGCAATTATCCTTAATAGCGGTTATAAGAACATATTGGATAATATCAAAAGGAAGATGGTACTAGTGAGAAGCTGCAGGGATGCCTCAAGTGTTAGTGAATTCTAGGAGCTATGGAACAATTTTTTTGAATTTTTGCAGCGGAGAGAAACATTCTAGAAGCAATGGGTGAAAGCCTTCTGGCTAAAAGAGAGTGACATGAACTAGAAATATTTCCAAACAGTGGCCAATGGGAGGAGAAAAAAGAATTACTTTTCTCGGCTACATGACTTAAATGGAGTATAGAGAAGTTGGAATGACGGCTTAGAGGATGTTGTGATTGATTATTTCCATAACCTTTTCACTTCATCAAATTGTGTTACGAAGCCGATCTTGAAAAATGTCAGATGCAAAGTGTCAGAGGACTAAAACTCTATGTTGTTGGCATATTTCACTCCTACTGAGATTAAGAAATGCTATTTGATATACACCTTGATCAATCCCCTGGTCTTGATGGAATGAATCCTTATTTTATCAGAGATTCTAGCACATTGTGGAAAAGGATGTTGTCAAGGCATGTTCGTCATATCTCAATTCTGCTTCGCTTCCAGAGGGCTTAAATGAGATTGCAATTGTGTTGATTCTAAAGAAAAAAGACCTTGTTTCCATGGTTGACCTACATCGGATTGAACTGTGTAATGTCCTCTACAAGATAGTGTCCAAAGTTCTAGCTAATAGGTTGAAAAGAGTCCTCCCTAGCATTATTTCTCAGACACAGAGTGCCTTCGTCCTGTGAAGATTGATTACTGACAATATCATGATTTCGTATGAAGTAATGCATTTCCTAAAAAGGAAGAGGAAAGACAAAGAAAGTTGGGTTACTTTAGAAGCGAATATGAGCAAAGCCTATGATCAAATGGAGTGGAATTTCATTGAAAATATTATGTTGAGAATGGGATTTGATAGGAAGCGGGTGTAATTGATTTGTACGTGTGTGAAGATAGCCTCTTATAAAATGGTTAAGGGCAATGAATTATTGGGCCCAATTTTCCCGAAGCGAGGTCCGCGACAAAGAGATCCATTGTCCTAATATCTAGTTATATTTGCGCAGAAGGTTTGACAACTATTTTTAATAGACTAGTTGATCAAGGTAGACTTCATGGTATTGGAGTGGCATAGGGCGCTCCCACTATCTCTCATCTGTTTTTTGCTGATGATAGCCTCTTAAGAAAACTCATTAGAAACCTCCCTCATTGCTACTACTCTTCATAACTATGAAAATGCTTCTGGGCAGGTTATCAACATGGAAAATCAAAGATTATGTTCAGTACAAATGTTGAGCATTCTAAGAGAGATGAAGTCTTTTCTCAACTTGGTATCTAAGAGGATAATGGAAATGACTTTTATCTTGGGCTACCTTCCTTAGTTGGAAGGTACAAAAATGAAGTTTTTGCCTTCATCGGTGAAAAGGTTTGGAGTAGAATTTAGGCTTGGAACAGGAGATTCGTTTCTAGAACATGAAAAGAGGTTTTACTAAAATCCGTTGTCTATGCTATTCCCAACTATGCTATGAATGTCTATCTCTTCCCTATGGACCTCTGTTGTGAGTTGGAGAGTTTAGTGAACTCCTTCTAGTGAGGCTATGGCTCAAATGGTGAGAAAAGTATTAAGTGCCTCAATTAGAAGAATTTGAGTTTAAGAAAAGCAAATGGTGGCCTAGGATTTAGACGAATTCATGAGTTTAACATTGCAATGACTAGAAAGAAATGCTAGCGATTGTCTATTGTAATTCTTTTGTAGCCTAAATTTTTAAAGCTAGATATTTCTCTCAGACGTCATTTATTGAGGCTCTACTTGGTTCAAATCCTAATTATGTTTGGCGTAGTCTTCTGGCGGGACAAAACTTGATTAAGAATGATTACATGATGAAAATTGGTAATGGTATTAGCACCAGTGGCTTATCGGACCCGTGGTCACCGCATTCCTCAAACCCGTTCATGTCTTTTGCATTATATGAGACTCACTATAACATGAAAGTGTTGGACCTTTTGGACGAGAACAACAAGGATTGGAACTATGAATTGATAAATTCGCTATTCAATGACCGATATAAACATTTGATCTTTAAAATTCCTATCAGTCAGCGAAGGAGAAAGGATGGCTGGTATTGGTTGTGCGAGAAGAGTGGAAAATTCTTAGTTAGGAATGCGTACAAAATCTTGAATGGCGAGATTAACCTGGTGAATCAATTTGCGATGAATATGTCTAGAGGAATTTATCGAAGCTATCAACTCCAGTGAAAACAAAAATTTTGGTATGGTGAGCTACTCATGACTATCTTCCAACAAAAGATAGACTACTTACCAAATGAGTGGATGCTGACCCCTACTACAGTATTTGTAGAGCAAGTCAATTGCCTATTTGACAAAGAGGTTTGGATGCACTCTCCTGTTTGTTTCATTCTAGGTTTTGCTAATAGTTTTGTTGGATGGCTTACTATGATATTAGACACCTGTTCGGGGGAATTGGGTGAAATGTTTATCATGATCTACTGGGGGTTATGGAACAATCGGAATAACATTGTTTGGAAGGAAAAATGGGTAAACAAAGGAGAGTGTGGTGGCTTCTGTTTTGATAAACTTAAAACAATGGAGAGCAGCTCATAGAAAGGATAGAGTAGTTATGTCTGAGAACCATCAAAACCAGACTGCTCAGACTTGGAAAAAACTAGAAGAATGTTGGATAAAAGTTAATACGAATGCAGCAATTTTCCAAGAAAAAAGGGCCTATTGGATAGGTTGGATAGCGCTCGACCATGTAGGAAACTTCATCAGTGCCAGATACAGGTTGTTCAAAGAAGTCTATGAGGTTCCAGTGGTTGAATGTCTGGGAGTTAGAGAAGCCCTTAGTTGGATCAAATTAGCTGGCCTCCAAAGAGTGATAGTGGAAATATGTGACTTCAAAGAGTGTTTTTGCTGTTAATAGAGAAGAATGTTTTCTTTCTAATCTTGGCCTAGTAGTTGATGGTTGCGGAAGGATAAAAGAAGATCTTGTTTCTCTTCAAATTTCCTTTGTCAAGGGATTTGCGAATTTGGTGGTCATGCGATTGCAAGGTCATTGATCTCTTTGTTTGATCGTAGAGTTTGGATTGGATCTCCCCCAAACTTTATTGTAACAACTTTGAGAGGTGATTATTATGAATAAATTCCCTTTATTTGGGGGGGGGGGGGATCTATACTTTTAATGTATTATTTTTATGTATTATTAGATGACAAATGTCGAGTATGCACCATTTATTAATGTTTATTATATTTGTTCTTCATGTTTGTTAGGTCGAAGTAATTGATGTCGATTATAAACTTAGTTTCTAAAAGTTTTTGAGGTCAACTTATAAAATTTATGAAATTTTGAGATCAACATATTTTGCAGACATAAGAATAGATCAAGTTAATCACTATACTACAGAAACAACTTATTACGCAATAAAGAAGTTTTACTTCATATTGTGAAACAAATCATGCTAAAATAATAATAATTTTTTTTTATTTGTTTTGGTAAGTGAGGAAAAACTTCAATAATAAGAATAGATAAATTAACAATAAAAAAATTACAAAAATTGTGGAACAATTTAGCGATATTGTCCTTAGTTAGACGTGAATTCACAACAAGAAGGAAACAATGCATCATGTTCATTTGATGTAAGAATGAACGGAAAACTTTGTCCACTTCATGATCTATATAGGAGAAAGATGAAATTATGAGGCTGGCTTCATTTTAAATAATATAATATATTGTATAAATTACTCATATTGATTAATCAAAGAATTTTTTTTAATAATGTATATTAAAATATAATAAGTGATAATTAATGAATATTGAAATTCAAATTTTAAAATAATAATTTGACTATAAAATAGAAAGACATAGTTTAAAGAGGTTAGAAAGTCTTGAAAACTAATTTAATATTCATCAACCAATTAATTAATATGTTTTCATAAGTAAAACATTCAAAATTATCAGAAATTAATATTGTCAAAAAGAGCAATTGTAGTTGAACACATCCTTAATTATAGTCGAACACTCACTCTCTCTCTCTCTCTCTCTATACACACACACACACACACACACAGATAGACAGACAGACAGATAGATAGATAGATAGATAGATAGTATTAATCAAATAATGACGTATTCTTGAAAATATATGTGTTTGCGTGTGTTTGTATATATACATATAAATATATAAATATACATATAAATACACATATATATGGAGATATAGTTTGGAATAACCAATAATCATCATAATTCATATTTTGTATACTTAATTATGAAAAAATATTAAAATTATGAAAAATTAATGTTCAATCAAAACTAAATTATCACAGCTAAATAACATCGTTCTTATGTGTAATAATATAGATATCTTTCAATCATTATTTTAATTAATAATTTTTGAACACTCTATTTGAGTGCTAAAATTTATATAGTATAAAATAAATAAAAACATTCATTTACTTTTTGAATGATACTAATATTTTTTAATTACTTCAATATATTTATCTGAATTTAAGGACAAATAAAATAAAAATTGTGGAAAATAAAATAAAGAGCAATTGTATTTGAACATATCCTCAATTATAGTCAAACTCTCTCTCTCTCTCTCTCTCTCTCTATATATATATATATATATATATATATACAGATAGGCAGACAGACAGATAGATAGATAGATAGATAGATAGATAAAATTAATCAATTAATGAAGTATTCTTGAATTTATATGTGTCTACACCTCTTTGTATATATACATATACATATACATACATATATATATATGGAGATATAGTATGGACTAACTAATAATCATCATAATTCATATTTTGAAATCATAAAATATATATGACAATAAAAGAGGTTATAAGATTTTTGAGAAACTAATTTAGATATTGTATTTAATCTTCACCAATCAATTAACAAATATTTTTATGAAAAAAATTTAAAATTATGAAAAATTAGTGTTCAATCAAAATTAAATTATCACAACCAAATAACCTCGTTCTTATATGTAATAATATAGATATCTTTCAATTATTCAAAAACTCGTTTACACTTTATCGTTCACATTCAAATCCGTTCATATGGCATATTATCTGTATCTGTTTAAAGCGGATACTGTCTGTATTTTGTTAGTAGATATTCGACTCTAAACAGATACAAATATGATATTTGCCTATCCGATCCATATGTTTTGAATACATATCTATTGGATATATCCATTTATATATTCGATTATCTGTAATTTAATTAAATTTGTTATTTATATCCAATAAATGATATTTAAAAAATTATTATATATAATATATTCCAATTTTTAATGTATATAAATATATAAATAATATTTTAAAAAATTATCATACATAATATATTATTATACATAATAAATTATTTTTACTTTTTCAATATGAAATCTCATAATCTATATATAAATGAATATAAGTATAAATTAATAATTAAAGAATTAATAAGAAAAAACCAGTAGTTAAGGATTATGAAGAATCGATAGAGATTAGTAATGATAATTAAAAACTATAGAATCAAGAAAAAAAATTAAAAAATCAATATATGAGTAATAAAATTAATCAATACAAAATATTGTTGCGTGACTTTATAATTAATTTATATTGGTGTCATTTTATTTATATTAAATAATCATAAAGTCAATCATTAATTAGAAAAAATTGACTAAATCAAGAATAATTAATTTTTTTAATTCTAAAATAAAGTAGAAAAAAAATATAATTATTAACTAGCTAAAGAGACATTAATAGGGTGTTTGTCTAAACTTATTTAAAATGTCTTATAAGTTTCGGCATCTTATAAGATATTTTTGAAATTTATAAGACGCTAGATCTTTTTTTTAAAATAAGTTCTTAAAGTATTTGAATAAAATAAGATATTGGAGTTTATAAGGTACTAGTAATCACAATTTTATAATTAATATGATTAAAATTAAGGAACCTTGTTAAAATCTTAAAAATAAGTTAAGAACTCCAACATTTTTAAAAAGAGCTTATAAGCTACTAGTATCTTATTTTAGAAGTTTCATAAGCTCTTTTTCTTAAAAAAGATTACAAAATACTATTTGACATCTTATAAGCTATCAAATATCTTATAAGATATTTTGAGGAGCTTATAAACTCACTAAAACAACTTCCAAATGCTTTAGAATTTCTAACTATACTCTATACATATAATATAAGATGAATATATTATTTCATAATTTTATTTTGTAGACTTGTACTATTATTAATTCAGAAAATTACTAAAATTTATCTAAATATAAAAATTAAACTCTAAATTCTAAAATCCAACGACTCTATAAATCTTAAACCCCAAAATATTAATAATGGAGAATATTTTTATTCATTAACATTATAATAACTACATATCTAAAATTAAACGTCAATTCAATAGCCATCAATTTTAAATTATACTAAAATATAATATGCAAAAATATTAAATACCAAGATATGAATCAAAGTCATATATAACAAATTAGTGAATAATTAAATTTTGAATTTAAAATTTTAAAAAATTTTAAAATAAAAAAATTAATTATTATAATTAAATAAAAATTTTATTCCAAACATGAAATCTTTATACTCAAAATAAAATGTGAAAAAGAAATGTAAAAGACAAAAGTGACCAAATGCTTAAATCCTTCCTGACTCCCATTTACATTTCAATTTCAATTACCTCACTAGCCACCCATTTCATCACCCACAACAAGGTATTCTCTTTTTCTTCCTTTTTTTTTTTTTCCCTTTTTTCTATAAGATTCTCGCCGGCAAAAGCGCCAGCGACATGTTCGTCAAGGAGGCCCGTTGGCCTCCACGACGCTGAACCTAGGAGCCAACAGTAGCTAGCCCTGCGACTCGCAAGGCCAACAGATCTATTGGCTCTCGTGACGGGGAGTAATTAATCCAACAAGTCTTAGACACTGAATACACTATGTGGATTTGTCATGGTAAACCCTCTAGCTATCAAGTTCCTAGTGGTGATTCTGATAATGACAATATGAATACCATGTTAGATGATCTTGGAAAGTATTATGATCATGTTGGTCGTTTCGATAAAGGCCATAATAACATAGCTGAAAAAGAAAGTGAAGATGTACCAATGACCTTTACTAAACTATTAAAAAAATCAAGTTGCTCGAAGTTCTCGACATTATCTTTCATTGTGCATTTACTTCACTTAAAGGGGCATAATAAGTTGAGCTATAAGTCATTTAACATGATGCTAGGACTGCTCAAGAAAGCTTTGCCTAATGGTGAAACTCTTCTAAAAACACACTATGATGCAAAAATAAAATAAAAATAAAAATAAATTAATGACTTAGGGTTGGGAAAGAAGGTGTAAGCCAAGGATCCAATTATAAAACATTTAAAAACTGAAATCAAACTTGATCACACCTCTCCAAGGATTGAATTCATACTACTAAAGTGGATTTAGGTCAGAAAATTACCTTAAAAGCAAAATCCAACCAAAGAGATGAAGACTAGCTTGAACTCCTTCAATGCAGTCTCCCCTGGCGCAGTCTCCCCTGGCACATCAGCTTGTGGAAAACTTTTGCCCAACCAAAACTCGTCGGAATCAGCTGAAATTTGGATAGGAGATCACCAAAACCTTGATGAACGTTCAATAAAGTTTTCAGCCAAATCAGAAAATCCGAAGTTTCTCCAAAAATGTCTCCAAGTTTCTGCCCAAACAGATGATATCCAAAAGGCAAGCAAACCAAGTGTTTTGCCTCTAATGTCAAGATCCACACACCAATGGACAATCCAAATCTTTTCTATGTTAGCTGGAAAACAAGGAAGAGATGAAGGTATGAAGAGGCTGAATTTTGGAGGTAGGAGATGAAGAAAAATGTGAAGTTTCAACACATGAGGCAACACATGCAAAGTTGGAGGGAAAAGGGAGAATCTAAGAATTAGATCTAAAATTGCTTGTGTATTCTACATGCCTGTCCGCCCACCCTCTATATCTATATATATATATGGAGGGGAGGTGTGATGCTTAGGTGGCATCACACCTTCCTCAAGGTTGGTGCCAATTGAAAGCAAGAGTAGCGTTAGCATCCATAAATCAAAAATTCATAAGCTTGAAAATAACTAAGCTACTCCAGCAACCAAGGATCTAGTCATGCTATAGATCTGGATTAGGAAGAAGAATTACATCTTGTAGCTCAAAATAAGGAGAAAATCAATTATCTCTCTAGGATCCAGAAACTATCTGGAATCAGCACAACAGAAAAGTAGCAACCTTTACCCCGGTTATACTGCTCCAAAAATCACAAAATTAAATATGGAACACCTCCACATACTTAGGAAGCTACTGTGAAAAAATTGGAGCAAAAATTCTTCTAGATCGCTCCATAAAAATTCTCCAATATGGAGCTATTGCAGTGGATCTCCAAAATTCAGCAAGTCAAACGCTTTGCCTCTATTGATATGATCCACACCCCAATCATTCTTCTAATTTCCCCTCACTAGAAGCTGGAGTTAGAGAGGAGAAAATGAGGTAAAGGAGGTTGGGAAGAAGAAGGAATGCAAAGCTCAACACATAATGCAATGCATGGAGAGAGAGAGAGAGTGTGTGTGTGTGTGTGAGTTTTGGAAGGAATGTAAATAATCTAATCTTCACACTTTTCAGCAATGTATATATCTGAATTTGCTCACCCCTCTATATCTATATATAGAGGGTGGAAGGTGTGATGCTAGTTAGCATCACACCTTCCTCAAGGTGACCGCCCAAGTCACATGCCAAGTTGGCAAATTCGATTTCAAGTCTTACTTGAATTTCATGTGCATTTCAATTACATTTGAAATTTAATTCCAAATTAATTAAGATGCCAATTTAAATGAATTCTTCATTTAAATTTTTCCTCCAAAAAGTATTCTTCCCATTAATTAAATTAACCACTTTAATTTAATTAATTAATCTTTGATTTAACTCTTAAATCAAACAAGCTTAACTCTTAAGCTTAAACTAGTCAACTTAACTCTTTAAGTCAACTTGATCAATTGATGGTCAATGTGGCACCAAATAATTAACTCTTTAATTATTAGTCTAATTTAACTCTTTAAATTAGTTGATTAATTTAACATTTAAATTAATCAAACCAAAATTAACCGTTAAATTGGTTCCTTGAAAATCAGTCACCAAAGGGTGAATTTTTCTAACATTTAGAAAATTGCTCTTCCAATTTTGAAAGCTAATTGGTTTTGTGTGTGACCCAATAGATTCTACCGTTCATTGGACATGGGTTCACAACTCTTTGTGAATTTTGAATATCTTATATTCATTTTAGTTTAAAACTCTTTTTAAACTAATCGACTCAATTCAATTAATCTCATTAGTCGAATAGTGCCCAATCTCTATGGTCGATGTCCAACCTCAAGCCCATGGAGCCCAACTAATTAACCAAAATGAATATTCTGGAGAACCATGATAGCTCTTGCATACCATGCAAATATGGTCCTTCAATCTCCTATCTCCCGAAAAAGGCCTAGGGCAACATATTTGCTGGCTCCCTAATAGCCTTTATACTATGTCTCTATTCTTAATGTTCGATTTCCTTGTGTGACCTCACTTTTGGAAAACTCTTTTTCCAAATTTTCAGACCACCTTGCTCAAGGATTTCTTAGAATCGGTCATTATAGAACACATAGGAGATGCATTAGCCCTTCACAAAAGCAAGGAGTCGGATTCTATCTTGGATCTCACAAACCTCCATGCCAAGAAACTCATACCCAACCTCAACCTGAAAGACCCGCTAAGTGGTCAAGAAAGAGTCAAAGCATGAGGACTGAACACAAGGTTACCATGGCTCCTCAGGTCAGAGGACTAATAATATGCACTAGCGTAAACGGGAGAATTAACTACTACTGACTTGCCATTACGACTATCTAGTGGATTCTTTAGAGGGTCTTCAGTGCCTTGTTCTCTAACAAGCACCCATCAACATGCACCCGTATCTTATACAGTTGCTCATGGAATGGAGCAATATCCAACTCTTGGATTTATGCATCGTAAGTGCAAGTCTATCTGAATCTTAGATGTACTGTTTTATAAGATCCTACGACTTGGAAGATTTAAGATCACGACCGTGTGAGACTTATTCCATGGTCATCGAACCAAGTCCCATAGTCATAAGTGATCTAGGGGCTTCATCCAAATGCAAGTGAAGTAATAAAGAGCATAAGATGAAGATGGTCATATAAAGAATATCATTCAATCAAAATTGTTTTACAAGAAAATAGCTTTTACAAGGCCAATTTAATTGGCTTTTCGAGCACTATTCCAACAATCTCCTACTTGCCCTAAAGCCAATGCCCTATGGCCTTAAGACCCATCCTCTCAAGATGTTCTTCAAAGACCTTTTGCGTTAGGGTTTTAGTTAGTGGATCTGTTATATTCTCTTCTAAGGTAACTCTGTACACTCGGATGTCGCCTCTATTAATGATCTCCCAGATCAAATGATATTGCCTCAAAATGTGCTTGGATTTCTGATGAGATCTTGGTTCTTTGGCTTGCGCTACTGTCCTGGTGTTGTCACAAAAGACAACAACTGGCTCAGCAATGTTAGGTACTACATTCAACTCTTAAATGAAGTTTTTCATCCAAACACATTCCTTTGTAGCTTTCGAAGCCGCAATGTATTCTGCTTCAGTGGTGGAATCGGTCATGGTGTCTTGTTTGGAACTCTTCCAGCTCATCGTGCCACCATTGACGCAAAATATAAATCCAGAAGTAGATTTGAGGGCATCTACATTGGATTAGAAATGTGAATCCGAAAACCCCTCTAGTTTCAATTCTCCATTGCTGTATACCAAAAACAAGTCCTTAGTCCTTCTCAAGTACATAAGGATTGCTTTCACGGGTATCTAGTGACTCTCACTGGGATTGGATTGGAACCTACTCGTAACACTTAGCAAGTGTGCCACATCCAGTCTTGTACATTGAATTGCATACATTATGCTACCTATAGCAGAGGCATAAGGTATGTAGGACATCCTTCGTTTCTCTTCATCTATCCTGAGAACCACAGACTTGGAGAGACGAATGCTATGTTCCATGGGAAGAAATCCCTTCTTGGATTCTTCCATACTAAATCTCTTTAGTATCTTGTCAATGTACGGGGTTTGGGAAAGCCCCAGCATCCTCTTAGATCTATCTCTATATATACATATTCCCAATATATAGGATGCTTCTCTCAATCCTTCATGGAGAATTGTGTAGATAACCATGCTTTAGTACACTCTAACATTCCTATCTCATTCCTAATGAGAAGGATGCCCTCGACATAAAGCATAATAAACTACACACTACTCCTACTAGCCTTCTTATACACACATGGTTCATACACATTTTTGACAAAGCTAAACGATTTGACTATTTTGTCAAAACGTATGTTCCAACTTGGGATGCTTGTTTGAGTCCATAAATGGATCTCTAGAGTTAGCAAACCTTTTGTTCACTCCTCTTAGATGTAAAACCTTGTGGTTGCTCCATATAAATTTCTTCTTCAATGTCTCCATTGAGGAAAGTGGTTTTTACATCCATTTGTCATATCTCATAGACATAATATGCAGCTATGGCCAAAAGAATCCGAATGGACTTAGGCATTGCGATCGATGAAAAGGTTTCCTCAAAATCGATACTAGGTCTTTGAGTGTAATCCTTTGCCACTAGTCACGCCTTAAAAGTCACCACTTCTCTATCTACTCCAAGCTTTCGCTTATAGATCCACTTGCAACTAATGGGAACTATTCCCTTTAGTGGATCTACCAAATTTCATACTTTGTTTGAGTACATGGACTCCATTTCGGATCTCATGGCTTCAAGCCAACATCCCGAATCTATGTCCAACATAGCTTTCTCATAGATTTTCGAATCACTATTCGATTGGCCTATCTCATGAAGGAATCCGAACCTTTTGAGTTGCTTCTTGATTCGATTCGACCTACGTAGAGGTTGTGTACAAGGCTCTCATTGCTCGCTTGTTTCCATTGCTTGTAGGATTTCTTGATCATCTTGAACTTCATCAAGTTCAATGACAACGCCATTTCTATCTAATAGAAATTGCTTTTCCAAAAGGTAGGCATTCCTCGAAACAAACATTTTTTGTTCTGAGGGATCATAGAAATAGTAACCCACAAACTCTCTAGGGTATCCCACAAACTTGCACTAGGTGGATCTACTATCCAACTTATCCCCCATTGTCCGTCTCACGTAGGCGGGAGAACCCCAAACTTTAAGATAATTGTAAGAGGGTGCTTTGCCATGCCATATCTCATATGGTGTTTTTGGCACCAACTTATATGGTACTATATTTAGTAGCATCGCCATCGTGTGTAAGGCGTATCCCCAAAAGGATATGGGCACATAAAAAAAGCTCATCATAGAACGTACTATGTCCAACAAAGTACAGTTTCTCCTTTTGACTACTCCATTGTGTTGGAGTATGCCGGGTAGAGTCCATTGAGAGAGAATCGTATTCTTTTTTAGATAATTTAAGAATTTGGTGCTCAAGTATTCTCCCCCTCGATCTGATCGAAGAGCTTTAATACTTAGCCCCAATTGCTTTTCCACTTCACTCCTATACTCTTTGAGCTTTGCAAAGGTTTTGAACTTGTTCTTCATAAGAAACACATGTCCGAATCGACTGACTCTTAGTGGTCCACAAACGTCTGTATGGATCAAATCCAAAAGACTTGTGGAGCGCTCCGTTTGTCTTACAAAAGAAGCTTTGGTCATTTTCCCCTTTAAACAAGATTCATAAGTAGAAAGGTCCTCAATGCCACTAACATTTAGTACTTTGAAAGCTTCTAACTTGCTCATCCTATTCTTAGAGATATGGCCACGTCTTGCATGCCAAAGAATGACATCTTCTTAGATTTCTAATTTTCTTTTACTTGATTGAATGTGCATTAGTGAAGGTTGAGAATCAAGTATGTACAATCCATTTATTAATGTACCTTGAGCAATCAAAGAACCATTCTTTAATACCTTGAGCTTTCCATTCGATATAGAAAAATCAAATTCTTCATTATCAAGAACGGGAATTGAAATAATATTCTTTACAAAATGAGGTACATAATAAACGAGATCAAGTACAATACAAGCATTCCCCAAGTCCAACTTGATAGCGCCTTGGAAAGTGGCTGCAATTCTTGCTCCATTTCCTAAGCGGGGGATTACATCCCCTTCACGAAGACTCTTTCTTCTTCTATCCCCTATAATGAATTACAAAGGTGAGAACCGCATGCGGTATCAAATACCCATGTGGAAAAATTAGTCATCATGTGCACTTCAATAAAGTACATACCCTTCTCAAGGGTTGCGAGGAAAGCTTTGTACTTTTTTTTCCAATGCCCTTTTTCACCAAAGTGGAAATAACTAGCTTCGATTTTAACCTTCTTCTTAACCCTCCCAAAACTCTTCTCGGGTTGCTTCCCTTTTGAGGAATAACTTTTCTTCCTCTTACCTCCCTTTATAGGACCCCTAGGGCCCTTTGACTTGGAGGAGGATGCAAGCATAAGGGGCTTCTCTTTTCTCATAGTCGCCTCCACAATCACAAGCATATTGATCAATTAGTTAATCGTAATATCTTACTTGGACATATTGAAGTTCATAACGAATTGATCATATGATGGTGGTAATTACTGTAGGATCAAATCCATGTAAAAGTCGTTGTCCATGACCATATCTAACTGTCCAAGCTTCTCGATGAGTCCAATCATCTTGAGGCTGTGATCATGGACATTGGACCCTTCACCCATCCTTGCCCTAAAGAACTCCTTAGACAAAGCGAACCTTTTATGTCTACTTTGTACACCATACAACTCTTGCAAGTGTACATAGACCTCTCAAGCATGTTTCATGTGCTCATGAGTCTTTTGGAGCTCGTTGGACATGGATGCCATCATGACACACCTTACTTGTAGATCATCATCTACAAATTTTGTGAACATTTCACGTTGTGCGTCGGTGGCGTCATCACCAAGTGTATCCACGGGACTTTGATCAAGGATGTAAGTCCGCTTTTTAGAGTCAAGAATGATTTTAAGGTTTCTTAACCAATCTTGGAAGCTCGGCCCGATTAGTTTATTGGTTTCCAAAATTGATGCCAGTGGATTCTTAGCCATTTTGTTGGAAGTTTTCAAAAATCTACAAGAGGCGAAAAAGAGTATAAGCATGTGATTGAGCTTGATATTAAGAACATGTTTTATGGTGTTTGAAGCATGTTTTCCCCTACTATTTTATCAAATTCTTCACCCCTTAGAAAAATTTAGGAAATCATATTTCCTAATGAGAATCAAGATCCCAAGGACTTGCAAGTGGACCCCCATAACCGAATGTATATCCACGAGCAATCCAAAGGTAAGCAACATTTGCTAATTGCATCTCATGCAATTCTTGATATATTTTGCCTCACCATTTCATGTAGATCTCCTAATGGACGACCTCTACATTACTCGGTGTTAAGTCAAACCTACCAATCAATCTTTGATTCAAGATGGGCACCACAACATCCCCCATAACCGATTGTATAATGTGTAGGCGTTCTTAAATCAAAGGTGCATCTCATGCAAAGCATATGGTCACAACTTTCCACCTAAGTATGACCCCCGTAACTAGATGTATATCATACGAAGGTGGTAGCATCATCATGCCACGTACTATTGATAGAAGGCTTGGATTAATTAAAACTCTTTTAATTTGTATCCATTTTGACTTAATATTAGAAAAACACTTAGATATTCTAAGTGGAGGGATTTTGCTTGCAAAGATCTCATCATTTTATCTTCTTAGTTAGGTTTTCTATATCCTAAACATGCATCTCATACATCAATAGGATATGAAAAGTGTAAATAAGTAAATGCGCGTAGCATGCTCTTAGGGTGGGATGACCATGAGTCTAACCAAGTGGTGCACTTAGAGTCATAAGTGCACTACATAGTTGATTTTAGGTGGGTTGATTAAATCTAGCTATGACATGAGTGTATTCCATACATTCATGGGTCTTCAAAAGTCTCCATGCCTCCAAAGGTCTCCATTACTCCATGCAACAATTACATGAATAGGAAATCCTCACTCCTAGTGATTCTACTCTCATAACATTTACAAGGTAGAAATAAAGAGGCATGCAAGCCTCAATTTAATAGAACACATTTCAACAACTTGAAACAAATAAAATCAATATTAAAGGCTCATGATCATCCCCATTCATTCATCATTCATTCAACAATTAAATGAACAATAAATAAATCTAGAATTAACAATTAATTTTAACAATTAAATGCTTATCTCATAAACAAATAATTGAACAAGCATAACATTTATGCCATAAATTGAAGATTAACTTTAAGTAGATTTTAAAAGCAATCAAAAATGTCAAACATAATTTTGAGGACTTGCACAACACTTGTGCATCCATAACACACGATTTAATCCCATTTCTAGCCACTCAAGGAACCAAAAAAAGAAGCTCAAAACCTGCCCAAACCCAAACTGGGCGCTGCTGGCCAAACTTGGCGCGCGGCTGGGCAGTAGCTCTCGACCACTACCCGGCCAGCTTGCACCTAAGCTGCCAGCAGCCCTTGTTTTGGGGTTAAAGGCTAGTCAAGCTTATTTTTAGCTCAACTTTTGTGCACCAAAAATTGTAGAACACTTTCTAGACATTAAATCACACATTATGGACCAATTTCCAGATTTAAAACTCCTTTTAAAACTGAAAATTTAAGTGCTCAAGCATGCTTCAAAAATTCAAGTTTAAGTGAGAATCATATTCTCTAAAAACCTCCAATCAAACTCCAATCTCATTGGATCAAAAAATGAACAAAACACTTGATCAATTGACAACATGCTATATCATCATATAACATCGATTAATGCCAAATCAACATTCAACATTAATAACTATGAATTGAAACATATTAAAATATGAATCAACACTTAAATCACATAAAAGCATGCTTTCAATTCATTAAGCAATAAAGCCACAAGCATCATAAACCAAACACTCCAATCCATTACTCGGATCAAGTATTTGGTGATATTGATCAATTCATCACATGAACCAATCAATCAATAATCCAAAACATAGCATGAAAAAGGCTCCGATACCACTTGAAAGCAAGAATAGCGTTAGGATCCATAAATCAAAACTTCATAAGCTTGAAAATAACTATGCTACTCAAGAAACCAAGGATATAGTCATTCTATAGATCTGTCTTAGGAAGAAGAATTACCTATTGTAGCTCAAAACAAGGAGAAAATCAACTATCTCTCTCTGATCCAGAAACTGTCTGGAATCAGCACAGCAGAAAGGCGGCAACCTTTGCCACCGTTATACTGCTCCAAAAATCACAAAATTAAATCTGGAACACCTAAACACACTGAGGAAGATACTGTGAGAAAATTGGAGAAAAAAAACTTCTGGATCGCTCCATAAAAATTCTCCAATCTGGAGCTATTGCAGTGGATCTCCAAAATTCAGCAAGTCAAACGCCTTGCCTCTATTGATATGATCCACATCCCAATCATTCTTCCAATTTCCCCTCACTAGAATCTGGATTTAGAGAGAATAAAATGAGGTAGAGGAGGCCGATTTTCATGTTGGGAAGAAGAAGAAATGCAAAGCTCAACACAAGATGCAATGCATGGAGAGAGAGAGTTTTGGAGGGAATGCAAAGAATCTAATCTTCAAACTTTTCAGCAATGTATATAACTGAATTCGCACACCTTCCTCAAGGTGATCGCCAAGTGGCATGCCAAGTTGGCAAATTCAAACTCAAGTCCTACTTGAATTTTATGTGCATTTCAATTATATTTGGAATCTAATTCCAAATTAATTAAGATGCTAATTTAAATGAACACTTCATTTAAATTTTCCCTCCAAAAAGTATTCTTCTCATTAATTAAATTAAACACTTTAATTTAATTAATTAACCTTTGATTTAACTCTTAAATCAAACAAGCTTAACTCTTAAGCTTAAACTAGTCAACTTAACTCTTTAATTCAACTTGACCAATTGATGGTCGATGTGGCACCAAAAATTAACTCTTTAATTATTAGTCTAATTTAACTATTTAAATTAGTTGATTAATTTAACATTTAAATTAATCAAACCAAAATTGACCGTTAAATTGGTTCCTTGAAAATTGGTCACCAAAGGGTGAATTTTTCTAACATTTAGAAAATTGCTTTACCAGTTTTGAAAGCTAATTGGTTTTGTGTGTGACCCAATAGGTTCTACCATTCATTGGACATGGGCTCACAACTCTTCGTGACTTTTGAATATCTTATATTCATTTTAGTTTAAAACTCTTTTTAAACTAATCAACTTAATTCAATTAATCTCATTAGTAAAATAGTACCCAATCTCCATGGTTGATGTCCAACCTCAAGCCCCTGGAGCCCAACTAATTAGCCAAAATGAATATTCTGGAGAACCATCATAGCTCTACGCCTACTATGCAAATATGGTCCTTTCGTCTTCTATCTCCCGAAAGAGGCCTAGGGAAAAATATTTGATGGCTCCCTAATAGCCTCGATACTATGTCTCTATTCTTAATGTTCGATTCTCTTGTGTGACCTCACCTTTGGAAAACTCCTTTTCCAAATTGTCACACCACCTTGCGCAAGGATTTCTTAGAATCGGTCATTATAGAACACATAGGAGATGCACTCGCCCTTCACTAAAGCGAGAAGTGGGATTCCATCTTGCATCTCACAAACCTCCATGCCAAGTAGCTCATACCCAACATCAACCCGAAAGACCCGCTAAGTGCTCAAGGAAGAGTCAAAGCATGAGGACTGGATATAAGGTTACCATGGATCCTCAGGTCAGATGACTAATAATATGCACTAGCATAAGTGGGAGAATTACCCACTACCGACTTGCCACTATGACTATCTAGTGGATTCTTCGGAAGGTCTTCAGTGCCTTATTCTCTTACAAGCACCTACTAACATGCACCCATATCTCATATAGTTGCTCATGGAATGGAGCAATATCCAACTCTTGGATTTATGCATCATTAGTGTCAGTCTATCCGGATCTTAGATGCCCTATCTTATAAGATCCTAAGACTTGGAAGATTTAAGATCACGATAGTGTGAGACTTATTACATGGTCATCGAACCAAGTCTCGTAGTCATAAGTGATCTAGAGGTTGTATCTAAATACAAGTGATGTAATAAAGAGCATAAGATGAAGATGGACATATAAAGAATAGCATTCAATCAAGATTGTTTTACAAAGAAATAACTTCTGAAAAGCCAATCTAATTGGCTTGCAGGGCACTATTCCAACACCAACTTGCAAGCAAGTTGCATGTGAATTAATGATTTCATTTGAAATTTTCATTTCATCTAATGAAATATCATCCAAATCAATTCCAGTGAACTCTTCATTTGAATTTTTCCTCCAAAATTAATTCTTCATTTTAATCAAATTAAACACTTTAATTTAATTAATTAACCTTTGGCTTAACTCTTAAGTCAGTTAACTTAACTCTTTAAGCTAGTTATTATTAACTTAACTCCTTAAGTTAATTTAACTAATTGATAGTCATGTGGAACCAATTAAATTAACTCCTTAATTTAATTAATCTAATTTAAATCCTTAAATTATTTTGATCAATTTAACAATTATATTGATCAAGCCAAAATGACCAACAATCTAGTCAACCGTCTATCTCCAAAAATCAGTCAAGGTGGAATCTTTCTAACTCTTAGAAAATTCTTCTTCATCAAGTAGGATTTTCAATTGGCTTTTATGTGTAACCCATTAGGTTCTACCATTCATTGGACATGGGCTCACAACTCTTGTGTTTTATAGAATATATTTACATTAGTCTAAACTTCTTTAAACTAACGACTCAATTCAATTAATCTCATTAATTGAAGAATACCCAATCTCCATGGTCGATGTCCAATCTCAAGCCCATGGAGCCCAACTAAGTGGCTGAAATGAATGCTTTTGGAAAACTATTCTAGCTCTATGCTTACCATGCAAATATGGTCCTTCCGTCCCCTATCTTCCGAAAGAGGCCTAGGGCAATATATTTGTTGACTCTCTAATGGCCTCGATACTATGTTTCTACTCCCAATGTTCAATTCCTCTTTATGATCTCATCTTTGGAAAATCCATTTTCCAAATTGTTATACTACCTTGCACAAGGATTTCGTGGAATCGATCATTATAAAATACATAGGAGATGCACTCGTCCTTCACAACGACGAGGAGTCAGATCCTATCTTGTATTTCACAAACCTCCATGTCTAAGTAGCTCATTCCCAAACTCAACCTGAAAGACTCGTTAAGTAGTCGATGAAGAGTCAAAGCATGAGGACCTAAACACAAGGTTACCATGGATCCTCAGGTTAAAGGACTAATTATATGCACTAGTGTAAGCTGGAGAACTTATCACTGCCGACTTGCCACTACGGCTATCTAGTGGATTCTCTAGGTGGGACTTTAGTGAACTTGTTCTCTAACAAGCACCCACTAACATGCAACCATGTATCACATGGATTGTTCATGAAACGAGGCAATATCCAACCCTTAGATTTATGCATTATCAGTGCAAGTCTATTCAAATCTTAGATGCCCTGTCTCATAAAATCATACGACTTGGAAGATTTAAGATTATGATTGTGTAAGACTTGTTTCATTATCACCACTCAGTGTGCGACCAAGTCCCGTAGTCTTGTGTGATCTAAGGGCCTCAACCAAATGCTAATGAAGTAATATAAGCATAAGGTGAATATGGCCATACATGATGAATATCATTCAATTAAGATTGTATCACAAGTGAAATAATTTATATGACAATCTAATTGGCTTGCGGGGTACTATTCCAACAATCTCCCACTTGCCCCAAAGCCAATTTCCTATAGTCTTAAGGCCCGTCTTCTCAAGATGTTCTTCAAAGACCTTTTGCGATGGGGGCTAAGACAGTGGTTTTGCTATATTCTCTTTTGAGACAACTGTTTCCACTCAAATGCTGCCTCTATCAATTTATATCATATAATAAATGATAACGCATTTATTTATGTTTGGATCACTGATGAGATCTTAGCTTAAGTCCAAAGTTGTCTCCAAAAGACAAATATAGGCTCATGCACGCTAGGCACTACATCCAACTCTTAAATGAAGTTTCTATCCAAACACCTTTCTTTGCGGTTTTCAAAACTGCAATGTATTCTATCTTTATGGTAGAATCAGTCGTGGTGTTTAGTTTGGAACTCTTCCAACTCATGATGTTGCCATTGAGGCAAAATATAAATCCAAAAGTGGATTTTAGGTAATTTGCATCGGATTGGAAACTAGAATCCAAAAATCCCTTGGGTTTCAATTCTCCATTTTCGTATACCAAAAACAAATCCTTAGTTCTTCTCAAGTGCTTAATGATTGCTTTAACGGCCATCCAGTAACTCTCATAGGGTCGGATTGAAAGCGGCTCATAACACTTAGAGCGTGTTCAACATCAAGCCTTGTATATTGAACGACATACATTATACTCCCAATGGCAGACGCATAAGGTATGTGGAACATTCTGTGTCTCTCGTTGTCAGTCTTAGGGGCCATAGACTTGGGGAGACGAAGATTGTGTCCCATTGGGAGGAATCCCCTCTTGGATTCTTCCATACTAAACCTCTTTAGTATCTTATCAATGTACGGTGTTTGGAAAAGCCCCAGCATCCTCCTCAATCTATCTCTATAGATACATATTCCTAATACGTAGAATGCTTCTCCTAAATACTTCATAGAGAATTGTGTAGATAACCATGCTTTAGAACATTCTAACATTGCTCTCTCATTCCCAATTAGAAGAATGTCATCAACATAAAGCACAATAGCTTTCTTGTACGCACAAGGTTCATACACATTTTTGACAAAGCCAAACGATTTGACCATCTTGTCAAAACATATGTTCCAACTTCGGGATGCTTGTTTGAGTTCATAAATAGATCTCTCGAGTTTGCAAACTTTTTGTTCATTCCCTTTGGATGTAAAAACTTGTGGTTGCTCCATATAGATTTATTCTTCAATGTTTCCATTGAGGAAAGCGGTTTTCACATCCATTTGCTATATCTCATAGTCATAATAGGTGGCTATGGCAAGTAAAATGCAAATGGACTTAGGCATTGCGACCGATGGAAAAGTTTCCTCGAAATCAATATCGGGTCTTTGAGTGTAACCTTTTGCCACTAGTGTGCCTTAAAGGTTATTACCTCTCCATCGACTCCTAACTTTAGCTTATAGATCCACTTGCAACCAACGGGTACTATACCCTCTGGTGGATCTATCCAAGTCCATACTTTGTTGGAGTACATGGAGTCCATTTCGGGTTTCATGGCATCAAGTCAATGTCCCTAGTCTATGTTTGACATAGCTTTCTCATAGGTCTTTAGATTACTATCTGATTGGCCCATCTCATGAAGGAATCTGAACATTTCGGGTTGTTTCTTGATTCGGTCCAACCTTCTCAGAGGTTGTATGTAAAGCTCTTGATGCTCACTTGTTTCCACCGCTTGTAGGATTTGATGATAATCTTAAACTTCATCAAGTTCAACAACAACGTCATTTCTATCCAATAGAAATTTCTTTTCCAAAAAGTAGGCGTTCCTTGAAACAAACACCTTTTGTTCCAAGGGATCATAAAAGTAATAACCCATAGACTCTCTTAGGTATCCCACAAACTTACACAAGATGGATCTACTATCCAACTTATCTTCCACTAACCGCTTGATGTAAGCTAGAGACCCCCAAACTTCTAGATAAAAGTAAGAAGGTGGTTTGCAATACCACATCTCATGCAATTTTTTGGCACCAACTTTGAGGGTACTACATTTAGTAGCCTCGTCGTCGTATCTAAGGCGTATCCCTAAAAGGATATAAGCACATCAGAGAAGCTCATCATGGAATGTACCATGTCCAATAAGGTACAGTTTGTCCATTCGGCTACTCCATTGTGTTAGGGTGTGTGGGATGGAATCCATTAAGAGAAAATCTCATTCTCCTTTAGATAATCGAAGAATTAGGCACTTAAGTATTCTCTCTCTCAATCTGATCAAAGAGCTTTAATGCTTAGCCCCTTTTGCTTTTCTACTTCATTACTATACTCTTGGAACTTTTCAAAGGCTTTGGACTTGTACTTCATAAGATACATATGTCCAAATCGAGTATGATCATCAGTGAAGGTGATGAAGTAAGAATAGCCTCCTTTTGCAATAACTCTTAGTGGGCCACAAATATGCATATGGATCAAATCCAAAGGACTTGTGGTTCGCTTCGTTTGTCCCACAAAAGGAGCCTTAGTCATTTTTTCCTTTAAACAAGACTCACAAGTAGGAGGTCCTCAATGTTACTAACATTTAGAGCTTTGAGAGCTTCTAACTTATTCACCTAATTTTAGAAATATGTCCAAATCTTGTATGCCACAACATGGAATCTTCTTGGTTATCTAATTTTCTTTTACTTGATTGAATGCACATTAGTGATGGTTGAGAATCCAAAAATGTATAATCCTTTGTTAAGTGTGCCATAAGCAACTAAAGAACCCATTCTTTAATGCCTTCAATCTCCCATTTGATATAGAATGATCAAATCCTTCGCTATCCAAAACGAGAATTGAAATAATGTTCTCAACAATATATGGTACATAATAACAACGATTCAATACAAGTATGGAGTTCCCTAAATCTAACTTATTATATGCCTTCGACTTTGGCCACAACTCTTGCTCCTTTGCCAAGGTGATGGATCATATCCCCATTACTTAGTTTTATTCTTCTTTCTACTCTTTGTAACAAATTACAAAGATAAGAACCACATACGATATCATATATCCATGAGGACGAATTTATCTTTAAATGCATTTTAATAAAATACACACCCTTCTCAAGGGTTGCAAGGTATTCCTTGCAATATCGCTTCTGATGGCCTTTCTTGCCAAAGTATAAACAAGTAATATTGACTATATCCTCTATAATCTTCTTGACTCCTCCGGATGCCTTTAATGGTTGCTTTCCCTTAGAAGAAGAACTTTTCTTCCTTTTACCTCCCTTTCTAACACCCCTAAGGCCCATAGACTTGGAGGAGAAAGCAAGCATTAATGGTATGCCCTTGTCATGGTAATCTCCATCTAGATCAATACTTTGATCAATGAAACTCGGCAAGGATGTGAGGATCAAATTCTCATGGTGATCATTGTCCATCACTACGTCCAAGTTGAAAAGCTTCTCCAAGCCTAATCATCTTTAGACTGTAGTCGATGACAAATGATTTCACATCCATCCTAACTTGAAAAATCTCCTTTGACAATATGAACTTCTCATACCTTGTTTGCTTTACAACTCTAGTAAACTTAAACTAAGGTACTATTCATGTGTCATTGAGACTTTTGAATTTGTAGATGCCATCATGAGACTATGGGATAGGATGATCCTAAACCCAATTCGTGAACATTTCCCGTGTCTCTTGATCTACATTAATCCATATGGGATTAGGAACACCATGATATAGGACATATTTCCTTTTCTAGGAATCTAGAACGATTTTAAGGTTAAGTCAATTGTGGAAGTTAGGCTCGATTGGTTTATTGGTATCCAAAATAACGTTGAGTGGATTTTTAGCCATTCTTGAGATTTCGCAAATCATCAAAGGCGAAAAAGAGAATATAAGCATGTGATTGGATATTGATATTTGAAAACATGTTTATGGTCTTTCAAGCATGTTTTTCTCCCACTATTTTATCAAATCCTTCACCCCTAGAAAAATTCGGGAAATCATATTTTATAGTGAGAATCAAGACCCTAAGGACTTGTAAGTAGACCCCCGTGACCGAGTGTATAATGCATGGGAAGCCTCAAATCAAAGGCGCACCATATGCTAAGTATATTATCACAGCTTTCCATCTAAGTGTGACCCCCGTGACCGAGTGTATATCACATAAATGTGGTGGCATCGTCATGTCATATATTATTGGTAGAAGGCATGGATTAATTAAAACTCCTTTTAATTTGTATCCATTTTGACTTAATAGAAAAGCACTTAGACTTTTTAAGTGGAGGGATTTTATTGCTTGCCAAGATCTCACCAATTTTATCTTCTTATTTAGGTTTTCTATATCATAAGCATGCATCTCATACATCAATAGGATATGAAAAGCATAAATAAGTAAATACGCCATGAGTCTTAACCAAGCGGTGCACTTAGAGCCATAGGTGCACCATCTAGTTGATTTTAAGTGGGTTAATTAAATCTAGCTATTACATGAGTGTATCCCCATACATTCATGGGTCTTCATGCCTCCAATGGTCTTCTTCGCTCCTTGTAACATTTACAAGAGAAAAAAATCCTCATTCCTAGTAATTCTACTCTCATAATATAGAAATTAAGAGGCATGCAAACCCCAATTTAATACAACCCTTTTCAACAACTTGAAATAAATAAAATTAATATTAAAGGCTTATGATCATCCCCATACATTCATCATCCATTCAACAATTAAATGAACAATAAATAAATCAAGAATTTACATTCAATTCCAACAATTAAATACTTATCTCATAAACAATTAATTGGTCAATCAAAAATAAGCATAACAATTTTGCATCTCATTTTTGCACTAACTTGAAGATTAACTTTAACAAGATTTTAAAAGCAATAAAAAATGTCAAACATAATTTTGAGAAGTTGAAAAACACTTTTGCATCTATCTAGCATGATTTAGTTCACTTTTGGTCACAAAAAGAACACAAAAACACACCATGACTCGTGCAAAACAGAAACTGGCCACTGCTGCCCGGCCAGTGTGCACAGCCGTGCGGCAGCTTGCCTTGTTTCAAGGTTAGCACCGAGTTAAGTTGATTTTGGCTCAATTTTTGTGCACCAAAAAATTTAGGACACCTCCTAAACACTAAATCACACATTATAGATGAATTTTCAAACCCAAAACACCTTTTAAAAATGGAAACTCAAGTGCTTAAACATGCTTCAAAAATCATGTTTAAGTGAGAATCTCTATTCTCCAAAAATCTCCAATAAACTCCAATCAAATTGGATCCAAAAATGACCTAAACACCTTAAGACCAAATTTAGCATGTTATATCAACATATAACATCAACTAATGCCCAAATAACATCCAACATTAGCAACTATGAATTAAAACATACTAATCATATAAATTAACACTTAAAACACATATTAGCATGCCTTCAATTCATCAAGCAAAGGAGCCACATAAAACATCATCCAAACACTCCAATCCATAACTTGGATCAAGTATTTGGATATTTAGATCAATCCATCACATGAACCAATCATAAAAAAATTCAAATTAAAGCATGAATTTAGGCTCCGATACCACTTGAAAGAAGGTGTGAGCCAACGATCCAATTATAAAACATTTAAAAACTGAAATAAAACTTGATCACACCTCTCCAAGGATCTAATTCATGCTACTAAAGTGGATTCAGGTCAGAAAATTACATTAAAAGCAAAATCCAACCAAAGAGATGAAGACTAGCTTGAACTCCTTCAGTGCGGTCTCCTCTGGCGTAGCGGCTTGTGGACAACTTTGGCATAACCAAAACTCATCAGAATATGATGAAATTTGGACAAGAGATCACCAATCCCTTGATGAACCTACAGTAAAATTTCAGCTAAATCAGAAAATTCGAAGTTGCTCCAGAAACGTCTCCAAATTTCGGCCCATACAAAGGATCTCCAAAAGTCAAGAAAACCAAGTGTTTTGCCTCTAATGTCAAGATCCACACACCAATGGACAATCTAAATCTCTTCTATGTTAGCTAGAAAATAAACAAGAGATGAAGGTATGAAGAGGCTGGATTTTGGAGGTAAGAGATGAGGAAAAATGTGAAGCTTCAACACATGAGGCAACACATGCAAAATTGGAGGGAAAAGGGATAATCTAACAATTAGATCTAAAATTGCTTGTGTATTCTACATGCTTGGCCCCCCACCCTCTATATCTATATATAGATGGAGGGGAGGTGTGATGCTTAGGTGGCATCACACCTTCCACAAGGTTGGCGCCAACTTACTTGCCAACTTGTAAGCAAGTTGCATGTGAATTTATGATGTATTTAAATTTCATTTGGAATTTTCATTTCACCTAATGAAATGTCATCCAAATAAATTCTAATGCACTCCAAATGAACTCTTCATTTGAATATTTCCTCCAAAATTAATTCTTCATTTTAATTGAATTAAACACTTTAATTTAATTAATTAACCTTTGACTTAACTCTTAAGTCAATTAGTTTAACTCTTTAAGCTAGTTATCGTTAACTTAACTCCTTAAGTTAACTTGACTAATTGATAGTCATGTGGCACCAATTAATTTAACTCCTTAATTTAATTGATTTAATTTAACTCCTTAATTATTTCGATCAATTTAACAATTAAATTGATCAATCCAAAATGACCAACAATCTAGTCAACTGTCTACCTCCAAAAATCGGTCAAGGTGGAATCTTTCTAACTCTTAGAAAATTCCTCTTCATCAAGTAGGATTTTCAATTGGCTTTTATGTGTAATACCTTAGGTTCTACCATTCATTGGACATGGGCTCACAACTCTTGTGTTTTATAGAATATATTTACATTAGTCTAAACTTCTTTAAACTAATGACTCAATTCAATTAATCTCATTAATTGAAGAGTACCCAATCTCCATGGTAGATGTCCAATCTCAAGCCCATGGAGCCCAACTAAGTGGCTAAAATGAAAGCTTTTGGAGAACCATTCTAGCTCTACGCTTACCATGCAAATATGGTCCTTTCGTCTCATATCTTCCGAAAGAGGCCTAGGGCAAGATATTTGTCGGCTTCATAATGGCCTCGATACTATGTTTCTACTCCCAATGTTCGATTCCTCTTTATGATCTCATCTTTGGAAAAACCCATTTTCCAAATTGTTATACTACCTTGCGCAAGGATTTCGTGGAATCAATCATTATAAAATATATAGGAGATGCACTCGTCCTTCACAACGAAGAAGAGTCAGATCCCATCTTGTATTTCACAAACCTCCATGTCTAAGTAGCTCATACTCAAACTCAACCTGGAAGACCCACTAAGTGGTCAATGAAGAGTCAAAGCATGAGGACCTAAACACAAGGTTACCATGGATTCTTAGGTCAAAGGACTAATTATATGCACTAGCGTTAGTTGGAGAACTTATCACTGCCGACTTGCCACTACGGCTATCTAGTGGATTCTCCAGGTGGGACTTTAGTGAACTTGTTCTCTAACAAGCACCCACTAATATGCACCCATGTCTCACATGGATTGTTCATGAAACGAGGCAATATCCAACCCTTAGATTTATGCATTATTAGTGCAAGTCTATTCAAATCTTAGATGCCCTGTCTCATAAGATCATACGACTTGGAAGATTTAAGATTATGATTGTGTAAGACTTGTTTCATGATCACCACCCAGTGCACGACCAAGTCCCGCAGTCTTGTGTGATCTAAGGGCTTCAACCAAATGCTAAGGAAGTAATCTAAGCATAAGGTGAATATGGCCATACATGATGAATATCATTCAATCAAGATTGTATCACAAGTGAAATAATTTATATGCCAATCTAATTGGCTTGCGGGGCACTTTTCCAACAGTAAGCATAATTGTGCATTATTTTGAAAAGAGTACGAAAACTATCTAGAATGTCCTATTTATGGTACTTCTAGATGGAAAGTTAACGATGGGAAAGGAACAAAAATTCCTCACAAGATATTGCGTTACATTCCATTAAAACCAAGGTTACAAAGATTGTTTATGTCATTAAAAATAGCAGTAGATATGAAATGGCATCATGATAAGTGCATAGACAATGAAAAAAAGTTGAGACACCCAGCTTGATACACTAGTTTGGAAAGATTTTGATAAAGAGCACCCATTGTTTTCACAAGATGCCCGTAATGTAAGACTTGCTTTCTCAATTAATTGTTTCAATCCATTTGGTACCATGAGTAATTCTTATAGCACGTGGCTTATAATTACAATTTCATATAACTTGCCTCATTGGAAATGCTTGAAGAAGCCATATTTTATGATGCGATTACTCATCCCAGGACCTCAACAACTAGGAAAAGACATCGATGTTTACTTACAACCATTAGTTGATGAACTAAAAGAATTATGGGATAAAGGTCTGCAAACCTATGATGCTTTTTCTAGGAAGAATTTTCAAAAGTATGCTGCTCTTTTGTGGACCATTAATGATTTTCCTGTATATGGTTACTTGTCTGGTTGGAGTAACAAAGGTTACATGGCTATCCTCGTTTGTAATAAAAATACATGGTCAAAAAGATTGAGAAGCAAAATTTGTTACATAGGTCATTGTCGATACTTGTCACATGGCCATAAATGGCGAAGGAATAAAATAAAGTTTGATGGGACAGAAGAAAATAGCTTAGTGCCGAAAATTTTATCAAGAAATGATATATCATGTCAGATGATGCATTTAAAATGTACTAAAGCTAGAAAAATATCCTCAATTCAGGAAAAGTAGACGAGATAAACAATATTTGAATTGGCCTAAAAAGAGCATTCTTTTTGAATTACCTTATTGGGAAACATTAGTTTTAAGACACAATCGTGATGTAATGCACATTGAAAAAAAATATATGTGATAGTATTTTGGCGACATTGTGGGCATAGATAAAAAAGACAAAAGATACATATAAAGCAACAAAAGATTTAAATGATACGAATATAAGGAAGGAATTACATTTAAAGAAATGAGATGATGGCAGGTATGATGTACCACTAGCATCTTATACAATGTCTAAGAAAGAAGGGCAAGAGTTTTGTGAATTTCTTAATTCACAAAAGTTTCCAGATGGGTATGCTTCTAATTTATCCAAATTAGTGAATGTTTTTGAAGGTAAATTAGTAGGTTTGAAAAGTCATGACTACCATGTTCTCTTACAACGGTTACTTCCATATGGCATTCGTGGATGTTTGACCAAAGAAATATCTACTACATTGTTTGAGTTGGGGGATTTCTTTCAGAGATTGTGTTGTAGGAAGTTAATGGTACAAGACCTATTAAAAATGAAAAAAGACATTATTGAAATATTATGTAAGCTTGAAATGATTTTTCCACCAGCTTTCGTTGATGTTATGGTGCATTTAGCCATTCACCTGCCACATGAAACAATGTTAGCTGGATCAGTTCAGTATAGATGGATGTACCCCATCGAAAGGTAACAAAAATACTATTTTGAATTATATTATAATGTCTGCATACTCATTATTTTCTTCTAGAGATCTAAATTAAAGATATTTTATTATCCATGATGTTATTTGATAGGTTATTGGGTACACTAAAAGGTTATGTACGCAATAAAGCTCGTCCAGAAGGATCAATTTCAAAAGCTTATATTGTTAATGAATGTTTGACATTTTGCTCAATGTATCTTGAAGGAAATGAAACTAATTTTAACAAAGAGGAGCGAAATTTTGATATGGAAATTGATGGCAAGTTATTAGTCTTCTCACAAAAGTTACAACTATTTGGGGCTGCAAAATATATTGCGCTTGCAAAGAATGAGCTAGATATGGCTCGTTGGTACATATTGAGTAATTGTGAAAAAGTAGATCAATTTCAGGAGTAAGTTATACATAACCCAACACAAATAGTATATTTTTAATCCTTAAGTTTAAAATGATAAAAAGAAAGTCATACAAAAAACAGAAAGAGATACTTAAGCGACAAAATCTCTTAAATCTGGAAGAGAGACATAAAGAGTAATTTCAACAGTGGTTTAAGCAACATGTATGTGAAATAACTAAAAATTCAATATTTTCTACTAATTTTTTATTTCATTTTCAAAGTTATCTAATCCTATTTTATTTATCTGGCAGTTGGCATATCTAAAATATCACAACCCACAAGAAGTGACATATGAGTTATATGCATTGGCTTGTAGACCTCATATGATTGTGAAGAAGTATCCTGGGTGTACTGTTAATGAAGTGAGATTCCATACTAAGGAGTATGATAATCGCCGTACAACACAAAATAGTGGTGTTATGGTTAAAGGTTTCCATGACAACAATGCCTTTGAATTTTATGGCATTCTGACTGAAATCATTGAGTTAGACTATATTAAAGACAACCATATTGTTCTTTTCAAGGCTCAATGGTTTAATGATGGTAATAAGAAGTCCACCATACAGATTGATGGGAAAACTACTAGTATAAATGTTAGTCGCACTTGGTATGAGGATGATCCTTTCATATTTGCATGTCAAGTGAAGCAAGTATTCTAAATTGATGATACTAAATTGGGTAAGAATTGGTGAATAGTAATTTCAACAACGACATTTATTTGAAACCTTGGAATCAGAAGATGGAGACAAGAAGAAGGATGATGAGTCTTTGGGACCCAGAATACCAATTGAAGTTGCAGATGGATTGACATCACTTGATAGAAGAGATGTTGAACCAGAAGTTATTAAGGCCACTCTAATCCACAATTTAGAAAGTAAGTTTGAAAACTTTGATCTCATTGTAGATAATGCTAAGGAAAAAGATGATAAGTCCGTGAGCTATTGTGATATGGAGGAAAAGTTTCAAAGCAGTGATGATGATAGTGACTTAGAATGAATCAAGTATACAAATCTCTACTAGCAACACAGGTAAATGTTATAAAAATTTATGTTGGTGCTGAGCATAAATTTATATTATTCTAGATGTTTTTTTATTTGTGATCTGATAATGCTCAATGAGAGATTTTAAGTGAAAAGTTTAGTGCTAGTATATCTTGTTTAACTTTTGGATTTGGCTTTATGTATTCAGACTTGAACAATATATGGTTTGGGAAAGTTCTTAACACGAGATTGGATGAGGATTTGCATAGCTTTAATTCACTTCAAGATGGAAAGATATTGTGAGTTTTTGACTTTTTTTTATTTTTCATGGGCATATATATATATATATAATAAATTGAGGTGATTACTTTATTAGTTGAAGGACAAGGAGAAAAACTATTTCATTTGTCATTGTGATGGATCTTATGTAAATAGCATCATATAAATAAAAGTGTGACAATGTAGGTCTCCATATTTGATCTTGGCTTGTTATGGAAACATGAGAATAATTCTTATCCTTAAGCAGTTAACTTGGCACTGCTTGTTCTTTGAAGTTCTCATTTCTATTAAGGTAACTTTACACTAGAATGCTTGTAAGCTTTGTTTATATGTAATTATTTACAATTGTATGTTGAAATTCTTGAATATTAGTTGTCTGGTTAAATGTTACATACATATCTTAGTAAATATACTTTAGTTGTTTCTATACTCTTTTAAGTTGTAAAACTATTGATTTTCTAGCAGCAATCCTAATTTAGTATTAATTCTTTTTAGTTGTTCACTTGGAACTCATATGAACAGATTGCTTGATTGAAAAGTTGTTGAAAATATTGTAGTTTGCTTACTTTAAAGAGGGATATGTTAATAGTTTTTGAATTTTTTTGTGGCACCCCACTCTAGACATAGCTCGCAAGGCGGAATTCCACTCAGTTCAATCCTATTAGCATGCAACAACATATCCGATAGGCCCATAAATTTTTCACAAAATTGTAATAGCATCTACATTCATCAATACGTAGCATGCTTCATACTTAATGCAGAATTAATATCAGAGTGCTATATACCATACTAATGGCCCAACAACATTCAAACCAAAATGTCGTCACTAGTATCACGATTCATGCATACCATAAGTCTAATATTCATCATGACATATTACAATATCTCTAAAACAAAACATCCCAAGGTGCATTCATATGTACATACATTCTTAAACACTAATACAACAAACTCCAATCAGATATGCCAGTCCTCATTGTTCCCTATCTCACACTTGTCTGAATAAAAAAGAATAATACACGAGGGTGATTCATAAGGACTCAGTGAGGAATAATGTAGACCAATGTATGATCTTTCAAGAATCAGAGACTCAACGACAATAATCATTGATCGTTTAGCATAAAAGAAACGAAGTTATGCCAGCATAGAACAATCAAGGAAGTTAGGCTACTAGCGAATGCTAGTCGGGATGCTGTAACCGTCAGCTCAAAAGGACCAGGATCATCTCGATCTATCCTGCTCCGGAGGTTTAAAGTCATATCAACCAATCAAGTTATGAGGAAATACAAACGGCTCAGTTGGCCTGGGATATCAGCCCGATCCAGATTGGAAACTCACTCCAGCCTTATTGCTCCTTGAGCATAATACAATTCAAGAATAACAAACCCGATCACATATGCAAGTCAATAAATCATATATAATATGCATATCGGAGTATCATTGTACCTCCATAACAGTACAATAACAGATCAATTCAGTAAACAATTAGTTCAGTAGCTCAAGCATGACAACTCGGTAATAATAGTAGCTCAAGCATAACAGCTTGGCAATAACAGTAGCTCGAACATAACAGCTTGGCAAGGCACTTGGCCCATCAATTCTCCTATACAAATCTTTCAGTACAATCAATCAATCAGTAGCCAACAAGGCGAAAATAATAACAGTACGTTCAATCAATCGATAGCCAACAAGGCGGAAATAATAATAGTACATTCAATCAATCGATAGCTAACAAGGCAAAAACAATAACAGTACGTTTAATCAATCAATAGCCAACAAGGTGAAAATAATAACAATACAGGATGATTTCAATCAAAACGACAACAAACAAGATAATGAAAGTTCATGGCTAGAACAAGACAGTCAGTTTGTCACCAGAACAATTTTAGGAAACAAACCCTCACAAGGGTGTTCGATCAGCAACAAATACCATTCAATCAGTTCATAGAATTCGATCAACGAAAAACAGTCAATTCTGATAATGATAGTTAATTACCCTCATAGCAGTACACAAAGCAATGATCAAGACAATAGAATATCCCAGGGTTTAGAAACCAACAATAAATGATAACGATAGTCAAGATAATAGAACCTCATAGGGTTCAGAAAGCAACAATAAACAATGACAATAGTCAAGATAATAGAACCTCACAGGGTTCAGAAGCTAACCAATAATGATAATGATAGCAAAGACAGGTATCAGAATAGTGAAACCTCATAGGGTTCAATCACGATGCAATTGCTTTACTAAAATAATTACAAGAGCGGTGGATCCTCATCTAAATAACCTTAACGGAATGCAAATCAAGACCTACTACTCTGTAGGATCCATCTCCTCAGCACCTAACCAAAATGTGGGTTTACAGTTAAAATCTCATTTAATCCTATAATTACAGTCATACCAGTAGGAATCTAAAATCAACAGTTACTCGGTGACTACGATGATTTAGGATTTATTTTGATTTATCTCAACATGAAATAGACTACACCCGCCGTTATTATGAAAATATATCTGAAACTTATTATTAAATCAGTAAGGATAATATAGTCAAATCCCTAAATTACATCGAAGTCCTTTATAAGGTTTCACCATATTATTTATAATAACTCAATTATCATTAAAGATCGGAGTTTATCGATTGGGGTCATGATTACATAAGATTAGGGTTTTATAACCTATTTAGCTATTTAACCTATGGTTCACATGAAATAATACCATTCCGGATTCTTAAGCTCAAGCAACATTCATGCATGCTTTATTTCTCATGCATGGTTGTGTTTTCCAATCGATTTACACATTTTCTTTGATTATACAAGCTATTATGAAGATTGGAATGCATATACATATACATGCAAGTACATATGGTTTTCTTCCGATAAATTACCCAAATCTCACTATCGAAGTAGAATTTCGATGATCAAACTTCGTGTATGCATTGTTGCAACGAGGTGAGAAAATTTTCGTTGCACCGCTACCATCTGCTGCTGTCGAAAAACTCCACCACCACCGCCAGAAGCTGCGTCTCGGTGAGATGAAGCAAACCCCCAGTTCAATTTTACCAAATTCCTTCGAATTACTGTTCAATTTTTGCCTAAAAGCTACTCCGCCACCTCACGCCGCCATGCTAGTTTGAGCTTGATTCCGTAGCGTCGGTTTTTGCTCAATTCCATCATCGTCCATCGCTCAAACTCAAAACCAAAAACACCTCGTCATTTCCCAAGTTACGCTCTACAGAACCCATGTTCATCGCTGGAAAATGCAAACCCACCAATCTCCGCCTTCAGCCAAGTTTCAGTCCCCATTTTTGGTGGCTTCGCTACTCGGTTCACCGTGCATGTGGGGTTTGTGTGTTCCTGAAGCTAAGGAGAAGAGAATGGTTGGTTTACTTTTGTGTTTCGGTGTTTGCCGGAGGATATCGCCGGAGAAGGGGAGAAGAGGGTGTTTCAGTGGGAAAAAGAAAAATGTGGGGCTAAATTGAAAATCCCATTATTATAGAAAATGACTTTTATTTTATTACAGATTGGCCCCCAAAGGTTTCTGCTAACCCTCAATTAAGTCCAACCTATTTCTAATGTTTTCAATTTAACCATCAAATTATGATAGCCCTCACATTGGGTCCACTAACTAATAACAATCACACATTGCCCCTCCTAATTTAAATAACGTTGCAATTAAGTCTTTTATATTTATGTTTTAACCCACAAAACTTTTGAAAAAATTAATAAAATTTATGCAAAATACAATATATTGAAATAAGGCATTTCTAGGGATGTTACATTTTTGCTTGTTTATTTTAGTTGATTGAAGACTGGGGAGATAATTTTTCACATTTCACAGAGTAGAGAAGGCATTAAGCAACATGGTTGTTGGCTATAATAATGTTGATGTAAATGTGCTGAAAGATGTGGTGGTGGTGGTGTTGGAAATACGCTTTATGTTTATAAACTCTAGTTTTGAGGATCATTATCCATACTTTTAATTAGAAATATATGCGGCCATATTTGCATGGGATATTTTGGGATGTATGCCATTTGTACTAGTACTTTTCTTCTCTTAGCATGATAATAACAAAAATATCTTTTTACCACTTAGACTCTCTTCTATGGGGTCTTTTGTTTCTTTATATATTTATTTCACTAGAGAGGTTGTTTCCACACTAGAGATATCCAAAAGAAGTGTAAATGAAATAAATGTAATTGAACTATTTATATGGTAATTTAATTAATAAGTAATTTTAAATTATTAAAAAATATAAATTAAAATAATTAATAATTCAATATGAACAAGAGTATAAATTGAATGTCAAATGCCACAAAAAAAATTTGTTGCCCAAAAACATATTTTTTGTTGATTATATGCCTTTCTAAAAGGTTTTAAAGAACAAAAAAATTTGTTGCGAAAAAAAACTTAGGCACGAAATTTTTTTGTTGATTAAAAAAAATACTTTTAGGTACAAAGTGTTTTGTCAAGTAAAAAGTAATTTAACAAAAAAATATTTGTTGGGTAAAACAGATTCTCAATCACGAAATGTTTCATTTAGAAAAAAAATTCTTTGGACACAAAAATATTTATTGCAGAAAAATGTCTTCAAGCACGAAACATTTTGTGATAGTAAAGGTCATTAAGCATAAAAGTATTCATTGCGCGCAAATATCTTTATGCACAAAGTGTTTCGCTGTTTAAAAATCACGCATTTGGCAACGAAGTATGTCATTGCAATTCCTATTAAATGATCTATTTACATTGAGACTTTTGACAACGAAATGTTAATTTTGTCTACGAAAAAGTTAAACCTTTTTGGAACAAAAATATTTGTTGGCTATTATATATATTTTTTGGCAATGAAAAAGTTGTTGCCTATATTGAATCTATTGGCAATGATTCCTTTATTTCATTGCCAGGAACTTTCTGCAATGAGGATTTTTCAACGAAGTTGGCAATGAAAATATTTTGTTGTATATTGTATTTGTTGCAATGAAATTTTGTATTTTTTTACAATGAAATATTTTGTTGTGGAATGAAATTTCTTGTAGTGCCCATTCCTCTATTTTTACATTGTTCTTTTAATTTTATAGGTGGCTTTGGATTTTGGAGTAAAAGAAGAGTGTGGACTGAACAAGAGGGTAGAAGCCGTAAGCAATGTGAGGAAGCTAATAAAGCTTGACATGAAGTTGAATGATGCCCTTCCACACATTACGGTTGATCCAGAGACATACACAGTGACAACAGATAGGGAGGTTCTTACGTGCACGGTCGCTACCGCAGTTCTGCTTTCACGGAATTACTTCCTTTTATTAATCTCATTAGTTCAATCAGGTATGTTACTAGGATAGCTTTTGTAAGTAAATAATGCAACTGGAGATATTGTAATGGAATAATATGTAAACACAACTATGAGGACCTCTAATGCTTGTTGTAACCTGTATGTGAGGATTGTAAAATTTCAATACAAGCTAGTTCGGAATGAGTTGGGTATAATCACTTTTAAAAAGTTATTTAATGGATATAAATGTAAATTTTTTAATTATCAACAATTAGATAAATTAAATATTTATTTATTGGGTTTGGACCAATTTACAATTCATTTAAAACCTATTTACAATCAATTTTGCACTCGTTTACAACCCAAAGTTCAGCACCCAATTATACCCATCTCAGATATAACTCAATTAAACCTAAGTTCAACCCACTTGAAATATTTTAAACTCAATTCAATCTAAAACTAAATGATTTCGGTTGGAACCATGGTGTGCAACTCAATTTGCCACCTCTAATACAAGGTATTCTCTTTTTTCATCTCCTAACTACCTTAGTTATTATGTCCTTCATGAGTTACAAAATCCGCTATATGTCAGCAAACCCCGAGCCTTGTAGACTTTCATGTTGAAGCCTTTTTCACTTTAAGGATTTGACTTCTGTATTTCATAATGTCTTAGTATTACACTTCACATTTATATTTTATTATTTAATATTTATGCATGTATGTGCACTTAGAATTTATTAGAGTTTGAACCTTGAACTTCACGCATATAAATATGAGGATAATGTCATTAGCTTAATTGCGCATTCAATTATGAATTGCATTATAGTACATGGAGTTTCATGAGAAATATATTACTAAAAGCATTTCATAAAGTTAATATTTTTATTGTGTATATGATGATATACTTGTTAGGTGCATGCTGTGTACTTGAAGTAGAACTTAACAAAAAATACACAATATTAGATATGATTATGTAATGTGAAGAACTGATATCATATGAATAACTCACCATCCAACGTGTGTGCATGGATAAAAAAGCCGAGAAATGTGCTTTAGGACTTTATTCCATAAGCAAGTACCACCTTTGTAATTTCTCCATCTTCTAGTTATAGATCTTGAGAAACTTGAAGAGAAGTTTCTGAAACTTTGGACGTCTTTTCGGTCTTCTAATAGTTGTGTTTGTATGAAATTCAATGACCCATTTATATAAGTGTATAAAGTAAAAGAATTTTTAACTTCATGAAAATGTTTGATATTATTTCAATAATTTATATAATATTAAAGAGATAATATCAAATTTTTTGTTCGATAAGGTTCATGTCACATGACATAACTTGATTGGTTGTTCGTCTTATTAGACTGTTGGTATTCTGTGGATTGGAATGTTGAACTTTATATTTGGCTTTAATTTATTGACAAAATAAATATTAGAATATCAATTAAATTAATCATTTAAATTTAAAGTTAAATTTGATATTCCAAAATAAAAAAAAAAAAAATCCCATTAATTTATTATTTTACACACAGTCAATTGCAGTTGGTCATAAGATTAAATTTGATTGAGAAAAGTAAATTAAAGAAGATATAATAAATTTATCTTAACTATTAAAAAAGATTTTATAAATTTTTCCGTGTTTCATTTTTCTTGACAGAATAAAAAAAAAAAAATCCCATTAATTTATTATTTTACACACAGTCAATTGCAGTTGGTCATAAAATTAAATTTGATTGAGAAAAGTAAATTAAAGAAGATATAATAAATTTATCTTAACTATTAAAAAAGATTTTATAAAATTTTCCATGTTTCATTTTTCTTGACAGAATAGCCTGTGGTTGGTTTCCGCGGATAGGTTCATAATTACGGAGGGCCTTTAAAAAGCAGTTTATAAGGTTTACCAGATTTAATAGAAGTTAATCTTAGCAAATGGTGTCGTGGTGTAGTTGGTTATCACGTCAGTCTAACACACTGAAGGTCTCCGGTTCGAGTCTGGGCGACGCCATTTTTCCTGTTCCCCCCGGCTGTCCCTTTTTCTTCACAAAGCAAACTCTACTTCTTCCGCAATGTAGTTTAAAGTTGATGGACTCAATCCAACCATTGGGTTGGACTGGATTGGGTCTTAAAGTTTTAAAAGTTAATTAAAGTGGGATGAGCTTAAGTGGATTTTATTAAGTTTGGATTGAAAATAAGTGAGTTTGAGATTAATTTAGGGCTGTTAATGGATCGGATTTTAGTCTGAATCAGATCCGAATTTTAGAATTTTTATCTGATTAAAATATTCGATGGATCAGATCCGATTATAAATATTCGAAATCCGAAATAAGTGGATCGGATATGGAATTAAGCAATTCGATCCGTTGAAGATCCGAATTCGGACTTTAATATTTTTTATTAAATTAATACTCTTATATATAATATTAATAATATTTTAAAATAAAATCTATATATTATATTGACCTAATATCTATATTAACATCTATATTATACTATTAATATTGAGTTTTTTAACCTAAAAAATAAGAGGGATATTGATAAAATATCAAATATAATAACATATAATAGTTTATCTATACATTAATATAATGTGAAAAAGGACTTTAATATTCAAATATTTAACTTTTTGACTAATATATAATAAAATATTGTTAAAAATTCAAATGACGTATATTTACTTTATAAATACAATATTTTTATAAAATTTAAAAGGAAAAAACAAGAAAGAAAAAAAAAAGAAATCGGATCGGATTTTTTAACCGGATTTTGGATATCCATCGGATTCGGATAGGGTACTGATTAACAAATATCATATCAGATTTTGGATCGGATTTGGATATAAATTTTGTTAATCGGATTGGGATTCGGATATGGCAGATCCGATCCAAATTCGACCCATTGACAGCCCTAGAGATGATCTTTAAGTGAATTCAAAATTGATCCACTCAAAAAATTTAATTAAATTCAATAATTTTAAATTAATAGTAAAAAATCTATATCATTTTTGCTGTTTTGGTTTTTGTTAAAGTTCCGTGCTTTTGAGTTATTAATAATTTTAAAATTAAAATGTACATCTTAGGCTTTAAACACATTAATGAATTAGTTATCTAAAAAAACTTTTAACATATAAATTTTATTCTATGAAATATATTGAAGCCATACGAACAATTATTGCGCCTATTGATTGAATTTTTTTTAAAAAAATTTGTTACTCCAATGGGATGAGTTATGACGTTGATCTAGCAGTGTTAATTTAATTTTAGGGCACTTCATCCATGCTCAGGGTTATTTATCCTTCAGGTCTCTATATTTGTATGGCCCCAAGCAACAACATCGTAAAGATGATGATATTGACGACTACTTCATAGATGTTGAAACCGATGAGGACCAATAGTTAGGACGTCTATTTTATATTTTGTTTGTATTTTGAATATTTTTACGTTACATACTTATAAAATTATATTATTTAATTATATATTTTTTGATATAATTGTAAATTTATTATTTTATATTTTTTGTGTATTATTGGATATAAGATTGAGATGAACAGATTCTAGGTTTAATAAATTTAAATAAAATAATGTAAAAATTATTTTTAAAAAATTGCCGAATTTTTAAGAAGATACCCATTGAAAATAATATTAAATAATAAAATTAAAATTAAAATTAAAATAGTCAAGGGATCTAAGGGAATTCCGTTTGGAAAAAAAATTGTCGGGATGTCCGCCGGATTCGGTTGGAGTTTATCAAAGATAAACTACGACTCTAAATCAACAAAAATTCTGTCAAAAATTGCTCAAGAGAATTTTCATTAGAGTTCCATTGGAAAATGATTTGATTATGTGATGATGAAAAATGATAAACTTCATCTCCAATTCATCTGTAATTTAACACAATTTTTTTGCATCAAAAAATCTGCGAAAAAATATTTTGCCACGAGAATTTTTGCAATAAACATTTTTTTTTTTTTGGGCTGAATATCCGCTAAAATTTTGTTCTTCTAGTGGATTTCCAATGAATTCTACCGGAATTATGAAGTTTTTTGTAGTGTAGATTTTTTTGCAACATCTATATTTGTTAAACACTTAAAAAATTATATTTATGTCATTTGTAGAATATAGGTTAACTATAACAATATTATACTTGAGAAAATATAATTCTTAAGAATTGAGAAATTTGAAAGTAAAAATTTACAGAAATTGGAAGCATATATTTCCACATTCTGTTTATGTTTTCTTTTGCATATTTTATCAACTATATGATATAGTACTACGATTTTTGTTTTAATTATGACACCAAAAAGTGTATATGATCTCATACATGAATTAAGAGAAGCATATATATTCATTTGATAATTAATTAATTAATATGGTAAAATTAGCTAGTTAGATTATTTATTGGAATAAAGTATATCGATCAAATGGATATGAAACTATATACATATCATATTAATTAAGTTGTGCGTTTAATAAAAAATACTAATCAAGTTTTACGGAATTAAATAATGTCTCAAATAATTTTAGAAATTTTACAGATTCATTAGTTTTATTAATTTTAAAATTCTTTATGAAATTATGAAAAACATATTCTGTTAAATACCAACTTATTTTATAACGTTTAGTCACCATGGATAAACAAATGCACATTTTATATATGCTCAAATTCCAGCATGTTACTTCCTACATTTTAATACATTGAAATAAAAATTGATGTTACTCGAAAATGGAGCAATGACATTTTTAAAAAATAGCAGAGTGTCGATTTGTCTTCTCAATAATGCGCGTAGAGAAATATGCTCTTCTCAAGAATTCTTCCATGTCGATAAATTTTTTAAATAATTTCTTATGTCATGTTTCTTCCAAGACTTGGTATTTATAAATTTTAGTTTGGATGGGTTTAGAACCATTAAGGTTTTTCTACCTTTTTTATGTGCTGGATTTGTCCTTTGAGTTCTTTGGCCCATTTACTTAGTTAATTAATTTTAGGGTTCATTCTTTATTTTTAGTAAAATTATCAAAATGTCCTTAAGTACAATTTTAATCACATCAAATATAATTTTTTTTTCAAATAATTTGAAATATGAATTTTGATTTCACTTATTCTTTAAATAAAGTATGCATCATGAGAACTAGTTTTTTTATTTTAAAAAGAAATTAATGACGGCTTTTTCGTAGCTATATATAGGTATGAGAGTCTTTCAATACTAGATCTTTTGATCAAATGAGTTAGAAGGATATTCTTGCAAAAAATAAAAAATAAAAAAGCAAGCTTCATTAATGAAGATAGTGGAAGCAACAATTTTATTTTTTTTATCTATTTTTCTTTTGTTTTCTTTTCTTTGTTACGCAAATCTGGCCAAAAATATCATGTACAAGGTACACTTAAAAATTTAAAGTCAAATTACTAGGAACGAGTAAATTCATTTTTTATTTTTTGAACAGAAATTCTTTTTTTTAATTAAAAAATAGAATTGAATAGTTTATATATATATATATATATAACACAATTAAAAAGAGAATCTAAAAACTCAATTTGCTGGTATGTCATTTGGTTAACTTTCCTCAAAATCGTAACTTTAATTTGTTGAAAATTCTATGAACAATTGCCGAATGTTTTCAACTCTTCCAAAAGCTTGGGGAGGGAAGGATATATATATATATATATATATACAGGGAAAGAGATATTTATACACAATACATACTTATATATATATATATAGAGAGAGAGAGAGAGAGAGAGGGAGAGGGAGAGGGGCAAGATCATGCATGGTAGTTTCCATATATAAATCGTTCCAACTAATTCAATCCTTTATTAAATAAATGATCTTATTAATTCTTTCCATATATTAGTTTATTTATTGACAAACTTATAATGAACTTTACATTTATCCTTAAAGAGAATCATCTTAATATATATAGGACATAATTACAAATATATATGTATATTTTATGGTAATTTTTCTAATTCAATTGCTTCCTTTGTTCAAAATTTGATATGATATGATATAATATTCTCTTATTGACAAACATACAAACGCCTATACATATGAGTCGATTGGTCCATGTAGGGGTGTTCGTTGGATCAATCCGATCCGATGAACCAGACGATCCAAAGCGAACCAATTAGATTGGTTCGGTTTGGATCGGGTAATCGAACCCGATCAAACCCAATTACATTTGGTTTGATTCTCAGATTTCATATTCATTTACCCGATCCGATCATTTAATTAAAATAAATAATATATATTTTTTAATTATGACTTTTGTTATTTACATTTATATTTAATGTTCAACTTAGATTTGAATTTGGGATTTTATATTATCAATTATAACTTGTGGTAAAGAAGGAGATAATTTATAACAATTATGACTTGTAGTGATTAGGTGCAATAATGTGTGCTTTTGAGTTTTGATGAATATTTTGAAAATAATTTGATTGTCTTGATTTCCTAGTTAAAGAACCAAAGAAATTGCAACTAGTGATTTCCTAGTTAAAGAACCAAAGAAATTGCAACTAGTGCTTTCTTCTTCTTCTTCTTCTTCTTCTTCTTCTTCTTTTATTTTTTTTTTTCTTGAACCCGATTACTCGAACCAAATCAACCCGATCTAGATATCGGTTGATTTGGTTCGGGGTTTGGGAACTAAAAATTATAAAACCCGAACCAATCCAAACCAATTAAAAATGATCGGTTTTGATTCATTTTCTCCTTAAATCAGAACCAACTCGATCCGTGAACACCCCTAGGTCCATGCTCTTCCAACACCCAATAATCAAGCAGTTGTAAAGATTCTAATTACCAGTGGATCGATTGTCGAAATTTTGAAAAGGAATTCAACATGTCTGTATATTTTATACTCAATTTTTTTTTAAGAAAAATAAATTTCATGTCACAAACTTGATTTGATTTTTGAGAATTAATTTATATGCCAGTTGTTTTTTGAGGACAAATTCAAATTCTTGATTACAAAAAGGCAGATAATGAACATATATATGCATTTATGTTGTATTCATATATGTTATCGATGATTGATAGCATGGAGGACTCTAAAGGGCACATATAGACACAATTGTAACAATTGGAACCCATGTTTTGAAAATCAGATTGGACTGGCCAGTCAGACTGATGATCGGAGGTCAATCCGATCTGGTTGAAACTTAAAAATTGGTGGTCTTCTGAACTGATTAAAATCGGTCAAAAATTGGTTCAACCGGTGGTGGTTCGACCATTTGACCACCAATTCACTTATTATTCTATTTTTTTTAAAATTTAAAAATTAATTTAAAAAAATAAAAAATGTAAAAGAAGAAAAAAGAGTTATGAATTGAAGATGATGACTAAAGATTTTGGACATGTAGTTTTTTTAAACATGATTTATTTCCTTAAAATTTAATGAAGTAGTAGTTATACATGAATGTTTATGTTTATTTTGTTGCTTTATTTTGTTTAATCTCTCTTAAATTATGTTGAATATTTAGCTTATAAAAATTTATTTTTACTTGGTTTTAAATTATGAAACAAACGATTATTTAAATTAATGTTAAATATTATTTATTTATTTATTTATAGTTGACTAATTGTGAAGTAGTTTTTTTTTTTTTTAAAGAACATATTTAAAAATGAGTAAGAATTGAAATTTTTTCAAATAATATTTTTTCTATATTATTGGAAGTTTTATTTTCTGTTATTATATATATATTTATAAAATTAAATATAATTATTACGTCATTATAATGTCATATCGATCGAACCGGTGGTCCAACCGATTAAACCAGTAAAATCAATAACCAGTTATTTTGCCGGTTCTTTATCTGATCCGATTTTAAAACATTGATTGAAACAGGTGAGTTAAATTCTTTGCATATTTAAAAATATATCTTAATTCTTCTCTTCTTTCAGTGAACAATAACAACAATAATAATATTCAAGAACCAAGTTTATTATATATATATATATATATATGTTATGGTGTAGGCAATAATAAATAGGAGACAAAGGAGGAGAATCATGAGTCTGATGAATATGACGTTTTGAGTTTCTATCTTGTCGAGTTTGTTTTGGGAACAGTATCTTCAGTGATTCTTTGGCCCAAAATATTCCCATGGGCGGAGTAAGAGTACAAGGCTTTCACTATTTTTATCTTTGTTCTCCTATTGCTATTTACTTTGTTTGCTTTATAGGTATTTGTTTTCGCAGTTGCAAGAGAATCTGGTCCTGATCATTTAATGTATGTCTTGTTTTGCTCTAATAATTTATCTATCTAAAAATTAGTCTAGCTTAGTGTAGTAAATGGTCCTAAGACACTTTTGTTCTAAGAATTAATATAGCTTAGTGTAGTAAATGGTCTTGTTTTGTTCTAAGAATTAATCTAGCTTAGTGCAGTAAATGGTCCTATTTAATGTATGTCTTGTTTTGTTCTAAGAAATAATCTAGCTAAGACACTTTTTCCTTCTTTATTTTTGTGTAATTGAAACAATGAATGATATTCAATCAGTTTATTTGTTTGTATTTATTGGATGCTTTTTTATTTGGTGGAATAATCACACCACTACTCGAACGCACTCTTGATTCTCATGTGCATTTTTTTAAAAATTGAAATGAAAAAGGTTAATCTTTAAGTTAATCTACGAATTTATCATTAATGTTTTGCAGTAAGCTCATCCTATGGTCCCCATGTTGAGCTCCATTTTGAATAGAAAGTTGGGAGCCCACCACCCATTTTCAATCTATTTGTGTGCATAATCAATTTTTAATATTAAAATTTAGAATTCGTAGGCGCTTATTCTTAATAATATTTTTTAATTTAAAAAAAAATATGATTTATCTATAACTAATTGTCCACTCATAATATTTATGTGGCACAACCATTTCATGCTAAGTTGGTGGGATATTTCGGTATTTTATACTGATAAGTACATAAGAAAATAAATTGACGTTTTTACTAACAATTATAGCTTTTGACCTAATTAGAAGTGCTTGTTCATGACAAAATTTTTATCTAATACAATTTTCATATTAGTTAATTAATTTATTTTTAATTGTTAACAACTGTTAATGTTTAATTATCAAACATTGCCCTCATTTACTTAATTTGATGGAATGTAGAGTGGTAGTATATATAAAATGTATGATGATGATGATGATAAGGATTGTGATTATTTTATAATTGTTATATTATATTTACTTTGTGTGATAAAATAAAAGATAAAGAATGATAATTTAAATACATTGTTTACTTGAGTGGATGGCATAAATAGGATAAATTATAGTTTTACGAAAATAACCTCAAGAAAAAATCATAAACACCATCACATGACTTATCTAGGGCAATATAGTATTTTTACCTTATCATTCTAAAAGGCTCAATCTTTGGATAAATTGGTCACACCCCAATTGAGGGATTTTTCATCAACCTTCATCCTGCGGCTGCATTTGTATCGGGCCAAACCATTTTTCAAGGGCTTCATCCTAAGAAGCAGGCAATGGATGACGTCAGGATGAAAACCTTCAACAACCTTCATCATTTAATGTAAATAATATAATTTTTGCTTTATTTAAAAAAACACAAAATATTTTTAAATTTATATAGTGAGTATATTAGTTAATAACTGCAAAATTCAAATAGCCCTACTTACAAATTCAACAATCCCAAAAGGACAATAAATTAAAGTTGAAACGATCTCTAGAGCTCTCTATATATACTAGTATTGTAGATTTCTAATAAATTTCTTGTTATATCTTGTCTACAAACTTAAACAATGTCTTCTTCCAATTAACCATGAAAATTAAATTGTACGTGTTAGTCTTCCAACATGTAGTGGATTATTTTACAATTCATTTTGAATAATTTATTTCATTCCCCATTTCATCTTTTATTTCAATATGATATGTATAACAAATATATTTAATTTTTAATTAATTATTTTGTTAAAAAAATATTTAATATAAATGTCATGTATCTTTAAAATAAAATATGAGATGAAACATAAGATTAAAATAGAGGATCTATATTGCTTAGGTCTTGAATTTAATGAATAAAATAAAAATGGATACAACTATGAGCAAGTAGATAACTTAAAATTTAACTCAAATGGACATGTGTTATATGTAGCTGTTTATCTTTTTTTATTTTTATTTTTTTCATTTTTTTTTTTGGTTTCCATAACCTTTTATCATGTAATAATTGTTTGATCCGTATTTGACTAATTAATGTGATCGTCATCAAATAGGTAATTTGAAACATGTAAATCCCAAGTTTTATTATTTTTAATTAGTAATTTGACTCATTCAATACATGTGCTAAAACTTTATAGTATTTTGTTATATAATAATGATACTTATTTATTTTTTATATAATGTAAATTCATTTTAATAATTTTACTATATTTATTCAATTTTTTTGTAAATAAAAATTAAAATATATATATGATAAAATGGTAATTGTAGACATAAATATGTGAGTTATGAATGGTTTATTATTATATAACTTCTAATTGTTAGAAATTAAAAATAAAAAAAAGGGAGTGATTGTATATTAGACAAATCATTTGAAAACACACCAAAAGAGGGACAAACACTTTATTAGTAGTATAGATGATGGTGTTTAGGTGGTCGAGCCGATTAGCGTGGACTATTTGTCAGGTGAGATTATCAGTAACTAGCGATTTTGATACTTCTACGTATGCTAAAATTGTTATAATATATAATAAACAAAATATTTATTTATACCTTATGAAATATTTAATTTTAATATATTTATTTAAAGTTTAATAATAAATAGAAAATAATAAAATAAAATAATTTAAAAAAAAGTTGAAGAGATTAGAAAAACATAAAAAATAGGGATGATAATGGGTTCAGGTGAAACTTGGACCTATGCTCATATGGGCAGAAAGGTGAGATTGTGGTGAAGTTCAGGATTGCGGAGAGAGCTATGAGCAGAAAGGGAAGTTGCAAATACTGTTTGTGGGACTATCACTCTATTTTCTCCGGTGCATTTGTTCATTTAGGTCAAGGTGAAGTATGTCGGATTTTTACCATTATATATTCTCCAACTAAATGCTATGACTATTTAGATGAATAAACTAATTTAAACAACAGATGCCACTCAATTACACTATTTTATAATTGGTTTGAGTCATTTAATTGCTTCATATCATTTGATGTGGAATGACAATCACTATTGAGCTAGCATATCAAGCCCTTTTAGACTTGTTACATGGGCAAGCCAGGCCGGCTAATATATTAAAACCGTTCCAGCACAGCCCTCGGCCTGTTACGAATTTAGTACTATAAATAGTGGTGATAATAATATATTTATAAAAAATTTCGACGAAATTTCAAGAAGATGTCCATTGAAAATAATATTAAATAATAAAATAAAAATTAAAACGATCGCGAGAATTATAAGGGAATTTCCTTTGGAAAAAAAACAAAAATTAACAGGATGTTCGTCAGATTCAATTGGAGTTTATCAAGACAAACTATGACTCTAAATCGGCAAAACTTTTGCCCAAAATTGTTCAAAAGAATTTTTATTGGAGTTCCGTTGGAAAATGGTTTGATTATGTGATGATGAAAAATAATAAACTCCATCTTTAATTTGTCTGTAATTTGACACAATTTTTGCATCAAAAAATCTGTAGGAAAATATTTCGCCACGAGAATTATTCCAACGGTTTTTTTTTTTTCTTCTTTTTGGTTGGAAATTCACCAAAGTTTGTTCTTCCTGTGAATTTTCTGATGAATTCCGCTAGACTTATCGTGTTCTTTGTACTGTAAATTTATATTTATGTCATTCTTAGAATATAATTTAACTATATAAATATCAGACTTGAGAAAATATAATTCTTAAGAATTGAGAAATTTGAAAGGAAAAATTTAGAGAAATTAGAAGTCTATATATCCACTTTCTGTTTATGTTTTCTTTTGCATATTTTATCAATTATATGATATCGTATTATATTTTTGTTTTAATTATAAGACCAAAAAATTTATATGATATCATACATGAATTAAGAGCAGTGTATGTATCCATCTGGTAGGTAATTAATATGGTAAAATTAGCTAGTTAGATTATTTACTGAATAAGTGGATATTTATTATATAGTATATATTGACCAAATGGATATTAAACTATATAAGTATGATATTAAGTTATGGGTTTAATAAAAAATACTAATCAAATTTTAGGCAATTAAATAAAGAGTATTGTGTTAGGTTATTGACAAAAATATCCACTTACTTTTCACATGCATTTATATTAATTTGCAAGACAAATACATCCTTTAACATAATAATTATCACTTTCAATTTTGTTACTCATAAAAACATTCCACCTCAGTTTGTCCAACTTAATATGAAATAATTTAGACTTGGCAAATGAGTATCTGTGGGTAACCCAAGAATGAGTAATGACGGGTTGGGTAAATTTATCTATAGGTAAAATCACTACAGGAAAACATTCATTCATCAATGGAAAATTTGTGATGAATAGGAGTCCATCACAAGTATAGAAGATAAATGTGATGGATTTGTGAAGGATTAATAACAAATTCAAAATATATGTATATATAATTATATATATTAGTGATGACACTTGTGATGAATTTGTGATGAATTTTTATAATAATTTTGCTTCAAATAAAAATATAACATAAATTTATATACATAAGCATCAATGATGGAATTTATCATCACTAATTTAGAATTAATAAAATTGTTGATGAAATTTATCATCACTATAATGTAAATTAATAAAAAAAGCAATTTTCACAATTCAAATGATTAAACTTGTGTCCTTAAATTAGAAGCAATGGAATTAGTGATGGATTTACCATCATTAATTTACAGTTAACCAAAAATAAATTTAAGGAAGAAAAGTTACACTTGCATAACAAAAGACTCGAACTTGCAACCTTGAATTTAAGGTTCTAGAATTCCACCATTCAACCTACGACAAATAATAGCTATATGTGTACACTTACCTTAGTTATCGTGGATTTTGCAATGCTAAATCAAAACCCAAAATCTAAGTCCATTTCTTCACTAAACCCATCCCTTTGGATCTTTCATCGCCTTTCTCTGTCACTCTCGTTCACTTTTCATCAGTCATCTGTCATCATTCACTTTGCCTTTCTATTTATCGGTGTATTTGGCGCGCAAAGTATTCACAAATCCAAATTCAGGTATTCTTTCTCCTTTCACTACTAAAAGACAGATTTTTAGTGACCGAAAAATCGGTCACTAATTCAACAAAAATCGGTCACTGAAATAATTAGTGACCGAAATGCGCGGTCACTAAAACCCTCGTCACTAATTTAAATTAGTGACCTAAACTATAATCGGTCACTAATTTTAAAATGTCGGTCACTAATTTTTTCCAAGGCAATCCATCAGGTGGTCACAATTGGGTCACTAATTAGTGACCGAAATTCGGTCACAAAATATCAAGATTCGGTCACTAATTAGTGACTGATTACATTTCGGTCACTAATTCGTGACCGAAATTCGGTCACAACATATCAAGAGTCGGTCACTAATGAGTGACCGATTACTTATCAGTCACTAATTAGTGACCGAAATGCAGTCACAACATATCAAGATTCGGTCACTAATTAGTAATCAAAATTCGGTCACAAAATTTTATTTGCACATAAAATAATTTATTTTATTTATTTAAATACCATTTCAAAACAATATATTATGAATATTTCACAATCATAACCCATCATCAATTTATAATTGTAAAAGTATAATCCATAACACCAATGCATAAGGATAAAAATAACAATTCATACAACCATAATCCAAAATCATACGTTTAAACCAAGCTATCCAAACATAAGTTTCAATATCAACAACAATACATATCACAAAAATAGGCAAATAACCAATAAACTAACTCTCATTGTGACCTTCGTTATTGTCATTTGAACCACCACGATGCACTGCATTCAACTTTTCCATGCATGTTGTCAATGTCGCCATTAAAGCTTGCTCCCTCGTCTTTGCATCTTCAATTATTTTCATGAAAATTGCTTCCCTATTTGCAGCCGCTTTCCTCTCCTTAGCAGCTGCCTCCTTCTCCTTAGCCAAATGTGTATCAACAACTTTTGTAATTGTTTCTTGCAAATAGTTGTGTAACATGGTTGTTGACTGATCTTGAGGAGGTCCCAGTAGCGACAATATCACGACAATGAAATGAATTCCCATAACCATACACCCTACCCTTTATAGCACCGCCACTAATCTCAATCTATTTTTGTGCATCAAAGGAGCTTTCTGGAGTTGAGTTACTGTCAAGATTACTTGTATATGCTCCATACTCCTCCTACACAAATTATCACCATTACTTGCAACCAAACATGCTCTAACTATTACAGTGGGGATTAGAGAAAATAAAAGAAGCAATTAATGCAGCATTTTTTATTTCCTTTGGTAGAGTCATGTAGCATTTTCACATTGATATTGTATAAAGGTTGTCACCTTTCTTTATTTTGAAAATAAATCATTAAGTAACATGAACTTGGTATAATAATTATTGGTAATAATGATCAACTATATATATGTCATATTTCTTTTAAATGTCCAATTATTTGAGAGAATCAACCATATATATCATTCCTCTTTCAAAATCTCTAACTTATTTAAGTGAATCATATTCTACAAGACATAACATCTACAACAACAAAAGAACTTCTAACAGGAGTAGTACACTTTAGAAAGAGCATAGGATTCACTAATAATATTGGATTTCATCAACTTTTACTAAAAGCACATAACTAAATAAAACTCAAAATCAATAATTTATAAAAATAACTAAATTCACTTCTTCTATATCCTATAACTACACCAATATAGTATCTTCACCCTTAAAATAAAAGTTCCTATAAATCCAAACAATTGCCAAATGATTACCAAAAAACACTCAACTTAATCCAAGAAAAAAAGTTTTATAAAGAAACCAAAAATATTATCACTCTAACACTCCAACACACTTACAACCATATTCCAACCTTTCAATATTAAGTATGTCCAACACACTTAATATAGATAAAAACCCCTTTTATTAAAATACATATAAAAACCGTATGGGATATCCATGCTTAGAGCCCACCTCACAAGATATCATAATCATCACATTCTTCCCCTCAAAACCCCTTTTGTTTCACTCTTCTTTTAAGTCATGACTCTCCTAACAACTAATTAACCTATAATACAATACATATTTTTACTAATAAAAAAAATTATACAATTTTATTAAAATAACAATTAAATATACGGCATAATATAATCTTGCAAAAAACACAACAATAAACAATCAAAAAGCATGCTACAATAGAGATAACAATCTTAAATACATACAAAAATTCCAAATAAACAAAATCAAAATATCATATCTCTTGTGGGAGAAAGATCTTGAACATATACATAATTCCTCACTTTGTTTCTCAAAAATTGAACAATAAAAAAAAATCAACATATTCAAGTATTGATCAATAGATAATTAAAAAACACAATTCATACAATTTAACTTAAAGTGTTAACTAATAAGTAATTCAAAATTACAATTTATATAATTATAACTTCATACTAAAATTATTACCTTTTTCAATGCCACAAATACACAAAAATCCAGTCTCCACACCTGCACAATTAAATGAAAATATTATATAACTATAAAAAAATTCTAACCAAATTATAAAAAAAAAAAAAAAAAACCAAAATGAAGGTGGCTCCCCGCAGGAAGTGGGAGCCACCAACCAAGGCCAACTGTTGCTAGCCTCGTTTACCATCGAAGGCCAACAGCAGCTGGCCTCCCCATCGAGACCAGCAGATCTGCTGCTCTCGATTGTTGGCCTCCCCGTTGAGACCAGCAGACAGCGGATCTGCTGCTGCTCTACTGGTTTCGATAGGGAGGCCAGCTGCTGGTCTCTACGGGGAGGCCAGCTGCTGCTGCTGGCCTCCCAGCCTAACTGTGGAGCCAGCCGGCCTTCGCCGGACAGCAGAGGTTTGCCAGCAGATTTAGAAGAGATGAAAAAAAAAAAAAATTACCGAGGGATGTTGTGAGAGAGCAGGCAAGGCAGCTAATGGGTAGGGGAGTGCAAATGGACAAGGTAGGTTTTACTCCTTTTACTTTGTTTTTCTTTTCTTTTAATATTTTATATAATACTTATTTTATATTTAAACTTTAAACTTTTATTTAGTCATAATAATTTATATTTTAAATGGTAAAATTTTTAAACACTTTAATTTCAATATTTAAATATTCACTAGTTTAATGTATGACTTTAAAATGCATATTTATGTACTTAATATTTTTATTATATATTATATTTTAGTGACCGAATTAGTGGTCACTAAAATTAGTGACCGATAAAAATTTAAAGTGACCAACTTAGTGACCGAAATTAAATTCAGTCACTAATTAGTGACCGAATTAGTGACTAATGCAAGGGGGTCACTAATGTGGTCATTAATTGGTCACTAAGTGGTCACTATTTTTTTAAAAAAATTTATTTTTAAATCGGTCATTAATCTGTCACTGATCGGTCGCTAATTAATGATCGAAAATTCGGTCACTAAAGCCCCCCTTTTTTTGTAGTGTTTTTCTCTCTTGTTGACTTGATGTTCTGATTCTTCTTCTTCTTCTTCTTCTTCTTCTTCCTCCACCTCTTTTTTTTTTTTTTTTTTTGGCAGATTTTGTGTTGCGAGAATAGGTTACTAGAAAGTGGATCGAAATACCAAAAGTTTTTGAAATGATACTAATTTGAGGTAACTTTAATCAGTTACTTGTAGCGATTTACAGTGAATCAAGCTACTTGTCGTGATTTCCTGTAAATTGAGTTATCTTTTGGCGATTTTCGTAATGCTCCATCTGATTACGTGTATTTTGGTCAATAAATTTGTGAGCTTAATATTGTGTTCAAGTTTGTCTCATTTCACTTGAATTCTAGTTCAAGTGCATATATCCAATAGTGTTAGATGAATTACTATTTTAATGAAAATTCCAAAATTAGAAAACAATTTCATGATATCTTAGAATGATCTCTATAGAAATTTATCTTTCCTATACGTAGCTTGCTCCACTTAGATAAATTAGAAGTTAATTTTATTCATAGAGAAAAATTTTAAGGAAGATTAATACTATATTCACTAAGAGTGTCTCTAAAATCTGTACAAAAATGCTTCTGCATTTCCTAGAGTTGCTGATATTTGGCAGGATAGTGCAAAAGCATCCCCCGAATGCTTGAAGAATAAAAAATGCTGAACAAGAATCGAACTGAAATTGACAATATTACTTTTGTTTCTGATAAGCATTTACTTGAAAGAAAATAATTATATATTGTAAATATTACTTTTATTTTTTTTATACTAAATTAATATATATATTTTAATTTAAATAATTTTATTCAAATATTACTTAAATAAAACTAATAAAAGAGGTTACAAATTTTAAATATTACATCGAACAAGTACTTAAAGTATTTCAAGTATTTTAGTTTGAAAAGTACAACTTAAATGTTTAAACATCTATCAATTTTAAGTTATATTATATTTTGAAATTCAAATTTAAATTCCATTATATGTCAAAAGTTTTTTGAACTAAAAATTTAAATTCCAATTAAATATTGTTATTATCATAGAAAAATGTATTACATCCTTCAAATTATTTGTGAGAATTAAAGAAAAAAATAATATATATATATATGATTGTTCACGGGTTACCCATGAGTTGGGTTAAAAACTGGTAGGTAATTAAGCGATGGATAAATTTCCTGCATTTTATTGAGTGGAGAAAATGAGGCCTATTGTCCACTTTTTTGGGGGTACCCACAATCAGCATGATCTTTAAATTAAATGATATCTTAAAATAAGCATAATCTTTTGCCATGTCCAAATCACAAGGTGCAATGCTCTTTTCGTCCTTTATTTCATTTTTGTGATTGAAATAACTTTACACAACGGTCTTAACAAGACCCATATTTTGGGTGTGAAAATAAAGTATTTTGCGATGATGCTATCATTTTCCTATTGAAGTTCATTGTCTGTTTTCAATGAGATAATTGAATTTAGAAATGGGCTAATATGTTCATTTTTATGTGTTTTATCAAGTTTGACATTGAATGAATCAAGGCTAGGAATGAATTAAGATTATATTTAATAGGACAAAAAATAGTACACTAAAGGCATAATTATTCAACAATTTAAATTAAATGATATCTTAAAATAAAAGGGATATAATGGTCAATTTTTATAGACTAAAATCAAGTGGAGTGCTAATAACAAACTTTGGAATGCAAATAACAATACCCTTAAATAACGTCTCAAATAATTTTAAGATTTTACAGATTCATTAGTTTTATTAATTTTAAAATTCTTTATGAAATTACAAAAACAATTATGTTAAATACCAACTTATTTTATAATCGTTTAGGGGCCGTTTAATTTTATTTTCATTTTCAATTTTCATTTCCATCATTTCCAAAATTGTGAGAATTAGTTATGTGATGTGATGTGGAAATGAAAATGTATTTGGATGAGTTGTTTGGAAATGTGAGTTTTATAGGGTTGAAAATGAAATGTATTTGGATGAAAGGAATTTTCACCTTGAAAAGACATGCATTTCCATATGGCATGATGTGATTTGTTTGGATAGTTGTAATTATTAATTTTTTTTCCTTTTCTCATAATTGAATTTATAAATTAAAAATGTATATGTTTTTATGCTAAACATGATAGACCAAAAATAGATCATGATTTTCATGGGTGTGTAGAAGGTGTGCATATACTGTGAAGGAGGCAAAATATGCATAATATTTCCAACTTGGAGTCCAGAAAATTTGTTATAAGGACCTTTCTCCCCTCATGTGATATGTTAACCATGATAAGGTTAAACACATGAGGTAAAATTTCCATTAAATTATATTGAGCATACAAACTGAAGACTACAATGTCAACTAAAACATGCTAAAACTTCATGGTAAGTAGAATAGAGAGGAAGAAAAGAAGTGATGAAGCATTTGTTGGAAAGAGAATGGCTTCAAAAATTAGGTGAAAACTGCCTGCCATTTCCCATGTTCCATTAGGTAGCATAATTCATATTTATATATACCAAAATTGTACAGCTATGTTAGGGATTGGGATTAAGATAACATATGCATATATTACAAAATATGTTTGGTGCTAAATAAATTCAGACTCATGCAACATAGTTTGGATCCAAACTCTATTCTTAAGGGGTTGATTGACCATTCTAAAGCTCCACTCCAGCTACCACTAGAAGCTACGGTGGACTACACACTGGTACTGTTAGCGGTGTCTTCAATGTTGTGAACATTAACCTTCACATTCCTGTAGTGACATCGGCATGAACCAGAGGTTGAGCCTTCATCAACGCATGCATTATCAGAGCCCGTGGATGAGGAGATAGTGACAGTTGTGGGAAATTGATTAGGGTGTGGCTGGCCAGATTGTTTTGGGTTGCCATGGTAGGTGGCTGCAACACCATGTCTAGGAGTGCGGGCAATAACGGAGGAGGATGAGGTAGGAGAGCTTGTACACTCTCGGAGGTGTCGGAAACAAGTATCAGATTCAACGGGCCACCCATTTTCATTTCATCCTCAGATGATATGACTACTATCAATGGCTCCATAACTTGGAAATCCTCTGATTGAAATATTGCGTTAACTGATGGCCAATGGGAAGGGCACTCCGTGAAGAAATTATCAGCACCGATGACAGCCTACAACATGAATGGAGTAGGCACATAAAATAGGCATGTATGCTAAAACATATATGTCATTAACACCAAATATATGTGTACATGTATGAAGGTAAATAAACACTGTAGAATTTTGTACAAAGAAGCTTACCCTTTGAAGTTGGCGCCGCAAATGTGGTGGAACATAAACACTACACAGTTGCAACGAGTATTAACCATAGGTGTGTTGATGATCTTTGAGAAAATTTTGCAGTCACCACGAAGTTGGCAAAACCTACATCTTAGTATCTCTATTTTGTACTCTCGCTTGAATATGCAATTCAAACGACCAAGAATCTCATCGAGTACAAACTCGACTATTCTAGCATCTATCAAGGGTGACATAGAGCGTGCCTCAAGCAAGTAATGAAGGAATTTTTCATCCTCCTCTTCACCCCACGGTCTAATGACATTCAAGTGTGACTTGGTGCACTTCGACGGCCCAGACATGTCTATTTACGAAAATTAATTACTAATGAGTAACCAAAACATCATTGTTCCCTAAAATAAAAATTGAAAATAGTTGTACTACTTTGATAAATATAGACACACATAGTTTGGCAATGTGGCAGATTATAATAGGATTTAAATACACAAAATTGAATAGTAAATAGCAAAGGACTAAATTAATAGATAAAACTTATCCATAGTTTAATAAAAAGTCAATTAGCATCACCATACATACACTACAACTTCTAACATAAATACATAGTACTTGACATACAAAAGGTGCCTAGCAAAACATTTATTGGCTACTTGTACATTACACATCAATAAATGATAAGTCTTATCATGAAAATAGCAAACATAATCATTAGTAAGCACATGAAGAGGGAACACATTCCTAAGCAATAAAAAACAGCAGCATGTGTTGGTTGGAGCACTAATGCTTCTACCAATATGGTTGATGCTTTAGAAAGGCACCTAACTAGGTTTGGATTTGCATAGTCTGTGTGGATGTTATGTGAAGATGATGATATGTAAGAGGATTCCCCCACATATGCTAGGGAAGAACTGATCCTCTCATGCAATGTGTCGGTATACGTTGCACGAGTAGCACTTGAACTTGAAACCCACATGAACACACCCCGATGATCAGACCCCAAAGGGCATCGGTAGAAGTGACGCCCATAGTTACTTTCTATTCGTGCCATTCGACAGATCATTAGCCCAGCTCCGCAAGGACACATCGGTGTGCCATGGTTTGTCATTATGGTGAATTAAGGCAAGTTTATTAACATAAAAGGGTTCATTAATGTACGGTTAACATATGTATATACCTATGATTATGTAAAAATACCCATGCATCATGTCTTTGTATGAGTTGGAAAAAACAAAAGCAATTGCATAAGTGAACTAATATGCATGGGTTGTCCATATACATACGATAAAATGAAGATAACTACATTGTCCACATTGATAATAAGAATATATTTTTCAACATTTAAGATCATACATGCATCAGAAAGTGTTTGATATTAATATTACACACATCCAACTACTACTACATAATTAAGGAGCTACAAAAGGTGTTGTCATGTTTAATTAAAAGCTAAAAATTGCGGTTGTTTGCCCACATAATATTCGCTAGATTATCACAAAACCCCGATATCCAATCCATATCGTTCTGCGAGGGAAGGTGATGTTCATTCTGTTCGCTCTCATTTGCATTGTTATATTCAATTTATTCATCTAAGAAGAAAGAGTCATCGTGAAAATGTTTTCTTATGAAATTATGGATGACATAATAGGCGATCACTATTTGTACTTGTCGGTGGAGCTTGTAGTAAGGCATCCGTGTGGCCAACATTGGAAGCTGAGACTTGAGCACACCAAATGCTCGTTCTACAACGTTGCAGAGTTTGACGTGCCTTTCATTGAAAATCTCAGCAAGGCCTCTCAATTGACGGCTCCTACCCCTAAATTGGTTAATATGGTAACGATGCATTCTATAGGGAGCTAAAAAACCTGAGAAATTGCAGAAGCCAGAATCGACAACGTAATACTTACCTACATTGAATCAGATTACATTAATATTTGTTTCATGTAAACTTATAAGACGATATAATTTATATTAATTATTACACCAACCTTGAGGTGGCTAAGGAAAGTTAGGATCAGTCCTCAGAGCGTCAACCAATACACATGAGTCATTTGCGCTCCCTTCCCATCCCGCACAGACATAATTAAACATTAAGTTCATGTCACATATCACCATCACATTTTGTGCGATTATAGATTTACGATATCGGTACGCATTTTGTACTACTGAAGGTGCTGAGGCCGACACATAAGTACCATCCACTACACCGACACAATCCTGCATGTAACATTCGTTTTACATAAATATATCGATTTGGATTTGTATATTAAAGACAGAAGGCAAGTATTTTGACAAATACCTTAAAGTATGAATAGAACTTGTGATTGTAAAGTATTCGAGGATGCACATTGTTGAAGTCCGAAGGAATGATTACTTCTGGAGGTAAATAGTTGAGAGCTCAGACAACTCAATGGATTTGTCGTTGAATTGTTTCACTTGAATGTTGGAACCTCTCATAGTTATCATGTTGGAACTTACCTTGTCCTACTATCTACAAGAATATTGCTACAGTCTCCTTCAATCCTACTCTAGCTGACCTACCTGCCTTAAGTAAACCTCTACTTTCAATCATGTTACATATAGCATTGAAACTATCCTTAATCATTCGTAGTGCCCTCCTAATCCTTTTGGGATGACCATCTAATAGTTCTCCTACCCAATTAGCCCCTTTAAGTCGAGAAGTGTACATTAGAACTTTATTTTGCAAGTGTGATGGGCATAGGACCTGTGAGACAAAGACAAAGGCCATCCCATCATTAGAGTCGTCAGAATTGTTAACATGATTGGTGGTGGTGTCACTGGACATTGATTGATCAGAAGATGTTTCTGTGATGGGGGAATTGCTAGAGCCATCTCCATTATTCTGGTTTTCATTAATGTTGGATGCGTTTGATGTTGAAGCACCCTCCATTAAATAAGTTCCGCACATGATTTGAACTAGTGATTATGTTTGGATATGAGGAAAATAATCAATATCATGCAATTGATTTTGGGAAGCCTAACACCAATCATGTATAAAAATTTTAATAACAATTATATAGTATTTGCATATTTTAAAGCTGTTACATATTTCATAAATTTGAAATTAATTAGTATTTATAAAGTCATTTGGGTATATATATATGTGTGTGTGTGTGTGTGTGTGTGTGTGTGTGTGTGTGTGTGTCATTAAGTTGGCAAATATCTAAATATTAATTTGTACATACTTTTTATATAAATTGTACGCATTGGTATATAGAAATATTATAAATAATTCTATATACCTATATGTATTTATATAATTGTTTACATGCATAAAATGCATGATATATATGTATAAATCATTTTATAAATACTAAATAGTATTTCATAAGTATAAATATGTTATGTATTTTATAAATATTGTTTAATAAATTTGTAAACATTAATTTATAAATAATTTATATATAAATTGTGTATATATGTATATAGAAATATTATAAATAATTCTATATACATATATGTATTTTTGTAATTGTTTGCATTTATATAATTCATTATATATATGTATATATCCTTTTCTAAATAATAAATAGTATTTCATACGTATAAATATGTTATCTATTTTATAAATATTGTTTAATAAATTTGTAAATATTAATTTATAAATAATTTATATATAAATTGTGTATATATGTACATAGAAATATTATAAATAATTCTATATACATATATGTATTTTTGTAATTGTTTGCATTTATATAATTCAATATATATGTATATATCCTTTTCTAAATAATAAATAGTATTTCATACTTATAAATATGTTATGTATTTTATAAATATTGTTTAATAAATTTGTAAATATTAATTTATAAATAATTTATATATAAATTTTGTACATATGTATATAGAAATATTATAAATAATTCTATATACATATATGTATTTTTGTAATTGTTTGCATTTATATAATTCATTATATATATGTATATATCCTTTTCTAAATAATAAATAGTATTTCATACGTATAAATATGTTATGTATTTTATAAATATTGTATAATAAATTTATAAATTAATTTATACATAATTTATATATAAATTGTATATATGTATATAGAAATATTATAAATAATTCTATATACATATATGTATACATGTAATTGTTTACATGTATATAATTCATTATATATATGTATATATCCTTTTCTAAATAATAAATAGTATTTCATATATATAAATATGTTATGTATTTTATAAATATTAAATTAAGTAGTTTTTATGATTGGTTTACATAATCAATATACATTTTTGTATCCACATTGCACAGTACTTAATATATATCACTATGTTGTATATTTGATACATGCCATATTATTTAGCAAAGATTTAACAAAAGAAGAATCAATATATGTATATATATATAGATATATATGTGTACAGAGATAAGTTATAAATCAGTCAGTTTACATATGTATGTGTTATGCATATGTATTTATAAATTTTTATATGTTTATAATTTGAGCATATGAATGTATGTATAATTTTAGAAATATTAGGTAGTATTTAATTTATATAAATATCTTATGTATATCGGTAATATAAATTTTCTTATTATAGTCATATGCCTATTACATACTTGGATGATGAGTTGTGAGGATTCTTGAAGGCCATGTGTTCGACAGTGGCTTTACAATAAATTAATAGGTGGAAGTGTTAAGCATGTGAGGTAGACACCTGTACAAGCAATGTGTAGCCTAATATTAGGTTTATTCTATGGGCAGTTAGGCTGTCCTTGTTTGAGGATTTGTATAGTTATTTATTGGAATTTTAACACCATTACAAACCCTTTTTAAGAAATAGGGAATTGATGTGAGAATCCACTTTAACTTTAGATTTATTTAATTCAAAATAGTTTACGTTAGCAATAGTTAAAAGGATTCATTAATTTAAAACATTGGGGCCACCTAAAATTTTGTTGGTTTCTTATTATGGAGTAGATGTCTGGCAACACCTTTTGGTACTCATTGGACAGAATGAGTAAATTCTGTGATATCAGATGTGTGGTAGCTAGTATTTTTGTATTCTGTACGTTGCAGTATGGATGCAGAAATATGGTGTTCATGGCCTTTATAAGTTCTGGAGTGTTGCGGCCAATGAAACAAATTATGTCCATGAATGAATTTTCAACAATTCATGCATACTATCACATATTGCCTTGGGAAGTAAACACACACAGATAATGTCGTACACACAACGTGTGAGGATTTAGCAACGATTGCAATCACACATAAATAGAAAATTGGCTGCACCTAAACTTAATTAAAACATAAACAACTCTCTCAACTCTATTACAAGCTTTTTAGATCATAAATAAAACTAAAGGAACCTCAGAAAGTAACATCCTAACATGACATAAGAGAAGTTTAAACATAGAAAAATCGTAGTACGATGAAAGGAATAACATACAAACAGTGCAACAGGGACATGGTTAACAATTTCAAATAATGAAGTTATATCACTCTTCAACAACCCCTATCAAACATCTCCCAATGACTCCACCCATTCCCTCATCTCCTCATCACTCATGAGAAAGAACTTCCTACGCCATGTCTTGCTCAAGAGGGAGTCTTGAGCTTGGAAGAAAAGACGGCGGGGTAAACCCTCCATAGTCTTCAACGACGCCATGCAAGCTTCAACACTTGCATTTAAGTTTTTCTCCAACTTCCTAGCCTTTGCACTGTTAACAAAAGTCCACGCATCTATGGCTTCATCGATTCTTGACGAATGATTACTCTTAGACTTATTGGACTTGAGCACTTGTTGCTCAGACCGAAAAGATGACTGGGTGGTTGGAACAGATTAATAGGGACTTGGAGGTTTACATCTCGAGATTGTGGATTGGGAAACATTGATGGGCCAGAATCGCTAGGTTTGGCATATCTGGTTCTATGTCCTCCTCATTCTCAATCGGTGGTAGGGAAGAAAACCTGACACCACTTTCACTAGCAACCGTGTTAAGGAATATTTTTGTGCAGAAGTTATAGTGTGGAAGACCTTACTTCTTTAGACAACTCTCCTTCGGATTTTCCTATCAAGAGGAGCACATGACACAATCAGTTAGTGTCATTATAAAAGGGCATTTAATGGAATATAACAAGTGTACATATTTAGCATATGCAAAACTTTATATATTACCATTAGCCACTCAGCCCATTGCTCCTCTGTAGCTTATACAATGCCTGTGTTGCTATCCCACCCAAAGCCAGTGTGATTTGTTAAGAGATCATGAAATTTTCTCCAAAGAAGACGCACCCTAGACAATTTAGTTTTTAGTTGCTCGACTTCGTAGTGAAGCCCAGTATGTGCAAGCAACTCTCTTTGAATCTCTAGACAAATTGTGGTAGTGAAGGTTGTTGAAATCAACTGTCCCCTAATGAAATAAGCATACATCAGCTCAATGAAGACAGTTTAAGTGGGCAACTCCCACTTCGCATCATTTGCGCTACTGCGAAATCTTTGTTGACGATGAGTCATCTAATGACATGGGTGATCAAAGTTAGATGGGGATAAGTTAATGTAGTGTATTTTATATCTTACCTGACATATGAAGAGTTTTAGCAAAGTTTATGTATCTTCATAATACAAAATTTTCATCTTAACAATAAGTTTATATCTAGTATGGGGTGAACATGCCATATATGGACATCTATTTTTGCATGGTAACAACACAGAATAGCATTCTACCTCTCATCATATTTCCTCCATCCCAACAACACCCCAACATTGAAGAACTCAACAAGTTAAACATGTTACATAAACAAATCCCATAGGGCAAATTTAGACTAACTCAATTTGCATGGTTTTATATTCTAACATAGTAAACTACAAACTTGGTCCCCTAGCAAGTAATGAAACCGATCTAAAACTTCACATATATCACCATAACTGTTACATTCATTCATATTTCTCACATTACACAATTGGCATATTCAAGTGGACCAAAGTTCAAGTATTGAAATAAAGAAATTTTCACAGCCGCATATACAGTGAAGAGTAATACATAGTTCTTCAACACGTAAATCACTATTACGTGGTAATAGCCATAACAAAAGTCCATAATGTGCTTCACACAGGAAATTTCAGAAGATGAAAACCAGTTATTCCGGCGAAGCTAAAGTTAATACACATCTCATAATTTGAGGTACGCGAAAAGGAACAATAAACCCTACCCATATGCATACCACCACTCTCCACACAAACGAACAAGATTCGGGCACACAACAGAACGCAAAAAGCACAAAATCTAAAAGACAAATCATCCCTAAACAGATCTAATATATACACTGCAGAATAATTAAATTAACCCAGTTTTAAACAGTAAACCAAAAGACCTAAATCAAGCATTTAAATTAAATCATACACAGAATATGCAACCTACTATAGAATAGTAGCTGTTGTTGGGTAGAAAATTGGGACCAAGGGGATAGTATGATTAGTTTCTACATCCTCTCCACCCGAAGCCCTAATTAACTCATTGAAGAAGGAGGTTTTACCATTAAAAAGCAAGTTGGTACCTTTCGGCGCTTCTGCGGTCGTCTTGTTGGGCTATTCTCGTCGGACGATGAAATGATATCTCCCTCCGTCCTTGTGCCTATTGAAAGCTAGGGGGTTGTCTGAGTTTGGAGTGTTTGTGATTTGGGGGAAAATATTAGAAGAAGGGAAAGATATTCTTGCCAAATATTTTTTATCTTTTTCCATTTCCAAACGCCCGATTAATGTGAGCTTAAGTTTGATTGATTGGTGTGCAACTTTATCAGATAATTGAATGGAGTAGGTTGAGTAGGTTTGGTAATGGGTAACTTTCGTGGGGAATGTGAAAATAGAAATGAGGAATGGAAAGTTGTTCCCTCACAATGGTCTCATCCAAATATTTCCTAAATTTCAAATAGTAAAAATGTTGGGAATGGGCTGTGGAAATAAAACCAAACAGGCCCTTAGTCACTATCGATAAACACATGCACATGCTACAATTCCCATATGTTACTTCCTACATTTTTTCATTTAAATACATTGAAATAAAATTTATGTTGCTCAGAAATGGAGCAATGTCATTTTTCGAATCATCTAAATACATTGAAATAAAATTTATATTGCTAGGAAATGGAGCAATGCCATTTTTGAAAAATAGCAGAGTGCTGGATCAACTTCTCAACAACGTGCATAGAGAGATATGCTCTTCTCAAGAATTCTTACACTCCAAAAAATTTTGTAAATAATTTCTTGTGTCTCATTTCTCTCCGAGATTTAGTATTTATAAAATTTAGTCTTAATGGGCTTTGGCCCATTAGGGTTTTCTTACCCTCTTTATGGGCTTGACTTGTCTTCTGCACTCTTTGGCCTATTTACTTAGTTAATTAGTTTTAGGTTTCATTCATTATTTTTAGTAAAATTATCAAATTGTCCTTAAATCCAATTTTAGTTACATCAAAAATAGTTTTATCAAATAACTTGAACTATGAATTTTGATTTCACTTATTCTTTAAATAAAATATGCATCATGAGAATTAATCTTTTTCTTTTAAAAAGAAATTAACAACGCCTTTTTCGTAGCTATATATATGGATGAGAGTCTTTCGTACTAAATCTTTTTTAGAAGGACATTCTTGCAAAAAAAAAATAAAAAGAAAAAAAGAAAAAAAGAAAAGAAAATTCAAGCTTCATTACTGAAGATGGATGTTAAAAGCTAAAATCTAATATATAGTGGAACCAAATATTTTTTCAATCTATTTTTCTTTTCTTTTGTTTTCTTTGTTAGATGAATCTGATTAAAAATATCATGTACATGGTACACTTAGAAATTTAAAGTCAAATTATTAGGGAAGAGTAGATTTTGTTTAATTTTTGGAGCAACAATTCTCTTTTTCATTAAAAAAATAGAATTGAATAGTTATATATATATATATATATAGACACACACACACACACACACAACAATTAAAGACAGAATCTAAAAATTCAATTTACTGGTATGTTATTTGGTTAACTTTCCTCAAAATCCTAACTTTATTAAATCATGCATTTTTCCAAAATTATACACACACACACACACACACACACACACATATATATATATTACACACGTTTTCAACTCTCCAAAAAGCGTATGGAAGGAAAGATATATATATAGAGAGAGAGAGAGAGAGAGAGAGAGAGAGAGTCAGAGTCATTCATAGTAGTTTCTATCAATTATTCAAATTTGGTCCTTAATGGAACAAATTATATTAATTCTTTCCATACATTGGTTTATTTATTGACAAATTTATAATCAACTTTACTTTTATCCTTAAAGAGAATCGTCTCAATAAATATAGGCACATAATTACAAATATACATATACATATATATAGTTATATTATGGTAATTTTTTCAATTAAATTGCTTTTTTTAATAAAAAAAGTGATATGATATGATATGATATTCTCTTATTCCCAAATATACAAATGCCTATATATATATGAGTCGATCAACCCATACACTTCCAATACCCTATAATCAAGCAATTGTAAAGATTTTCATTATTGGTGGAGAGCGTCGAAAATTTAAAAAGTAATTGAAGGTTTGTATATTTTTATACTCTTTTTTTTTTTTTTTAAGAAAAATAAATTTCGTATCACAAACTTGATTTGAATTTGTGAGTATTAATTTATATGCCTGTGTGTTGTTCAAGGTGAATCCTAATTTTCAACCACAAAAGGTAGATAATGAATATATATATATATGCCCTTATGTCTAATTAACTATATTATATTAATATCAATCATTGGTGATTGATAGCATGGAGAACTCTAAAGGGGCACAAACAGACACAATTGTAACAATTGAAACAGGTTACTTAAAATTCTTTTGCATATTTAAAAACATATCTTGATTCTTCACTTCTTTCAATGAACAACAGCAATAACAACAATATTCAAGGACCAAGTTTAATTATATATATGTAATGGTGTAGGTAGGGATCCACAAGAGACAAAGGAGGAGAATCATAAGTCAGATGAATATGCCGATTTGACTCTCTATCTTATCCTGTTGGTTGTTGGAACAGTATGTTCAGTGTTTGTTGGGCCTAAAATATTCATATCGGCACAGTACGACTACAAGGGTTTCACTATTTTTATTTATGTTATGGCATTGCTAATAACTTTATTTGCTTTACTTAAAGTAATAGGTATCTGTTTCCGGAGTTGCAAGAGAATCTGGTCCTGATCATTTAATGTGTATCTTGTTTTGTTCTAAGAATTAATTAATCTAGCTATCACAATTTTTCCTTCTTTATTTTTGTGAAATTATTTATGTAATTGAAACAATGAAGGATATTTCATCAGTTTATATACTTGTATTTGTTGGATGCTTTTTTATTTGGTGGAATACTCACGCCACTACTCGAACGCACTCTTGATTCTCATGTGCATTTTTTTTAAAAATTGAAATGAAAAAAGGTTAATCTTTAAGTTAATCTATGAATTCATCAATAATGTTTTGCAATAAGCTCATCCTTTGGTCCCTTTGTTGAACTCCATTTTGAATAGAAAAGTGAGAGCCCACCACTCATTTTCAATGTATTTGTCTGCAAAATTCATTTTTAAATTATATTAAAAATTTAATTTTCTTAGACACTTATTCTGAATAATATTTTTTAATTTTCAAAAATATAATTTAACAATAGCTAACCATTCAGTCGTAGTACTTATGTCGCACAATCGCTTCATGCTAATCGTTGGACATTTCAATATTGTACACTAATAAGTACATAAGAAAATAAAATTATATTTTTACTAACAATTAGAGATTTAGATATAAAAATATGTCTATTGCATTGATCATGCATGACATCTAAATTGGGGAAGAATTGCAACTCCTTCCCCTCAAACATGGACAATTAGCAATCACCTCCCCTAACCTTTTAAATGCTAGCAACTACTTTCCTTTCTTTTTTTTTTCTCTTGAAGATTTCGTTAATTTTGTTTAAATGACCAATTGTCCTTTGTTAATGGCTAAAATTGCAAAATAGTTAACTAGTCTTGGAAAATTGCAAAAATGATTTTCCATGCAAAATGAAGAATATTGCAATCAATAACATTTTGAAATATAACTTATTAAAAAATATGTTTAAATAGTAAAAATGTCAAAATAAAATTAACTCTTAGCCTTAATTTACTAATAAGCCTTCTCTATATGTAAGTTGTAAATAAAATTTACATATTAAAGTAAGCTAATTAAATTAGAATATCCTAAACCACAATCTAATAATGAACTTTATATATATATATATATATATTAATATAACCTTAAAATTCCTAGATATATTAAAATCTACTAAGATTATGTAATTCCAACCTTTTTAATTAAACAAAAACAAAACAGAAAAGTGTTATCAATTTTTTGAAATTAATGTATAACAAGTTCCTATAGCAACTAGATTTTGGTTGAAAGTCTAAAATAAAAAATAGATCATAAAATTTATCACTCCACTAATACAAATTTCTATGTTTTCCTCACTTTCATTAGTGGTGAATATTATTTTTTTACTTAATTTATTACTTGATACTACTTTGTTCATTTTGTGGGGGGGAAAAGGACATGTTTTGCTATTCAACTGGATGCCACATAAATTTAGGAATATTTTTTATTTATTTTAAATTTTTAAATAAAAAAGACTAGATGAAAGTATATTTATGCCCTCAAAAATCACGGTCAGCTTATATGAAATCTACACAAATGGGAGATTCTTTCCAATTTTTCAAACATTAAGGGGTAGATTTGCCAATAATCCGCAGTTGAGGCCTGAGGGGTTGCTCATACGATTTTCCCTCTAACTTGGACGCCCATTTGGATTTTCTTAGCCTTCAAACTATGGATAAGCGCCGGCGAGCAAATTTTATATCGGGCGATAAGTAAATATAGTATTTTGAGTACAATAATTGCATATTTCACCTCAACCCTAATGTTTAGATTTCTTATTTTAATTTATGCTTTATCTTCTATTGTATTTTATAAATATATGACATGTGTAGTGAAAATACTTTTATAAAAATAAGGAAGAATTACACAAATTTTTCTAAAATTTAGTTGAATCACCCAAAAATTTATAGGTTTATGATAATTACAATTACTAACATCTCTAGTGGTCAGGCATTAAAACTAACAGACTTTGTAAAATGATATATTTACCAAATTTTAAAAAATTAAAAAAAATCGAAAAACAAGAAGATTTGAATGGTCGTTGGCAACATCTGGTGGGAAAAAATTATTTTATCCCTTTGTGAAAAATGAAATAGGCAAAATACCTCCTTGTAATAGGTCAAAAAACCTCCCCATCATTTTATAAATCATGCAACGGACACCCTTAAAAGAGATAGTGTAAGAAATGCGAGTTATTAAGATTTTTTATGCAGAAAAAGAGTATACACCTAATATTATCCGTTGAATGCTTTTAAGAGAATCAATGATTCAAATTTACTCATATTTATAAAAAAAATATATTTATTTATAAATACAAACATATTTTATTAGATAAAATGTATATATATTGTTCACATATATACATATTATATATTAATAACAAAACCCTAAATCTTCCACCCCACCTCACCCTACCCCATGAGCTGCCATGGCCGCTGAGAAAAATGATAGGCCATGGCCATCACGAAAAAAAAAAATGGCTGGCCACGGCTAGCCTTAACAAACAGCGGCCATGGTCGCTGTAAAAACACGGCTGGATGCCATCTGAAAGAAACGACTAGCTAGCGACAACCAGCCTTAAAAATCGGCAGCCACAAAAAAGCTGTTAATACGGCCATAATGGCAGTTAGAATAGGGTGACTGGTGGGGTAGGAGGTTGGTATATAAAATATACGTAACATATATGTGTATAAAATATATAATTAAAAAAAAAAAAAAAAAAAGGAAAAACCAAACAAGCAAACTTAAAAGTGCCGCTTACCATGGTGGCCGATGGTCGGACATGACCAGTCTGTCGGCGGCCATGAAATGTTTTGGCAGGCCATGCGGGGGTTAGGGGCTTGGGTGGGTAAATTGAAAAAGTGATTTTCTAATAAAAATTAAAAAGACAAGAAAAGAAAAGAAAAAATAAATATAAAAATAATATATAGAAATAAAAAGTGATTTAAAATTTAATTTATTTGAGGATAATTTTGTCTTTTTATGTTGAAGAATGGTAAGCAAACATGGCATAGGAAGCAAAGTGCGTGAATTTAAAAAACAAATGGTGACTTTTTAATTTTTTTCCTATTAGGAGGTCTTTTGTCCATTTCTTTTTTCACAAAGGCTCCATTTGGTTGCTATGATTGGATTGAGTATAATATTTATCCAACCCAATTTTTTGTTTGGTTCAAAAATATTGGACCCTTTATAATTTTGTGGCCCAATGTTCAATCCAACAAGGTAGGAGATGGGATATGGTATCAAGGCCAATATTTTTAATTAAAAAAATGTAAAAAGACATATTTGTCTCTCGATTATAAATTGTATTAATTAGTACACAAATTTCATTTTACTATTTAATTATTAATTGTATGATTTTCGTTGATTTTTTGCATGTGGTATATAATTTTCATATAATTTCGATCAATTATTTAAAAAATATAAAATTACCTAATAAATGTATGCAATTTATTTCATATATTGGTGTATTTGAAATTTTAAAACATTTAACTTAAAAAAGTATTATTAATATGAACTTTGTATAGTAAAATGGTTAAGCATCAAATGATAAAATATCTATACTATATATAAAGCACTTACCCTACTTGGGTATGTTTTTGAGTAGATTTTTCTCATTATTATTTTTGAATTTCTTTTCTCTTCTCTAATATTTTTCACTTCAAATACTTACTTTTTTCTTTTTCCTTGTATCTTAATTTTTTTTCTTTTACTCATCTAAAAATTTAAATAAATGTATTCAGAATATTGAAAATTTTAGTAATATATAAAAAATAAACAAATATTTTATTTATTTTCTACTATAAGATTTTAGCAAATACATCGAGTGTGCCAAAATTGCTACTATGAATAATCCCTTCAAATTTAGTTGTGTTTGTACTTGCATGAAACATATTATTTATGTAGAAAATTCAAAATTAACTTACCATTTCAACTTGCACCCTCTAATTCAAACTTCAAATGTGAGTTTGTCTGCTATGTTCTGTGAAGGAAAATTATTGGTATTGTATGCAAAATGCATTTTATATTATTTAAAGTTATAGATTGGCATTTTAGTCATCACAATAGAGCATAATGTTAGTTTAGTAAATTTGAGTATATCCCACTTTATCAATAATTTCCAACCAAACAACAAAAGTATATTTTGTTGGGATATCCATACTCTCAATTCTAACAACCAAATATAATATTAGATGGTATTCACATATTATATGGCTTATATATCTATCTCAATCTTATCACACCCAATCTCATCATTGCAACAAACGCAGCCAAAGGGTAAATTGCTATTAGTCCCAGATCTGGCCATGCCATTGACCATTGATCTGACCATGGTAGTGACTAGCAACCACTGTCCTGGCTGGGGCGGGGGGCTAGGCGGGAATGGTGGGGGTGTGGCGCTAGAACAGGAAAGTCAGGTTGTGATTGCTTCTACTCTCATTTCTCATTTCTCATTTTTTAGAGGAAATAGTGAGGTTTTTTTTGTTTATGAGATTAAAAAAATTTTATGAGAGAGATTGTTTGTGAGGTAAAAGTATAGCAATTACAAATTTATAATTGATGTGATAGATGAAAGTATAATTATTATAGTTGATGTGATAGGTGAAAGTTATGAGGTGATGATTGGTTGCGGGATTTTTTGCGAGAAAAAGTTGTGTGATAGTGTTTGATTGTGAGTTTTTTTTAAGAAAAATTTGTGAAATGGTGATTGGTTGTGAATTATGAGTTAAAATTTTGTGTATGTAATATTCTTTACATAATATTTATATATAGGTTTTTATTAGAATAAAATAAAATTAATAAAATATCTTTTAGAATATCTTACAATACACATACTAAAATATAATAATGAATTTATGCAATGATTTAATTAATTAAAATTTTAAAAATTTTAAGTTTATATTGAAAATCTCTCTCATAAAATATAAAAATATACATGCGAATAATTATATTACTAAAAATAATCTTATTTAAATAAAAAAGTTTGAGATGTAAATATAAATACATATTATGAAGTAATTTTATTTAAATAATACAATATAATGTGTACATATAATTATATAATATGAAAATAATTATATTATAAATAATTTTGTTTAAATAATAAAACATTATGTGCAAATATAATTATGTATTAGGAAAATAATTTTATGTAAATATTAAAATATACATGTAAATAATTATAAATATGATGTGTAAATATAATTATATATTATGAAAATAATATGATGAAATATGAAAATATACATGTGAATAATTATATTATCAAAATAATTATATTTAAATATAAAAATATTATGTGTAAATATAATTATTTATTACAAAAATAATTATATTTAAATATTTAAATATTACATATGGATGTATACGTACTATGAAAATAATTTTATTTAAAATGTTTAAATAAACATCAAAATAACTTTATTAAGAAAATAATAATATTTTAATATAAAAATATTATGTGTAATCATAACTATATATTATGATATGATTTAATTTAAATGTTACTATATACATGTAAATAATATATTATGAAAAAAATTATTAAATATAAAAATATTACATGTAAATATGATTATATATTATGAAAATATTTTTAAATAAATATTAAAATATTATGGGTAAATATAATTATATATTATGAATTAATTATGTAGAATTAAACCTCATGTATATAGGTGGATGAAAAAGCAAGAGAAAATTTTCAAAAGTTTGCTTGGGAAGGAGAATCCGTTTTTTTGACAGAAAGCAAAGAAATTTGAAAAGATGAGAGGAATTCATTTTTGGAGGGAAAATTCAAATATGGAATAAAGAGCAGAGGAATATTTATTGGAGAGTGAAAATTTATCCACAAGCAAGCACCACTCCTCCATTTTTTTACCTCAAAGAAACAAAATTTGAGAAAAAATTTCACAAGCAAGCACACCCTCATTTTTTTTTTCTTTTCTTCTTTCTTTCTAAATTTTGTTTTTATTTGTTTTCGAATAAATAAATTTAATTAAAGATTTTAAATATGTTTACTTTGTTAGTTTATTATTATTAAGTATGGAATCTAAAATGATTAGAATTACATTGTTCAAAATGATAAATTTCCATTTATATTTTTATAATTATTTTACTTATTTTATTTATGTTGGAAAAATCAGCCGAGGAATGTTTTGCAACGATAATTTTTACAATGGACATTTTTTCGTTGAAAATCTGCCAAAACTTGTTCTTCCAATAGATTTTTGATGGATTTCGTAGGAGCATCGAGTTTTTTTATAATATAATATTGTAGCAGCACCTACATATATTGAAATACTTAAAAATTTATATTTATATTATTCTTAAAATATAATTTAATTATAGAAAAATTAGACTTGAGAAAAATATCATTTGTGAAAATTGAGAAATTTGAGAATAAAAATTTAGAGAAATTAGAGAAGACTTAAGAAATCTGACACTTAAAAAAAAAATTGTACTATGACTTGAGAGAAATTGCACTTGTAAAATTCACTATCATCATTACAATGTTAAACTCGTAACAGGACGAGGACCGTATCGAGACGATTTTAATATATGAATTAGGTTAGCTCGATCCATTGTAACAGGCACAAACAAGTTTGATATATGGGAGCTTGATAGTGATTTGTCATTTTCTCTCATCCTTTCCAATTTGGAAGGTGAAAAGGAGAAATGTAAGCACACTTTATTCTACGTTATTGTCGTTGACTTGATTGAGCTGCAGCTCTGTCATAAATCTTCTATACATTTTGCATCATCAAGGATTGATTTCTGAGTTAGATATCTGATTAGTTAATATCAGGATTTGTGGTACATTTATGCTTTGTTTTATAAAAAGGTACATGAATATTTGAGTTGAGATCATGGAATGGGATGGGATGTGTTATTTTGTTGCATACTTTGTCTTCGTTGATCACTTATTGCGATTTCATGAGCCTTTCTTCTCTGTTTTTATGCTGTATTGTATTCACTACTCACAAATAACAACCATTTTCTTTTTGGGATAATTGCAATTTACCCCCTGTGTTTTATGAATAGGCGTTTTACCTCATGTGAAAAATAAATGTACAAAATACTTCCCCGTGTTTTAAAAAATCATGCTTACCGCCTCTTTCTTCTCATTTGTTGTCTATTTAACATAATTTTAATATAAAAAGACTAATTTACCATTAATTATTTAATATATTTTCAATTCAATTTAAATAACCTTTTATTATCATTTTTTTTTTCTTTTCTTTCATTCTTTTCTTTTCTTTTTATTTCTCTTTTCTTAAATAAACTTTTATTATCATTTTTTTTTCTTTTCTTTCATTCTTTTCTTTTCTTTTTATTTCTCTTTTCTCTCTTCTTCCATTATTTCATATATTTCTCATTTTATAAATATATATAAATTTATTATTATTTCTCATTTCTTGTTATTACATATATTCTCATTTTATACATATATAAAGTTATTTATAAAATTAAAAGCACTTTTATTTTTATCTTATAAATTATATTCATCTTTCTTTCTATTAATTCATTCCAAAGTAAATAAAATTTAAATTTCATAAAAATAAATAACATATTTTTTATTTATACTTAAATACATATATAGCATATATATACACACATATATAAATTTATGTATAAAATTTAAATAACTTTTATTTATATATTTTTTCTTTCTAATTATTCATTTCAAATTAAATATTATATATATTTATTAAAATATATATAATATATTTATATACATATATATTTTTGTTGAGAAGATATTTATATATATACATATATTAGTATATATGATGTTATTGTCATATATATATATATATGTGTGTGTGTGTGTGTGTGTGTGTGTGTGATAATATGCATAATTATTTAATAACATCATCTTTATATAAATTTATCTATAAAATTTAAATAACTTTTATTTATATCTTTTTTCTAATTATTTATTTCAAATTAAATATTATATATATTTATGAAAATGTATAATATATTTATATACATATGTATTTTTTATAAGTTAGTTATGTTTATATATTTATTATCATATGATAATATATATAATGATATATACATTATGATACATATATGATAGTACATATATAATTATTTAATAACATATATATAATACAAAATCCTACCTACCTACCCCCCACCCAACCTGTCTCCCCAAACCTTATGGGTTCCCATGGCAACATTATGGCCCGATCTGGCCAGATCCAGCTACTGGCAGCCATCTGTTATTGATTTTTTTTTTTTTTACAGCTACTCGCAGCGGCTATTGGCTGTTGGCTAGTAGTAGTCATTTATATATATATAATTGTATATATATAAAAGATAATATATATACACATATTTAATATATATATACACATTATATATGATAATGTATTATATTGTATATATATTTTATATATATATTTTAAAAAATATAATATGATTTGATCTAAACCATCAATGTTTTAAAAGAAGATTCAACGGTTGATGAATAAGAGCATAATTGTCTTTTTATATACTCAAATTTAAGCCAAATGCATGCATAGATGCGTGTCCTACACCCACGCTCTCAGATGGGGTTCGTTGCATGATTTTTTAAAATATAAGGGTGTTCTTTGTATATATATTTTTATCACAAGGGAATAATTTACTTATTTTTCTTAACACAGGAGGATTATTTATAAAAATCCCTTTTCTTTTTTATATATTGTATTGGGATGGAGTTTGGTGGCTTCTGAAATTTCATCTACACTAGCAATTCGAGGTCCAAAATAAGGGAACACTATTGTGTATATTATAGTCATCGTGTCCTCTATTCCTCTCCATCTACACTAGCAATTCGAGGTCCAAAATAAGGGAACACTATTGTGTATATTATAACCATTATGTCCTCTATTCCTCTCCACCACCGTTTATTATTTCACCCGCCTCTCTACATAAACGTCTTCTTTCCAATTTTTCCATCATATTTTCCTTTTTTTTTTTTTTTTAGTAATTGTACTCCTTTTGTGATACACCTGAAATTTAGTATTTTTGGACATAAGGATTTAGAAATTAAGAGATTTATTGATTGTATTTAAGGGCTCGAAAAAATAATAAAAAGGATTCAATTGCAAGAAATTGGAAAGTTTTAAGGTTGGATTGCAATTTGAGAAGACTTGATTTGGGCCATTTTTATAAGCGTAGGGGCTTGCATGGTATTTTTCTAGTCAACTAGGACCTATATGCTATTTTAATTACTTAAGGACTAAATTGCAATTATTAAAAGTTGAATTTTATAAAATTGCCAATTCTTCTTCTTCTCCATTTTCTTCCTCCTTTCTTCTCTCTTTCACCGCGGACATCACCACCCCCGGCGAGACTTCGGCCATCACTCCAACAACCAAACCAAACTCAACAATCTCTTCTCCACCTCACCCAGAACCCTCAACCACATCTATTTCTAGCAGAATTACTGGGAAACAACGAGGCACCATCGAACCGAGTGGAGCTTGGTAGGTTTGTGGTTTTCCGGCGGCCAAACTCAATTATGAGGCTATGGTTGGGAAACAACGAGGCACCGTCGAACCGAGTGGAGCTTGGTAGGTTTGTGGTTTTCCGGCGGCCAAACTCAATTATGAGGCTATGGTTGGGAAGAGCTGAGAAAGGGGATCACGGTGGTGGGTTTGCATGAGAGATTGGTGCAGCGTCAGCGATGGAAAACAGAGAGAAACAGACGATGGTGTGAAGTGGTGGCAGCGATTTTGGGGTGAATTTTGAGGTAGTTTTCGATGACAAAACTTAAATCTGATTAGATATTTGGGATCAAGAGGTTGGAAAGCTTCTCAAGGTGGTGACTGTGGGATTTTTTGGCTGTGGCAGATGACAGCGCTCCGGCGGCGGGCGGCAGCGCTCCGGCGACCCCAAACTAGTTTCTTATCCTCATTCCGACGATCGCAGTATTGCTCTTGGTTCGTGGTTCTGAGGCCTCGATAAGAAAATTTGGGTAATAGAGGGTTAAGAATTAAGCTTTAGTTGGTTGTACCTTGTTATATATATATAATGCATATGTTGTACTTTCCTAATTTAGTTTGTATCTATGCTAAGAATAGGATTTGGGATGTATTGATATAAATGTGATTGTGATTGAGATCCCTAAGCAAGGAGTATGTAGTGCCTCGTCCGAGAGGTGCTTGCTTCGGATTGAGGTGCTACTCCAATACCATTTTTTTCTCAAAACCAATTACACCCTCCAAAATTCTCAACCTAAGAAATTTCATAATTCAAAATTTAAGCTAGTCATGCTGAAAATGACAAGCAAAACCCAAGTTCTCATACTAGTCACAATTTCTTAAAGACCAATAGTTTAACTTATATATATACATCACTCATCAGGGACCTCAACCTGTCATACTTCGCAGTAGAAAAGACACTAACTTAACCTATGCCCCCTATTACAGTTCAACCATAACATCTCGCATCCTTATCGCTATAGATATCATGAGAACAACATTTACACTATTTCAAAAGGTAGCCCAAGCTCAAGATGCTTTTTACTCTTCAATCTGGCCAAAGAGCAAAAGGAAAACCCAAAGAGGGTGAGTCCGAATAACTTAGTGAGGCAAGCATTTGCAAGTATAGGAGGAATCAAAATGAAATGGAGTACAATATGCAAGTATAAAAGAATATTCGTTCTGAATTCAAATAACTAAATACAAGTTACATGTCTGGGTATTGGAGATTTGAAGGAGTTTACGGAATCTACAAACTAAAACCAAAAAATAGTATTTCTTGTACAACACTTAAAGAGCTAACTCAATGTTGTCCTATACCGGTGAATGAGTCATTTTACATTTAAATAAATTTCATAGAAAATTTCAAAAATCATAGACATGATTAGATTTAATGAAACTCAGTGAACAAATTGTTTCATGAAATATTCAGATTCCAAAATCCAAGATTTTGATCAGTTTTATAAAACAGACTAGACAAGAACATTTTATAAAACTAGTGGTATAAGCATATTTCACATGTACGACCGTGTAACGGCCTTCCCCTTTATTATTCCCAGTTGTGTATAAACGATACGATCGTAAAATAGCCTACCCCCTTATGTCTCCTCAATCTTGTATAAACGATACAACTGTAAAATGACATGCCCCCTTATATCGCCTTGATCCGACCGTAAAACGGCCTACCCCTTTATATCACCTTGACGAGTGGCCAACTCGCCAAACCGCTGCAGCACGAATTGATAAAATCGATCCTCGCAGATCAAGCCTCCCCCGAGGATAAGATCGCAACCACATGAATCGGTAGGATCGATCCTCGCCGATCAAGCTTTAGGCCACAGTCAACCCCTGACTGCCCAAAGTCAAGATTGCAAACCAAGTAAGCCAATAACACTATTTTTATCACCAATACAATTATACAAATCTAGAATAGTAATCCAAGCATTTCGCTAGGATCGGCACTCGGCCCAAATAGATTTTGCGTATAAGTATCTATAAATAAATTCAATAATCAAATATGCCGACAAGGCCATACGATATCAATAAACAATTTAGATAAGCCAACATGGCCAACTAAAGTTGTAACGGATAACAAGAGTACTGGTAAGGCCATGGATTGTATTGAACAATATTAGAAGTAAGAACTAATAAAACAAGTCCTCACAAGGGTTTACGAAACAAGCAATAGTCGACAAACAAGATCTCAAAATTTTACGGGTTTCAATAACAAGAACAAGTATAGTACACAAGCACGTTGAACCCTCACAGTGTCATTCCACAAGAACAGATAGAATCAAGGCCATAATAGCAGAGCCTCACCTTATTAGCCTCAGATATGCTATCACCGCCTACTGGTCTGTGGGACCACTTTGTTGTTACCTAGACAAAATAATATTTCACAGTTAACTTCACATTCAATCCTAAAAATCACAATTAAGCCCTTAATAGTCCAACATTATTAAATAACCGATTAATATGATAGTTTTAGGCTTAAACGATACTTATCGGCCCAAAATGACTAATAAGGCCGTTATTATCAAAATAATCCCGATTTTCATGTCAAATCTAATAATAGAGCATAAACTAGTCCTCAATTATATATTTAGCCTTATATCGGTATCCCAAATCAAAACAAACGATCCAGGTATCTTAATTAATCTGATTATTTACACTTAGGTCTCAAATCCATAAAATCAACAAGTTAAGATTTAAATCCTTCAATTAACTTAATTATCCAAAATCATCATATTTTAATTCAAATTCGGGTCCACTAAACTATATGATAGTCCATGCCTGGAATGTATATATACTAATCATATCTCAAATCCTCACCCTTGGCATAATACATGATTTATGGAAATAGCGGTACAATATATATATATAACATAATTCCATTCCAAATCCTGTACCCAAGATCCGACTATAGAAGCGCCATAATCATAAATCGAGAACACCATCATGATCCTTGTAACGAGCTGCTGAATCTGTCCCAGCTCCGCTGTCGTGCCGCCCCTATCTACCGTCGCTGGAAAAGTGCAACACCACCACCAATCGACGCCTCTCAGCTCCAAGAATCCAAAGCACACTTCAATTTTGAATTTCGACATCGGGAAGGCCTCCAATTGGCTGAAAAACTGAGCTAGATCACCTTATTGTCGCCGTGCTTAATTCTCCTTTATCGCTGGTTGGTTCGTGAAATTGAAGACACTAGAATGCTTCTTGAGCTAAACTCGTCACAGCCCACCACTCATAATGAAGCTTTAGCCGCCGAAAACTTCGTGACCACCACCTCCACCGCGGCAGTAAATTCGACTCGAAATTTTGGCCGCCTCACAGCTTGGTTTTAGAAGAGAATGGTACCAAAGTGTTCCTTGTGAGGAGAGGAGAAAAATGATATATAACTTGAAGGTGTTCGCCGTTCGCCCAAAAAAATGGCTGGAGGAGGAAGACACAGTGGTGCATGGGAAAGAAATGGAGAAACCAGGGGCTGTTTTGCTATATATAATTGAACTTTCAAAAATTATAGTTTCACCCCCAAAACAATGGCCCAGCCTTCAGTTAGGTCCTCCAAGATTTCCAAACCTTTCATTTAAGCCCCAAACTTAGTTAGTGCCTAACCTTGACCCCTTTGACCTAAAGTTATTCCATGCAAACCCCTAAGCTTATAAAAATGGTCCAAATCAAGTCTTGACTATTTGCAATTTAACCTTAATCTTTCAAAAATTTTACAATTAAGTCCTTTTTATTTATTTTTTGAGCCCTAAAATCTGACCAACCAAATTTCTTGAACTCTTCCTTATTTTTTTAAATACCAAATTTTGGGGATGTTACAGAGTACCTATAAGTTGTGGACCCAGATATTTGTTATGTTGAAATTAATTGAGTTAATTAAAGGATTTGAACCTTAACTTGTGGATTTATGGGTTTAGAACCAAGTGATAGTAATTGGACCATTATTGTGAATTTTGGATGATATGACGAGAATGATTATGTAATTAAGAACTAGTTATTGCTTAGTTATTAGACTTAATATGAAATCGAGATTAATTTGGATATAATCGATCTTATTGGTTGTTATTAGATCGATAGAGCCGTTTGAGCTTTAAACTATCATGTTAATATGATTATTTGGTGAATTTGGATTAATGATAAGCATGATAGTGATGCTGGGAGTCAAATATGGATTTTGACTGTAATTATGCTATTTTGGTTAGGTGAAGTGGAAGTGGGTCTCGCGGACCGGTAGACAGCAGATTATGATAGTTTTCTCTGATACTACAAGAGGTGAGGGTCTGCCAATCCGAAACCTTTTTTTCAGTTTCTATTATTCGTGATAAGCCCTTGTGTGGGTTTTTCTGTTTCTGTACCGTATTTTGTTTGAAATTTGATTTGTTATCTGTTATCTGATTTGAACACCCTATGAGGGTCTATCAACCGGTTGTTTAAGTTTAATCGATATTTGTTGCACTCTGTGAGGATCGCCAATCTGGCACCTTTTGTACCTATCGTTTTGTTGATAAACTCCTGTGAGGGTTGGAATTGTTTGCTTACCACACTCTATAAGTTATTGCTTTCCCCTGTGTGAGATCTACCGATTGGTTCTTGCTTGTATGCGTTATTCCATGATATCGTTGAACACGTTAGGTTTTGCTGATTTGATATTTGTTCAAATTGTCATTATCGTTGTTAATTATCGAACCCTCTGAGGTTTTTCTGATTTGAAATTGTCTGATATATTATCGTTTCTTGAAAATGATCTTGATATTTATGAAAATGATATTTGGAATGGTCTGGTAGACCTATATGTGTCAAAAGTTCTC